>OZ021691.1:11550886-12858280 GCA_963978525.1 Ornithomya fringillina | reverse complement strand
AACAAGAATATTTCGTTCTTCGCGCTAATTTACTTTTAAACTATTATACATATATAAATAAATAACCAAATAAGTAAAGCTAAAGAAAATGTTATAGTTGGTCAAATTTTAATACCCTACACCAGTTCTGGAAATAATGCTACAATTAGTAAACACGAGTGGTTTTAAAAACTCAATTTAGCTTAAATCTCCTCCACAAAGAACAGTGCGCGTGGCACTGAATAATGTATAACGTATCTCCTTGCACATTGTGGGCGTGATTGTTTTCCGACTACGTCCACCTTTGGCACATCGATGAAAATTTTTTTACCAAATTTCAACTTTGTGGTTCTTGATCGAATTTCCTTAACTCAAATAGAGCTGCATGCAGTAACTAAAAATGTCAAAGTTTTAGATCAATATCTTAAAATTTTTTATCGTGTAAGTGCTATCGATAGACAGACACACAGGCAGACACGTCTAGATCGATTCAGTTTTTAAAGCTGATGAAGAATATACGAATACCTTGTAGAGTCTCTGATGCCTCATTCTGGGTATTGCAAAAAGAATAGCAAACTTATGTGAAGGATATAAAAATATAAAGCAATATTGCAAAAAACAATATACAGTAAACAATATAGTGCATACTTTTGACTAATTTTCTCTTTATTAACCATATTTGTAGGAATATTTCTTTTCTGATAAAATTTTATGTCAGTAGAAAACTTTTGATTATATTTGTTTGTTTTTGTGAAAAATATTTTAGCACAAATACGTATGCTGACATTATTTGACAATTAAATATTTACTTCTTTCTATCTCTCTTTCTGACTGTCTCCCTATCTCTTTCTCCATATTTCCGTTTCTTGACTTTCAGTTTTAGTTCTTAATACGTTTTATTGCTTTTTGTTGTATAATCCAGTTTCCGGCAATTGTGATTTCAAGTGTTTTTCGTTGACGAAAAAAAAAAAAAACAGTACAGAAAATGCATTATGCACTCCACTTTTGCACAAGATTCTGCTTTTCTATATTATTTGGTCTTAACTTTTTGTTTGGAAAGCAATTCTGCCACAATTTATATGAAGGAATCTTATAAAAATTTTATTATACTCGTATATGGGTTAAAACAAGTAAATATATTATAGTCGATTACGTTCGACTATTTAATACCCTATAAAACTTGCCTCATTAAATTATGCCAAAATTAATTTAATTGTGTCAGTAAACTCAAGGACATTGTCTTATATTTCACTTTGTGAAATATCATTATTTGGAAAAGAGTTTTAAAAATGGTCGAGTCGGATTCAAATTTGGTTAATTAACTTAAGATGTGACTGTGCCAAATTTGCATACGATTGGCCCAAAACATATCCTTTTACCAAATTTCATCGAAAAATTTACATGGACAGAGAGACGGACATGGTTAAATCGAGCCCTATTTTAATTCTGAATCGCCCTAATAATAAATATACTATTTTCGAAAGCATTATAATAACTAACCCAACGACAATACTTAGAAATCAATAACGATTAAATATAAACTTTTCACACATACACACACACACATTACGTGCTTCATTTATTGTCTGTACGTCCATCTAATTTTAACACAGCCCGATGTTACTTTTTTAATACACTGTACAATTAATTTAATAAATTTACATATATTTGAACATTGTCTTAACTTTAGATATATTTGTGTGTGAGTATGTTATTCTGGCATTGTATTTGTGCCTACGTCCACACATATTTCTATACAGAATAACTTTTAAGTAAAGTTTATTTCAAAGTAACAAAGTACAAATTGAAGAAATTTTTATAAAATTTAAGTTTGAAGGTTTTTAGGTTTTAAGAAGAAGCATAATGGATGTGTAAATTCAGTAAATATATTCGGTACCTTATACATTTTATACGTTTTCTCCTCTACTATAAGAATAGTGGAGTTGTACAATACATGAATTATTTGACGTGATCTGGTAAATGGAACAAATACCAACCATAAGAGGTATATACACATATTATTGCATATAACACCTGCATGTAGACAAAACATTTCGCATCTATATACTATTTTCCCACTTAAGTTTCTACAGTAGTTGATTTATGAGCTGCACAAAAGGCATTCATGCCTTTTATGATTTAAACAAATATTTGCCATCATTATTATAACACTGGATTATATATAAGTCTCTAATTTCTTACACATGTTGTACCTGCATAAAATCTTGTTTAACTACATAGTTTGTTTGCTTTACAACTAATAACAAATAATCTCTAAAAATAGTTTTTAAAAACAATCCCAATAAAAGGAAACAAAATATTCGATTTTATGTACATCTCACCTACAAGGTATTTATAATACCTTTCTATTTCAATAAATAAAGTATAAACAAAATATCGTTTAAAATCTTTAAATCAAATGTATGTGTTTTCATACTAACCAAGTTTTAATTACAAAAGTAAATCGATTTCGAGAAAGTAAACAAAACAATAGAAAGCTGTTTACTATACAACATATTTGGTAGATATTAGATGTTGTATGTGAATCGTTCCTTATGTAGGAAATAATTGAAAGTATTATTGTGCACATTACTTATATATATTGAACATAACATATAGTATACAAAATATCAATAAAAGTTGCAATATATAATAAAAATTTATATTTATCGTAACATGCTCTTCGTAATATTCTATATTCAATTTATTGTAGTATAAAAGTTTTTTGTTATACATACTTATACCATTTTGGAATTGGTTTGGAATAAATATAACTATAAAATTAAAGGTTTTTATAAAAAAACCTTTATAATACCCAGAAAGAAACAGCGGAGATCCGAAAAATTGTATTTCTTTAAATTCTGAATCGATTTAGCCATGTCTGTCTAACCGTCTTAGTGAAACTTTTTTGTGGTAAACATTCTCCTAATCGCAAAACGTAGATATCTAATATAAACTTGACAAAAGTATTTATAGTAATTGTACTAAGATGTGTATTGAAAATAGGCTAAATCGATCAAAAGATACGCCTACAATTAAACAAAAACTAAAGAAGATTCAGAGGTTGGTTTTTTTAAAGCATTTTTTCCAAAAATTAAAAGACTGTAATGTATAGAAAGCTAAAATTGCTATATAAGGTCTTTTCAAAATTTAGAGCATCCCTATATAACTAAAAAAGATCGGGCACGCCCTCCTCATGATATTTAATTAAAACTATTTTCCTTTCTTTTTTTTTCTTAAATATTCAATATTTCATAAAAAAAACGCCTTTGCTTTATATACATCATATCCTCCCCATAAGATATTATTCTATTTAAAAGACGTAAAGTACATACTTCCTTTATCAACATCAAAAACTGAATTGACGGAAGGACACATATATTCCGTGAGTGTGTGTAAGCTACTCCCACAATTGACAAAAATCTATTTATCGGCCACAAAAATTCAGCTTCTTAACATTTATATAACAACAACTTTCATAAAATGTTAATTAATTGGCAAAAGCTGTAAAGTTTTTAAAAGACACTTTATGTAATTAAAAAAATAACGATAATAATAACAATGAGTAAAGGAAGAGCAAACACAAAACTAACGCTAATTCTCCATTGAAGAAGGTAACTATTAAACAAAAATTTCAAATAGATTTTGTTAAAGAGCAGGTAATGTACAATTGTGTATAAAATGTTCGGATAAGATCAACTTTAAACGGTTGGATTATAGAGATTTAGCAAAACGAAAGTAACAGTTGTTGTTAAGTAGTGTCATTCAAAAAGTTAATGCGACCAAAGACAATGAAATTTTTAATTAACTTTCCATCACTAAGATAAATGAAAACAAATAAATAAAAGGAAAATCGTCCAACAATATATTATTGTGCATTCGAAAAGGAATTTACAGTAAAACTTCAATAATATTTTCAATAACACTTATAATTAATAAAATGTTTTTAATTGTTGCTTAGAAAAAGAAGTATTTTTAAATAAAACACAAGACCACTCCATTTTAGAAATCTTTCACCCAAAACCCTTTCAAATCTTTTACATTTTTACAAAAAGAAAAAAAAATACATTATTGCAAAATAAATATTGGCAAAGAAGCCATAAGTAAGTAAAATAAAGGATGAAGGAATGGGAAAAGGATTCAAAGTACAATATGTGTATAAAACATCTAATCGGTCTTACCGTCTTTCTTCTTTGATAGAGTCTTTTCGTAAAACTTAATTAATTGTTTATCTTCAAATATTTTACAACGAAACACCGGGGGATATTTTAATTTTCTAAATACAGAAACAATATTATTTTCATTAGATTTGTGAGAAAAAACAAACAAACAAAAAATATAAATTTGTCTTAAGTTATTTGCATCTTGAATATTCACTATCAACTGCACAGCACTATTAAAGTCCTTCAGAAATATTCAATTAATTTCACTAGAAGTGTTTGCCCTTTATTGATAGTTATATAAACTTCACTTCTACTGCATTAAGGAACTTCACATGCCGATATATGTATATTGCCATTTGTTGTATTGTATTGATGAAGTTCAAATGATTATTATTGTAAGATAACCAAACATATAATTATATTAAATTATTTGTATTGATTTATGAGATCTCTGTTTATTTTGCTCTTGTACAAAAATTATGTCATCTCTAATTTTTCTTTTCGCAAGACGTAAGATTAAAACATGTTTCATTTTTCCCCTTCCTTTTTACTTCTGATCATCGTTCAATAAAGACGTAACATTCTTATAAATAATTTGTGGTGTGATTTAGTTGAGTTACTTACAATAATTATTAATGGAGTAAAATTAACTATTGCAAATGACTATCGATGAAATACAAATGACTAACATATACTGTTCAAATGACCCTCAATGAAGTACAAATGACTATTAAAGGAGTACAAATGACTAACTGAATAAGGGTAAATAATTGTCAATGGAATATAAATGACTATAAATAAAATTACCTTGACGACCATTCAAAAGTGGCTTAAAGTTTTGATTGTAGTGTAATTGAGTCAGCCTAATATATGTTTAAAATTGTATGCTAATAAAATGTTAAATATCGTATAATAATGGTACATAAAAAAGTAATAAGAGATACGTGAAGATTTCTTTATAAAAAAACTCACCTTTTATTATAATAAAGGACAATTTATCTAATCCATGCTTTGTTATGTAACTACCAACCTATTTATGTTATAATACAATTTAATATGATTTAATTAATCTTTTATAAACATTCTTATTTAAGTCCATTTCAACATTTACTCTTAATTCAAATATTATTATAGTAAAAATTCAATTGACCTGAAGAACACTCTCTATTTTAGTAACCATTAATTTATTTACTTTTCGCACTTTCGACTCTGTTTACATTTCCTTTCATCTTTTATTTATTCCTTTTACTTATCTACGCAACTACTTACGCACCCACCTCACTTTACCTCCTTAGCTTCATCTTTGTGCATCAAATCCTTGTAGTCCTTTTTGCTTACGTTAATGCCACTCATTTATATACACAATATAAAACCATGTTGTATTTGTTTTTGTTACTTGACTCAACGTTGCAGCTGATGCGGAAACAATATAACAACATACACAATTTACTTTACGTTGGTTGTAGTTATACGTATATTTTGGTTGCCACAGGAAATGAACCAAAAGATTAAATAACTCTTAGAAAAAAGAAAAAAAAAAGAGAAAACTAAAATAGAACTAAGTACAGTTAAGATGTGCTTCATTCTTATTTCTATTTCTGGTGATTCTTTGAGATAAAAGATTCTTTTAATGGAAGATATGTATAATGCACATATATAGGTATTCTTTAAGGATGAGAAGAGAGGAACAGTATGCATTAGGAAAATAAAAAGAATGCATTAAATTGCTCTTTCAACTTTCAACTTTTAAGAATATTTTTCTCTAACACACCCCATCTGTTTCAAAACCTTAATCTGGTTCAGCAATATAATCCATAATTTCAATCTAAGAAATAGATCGTAAGGAAATGATCCACATAAACTTGGCAGTTGCAGAATTGTAGGCTCCTTTCCTTCACTTTAGTATTCCTTTTAACTTATATTTCTTCATATTCTGTGCAAACACGTTTCTTTACTGGTTAAAATCTGGAAGTATTCGACCTATTCTGAAACGCTCCGAACTTTTGCATCGAATCTATTAAGAAACTGCAATCGTGCCTTTCATAGTTAATAATGTTATTGACAAAGGCTAAAGTGTTCTAAAATTTTTATAAAATTTTCGATTTATGCACGTCATCTAATATTGTTTTAGAAAGTAATTATACTCCATAGTTGTCTCTTCCAATTAAATAGAATATACTCGATTGATTTATGATGTTTTAATAGAATTACTGCATAATTTTTGAGTAAGAATATAAAATTTTAATACTATCCAAATAATTCTTTCTCTTAAATATACTTGAAAGCAAACCATACACATTATTATATCCAATATAAATACCGATATGAGGGTAAATTGGTTTTGTGCAAACGTTTAAAACACCTAGAAAAGGCGTGTCACATTCAAAAAAGGTATATATTCTTGATCAGCATCAATAGCCGAACGGATTTAATCCTACTATCTGCCCATGTGTCATGTGTCTGGGTGAATTTCTCTCCGGAGGTCGCAATAAGTTGAAATATTGTTTTGAAATTTAGTACAAACAAATTTATATAAGTAGGTAATAAAATATTAAAAATGGGTTGAAGAAGACTAAGCATCCACCTACAATGCTGTAAAAATACAAGATGATACTAGAATCATATTGTAGCAGAATATTTATGAAAATTGTGACGTATTTAGAAAATTCACTTTAAACACGCCCACTTTTAATGTACGTATTATAGATGTCAATTTATTTTAAAGGTTTATTTAGAATATTTAACGGCATTCTTGAGGGGTATCATAGATTTGGCGTATGCCTAATTTTTCTTTCCTTCTTTCTTGTTTTTTTTTTTAATTAAAACAATATTTTATGTTTGTTTTCGTTTGTGAAAAGGAGTGCACTATGCATCCTGTCTGCTGGGGTTATCCTGTATATGTCAACATATGATTTATGTGGTTTATTTTCAGTTTAGGGACAAGTTGTTGAGCTCTTTATTAAAATCTTCATAATTACTTGATGTACACTTTATGCTGCGTTGTCTCCTTCTGCTTGTAGTTGCCTTACTTTTGGGTAACACATTAATAATAATGCCAGTTTATACCATGAATGCCACAATTACCATAATATTACTTAATGTGGTTTTAAGTTATTCGAAAGCAAACTCTTTCTCACAAATCTCTCAGAAAAATTTTGGCAAAAAATTTTAAGAATTGCAATTTTTACCATATAAAGACTTCCATTATGATACAACCTTATATGAGGAGGGGTTCGAAAATTGCTCTAATTCGATCCATTTGAAAAAGAGCTTCTTTTTGCGACCTGTTGCTTGCGAACATATGTAAATGGACAGACAGACGAATTTAAATTTAATTCGATTTAGATACCTCTTTGGCCCAATACATACCCTCCCCATAAGAAAATTTCATCAAAATATTTCCAAAAATATGACATGTAGCTTTATATGGGCACAAATTTACATGGATAGACACACCGACATGGTTAAATCAATTCAGAAAATGATTCTGAAACCATCACTATATTTGAAGGTGATTTGTTCATTAGAAATTACACAAAGTTTCGCTCGCAGGTTAATATTTAGGTTGGGATAAAATAATGAAAGGACACGCCTACAATTAAACAAACATCTTTTCTGTAGCGTGTTCTTCAAATGATGTCAAAAGTGTTCAAATTTTTCATTTAAGTTAATATTAAACAATACAAAGCGATGCGCAAAGGCCAATCTAGAGGGCTTTTATTTGTTGTTCCCCCCCCCCCCCCCTATTTTGTCCTTGTAAAACTATAAAAACAGCACGAAACTTATTAAGTAATGTGTCAATTCTGTTATGAAAGTTTTCCATAACTAATCATCGTGCAATATATTTGATTAGAAGCATGTCTCATATAAATAAATTGAATAAATTGCAGTTATGTCGGTCCGGGAATTTCTATGCAAAATCCTGTTAGATAGTTGTTATTATGTTATTAGACTATGGTACAACAATAATAACGAAAACAAAAACGAAACAAAACAACTGCACAAAACAAACCCTAACTAGTCTTAAGCTGTTAGTTAAAGTTTTTAGAATGAAACTACAACACTTTTACTTGACTTGTACACAGTTCGACAACAACATTAATAACAACAACCAACTCTTACAAGGCACGCAATGTTGGACTTTCCTTCCTTCCTTGTTTCTTTTTTTGTTACAACTCAAAACTTTGCCATCAATTTTATTGCTGATAATTCACTGCTGCCGCTGTTACGGTTGTCATGCTCGATGTTATTTTATTAGTATCTCCTCTCATTCACATCCATACATATGCGTTTCAACTTGATAACACTTACACTTTTACAGCGTGTACAGATGTGCTTCTATGTTGACAATAAGGGAACTTCACCAACACAACTCTGAATCTTACAACACACACACACTGCACACACTGTATGCGTACTGTTTACAATTACTGCAGCAATTTCCGCTTCCATCGTGCGTTCAGCTCTACCGATCTTTGTTGGCTGCCACATTTCCTTGCTCCATAATATTCATCACAACGCACTTGGCGACTTGTTTGCGCACACGCACCCCCACGGACATACTTTATCTACCACACAAAACTAAACTTATACCGACACACATAATAACAATATTTAACACGTTCTTGAACAGAAAATTCAAAATATTTTTAAAGTTAGTGAATGTACAAGTAAATAAGTAAGTAACCTATTTTTTATAGTTTGAACCAAATATTGGAAATTGATAGAGTGAAAAAGTGGAATTTGCTTAATGTCAAAGTTCAAGGAAAACTTGGCCATCAGTTTTCTAATATTTTTGTACCCTCCCCATAAGATAAACTAAGTTTCTCATTACATTTGCAACACCCAAAAGACCTTACACAATATATAATATATTTATACTTGATAAACATAAAAAACTGAATTATGTCTGTATGTCCGATCCGAATGTATCCGAATGTCTGTCTGTTGTGGTTACACTCACTTCCTAAAGTAGCCATTATGACAAGCGGATAGACAGCGGACATGGTTAGAATAAAAGAATAATTTCATAAAGAAAATGTTCTTGGTTGGATTTTTAAAACATAATTTCGGGCAATGTAAAATTTATAATTAAGTTAGTATTGAGTCTATACTATGCCTAGAAGAGAGTCAAGTAACTCAAATAAAAAAAAAATTACTAAATTGTATACAATACAAAGTAAATTTTCACAGGGAAGTTGTTCTTGTATTGAAAGCTTGAGAAAATTATAATCATCAAGAACTCCTTCCGACACCACTGTTATACTGTAGCAGACCATCTTCATATAATGAATGAATTAATTCTTTTTAGGGATTCTCTTTACATATTTTCAACTCTTACACTTTTCAACCCAGCATGAAGACAGTGCAGCAAATAAATGTTAAAGTGTAATACAAATTAATACATACCATACAGTTAGGTAAGTAAGTGTTGGGAACATATCATTTCTAAAGTTACCCAAGTAAAAATTATAACAAATTGAAAATTATATGAAAACAACAGCAACCTCAAACCGAAGCCCCCATACATCTGATTGTACTTTTAATGTTAGCTCTTTTTCTTTTTCTTTTTGGAGAAAACACCAAGTAACTTAGTCGTTGCACTTAATACGACAACAAACCACATCCCAGTGGTATAAGGACTAAACCCACGTACAGTTGGCGTGTTCACTTTACATTTTAAATAGAGCATAGCATCACATGAGACCATTAGTTTGATACAACGAGTATCATGTACGCCCAATAATATACTATACACTACTATTCAGTGTGTAGTATATACTATACTATACTATACAGTGATGACAGCACAAAAATGTTATCCTCCATAAGTTTGTATGTATTTTTGTATATAAAAGAATTAAAAAAAAAAAAAAAAACGGTAAACACTCAAAAAGTAAAACAAAGCAACCCAAGTAACCTCACAAACAAATAGAACGTAATTACTTATTTACCCTGTAGTGATAAGGTAGTATTCAAGAATGTCTTTGATCAAAATGGATACCCTCTGCAATTATACACAAACTCAAGGCTTAGCGGCAATTATACTATCTTTGGTTAAGTATGGATCTAGCGGTAACTAAAGGAAAAAGGAAGGCAATGTGCAGCGATTCATGGCGCCTCAAATCTTTTGCAAGTTATGACCTATAAAAGTTCGAGGTGGTACGAGAATTTGTCTACCTAGGTGCAACCGTAAATATATCCAATAATATCAGCATGAAGATAAAGCTAACAATGATTGCTAACAGGAGTTACTAATGTCTTGTAAAAAACCACAGAAAACATGCAAAAGACCAATGGGCGTGGTGTTTTCTCGTGCAGCAGGCCAAAGATCTAAAGCGATTATACCCACCCAGGAATGTTGATTATAATGATCTCTGAATCATTCTTCGGGTAGTTGCAAACGCAATGAATGACAAACTTTGTGTACCGCCAAACCATTTAATCTCTTTAAATATGTTATATGTTACATTGGGACACTACAAGAGATTGAAAAAGTCAAACCAAACCAAAGTGTTTGAGTGTTGAGTTGCCAAGCTCGTTATTAAGAACACTTCTTATAAAGTTCGGTCATGGATGTATGCGGTCAGTCGATAACGAGAGTACACATAAGTAACAACCGACTATTAAACTCGTGCAATTAAAGAGTGAGTGTTATCGGTTTAACATTAGAAATGTATTTTTTATGTAACCCTTAACATCATGAGCAGAGATTTTTCACAATTTTTATGTGAAACTGTAAATTTTTTTATAGTTTATGATGTGTTTTTAGTTTTTTTTTGTTTTTTTTTTTTTTTGGGGAACTTTGAGAACTAAAAGGACATAGAAAAACCAAAGTTGCAATTCATATTATGGTTTAATTTGAAGTTACATTTGTTTAAAAGTTACTAAGTAAAACAACTTTTATGCATTTTATACACAATGACCGGAATTTACAACATCGAGTTCACCTAAGTAACCGTCTCGTAAAGGCTTTTTAAAGGTTGTAAAAATAAAAATAATACAGAATGTTTATAGTGTGCCTTGAGTAATGGATTGAATTAAGTTTCCACTAATCTGTCATGACCAAAAAAATGAATGTTCAAAGTTGAAATTCATCTGTTCAAAAAGAAATTCAGAAAATCATTTCATCAGTGGGCAAAAATGGTTGATTAAAGCCTATGAATTACAAAAATTCTTGACCTTTGCGCTGGATTGCTGGGTACGATACCTACAACAGTCTAACCCGTAGAGTGTTTTTGAAAAGGCTTCTAACCAGCAGGTGAGATCTTCTAAGTGTCGGTCTTACAAAAAATATACTGACCTTGGAGCTGATGCTTAATGCATTACCTCCTGAATTCCGTTGCAATGCACTACAACACGGAATCTTTACAATTAAGATGATAATACTCTCACTTATTCACTCTGTTATTTTGGCAACTCCCTATGAACTTTCTTCATATAATGTCTGTCCGAACAAATTAATTTTTAACCTTTTCATTCACAATACTTAACCGAATAGCATTCAATAACTGTTTATGGTGGTTAATGATAATTGCTATTAATCTGTAGCTCATTAAATCCTTTGCACAACAACTGATTACCCAAATAAATGAACAAGACATTTATAAATTATACATGTCCTACTTAAACAAATACTTGCATTGTATTTATATATACTCGTATATGTACATACTCAGATTGTATTTTACAATCATATCTAGCAACCACAAATACAACATTTTTAGGTCAACTGTCTTGTGTATTTTATGTATGTGTGGGACTGTGTATAAATAATTATGATATGTAAATTTTTCATCTGTCCTGACACATTTACATACTGACATTTTATATGATTTGATATTATAGGCCTAGATCTTGATAAGTAGTGTTAACATAAATGCACATGCATAAATTGTTTAAGAGATGAGCTCTGATTGTTACACGCTGGGTAAATTAAATTTGTTCAAATGTTTGTGATTCTTAAAAGGCAAATCACACATCCACCTTCAATTATACCGATCGAATCTAACTCACTTTCTGAATCAATGTAAACATGTGCGCCTGCATGTCCAGGTGATATATTTTGATGTAATTTGGTATCAGATTGGCCCAAGGAGGATTAATTTGGAAATGGGTCGAATTGGATCATTCTTGGAACCCCTTCTCACATAAGGTTCTATTATTAAACAAGTAGGAAACTAAATTTGGCTTAGACCACATCTTAAATACCCTCTACATCCACAATAGAAGGCGTGGCAAATATGCATATATTGCTACCTCTAATAAAGTATGTATTACGTATCTGCTTGCAAATCTAGTTTTATGGTGAATGTGTTTTTTTTTTTTTGTAAATTGTGGGAGTGTATATTATCCGACCATGCCCATTTTTGGCATATCGATGAATGAAATATTTCAAATTTCAAGTTCATAGCTACATTTTTGTTGCATTTAAATATATTTTTATCGATTGTGGACGTGGCCCCTGACCATTTTTGCCCACTTTAAAAAAACAATCTGCATGCAAGAACTAAATTTCAGCTCAATATCTTAAAATTTATCTGATAAAGTACTCGTATACCCTTATCACTAAGATGAAGGGTATAATAAATAGTTGCATATAACCGATTATAACAACTGTACTCGTTTTATTTATTGTTTAATACATAGTTAATCTCTAGATGGGCATCTTTATGATCAGTTTTGAAAACATGACTTAAAATATTCAAGAAACTGAAAAGATTTATGTAAAATATGAAAGACAATATTTCTCATCAATCAACTTGTATGTTGTTTGACTTTTATTGCATTTCTATACAGCGGAGATTAATATTTTTTAATTTCCTAGACAATCTTTAATTGAAAAATTCTTTAAACATTTTGTACTTTAAACAGTTTTGTACATGTCATGACAAATATACAAGATGTTATAGAGTAATACTTGTTTACTCTTCTAATGAAAATAAATGGGCTTGAAATGAAGCAAATTATATGTTTATGAATATAACGTCTGGATTAATGTAAGAGGACTACCAATATGTTTTTCAAAAAGAAAACAAGTAAGAAAACTAGAATGTGCGACCATAGGAATGAAAACAATGTACGGACTTCCAGGACATGTCTAGATCGACTCTGTTCTTGAGGCTGATCAAGAATATACTTTTTAAGGTCTCTGACGCTTCCTTCTGGGTGTTGCAAATCGAATAGGAAAACTATTTATACTTTATATGGAGGGGGTATAAAAATATAATAAAAATTTTAATGCAAACACAATTTCCTTTCTTTTAATTACAATACCTTCGAATATACGCCATTACCTTTCTTCTTCTATATCCCTCAAATTTCCTCTTAAGGGCAGTCATTTCTATCGGTGCAATAAATTAAACGCACCTACCTGGAAATAAAGTGCTTTTCTAGTCAACGTTTAATTCTAAAGCTTAATTTTCAATGCGACTATCTTTACACAGCAACACAATGGAAAGAACTGTACTTATATTTTTATATTTTGTATAACAATTCTTTGAATTCTATTTGTAAATGTGTGCCTACGAATATATAATACCTATATAGACTTGAAGCTAAACAATCAATGTCATTGCAAAGCAGATAACAATAGCAACGGCAACAGCAATAGCGCAGCAATACGTCTAACAATTGCCAGCAATATGTGTATAACGATTATTCACACGCCCTGGCATGCCGAGAGGTGATGATGATGATTGAAAATCAATTGACAAAAGACTTGCAAATACCGAGAATGTAAATAAATATTTTTATTATCGGGGAAAATGTCATTTGGCTGGAATTCAATTGCATACCTTAAACACATCAAGACATCTACATGTAAAAAAATATTGTACATAATTCAAATCATTGATGTGAGATGCACAAGCATAAAGCATAATAATCACAGTGATCTAAATATTAAAACTGTAAAAAGGTCTCCCGACCTCAGATGAAAGAAAAACTTATCAAGAAGATGAAACATTTACTTTACAATTGTTTAAAGATAATTGTTTTCTTAAACTTGAAAATTACCCCAAAATGACTTATTTTCAGTAAAGGCCTTTAAAAACCTTCAAAAATGGGGCTTTTGAGGGAATGGATTACCACAACTTTTGGTAAAGGGTAAATTAATTTTGTACGAATTGTTGTAACTCTTAAACGTTTATAGCCACACCCATATTTAATTATACTGAAAGAATTAGAGTTTGAATCTGAATTGATTTAATTATATCCGACCGTTCATGTAAAGGTGTGAAAGAACTTTTGGGTACACTTTATAATCTATTTTCATAAAGGTAAACTTAACTCTGATGTCTTGATGGTTTAAATCGGATAATTTTTAGGATTCCTCCTTTTAAAACTTTCTTTACTAAATAAGTTAAAATAGGTTTTTATATAATGAAAATTTACAATTCTTAATATCTTTTATCAAAACTTGGTGAATAATAGTTAATTGACTAATAGTTGACCAAATCAAATTTAAATTTAATTGGACTCCTTTCCTTATAGAGCTTTTTCATAAAATAACTTTTATCCTGTATTTCATTATACAACTAAATTAAATATAGTGAAATTTTGTGGAAATAATTGGTGTAGGGTATTAAATAATTTGGTACGATAGACTATAACATTTTCTTTTATTTTTTCTTTCTTTTCTTTTCAAAATCAAATTCTCTCATCTTTCCATTCATGATATTTGGTAAACAGCTAAGTCTACCAGTTGGATGAAGATAGAATTAATTCTTGTGATAATCGTTTATATCGAGTGCACATAAATTAAATTCTATTTCAATTGATTAAATCGAATTGGTATAAATAATACTTATTGGATTGGATTGGATTTGTTTAAAATTGTTTAGCATCTGTGAAAATTAAAAATTTACTGCTCAGATTATTAAATTTCAATTTTGTAATATAATTTTTTGTAGTTATGAAAGATTTTACTTATTAAAGGGCGTGGAAATTTGTGGATTAATAGGAACCTTTATTAATTTAACTTATTATAACAATTTTAAAGACCATAAAAGTGTTAAGAGTTAGGTTAGGTTGATCGGGCCAAAAGATGATTCACTTAGGCCAAAACGTGTCCGTAATTCTCCGAAGAGTCTTCTAGAGGACGTTATAAATTATTTGAGATTGAAAATCTTAGCATCTGCTAGTGACCCTAGACCCTTCGGGAATCTGCATTTGCCTCGTTTTACCTGTAGAGCCGGGCATTCACACATGCTCCACACATTTGACCGCTAAGAGTTAATTTATGTACTTTATAGAATCTCTGATGCTTTCTTTTGGTTAAAAACCAGCACAGTATACCACCCATTTTTTATTATTATTATTTTTTATTTCTCATAAATCTAATCTTTCTACACATCTTCCTATGGCTACAATAGCAACCAGCAAAATTAGATTTGTTTCTTGTTTTTTGTTTCTACTGTGAATTGCAAACCAAACAAAAAATATTATAAAACTTAAATCGTGCAGTGCAGTTATTGTCGAAATTATGGAAATTCATTTTTTTACTTTTTCTATAAAATAATAAGAACAGTGACAAAATTAACATCACCACAAACTAATTAAATTTGTGGAACGTGTGCTGTTTTATTTAGGTTCACAATGGATCGAAGTGTAATAAGTTTATTATTCTGCTGTGAATACCCAGAAGAACATGACATAATTGTCCGTACGTCCGTACGTACATATCTGTTTCTGAAATTGAATCGCGGTTAACGAAATTTTGAATTCAAAGTGTAACTTTTTACGCTATTTTTAGTTTATATAAGCAGTTTTGTATAGAAGATGAGCTGAACCTAATAACAGCCACGCCCATTATTGGTAAAATCTCTTTTAGCCACAAAAGTTGTGCACACATTAACTAATACATATATATCTTATATATACAATATAAGAAAATATTTGGCACTAGTCACGCCCACAATTTATAAAAACTGTCTTTAATATAAAGTTTGTCTTTCGAATTGATCTGTAAAACATCGCAAAACAGGGAGCATGCCACGCCTCCTTGTATTTTAGACTTAAGCCTTATATAGCAGTTTTGCTTGTTTTATCATTCATTTAATTTTTTTTTTTTTTTTTTTTAATTTTTTTGGACACGTACCTAATGTTGTTGCTTTGTAAAGACCGCGCCGCCACATATTCGCATGCGTTGGGGTGCAAATGCAAATAAAATTAAAGCTGTGATGACAATTCACTTGTGTGTCGTGGTCTTTGTTTACAGAAAAAAGTAAAAAAAGAAACGGAAATGTCATCTATCATGGGGCTAAGAACGTAGGTGCAACAATAATAACAAACGCTCAGAAACTGACACCAATGGTTTTTGCGGTTTAGATATCTTTATTGCATGTTTGTTGTGAATTTAGTTTTATACAGTAGACCGAGTATAATAGTGTTCTTTATGCTGCACTCCCTTGCGAGATTTATATGCAAATACGTGGAAGATTATTATTGTGTGTTTTGTTTGGGAAACGTGGCTGGCTTGCCTTTTGGATGGGATTTAATAATATTAACGTTGTTTATATGCAAGCATATGTGTGTACGTGAGTGTATGTGAAATAATTTATATACAAACCTTGTACTAAGCAGTAAAAATTATTCTCTCTTAAATACAGATGCAGGAATGCTTACCTTCTGTAATATATCACGCCTTGCACAGGTTAATGAAATTAAAATATGAAAGCAAAGCAAGTTGATAATACAGTATACGAGGTATACATGGTATATTTGCAGCATATAATTCACATGTAGGATGCTGGAATAATTGTATTATTACTCATAAACTTGTATGATAAAATCACGCACCTGTTTAGCAAAACTTAACTCAAGTTTAAGTATCACTACAAGTAAAATCCCGTTAATTACAGTACGTTCTGTATTATGCGGCAGTCATTAAAGAAAAACACTTACTTTTAAGGGTTTCTGTGATCAAGTGTTGAACGTTCTTTCTTATCCTATAATTAACTGAATAATTCATGATTTTACAAAGATAGTTTTCCAGCATACTGTTAAAGATTGGCATTTATTCGCACACAACATTTTTTTTTTATCATTATACCCTCCACATAAGGTGGGGGGCATATTAAGTTATTCATTTCATTTGCAGCACCAAGAAGCAAGTGTCAGAAACCCCATAAAATACTAAATGAATTGATTAATATCTGTCCTTGCGTCAATATGTCCATATGTTCGTATGTCCATATGTCTGTATGTCTGTAATACATACAGACATATGGACATGTCCATAAGTTTGTGTATCTAACTGTAACAAAAATAAAACTTCGATGTGCCAAAAATGAAAGTGGTGGACAAAAATCGATTTATTAATTTGTTACACGTATTTACAATAACCTCATCCAAAAACACTCTTAGGGGGCGCAATCATGGACCTGCCACGTTTGTATGTAGATGCAGAGGGTATTTAAAGTTTGACCCAAATCATATATAGTTTTTTTAATTGTGTTTTTTTTTTTTTTTTTTTGTTCATTTTATATAACAATTGGGTTAATAGGAAAGTTCACGAATGCGTGTGAGTGAATCTAATCATCTTCAGGTTAATTAAATTCTGTTGAATTGTTCAAGTTGATATAAGAAGTTTATCTGATTTTTATTTGTTTGCATTCTAGTGCTGCTTTAAAGCAACAGTTTTATTTTCACTTTTTCCATAGAATAATTTCTGATTTTTAATTGTTTTCAGTTGAATTTTAACTTGGCTTTAATACTATAATAAAGTTATCAAAAGATAAAGCAATCTTATAAACCAACTATGGTACAATACTGTGAGAAGGAAAGAATGTAAAAAACAAAGGACAAAAGGAAGTTATTTCCCAAAGAGAACATCACTTGTTTGTCCACTGTGCCACTATGTCACTTGGTCCCCAAGAAATGTTGTTCTTTTTTTTTCTGTCAGCATGAAATATTGAATCTTTTGTTATTTTCAATTTATTTTCTTTCATAACACTTGCAGTGATTTTTTTTAACCTTATACTTATACTCAAGAGTACGAGCAGCTTTTACTCAAAAAAACAAATAAATGACGTTTTTTTTTTGTCATCAAACCAACGGGAAACCTATAAAAAGCAACAATGATGAATATATATCGATCAGAAAAGAAATATTATACATCCTACTTGTATATAAAAGTGAATGAATCATGAATGACATTGAACGCCTTATGATGAAACCCAAGTTCAGAAAAAACCAAAAAGGAACACGCAAATTATACAAAAAGTATAAAACAACGGCAAGAGTTACGCTAAACCTTTTGAATGCTCTTCATCTACACATCACAACCTATAGACACTCTTCTTAAATTATATTTTACATGTTATACTAAAAAGTTAGAATTTTTTCATTAAATAGAGATTAATTTTATATTGTGTGGCCATTTCTGTTATTCGATTCCGCTTATTTCATCACCATGTATATCAAACATCAAATTTTTCCAAAAAAATTTCAATTGAAATCAATTTTCCTTAGAAATGGTGTTTCTTCTGCTGGTTGCCGTACCGTAATGATAAAGTTAGTATACGTCTACCATATAAATCGTACTTGGAAGAAAAAAAAATACAATAAATAAAGTTAGTGGTAGAAAAGGAAGTTATGAAAATAAGGAATTTTTTTCTTTTTAACAAAGTATTATAACACCAGAAATTAAAAAAAAAAAAAAAAAAATAAAATGATTTTATAAAATATTCTACTAAGGAATGTGGTATAAGCATGCTTATGTAAAGTAAAAAGTAGTGAGGGAGCAAGTCGAGGAGGAGAAGGCGACATTCCTCGTTACACATTTATATTGAAATAAGTAGAAGTACTAGTAAAAGTAGTAGAAGTAATAGATCACATCAGCTTCATAGGTTTCGATGAATAGACAAAATCTATCCTATGCTACTTATGAAAGAGGAAAAACAGTAAAGTTGTACATTCAAGTTTCTTCTTGGTTCGTTATACTTTAGTGAACTATTCCATTCACTTAATAGTTCAATAGTTGTCCTAGTTCGGGGACTATCTTTCCAAATGATGTACACTCTTATAAAAATATTTACATGGTGGAAATGAATGCTATATATAAACAAACCTGTTGAAAAAAAAAAAAGAAATATTAAATCAAAGGAATAAGAAAACTAAAAGAAGCGATTGAATGTGGGAATGAACTAACGGAACGTATCACCTCGAACTAGTTCATATCGTTCACATAATGGATTCAGTTACATTAAATCAGATAATTTGCCAACAAGATAAGTTTTTTAAACGGTACAATATATATATCAGGCAAAAATGTTTTCCTTAAGAATCACTTTCAATCATTCAATTCTTTCAATTCAAATCAATTCTTTTAAATATGATTCAAATCTCGAAAACGGGAGTCGAGGTTTACAACCCAAGATTTCAAAAAGCCATTCCTTTAGGATTTCCCCCCTTCGCGTTTCCAGGTAGAAGTGCGTGCTATTTCTGACTGTCTCTCAGAGTGTCTGAAAAAGAAATGCAGAAGGGAATACATCTGCATTTTACGTATAGGCGTATTAAATTCAATGAAAGGACTGACTGTGTTGAGAACAGGGAAGCCAAAAGATTCTGAAACTTATTCTGTGGGGCAACAAAAACATTTACCAAGGTCTTGAACAAATCTGGAAGTTTCTAGAGCAAACTAGAAGCAAGTCAAAAGTTGTACCCAATCTTCCACCCCAGTAAATAAACTCCAGGAACTTTAAAGCAGTGATCTTAAAGTAATCATCGGTCTTCGTAAACATACTTATAATTAGATGCTGCGTTCAAGTGTTAAAAATGGACGGGGTCCTAAATATAGGCGAACAATCTATATACGGAAAAATTTTTTATGATTTCTCTAAGCCAAAGTTCCTTGACTTGTTTATTATAATTCTATTTTACTTAGATTTTAAAAATGTACTAAAATACAATACAATATAAATGTATGTATACATCTACTGCAGTATCAAACTACTATAGTCACCCCCAAATAAAACTTGATGTATGAAAATATATATTTACGTAGAGGTAAAGTTCACATAACTTATTATACGAAACTTACAACACTTATCTTGTGTAGATACGTGGCACACAATACAATCTAACAAAGAGGAATAATAGCAGTGCTGAGTTGAATTAAAAGATAAGGTAAGTCACGTGTATGATCCCCACGGTAGCCGAGGTGGCTAAAGGATTGTTTTAGCAAACTCTACATGTTGAAAATGCGAGCTGTAAAGCAAACTGAAAATAGGTTTTTGCACTGTTTAGCTGGCACTTGTCATGTTAAGCTGGGAAAGAATTGTTATGAAAAGTGTGCTTTAGTGTAAAAGCGAAAGCGAATCACGTAATAAAGAGAAGATTCAAAATAAATTTATTTAATGAAAGACTCAGTCTGGCTTTGCCTATGATATGTAACCTCTTCTCATAGATTACCACACAAAACATTACCTATTAGCCCAACTCTGTATTCTGTATAAAACTCTTTATGGCTTTATGGTACATTTCCTATTATTGTGGGAGCAAAAATGTGAGTCAAACATTGAATGTGTGACTACCACTTCTTTTCTTTTCAACAATCTTGCCAACTTTTTTAGTTCTATATATATTAAAACATTCCCTCCCTATCTACACTCCCATTTGCTTTTTTTCCATATTTTGCATATCTTAACCATAACTTCTATGAGTTTATGTGTTTGGTAAAACTGTACAGTTTTTTCAGGTATTAAAATATAAATTCATTTGTACATATGTTAAGATATACACACACACTTATCAGGGCAAAGATTTAATTGTTTGTAAAATTTACTTAAAAGTAATAGAAAATGTTTTACAATTACTCACACTGTGCACAGACTTATTTTAGTAGGAATTTCACAAAAGAGTAGAAAAGTGTTTTTTTGCCTTCCTTTCCTATCCACTTACTTTAACATTTTGATATTAAATTCTATTAAATTTTACTGTAAATATGTAGTTTTACTCGATTTCAATGTTGTTCATTTAAAGCTTCAATGCAACGTTTCGTTGTATAATGATTTTCTTTCTTTTGTTACCTTGTTAACTTGTCAGCACATTTACTGGTTGATGCCATGTGATGGTTCAATTTTCTACTTGGCATATTTTGTGCATATTCAATGTCACCTAATCGTATACTATATATGCATGTAGCCAGACAGATGTTTCTGATCTTCTTCTTTTAGTTTTTCATATAAATTGTTGTACATATAATCCAGAATACAGAAAGTGTCAGTAAAAGTTTAGAAAAAATAATAAAAAAATTAAATTTTGCTTAGGCTGAATCATAAATACCCTTCATATTAATATAAAAACAGTGGGCGTGCCAGATAATAATTACGGTGTAATAGTGTACGTATTACGTATCATCTTGTTTTTTGTAAATTGTGGGTGTGTCTTTTATCTGAATGTGCCCCTTTTCTGCACACTGATGAATATGGTAATTATATATATAGATAGCAAATTTTAAGTTCATAGGTAAATTTTTGTGTCAAATATAAATGTCGATTGTGGGCGCGTCTGCTAATAGACTACGCCCATTTTTGGTATATAAGTGAATGGGTAAACAATAAAGGCATATCAAATTTCAAGTTCATAGATCATTTTTCTTGTCTTAGTTTTCGACGGTGATCCAGAACGTTATAGACAATCAATCCTAGACGTTTTATACCGTACCTGGACAGACAGATGGACATGTTTAAACGATTCACATTTTAAATCGATTCGTATAATTAAAAGTTAGTCTATTACATAGCGTTTAGAAGTTTTAAACATCTGCTTAACCTCAATACACTCTTTAGCACATGTGGTGCAAAGTATATAAAAAAATTAAACATTAAAAAATTATGCTCTTCTAAAAAATATTGTAAAAGGACAAAATATACTAATTTAGAAAGATGTAAATTTGAGGTTATAAACAAAGATGTGTATGGTTAGCATGTACAATTTTTGTAGAAAAATCAAATGTTAGATGGAATGAAGGATTTTTTCGTTTATAAAAAGACTTAAAGTTGGTTTCGACATATCTGCAATACTCTCCACATGTTTTATGTTCTCTGTGTAGCTGTGGAATGTGTACAAGTAAGGCTTCTTTTAACGATTATTTAAGTATTTTTAATTGGTGGATCATTTCTTTATCAAGGGACATGGACATCACTTGAGTGCTGACCTTTAATATGGACTAAAGCAGTCTCTACACAATATTTTACTTCTTCCGCACATAAACCTTTTAACGCATACACCTGGACATACAGACATTTTTAGCAGACATTTATGCTCATCAAGAATACTACTAATTTTTTGGGCCTTCATTTCATATGAAGAATATAGTAAGAATAGAATGCAATTCTCCTCTATGTAGTCTTCGAACATCCAAAACTATAATTAAATTAAAATCGCTTTAAGTTGTAACGAAAATAATATAAATTGAAAAAAGAAGTAAAACAAAAAGACTCTTGCAATACTTTTCCCCTTTAAACTGGCCACTAACTATTGTACAATATTAAATTTCAAGCACATTCCATGTGCCAGCAAATTCAATCATTGTGTTGAATTCGACTGAAATGATATGAAATCATCACGTACTCTGCTCATTAATTACATATCGAAATTTTTAGTCCCACTCTGTTACAAAACACATATTGCATGTATGTACGTACTAGCAATTATACAACTACATAGTTGGTGTAGTTGTAACTGTTAGTAAAATAAAACTGTAATTATACATTTGTTAGCACGTTTGGTACTTAAAATCATCAATTTTCCATGAGCCGAATGGTGCGTGAAATATTTATTTTATTTTTCTTTTCTTTTTTTTTTTTTCTAATTTCTATTTCATGTAGAAAATTAAATTTCCAATTACGATTCTTTGAATAACTAAGCCTAACCAAAATGTGGCTGTGTGTGTTCGTCAAGCTTTGGAAAAGAAGAATGGCTTCTATTATGTTATATATCAGAAATTGTTTTATTTGGAACTTAATTGGGGATTACAGGGTACCTCAAACTAATTTACTCAAACTATGTATTCAATACTTGGGCCACCCAGATACATCTCTGACAGTGTCAATGCCGATATATGTAACTTTTAATTGAATTTGGCTTAGTTAAATACTCTACACATCCAAAAATTAACAAAATAATATGAATACCATACACTATGGTGTACCATGTAAATAATGCGACAGTTTTTCATTGCACAGTTTACGTGCCAAGCCTTGTCTGTCTCAGTTATGAAAAGCGTCTATGACGAAAACAGCTGAATTGTTTAACGTTTCACGAGCGACAGTATCCACGGTAATGACTGCACACGCAAAACATGGTAAAACATCATCGGCGAAGAGGAATAGTGGGCGAAACTCAAAGTTAACTGACAGAGACCGACGAAAATTAAAACTACCGCGGTAAAATTGACAGCAGAACTCTATACTCTATACTTAGTAATACTGTTTTGACAAAAACAGTTCAAAAGGAGCTCCACTAAGCTAACATTCATGGAAGGACTCCAACTGCAAAACCAATTATGTCTGGTGTTCATACAATATTATTTTGTGTATTACCTGTATACACAAAAGGGGGCATGGCACTTGAACAATTTGGCCTAATTTAAAATTAATTAATTTAAAATTCAAATAAAATTTGAACTTAATATCTCAAAATTTACTACCCCAGGCGATGGACATACGTACGGACATTAATAAGTTTAGTCAGATTTTAATACTAATTGAGTTGTATCTTTGTATACATAATAATAAACCTAGTATACCTGACACTTAATGTATAGGGCATAGAATCGTTTCATAATAAAAGCATGACGTTCATATTGCCTGTATTTTGAACACTTTGTTCATTTTTTTTTTAAGAGACCTTTTACCATTTTTGCAAAAACTATCATGACACGGCACACTATTGAATTCTTTTTTTTTTAATTAATATTCCAGAAAATTTATACACTCATATGGCAGTTTTTTTTTTCTTTTTTTTCATTTTGTTGTGTTGCCTTATCACTGTTATACCTGTCTGTCTGTCTGCTTGCCTGCCTGCTTGCCTGCCTGCTGGCAAATTAAATCAATATGTTACCCATAGTATATATTACAATATATTCAATATTTTTGTATGTACAATATAATTTACCTGTTTATATCTTTTGCATACGGAAATGTGTAACGTTGATACGTTACAGCACAGACACCATAAGCTATCCCCATACAAGATAACTGGTCACGTACTACATATACGTTTAAGAGAGACTTTATTTATTGCATATACGGGGACATGTTTATCAAAGCGAAAGAGATCCTTCGTATGGCACACAAGATGTTTCTGATTTTCCCTGGAATAACAGATACACATAATTAATTTATGTCCTAGTTATCCATTGCATATAATGTCAAAGTTGCATTAAACGTAAATGTGTAGATGTAGGACATAAGTGCCGTTGCATTAAAATCTATTCTCCTTGGATAATTTTACACTAAAATATAATATATTTTAGTACTATTTCAATTTAGTTGATACCGTGTCGAAATACATTTAATCAATCGGCGTTGTAACCATAGTCGATTAATTGTTAATACTGGTTATTGAGAAACTAAATAGGTGAATTAAGCATCTGTTTGCATTTTACATGAATGAATAAAAACGTATTTTGTCTTCAGCACCAAGCTGTAACTCATTGAATGAAATATGTCCATCGGTCCATAATTTTAACATCTAATGAGAAAAGCTTGACTAATCACTACCAATATAAATTTATAAAACCTGTATGAAATATTTTCTACTTTTCTAATTGAAAACAAACACTTTATAGTCTTTTTTACATCCTTCATATAGGATGAGAGTTATACTAAGTTTGTCATTCTATTTGCAACAATAATAAGAAGGCGTCAGAAATCCTACAAAGTATATACAAAATTTATAAAAAAAAGACATTTAGGGTTAAACTCGATTTTCAAGGTAATACGTAATACATTCACTAAAACAGTGTAACCATTACCTGCCGTGCCCTCTGTTTCTATATTATTGTGTAGGGTATTTAAGATTTAGCCTAAGTCAAATTTAATTTTCTTACTAGTTTTTTTTTTACTTCTTTTATTCTGTGTTTTACATTCAATTATCTGTATCACTATCACTGGAACAAGTAGAAAAACGATAAGAGAGAAAGATCACGATTTAAATTTACTACCCACTCAATAATACAAAATAGTTAATACCATGTGAAAATGAATTTTAACGAAAATTTTTACGATAGCAACAAGTTTAAACAATAGCATTACAACGATCATTAGTCTTAATTGATTACGCCATTATTTGTTTTTTTTTTTCAAGGTACTAAAATATATGTACTTTTATCTATTTATTGTTCATTGTTACACTCTCCAAATAAAATGGGAAGAATATAAGGTTTATGTCGCTCTTCAAGACTGATGTTCCTTGTAATACTAATGTTTAACACAAAGTAGAAGGGTACGTTTTTTCTATTTTCTTCGTATTACTTATAAATTCCAATGGATTAAAAGTTAAAAATTTACACAAATATACTTTAAGAGATATTATTATATTTCCTTAAGGTGGGAAGCTATGTCTACTAGCAAATATAGAATGGACAATTACAGTTTTTCATAACTTCAGTTTTCAGTTTAAAAACTTTCCGTTTCTGTTAAAAAAATTGATTAAATTTAACTTAAACTAAATCTTAAATAATCATCAAATCTACATATATAGTATGGGCGTGGCAGTTACCTGATTACAATAACAATATTTGTACATTCTTTAGCGTCAGAGGAGTAAACTCCCCACCGTTGTGGAAGGTATAACAAGTTCGATCTCAGTTTCTCTCTCTCTCTCTCTCTATCTCTCTTTCTCTTTATATTCACTCAAAACATATAAAAATCACTAACAATCATAACTTTTACTTAAATTTAACGATAGGTAACCAAAATTTGTCTCAAGCTAAATATTATTTTTCTACACTTATAATTATTTTTACTTGTTGCAACAGGTGCGTAGTAGCAATCATGTATAAAATGTAAATTGTGTACCTACACAAACTGACAATAATACCTAAACCGAACAAAGAGTAAGTGTAGGAAGAAAAGTTCCATTAATTGCAACTTACAGGCTTACATGCTAAGTAGCATTTAATTAATTTTTATCTTTGCAAATTAACATCTCTTATACTTCTCTTGGTTTTAACTCTTTGTCTAAGTAGATTTCAAACTAAATTATTTAGGATAAATTAGCCGCATCAGTAGCCTTGGTAAGAAAAAAAAAAAAAGAACTAAGCCACTGGCACAGATATTGTAATCCGGAACAGGGAAACAGTAAACCATGAGAAAGAGAGATGATAAGAAAAAGTAACAAATTTTTATCAATTAAATACCTTTACTTAAGCCATCCATATTATCATTACACTTTCTTTCTTGATAGCGTTGAAAATTTAAATTTTTATACTTTAGCAATAATTTTTTAGTTGCTTCCTTTGCAACACCTAGAACGAATTGGGCCCTAATATGAAAAGTATAGTATATTATATATATTCATGATTAGAATCAAAATCTCAGTCGATGTAGACTTATTCGTCCGTACGTCCGTCTACAGTTGGAACTTTTACGGTTGTACATAAATTTTGACACATTTTGGGCAAAATTTTTTACAAACATTTTCATTTATTGTACGCAGATTGCTTTTTTAAGTGGATAAAATTAGTTGAAAACCGCGCCCATAATCTACAAAAATATATTTACCTACCACAAAAATAATGAACTACGCAATTGAAATTTGATATATACATATATGCCACAAAAAATTAAGAGATAAAGTTGGTACATATACATATATACAATTATCGAATCGATGTGATAATGGGCGTGGTCGAATAATAGACAATAAACAAAAATCCATTCATCTCCTATAAAAATTGAGCCATGAACAATATATTTATAGTTACTACATTCGTCTATGTGCCAAAAAATGGGCGTGGACAGGCCCACTTATTATAAAAACAACCCTTATAAAGCGTAAAACCTGAGTTCCAAGTTATTTTTGAAATAAAAAATCAAAGAGGACGCAATCCTATACATGCCACGTCCCTCTCTAGTGAATATTGAAACTTTTTAAGATATGATTTAAATCAAGTTTTATTTTATTTTTAACATTTTTACACGTGTTCATATATACAGGGTTCATACACATGTAAAGAAAATCTGTAGATAGTCTCAATAACAATTCATTAAAATGTTGCTTATCTATTGAGAGAATATTTACTGCTTTACTGCAGCATAACCTAAACTTAAATTCTTTGTATAGCTGGTGAATAATGAGTAAATTGTTGCCAAATACCTATTGGCAGTAGAATAACATATTTATTGTGTGTGTGCGACAAATTTTCAAATAAATAAACGGAAAAATGCCTAACCGAACAACAGCAAACAAAAACAACAATAACAACAACAACAGCAACAGAACATAATAAAATTGCACAATTGTTACTTAAGGTGTATTCGAATTGTTATCGTACTTGTGCTTTGTGCCTTTGTTGTCGCATGGTATAAAAGCCCGCAGGCTATCCTACGTTGGCCTGTTGTAAACTATAGAAAATGTTGGCAATTGGTAAACATTGCCACAGCAAGAATTTGTTGCGAGAATATTTTGCACAATTCATACGTTTCCATACACACATGTTCACAAACGCATTTCTGGTCTAATTTTTGCAATTAAAATATATATGTATATATGTGTGTGTGCGAATTCATACTCAATGGTGTGTGCATGTTATATAGGCACAAAATCTCTACTACTACTCATGTTAATGCATTTGTAATATGCAGAATGAGACTTGAGAGACTCATTAAAGTATATTTTGCATCTAATAGAGTCTGTCTTTCCATTTATTTCTTGGTAGCAACAATTTATATATCAATTCAAGTTTTGTCCCTTTAGGTTGTAAGATTAAAAAGTCCAAACGATACGTTTATGGTGAAATAAAAATTGGAAAAGATAATATTTTTAAAGTTTATAGAGTCGGCGTATCCGTCTGTATGTCCGTCTGTTGTTACAACGCATACAGTCATAAATTATTGAAAAAATCAATTGAAATTCAGTATAAATACTTTTGTATGCTTAAAGGTTTTTTATTTAAATTAAGTAAAATCGATCAAATGCCGCGCCCACTATCGAGAAATAACACTCACGATCACAAATAGTTTACTTTTGAAGTTGATTTTGGATACACATGTTTATGAAGGTTCATTTATTTGAAAAAAATTGGGCGTGGTCGTTAAACATACACGCCCATAATTCATAAAAATATTATACTTGGCGCAACATCTAACTTTACATGGTGATAACTATTAGAAGGTGTAATCAGGTTCCTGTTACGCCCACTTTTTGTAACTAAATAATCAGAGTATTCAAGAGTTTTTCTACTCCAAATTTAATTTTTTTTTTTTACTCTTTTCACTTTTTATTTATTTGTTTATTTTGGTTATAATTTTGTGTATGCTTGTGTTGAGGTTACATACTATACTGTATGTAACTGAAAGTTGTTTGTTTTTGTTTTTGTTTTTGTTCACTTGCCAAGTGTTGATAAGTGATATGCTCTGCACTTGAGTTTTTTTCTCTCTTTTAATATGTAGCTTGAAAAAATGTGAAATTTTATTCGCTCTATTCGTAATAAACTGTAACGTTGTGTAGATATGTTTAATTATTACTTAATACAACAACAATCCATTTAAAATTACTATTCAAACCAATTACTGTACATATCAGTGTGTCAGCTTAACTACTTGTATGTAACTGTTTTGCTCTCTGTTGTCCGTTAGATGTATTGATGAAATTTGAAGAGTTTAGATTTGTACCACGCCCACTGTTAATGTATATATATTTCGGAGCAACAAAAGGTAGTTTCAAAATTAAAATATAATTTACATATGTATAAATAGTAGTAGCAGTTGAATAACAGACACTTCCCGTTTAATAGAAAAACTTATTTTGAAGAATTTCAATTCAACCCATATTTGCTTTAACAATGATTAAAAGAGAACAATTTTGTATACATGCCACGCCTCTACATTACAAATAAATATGAAGAGTATTCCACAAAGTCAGCTTAAGCCAAATTTAGTTTTTACTCCTTAACTAAATATAAAATGTTTTATTATATGTCCTTACGTCCATAAAAAGTAAACATGTTTTTATGCGTGTCTCCAATAACAGCATACAGTATTTAAATTAAATGCTAAATACCATGATATGCCGCAAAATATTTAAAAAAAATTTCATGAAATATATGTTTACAAAAATTACAATGAGGAAAATTTGCCTATGACGGCATATAACTACTTCATCACATGTATGTGGTTCAAGGGACTAGAAAAAATGTGAAAGTATTATAGTCGATCAGGGACGACCATTTAATGTCCTACACTACTTAGTTCCATAAATTACGCTACTTGTATAATACTAACGCGAGGCCTGGCCGTATAAGCGACTTCATAGTTCGATTGGGTGCAAATTTTATTACAGACAATTATTGAGTCTCTTTTTTACCAAATTTCGTCAAGATATATTAAGAATTGCGTTGGCTTTTGAAAGTGATCCAATTCATTTAATTTTCAATAAAATTTATCTTTGCCAATACTCGTGCTTGTTGAATATTAATTTCATTAAAATGTCTTAAAAGATTTTTTCTATAGCTTAAGAAAAATTTCACATGGACAGACAGACAGACAGACAAAAGGATTGATTAAATCGTTTTAGATTTTAATTCTGAATCTATCGCTTTAATTGTAGAGGGAAAAGGACATTTATTCTTTAAAATTAACAAACATCCTTACAAACTTAATCCACCCTTACGCCTTAAGTGGTGTCGAATATAAAAAGCATTAAACAAAATTGTTTTCGCTTGTTTTCTGTTATTTATTTATTTATTTAAATCTTTTAGCGGTATTGTACAAATGATATTGTTTTAATTTTTATCGAAACTGTTGCAGCCAGTTGACAGCACCACCAATGCTGATACAAATTTAATGAATTTTTTCTTTTTTTTTTTTTATAGGTTAACGACATAATTGAAAGCCCGCTATGGTTTTGTGTTAATATTAAGGTTCATTCTTTGGTAACAGCAATTATACATACGTTGTCAATGTTTCGGTGAATGCAGGCATGTCTGTGGGTGCTGGGCTGTGGTAACGTGCATTCGAATGCACTTGAGCTGCTTATGTTTCACTTTCAACACCAACACCGCACAAACACTCTCACATATACCCCAAGCACTTAAAGTTGACAGTGTTGTGTGTTGTTGAGTACAACAACGACAACAACAACAGTGATGATAATGATCATGATCGTGATGATGATGATGACGATGCCGACGACAACAATTTTGTCATACATCAAATGCACATTCTTTTAAGGTTATTTGTGTTTCTTCCTCTTCCTCTTTTTTTTTTTTTTTTTTCTTTATTACTTTATACCCTGAATGCCAACATATGTTGGATATACTCGTACAGACGCAACTTCTAATACCCTGTGCATGAAGAGGGATAGATAGAGAAGGGGAGAGAAAGACAGAGAGAGAGTGAGACACGCAACTATTTTCACAGATGGGCGCCTCCTATACTTATGACAGTGCATACTTGTTTGGATGTGTGATGATATTCATGAAGTATTCAGTTCACATGGTATGCATCGTACTCGTGCACTTACATGGAAGAATTATTAGTGTAGGAAGTTAAAGGCAACAGCATCAGTGTAGCAACTAAATCATCGTATATGTGAGCAGATGCAGTCGCGACTTCGTAACAATGTAACGCAATGCATTTTCGCTGTTATGTATAATTTTTTGGTGAAGGCTAAAATACAAGAAGCTTAAATCATTACAAGAGTAAAATGTAAATTACTTTGTGCACGTATACCGCATACACCACTACACCTACACCATAAAATGAACTAAAATTTGTAAAATCGTAGGAAGTTCCATGGCCCACTTTCAACAGAGTATAACACAAATAACATGGAGGATATGTGTACCAAATTTCAGCTCGTTATCTCAAAATTTACGACTGTGAATGTGCTGAAAGGTCCGGGTGCATGTCCGGGTACACGTCGTTGTGGGTGTAAGCTTTGCCCGATAATTCGGTTTTTGTCGATTGTGGGCGTGCCTTCTGACCTATTTTGCCAATTTTAAATAGCGAAATGCAAGCAAAAGGTGTCTGAACAAAATTTTAGTTCAATATCTCAAAATTAATTGCTATGAGAATTTTAACATATACAAGTACGGACATGCCTGGATCGACTCAATTTTTGGTGCTGATCGAGAATATATATACGTTGCAGAATCTCTGATTATTGCAAACGACATGACACACCTAATGTAACCACTGTTATATATGATGGATATAAAAACCACTAAATTTGTAAAACTATCAAAATCATAAACATAGGTGCCTACATATAGATGAAGCTACACGATAACACTTTGGCATAATCACTTTTCTTTTTTTGGCAGAGCACGTTCAATGGTCATAAATTGTTCTTTGGTGTATCCTTCACTAATGCTAAAATGCCAATTTTTATATAATACTTTGTTAGCAGCGTAATGTATGCGTACTTATGTGAGCATGTTACTGTACTTAACCACATGTACCGACACTTTATAAATATATGTTTATCGACGCTATTGTTGTTGCATGGAATATATATTCCATCTCAAGTTAAGTATAATAGATTTTATCAATGTTCGTTGTGAGGGTGTTTTAGTTATCGGTGTAGGACCACAGACTGAAATGCTTTTGTTCTGCACAAAAAAAAAAAAAATGGATAATTCATGAAATTTACGAATACGTTACCTGTTATGGCCTTTTTATTACATTCAAGCACATGTTTGGTAAAATAAAAATAAAATATTTTTGATCTAAAGCAAAAGTCCCCAATTTTTATGCATCACGGGCCACAAATTTAAACCGTAACCGTAAGAAGACCATAATATTTATTAAGAGGCCGTACAAATATATCCGAAAAATCTAATTTGGCCCACGGGCCATAGCTTGGAGAGCCCTGCTTAAAAGCTTTAATTTGCCATAATGTTTTTATATTAAGTAATTTATAGATTTAGATATTTATAACATTTAGAGTCCATTTTCATCTCTCACTGATAATGTACTATAAACCAAAACCAAAAAAAAAATTAAATTATTCTACAATTTATGTATTTTCAGTAACCACATATAATAATTGTAATTTTTGTATACAAATTTTTACTTAATTATTTATGTAAAAGTCAACTTTTGTAATCTGTATCAATTTAGAACTTACGTATTGTTTATTAAAGTGGTTTTGTTTTACCATCATAAATAAAATAAATACATATAAATTTCAATAATGAATCTTCTAATGATTATCTTATTCTATCTTAGCGATGAGGGTATGCTAAGTTTTATTGTTTATACCTCGGAGACCTTAAAAAATGTAAATATTAATCAGGGTCAAAGTCTGAGTTGATATAGATTTGTTCTTCCGTATGTCCGTTAGTTGCTGGAACGTTCACAATCGGGTATTGAGCTGAAATATTGTACAAATATTTCTAGCAGTTGTACTTAGATCGCTAGAGCTATGCTCAGAATTGAACAAAAAAGTTTTGTACACATAATAAATTAAGACCTTTTAACGATATACTAAATAATAATGTATATATAAAATGGGCGAAATCGTTTAGCAGACATTCCCACAATTTACAAAAACCAATACCCGCGGCAAAATTCTACTTGTTTATTAAGGCATAATTAAAGGAAGGAATATGCCACGTCCATTATAAATGACATCGTGGAGGGTATTTACAATTTGACCTTACCTGGAGGGTATATATCTAGATATTTTTTACTTGTTTTTTCATAATAATTTATACAGTTGACTGCATTCCGAAAAATTAAAGAGAGATTTATTAGTCTGTTTTATTATTTATTAAACAACAAATATTTAAAATAAAGACATTAAGCCATATAAGATACACTTCGTTTCATTTAAATAATAATTTCTTGGCATTTCACTTTAGCATAGAAAATTACTACGCGAAAATTCTGGATTAAAAGATTGTACGAATAAAATGAAGATTTTACTGAAGATCTTATATCTTAGAGTAATTTTTATACAACAGTTCACAACAAGTAAGAAAACTACGTAAATGATTTCAGCCAAATCTTTAACATACAGATGCTGATCAAGAATAAATATACTTTGTAGGGTCTTTGACGCCTCCTTTTGGGTGTGGCAAATCAAATGACAAACTTAGTATACTCCAAATCTTATATGGAGGGTATAAAATTATAATATTTTCCCAAAACTTTAATTGATTTTTACCATTTTCTAATAATTTCTATTAGGGTTTGGTGTAATAATATGTATAAGTATAATATATGTATAAGTTCTAGGTTTAACCCCTCCAGTCGCCAGATATTATTTTTTCACATTTTTCAAATATACATCGTCACTACCATTAATATTAAGTCCATATGAAATACTCATTTCAAAATCTAATAATTTCTTTTTTATTATTAAATATTTGCCGATTTTATGGTCAACCCTGCTATATATTTTTAAGATTTCATTGCGAAACTGTATCTCTCTTAAAATATAATATCCTTGAAAGGAAAACAAAATAATAATAAATATTGATTTTTTCCATTTGCTATTAAATAAAACCACATGATAACAAAAAGAAAAAAGTACAAGTAAAAATATTTGTAACAAATCGAAAGGATTTCTAAAGCAACAATTCAATATTTTTGCATCAAATAAACTTAAAAACAGAAACCCAAAAAAAGTCATCTGCTTGCTCTGTGGACATACATCATACCATACATACATACGTATTGTTTATATTGTAGATTTCTATAAAAATTTCATTCCAACATTCATATGTGTAATATGCTGGAGGACATATAAAGCAGAACAAATTCATCAAAGAGGGTATGTATGTTACGGTACAGTGTGTGTAACGTAAACATTTACTTAATAGTTTAAAATTCAAATTGGCCACATCCGTGCAGCAGCAGCAGCATTATTGGTCACATATAAAATACATAGAAAAGTTTATGAATAATTTATTCGGTTATAAAATATGTGGAAAATGTAGTCATCATCCATGATTTGTTAACCAATTTTACGTGCAAACAAACTAATGTTGTACAAACGGAAAATGGAGTAAAATCAACCAACTGTAGAACTTTATAATATATACAAAAAAATGGCAAAATGGAAAAGGGAATTTGCATTTCTCATTCACTTTATATAAAATTCTGACACTTTGGTTCGCCAACACCTAACCAAAGGTTTTGCCACCACTGATAGTCTACCGTGTGGACTGGGGACTGTCTAGTTACCTTAATAGTCTGTATCAGTCCCCCGTTTAAGTTAAATCTTAAAATCTCTCTCTTCCCAATGCAGAGATCATTTTTAAAGTTTTCTTTAAACTATTTCAGTTCACCATCCCATAGAGTGTCAATTCTTATTCATGAACTTTTATAATATAATAATTTTTTTATATGTTACTAATAATAAAAGTCAACATTTTTACCGTGCACGCCATTAATTTAACGATACTTATTCAAGGTAATATTTCATATTCCTTTTTCGTTAATTTGCAAATGATAATCGTCTTCAAGTTTTATTATCTGCAGCGAACATATTATCTTTGCCACGAAATATATTAAAAATAAATTAACCACACTTACATTAATCCCTAAAGATTGCTAAAGTTTTATAATACTCTTACTATATACTAAACCTTATGCAGGTATGCTAAAAAGCATATAAGTTTAAATCAATCCAAAATAGTTTGTCTGACGTTTGTTTGTCTGTACGTCCACCTTTTGTTTGAATGGTAATATATTGAGCTGAGATTTTTTACCGACATTTTTAGTGCATACGCATATGAATAAATATAAAAATATGCAATTATGTTTAATAAATTTAGTGAATTTGTACAAGTGTCACGCCCATAATTGACAGATATCAACCTATTAGCCACAAAATAGAGGTTAAAATTTTAAAAACACCCCGCCACACTTTCACAACGTCTCTTAAATAATCTACCACGCCCACAAGTTATATATTAAGATATAAAGTATTTTAAATTCGTTGTAAGCCGAATTTAGTTTTCTTACACATTTTTACTTCTTCTTTTATTTAACTTATCAGGAAGGTAAAAAATGCTCATACATACAAAGGCATGCTTCCGTGTTACTAATACTTACCACAGCACAAGGTGTGTTCTGTCTGTTGCTGTCTTTTTTTTTTACAACTTTTAATTTATGTGTGCACAAACTTTTCTTATATATGGTGTGTGTTAAAAGTAGTCATAATTTGTTGTGCCTTCCAGCCGGGTAACCATACATACCATATAAAACATGTGCATATGAAAATTGTTAATACATACTCTACAGAGTGTATAGTAAATCTCTAATAACATTATGATTTACTCAACATGCATTAAGAACTTTTTACGATATGGTAGGTAAGGCAAGGTTGGCTATAATAGTAACAGCAATACCACCATCAGCGAAAACAGTAAACTTATTACAGTTTTTTTTAATTGTTACCATCTCAACGGGATGTTTTCATTCATGGTAATATTTAGCAAAAGAAAAGTATTGAAAGTTTAGCTGAAAAACACGAACGATTATGTGTCTTAAGCCTTTCTAAAGCGTTTTCCCATCCTATACAATAATCCTTTGGTTCCCCACCATGAGATGAACACAACCTGTCAATTCCTTTACGTAAGGGTGATTAATTTGTCACAGTGAGTTTTTCAATTCCATATAAGTACATAAACGCGTAACTCATGCTGTGTAAGTAAAGATATTACGTTAGTGTTGCAACTCGTTATTTTATTTTGCATTAATATTCACTTATTTTTCATAGTATGCGTATATGGTAATGGACAAAATAATATGAATACCATGCGACACAGTTTACGTAACAAACCTGGTAGATTATATTTCAGTGTTCTGCGACGGGATCGGTGAAATGTGTGATCTCTCATACTTTGGATATTGGTGCTCAGTTAGCGGGAGCGCCCACAAAGCTTATATTAATGTAAGGGCTGCAATTTCAAAATATTTATGTCTGGTGTTCATATTATTTTGTCCATACCCTATATATGAATATACAAGTGTCCTCAACTACCTATGCACCCTGTTTATATAGATATATTTACATTTTTTTATAATCATTTATAGTGTGACACAAATAAAATTGCTTTATCTAGTTTAAAGTGAATCTTTTACACCCCCTATCAATGCCTTGCTTTAAAATCCCATACACTCATCCTCTAATCCATTTTTATATTAAAGTTTATTTAGAAAGTATCATCACTTCTGGGAAATTTATATTACATTTAATGACACTACGGAAGACGGCCAGCCAGACAAAGTTATACCTTAAGCTAGTTGCATATGTATTGACAAAGTCATTGTACCCTTTAGGGCTGTAAATATACACCATATAAATATATAGAACAATACCATATAAAATAATGTTAATCTCGGGGGAAATTTGCATAATGTTCACTACAATAAAACAGCTAAACTTTACACAACGAGGCACCGTACAATAAATTGCAAAACACACAACACAATAAAATACAATTTTGTGTAAAATATTTTTTCTATTATATGCTTTATATGTAATGCCAACTTCGATACATAATATATAAGTAAACATATTAAAATTCTTGGAAAAGCTATAAAAATATAAGAAATTTTTACTTATTACCTACATAACATAGTTTACACAAAGTTTACGTACGTAATTGTTAAAACAATGTACGAGGGTAGTCTTAAAAGAAGTAGCTATGTAGAAAGGAAAATATATCTTTACTGCTCAATTTGGCACTATTATTATGCCAAACAATTATAAAATAATTGTTCTTTACTAACTTTCGTTAAATGTTACTAAAAACTATGAATTTACGCTTGATGAAAATGTCTTCTTAATAGAACGTTATGTGCTTTATTCAAACAAAAGTACGTCATTATCTGACATACAGCTTTATCACGTTTAATCATTTCAATCAATACAATTAGTTCAAGAACTTTATGAAAAGCCTATCATATCTACTAGCTCATGAACTTTTAATCGACGGCCATCCACTTTTAAAGTAAAATCTACCTCAGCTTTTAATAGTAATTCAACCGAAACCTTTGCATGAAAGTATTGCATTTTATAACGATGACCAATTTTTACCATGTTAACAAATTCACTGAGAGCCTTAATGAACATTCAAAAATTAATACGTAAGACAGCGCCATCAAGTTTCAGCTTCAAATTAAGCTTTCGATTGAGGTTTTTATCAGATTGTACTTGTTTTGAAACATTTACTGTTACTAGATTGCTTACTTCTGGGACTATCCTCGTATAATATACTAGAAAAACAATAACATCTATTAGAAGTGTCTACAAATTGCTTTATAAGGAAATGCTTTAAATTATTGAATACTAAGATAAATTTATTTAAAGCAAACTTAAGTTCAACCTTGCAAAGCCTTGTCCTTCCTATAATTTAATGTTTGCCTATATTTTCTATAAAGTCAAAAGTTAATCTTTAACGATTATGTTGATATGAAGAAATCTTTATCAACCTGCTAAACCAAATAAAGTTTTAAAGGATTACCCAATTAAATTGTATTCCATAAATTTTAGCAACTCTCTTCAAATTATAGCCATTGGATTAAACACGTATTTGGCAAATGATTTAGTGATGTTCGTACACTATAAAACATGACTTTTCAACATTTGCTGTTTATGGCAGAAAACCAATACCAATTGCAAATTATTGGGTTTGACTTTGGCTTTGTTAATTGGTTGTCGATGTTTATTTCATAATTAAAATTCAATTACTTTAGCGCTCATCCACAAAGCTACACTATAAAAATTTCTTCTCATTTTCTTCTTCCAATTGGTTTTTATTAGTTTTTATTTTATTTCCTTGCCATTTTTTTTTATTTAGTTTGAAGGAAAGTTTTATTTAAAAAAAAAAAAAGTTATATAAAACAGTTTTCGCCACCATGGTGTTTGGTTGGTACCACAGAATTCAGTTGCTAAACATGTTTTGTGGCTTGTTGTAATTCAAACTATAAAATTGTTTGTTGTGTGGTAGCGGGGAACTAAATAAAAACGAGTAAAAAAGAACTAAATTTGACTTAAACCAATACTTAAATATTCTCTACAAACAGTGGGCGTGTTTGGTACATAATTACGCCCTTTAATAGTGTATGTATTGCATATAATCTTGTAAATAGAAAGACACTGAGTACGGTTTTTTATAAATTGTGGGCGTTGTTGTTATCAGCTATGTTCTGCCAAACTAGAAGTGTCTGGAAAAAATGCCAGTTCACTATTTTAAATATTACGACAATGAGAGTGTCCATAATAGGCCGACAGACGGACATACATGTCTAGAACGACGATCGGTTTTTACTGCTGATCAAACGTTACAAATGAAATAACAAACTTAGTATATCCCTTCCCGTCTTCTGCGTAGGGCAAAAAAAAAAAAATTAAAATTTTATGATCATCCTCACAACATAATTCTGCATTTCATTAGATAAAGCATATACATATACGTATATACGCATAAAGGTAACAGCAAAAATCTAAAAGAAAAGTTTTGTAACCTCTAAGAAGAAAATATTTTACCGCATGAACGGATTGTGTAATGAATCATTTCCAGAGTTAAGAGAACTTAAAATGGGAACTACATGTATGTAGAAAAGTATATAAACCAACAAAATTACGAACTCCAGGGGGTTGATTGGTTTCTGCATTAAAGTCATGTGTAAGCGCAAGACTTTGAAATTATTGATATTTTGGAATATGTTGGCTTAGTCTGCCGCTCTTGTATTCTTAAAATTCAATTAACACCTTTGACGTTTTAGAATACAGTAGAATAATTTTTACAAGCCACCAAGAAAATCGCTTCAATAATATATGTAAGGGTGGTACGTCATTTCATTTAGCTGCGAATTGAGCGATTGAACGGATACACTTCCAAACATAATGAAATTCTCTAGTCAAGCGAAAGCATAACAAGAAAAGGAAAACCAAGTGATAACAAATATTAGTCGCATGCCGTTAAAATTGGAATTGCACGCATAGTGATGTATGTCATATTCAGTTTACTCCCAACCTCACACATGCATATACGAGTATGTAATTATATACTAAACATCTTCAACATCTTTCAATTTAGCAACACATTTTATATATATGTAGATATGATGCAACGCTTAATTAAGAATTATACATCTTTTAAATAATCATCATTCTGCTACTAATTGATAGCAATCAAGTTGGCTGGAGAAAGATGATAAAGTGTTGCATCAAAAAGAAACTTTTTTATAAAAGAAAACTTATCCGGCCTTGAGAAGTCTTAAGGAATGCACATGATTGTAAAAATACTACATTTGGCTTATACGAAAACTTAAATACCCTTCACTTTAATATATAAAATAGTGGACGTGGCAGGTATAGCTAATCGCGTATGCATTATGCATCAATACGTTATATTATTCACAGAAACAAATATGGGAGCGTGACCAAACCCATTTTTTTAACAACGATGGCTTCTATAATTATAAAATTATTTACAAAATGTTAACACTATTGGTTGAGAGTTTTTGGCAGATTGTAAGCGTGGTCAATTTTGACCAATTTTTGTACAATATTTAGATAATTGAAAATGTACAACTGGGCGAATACCAACGGACATGCAGATTAATGCTTCGTAGGCTCTCCTTAGCTTCCTTCTGATTGTTGCAAACGAAATAGTAAAATTTATAAAAAATCAATAAAAAAAACTAAGGTGTTGAATGTAAAAAACAAAGAGATTTACAATACTTGATGTTTCATAATTACTAAACATAATTACTTTTGCTCACACACTCAAACGTATTTTATAATAAAATACAAATTCCGTTGTTGGCTTTAAAGGTTAAGTTGAACAAGTAAAACAAACTAGGCTCAGAAATACCCTCCAGATTTTTATACAAAAAATGGGTGTGGCAGGGATTTCTATAATTTATAGTTTATATATTTAAACCGACCACGCCCACTTTTGAAATATCTGTTAATGGTATAATTATAAGTATGTTAACTAAAAATCAAAGGCTCAACTTTTCTGGTTGTTTGATAAACTTTTCTCAACAAATTTTGCTCAATTTAAATAGCATCCTTAATGCAGAAACTAAATATGCATGTATTGAAAAATTTACCATCGTAAGGATTCTAAAACCAGACCGATTTACGGTCGGACACGGCTAAATCGATTAATATTTTTATACCGATGAAGAATACATATATACTGTAGCGTGCCTAACGCCTACTTTTGATTGTTACCAACGGTATAATAAATTTAGTACACCTTCCTTTTTATGTAGGGTGCATAAATATAATTTATTTATACTTATAAAAATGCATAATTAAAATATATGTAACATCGTGTAGAAGCTAAAAGTAATTAAAGCTTACGTTCCATCCTTCCTTCCTTCCTTCTTTTATTTTTTTCATTACAAACCTTACATAAAAAAGAGAATTTATGATTATTTTTATTTTTTTGTTCCATTTTTCTTTTTAAGACGTTACCAGCTGAATTGTGTTACATATAAAGAAATACAAACATTATTTTGTTACGCCTTCATATGTTATACGGAGAGTGCACCAAACTTATTCAGTTGAAACAAAAACTTTTTTTTGAAATTTTAAACACAACACTTAACCAAAGAAAACATCTGAAGGAAAAGAATGCGCACAGAAAAGTAGTGTAAAGTAAAAAAAATGGGAAAAGTTTTTTTCTGAGTATAGAAAAGTTTCCATTACACCCTAAACCAAAGATATTGAACATATTTTATTATACAGTAACTGACATATGAGATATTAGCAAAAGCATATCTTTCCTTGGATTAGGAAACTTGTTTCCAAACCGTTAATTAGCTTTTAGTGTTTTATGGAAAATAGCTTAAATTTTGTAACTCTTAGATAAGATTATACAGATTCGTTCAGGTACATGCTGAATATTAAATGCAAATGTATTGTGTTTGGCTTGAAAATGTACCACAACAACTTCCATTCATACATGCAGAAACAAACAAGCATATATTTAAATCCATTCTTGGGCATGCATATAAAATAAACAAGTGAACAAGTTATGGTCGACTATTTAATGCCGTGTACTCCTTAAAGTTTACTACAATTAGTGCAATTGTTATCAGTAAACTGAGATCAGATTAAACTTTGATATTTCCAATTATTAAGCTGTCTAACTGGGATTCACAAAATTTTGGAAAAAATATTAAAAAGTGTTAATTTTGTTTTGTTATAAAAACTGCCATTACAATAAAACTTTATTGGGAAAATATCAATTCTGGCTATTTTCTACTTCCTTTCTCTTTGGGTAAATGCATACCTTTTAGCCAAATTTCATCGAAATATCTCTAAAAATGCGACCTATAGCTTGCGCTTAAATTTTGCATAGACAGGCAGACGGACAAATAAGCAAATGGACATGGTTAAATCGATTCAGATTTTGATAATGCTTCTTCATGCAGAAACTAGAATTATCTGTACAAAGTTTCATTTCAATATGTCAAAATTTACCAACGTGAGAATGCCAACAACAGAGGTACGCGTGGACGTACAAACTTACGTGTATAGATCGACTCAGTTGTGGATTTTGATCAAGATTATATATACTTAGTGCGGTCTTAGACAACATCTTGTAAATGGTATGACAAACTTAATATACACCCCTTGTATGTGGAGAATATAATAAAACAAGTGTTTGCGGTAAAACTTTTAATTGAAGAGAGAGACTACACTACACTACACTAGTTTCTCTGTTTGTTTGTTTGTTTTTTCTTTTTGCTTGTTTATGTTGTTCTTCTGCTTCTTTGCACCTCGTAACATTTAATTTCTTTTTCAAAACAGTGATAGCAGAATGGCTTACATAATGGATGTTTGTTTTATTTAAATCAAAAGTCATGTATTTTTGATAAATAAACTTTAGAAAATGTTTTCGCACTTACATGTTGCTTAAAACTTGTGCTAAGTATTGCTTCTTAATCTTTATATATTTATTAATATTTAAAAAGTGACTTTTGTGTTAAAGATTTTTATTTAATGAGTTTTATATTTTAAAATGTCATATAAAAGTTCTAAAACTACGCCGATTATATTCATTTTGAATAGTGAACTCTTTTAGCCGAAAAGACATTCTTATGCTAAATTTCATCAGTAAGAATTTACAAATATTTGCATAAATATAACACTTGGTAAATTACCACTTGGTAGAGTAAGAAAAGCATTTGATAACCTATAGATTTTAGTGTAAAATTGTGCGTGACAGTAGCTAAATAACATATTTTTCAATAGAGATATAACAATTTTGTATTCTAAAGTAAATGCATCTTTGAATATTTTAAATAATCTATTTACGTCATAACATCAGGCAAGGTTAACATTTTTTATTATAATGAAGTTTGCAAGCTTGGAGTAACAAGTACTTCATTACATTACCTCCAATAAAATATGCATAACATGTCAACTTACAAGTCATATTGTGCCCACACAAAAAAAGTTTCACATAAAAGTGTGGGTGTGTTTGTTATTCGACCACGCCCATTTTTAGATAGTTTCTCATTTATTGTGGGCATGGTACTTAATATATTTTTTGAAAAATCGATGAATGGAGCAATTATAATGAAAATTTCAACTTCATAGCTCAATTTTTGTGTTTATATTTTGGTCGATTGTGCGTATGGCTCTAGCTTGATTTTGCCTAATTTAAATAGCGACTTGCAAGCAGAAAGTAAAAGTATCTATAAAAAATTTCAGCTCAATATCTTAAAATTTACGATTGTGAGTAAAACCAACAACAGACGGACATAAGTTGTCAGTTTCTGATTCTGATCAAAAATAAAAAAAATAGTTTATAAAGTTTCTGTGACCCCATCATTTAGGTGTTGCAAATGCAATGACATACTTAGTATATCCTGCATCTTATTTGGAGTTTATATTGTAAAAGTATTATTATCCATATTATGTGACTGCATGCGCAAGTGTTGTTTTTTATTTACAAGCATATAAATTATGTTTTGTACATTCGTATATAAAATATAGATGTCGCAACACCACCAACTAACATTTACTTAATGTTTTATAAAAATTAATGATAAATATTCTCTCCACATGTACGTGTAATTCTTCTCTCTCTATGTGTATAGACGTACGCGTACGCAAATCCATTCCGTGTAGTAATGTTATGTAATCTCCTTGTGTGAGAAAGAACAGGCTGTAATGCTATATCATATGCACATATATGTACACACTATATGTATTGGTTTGTGGGTATACATATATAATTATTGTTTGACATAATTGCAAAATCGTGTAATGGTGTTATACACGATTTAAGTCCTTAAAATCGTGTACCTTACGAATGAGTTTTGTATAAACAATTAAAAAATATTGTACACAACTACAGAATTGTTGGCCATTTCAAATAATAGACAATGATATGCGTTACACGATGCCAATGGAATGAATACCGGGCACTCAATATAAGTGTGTATAGATGTATTTGTATAGTGCAAGTTTACAAAGCGTGCTTTTCAATAATACAACAATAACAACAACAACAACAACAACTGCTCCTCTTACTATAGAGATAATATTATCTCTTTGTATGGATGTGCATTTTATATGATTTTAATAAACCGGTTGAATGTTTGTTTTACATTCAGCACCATTTAGAAATATTGGTCACAGTTCATTCGCATAATTTAACCGTTTTTCTTTTTTTTCTTCTTTTAATGTTGTGTTGAACTATATAGCCAATGGCTTGCAATGAGAGCTGTATGGCACGGATATTATGGGATATTGTAGTGGAGGGATTTGTATGCATGTATGCTTCATTCTATTGTATGTACACATATAAGGTTTCACATTCACATAATATTGTATTCTCACGCGATTATTTTATGGTACATTTGTTTGCTTTAAAACAACACAAGCACTTATGTAACAAGTAGGCAATCGTTTGAAAAATATTCCATTTTAATGTATTCAACAAAGCGTGTATTGATTACAATATTTTATCTTAAATACTATTACACGTTTACAACGTAATTGAAGTTTTATTTCACTCCATCATTGACTAACATCTCGAAATTATTGTTTGCTTACATTATAAAATATGTTAATAGAATTTATTAATATCAATTTAAAAAAATTAATTTATTTTATTGAAAAACTGCTTGAATTTGATAACATTTCTATGTAGCAACTTTTTTTGCCATGTCAGTCATACTTTTTAGCATCTAACAGCCGTGTGACATATAGGTTGTGTCACACTAGTTATAGCAAAGAAAAAATTGTCTCGGACACATATTTTTATATTTTAGTATGGTGTCAGTAAACTACATGTGCTCATACATGTGTTTTATAAAAGTGATCGAATATCATAATTGTATTCAACATATATATTTCACGTGCGATAAATTTCAGCATAATATCTCAATTATTCTGTACTTTTATTTCAATACGAAATTGTTATGTTCTTATTGAAAAAGACTTTATTACGTATACTATATACGTACACTTGTATTATTAAAGATTATAATGAAGCATCTACCATGCCCTCTCTTTGTATATAGAGTTTCTTTAACATTCAATATCACATATCAAGTTAAGAGGATTCTCTCTCAACTATGTACCTTGTGTACTTATTAAATATTAATATTGTTCATGTGTATGCTTCAAACTTTACATTTGTCTAATGCTAAAATTTTCATTAGTATTATACCTACTACACCACCATTTATTAGCGAATACCTCAATATTATTATTTAGCCGATGGTAACATAAAATAATCACAAACTCATACTAAGGACCACATAGAGAATCCTATTAAGCTTTCACATCGCACTAAGTACACGCATCAAAGCCGACATTGTCAAAGGGAATTGTTTGCTATATAATTAATGGGATAATTCATTATGTATGTTGAGAATAATACAACCATTTAGGTATTTCAGTTCCATGTACAATAATAATAAAAATAATAAATCACTCATACGCCATGATGGCCAGGCATTTCATGCAAATGGCAAATAATCCAATAATTATTGATGCAATAACATTTTCAACAACATTCACATTAAACTGTCAAATAAAAGAATAGACAATAAATAGCGTTATAGTGCAATTATAATACACTACATATGTAGACAATATTTGACGCGATATATCAAACATTTGGAATTATAATAAATTATGCGACTTTACAGGCATTCGAGAATACTTTGCAATACAATGCACAATTAAAAAAACTTACATGTAAAAGTATTGGAATCTTTTCAATAATTATTTTACATATTTAGAATGCAGAAAACATAAAAGAGACACGCACACGCAGTGCTCAACTCAAAGTCATCATCACGGTCGATTGAATATGTAATCGTGAATTTTAAAGTGACTCAACAGCTGTATGCTGATGTAATGTTGTTTGCATATTGAGCAGAGTGTACAAGTATAAGCGCCTTTTCATTCATCACAAGCATTTGAAAATGTACACCCAGCGCAGCACAGATTTCTTTTACACTTTACGTACGCACTCTGTTAAGGCATTCGTTGAAATTCATTTTCGAAAAATATTAAAAGTGTTGATGTGTACGAAGCATAAACATCTCAAGTTATTAAAAATGTCTCCCCACTTGTACAACATTTAACAAATATTTCAACAGCTCAAAGAGGAAATGTGTCTATTTAAACATAACAAATGGACTGGTATGTGGGATTTCTTCAATCTCGGATTTTGTGTGAATACAATACTTTTTTTGTCAAAGATGCTAACGTAAAATCTTTCAATTTGTTAAGAAGAAAAATTTGAAAATTCTCTTAATGCATGCTCCACTCACACACGCATTTTTATGTTGTATATTTTCTTTTTAAGAAATCGATTGTGTACTTTTTTCCCAAGTGTTAGAAAAAATGTAACATTCAAGTGAGATGCACTTGACATCATAAACAATATTTTTCTACATACAAACATAACACTACAGAGAAACAAGTACCGCTTACTCTACATACATAGAAATTAAAATATTTTAGCTTTTAAAAAAACGTCGTCCTATATGAAATGTAAAGGTAAGAATAAGGATAAAATTCAGTTCAAGGCGAATTTTAAATACTCTCCATCTTAATAAACAACTGATGGGCGTGGCAGGTACCTAATTATACAGTCTAATAGTGCTTTTATTTCTTATGAACCTATAAGTCGGAGTTTGCGTCAAATGAGATTTTTTTTTTAAATAAACGTGTTTGTTATCCAATCTTGGCACATCAAAGTAAATTGTAATTCTAAATACAGACGCTTAATCTTAAATACTTTCTACCTCCACTTCTATGTAGTAAGCGTGGCAGATACTTAATGACACATTAAATTAAATTAAATTAAAGGCGTGTCTATCGCTTACTTTTAACACAAAAGATAAGTTAATTACAAATTTATAAATATTTTGCAGCAAATTGCAATTTCAAGCTCAATTTTTGTGGAAGCAATTTGTCAATCGTATACGTGGCTTGGTTGTCAGCCCGCCTATTTTTGTAATATCGATGGATAAATATGTGCGAGGAGTTTCATTTTTATAGTTAAATTTTTGGGACAAGAAAGTACATTTTTGATGATTATCTTGATAGTTTAATATCTTCAAAGTTACAACCGTGAGTATGCAAACAACAGATGGCCACATGGACGGACATGTATACATCGACTCTGCTTTTGGTGCTGATAAATAATATATGTAAATATTGTACTATGTAGTATCTTCGAGGCCTTCTTATAGATGTTGCAAACGTAAACCCTCTTCGGTATGGACGTACGGACATAATTATCTGAATCTTTTTATATAATAAATAATAAAATTATTTTTTTTTCTATTGTTTTCTATTATTCCGAAATTAAATTTTTCGTAATAAATATGAAAAAATTTGTTTTTGTCTAAAACAAATCGTCCGACCAATGCTTTAGACGCACCATTGTAACCCTACTTCTCTTTCTCCTTTTCATTAGTGATGTTGTTGATTATGCCATTCTTTCCTTTTACAATACCTGAACACTAAGTGCCTAACATATACTAAGAGTTAGAATCGAAACTATAACGCAACGCACGTGTACATACAATAATTGTAAAAAATGTGACTGAAAGAAAAAGTCTCTTAAATACATGAGAAAAGTTTTACTGTTGTCAACGCATAGATTTATGATTTTTCTCCATTTTTTGTGTACTCTATGCTTTTATGTGTTTTCTTTGTTCCTTTTTTCAATTAATGGACACAAGAATGTAGGTAATAATGCGAAACGGAATAAGGTTAAGTAATATAACGTTGGAAACAATGCTCTACAACTACGCATATTATAAGAAAAACAAGTAAGAAAACTAAATTTGGCTTGGGTCAAATACCCTCCACATCTACATAACTATAATATTATTGAAATCAATTGAATTTGACTTAAATTACGAGGCTTGTTTTTGTCTATACAATAACGGGCGCGTCTTTCCAACCAATGGACGTTAAATCTTTGTACCAGTTAAATAGATTTTTGTCCACTGTGGCTCTTGCCCTAAAAGTTATCTATTTTATATAAGAATTTGAGTCCGGTTAAAAGAGTATCTATATAATATTTTAGCCTTATATCTCAAAGTGCATGGACATACGGACAAATAGGCATTCGGGTCTAGATCATCTCCGTTTTTGATGTTGATTTTGAATGTATATACTTCGTAGAAACTCTGACACCTCCTTCTTGGTATTGTAAATGGAATAACAATTTTATAATAGTATACCTCTCATCTTATGGAGGAATTTTGATTAATTCGGTAATGATTTTAATATTTTTAATAAAATCTATAAATCTTAAGCTTTAACTAATTTTTTCATATATAATCTACGATGTAGAGTTTGTTATGACACAATTTAAAAGCAAAACTAATATATTGCCTCGGTTAGACGAATATGCGGAATGCAACATAACACCGATTAATCATGAGTTGGCAAAGCAAAACAGTTAGTCGATAATAACATTTATAATGGATATTTAATACTTAGAAAACAGGGATAAAATTTATTGCAAAATAAGTGAGAGAAAATGCAAATGAGATTTTTAGATTGATTCTAAACCAATAGACCAGGTGAACAATATTTGTTATAGCAAATGTTACCTCCAGTTATGAATTTCTACTTGCATTTAATCTAAATTATTTCCATTTGTTCACACATCTTTTATTAAATTTGCGCCATTTAAGTGGAAGCTATTAATTATACATAAGTTGGCACATATTCAGGGAACATTAGCAAGACAGAAAAGCAGCAGTTTAGCTAATGAGCATAAAATTACCTCCAATTAATGAACCTCACACCCCACAACTAATGAGAGATACTTTACATATTAATTATTGTACAATGCTGAAGGCCTTATTTGTATCTTTAAATGGAATTATTGTACAACATAGAAGAATATGTAATTTTCAGATTGTATGTTATATGAAAACTTGCACGTAACAGGGAAATTTACTTAATAGTCTAGAAACTTCGATGTTTCACAAAAACGATAGAAAATCCTTTTAGAAAACAGAATCAGTTGTTAAAGATTTCATATCAAAGAAATTTTCAAATACCTTAAATAGAAACCTATCTCTTAGGTATTCCATGAATCCATTACCTGAATAAAGCATCTGGTTAGTTACAACTTAGTTACCTGCTAACATCTGGATACACGAAACATTTCATATAAAAACCCTGCATTCATCATCTCAACATCATTCCAAAGTAAACATTATCAACCGATTTGCAATTGCTTTAACTTTTACAAAAATGGAAAGTTTTTTTGAAAACAATGAAATTTTAACTGTTTCGCAATATTTTCTTGAAAATCTAGAAGTCGAAAATGAAAAAATTAAATCTATAAATTGTAAATTAATACAAGAAAATAAGGAACTGAAGACAAGATTAGCTCATACTCAAAAAACCTTGCAAGAGTGCCAACAGCTGCTGGAACAATTAAGGGAAGAAACGAAATATTTACATGCTACTTTATCAACGGAAGATATATTCGGAGAAGAACCGTATTCTAAAAGAAAGCGTACTGAATACACTTCAACACTTACATGTGAAGAAGCCACAGAATTCATTGATCAAATGAATATGGAAACGATTTCAAGCAATGTTAAGCGAAATTCTTCAAACGAGGCTTCTACAAATGAAATTAACAATTTAGAGGGTTGTATTTTTCAAGACCCTGAAGTAGATGCGACTCTTGAATTACCAGAACCTCAGGGAATTGAAAATAAACGTAAAAAATCTTCTCTATTAAAACGTTTTTGCCAGAAAAACCTTAAAACTGTAAAAAAATTGTTTAAGAAGAAAAATTACTCTTCTTCTCTGGAAGTCAATAATAGAAGCGGAGTGAAAGAATACAAAGTGTCTGTAGAATCTGACGATTTTTCAATAGGGACTTATAGAAATCTTGACCTATGTAAAAGCGATTTATATTTTTGTGATTATTTCTTGTAAAAATATGTGTTTTTCTAAAATATACTGTAAAGAAGTTTTGTAGTAGCTGGGGTATGACTCAGCGAGTCCAAGGTTCCTTTACAAAGAAATTTGTATGACGAGCTGTTTCTTGTCTCTTATTCTTAGATTCGCCTTCTCTATTCGACGTTTTTTAACGCGGTAACGGCTTGTGGTGCGGGGCACGGCGTTACTGCAAATCGGTGTGTGAGCGGGTTTTGTGTGGTGAGTGATACAGAGTGGTGAGCGGTACAAAAAGCGACGTGCGGTACTGGTCGATGAGCGGTTAGATACAGAGCGGTGAGCGCTGCAGGACACGAGAACGTTACTGGGTTTAAACGGCAAGCAGTACAGGATACAAGCGGCGAGAGCTGCAGAGCGGCGTACGATACAGAGCGACGAGCGTTGCAGATCGACGAGCGGTACAAGATGCGGAGCGGTGTGCTCTGTAGGATACGAGAGCGTTCTGGGTTTAAACGGCAAGCGGTTACAGGATACAAATGACGGGGCTGCAAAGCGGTATACGGTACAGAGCGGTGAGCGTCGCAAATCGATAAGTGGTGCAAGATGCGGAGCGGTGTGTGCTGTAGGATACGAGAGTGTTGCTGAGTTCGAACAGCAAGCGGTAGATGCGGAGCGGTGAGCGCTGCAGGATACGAGAGTGTTGCTGAGTTCGAATAGCAAGCGGTAGATACGGAGCGGTGAGCGCTGCAGGATACGAGAGTGTTGCTGAGTTCGAACAGCAAGCGGTAGATGCGGAGCGGTGAGCGCTGCAGGATACGAGAGTGTTGCTGAGTTTGAACAGCAAGCGGTAGATGCGGAGCGGTGAGCGCTGCAGGATACGAGAGTGTTGCTGAGTTTGAACAGCAAGCGGTAGATGCGGAGCGGTGAGCGCTGCAGGATACGAGAGTGTTGCCGAGTTCGAACAGCAAGCGGTAGATGCGGAGCGGTGAGCGCTGCAGGACACGGCAGTGGTTATTGTGACCACGACGGCGGCGCGACCTAGGCGCTTGCAATATAAATATTGCAGGATATCTAGGCGCGGGGAACAAAGGAACTGCGACGTTATATTACGACGGCGCGGCCTAGGCGCATACAATATACAAATATTGTAGGATATCTAGGCGCGATACCAAAACTGCGACGTGACAACGATGGCGCGGCCTAGGCGCATACAATATGTAAATATTGTAGGATATCTAGGCGCGGGGACTGAGAGACTGCGACGTAGTGACAACGATGGCGCGGCCTAGGCGCATACAATATATAAATATTGTAGGATATCTAGGCGCGGCGACAGAGAAACTGCGTAGTAACAACGATGGCGCGGCCTAGGCGCATACAATATATAAATATATTGCAGGATATCTAGGCGCGAGGACTGAGAGACTGTGACGTAACGACGATGGCGCGACCTAGGCGCATGCAATATAGAAAAATATTGCAGGATATCTAGGCGCGGCGACAGAGAAACTGCGTAGTAACAACGATGGCGCGGCCTAGGCGCATACAATATATAAATATATTGCAGGATATCTAGGCGCGAGGACTGAGAGACTGTGACGTAACGACGATGGCGCGACCTAGGCGCATGCAATATAGAAAAATATTGCAGGATATCTAGGCGCGGGGACTGAGAGATTAACTAAGCGACGATGTCGCGACCTAGGCGCATACAATATAAAAATATTGCAGGATATCTAGGTGCGAGAACCTGACCAACGCTATGCTTGCAAGAAAACAATCGATTAATTCATTATGTTTGCTTTATTAATAATAATTCTTGTGCTCACCTTACTAGCTTGACGGCTCCAGCCACACTGCCTCCTTTCATAAAATTTGCTTCGCCTTTTATAGTGTGGCAGGGCTCACAATTATATCAAATTTTACCAATATTTACAAAAGATCAACGGTATAGAACTAACAACAATAACGCAGGAATTTATATATACTTACTAAATAACAAAGATCAACGGTATTATGTTTTTAAAAATAGAAATAACAACAATGCAAGAATTCATATATGCTTATGCTTCAAGAATTTGAAATAACAACAATGCAAGAATTCTTATATGTTCACTGGATATCAACGGTACTTAGACATAACAACAATGCAAAGATTCGTACAAGTATATGCTTACTAGGTATCAACAATAATAAAGCAAGAGTACATATATAATAACATCAGTGCTAGAGTTCGTATATGCTTACTAAATGATCAACGGTATTATAACTACGCATTCAATTTTAAGTAAATGACACAGAGTATGTATTTGATAATAGGTCTTTTTCCCTTTTGATTGCAAAAGAATGGAGGAAATATTTGGTGTGTTTGGTGATACATATATGTTGGAACAGAATGTGTGGCGCAAAACGAAAGGTAGTGACTTTGCGCCTTACACTACTCCCTCCCCTGGCGGATAAAGATTTCGCCGTTTGCCTTGCGGGTTATTGTATAACGTCGGTTCCCAATGAAGTATTGGCAGCGGCGTCGCTGGCGTGTTTCTGTGTTCTGCATGTCTGAGCGTTTGCTGAGGTATGCTTCCAGTTTCTCTCTATCATTTGGAGTCACCTTCGAATCATAAATGTAGGTTGGTTTGTTCGCGTGAACCTTTGTAGTCCCTTTTGTGTACTGAGGTGGTGGATGGTACAGATCCGCTATTGTCCGGATGGACGCTGTGGGTTGGGTGGACATCTGGTATAGGATTGGGAAACCCATGCTGTACCCCTTATAATGTTGGATATCGACATGTGCGTTGTGAGGGATCATATGGCTGGTATTTGGTTTTACCCTCTTTGGTACGCATGACCTTGAAGAACTGCTACTACTGGTACTCCATGGACTTGGCAATACCCCTATTGGACCACTATCGGTTTCGGAAAACAATGGACTATGGCCACTACTCTGTTGGGGTGTTTGTGCTTTGTTCGTTTTTATACCCTTTGAGGTGCTCGGTCTTTCTTTGACCATTTCTATATTACAGGTTTGTGTGCTGACTTCCCTGGCGAGCGGGTTTTGGCGGGTTCGTATCTGGGTAAACATTTCGCCGGCAGGGCGTTGTTGGTTCACCTTGTACTGCTGGCAGATTTTACAACTAAGAACATACTTCCGTATATCTCTAAACATGCCTGGCCAGTAGTATCTACCTGTGATGCGAGAGGTTGTTTTGCGAATTCCTAAATGACCTGAGGTTAGGTTGTTGTGGTTTTCGATTATTACTCTCCTTCGGTTGTGAGTGGGTACACATAGCTTCCAATTCTGTCCTTCTATATCCGTGTATTGCGTCGGGAAGTGGCGGTAGAGTTGGTCATTGGCTATAGTGTAGTCCGCATATTTTCCCGGGTACTTTATCACTTCTGACTTTCGTTTCTCTAACCAGCGGCATGTCTTGTTGTTATTCAGATTGGGTTTCATGGTTCGTTGATTTGGTACTATGATTGAGAGGTGCAATCTGTTGTGAGATTTGTTAGTAATTTTCCTTACCGAAGACATGTGTTGAACTTCAGACGTGTTGTCCCTCGCGCTTCCTTCTTCTTGTAGTTTACAATTCAATGAGATGCCTGCGCAGGTCAGGGTGGTACCAAATGTTGATAAAAAGGTTAAACCTAGGATTATGTCCTCGACGGCGTTGTCCATTACGAAGAATTGTATCGCTTTATTTTGTTCTCCAAAGTGCACCGTGTAATGTACCGATTTAGTAATTTGTACCGCCGAACCGTCTGCCATTAGGATGGGCATATTGATTTTTTGGCAGTATCCACCCTCGCCGAGTTGTCGTGCCATGGCTGAACTTATTATGCAGCACGTGGAGCCGGTGTCTATCAACGCTGTTATATATTGTTCGTTGATGGCAATTATGGCCGTAATTTTGTTGCTGTCAATTTTCAGGGTTTCGGTGTACAGAGGCCTCGATACGCCACATCCTCTTTCTTGTGGGTGTCGTTCGTTCGGTTGGCGTGCCTCTCGTGAAGTGGTTGGCTGGTTGTCGCAGCAGTCACGCGTCCTTACCCCTACTTTACCACACTGCCAACAAAATATACGCAACCTGTTTTGACATGTCGTGCCTATGTGTCCTTGCTCACCACACCTGTGACAAGCCGTTCTGGGATTTGTGATTCTTGTTGGTGGGGCGCTTCTTCCTGGCTGATATGGAGCTAGTTGCGGGGTGTCGGTTGTTTTAATAGTTTCTAGATCTCCGGCTAATTCTAGCAGTTCGGCCAATGACTTGAAATCTCTCCTTCGGATATACCACTGATATTCTGGGAGGGCATTGTGGAAAATTCTCGTTAATTGTTCTTCATGTGTCAATTCTGAGTGCCTCATTAGATCTTGTAGAGCAAGCAGGTAGTCGTGAAAACTTTCACCTTGGCGTTGTTTACGACCGCGTATATCGTCACCCAATTTTTCAAAGAAACGAGGCGGCAGGAAAAATTTGAAGAAGTCCTTTTTGAAGGAACTCCATGTTGTCCAGTGTTGATTATTGTTACGATACCATGTGAGTGCTCTCCCCCTGAGAAGTTCAGGCATGGCTTTTGGCAATTCATCACATGGTATACCGTAGGTATGGGCCATCTCTTCGACACTTTCAATAAACTGAAAGGTGTCTGTGACCCCATCATAGAGTATTTTCCAATCGCGGATTACCTGCATCATTGTCCTTTTATTTATGCTGGATTTTGCCGGTTCGGGACTTGATGACTGAGATCTTTGTTTATTCTCGGCTGTGTTTTGTGACATCAATAGCTTCTTTTGAATTTCTTCCACTAGTCTTTCTAGGTCTTCTTTACTCAGAGCTTTAGGTTGCGGGATAGGTGAATGACCCCTACTGGTTGGATCATTACTTGGTAACAATGTTTGTATTCTTGATTCGTATTTTTCTTGTAACTGTAGGATCTGGTATATCTCTTCTTCGGTATGTTCTAATGACAAGTATTGTGCGCAGGAGCGCCTCAGTTCATCCACTGTGCCTGTGGTTTCGAGGCCAAGTTCGTTCATCAATGCCATTAACTCCTCTTTTCGTAAGGAGTGGATCCAGGATGTACGAATTTGAGACATCTTGATTGGTATACAATATTAAACGTGTGGTTGTCAAATATACTTGGATGGCAAATCGTATGTAATTTTATTTCAGAGACTTAAAAAGTCCCTGCTCGGGCGCCACTTTGTAAAGAAGTTTTGTAGTAGCTGGGGTATGACTCAGCGAGTCCAAGGTTCCTTTACAAAGAAATTTGTATGACGAGCTGTTTCTTGTCTCTTATTCTTAGATTCGCCTTCTCTATTCGACGTTTTTTAACGCGGTAACGGCTTGTGGTGCGGGGCACGGCGTTACTGCAAATCGGTGTGTGAGCGGGTTTTGTGTGGTGAGTGATACAGAGTGGTGAGCGGTACAAAAAGCGACGTGCGGTACTGGTCGATGAGCGGTTAGATACAGAGCGGTGAGCGCTGCAGGACACGAGAACGTTACTGGGTTTAAACGGCAAGCAGTACAGGATACAAGCGGCGAGAGCTGCAGAGCGGCGTACGATACAGAGCGACGAGCGTTGCAGATCGACGAGCGGTACAAGATGCGGAGCGGTGTGCTCTGTAGGATACGAGAGCGTTCTGGGTTTAAACGGCAAGCGGTTACAGGATACAAATGACGGGGCTGCAAAGCGGTATACGGTACAGAGCGGTGAGCGTCGCAAATCGATAAGTGGTGCAAGATGCGGAGCGGTGTGTGCTGTAGGATACGAGAGTGTTGCTGAGTTCGAACAGCAAGCGGTAGATGCGGAGCGGTGAGCGCTGCAGGATACGAGAGTGTTGCTGAGTTCGAATAGCAAGCGGTAGATACGGAGCGGTGAGCGCTGCAGGATACGAGAGTGTTGCTGAGTTCGAACAGCAAGCGGTAGATGCGGAGCGGTGAGCGCTGCAGGATACGAGAGTGTTGCTGAGTTTGAACAGCAAGCGGTAGATGCGGAGCGGTGAGCGCTGCAGGATACGAGAGTGTTGCTGAGTTTGAACAGCAAGCGGTAGATGCGGAGCGGTGAGCGCTGCAGGATACGAGAGTGTTGCCGAGTTCGAACAGCAAGCGGTAGATGCGGAGCGGTGAGCGCTGCAGGACACGGCAGTGGTTATTGTGACCACGACGGCGGCGCGACCTAGGCGCTTGCAATATAAATATTGCAGGATATCTAGGCGCGGGGAACAAAGGAACTGCGACGTTATATTACGACGGCGCGGCCTAGGCGCATACAATATACAAATATTGTAGGATATCTAGGCGCGATACCAAAACTGCGACGTGACAACGATGGCGCGGCCTAGGCGCATACAATATGTAAATATTGTAGGATATCTAGGCGCGGGGACTGAGAGACTGCGACGTAGTGACAACGATGGCGCGGCCTAGGCGCATACAATATATAAATATTGTAGGATATCTAGGCGCGGCGACAGAGAAACTGCGTAGTAACAACGATGGCGCGGCCTAGGCGCATACAATATATAAATATATTGCAGGATATCTAGGCGCGAGGACTGAGAGACTGTGACGTAACGACGATGGCGCGACCTAGGCGCATGCAATATAGAAAAATATTGCAGGATATCTAGGCGCGGCGACAGAGAAACTGCGTAGTAACAACGATGGCGCGGCCTAGGCGCATACAATATATAAATATATTGCAGGATATCTAGGCGCGAGGACTGAGAGACTGTGACGTAACGACGATGGCGCGACCTAGGCGCATGCAATATAGAAAAATATTGCAGGATATCTAGGCGCGGGGACTGAGAGATTAACTAAGCGACGATGTCGCGACCTAGGCGCATACAATATAAAAATATTGCAGGATATCTAGGTGCGAGAACCTGACCAACGCTATGCTTGCAAGAAAACAATCGATTAATTCATTATGTTTGCTTTATTAATAATAATTCTTGTGCTCACCTTACTAGCTTGACGGCTCCAGCCACACTGCCTCCTTTCATAAAATTTGCTTCGCCTTTTATAGTGTGGCAGGGCTCACAATTATATCAAATTTTACCAATATTTACAAAAGATCAACGGTATAGAACTAACAACAATAACGCAGGAATTTATATATACTTACTAAATAACAAAGATCAACGGTATTATGTTTTTAAAAATAGAAATAACAACAATGCAAGAATTCATATATGCTTATGCTTCAAGAATTTGAAATAACAACAATGCAAGAATTCTTATATGTTCACTGGATATCAACGGTACTTAGACATAACAACAATGCAAAGATTCGTACAAGTATATGCTTACTAGGTATCAACAATAATAAAGCAAGAGTACATATATAATAACATCAGTGCTAGAGTTCGTATATGCTTACTAAATGATCAACGGTATTATAACTACGCATTCAATTTTAAGTAAATGACACAGAGTATGTATTTGATAATAGGTCTTTTTCCCTTTTGATTGCAAAAGAATGGAGGAAATATTTGGTGTGTTTGGTGATACATATATGTTGGAACAGAATGTGTGGCGCAAAACGAAAGGTAGTGACTTTGCGCCTTACAATACTTATATTCAAAAAAAACTAATTTCTTATATTAACAAAGCTAACGTTAGTAAGTTTTAATTTATTGTATTTACATTTGTTTACAATATTTTCAACTATTTCACTTAATTTACCGGTTTCTGATTCTGTTTTTCATTAGTTTGAAATATTTAATGTTACTACCTGTGTGCTTGTTGTTTGTTTAGATGCATATATTATTAATTTTTTATTAACTTTTTAAAAGCTTCATAACAAATGAAGCATGAAACATTATAAACAGTATAAAGAAATTAAGAGATGAGTTATTTTGCACAACCTAGATTCCACATTTAAAAGGTTAAACCTTTCAGAGAAGCTGTATAGAGAGTATAGAGAGAGGGAGAGAGAGCAATATATGGAATGTTATGGAATCGAAAGTGTTTCAAAGTCCTTTGAACTAATAAAGTGCGGCACTATTTTGCATTCATTCTGTTTGAGACTTATCACAATTAAAACCCCCCTCAAAAAAAGAGAACAACTAAAGTATGTTCTTATGGATTTTTTGATTTTTTAAAACACTTGTTGCCTTAGCCTTCTCTATGAAATGATTTAAACAAATTTTGAGAAATATTTAGGGTACAGTCATGCGCTATAAGAGAACACGTGTTTATTTTAAAAACAATAAACTTCATTAACATAATTTTTACAAGATATTGATGATGAACTCAAAAATAGCTACACAGCTTCTTCATTCTCAGTTAATGTCGTAAAAAATAATCATATATATGAAATTGAAACCACTCTCGTTTGGGGAATGTTCTTTTATATTATATAAACACTTATTAGGCATTTTAAATATATTTAAGAAAAAACCAGTCAACTTAATGGACAATGAAAGTGTTATAATTTTTTAAAATACAAATTATATGACACTTAAAAGAAAAGCCTTTATTCGTTTTCTACGCATAGACCTCATTTAGAAAACTTTGCGCTTTTAAAAAACTTAATTTTCTAATTGTTAAAAAAATGAACAAGGCAATATTTTGAACAAAATCTATTTCTGTCGGAAAAGATGGCTTAAGTGATAATTGCATTAGAAAGATAGTTGCAACATTCTGTAGTTCTGTACAGCTGCAATCTACTCCGGATGGCTAAACACCTGCTGATGTTGATGGGTTCTTCTAAAAGCAGAGGTTCAAAATCGGCCCTGACAGTAACCGATTTACACAAAAATACCAAACATATGATATGACATAATTTTTTGCTTTTAAAAGATACTTAACCATCATCTTATTCATTTCATTTATAATTTAAAGAATCTATATACAAACAAGAAAAATTCGCGCCCCAAAACTTGTGGAAAAAACTGGTTTTTGAGGCTTTGATTTAGTTTATTTTACAGAATCAAAAACGGTACATTATTTATTACCATATGATGCTAAATGAACTAAGTGGTCTATTTTATTTTACTTCAGTATTTTCACTTGTTTTCTCTCGCATCTACATGAAATGAAAATGAACATTTTCACCGTTATAGATTTAAGTATTAGGAGTGCCAGATGCATATCTCACACATTGTAGTTAATATAACGTAACGTAAACACATACGCACTCTCATGATAAAAGTAAAGGTTGTTATAGTTGAACTGGTTGCATTATCTGTCTAGAGTTGGAGTACTGAGCTACTACTGTACGTACGTACGTGCGATGAGGATGTGTGGTCATGCTGATACATAGTAAATTAGTTAAATACATAGCAGTAGAACAGAAAAAGTACATTAACAGCATGATTGCAAGAAGAACGAGTAACTGTAGATAGTTGAAGGATGTGAAAGGGGGCGAGAAAGAAAGATGAGACTAATAAAACTGTGAGATAAAAAGGTGTTTATCAAATATCATGTTTAAGAGCAATATGTACAAATTTCAACATGAACGTAACTTAAAATAAATACCTTTTTTCATACTTAATAAATTGTTGTACTGATATTCAAGTGTGTGTGTGTGTTCGTTCCATGAAAACAATAGAAATTGGCCTAAAAACAGAACGAAAAGCTTTTGATCTAATCCTTTACATTTTGCTGACCAACCATTAAATTGTTAATGCTTGTATATCAGTGCAAATCTATAGGTTTCTCTTTCTCTCACACATTGTTCGAGTTTTTTCCAATAAAATGGAGAAAAAAAAACAAAATAAATTAAACATGAGCCAGAACAAAGTAAATACAAGTAAGAAAACTAAATTTGGTTTAAGTCATATCTTAAATACCCTCCCTCTCCATATAGAAAAGGTGGGCGTGGCAGGTATATTATTACGCTATCTAATAGTATAAACCTTTTAAGTCTAAAGGATAAGTAAAGTTTTTTGTAAATTGCGCAAGTAACTGCTATGCGACCACGCCCATTTTTGGTAGATCAGTGGTAGGGATAATTATACGTATTTGTACCAAATGCCAACTTCATGGGTCAATTTTGTGTAAAATTCTCGTCTTCTATGGATGTATTTGTTATATAAACACGCCCATTTTTGGAACATCGACGACTGCGATAGTTTTAAATATGCATACAAAAATTTTAACTTCTTAGCTTACTTTTCGTAACAGATAATAGAGTTTTACTGAATGTGAGTGTGTTTGTTAAACAACCACGCCCATTTTTAGCATATTCATGCATGGGATAATTATATTTCAATTTCATAGCTCAATATTTGTGACAGATGAAAAGATTTTTTCGATTATGGGCGTGGCTTTTTACCGATATCACCCAATTTAAATAGCTTAAAAGAACTGGGAGTGTCTGTACAAAATGTCAGCTTAATATATGAAAATTTACAAGAACAAATGGACGCGGAGCCAGACGGACATACATATCTAGATCGACTTAGTTTTTGAGGCTGTTGAACAGTGTATATACTTTGTATATTATCTGAAGGCTTCCTCTGAGTACCGCAAATGAAATAACAAACTTAGTGTCTATTCTACCCTATGGGTAGGGTATATAAATAAAAATGAATAAATTACAATCAATAGAGTAATCTCTCTTCCACCAAAACTTTCGCCTGTCAAACCGAAAGCATTTAATTAAATCTAGAAAAACTGCCTTTAAATACATTTCGAAAAATAGATTGCAAATGTTTACTTTTTAAACTTAAAACAAATTGGAACTTTTGTCCATTCATTACAGGGGTACCTGAGGAAATTGACTCTCTATAGAAAAGCTATTTTCTGCTATAATAGATTACCAAAAAACTTTTTAAATACTTGTAGAGATTTATGAGACTCATTATGGTTAGCTTACAAATTAATTCAATTACATTGCATAAGGGGGCTGATTGAGGAAATTTGAGTGGTTCACAAAAACCAGCACACCGAGTAAAAAAAACTCTCTTATCTCATGTGAAAAATGAAAAATTAGTAAAATCATAATTGAGGTGAATGATGGCTGACACACTTACTCAACAATTTTCTGTATTATTTTAAATACTTTTGCATATGAAAAATGAATAAAAAAAGAATTTGGCAAGAGTTTTTTTTTATAAAATATTCCAGACATACTTGGGTTCTAATAAAAACTGAAAATTTTGTAATTATGAAAAATAAAAGGTATCTACTTCAATTTATATTAAACATCATACTTAATATATAAGTATGCACTTACTTGTTAAGGGAAGAAGATGAAAGCCTCCCTCCCCATATAAGGTTCTACTGTAAAGAAAGTCTTTATATGCAAAAGCTTGCATTTTTTAATATTTTTTCACAAAATTTGGTGAAAAATAGTTAAGTAGCTTAATAACTAGGTGTAACAAATGTGAATCCGATCGCACCATTTTCATTTCACGAAGTGACTTACCATATACGCCTCGTATTTCCTGATGCAACTAAACTAATTAAGTTATATTTTGTGGAACTAAGTCGTGTAGGATATTAAATTGTTCTACTTCTTAGTTTTGTTCCTTTAAATGAAAAGTATGTTTAAACGGTATACGAAGTTATCAGGAATTGCTAAGATTTTAAGCAATATTTATAAAAAGAGTGTCATAATGGAATGCTTGTTAAGCTACAACAAGTACATAATTTACAAATCATACACAATAAATTAAATCAATAATATATATATAGATTTATATTTTCTTGCTCTAATTTTTTTTATTTTCGAAAAGCAGTACTGAGGAGTAAACGTCATGTAATGCACGCGTAGATAACTCCTTCGTTAAAGCTTTTTATATTTTTATCAAATATTTTGCTTATTATTTCATAGTTATTCATAAGTTCTAGTTATACATAACAGCTGTCGCATGGTAAGGGCATCCGTTGTGAATTCATAAAGTCGCACGCTTCTCCACCATAATTGGTAATTGGTTTGTGTTTGTTGTCACCATCATAGCACACAATATGCACGGGCTTACACAACTTTAAACATCAACGTTCCATAACGATGCACTTTACAAGGCTGCAGCATAATGTGGCAAGTAGTAGGTCCTCTTCTTCAACTTACTTTCTTAACAATCTTATTTTAGTTATTGTCACATTAGCTGCTTTGCCTTGTTTTTCCATGTTCTTATGCTGTTAAGTGTGAAGATGATAGTCATATAATCGACACTTTGTATTCACATATTGTTGTTGCTTACTTTGCATGTTATAAAAACTTATGCTGCTTCCTTCTGGCCAACTTAAAGTAATTTTTGCTGTATATGAGTTAGTTGCCAACGCAGCTTTGTTTAGAATATTTCCTCTACTTAGCGATTCTTCTTTCTTCTTCTTTGTTTTTCGAACCTTTATCTTAGTGATAGGGGGTATAATAAGTTTTTCATTACATTTACAAATAGAAGACGCAACGTAGACGTAGAAGACGAAGAGTAACGGGTTTTTCAATAGAGATATACCAATTTTGTATTTTAATACGAATGCATTCTTGCACAATTTTTTTGAACTGTTGACGTTAAAATATCAGGCAAGGTTAACATTTTCATGTTTGGTAAGTTTATAAACATTTAGAAATTATTAAAAATTACTACCGCATTTTTTACTTTGTGGTCACAACTTCAAGAGCGCATCATAATCTGATCCTATACATATATATGTGTGTGGCTATGTGCTCGCGATTGCCAAACAGAAATATTCTCTTAAGACATTCCCGGTCCATGTAGATAATTTTCTATTTAAAATCAGAAAAAAGTTATAAACCACACACACAAAAATCGCAGGTTCGAGACCCACAACGGTTGTGCTCGTACATAGAGTGGATGATATATTTTTAATATATTTTCCCTGCTTGAATTTATATAGAAAACATTTCAAGAATACTAATCTCAAAAAAAAAGGATGTATGTATAAAAAATGGCCGAGATCATCGAAGAACAGAGGCGTTGACAATTTGCGAAAACTTTAAGTTTTCATTTAGTGCATATTTTAACCAATGAGATATGACAGTCCAGAGACCACCCACTGTTAACGTATATCTATGCATGATAGGTATTCAGGATTAGCTTTAAGACCGATATAACTTTTTTACTTGTTTTTAGAGGCTTTTGTAAAAAAAATTGAAATCAAATTTAAATTTCTAATGTTGCTGAGTCAAATTTCGAACCCCATGCTTTCATAAAAAGCCTCAAAGTCAAGGTTAGAAACTGAGCTAGCACAATAATCCTTTTCAGGTCACAGCGCAGATTGCCCATATAACATATATAATAATAGTGCCTGTGAATCCTATCCCTTCTATATAGAAAAGTAAGTGCAAAGATAAATACGTTGTAAATTCTTTAACATAAATTCTCCTTTATTTTTACAATTCATTTGCAATTAACTATAAATTGCTGTAGTTTTCTTTTCTAATTTTCTCACTCTCCTGTATACTAAATATATGTTAGTAATAATAAGTCTTAAGTGCTTTCTTTCTACAAAGATTGTAAGGCTCTAATATCATCAAGGGTATAATTCTTCTATATTGAACAATATCTTTTATTATCTGTTGCTTTTATTATTATTATTGTTATTAATGTCTTGCTACGTAAAACGTGATCAGTTTCTTCGATTAGTTTTCATTTTTTCACCATTTTCTTTCCTCTGTCTCTCTCCTTCACTCCTTTAATTAGTTTTCTTTGGATATTGTATAAGGTCAGCAATTATCTACAATATAACAATAATTGATTTTGTAAGTCTTGAACGATTTATATATAAATTTCAATTTCAATTAAGTTGTGAAAAAATTTAGTTTAATAAATGGGAGGGAGTGATATTGAGAATTATAAGAAAAACTACATGTAAGAAAACTAAATTTAGCCAAATCTTATAAATCCTTCATAGGGTCTTACAAGTGAAGGGAGTGGCTGGTATATTATTACGCCCTCTAAAAGGGCGTAATGCCTTATTTTGGGAGTTAGTGTGCCCCCCATCCTTTTTTATCCCACTTATGTGAAGGTTATAAAAACATGGACCCTTTTGCTTCTATTCCAGTTGAACCTTTTTGTAAGTAATATAACATATTGTACAAAAGAAAAGAAGAAATAAAAACTCAAAACTATTTATTAAGTTTTAAAAAGTTATCGTTCAGTTTTTTTTTTTTTGTTTTTTTTTACAATTAACCACATTTCCTTTCCTTTCCTTTCTTTTCTTTCGAACTTTCTTTACGAATTTTAACACGAAAATACTTTAAAAAGATTATCGCTTTTATGTGCTAGAAACCTCATAAAAAATATTTAAGATTCCTTACAACAATTGATGCTTTTGTTCTAAAAAAAATTACATTTCTTTTTCTTCTAAAACTTAATCGATATAATAATCGTCCGGTAGTTTAAACATAATTCTTATAGATTATATTTATATATCCCTTTAGCACAATATTGTAGTGAATGGTATAAAGAGTTTATCATTCCATTTGTGGAAAGTGACGCTTCGGGACTTTATGATCAGTCGAAATTATTTTTAATGAAATTTGACAAAGACTTTCTTAGTTTATAGAAATATGTAATATTGTGTTATAATGAAGAGAATAAAATTGTGTAGTAGCCACGCCTAAAATTCAAAAAGTCCTGTTAAAATGAAGCTATGCATTTTATGTGTAATCCTTAATATTTATCGATTAGCAGAGACGATAATAGATATGCCCACAATTAAGAGATAACTTTGTTTGGTAAAGAATTCCATCTTCAAATTGGAATTTAGCACATACCTGCCACGGCCATTATTTTCATACTGATGCGAAGGGCATCTTAGAGTTTAGCTTTAGCTGAAATGAGTTATGTGTGTGGAGCAAAGTCTTTAAGGGAGTAGTATTCTTCTTATTGAAAATACTTTCTTTTCCTTAGGGCTACTTTTCTTACGCTTTGTTGTTGTTCATAGTATTCTCTTATAAAGTTTTGTAATAAAAAAAAAAGGTGATAAAGGTAAAGTTCTTTCCTTGTTATTGTTATATTTTCTCAGCTAATATGTGTACCAAGTGTTTCAATTGACATTTTCGTCCTAAAGCAGAAGTGTAATTTAAGGCGGGTATATTTAACTTTTACGGCAATTATTTTTATAAACTCTTAGGTTCTCTTATTATACAAGTTATGTTTTTGGCAAAATACTTAAAAAGATTACAGAGACCTATCATAAGTCATTTTAATTAAATGTTGTACATCTGTCCTTATTTTTTTTTTTTTATCTCTTTTGAAAACAGCCTCATTTTTAAGTTGAATTGTCTAAGTAAGCCCTTCATTGTGAAGGGTTGTTAATGTTATTTTCATTCATGACTAAATGGATTCTACTTTTTATAGATTTAATTAAAATCAGACCATTAACTCATCTACTCTTCAAAGTGCTTTAATGTAGGCTCATTCTTTTCTCACTTCTTTTCAAGTTTATGTCTCATTAATGACTCTTTCAACAACAATTTAATTATTTAGTTTTAGCATAATTATTGCATCTTCTTCATTCCATACTACATACTATTACTATTTTTCTATTATGCGAGTCAAGTTTTTATAGAAATATTAAGAAATGCAACTGTAACGTTAATTGGTAATATCAGGCAAGTAGGCGCACATTTACTGGGAAATTACTTCAATTTATTTCATAGTATTCAAGTATTCTTTATAGAGTGTACATTAAAAAGATCTAAAATAGGTTTAAATGATATGCTTTGTAGATAATGAAATAGTATACTTGCGTAGAAAAAATGAATAAAAATTTGCTAGTTGATGCAGTCAACGTATAATGAAAAATTGATGACATTTTTAAGTGTGGAGGAGAAATAAGTAAAAATAATTCAATCAATAATGCCTTATCCTTGGAATGAAAGTTAAGATAAAATAATTTTTCCGTCATGTAAACAACATCCAGAGGGAGGTGTCAAACACCCTGCACAAATTATATATATTCTTAATCAGTATCAAAATCATAGTCGAGCAATAGACAGAGAGTACAATATTTAGCGTCTACACCGACATCGACGGTCTTATTAGAAGTCGAGCAATATATTTACTTGTTGTTAAAGTACTCATACACTTTTGGTTTTCTCAGTATTAAATTTGTTTGAAAGTCAGGCCCACATAGAATAAAAATCCATCTGTGGGCCATAAAATTGGACCTATTAAGTTAAAATTGGTATATGTGTACATATTTATAATTAGTGCATATTTATAATTAGTGCACCTAAGTACTAAGTATGGGCGTGGTGGTATAACAAATAAAGTATCTGCCACACCCACGGTTTGTTTATATATAGGGCAGGGCATTTAATAAAATCTTATTCGGACGAATAAAAAACAAATTTTTAACGAGTAAGAAAACTAAACTAAACTTCAAGTTAAAGGAACAGAATATAAAAAGGAAAATGGATGGCAATTATGAATTGAATGAAATAGAAAATTTTGAATTATTTATGCAGAATGTTGAAAGCACCATGAAAAAAAGCCATTATACAGATACAGACTTAATTTAATAAATTCCATACCATACAGGCTATGAAAATACACATCTTCTTAGCGTATATTAGAGCAGTGAGTTGCAAAACCAATTTTAATATTTTTAATAGACATTTATCCTTACTTTTGATGACAAAGATTCTATGAAAATATTACTACTATTTATGTGAATTATAATACATCTACTGTACATTGTCATTACAAGACTTTTTGCAACATTTTTCTGCTCTGTGTGAATTTTTTTTTTTATATATTATGCGACATAAATTTTCATTTGTTGAAATATTTACACAACTAGTAACATTGTTAGATTTTAGCTGTCAGTTATCTACTTAACAGTTAAGTGTTGTATTTAAACTCGTTTTCATTTTCATTGTGTGAAAATATCTGCCAAAAGTGTTGCAACGTCACATGATGTATTTTATAAGTAGCTGAGAAGTGTGATGGAAGTGTACTTATATAAACATGTTACCAAGAAACTACGTATAAATATGTGTCACGTTATCATTTAGTTTCTTATCTCTTTTTTCCTCTCTGTCCATTATAAATATTAAGCAGTACGAATGAAAAGAATGTTGCCTTCCTTTTCATATTAGCCTTCGCAATTATGTGTCTCTTAATTCGAACCGTTGAACATTTTCTCATTCCATCTTTCAATTAATAATTTATCATGACTTTCATTTCTTATTAGTGATTGATTGGTTGACTAGTAATTGTAAGCAGGCAAGCGTGTAAAGGTTATTCTAATTCATTGCAGTTGATAAAGTGAAAAAAAAGGGCCAAGAGAATATTATACCGAGCGAAAATCTAGAATAAAGTGAAAATATTCTACACATGAATATATTCTACCTAGATAGACATTTTATTATAATGATCGATTGAAAATAATTTTCTGAATCCATTCAAAAACATACCTGATCGTCTAACTATGAAAATTACTAAATTTGGTTTAAGACAATTTTTAAATATCCTACACATCTTTAAACAAGATATCGTGGGCATGGCATAGATATAATTATTCCTTCTAATACTATGTTTCAATCTACAATTCGGTTTTTTGTAAATTTAATGTTTAAGTGGGGTGTTTGTTATATGACTTACATACAGATACTAGGAATATTTTTACTAAATTTCAGCTGAATATGGCTGGATGAGTTTAGATTTTGATTCTAAGCAAGAAAATATACTTTATAGGATATTTTTATCCTTCATTCTGAGTATTTAAAACAAAGTACTTAACTTAGTATGTGGAGGAATAGACTGCTGTCGACTCTTTTTCTACATAGTCATTAATCCCTTCAGTCCCTTGAACACGTATTCAATGTATTCGAAATTAAGAGCTATAGTTTGATTAGCATCGCGGTATAAGTCAACAGATTTTAACTTGACGTTCTCGACCACATGCAGCGAAGAGTTCAAATATCTTTGGGTAACGGAAACGTTCTATATGTTTATAGTATATATCTACTGGGAATAAAAGTAAAAATTAAACTTAACCTAATCTTCACGTAAACAAGTAAAGTTTGCTACTTCAATATTAAAATTTAATATTTCATTTCTGTTTTTCATTGATCTACTTAAAAACTTAGGATTAATATCCTTTTCAATTACATTTTATATCCAGCAATTTAACAACAACAATAATAACAACAGCAGCAACAACAACAAAGCATTCTATAAGATTATAATAAGCTATAGATCATAATACACTTTTATAAAAATCTAGAATTTTAAGTTAACTTATGCAAACAACATTTCTTGCATTATAGAGTAGTGAATAGTATCATATTCCACATGAACAATACAGAGAAACATGAGAAAAATGGCAGGGAAAGAAAAACAAGAAGAATAAAAATAAGAAGCAGAAAAGCAGCAGCTCTGGAGGGCTTTGGATTTGTTGCAAAATATCAAATACATGATTACTTGCTATAATATAAAAATGTATGGATAAGTATTAAGACAATCACTGCTCAGCTGAACATTGAATAAGTTGGTTGGAGTTGCAACAAGTATTTCATGTACGATACATTTATAAGAAACACAAGCAAAACAAGAAAGTATTACACGTATATTGTACTTACATCCTCCTTTGAATACAATTTCCTTCTATGTATGCCCTTAGCATAAGATGGGAGGGTAATCTTGGTATGTGATTACATTTGCAACACTCAGAAAGAGGTGCCAGAGACTCTATATATTATTGCTAAGCATCAAAAATATGATGATATGTCCGTACGTCTGTACGTACGTCCTTGTATGTTCGTGTGTTCTTGGCATTCTTACGGTCTACAATATTGAGATATTGAACTTAAATTTTGTATATATACTTCTAGTTTTTACGGGCAGATTTCTATTTAAGTCACGCCCACATTCGACAGAAATTTATTTATCTGCCACGCCTACAATTTACAAAAAACCATATTCAACGTAATACTACACAATAATAAAACAGAATTAGAGGGCGTAATTATGTACCTGCCATGCCCACCATTTGTATGTACGTGTGGAAGATATCTAAGATTTGGCTAAAGCCAATTTTAGTTTTCATACCAAAAGTATATGTGTTGGTGTGTATGTATGGTATGGTATGATATACAAAAGCTGTTCTCTGTTCTGTGTTCTGTGTGCTGTTCTGTTAAGTTAAAGCGGCTTATTAAAATATTATATAATGCAAGACAAGAGTTATTTGTGTAACTTGATAGATGCAACAATATACTTCCATCTACCGTATAGTGCGCGCGTATGTGTGTGTTCCAACTTATCCAGCATTTGTGGAAGTTTTAAAATATATTCCAGTTTACTATCATAATACAATACATATAACATGAACATGTTGTACATACTTGTACCTACTCGTCTACTATTACAAGGCACATACATATGTATATATATAAACATAAGCAAACGTATGATGAGAATAAATATTGAAAAATATATAACAAACTAAGGATTTAACGTTGAAATGTTGGTATTAAGCATTTGGTATGAATTGAATTGTACGATCGACTGTATCAATGATTATTCTAAATGATATCATTTACCCAGTATTTTGTATTTTATAAATATAAGCGTTGTATTATTTTAATATATGCTTTCAATTTCCATGAGTGATTCTTATATATTATTCTAACACACATATAAGGAATGATGTTTTCAATAGACACATAACAATTTTGTATTTAAATATGAATGCATTTTTTAACGGTTTTCATTATCTATTTACGTCAAAATATCACTTAAGGTTAACATTTTTATTTTTGTAGTATTTACAAATAAGCAACGTTTGAAAATTAATAAAAATTATTGTGTAATTATACCATATTTCTCCCAAAAAAAACTTATGATCGGAGAAATTTTCTATAATGTCACTTTAAATATAATTTAGTATACATCTGAAATAATTTTTTAGGCCAATATCTCAATTATTTTGTATTTTATTTAAATAAAAAAATGTTATGTGCTTATTGAAAAACTCTTTACATCAAAACAAAGTTAAAATAAAACGAATAGAAATTTTTTATCAAGTACTTGTAGTGCAAAGAAAAAGTCTTCTTATCTGCTTTGGTATAAAACATGGGAGTTTAGTCAAGTCTATCTGTACCTTTCTCTGTCTCTGTCTGTCTGTTTATAAAACTGTATGTCCCTCTGTAAGACAGTCCATATGTCTGTCTGTCCATATGTATAAGTATTTCTGTTTATTTGGAAATATTTCCCCTCAAACACAAGTTTGAAATCTAGCTATACGTTGTTAGTCTTTTCAGTCTTGTAACTAATGAAATTGAGCGATTGAGGTCAAGCGACACGCCCACATTGCAACAAAAATTGAAAAAAAGAACAACTTTTCAAAGATTTTTATTCCTTTTACTCAAAAAGTATGGTCGATAGCATGACACAATAAAGCGTGGGTATCATTGAAGGGTATTCAAGATTTGTCTTACATTTTCCTTTGTTCTTTTTCATTTTCATTTGATTGAATAGATTGAGCCATTGTTTAATTATTTTAAGATTTATCAATATTTATTTCATGTAAAACTCTCCACATATCTCAATGTATTCCTTTGAGCAATTACACATATAATCACTTTCAATATAAAATTTCATTCCTAGGGTTTAAGCATTGTTAGTGCCAATTAAAACTCAATAATATAAAAATGTTTTCTGTTTTGCTTTTTCAAAACGTTCAAGTGAAAGCAACATATATAATGACCAGAAAAGGGAAAAAAATCTTTTAAGGCTAATACTGCTTATCTCTTCTACATATTGGAAGCAAAAAAAAAAAAAGAATAATTTCAAATTGAAAGATTATGTAGATGGAAACGTATGAAAAATTGATTGCAAGATTCCCAAGTGTCTGTCAACTCTTAAGTAAGTGTAATCATACAACACTTTCGCCCTAAAGTAACAAAATTCCATATCATATATATTTGTTAATAAGTAGAATTTGGAGAAGACATCTTAAGAAAGATGAAATTGAAAATTTGCAAATGCCACGCCCACAATCAATACAAATCTTTTACAGTACCAAAATTAAAGCCACCAAGTTTAAATTGATAATAAGCTTCTCTACAAACACGCTAAAAGAGGGCGGAGTCGTATAGCAGACAAATGCGAGAGAATCCAATTTAGTAAAATTTCTTCTGAATTGATATATTTCAAAGGCTTTAAAAGTCATTAAACGTGATTTGTATACATGCTCCGCACACTTTATGTATAAATGTGTAATCTAAGCCACATATAGCTTCTTTACTTATTTCTTCTGATTTTTTTTACAAGTAATGAAGAAGACCTATAAGAGGGTAAATAAATATGATAGTTATTCAATTTTCAGATTCATTTATTTTTATGTACTCTTTCAATAATTCTTTCTGTTAAGTTTTTTCATTACAATTTTCTCTGTTTAATTATTTTGTATTTTTGTATATTCTTGTTCTCGAGTATAAGTGAAGTTTTTTACATTCGCATTAGTTGTACAAAGTTTTCCATTCCATTTGAAAAATCGTGATGAACTCTACAAAGTTTATATAATATAATCATTAAAATTTGAATCAATTTACATGTGTCCGTCGTGGGTCTGTCGAACTCCACGACCTCAATCTACAAAAAATTTGTTATGTATGATACGTAATGTGTGTAATTTGTACAGCGTAAACCTGCGCCTGCCACGCCCACCGTAGACGTAAAGGATATTTAAGATTTGCCTTAAATCAAATTTAGTTTTTTCTCCTAATTTAGGCACTAAAACAAAATCAAAAAATATTTAGCTTCAGTAAAATATTTGCCTTTTCAGGGACATTTCATGTAAATTCGATTGAAATTGAATTTTTATATCAACAATAGTTGAACAACAACTACAATAGCGAAGGTTTTTTGTTACTACTTTACTTTCAAGTTCCTATTATTTCAAAAAAAAAAAGCAGTTTCTGGTTAAGTGGGACTATAAAAATAATATGCTTCAATGAGTTTTAAAGTTTGTTTAATGTGTTTTTTTTTATTATTATTAACCTGAAACAAAATATCACTAAAGACCTAGCGGCATTACTATTAAACAATGTAATCATAAAAACTATCGCGATTACTTTCTGTGCATGAAATAAAAACAAAACAAAAAAATTCAATATAAAACAAGTAAGAAAACTAAATGAGGCTTAGGACAAATCTTAAATGCCCTCCACATCCACACACTAATAATTCTAATAAATTATGAATTAAACACCAACTTGCCAATCGACTTTACGTGGAGTATAATTTCTTGTAAATTGAGGACGCGTCTTTTATGCGATCGCGCCAATTTATGCCACATCGATGAATGGGATAATTATAGAAATGCATACAAAATTTCCACTTAATATGGCTTATAAATAGTTTTTCGTTTATTGTAGGCGTGGCACTTGACCAATTTTTTTCCATTTTAAAAAACTACCCACATTCAAACTAAATTTAAAGTATTTGTACAAAGTTTCAGTTTAATATCTTAAAGTTTTACGACCGTGAGAGTACCAACAACAGAGGGACGCATGGACCTTCGGACATACATGTCTAAATCGACTCAGTTTTTGATGTTGGATCTCTGACGCCTCCTTCTGGGTGTTGCAAACGGAAAAACAAACTTAGTATACCCCCCACCTTATGTGGAGAGTATAAAAATTAAAATAAAAAACGCAAAAGAAAAACTATAGAAAATTCCCAACCATTAAAATAATGGAAGTATATAAATTAAAATTACAACAACAACGAAAAAAAAAGAGAAGAAAAAAAACCACCCAAACTCAACATATATTGTATTCGTTACAATCAGTGGCATAGGGTATTGCGGCGTACATTGTGATGCGGTCAATATGCGACTATATGCAGTATGGTTACCCAGAAAAATATTCTCATATTATCTTTACGCGCTCAGTACATAAATAACGCAAAAAATTTATCGTTTATAGAGCGGAAATTAAGCATGAACCCACAGAACATATAATAAAAAGAAAAAAACTGGGAAAACCATTCCCACACATACCATATGTATATTGTAAAAGATGTGAAAAAAACTGCTTTTATTTCATTTAGCAAAAATTATATAAGCGCAGAAAATGATGAACAAAAAAATTGTACTTTACCATACTGTATTATTGGCGCGGTTGAATAGCTAACCCACGTATTAATTTTGTGAATTTTAATGTCAAGCAAATATGTAAACTTTCACACGCTACACGAATAAATATATAGAAACAATCCCACCTATTTAATCGCTTCACATTTGATTTATGCAATCATTGCACCTGCACACCCAGGGCTTTACATACAACGAGTACATAGGCTATAATTCATGGAGACATACGAGTATGTACAAGTATATACATCAAACTCTGTATTTACAAAGTATCTCTCATTAGCTATAGAGTTAAATCCTTTGTAAACAATAAACATTAAAATTGGTTCAATTAATTGTTTAAATGTAGTATACACTCTACATAGATAGACACAATCATATATTTAATATATCCGTATAACATACATGAAGAATAATTAAATTTTCTAGCCAAATACCATTGGCAAGTAGTATTGACCACAGCGCCTGATGTCGTTTTCTTTGTAGAACCAGCTATTCACGCAGCATATTTTCTACACTATCGACCTCTTCTTTATATATATAAATGTGGAGCGTTTTGCGAATTAAAATAAAACTTTAAATGTTTTAATACTAAATTTATTAAATGTAAAATTTGATTTGTACGAAAAAAAGTTTTCCAATAAAATGTTGATACTTTTACAAATTCACAAAAACGGATAACTTGAAAATTTTTTCAAACTCATAACAATAAAAACAAAGTTATGTTGATGTTTAAAAATATTAAAATGTTAAATACTAATTAATGTAGTGTTTGTACTCTATATTATATTGTTTACTGTCCTACGTCTTGTCCCGTCCTTGACCCTTCTACATATATGCAGAAGCTATTGTATGATATAACTGCTGCTCCATAAGGCAGTGTTTTGAAACACTATACTTGTTGGTCATATTACCTATAAGGTAATATCTCGTAAAGACTCCGACATCTCCAGCATCAGAGGCTTTATAAAGTATGTAAAGGTATGAAAATGTGGGTCATTCTAGACATGACTTTCTGTGTGTTGTTAACACTCTCATTACTATAAATTTTGAAATATTTAGATGAAATTTTGTACTTATAAACATGCAGGTTTCTTTATCAATTGGATAATATCGTGTTTAAAGCCACGCCAAAAATCTATTTGTCTGAAACAAAAATTTACTTATTAGAATAAAATATTTACGAAATTTTTCAAAAGTGGACGTAATCGGGAACCTGCCACATCCACTTATATAAAGATTTAAAGAGTATTTAAGATTCGGTTTACATTTTTATTCATAATTAACGTGTTTGGTGAATAGACTTTCCCCCCTTTTTCATTCCAACTTAACTTCGCCTAACTTAAGGTTAAAATTTATTGCACTTAATAGGTTTTTCCATTTATTAAATGTGTTCTCTAACGGAAGTCATTCAACTAATTAAATGAGGATAAGATTTAGCAATACACACATACGTATAATAATTATTTGAGTAGGTGCTTGTTGTGAAGTGATTTACTACACATGACTGACTGCACATAACAGTCATTAAATATTCAATTATAAATTTAATGATTAGCTCGTTTTGATTTTCTGATTTATAACTTCAATCTAATGATAAATCTATTAGATGAGATTATTAGATGATGCTACTGCTACTGCTACAATGACTGCTAATATATTGCTATGGTTCGTTGTTCTCTTCCTGATGAATTTATTACCAATTTCCATATGTTGGATATTTTTCTTCTTTTTTTTTATATTTCTTACTTCACACTTTCTCTTCTCCGCTCACACTTAAATTTATTCATTCATCGCACAAACACAATGTAATCACACACTAGCAGTGTCACTGTATGAATTTCAGTTTAGGTTAGATTTGTCACTATTTTCTTTTTGGTATTTTTATGAGATGAGATGCGGAGGTATAATAAGTTTGTTATTTCCTTTGCAATATTCAGATTTAAAACAAGTAGACAAGTATGCCCGCCTGTCCCTGGGTCTTTCTATGGCTGTCATTCTCACGGTTGTAAAATTTTAAATATTATGCAATTTGCAACGAAGATTTGAAATTGGTTTAGAGCCACGCCCACAATTGACAAAAATATATTTATCTAATGCAAAAATTCAGCTATGAAGTTGAAAGTTTACATATAATTTCCCCATTCATCATTGTGCCAAAAATGGGTGTGGTCAAGCAATGTACGCGTCTACAATACACAAAAATGTAAAAAACTTACCTAAAAAGGTAAATTTGTTACACATACATATTTATAATTACCTTATCCAAAAATGGCCGTGGTCGAATAATAGACCCACCTACAAGTTACAAAAAGACCGTATTAAGTGAGTAACTGAAAATCGTAAATATTACATTATTAGAGGGCGCAACCATGTACCTGCCACACCCACTATTTGTCCCTAGATGTGGAGGGTATTTAAAGTTTGGCCTAAGCCTCATTTAGTTTTCTTACTTGTTTTTTTTATTATTATTTTTTCACTCTTTTCATTTTCCTTTTGACAGCTGAAAACTAAAGTTTTCCTTGTTCACTCTCAGTTGGATATGATAGAAGCAAAAAAAGAAAGCAACAATGCTAACTTAAAGAGAGAAAAATGAGAAAGAAGAAGATGTGAGAAAAATTTTAAATCATAAATTTACGTACACTGACAAGTAGTAAAACTTTTCTTAAGTATGTAAGCAGGCTACCCTCGTATCGTTGTGAAAAATTACAAAATCATATTTTTACTTTCCTAACAATCCAAAAACGCACTATCGAGTTGGGTTCAGATAAGAATATTTTTCTGCGTGTGATGCTTTAAAGTTTGCTTTTCTATTGTGAAGTGTTTGAAAAAAAAATTCATGTAACGACACATGCAAATATTGGGCAAATGAATTTGAAACAAATTAATCATATTTTTAGGTCACACTATAAAACTCAGAATGATTATTATACAAATGCTTTGTTTTTCCACCTACTGGTCACTTCACTAATATTCATTCAAATGAATTATTTACAGTTTTCGGACATTACGCCATCGTACTACAAAGGATATGTGTGGTAAGAAAAAATCGATTTTAGTTTCAAATGAAACAAGTTTTATTATACCCTCCATATAAGATGAAAGGTATACTATGTCATTTCGTTTGCAATTGGAAATTTCTAAACGCACATCGTTATTTAAAATAGTTTAGATTAGTTTAGAGCTACGTCCGCAATTAGTAATTCACAAAAGTCTATGGATCAACAATAAAAGTTAAGTTATAATAATGAATGAATATTTATAAATAATATTCTGTTCGGTATAGGTGAAGTCGGATAATAGACACGCCCACAATTTACAAAACAACCTTCTTTGTGAAAAATTGTAACGCTTAATTTGCTACGTATTAAGGAGCATAATGAAGTACCTTATCACACTTTCTTTATACAGGAGATGAACAAAATAATATACAAAATAATTATTTATTAATAAGGTGTTGGGTCACTATTTGCTTTTATAACTTTCATAAAATAGATTAATAGAGTGTCTAAATGGGGTTCTGCTGTTATTTTTGCCGCAGTAGTTTTATGATGTCTGGGCACAACTCTTTTTAATGTGCGGCGGTCTCGGTTAGGTTAACTTTGAGTTTCGCCCATAATTCCTCTTCGCTGATAATTTATGCATTGTTTTGGGTATGCTGTCGTTACCCAGGATATTGTCGTTCAAGAAACATTAAACAATTCAGCTGTTTTCGTCACAGAAGCTTCCGCTAACCGAGCACCAACAGTGTTCCCCCCTTTTAAAGTCTGAGATATCACACATCGATCGCTTGGTTTAACCGTCGCATTACTTACAGAGAAGCTGTGTTGCCAACATTATATAAGATGAACCATATTGCATTGTGTTCTTATTATTTTGTCCATCCCCTGTATATGTATTAAGCCAAATTTAATTTTCATACTTGCTACCTCATTTTTACCCATTTTATATAAAACTAAAACTTAATTTTCATTTTTTTTTTTTACATAAATTGAATTATTAACCTTATCTGTAATTAAATTATATTTTTTTAAAATGAAATCATCATATTATTTAAGCTTAACACTTCAGAGGCAAATTTAATTATTAAATTATTCATTATTCATTATGCATGGATGTCAATTACTGTCACTATTAGATTATTCTATTATAAATATTATAAATCTGGAATTATAAATAGAATAGGTGAAGAAAAAAACAATCTATTTTTTATTTTGAAAAACCAAAAATAAAAACAATTAATATTTATTGTATGTAATTTTTTTATGAGTGACAGTCTAATGAATATTAAATTATTACAAATGTCTTTTTTTACAAACCCACGTATAAATATATTTTAGTTTTATGTAATCCAAGAAAAAATTATTTTTGAAAAAATTTCTTTAATCTTCAAATTTTTTTTCGTGTGTTGGAATATTATATTTATGAAAATTTTACTTATTGTTGTTGTTTTCAAAATAATATATACCAAATGAAAATTCTATTGAAAAAAATGAACAAAATAGGCGAGAACTCCTTATTATTGCATTAAAATTGATTTGAAATGAATAAAGAGCGTCTTTGGCATTATATTCATCTTTAACGAATTGCACGATTTAATTTTATTCGTCCGTACATCCACGTATCTACTACTCGGTTCTGACATGTTCATCTAAATATAATAAAGAAATTGTTTTAAAACTATTTAAAATAAGTATAAAATGATGAAAGCCATGCCCACAGTTGAATAAAAATTTGTTCACGACTAAGCATTTATTATATACATAAAGGTTTAATTAAACGGTATGGATGCGTCTGCTATTCCTGTTATTTAAGATTGGCTTAAGCTAAATATTTTTTTCACTTGTTAATTTTATTTTAATGAAATATGGTACACAAATATGCTACAGTCCAAGTTGCTTTGAAAAATGGATCAAACCGGACTCATTGTCATTAAAAAATGCAAATCGCTATTTAATATGAGCAAAATGTGCCAAGAGCCACGCCCACAATCAACAAAAATATATATATATCTATATATCTGCCACAAAAGTTGACCTATGAACTTGAAATTTAAATTTAGTATATATATATGTAATTAACCCATTCATATTTGGGTCTAAAATGATCATAGTGATACATAATATATACACTATTAAAACGCGTAATCATATACCAGCCACACCCACTGTTTGTATGTAAATATGGAAGATATTTAAGATTTGGTCTACGCCAAATGTAGTTTTCTTACTTGTTCTAAAAAAAAAGACTTTTATGTGATTTTGTTCGATTTTACAGATCCTACATTTCAAATACTTACATAACAAAGTGGCTGAAGTCGGCCAAATAATGAATGGCGACACTTCGCTGCTTCACTTCTTTTCTTGCCTATGCTAACTAAGCAATATCGAAGCGATGAGAGTTGGATAATAAAATCGGTCTGAATAACTTATACTTCGTACCGATCGGTCATTGTTTAGTGAGAATACATAGTGTCTCTACCCTTAAATGGAAAGTACGTATTAAAAGCTTGAGCTTGATCGACTGTAACATTTTCACTCATTCTTTATTAAGTAAATTGCAATAAAATATTTTCAATATATGCAAACAAGGACTTACCTTGGGCTATTTAAATTGTTAATAAATACAACAATCCTACAATTCATTGCTTCTAGCACAGAGATTTAATTCCGTTTATATGCAAATGTACAGTAATTATAACAGTAATCAACTTTACAATGGACCATAACGTAATAACATGACTTAGCAATAATGTCCACAATAATTATCTTTTGATTTTATATTTTCCCATTTTACATATATATGTATGTGTGTTTGGTTGTGTATGCATTTCAGCTGTTATTTCTCCTATTATTGTCTCTTCAACACTTAATTAACATTTATATACGAGTACAACAACTATTTATGGGGATTACAGTATAAAGCTAACAACGAAGCATTAAATGTAAAAATAAATGAAGTATTTTTAATATAAACAAAGCTTTGGGCAGCTGTCAATGATGAGCGTTTTTAAGTTGTATGTCAACAAGAACTTATGCAAGCAGTCATGAAAATTATGGCAATATCGCTTACAAATCCATTTAATGTCATTTACTCAGAACTCGTTCAACTGTAGAATTGTCAATGAATTTGAATTTTTACCATTTGAACCACTGGGTTATATAGGTTTTTTTAATAACAATTTATAACAGAACACTTTTCTTAACGAAAATTGTTAAACAAAGTTAATCTAAGTTAGCTCCAGAATATATTTTAATATTCTGCAACTACTAAACTACGGTTTTATATGAGCTATTATTGTTTGGGGTTCTCGGGAGCAAATTAAGTTATAACAACACAAATAATTGTATAAACAAGGAATCTTTTGGAAAATAAATAAAAGAAAAGAAAAACATATAAAATCAAAAGTTAACGTACGAAAAAAACAAAAAAAAACCAAAAAAAGTATATTTGATTAAGGCCGAATTTTAAATACCCTCCACGTGAACAAAATAATATGAAGACCATACAATGTAGTACATTTTGTTGCATATTGACAGCTTCTCTGTAAATAATACGACGCGTATGCTTTGCACGGTTTATGTGTCCATCCTAGTAGATTAAATTTCAGTGTATTACACGCTTTGTTCTACGATGGTTAAAACAAGCGATCGGTGAAATGTGTGATCTCTCAGACTTCGATAGATGGCAAATCGTTGGTGCTCGGTTAGCGGGAGCGTCTATGACGAAAACAGCTGAATTGTTTAACGTTTCACGAGAGACAGTATCTACGGTAGCGACAAATATGGTAAAACATTAAGGGCGAGGAAAGGTCATGGACGAAACTCAAAGTTAACTTATAGGGACCGAACATAAAAGTACTGCGAAAAAGTGTCAGTAGAACTATTCAGATACTCTACGAATCTATTCCGCGAAAAATTGCAGCTGTTCTAAAAGCAAATGATAGTTGGCATATCATTTATTAGACTAATTACAAATATTTATACCAAATAATAACGTATTAGCTCAATTTTTGTGACAAATTATTAGATTTTTGCCAATTCTGGGCGTGGCTCGTGACCAAATATTGCCCAATTTAAATAAAAATGCTTGTAAAGAAAATAGAAGTATATCAACTTACATATTCTTTAAAGATTTTGCGTAATTAAGATAGCGATCTGTCTCTATATAAAAGTTCTGTTCAATATTATAAAATTTAATAAAAAAGCCCACAACAGATGGACACACGGAGGCATATATCCAGTTAGACTCAAATCAAGAATATATGCTTTGTTGTATAACTGAGGCGTCCACATTTGTGTTGCAAACGGAATGAAAAACTTAGTATACGCCTTTTCTTATATGGCAGCTATAAAAACACTCACATCTACCACATAGAGAAACCATGCATGTACTTTTCAATTAAAAGTTTTATCAACAAGGACTTACTCACACATTTCCAAGTAAAGATGTGTTTGATGAAATGTGATGGAATTCAAATATTTCAAAAAAAAAAAAAAAAGGAAAAAAACTTTAACACAAACTTTAGATCATAATAGATAGTAAATGAAAACTTTTATCTTGAAATATTTTCACGCATATTATTTTCACTCACTCACCTTCACTATATGAAGTTAAAAAACAGGTGAGCATTTATAATGTATACATATATATATATATATATATAAGTAACAAAGCGGACATATTGTAAAGATGAATTTGTTATCATGTCTGCTTGTATTGTGTCACGTTCTTTCTACGTGAAAGAAATTGATGTTCATTTAATGATAAAAATATATAAAAAAATAGATAAAAAAAATAAGACAAAATACTTTTTTATATACTCTTAAAGAAATCGAATTGAATTCTATGTATGACGTTTAATCGACATTACAAAATTTGATATTGAACACATGCTCGCAACTTATCCGCAACTACAAAATGTCCAAAAAAATTAAAGTCTTCTTGGGAAAGATACCTCCGTTGTATGTTTATGAAATGGAATAATAAAAGAAAGAGAGAAGGACAGATAGATTATAGAAAGATGTATAGAGATATAAATGCATAGACCAGAATATTCTATAAAACGTACTGAACTTTACTTTCACTTGCCTTTTATTATTTGTTACACTTTGTTATTTCTAAACTTTAAACAAGATTTAATAAACTTATATGTAGAACATATATATAGAATGTAGAACGTCCTTGCGTACTAATATTTTCACTGTGTGTGTGAAAAGTACTTTTTTCTTAACCTAACCCTTGCTTTTCCAAGTGACTTGTGACTTTATGAGTTGTATAAACGAAAAATCCTTTATGAAACAGATACAACAAGTAAAAAATTAAACATACATAACATACCCTCCGCATAAGATGAGGGGGTATTCTAAACTTAGCACAACCTAAAAAAGACATCAGTATCTCTAAAGTTCACATATTCTTGATCGGCATCAAAATTCGAATACTTATTAAAATTTTTACTTGAAATTCTCTACAAAAATGTTTAGTTTGGACTTCGATTTCTATTTAAAATAAACGCCCACAAAATATAAAAAGTCTATATTTCATCCACAAAACTTAAACTTCGATTTTTCAAAAATGGACGTGATCTAATAATAGACGCGCCCACATGTGACAACATTTTTTTACAATTTAGCTATAAAATTATCTATAAATATTATTAGTTAGTATGTTTATCGATTTTTGGAAAATAGGCGTGGTCGTATAAACACAATTTACAAAAAAAAAAAAAGCTACACTTGTCACAAAATCCAATTTGTAAATTAACACATAAATGTAGGACGCAATACCTGTTACGCCCACCTTTTTTATATAAATTTAAGACGTCTTCTAACAAATTAAGTTTTTTAATTCTTATTATGATTAATTTTTAAAATAATAAAATATTGCCTTTAATGTTACCTAGATGGGTAGTTGGTCCACCATAACTATCTCAATGATAAGATCCTTATATAAAAAAGTGAATATTTTGTAATGATTTATTACGATTTAATAAAAATTAAACTCCTGTCAGTTGGTATCCCTACTACGATATGCAAAATGAAACTAAATGAAACAGATTTTACCCTCGACACAAATATTTTAAGAGAATGCAACAACACCATAAATATGACCTTGTTCTACTTATTTGTTATCTGCTTTTCAATTTTCATTTTTTCTACAATTATACAGTTGGAAGGGATTTTGCAACTCATATGGTACATATGTATGGCATGGCGAAATGGTATGTACCACATGTTCATATGTATAAAATGTACGCATACGATTTCAGTTACTTGTTTCAATGTGGTGACTGTAGTCTTTTTTTTTTTTTTTTTGCTTCTTTTTTGTTTTTTGTAATTATTAAAAACATGATAAAAGAAATGTTTTCAACCACCCTCACGTTATTACGCATATCAAAAATAGCAAGAATAACATTGCAATACAGTTCCTGTGTATGTTCCACATGTATGCATGAACGTTACTTAGTGTTATGATCCTAAGTTAATAAAAAGTTTCTTATCGCAACAAATGTTAAATTACCGTAATTTACCAAAGTATGTATCAGTAGAAAACTTAATGCAGAGACGCTTGCATAACTAATAAGTACACGACGCCTGAACATTTTCTACAACAAGTCGCAGCAGTCGAAGCTGATATAAATGTATTAAGCGTGAATATATATGAAATAAATTTTTTTTTTTTTTTATAAATTTTTAAATTTTTTGTAAATTGTTATTGTATAAAGCAAAGAAAGTTGGTACAGGTACCATATATCAGTATTTATCACAAGATGACGTACCGAGGGACATACATATCTGTGTAAATTATTTCTCAATTACATGCTAATCAACAGTTTAAATTATAACTTAAATCATTGTTGCTACTTTCCAGATGAGGCCAGCTTTTTTTTACAATCCTCAAAGTGGTGGGAGTAAAAAAGTTGCCAATTGTTTGGTAAAGCTTTTCATATAAAACAAAAAGTAAAGAAAGTTAATTTTAGTGATTTCTTATATTGTCTTGTTTGGTTTTTTTTTTTTTTTTGTTCTTCAACGCAATAAATGCATATCGACTTCTTTGGCAATCTTATATGCAAATCGTTTGACCCAGTTTTAGCTCACAATGTAATAATTTTTCTCTTTTTCGTTTTTTGCTTTATAAGAGATTGATAAGATATATATTAAGGAAAGCCATTTTGTGGTTCAATATTTGTCTACATTACAAAATCACTTTCAAAGGCTAAGGACATACCATCAAATTATCTTAGACAATATGTGTCATAAGTTGAACCCATTTACATAAGCAAGTGAAACTGAAAGTGAAAGTGAAACTTTCAAAAAGAATAAAAGAAAAATAGAGTGTGGCATTTACATAATTATGCCCTTTAATAGTGTTTGTATTTTGTATTAACTTAAAAATTCAATTTTAAAAGAACGGATTTATGTTTTTTATTTATGCGCGTGTCCCTTATCCTACCACGTCTATTTATGCCACATCGATGGATAATGTAAATATAAATTTCAACTTCATAGCTTAATTTTTGTGGGAAATAAATAGATTTTTGTCAGTAGGAGGCGTGGCTTTAAATCGATTTTGATTAATTAAAATAACGATCTGGGGGTAGAAATGTACAAAATTTCGGATCAATATCAGAAAGTTTTTTATCGGTCATGCGGACTTGGATGTCTGGATCGACTTGGTTTTTGTTGCTGATACTCCGTAGAGTCTCCAACATGAACTTTTGAATTTTTTAAATGGAATGACAATTTTAGTGTATTCCGTTTCTTATGGAGAAGATATAAAAATAAAATTTTAAATACTATTCACTGGTGGGCGTGACACATTCCCGATTACACCTATTATATTTTTGTACTACGTACCAACTCTTAAGTTGAATTCTATTTTGAATAAAATTTTATATATTTTTTTTTTTAATTGTGAGCGTGTTTGTTATAATACCACTCCCATTTTTATCTCAACATCTCAATATTTATCAATTAAGGTCAGTTATATTAAAATATAAAATTATTAGCGTTAAAATAATAGTTAAACAGACGGACATATCTAGATTAACTCAGTTTTATTGCTGATCCAGAAAATTTATACTTTGCAAGGTTTCCAAAACTTTCTTTTGAGTGTTGTAAAGAGACTAGGAATCTTTTTATATGTGTGCTTATTTTTGAAATTTTCATGGACGTAAATTTGAAGATGTTGATGAGAAATTTTGTTAGGAAGAGTTTTATGGTTTTCATTCATAGGATGCTACGGCTTGCAGTTGCAAAAAAATTTATGTATTAGTCACAAAAATGTCTCTATGAAGTTAAAATTTATAAAACATTTTTATAATTCGTGTATTTAATCCTGCTTTTAAAGTTGGCAGCGTCACGCCCATAATTTATTATTAAAATTTTCTGGTCTAAATTATATTTCTTACATAGCATTGCATTTACATAAATTGTTAGAGTGAAGCGTATTTAAGATGTGGCTTAAGCCGCAGCTAAATTTAGTTTTTATTATAATTTATGTTTAGTGACTCTTTTCAACTTCCAAGAGTTTGCACATGATGATGATGAAAAATTAATTCTAAATCTTTTTCGCCAAGTCACGTTCCCTTCTTAATTGCATTATAAGGCAAATTCAGTTTGCTGATGGTGTCGCTCTGCAATTAAAATTTAATTAATTCACTGCAATAATTTTTTTTATTAAAACTTTGAATATTTCGATTTTTTCCTTTTTTTACCATAATTTTTTTCTTTTACAAGGATTTACGAACAGAAATTAAATTAGGTGGATGCACGAACTTCACTTTGCCTTCAGAATTATGGCCTTTTGGAAAAACAAAATGAAACTAGAGTTGTTTTTTTTTTTTTTTTAATAAAATTTGCTTAAAACTTAAAACTGATATAATAACTATTTTCTATATGTTATGCTGCACGCACACCCAAACACACAAAGGAAATTAAGGGAAGGATGGATGTATGCTTGTGAGAGAGGTTTCCTTTGTACTCTAATCAAATATGTGTTTAGTGTGGAGCATATGTGGTTAATGTGGTGTCATATTGTGATGGTGCTGCTGTTGCCAACAACAAATACCGCAAACATGAAAATTATTCAAGTGCAGAATACTTCTTAAAATTACTTTGTATTGCAGTTGTAAGTCATTTGGGGTTTCCAGGTTGTATTTTTGTATGTTGTACATAATTTTTGTTTTCCATTTTGTACATCTTTAGCTAACATTTTACGGTTAACACCCATGACTAATTCATGTGAAGCATTTACAGCATGCACAATAGTGGAAAATATATCGCAGCTACACAAATACATGTAAATGTAGAAGAATCCTTTCATACTTTACGCTTAGTGGTGACTTTCATGTAGACTCTGCTGCTTTGCATTCAAGGGTTAAGAAAAGTAGGCAACGACCCGCATAGAAAGCTTATGTGCGCTTTTTAGCAGTTGTATACAAAACGTTTATGTGGTTGCTCTGTGTATATGCAAACAAGTGAAACGCACATTTACACAACAGTCAGGGGCGGTAGGGGAGGCGTTAGAAAACTGGCAAAAGTCAAATATGAATGAAGAAACGGCAGCAGCAGCAGCCGCAGCACTCTGAACTATGTTACACTGTTGAACTGTTTCCATTTAGAATCCGAAACTGAATCGTAACGATTGTTTGCATAGTAGACGCACAGAAAAGCGTGTGTTTTGAGCACCATTTAACATAACTCAGTGAACGAATTTTATGGGTTGCTTTTACCAGCTGTGTAATAAATTTAGGAATCATATTATATTCCCGACCGTCAACTTTTGTTTAAATTGGAAAATTTTTAATATAACATTTCAACAAAAAAATTAATTTCATTTGCGTTGATTATGTACACAATGCTTAGGTTTGTCATTACATTTAGACGAATAAAATAACAAGTAAAAAAATTAAATTTGACTCAGACCAACTCTTAAATACCTTTCACATTTATATACAAAATGTAGGCGTGGCAGGTATATGATTATCTGTCAGTTTGCAATTCTAATTTTCCAAAATATTATCTTCATAGTTCAATATTTGTGGTATAAAAATATCAGCTTAGTATTTCAAAATTTACAACGGTAAGAATGGCAGCAACATGCAGGCGCATAAACAAAAATGTCTAAATGGACTCAATTTTTGTTGCTAATCAAGAATTTTTGTACTTGGTAGGGTTTCTGACGCCTTCTTTTAGATATAGCAAATGGAATGATAAACTTAATGCACCTCCATTCTTATGTGGAGAGTATAAAAATAAATTCCACATTTAGCATCTAACTCATCCTCTCAACTTCTAAATGCTTCTCTCCGGTAAATGTTTACCTCTTTAATGCCTTATATGCACCCTATTTACTGTGTAACTTTTCGTCTAACATTCGTTGTATAATGGGATGACACTTGAATGTTCAGAGACTTCAAAACCAGAACTAAGACGCCGGTAATAACATGAGCCTGATTGTGGCAAAATACCCCGTTCAGTTGGCTACAATTAACCACCAAGTGTCATAACTTTACAAGTGAATTTTGTAAGAAGTAATTTTGAAACTTTTTACATAATAAGTTACGTGGTAAAATAAGTTTACAAGGTAGCTAAACATCCTACAAAGTATATAACTGATCAGCAACAAATTCTCAGTCGAAGAGGTGGCCTGGTATCTCCTCAAATATATACAAGCGCTACTTATTATATTAAAGTGAATAGTTAAAAAAAGGGCGTTATTAAATGCAAGCACACCCCCCAGATTTGGAACGATCTTTCTCATGTTTATGCCATGTTTTTAGAAAATATCGATTAAGAGCCACACCCACAATCGCTTCAAATCTTTTTATCTATCAGCTACAAAAATTTATGTGTGAAATTGAAATTTATTTATTAATATTTAAAATTTGGTAAAAATGGCTGTGGTCGAATAGCAGTCACGCCCAGAATTTAGGATAATTGTCTTTAATTTAAAATCAAAGCTACAAGTTAATACGTAATAAGCACTAAAAGGCATAATCATTGATCTGCTCCACCCACTATATATAGATGTGAAGGGTATTTGAGATTTGCTCCAAGTCAGTTAGTTTTTCTTACTGATTTTTCCTATCGTAAATAATATATGTGTATAAAAGGAGAAGGTTTTTGTTCTTTATGATATTTTTGTTAAAGTTTTTTCTAGTTTTTCTCAAGTCAAGCGCATTCTTGAGCGACCATAAATTATATTAAAGAATAACTGAACAGTTTATAGTCAATCAAGCTGAACAAGTTGCACTGTGGTGCTGCTATAATTTGTCAGATAGTCTTGTTTATTGTTTAGTTTAAAGTTTCATCGTTAGAGGTTCTAAAAATGATTCAAAGCGGCATATATATGTAGTGTAAATAAAGCCAATAGGAAGTAGCCATTTATATAACAAAAATTTTGTTTCCAGCATTTCAAATCAAATCATTGGTGACATATTACTTGACACCATGAATATGAAAAAGTAAAGTGTACAGAAGAGGAATAAAGTGTAGGTAACCTTTAATATATTACACAATACAATAGTTTACCGAACACTTTCACTGCACTTAACTCAATTACAAAGTTGAATAGTTTCCAATATGACAACACAACTAACCGTACCACCGTACTCTGCTAACTATTGTCCTACTGCAAATGCTTTAAATAGGAAACAGTGATGCAGAAAATTGCATAACAATGTTTGTCATTTATTTAGTTATACTTTTCCCTCTTTTCTCTCGTTTTCGATTTTCGTACCCCAGTTAAAGGGTACAGCACGACAATATGTTTTAAAATATCTGAACTTAATTAAACTAGAACTTGTTTGGAGGGACAACATCAATTTTATGATTTTGAAAGGGTAGTGTTTGCTTTTCAAAGATGGATAGATAGATAAGAGAATGGACCATAGACTTCTACACTAAATATAAGAAGAAGAGCAAGAAATATAATCCCATTCAACCATCACATTTTATGTGATAACGTTTCAGTTTTTCAGGATACATTTCGCGACCTTACATAATTTGGTGCTCGAAGCTCTAAAGACCCAAAGGCTGAGAGCACAATGAAGCGGTTGCCCTCTGTAAATCATCTTTATATTAATAATGCTTGATTGATGGGCCTTAAACTTTGCCTTCACTTATAATTCATGCATCTATTATAATGAATTATTTCTTACATTGAATATGCAAGTATATAAGTAGAAAGCTGGAAATTGTATGTTATGGAAAATTTATTTAATTAAATTTCACTTAATCAGTGATGCCACAATTAGATTAATTGTCCTTATATAACTTAATTAACTGTGAGGAAAGATTTTGTCGATTAAGTTACAACCAATTAACTAACTAACGAGATTAACTCCTCTTGATATGTCACAAAATGATTTGTTTGCACATTGTTGAACGCCTTATTAAAGTTTCAAGTTTAAGAAGTATAATAAATGTACATGATATTGAATTAGGCAAACTGAATGAAATATTTAAACGTGTATAATGTATTCATCATTTAGAAAAAGTGAAACGAAATAGGAAAGACAGCAGATTGCCTTCTTTTTTAATTGCTAATGGTATCAATGCATCTCTAGTCTCTGAATTGTATAGCGAACTGATTCATTTCACTGTAACCACCAGCAGTGAACTGATGCCTTTTACTGTTACCATAGTTTCTAATAGGATGTGCTTTCATTAGAGTTTTTTTTTCTTTTTCTTTTTTTTTTTTTTGGGATACAATATAAATGTTTGGAAAACTGTATAGTTTCGATATAATAAAAAAAACTAAATTTGGCTTAGACCAAACATTAAAATCCCTCCACATTTATAATACAAAGGATGGGCGTGGCATGTATATAACTATATCATCTAATAGTGTATATATTCCATAACAGCTTGCAAGTCGAGTTTAAAAACTTTTGTAAATTGTGGGCGTGTCTGCTATTTAACAATACCCATAGCTCATCGATGCATGACAGATTTATAAATGTGTATTCTAAACTTTAACTTCATAGCCTAATTTTTTACAGATAAACAAATATTTGTGGGCGTGGATATACATCAATTTTGTCTAAGTTCAATGTTTATACAAAATTTCAGCCCAATATATCAAAATTTATGACCGCGATATTGTCTAAAATAGACACATGTCTAGGTCGAGTCGGCTTTTAACGTTGAACAATATTATATATACTTTGTATGAGTTTAGTATACCTTTTATTTTTGTAGAGGATATAAAAATATTCAATTACATACATTACAATAATGAACATGATTGAGCATCACTTTAGAACATAAAAGTCTGTACAATACTTTCATTTCATTTTGGCTTTTTTAAGATTCCTCTTTCATTCATTACCATATACATACATGTATCGGTAACTTGCATAAAAGACATCTCCTATGAAGTTCCACGTATCCGTTTTTATGAATATTTTCACTTTGGCAAAGACACTGAGCCTGATATAATACCATATAAAACATCACTTGTCAATCAAATAAAAACTTACTTTATGTTGAAGTAAATCAATAAAAGCACGGGGGTTTTGCACTGTGAATGTTTAAAGTTACAGAAAAACAGAGTCTCGTAGATAAAATTTCACAACGTTTGAAAATTATTTTACAACCAGCCTCTGCAGGGATCTTTTATTTATAATAAATATTCATTTTTAAGCAACAGAAACTGCAAGCTGTACGATAACTTTATGATTATAATTATAAAATAGATAATTTCTCTCCCACCACCCGCTATTTCAAACGTTTGTTGTGATGTCAGTTGTTTTTTGCTTTTTACACTCTTCCTATTAGGTGAGGGTACAGAAGGTTTACTATTACTTATGCAATATACAGAAAGAAACCTTGGAGATTCTACAGAGTATATATATTCTAGATCAATATGAAAATCTGCGTCAATATAAACATGTCCGTTTGTCCGTGTAACTGTTTTTGGAATGCTCACAATCGTAATTTTGAGATATAAACACTTGTATTCATTGTATGGAGATCGGTATTTAAATTAAGCAAAATCGGTTGAGAACTACGTCCATAATCAACAAAAAAACTCTTACAGCGTTAAGAATACAGCCAGGAAAATGTAATTTGATATCATACCAGGATAATACCACGCCCATTGTTCGTATACTGAGGTAGAGTATGTTTAAAATTTGCCCTAAACTAAATTTATTTTTTTTTTACTTCCCTCTTCCTGCATTCTTCTTATAGAGCTGTTTCATTCAAAGAAATTTTTGCCTTAACTTGAAATTTTTTTTCACATGAAATGCAACAACCTGAGTATATATATTGCTATGCGGTGTTGTAAAGGATGATTTTCCATCAATGTTTGAGAGTAACAAAGAATGCTTTAGGAAGAATTTTGGAATGCAAGATGATACGATTGTCAAGGCAACTCACCATTTATACCTTTTAAAGGCTATTTACAGAAATTGATGTATAATTTGAAATTCGCAAAATTTTTCACATGAAAGCTTTTGGTAATGATGAACATTTTCTAAATACGTATCGTAGAAAGTGATACAAAAGTAGCCTAAGCATTAAACAGGTTTTTCTTTATTATCATCATCCTTTGAAGTTAAAAGATACATTTTTATCCATTGTAGGCGCGGCTTTCAATCAATTTTAACCAATTTAATCCTGCATAAAAAACCCCAGGAACCGAAATTGTCTGTCTAAAGAACTTTAGCTAATTTCTACAAGCATTCAATAAGAGTGAAACTGATGGACGTGAGAGCTAGATATGGGTGTGGTCGAATAGTGGATGCACCCACAATTTACAAAATACCTTTTCAGCGTTAAAAATCAACTGTAATCTAATACAGTATACATATGCTATTAAAAAGAGTAAACATTTACCTGCCGCGTCCACCATTCGTATTGTAGATGTGAAGGGTCCTCAATATTTGACCTAAGCCAAATTTAGTGTTTTTACTTGTTTCACTTGTAATTTCTTTTGTCCAGTTTATCGCAAAATCTTTAATTAATTATTTCATTTGTCACACACCTATGTACACACAAACACAAAACCTATTATTGAAAAATAAATGAAATAATATTGCCGTTGATATCATAAATAATAGTATGCACATTGTGTGAGGGGTGTTAACTGTAAATTTAATATTTTACACAACTCACTCTTCCCAACTCACAATTTTCTTTTGTAATCAATTTGTGGATGGTGGGAAAACAGGAAGGAGCACAAACATTGTAAGGAATGAAAAAGAAAACAATTAATTGTGTAGTGCACAGGCACATACACCTACACACATATCTACCTACAAAAACAAAAACCACAATCTTGATTTCTCTACGAATCATAAAATTAATTATACGTCTTTTCATACACTCAGAGATACCCAAGAATTTTATATAACTGCAACCCGGAAATATTTGATATCATTTACAATTTATGGATAATTTAGTTAGACACCATTTTTGGTTGATGATGATTGCAAAAACTAAAATAAAATGTTAAAATGTTATGAAAAATTATTACAGAGAGAACAATAACAGAAAAAAAAAACAACAAATAAACTTACAAGTTATCCAGCCAAGTTTACTATTGTTTCCATTTACTCCTTTTTCTAACCATAAACAAGAGAGTAAGGAAGATAAAAGGTTGGACATTTTTTTTTTACTTTCAAACTCAACTAAAACTAATAAAAACTTTATTTGGCTTAAGGCAAATCCTAAGTACTCTTTACGTCCCCCTAAAATGTATGCATTACACATCAGCTTGCTAGTCTACTTGTGCGGTGAATAAGTTTTTTTTTTTTTGAGGGCGTGTTCAACTTTTGTAACAGATAAATAGTCTTTAATCGAGTAGGGCCCTTAAACGATTTCGTCCAATTGAAATAGCGTGCGTGTGTGCAGAATCTATAATTTTAAACAAACATCTACATATTTACAAGATTACCGGGACGTATGGACTGATATATCTAGATTGACTCAATTTTTGATGATGATCAAGAACACATACACTTTGTAGGGTTTCTAACTCCTCCTTCTGCATATTGCAAATGGAATGACATCTTATATGGAAAATATAACAAAAGCAAAAACTACAGATTATAATTTCAGATAAGTAATGATAAACATTTCTGGGCCAAACGACAAACGAGTATTCAACACCACTTGTTACAGTCAACAAACCAAGGAGAAGGTATACAGATAAAAACAAACAAACAAAAAAAAAAGAATAAATAAATCTTAACATTCTTTCTAAGAACCGACTGCCTAAAAAATGTTGATCCAGAAAATTGCTTTGTGTTGTCATGCCAGTCTCTTAAGTGTGCACAAACACTTTTGTACAAATTTGTGTTATGTACCATTTTGATTTTACACCCACATCGCCACGAAAGGACTCAGTGACGTTTTGACTTCTACACCAAGGAGGAAAAACAAGAAGGCCAATTTAATAAAGAAGAAAGACAAATAAAAACAACAATGGATGGACAACAAATGACACAATGACGCAGTGGCGTTAAATAGGTTTGCTTTGGTGTGGATTGTTTCGTTTTTTCTTCTTCGTTTATTCCTAATTGTGGTTTACTTTAATGGGCTGACAAGTGTCTGTTGCTGATAAATTTTTGTGCTACTTAACGTAAAAAAGTAATTAAAAAAACTTTAAAAAAAATTTTATATATGTATATAATGAAATGATAAATGTGGGTACAACTTTTAATGATAACGATTCTCTGTTTTATCTCTCTTATCGTTCAATTAATGTGGTGAAAAATCAACGATATTAAATGCCAGTCTCTTTAAATTATTATTATTATTATTATTTTCTATTTTGTTTTAGTTTATTTTTGTTCTATTTTCTATTTATTTTTATACACATTTAATTTTTTTTCCGTTTTTATTATTTGCTTACCTGTAATTTAATTTATTTTTATTTTTTTTTTTTATAATATATAAAAAAAAATGTTATTATATTTGAACCATATCCTAAAGAATCTCTAAAAAACCTTTTTGTGATAAGTGTTTAATACAATAACAAACGTAGTATGCTCTACAACCCTAAACGCTAATACTTTTGAAAAATAAAAGTAACTTATCAGCGCAAAATAAAATAAGTTTCTCTTTTTTTACTTTTTTTCATTTATATTTTGTTATTTGTCCATAATTCCTTCCTGTGATAATTTGAAATGTACACAATAACCATACAGGATACTGTTGCAACACAACAATATCCGTTATTATAAACAACAAAATCTAAAAAAGCATTAAAAAATAAATAAAATTCAATAGAGAGTGTCCTCTATATATATCATATAAACACTATTTTAAATAAAAAGAAAGAAGCATAACAAAAGTAAGCTGGTTATAACAGCACTCATATAACAGAAAATTGAAAAGCGTACGTTGTATAATATAACAGAAAAGCTTACGAAAAGCTACAGTTAGAAAAGCTATAAGAAATGAATAATAAACTTTCTTACACTATAAATAAAAGAAAATCTATAAAAAGCTAAATTTAAGTACTCACTCTACGAATCTATTCCGCGAAAAATTGCAGCTATTCTAAAAGCAAATGGTGGTCCAACACCTTATTAATAAATATTGGACATATGTCAGATGATCATAATATTTTGTATACTCCCTGAATATATTCTTACATACAAATGGTCCGGTACAAAAGGACAGATTGGATCATCTCGGCATTTTTTTTAAGCATGAAACGTAAACCTCGATGTTTTGAGTAAAAACATCAATGCTTCTTGAAAGACTGAAACTTTATTTTAAAATTCTGAGGCTCCGAGAGATAAGACGCTTCGCTGCAACTCGCTTTTATACATTGCACTAAATATCAATCAATAAGCATTATATTAAAGAAGGTAGCCACATGCACAAAAGCAATGTTCAACACTCCGAGGTTCCGCTAGTCATGCCAGTACAATTTTGACATTAGAGGAGAAAATAATTTTTGAAAAAAACCAAATTATAAAGTAAGATATTCTGATCTGAAATTGACCGTTCGGTGAAACGTTCTAAATACGTAGCTATAGTGTATTAAGTGAGCAATGAATGCTAAACCCTGCGAGACTTAAATAACTTTCGAAGTTTTTAGAATAATTTGAAGAAATTTCATAAATTTATTATATAAAGGAAATATTTATTATTTTTTAATATTTTTTGTGTCTTAGCTGAATTTTAAAAAAATTGCATTTTTCATTAAACTTGACCATTAATATAAATAAATAAAATAAATTAATAAAATAAAATAAATAATGAAACGATTAGAAGCAGCTAATTATTTTAAATAAATAAATAAATAAAAGTAAAAATGAATTTAAAAAAAATTAAGGCAATTTATGAAAATGAAACATTTTAAAAAAATGTTTTAAAAATTATATGTAACAGTCAAAAAAACTTAAATTAATTTTAAGCTTAAGCAAAGTTGAGCCCGAAAAAGCTTTTTAAACTTCATTGCATTCTAAATACAATTGTGTACAATCAAAACCTGACCGCCCTCTACGGCCAGCATCGTAAATGTGTTCAAATTTGCCATCACTGGTACGGTCCAATAAATAACTGGTAGCATAGCTGTAAATAGAATTAAAAATATATTAATGTTAACCTGAAGTTGAATTTAAATGCGAACACTTACGATCCCAATTGACAGAATATACTGGAACCGCCAATTTCGCGAACACAATCATTATTAGCCTCGCACATGTAACGCTGTAGACACTTTTCATCCGTATTACGATAAGTGCGTACATAACCCTTCAACATGGAAATACTCGCTACTGCAGCATCACTTACCGAATCCCGTCTACCCGATGAACGTGCCATTAACGAACGATGTGAAAAGGACGTTTTCAGGGCATCCAATAAATTCATAACGATTTGTATGAACTATAAAAAAAAGGTACAAATAAAACGAAATTATTTAAATATTTTTATATATTATAAATTGTGATTAATGATTTATAAAAAAAAAACATTGAAAACTTGTGCATTTTACAGCGAAAAATAACAACAATGAAAATATAGAAAGAAATTCCGTGTGATACTGTTTAAAGCAAACTCTTCAGAACCCAGCACCCAGGCTATAATTATAGCTTGATTGTGTGTTGTCAAAAGTTACATATTTTTTTATATTAAAAATTAATTTTAAAAAATTATAATAAAAAAAAAACATACTAATAAAAATTTTTAAATAAAAATGGAACATTTTCAATAATTTTTTGGAAAAACTACTCCAATTCCAAGAGTACTTCAGAAAGATTCTCATATGTACTTCACGTAATTTATTTCGATTTCGTAAATTGTCCTTTGTACTTCATATATTCAAATACAGTTGTTCTTACTTCATCATTAATTCATTTGTACTTCATAAATAATCAAATGTACTTTATCATTAGTAAACAGTCAATAGTTAATTTTGTATCCAATCCACAGTCACTTAAATTCCATCATTAGGTCAATTGAACTTCATCGTTAATTCACTTGTGCTTCGTCAATAGTAAATTATATTTTATCATTTATTATTATTACAAAGTTTATTTAAATAACAATTATCCATTGATGAAGTACAAATTATAATTTTTGAAATTAACTTGAAGATTTTTGAAGTACACTTAAAAATAGTGTAACTGTAGTAGTTGCGGAAAAAAATTCATAAAAAATATGACTCTATTCTTAATTAGCATCGTATACTGAGTTGGTCTAGCAATGTCTGTCCCTCTGTTCATGGGTCTGTTATGGTAGTCCTTCTTTTAATCTCAAAAATAAAGAAATAGATTCCAAACTTCGAGTAGTTACTTTAAATTAAGTAACCTTGGCCAAGCGGCACACCCACAATACAAAAGAAAAACTGAAAATGAAGCAATATTTAACGAATCTTTTCCGTATGACTCATAAAGTATGACATATATATTGACTCATTTACAGAAGATGGACAAAATATTATGAACACCTGACATATACAAAATATTTATTTAATAATAAGATGTTGGACCACCATTTGCTTTTAGAACAACTGCAATTCTGCTGTCACTTTTGCCACGGTAGTATGATGAATGTCTGACCCCAGTTCTTTTTAAAGTTTGTCGGTCCCTGCCACTTAATACACTGAAATATAAGTTACATAGCATGGAGTTTATATGATTTTGTTCAGTACCTACAGGGGACTCATTAGAAAGCTTTGCTTCCCAGATGAAATCGGGAAATAACGCAAGTTTATTATTTTACATAAAAATTGCTTTAAGAGCATGCTCACAGTTTTTAAAAATTATTTTTAAATTTATGATTAAGAGGTTGTGGATTCAGCCAATTGTAGCTTTTTTACTTACTATATATGGCTTAAGCCAAATTTTGAATATCCCCGATATTAAATTATTAATTAAGTAATTCTTGTAAATTCTTGGTGTTTACTTAAATAAACAAACACACAGACAGAAGGACAAGGCCGATTTCTTATATGAAATGAAAATCAACGAATCAATAATTTATTAATTAACAACGTTTTTTCTTTTTTCATTAATTAATTTGGAAAGGGGGAAAAATGTTATTGCTGTTTGTTCTTATTGTTTACCTCTCCAGCTTGTTTGGCCATCGAGTTGACTTGTTCGGGATCTTTTGTGCCCAACACGGATGATAATACCGCCGCCAAGATACCCTGTTGCAAGCGAGAAAGTATTTAATACCACATACAGAACATATATACACAGGCACACAAAAACACATTGATATAAAAAAATGAAACCCACACCAATTGTGCCCACACTCTCTCACACAATTACTTCAACATGAAACATTTACAGTTTTTTTTATAATTTTTCTTTTTTTTTATTGTCTTTTTTCATCTTCTTCGCCCCACTTCCACATACATATAAAAATTTTCGTTAATAATTGTAAAAGCAAACAATTTAACTTGTATAAACACACACACATACACACACACACGCATTACGTTGGGGAATGTAAAGAGAGAAATATTGAAAAAAAAAAAATAGAAAGTTTCACTTTAATAAATGAAACGGTAGATGTGTATAACGAAAAAATAAAAATAAATTACACTATAAAAAATGAAAGCATTGGGGAATGAAAGAAAGGGACGCTTAATCACAGGTGTTTACGGTTTTACAAAGTAGAGCCTTCAGTATTGCTTTAGCTCTAATATATTTGAAATTCCCTTTTTTTTTATTATTATGATATGAAAGGTAAGATAAGTTTGTTACTCAGTTGGCAACAAGCAGAAGATTATGTGAGATATCCTATAAAATATATACAGGGTGCCCGGAAAATCAGCCAAAATCTCTTGATCTCATCAAATCTCATGATTCGAGACTCCTAAATAAGAAGGAAAGGCTTTGAGTCGTTATTATTGTATGTATATCAAAATCTACATCTACCCAAAACCATCCGTAGCCTCAGCTAAATAGCAATCGAAGTAAGGACTTACTAAATTTCGATCTCTACGGTAAGTTGGACTCATTGCGGGGCATTGTCTTATAATCCATATGGTATTGAGATCGACATTTATACAAAGATTTCTACAAAAAAAAAAGATCAAATTTTGTAGAATATCTGTTTTACGAATGTTTAATTCTAAAGGAAAAAATTGGTGGTTATATTACCCGAGGATTTGAACTCACTCGTAGTTAACCTGATTTTTGACTTCAAAAGGTCACTTTCCAGGCATCAAAATGAGCCACATAGTCTAAATATATCGCCTTCAAAACTAACACCTTTTCTACTTACCTACCTACCTAAACCAAAGAAGCTTTTCTATTTATTCAATTTTCAAAATATTATATGGCACAAAACTCATAATTACAACATTTTCTGTGGAGGTGGAAGGGATTAGATTTTGATTTTAAAAGAATTTAAATATTTTTCAATTACAATTTAGATAATTCTGATAAGGATATGTAACTGTACTTGCATATGTATCATGGAACAAATAAATAATTTTTAGTAAAATGTTAGCAAATAAAAAGCATTTATAAGCAACATGTTTAGTATAAGTTAAGGTTAATACAACAAATAAAACATTATTAAAAATATATATTTGGTAAATAAGAATAACAATAACAACAACAACACACCATATAATAAACTCCATTTATACTTACTTGCATGGGAGAGCCGCCATTATCAACTTTATCAATGCCATCGCTAGGAGCACCACCACCCAACAAGGCATTAACAATTTTTAAAACTTGAAAAAAGAAAATAAAAGAAAAGGTTTCACACATAACACCTGAAAATATTAATTTAACAAAATATATTTATACAATACCCATTGATACAACATTGGCCCATGGTGAGCTGCCAAAGCCGCTTACGTTATCAATGTCATCCGATTTGGAGGGGGACATGCCACCACCCGAGAAAAACATATTCAAAAATGTCGACAACATGTTGGACCAGGAAAAACCATTTGGTGCCTCTTGCACTATATGATTATTATCCAGATCGGTATCGACATCATCTAAAGCCACCTTTTTCGAGGCATTCGGCTTCACCGCAAACTTACGGCCATTCTCTGCATCAGTTGCAGCTTTTGGTAGCGGCCTATAAACCGGAACACTGCCCTCGGGTGTTTCTTGTTGCTCCAACAAGTGACGCTGATAGCCATCAGTCTGTGGATAGGCTAGTGTTAACAGCAACAAATGACTGCTAAACAGTACTAGTAATAGGCGGGCTTTTAATTGTGACTGTGAAAACATTCTATGTAGAAGAGTAATATAAAAAAAGAGTTTGTTGCTTAAGTCTTTTGTTGCACAATCTTCTTTTATAGCCACCACATAGAGAAGGAAGCGTCGGAGACCATACAAACTAAATATATTCTTGATCAGTATCAAAAATTGAGTTCAGCTAGACGTGTCTGTCTGTGTGTCCGTCTCTTGTTGTTATTCTCACGGTCGTAATATTTGAACTGTTGAGCTATGAAGTTGAAATTTGATTTAAATATATAATAAAGTCATCGATATATCAAAAAGGGGCGTGGTAAGATAACATATACGCCCACAACTGACACAAATCTATTTATTTGCCCCAAAAATTGATCTATGAAATTAAAATTATTTATATATATTCATAATTATCCCAAGTGTAGATGTGCAAAAATGGGCATGGTCGAATCATAGACACGCCTACAATAGAAAATATGTATATATCTGCTACAATAATTCAGTTATCAAGTATTTATAATTATCATATTCATCAACATGTCAAAAATGGGCGTGGTCGGATAAGAGGCACACCCACAATTTACAAAAAAAATTAAAACCTAAATCACAAGTTAATACGTAATGTGTATACTATTGGAGGGTGTAAACATATTCAGCCACGCCCATTATTTATAAGTATTTGTGGAGGGTATTTAAGGTTTGACCTAAGCCACAAATTTAATGTTCATACTTGTTCTCTATAATGTAATATACAAATGTGTGTGTAATTCTAAGAAAAATTATTGCATTTCTTTTGTAACACACTGCTGTGTACATAGATATATATCTTATGAAATGAATGCTTATATATGTTACTTCTAGAATCTCTCATTAACTTTTCTCACAATCTCCTCTTCCTTCTATTTTTGTGTAACAATTACCCATTCTAGCGGTTTTCATATTACACCACATACTAGTATAGCATGTGGAACGTGTTATGCTGCTAAAGTGTTGATTTGGTGTCAATATGTTGTTGTTGTACAACTTGTTTTATAAATACCGTTTAGTATGAAGTGGCAGAATATAAAAAAAATACTAAATTTTTCTTAAACCAAAACAAGTGCGTATGTATGTAAGTTACTTACAATTCTATATCATTTTTGAGGATGTGGCAAGCATAAATTGTGGGCATGGCAAGTGTATATTATTTAATTTAGAAGAAATTCTGCCCAATATTTTCATTATATATGTAATTGTTATATGATCCCGCCCACTTTTGATATATCGAAGAACGGTCCATGTGCAAAATTTGAACATTTTCGGTTTATTTAGTAGGTTTTAAGTAATTTTGTCAATTGTGGGCGTGGCACATAACTGCTTTTAATTTGAAGAAAAATACGCGGCTCAATATTAGAATTTGTTGGAAATCATGAAAATGTCAACAACGGTGAGAAACATGCGGACGGACATGACTATATCTGATCATGAATAAATAAACTTTATAATATCTCTGACATCTTTTCTAAAGCTTAACAAACGTAACAGAACATTTGGTATACCTTCCATCAAAAATTCTTCATCTGCTCACATTCTTCAGCTTTAGCGAAACGAATTCAATTTTCTCCACACAATATATTATCATAAAATTTCTTCTATAATTGTTATTTTTGTTATTTCTCTTACTGCTAATAAGAGTATACATTTTCAATTTACTTGTAACTGTTATTGGCGGAAATATTCTGATTGTATTGATCTCTTGAAACGGGAGTAAAGCTTACATTTACTGTTTTAGCGTACATTCACTTGTTTCTAATCATAAAATAAATCTGCAATTTAGCGCTAACAATGTTTTAAAGATTACTATATATCATAACAGTTCTTGGTCGATAACGAAACCTGTTTATATTGCTTTTATTATCGTTATTAAAAGAACCGTTTAAGCAATTTGACACATTTTCTACACTCAACAAAAAATACAAATAATTGCATGGGCGTGTGCATGTGTATGAGTGTGTAAACAATTTGCTTTTTGTTTTGTGGTACGATCAAATATATCATGTTGTGGCAATTATGATCAGCATGTAAATTTAGAAAGTTGTTCGCTTTTCCTTTGTCAACTATTTTCCAGTTTCTTATTATAGCGCTTAGAATTTTAAAACTCAACCAAATTATATTATTGTATAAGTTCTGCGAAACCTTAGAAGACGGGTTTTGGGGCATTTTTTTTAGTGGGGTCTCCTAGGCCTTCTCTGTAGGCGCCCATATACCTATATGCATATAAGGGTGGGTATAAAAATAGGTAAAAACACTACATTCAGCTTAAATCAGATCTTAAGTATCCTTTACATCTCCGTACCATTAGTGGGCGTGGCACGTACCTGATTATGCCTTGTCATAGTTTATGGATTAAGTCTTTCTTAACGTACAAGTCGAATTTTATGCTAAATAAGGTTTCTTGAAAATTGTGGGCGTGTCTATTTTACAACCACGCCTATTTTTAATGCACCTATGAATGCTTTAGAAAAACAAACACAAACTTTCATTTTCATATGTTATATAGATAAATTTTTATGAATTGTGGGCGTGGCACCTAACCAATTTCACCGAATGTTGAAACAAAATTCCATCTCACTATGTTCAATTTTCTTCATCAGAATGTCATCTACACTTATAGGATATATTAATGAATGATTATCTGAGGCGCTCCCATATAAGTGGGCAGTACACACAATCAATTAATTACTTTTTTTATATTTTGTTCCAGCATTACGTCCACTATTTCACTAATTATCAAATACTTACAGATAATTAGTTAAATTAGTAATTTTTAACACTGATACTAATACGGATTATCAAAACTGACCTTGCGGGTAACATATAATTACACACAACTTGGTAAAGGATACACATTTGTTATATGAAATTTGAAAATTTTCCCTTCACACTCATTTATAATACATACATATGATTACAATTGCAGTTGGAATAAATATGAATTTAATTGTTTTTGAACAAACCACACAGTAATCTTATTAACGTGCTTTAATGTATATTAATTATTATAATAAATTAAAGTAAGAAAAAAAAATAATGAATTTTTCCAGCTACTTAAACATTTCAAACTAAATTGGCGAAAAACATTCCATAATACCATAAGCATTATCATAATTTCATGGACCAATTGACACGAAAATTGGTAACGAAAATACAGAAAGTGGAAAGCAAACCAAGTGAAAACGTAATATATGGTTTAGGGCAAACCTTAAATAGCCACCATCAAGGCTTCGTAGAGTATTATAATTTATCAATTTTAATTTGATATAATTTATGCGCTGTGAGAAAAAATTTTTCATATTTTCAATAAGTAAAAATGTTATAGTCAGTCAAGCCTGCACCACTTAAATGTTTCTTTAAATTGTGCTACAGTTGTGTCAGGCCCACATTATATGTGGAAAAGCTTTTAAAAATAGTCCAAACAAATCAAAACTTAGCAGATGCAATTATTAACCTAATTTATTAATTTTCAAATTTTGTCAAAAAATATTAACTTGCGATTTTTTGCTATATAAACACTTCTATTATAAAAGTACCCCCTATGGGGAAAGTATTAAAAATAATCCGATCGGGCATAGCCAATTTTTAGGCTAGTTAACTAGATCTTACCAAATTTTATCAAAAAATATTCATAATTGCAAATATTAACTTTAAAAAGATTTCCATTACAATAGGTCGTTATAGGGGGAAATGTTCCAAAAATAGTTTAATTTGTTTCATTTTGAATAGGATTTTTCTTTGAGCCAATAAATATTCTTGAACTAAATTACATTAAAATATATTTAAAAAATGTCACCCAAATGAGTTTGCATACAAATTCACATGGACCGACGTCAGATTTTAATTCTGAATTGATCGATGAAACAATTATACCTGGATGATTATAATGAAGTAAAAATTTTATCAATTATAGTATTAATATACGCACGTACGTACGTGTTATTCACATTAAATAAAAATAAAAATGAGAGTGAAATTGTTTGGTATGAGAAAGCTCCTCAAACAATAACAATCCGACTAAATTTTTATTTATATTGTATAATGAATCATTCAGTTGAATTGCTGGTCACACTGATTTTTCATTACTACTTCACTTTCATTCATATACGTTATTACAAAAACAGAAAAGAGAAAGAAGTGGACAATGATTCATGATTTATTACAGGTCACGTAGCCAAACAGCCAAATCCAGCATCAGGTAATACGGCCGCTCTTACCACCGCAACAATTCATTCTGTTGTAGATTAAAATCTTATTTTTTTACATTATATTTGAACTACTGCATACAAACATACATATATACATAAAAACATATGTACATACAAATATTTTAATAGATATTATAAAGAAAAACATTGAATAAATGAATTTTTGCTCTTAGCTTATGAAACATGTTTATGTTTGCCATATGATAACAAGTTAGGTTACGTTTAATGAATGTATAAATTGTTGCACAATCACGTGTTTGTAAATATATAATTTTGGCATAATTTCGCCCGCGTGAAATTTGGCATAACTTTGTATGTCAGAAACCCGCCAAAGTATAAATATCTTGAATCGAACAAGGTAAAAGTGTCCGTACGTCCGTGTGTCCGCCTATTTTTGGTACTGGTTCCAAGAGAAAAAAACACACCTAGAGCTGCAATTGTATACAAAGCTTTCTCTTTGCTATACTACAGGTTGCCAAATTTGATCAAATAATACGCCCACTACTATCTATACCAAATCTATATATCAGTCACAGTTTTTGACATCTATGAAAATGCAATTGATTATACTATACATCTTTTATACCAAAGTGTAGAATAAAATTATTATAACGTTATATAAAAAAGTTTTAACAAGATAGAAAAGTTCGGTTAAGTCCGAAGCTTAAATACCCTCCACCTTTTGTAATTCTCTAAAAAATAAGCTCCTATTGCCATATTTATGTATATGACTGTTTCATGTACTTACGCAAATAGTGTTTTTTTTAAATTATAGGCCTTTGCGTTATTCAATCACGCCCATTTTTGGCACAGTGTTAGATAACGGTACCCTTTATATATATACCAAATTTCAATTTGATAGACATAGTATTGTGCGATATATAATTTTTTAAAGATACAATTTTTTCGAGGTATGATGAGATTTTCGTTTATTGTGGGCGTGTCTCTTAACCGATTTTGCCCAATTTCAATACGGAACAGCGAAATTGAACTAAGAATACATATGCAAAGTTTCAATTTGATATCTCAAAAATTACGACCGTGAGAGTGCCAACAACAGACGGACACACGGACACACGGACGGACATGTCTCAAACGATTTCTCTTTTCTTGCTGATTAAGAATATATATGGTTTGTGGGGTCTCCGACGCTTCCTTCGATGTGTTGTAAACGGATGATCAAAATGAATATACCCTCTTCCCTAAGGTGGAGGGTATAAAAATAAACGGATCGAATCCATATTTTGTAATTTTTGTTAAAAATAATTAAAAATTGCGATTTTTTGCCATAAAAAAATTTCTTCTAAAAATATAATGTTATATGGGGTAGGGTTCTAAAAGTGCTCCGATTGGATCCAAAGTTGGTACAGGGAAATATTAAGCCAATATGGGGAGGGATTGTCAAAATGGTTTGATTCGGTGCTTTTTCAATGAAATTTCTTTTTAGGCCAATATAAGTTCTTATGCCAAAGTTCATCAAAAAACCCCAGCTGTAGCTTAAGCAAAATTTTACATGAAGAGGCGGACGTATAGACGGAAATGGTTACATTGATTCAAATTCATTACAGGTCTCATTCTTTAAGATACTTTGATGAAATTTTTTACAAGGACATGAACTCAATTGAAAATGAAATATATTAAAATGTGGAACTCTTTTTAGTGGTTTAGCATAGACTTAATATGGGCTTTGGCACAAGTGGAATAATAAATAAAAACTTCTAAAAAAATATCAAAAAACTTGTTAAAAATAAAATAAAAACCTAAATTAATTAAATATTTTTTTAGACATCAGCTTTTTTTGCCATTATGTATTAATCCATTAGACTAATTTCCTTATACCTGAGAGGAAATACAAGTATGTATATACAAACAAACAAGTGTGAAAAAAACAGTTACTATATTCACATATAACCAAACAAAATTGAAACTTTCTCTCTCCCCATCATAATAAAAATCGATAAAAAAAAAAAAGCCACAAACCTCAATTCACTCTATAATGAGAATGATATTTAGAAAAAAAGGGGTAAATACAAATTAAATTATAATCAAAATAGTTCGCAATGAACATCAAATTATATCAGACGCACAGTTTCGAACACCAGCTTGTATAATGAACTCCATTCATGAAAACAACAACAACAACAAAAACACATGATAGAGGTAAACAGACAAGCATAAGATATATTGTGCATACCAAGTTAAAAAAGAAAACACATGCACATGTACTTGTGCAGTGACAGAGAGTGCCAATTATATGAAATAAAAATCATGTAGAACTTTGACGCCGCTTCAGCACACGGTAACTTTCAGTTTACATTTTCTATACCTTTCACGTTACATGGAGAATGTACTAAGTTTGTCATTCCGTTTGTAACACTAAGGGGGTGGCGTCAGGAATCTTACAATTTGTAATATTAATGGTCAGCATTAAATACTGAGTCGATCTAGATATGTTTGACCGTGCGTCCCTAAGTTTTTGGTACTCTTACAGTCTTAAATTTAGAGATATTGTACAAACATATACTTCCAACTATTTAAATTGGGCAAAATTAATCAAAAAACTCACCACCAATGGGCAAAGAACTACTTATTTTCCCCAAAAAAATTACATTATTACGTTATATTATTTATAATTACCCATTGTCGCTGATGTGGTCAAAATAGGCATGGTCATATAACAGATTTTTAAAACATCGTACTCAACGTAAAACACTACTTGAAAGTTTTTACGAATTATTTACACTAAAGGGCGTAATCATGTCCATGCCACACCCACTATTTATATGTATATGTGAAGGGTATTTAAGATTTTGTCTAAGCTAAATTTCATTTTTTCACTTGTTTTATCTATTTCATATAAATTGTTGTTGTTATTGTTGTCATCGTTGTTAAATAATGGCACCATATTACAGGTTGTGTGCAAATAAAAATTCTCAAACACAAAATTAGGTTAGTAGTACTAAAGTATAGAAAAAAAATATATATATATAACATACCATAAATAATAACGTATACTACACTGTATATGTACTACACTGTGAAAAAAAATATATTGATTAAAACTGAAATGATTCGTTTTGATGGAGAGAATGTATAAAATGTTGGACTGGCAGAGTACATCAGTAAAGTAAGGCAGTTTTTTTTTTTTGATAAATTTTTTTATAATTAATTTTTTCTAAATGTTTATTAGAGAACTTTTTCATGCTTATTCGTGTGACATAAACCAAGACAAATATATAGTTAACTGTTTCTATTGAACAGTAGCTGATGAAATAACGAATTTGAATAAGAACAAATCTTAAATGATTTTACACATCTATAAACAAATTGTGGGCGTGGCAGTTTAATAATTTACCCTTTTTAGTGGTGTACACAATATGTATTCACTTTCATATTTGGTTTTAAACCATAAACAAATTTATTATTTGTGGGCGTGGCTGTTACCGTCTTTGTGCGCCAAAATTCATTTTTAAGCTTAATTTTTGCGATTTTTAGAGAAATATTTGTTAATTGTAGGCGTGGCACTTTACTAATATTATCCAATTACAGTAGGAATCCAAGTATAGGTTCTATAAATGTATGTACGAAATTTCAATAACTTTCATTTCGGTATATTTAAAAATTATGAACACACGGACTAACATAATAAAAATAAAATTCAAATTTTGAATCTATACTTTATAGTTTGTGAGATCTCTAACGTTACCTTCTAGTTTATATTTCAAATGGCATTACATACTTAATATACTCTAGGAATGTAGAAAGTATAAAAAGTGTGTAACAGGTTGCATTGAATTCTTTTGCTAACCGAAAAATTTTCTCTTGTTAATTATTAGTTCGCTTAGAAACCAGTCTCCACTAGCTAAACATATAAACAAAACAAGTCATAAGACTGCATGTTCAACCATCAATCACAATTTCATATGATGCTATAAATATGTATATACTCGTATGTGTATAAATATATGAACGGATGGTATATAAATATTTATGGCAATTAACACTTGACCTACTTTTATTTTTAACTAAATGATAACCATGTTAATTGCAAAGTCTTTTTAGTATAATTGTCTAAAATATAATAAAATAGAAAATCACGGAAATAATAATTATCATTTCCATCCACTTCACATGCTCAAGGGGATTTTCTTAACAGCAACATATAACTTTCTATTTCTGTTTCCATTCCCATTGAGAATACTTGGTTGTGATTTTTTTTTACCTTTATATTTATTATTATATATTATAATTAAAACAGTACAGAGTAGGTACTCAAAACACTACTCGTACAATAAAAATTGGAAAGTTTGCTTCATTCTCTTTTGATAATTATATGCAGTGTCATGACATTTTTCCATCTAAGAAATTGTATATAATAAATAAATAAGACTACATACTTAATTAATACTATTTCATAGTATAATGGAAAGTACTCTAAGTTTGTCTTATAATTTGCAAAGGGAAGCTTCAAATTATATAAATATTCTTTATCAGCTTTGCATTCTGAATCGATCTGATCGATATTCGTGTATATAAATTTTTTAATATAAACAACTTTTCACAATATAATCAAATTCTTGATCGATTTTTTACAAATCTTTTCATATAATTTGAATATTTTCAAATAATTCAATGTGTCAAGTTCAGCAGTAAAAAGTTATTCACAATTTATTCTTTTTTCGGTGAGATTCTTTGCCATATGTACAAGGTCGAAGTACAGCAAAGTAAAAGTTTATTAGATATGCTCTAAAAAGAAAATGAATAATGTCTTTAACGGTTATTCAACAGCCATAAAAACATAATTGTCTTAAAAAAAAATATTAGAAGAAAATACACAACTTATATTCCACAGGCCTTTAAAACGTTAATGGGGTGCATTTAGTCAAATCCAACCACTTAGTACTGAATTTGACTTGTTCCAACCCTAGATAGTTAAGCTTTTAGGGGTATTTGACCTGTTGTTAAAAAGCCTCATCCTTTTATGGCAACATTCTTGCCTCGGCAATTTGAAGCTCGACACCTTAGTCTCCCCATTTTTAAAGTATACCTTAGTAAATACAATAATTTCATAAACAAGTCCCAAATTTAAGACATTAACGTTACGTGTGTAGGTTAGAAGTCTCTGCTTCATTAAAAATTAAGCGAAATTCCTTTTCAGAGACGATCAACGTTATAAGAAGAACTAATCTGCTACAAACTAAGTTTAAACGGAGTAACTAAACAAAGTACTTTTGTATAATTTAATTTACTTTTGTATAATCAAAGTACTTTTATTGAATTTTGGGTTTTGGAATATTAGAAAATTTTTAGACTTATAGTGTATTAACCAACCAAAAAAAAAAAGTCCAAAGGTACTCCATTTTTTAAAGCCCCGCGGTTGATCAGCCATTAAATTGTTTCAAAAAAGGTCCAATTACTTGTTCAGACATTTGTGGATGCATCTCAGTAATATGTGATCCATGTTACTTTTTAGAGATGATCAACGCCACTGAAGCTGAAGTCAAGGAATACAAGAGAAGATATTTGTGATATATTCAGTGGAATTTCTAAATTGAACCAGTCTTTTCAAAATACGCTACAGTTAAGTCATTTAACTGTGAAGGTAAATGATTAAGATGTGCCCAATAATGACTTGGGGACTGACAATGATACTTACGAATTGTGGATGTGATTTTAAGACAACCTTTAAATGAAGAATTGCTTGAAAAACTTCTAAGAAATTTATCTTTATTCAGTTTTCATTTAGCTGTGGCCGTGCCCAACCACGAATTTTACCCAATTACAATATCAAGTCAATATTTTTGACAAATTTTAAACCGATATCTCCATTATTATGTAAAATGTATGTAAAATCTTGAAAAGTATCCAACATTTATGCCCAAATTATGGGCAACTCCCATCTTATACGGAGGGTCTCATTCAGTCGATTTGTAACTGTCAATTTCATTCGCATATATGTAGAGGCAACGATGAGACATACCGAAATTAGTTAATATAATAAAGGGCGGGCCTGGATATTAAAACTTTACTTAAATTATTTTTATCGAAAACATATATTTTTAATTTTTTTTTAATTTTTTTTTAATTTCTTTTATTTTTTTTTTGTTTGATTTTATTTAAACTATGAAAACAAGTGTCATCAACTTGTTTCAGAAAAAAGTTCAATATACAGCAACAGCAACAACAACAACTACACACGTATGCATTCAAGTAAGACAAAACAAAAGCCAACCAAAAACTTTCTCTTTTAACCGAACAACAATAACAAGCAATTAACTACAATACAATAATTTTCAACTCGATTGATTTTTACTTAAATTTGTTTTTTTCCCCTTTTTTCATTAATTTTTTCCATACATAAAAAAACATTACAACGAAGACATACCTGTTTTTTTGTGAATTTGTAGAATTTGTTGAAAATGTTTTATATTTGAAGTAATTTTTTTTTTAATATTTTTTAGTTTTCTTTAAATTTTTTTCACTTTTCAATTATTTTTTTATTTTTTTATTTTTCTTTTCTTAATAAATGCTTTTTAAATGTTTCTCTTTCTATTAAATCTTCTTTTTCTTTTTAAATAAAAATAAAAAAAAAAACTTTCACAGCTTAGGAATTTTTATTTTCTATCTTAACACTGGTAGTAATTTCTTTTAACTGAAACTATTATCGCCTTGAACTTGGCTTTATATGTGCTGACCTATTTTATACAAATGTTGCTAATCAAACCTAACAGTTGGTCTTGCAACATTGGCAAAAACACAAAGTCTTGCTTAGCACGGTCTGTTACTTTATATATATTCAGATAAACCGGCTTTTAAGCTACCAACCATGTTGTAAGCCAACATGTTTGTCAGAAATTTCATGAACCATCTTAAAAAGAAAGCATATATATTTACTGCACTGCACTGCAAGGTCTTTGTAGCAAACTCAACTCATTTATGCTTGAACCTGTTGTTTATTGTAAACATTAACTGTTAAGTGTTATACGTATGCTTACACCTTTATGCTAATTGAAACTCTCTTTGTTCAATATGTTTTTTATATTCTCACGGATCGTGCGGTTCTTTGTTAATGGCTGGCGTCGTTATAAGACTTTGTTCTTCTAAGGTTGACATGATGATATATTTTACTGAGCTTAACATTTTATCCTTCAACAGGTTATTGAAACTTACTTCATTGTTGATATTATTTACAAAGAATTATTATATTAATGATTCAACATTTATTCTTTATGACATATGACGACAAAGGTAGTCTCATCTTTACAGGCAAGTGATGGGAAGGCAAACACTTTTTAATAGATGACTTCAAATTGTTATTTCATACCCTAAACATAAGATGGGAATTATTCTAAGTTACTGTACTAAGTTATACGATACTAAATGTATTACGTTTGATACTAAGGAAGGTGTCAGAGACACTGCAATGAATAGATTTAGTTATATCCGTCCGTATGTTTGCGCACCTACAATCCCTTATTTTACGATATTGGACTAAAATGTTATACTGACATTGTTTGTTTGTAGTATTCTATTTAAATAAAGCAAAATTGGAACCTACAATACATAAAAATTTATATATTGACAAAAAAAAAGAACCTAGAAAGTTAAATTTTGATAAACCTTAACTATTAGATCATTTAAAAATATGCGTAATTGTAAAATAGATACGCCCACATTATGCCAAAATTATTTTTTTTAACCGAAATCCATCAGATAAGTTCTTTATAATAGAACCTTATATAGGGAGTGGTTCTAAAAATTGTTCAATTCGGTCCATTTTCAAAACAGTTGCTCTGTAGTTCAATGTATGTGTTTGAACTAAATTTCGTGGTAATATCTCGAAAAATGCGAAATACCTTAAACGAACTTTACAAAAACAGACAGACGTAAGGACGGGCGGATTCAGATTTTGTTGGTAGGTGTGACACTTACCATTTAAAAGTTACAAACCTAATATACCCTTTTAGAAAATATAAATTCAATTTTATTTAATTTTTAAAGCATTTACTATGAAAACAAAAGAAATTTATGCCATTATGCCATAGCACATATATGTATATATGTAAATGTGCATACTCGTATATGTGTATGTTGCACTAATAAAAATATCACCCAAACAGCAAAAGCTATATTTCACTCACTTATTATCTGTAGAGGGTGTACGACGTACATACATACATATATAACATTTTATTCTGTTAACTAGAGTATGAATAAGAGATTACGCTCTTTCACAAAAGAGAAATATGTTCGAGTTAATAAAATATATAACACTTGACATTTCTTTTAAATAAATTTTGAAATGAAAATTCACTTTTCAGTGAAAATTTCAAAATCTTGTGTACTCATCGCTTTAAGGAATTAAAATGAAAACTTTGAGTGAAGATGGTTGACGTAAAAATCTTTACATCAACCAACTTAAATGTAACAATTCATCCATATAAAAATATGTTTATTTATTTCAGTATGATTACTTGCACATGCACATGTACATGCCGGCTATCCTCAGCTAAAATAAATTGAATGACTTTTGTCCTTAATGTTTGAATATGTGAATGGTTAAGGAAAAGAGAACATTTTCCTTTTTTTTTTTTCCTTTTTGATTGGTTGACACTACCAGCAAACGTAAGCATTTATTCATCATGTCTATTAAACATACACACATACACGCATGATTTTACCAAAAAAAAAATGAATGAATAAAAGATGCAATAATGTTGCACGTATTTATGGAGAATTATATGTTACATGAGACTAGAGCATAAAATTCATTTTATGGAATTATGTCCAAAATTGCGAACTAAAGAACCATAGTGTATGTATGAATATATGTTAGAAGTATAATATAGTGAAGTATGTTGAAGTAACATATGTTGCCCACTCAATGACAAGTGACTTTATTAAGTGCAAGTGATGATCGTCCTATCAAGTAACATATCCCTAATGTAAACTCTATGATATACGCTCCATATAAGTTTGGGGAGGAGCATGCTAAGTTTGTCATTCCATTTGCAACATCCAGGAAGAGGCGTCATAATCCAAATGTCCGTATGTCCATATGTCCGTATATCCATATGTTCATTTGTTGGCACCCTAATAATTAAAAATTTTGAGTTATTAAGCTAAAATGTGCCATAAAAAAGGGTATAAATAGATGGCGTCAACGCCTACAATTAAAAAAAAACATATTCAGCGTAAAATTCGACTTGCAAGTTAATCATGTATTGAATTGAACACTATTGGCTTAACAAATGCTCTGTAGAGTAGCACTTTATTATCAAGGCTCATTAAGCATTTTGATTATTTGTATATAACCTAGTTTTCTGAGTGGTTGTCCTATTGAAAAAACTTAATTAAAAAAATGGTAAGCATATGTCAAGAAAGAAAACTAAATTTGACTGTTCAAATCTCCATATTTACATAAAATCGGTAAGCGTGGCAGGCATGATCACGCCTTCTAACTTTGTATGTATTATGTATAGTATTGTGAATCGAGTTTTATGCTGAATACTGTTTTTGTATATTAAGCAAACTCTAAACATATCTCTGTCAATGTTATTTCAGGAGTTTTTTAACATATTTTAAAATGCCATAGTTTTATATATTAATAGAATAACAATAAAAAAAATATATTTCTTTTAAATTTCATATTTACATTATGGGAAGAAAAAACCAAAGAGAAAATTACCATAATGAAATGCAATTTTCTCAAATTCCATATTCATACGTGTTCAAAAAAGAAACAGAAAAAGATATACCACCAACAAGCACCCACACCTGTAACATGCCGTTCTCGCACAACAATATTTCCACTAAAGCTGAAGCGTTCCAACATACAATATATGTACATACTATATAATCTAATTCAATGTACTGCGTGTTCAAGTGATAAAATTATATAAAAAAATGAAAATAAAAAATGGAGAAGAAAAAAACATGCATAGACAGAAATGTAGAATATATGTACAACAATTTACAGTCATAGCATTAGCGTAATGAACCATTGAATACGTTAACGACGTAAACTAAAAACGTACATGACAAGGAAGAAAAGAAACATATTTACAAGAGTGTGTATATAAAATAAAATAAAAAAAAAAGGAAAACAAGTGAAAATGTTTTAGTCAGTCAATATAATCCCCTACACGACTAGCCTCCATATATTATGCAATAATTAGTTCAGTAAACTCAGAGACATTGCCACATCAGTCACTTCGTGAAATATCATTATATAAAAAGTGGTTCTAAAAATGGTTCGATCTGGTTCAAACTTGTTACAGCCAATTATTAAGTTAACTAAATATTCTTCACTAAATTTGGTACAAAAAGATTAGGAATTATGGATTTTCGTTATATAAGAACTTTTTTATAATATGTCATTATATGGGGAAAGGTTCTAAAAATGGTCCGATTTCGTGTATTTTCAAAAAGGTTTCTCTAAGCATTAATGTCCTAGTACCACATTCTATTAAAATATATAATAAAATGTGCGACCTGTACCTTTAGCAAAATTTGACATGGACTGAAAAACGGACAAACGAACTTAATTAAATCGTTTCAGATTTTGATTCTGAATGGATGAACTGAAAACTTACAAACATCCACATAAGCTTAATATAACCCCAAGAAAATAGGGTATAACAAACCTAATGTAAAAGATTCTCATTCTCTCACTCTCGCTGTATTTGTCATGTTAACACACATTGTACAATATCTACTTTTATGTTCGTATTAGCGTTTGTTATAAATAGTAATTTTAGCAGGTGTGTGAAGTTAAGAATTTTGTACTTAATAGTGAAAGTTCAGTTTTGGGGACACAGGAAAAAAACATCACAAATATTGAAAAATCCAAATTATGCCAAACTCCCGTTAACCAGAACATATACTGCCATCATACATAGTTTATGAATGGATTATGTTAAAGGTGCCGTAAGTGTGGCATTTTAAAGTAATATTCAAGTCACATTTTCTGCAAGTAGAATGCAGCAGATTATGACATTATAAGCCATACAGTCTAAATAATATTCAGGAAAGAAATGTTAATCAGTGTACTTCACCTTGTTACCATCATTATCTTGCTCATATGTTATCATCTTCTTACTTCTTAATAGCTTTGTATTCTATGGGATGGATAAGAAGTTAAAACAATTTTGAACTCCTGGTTTATTATTTTAATATTTTCTCACAACACAAGGATTGCTCTCATTCCATATAAGTTACCAACGCGTAATTTTGAAGCCTCACCCATACACAATTTCACAGTTTTAGTGAGCATTTGTGTTTGTATATAAATTTTTAACTAGAAGATATTATTGTCGGCCTAATTTCTTTGGATAAATGGGCGTGTCAATTTTTAATAATTTTACATTCATAAAAATATTTACATTAAATTTTATGTTAAAAAAATCTTATGATTGTAGCAAATTTTTATAAAATTAAGGGCTTGGCTAGCAAGCAATTTTGCCCATTTTAGGGATAGTCTGCATAAACTAATAAGTAAAAGAACTAAATTTGGTTTAGTCCGAAAATGGTGGGTGTGGCAGTTACCTGATTACTTTCTCTAATAATATTTGTATAACGTATTAGTCTGGAAGTAAAATTTTATGCTAAAAATTTTTTTCTTGGTAAATTGTGGGCGTATTTATTATATGACCATGTCCACGTCCAAATATTAATACCAAATTCCAACTTTATAGCTGAATTTTTGTGGCTCTTGATCGATTTTGTATAATTTTAATATTGATCTGTATGCAGAAACTAAAACTAACAACAAAATTTCTACATTGCAAAATTTACAACTGCTACCTAGAACCTAGAATGTCAACAACTTAGTGTACATCCTTGGTTTACACCCCCTTTTTTAGTGAAGTATAATTTTGATGCTAATCTAATATAAATACTTTGTGGATGAGAGTGTATAAGTATAGCAAATATGATAATTCGTCGCAATAACAAAAACAAGAATAAAATAGAAAAAATATATGTGTACCTCTCACTCTCTCTCTATCTCTTTCTTATCGGTTAAGAATATTATACTAATAGTATTTAAAATTCTTACCTGACTTTCTTTTTATACCCTCCACCTTAGCGACGAGAGTATACTAAGTTTGTTCTTTCGTTTCCAACATCCAAAAAGAGGCATCAGAAATCCCACAAAGTATATATTTACTTGAACTGAGTCGATTTAGACATATATGTCCGTGTGTCCGTCAAGAGACGGTCAAGAGTCACACCCATATTGAACAAAAATCTATTTATCTGCCACAAAAAATGAACTTGAAATTTGGTGCATATATTTAGAGTTATCCCATCCATCTATGTGACAAATATGGTCATACTCGGATAACAGACATAATTTACAAAAACCCATATTAATCATAAAACCAGATTTGCAAGCTGAAACGTATTATGTACACTATTAGAGGACGCAATATAAATATATATCTGCCGCGCCCACTGTTGTAGATGTGGAGGGTATTTAAAATTTGGCCTAATCCAAATTTAGTTTCCTTACTGCTGCAAATATTCTCTCAGTACAAAAGTTGTGTTTTCTTAAGTGCCTATATGATCGGGCGGTAGAGAGAGAGGGTGGGAACGAGTACGAGTATACGTATTGTATAGGGTTGAAATTTGTTAATGCTAGAAAAACATGCTCGTGTACTATGTACGCTCATGAAAACATGGCAATGATGAGGAAGATGACAATGATGCATATATGCATATAAGCATGCATGCATGGTGGCACACAATAGAAGGTGTACGTACTTTCTTTTAAGTGCTGCCACAGTATAGTACACCCACCAGGGAGTAATACCAGATGGTTAGAATATATGTGTATGTATGTAAGTATAAGAAGAAGAAGATGAAATTGTTCTTTTTTCCAAGCTATTGTCATCTTTCAACAAAATAACACTAACTAATGGCACCCTCCTCTTTCTAGTGTATACCCAAACTCACGTCTTATACATATATATGTATATAACACACATACATATGGGATATTAGTTGTTGTTATACCCTACACATGGGGACTATACTAAGTTTGTCATTACATTTACAACATTTAGAAGAAAGCCAAAAACTGTACCAAATAGCAAAAATTAAGCCTATGTCCGTACATCCGTATGTCCGTTTTCATATTCAGCTAAGATTTTGAACACATACTTTTAGTCTCTGCACGAACAGCGCCATTTAAATTGGATAAAATTGTTCAAGTTTCACGCCCACAATCGATAAAAATCTATATATCAGCCACAAATATTGAGCTATGATGTTGTAATTTGATTATTTTATTTATATTTATACCTTCCCTAAATGTTCTGAAAAAACATAACAGGTACACTCACAATTTACAAGAAAGCTTATTCAGCGTTACAAGCTGATATGTAATACATACACTATGAATGGGCGTATTCATGTATATGTCACGCCTACTTATTTAAAATACATGCGGAGGTTATTTAATATTTGGTCTAAGTTAACTACAGTTTTCTTGTTCTTGTTATGTTTTGCTTTCTTTGTACATTTTTTAAACACGTAACTTATGCACTTTTCTTTAAGCTTGCGACGACAACAAATACACACGTACACCTATATTTACTATGGTGTATGGTGGGAAAGTCACTTTTATGCGAACATATGCACTTTTTCTCAGAAATAAAACTGAAACTAAAACTAAAACTAATCTCCTACAAACATATTATACATTATGTGTACGTATATGTACGTATACATACATATATGCATAGGTTTGTATAGGTAAGAGTATACTGGAATGCATTATTTCCCGACTGCTAGTTGTATGCATTAGCTGTTGTTGTTATTGTTGTGGTTATATTCAAGTTTAATTTACTTTACCATAGAGATGAATGAAGTATGCATTCACCTCTTCCTCTTCCTCTTCCCCTTCCTCTTCCTTTACACGTTCTCAAACATTCGCTCACCCACGCACTTACATGTTCACTCATCTACTGAACATATTTTCTTATTTTCCGCCTAATAGATTTCTTACACAGAATAAAACAAACAATAACAACAACAAAAACAACAACAACAACAACAAAATTCTTACAATTTATTCTGACACCTTTTCCGTAACCCACTTCCTTAATACATACTCGTACACATATATATTCTTACTTATAACTTTACATAAATATATATTGTATGAGCACCTTTGCCACGAAGGTTTATTATTTAATTTGTTTAAAATTTTCCTTTTTTGTTTGTTATTCGACATTTTCTTTGAGAACGCATAAAAATTGAAAGGAAATCAGGTTAATGAATGTGCAATTTTTATACTCTACTCTACATGTGGTAAAAAGTATATTAAATTTGTGTAGATATTTCTTACTTTTAAACAGTATACGTAGCGCCCATATGCAATTATTATACTTCTCGATGTTGAATCACTTTCGGAATGGATTTAACCATGTCCGTCTATACGTCTGAGTGTTTATGTAAATTTTTGCAAAAGGTCACAGATTTGGATCTATTTTGATGAACTTAATACAAGAGTATACATATGCCCATTTTTAGAACCCCTCCATAAATGACAACCTATTATAAAGAAAGGTTTTTTTACAATTTTTGAGCTAAGTAACCTTTTATCTTAACAAATTTGTTCAAAAAATATTAACAATTGGGAATTTTCGATATATAAATATTTATTTTAACCTGTAGATTGACTATAAGTAATACATGGACGTACAGACGGATATGGTTTAGACTTTGATTCTATTACGATCGGTGTAAAAAAAGATAAGTAAGTAATACTTGCCGTATAAAAGTTACAATCCATTCATATAAATACAATATTGACTCATGGTAATTTATATTTATATACAGGGTGTGTACGATGTATTTGAAGACAAATTGACATTAAAACTAATTTGTTTATATTTTTTGCAAAATTTATTATAATTCTATGAAATGTTTACACTCGACGTTAATTGACTGCTAGACTATATAATTATTCAATAAAATCCCCATTAACGGCAACAATGAAATCGTTCCATTATTAGGTATACAGCGTTCTTATTACAATAATAAAAATTATAATTTAATTTATTGAAGATTTTAATCTTGATAGCTTTAATTATATTCTAAAAACTACTACATACATACATGCATATATCTAAGTATATAAATCTTAACTAATGACTATGACTTCTCAATAATTTATGGAATCAATTTAAATATATTCATAAAGATAAGTCAATAAACTGCAACGCCAAGTTACGTTTGCATGTACAGGGAATGAACAAAATAATATGAACACTATGTAATATAGTACATATTGTTGTATGTTGGCAATACATGTAACACATTTTAAATAATGCGTCACGTATGTATTGCACGGTTTACATGCCACATTTTATGGCTTATATTTCTTTGTACTGCGATGATTAAACCAAGCGATCGGTGAAATGTGTGAACTTTCCGATTCCGAAAAAACATTTTATTAAATTATATAAATATAGGCACATAGTGGGCATGGCATACATGCATTTGCATTTTTTTTAAAGAAGCATTTTTTAAATGAAATTTAACATATGTATTATAGCTGAAATAAGTTTCAGCTTAATATCACAATTATTCTAACTTTTGATTAAATTTAAAATTGTCATGTTCTTATTGAAAAGCCCTACATTGGATTACATAGACAAATCGATATATATAAATATCAATTTCACATGAAATGCTATAAAATTATCTTAAGCCAGATGACAGACAATTATTCGCTCACTTAATATAAATGCCATTCATTTCAATTTATGAAATATTATCACAAAATAAGAGCATTAAAAAATATTTAAAATAAAAAATGAAAACTTTAAACGAGCAAAAAAATGGTGTTAGCCTGAGATTTTGTATGATTTTGTCCGCGCATCAAAAAACAAATGCATGAATATTAATAAAGTATCAAATGGTAAGTAATCGCGTGCACATATATTCACATATATCACGATTTATGCATATAGCTATTAAGCACGTACATATATGCAAAGCCTGCCAGTGTATGTTTTAGAGAGTGGGAGAGGACGAAAAATGCATCCACACTGTCCATACATGAATATATTTATTTAAAATGTAACACCTAGTTGCACATAAAAGAGAAAAAACAATAACAACTACAGCTAGGATAATAAACAAACGTTCGTACTCACACGCTTACTGCTGCTGTGCTGTTGCTGTTGCTGTTGCTGTACAATGTGTAAAATAATTTTCAATTTGAAATGTGCAACAAATTAACAGAAATATTACCATAAGCTTAAATTAAAAACATTTACAACAACTTACAACAATAAAAAGATATCTGAAATTTTTTATGGATTGTCGGAATATTTTGCTCTTTTTAATTATTCTTTATTATTAGGATTGTTTATTTTTCGTTTCCATGTTTTTAAACCAATTTTCATTTTCATTACTTTACATTTAAATACAACCAAATTCAACCACAATATATTTTTATTGAAAAAAAAAACATTGAATTAAAAAAATCAAAATTGAATTTTATATTTGTGGTTTTACATACTGAAAATATGTATTTTCTATTTGTTTTATAGTAATTGCAATAATTGAATTGTAATAAGAAGAATGGATTTATTTAGGTTTTAGAAGAAAAAATGATATTTTCCCATTAGAGTGGGAGAGAATTATACAAAAGAATTTGTAAACACAATAACAAATGAGAAAATTAAATTTGGCTTAGACCAAATGTTAAATACCCTTCACATCTACAAGGATGGACGTTGGACGTTGTAGATGTGGCAGATTTAATAGCGTTTGCATTACGTATCAGCTGGCAAGTACAGTTTTACGTTGCGATTATTGCCGTTTTTTGCAATATTTTGAGCACGTCCGTTATTTGAATACGCCCACTTTCGACAATTTGATGGATGGGATAAACATAAATATGCGAACTAAATTTTAAGTCCATAGCTCATTTTTTGTGGCTCTGCCCATTTTTAAAAGTGATCTACATGCAAAAACTTAAGTGTCTGTATAAAGTTTTAGCTCAATATCTCAAAATGCCAACAAAAGACAGGCACACGGACATACATGTCTAAATTGATTCAGTTTCTGACGCCTTTTTCTGGGTGTTTCAAATGGAATGAAAAACCTAGTATGTGGAGGATATAAAAACTTGTAAACACAATAAAAAACAAGAAAAAAATATTACGTATGGGCTTGAAAATCATATGTAATAAATGGGCGTGGCATGTGTATAAATTGTTTTCTTTTCTTTAGCGGCTATTTTAACTCCAAGAACGTATTCGTCGCCAAAGAAAGTGTTGTTATGGCGTGTGGCCGTGGCACGTACATAAATTGTTCCCTTCTTTAACGGATATTTCAACTCGAAGATTGAATTCTTCACCCAAGGTTTTTTTTGGAAAATTGTGGGCATGTCCGGTATTCGATTCCACCTATTTTTAACACACTAATGGGTACAAAGAATACTTGTTTCAAAATTTAGCAAGTGGATGCTGAAGAGTATAGAGTGGAGCCTAACAAAAGCTAATATTTAATGTTGCCTCGCACCAATTTCTGTACATTCTCCTTTGATACTGAGTCATTTACATTTGGCTAAAAGTATTGTGGTCGGGCATATGCCGAACATATAAGAAGAGATTTTTTATGAACGAACTTGCTTTGACATTTTTTTTTTTTGTTCCTTTATTTTTCGTTTCTTTATTTTTCCTTATTCTATTGTCGTAATTATTTTTAATTTATTTCGTTTATTTCACAAATCAGTTAGAATCACAAACAATTATCACCAACAATACCACCAACTTAACATAAATTAACTTAACTTAAGGTGACTTCTTCACAACTACATTCAATTTAACGATAATACAATACAATACAACGTTGGACACATGACAGTAATTACAATTTTAGGCATACTCACTTAATTTATTTACTTAATATTAATTTCGTTTTTTTTTTTTCTTACAATAAAAATTCATATTCATTCATACGTTTTTATTTAGAAGAAGTTTATGTCTAATACGCATCTGTTTAATGGAAAATACTTTATCTTTAGGGAACGATAGGAAATAATAACAATAAACGAATATAAAAAAACCATCTATAGCTTTGACAAAATCTTGGTTACCCTTCACTTTTTATACTTATAAATATCGAGCTCAAATTTTCGTAATAAAATGTTCTTGGTTTACTTTAAATTTCAAAAGCCACGCTTACAATTAACCCTATCTCTCGCGTCCACAAAATTGAAACGAGCTAAATTACAATTTTTGTCTTACTTTGATTCAACAGAAAAATGTAAAGTAAAATAGTATATGTCAGTGAAGTTGTTTATAGTTATCTAAAGAGAATGCAATAGTATATATGCCACTCCCACAGATTCCATTTGGCAGATACAATTTTTGTCTTATAGTTTATTTACAAGTAATGTGACTTGACGTATGTGTCAGATATTAAATGTGTGATAAAAAATGTGGCTCATGTGACAGTGAAGTTGTTAATAGTTGTTAAAAGAGGGCCTGTCATGCCCCTAGAATCCATGTAACCAAAACAATTCTTTCTCTTAGTTTACTATAGCTGGTCAACGTATTGTCACACGAATATTTTAATAGTTATTAAAAGAGGACGCAATTGTATACATGCCGCGCCCCAAGACCCATGTAGCCAATTTTTTCTTATAGTTTACTATAGCTTATGTGTCACGTAAGTTATGAATTTCAACTTTTTTCTGGCTTTAAGAGATACTTCTTGATTGTAAGTGTGGCAAACATTTCAGCTTAATATGTTAATTTTGATGGCCATCAGCAATGGCTGGCAGACGGACACGGTCGGATGGACGAAGCTAGAATGAATCATATTGAAATTGAAGGTATTAAAAACATATTACTTATTATTATTTTTATAATCATAGTTAATGGTGTTATTGTGGTTATTGTTAATGCCAGAGAACTTAAAAAGTAAACCGTTTCGTATAATTTGATATTAATTTAGACTTTTAGGAATTTGTCGTAGAATTCATCCGCCACCGTAATGTCTACGGAATGGTTTCTTATTGAATAAACATTTCGTTACAAGACTGTAAAAAGCCAGAATATAACAAGAAAGTTGATAATCAGTTTCAGTCGCTGAAGAGGTGATAGCCGAGGCGGAATATTCACCTATATAAAGCAAAATGAAAAAAAAAAATTCAATTATTTTTAATAGAAAAAAAATTAAATTTATATATAATTATCTATATAATTGATTAATTTTTACAAAAACCTTTCATTTAAAACAGTATTGAATCACTTCTGCTTCTAATTCATTTAATACATCTAAATAATCATCACATTAATGGAAAATTCTTTGAATTGAACAGCTAAACTCTCAATTACATTACTTTACAAAGACATTTTATTAAGTGAACGCACATAAAACTTAATTCAATTAAATAGTAACAGCAGAAATGCTAACACAAGTACCTACAAAAATAAATAAATGAATGAATTGATTTTCTGCTAATAAAAAGTGCTCTAAAACTATATAAAGATATATATATATATTCGTAATACATTTATTTTATACATTTCATTGACTTTAACTTACCATTCAATACATGTAAAACTACGGTGCGTCGTTGACTGTTGGATGGACTGCAGGTATAATTACCTGAATCTTGTTTTTGCACCGATGGTATAATTAACGAGGCAATCTGTGAATTGATGAATTGAATACAGAATGTAAATATTACATTTGCCACAAATTTACATACATACACGTATATTTTACGTGAAAAATTGACAAAAAGTTAGACTCGGAACGATGTTCTTTTAATTCAATTTTTTGTATTAGAGTTGAAAAACCAAAAATACATATTGAACGAAAAATTTTACTCGATTCTCTTTGGTTTTTCTTTTTTATTTTCGTTATACCCTCCACATAACATACTATATATACTAACTTTGCCATGTCATTTGCAACACTCAGAAGGAAGCGTCAAAGGATCTATATATTCTCGTGAAGAGAGCATCAAAAACTTAGTCGATTTAATTAAGTGTGTCTGTGCGTCCGTAAAATATATATGCTATTAGCACTATCACGGTCGTAAATTTTGGGATATTTAGCTGAAATATTGTAAAAACATTTCTAGTTTCAATTTAAAATGGGCAAAATCGGTCAAAAGTCACGCCTACAACTAATACAAAAATTAAGCCATAATAATGAAATTTGGTATACAAACCTATTCATAATTATACCAACCAAAAGTGGGCGTGATTGAATACCAGACGCGCCCACAATTTACAAAAAAACATATTCAGTGACGAGGACGTACTCCTGTATGTGCCACGCCCACTATTTGTATATAAATGTGTAGGGCCCTTAAGATTTGGCCTAAACCAAATTTGCCTTTTCTTACTTGCTTTCAAATAATATTAAATTAATTGAATGGAAAATTTTACAATTTTTTTCCGTTCTCCAATAAATTTCAACATTTCCGGTTTTTTATAATTGATTTTTTTTTTTGTTTTTTTAATTATAAAAACTCGTCAGTATTTAACACAACAATGAGTAAAAACTTACTTGAAAACAATAGTTTAAATATTTGTTTCATTGCATCGAAAAGCACATAAAAAATATTTAAATTAATTCAATTAAAATATAGAACAATAACTAGATCTGAAGTTATTTGAAATTTTATTTCCTCAAAAAATAAAACGTTGTTTATATTCCGTTAATAAAAGTTTTTGTGAAATCTATTCCTATTTATATAAAAATCAAGTTAATAAATTATTTAAGTTATGTAGGAGATATAGGGCTAACACAGCACTTACTTGAGGAAACTACAGGGTAAAGAAAATGGATGGAAATTGTATGATATTTTTCGAAGAGAGACCTTGATTTGATTTGATAATAGAGTCATGATTAACTTGAAATTTAATTAATTTTCAAATGGTATGGTCTATTTTTGACATTGGAACTCGACAGAGCAGTAAGTTTTACATTTAAGTTTTTTTAATGCGAGTCGAGTTGATCACTAGAGATAATTTAAGGGTTCAATACATATCTTTACCAAAAATTCGGTTACATTTTTAAATTAATGAATATATTTAATTTAATGAATATATTTGGTGATTGAATAACAGACATACCCACAATTTACCGAAAACCATATTCAAAGTAAAACTCAACTTGCATGTAATACATGTACTATTATAGGGCGTATCCATGTGTTAGTCATGCCCACTATTTGTAAGTACATGTGGGAAGTACTTAGGACTTGGCCTAAAAAAAATTTAATTTCACATCTGTTACTTTTTTTGTTTGATAAGAAATTTTCTATTTTAATTACGAAATTTTTTTTCTAAATTATTGATAATTTTTTATAATGTGTGCTCCTAAGTACACACAGTGTACAATTCAAATGCGAACGCATAAATATAAATTGTAATTTCCCTTATGAAATGGAAGTGTTCCTCTTCTTCTTCTTCAATTCACATCTAAATACATTTGCATTCAATAAATCATCAATATATTGATCAAAGCATTTGATTTATATTATTGAACGCTCTGTCTCTCTCACTCTCTCTATGTGTCATCCTCTAGATAAACAATTCCAACCACCAAACAAACAAACACACAATTTGAAATCACAAATCACAAGTTAATCATAAGTATTCATACGTGAGTAACGTACGAGGAGATTTCCCCCCTCTTGACATTAATTTCTGCCATTAAGGACAAAATAATATTTAATCTCTCTCTCTCTCTCTCTTTCTCTAAATATTTACTACAAGGACATGTTATTATGTTTTGAAAGTAGGCTTACGCGTTCATTATATAGACGAAGCAGACTGATTGGAACTTGACTTCATATGAAAATCATTCAGATACATAAATACAAATAGAACGACAATCCCGTAGAAATGTTTATTTACTTAATACATAGTTAATATATTGCCCTGTACTTATAAAATAAAACTTCTAATCAATCAATAAGATTATTTATGAGAGTATTTTTAAGTAATTCACTTAATTAAAAATCAGAACTTATTTACACGGCTTCTGTTTTTATGAAATAATTATAAAGAAACCTTGAACTGTAAAGAATGCTTTACATACCTTAAGAATTGAAAAGTATTGAACAAAATGATCTTTAATAGTCATTTAAGATGTTAATTAATTCATGTATTATAATATATACTATAGCCTCACAAATTCGCATTATTAATTAGATGATATTTTTGGCTTTCTACTCTTTCTACTCTGTGACATTGGAGAGATATAAAGAACTTGTGCAAAGGATTTAGAAAATAATAACTAATTAAAGTGGTAACTAGTGGAAACATACCTCACATACTTATATATATGTATATATATACAAATATAAAACAAAATGTGGGCGTGGCTTTCATAATATCAAGCGCAACTTCCAAAACTACATAAAAACTAGTAAAAAAATATAAATTTTACCAAGGTAATATCTTAAGTGCTCTCCATATGTACTTAAAACTGTGGGCATGTTTACGCCCTCTAATAGTTGATGTAGTACAGATCAGCTTTGATGTACTATGAGTCAGCTTGCATGCCGAGTTTTACACTGAATATGGTTTTTTGTAAATTGTGAGCTTACCTGTTATCCCACCACACCTATTTTTACCACATGGATAAAGAAAGTAATTTCAAATATGAGTACGTAACCTTCATTTATGGGTCAAATAAATAGAGTTTTGTCGATTGCGGGCGCGGCTAACAATTTTGCCCAATTCAAGTAACGAACTGCCTTCAGAAGTGTCTGTACAAAATTTCAGCCTAATACCTCAAAATTGTAAGAGTTCCAACAACAGACAGACATGTCTAAATCAACTCAGATTTAAATACTAATCAAGAATATATATAATTTTTGTGATATGTGTTACCTTTCCCTCGTATGGTTGCAAACTAAATAGCAAACTTATTATAATCTCTTCTGCAAGGTGAAGCCCATTAAAATGCTGATAAACATATCACAATAGAGATAAATTATTGTTGTTGCTGCTGTTTTTTCATAAACGTGTTACAAGAAAATTGTTTACGAAAATTGATTTCACCCCAACTCCACCAAAAACAGAAAACGTTTCGAAAAACACATAAAAACCAGATGCTTTGCTTTGCTTAAGCTATACAAAGGGGTACAACAGCGACAACAGCAACAACCACAACAGCAATTTTACAAATTGTTTTGAGTGCTTGTTATAAGCGTTTGGGGAATATTTTGCACCATTTGCATGCAAAGAACATGAACGATTACATAGAAAATATTTGTTATACAACATGTTCTAGCGAAAGCAATCGAGAGAATATTCTACCGCACATACGTACGGATGATGAATGGAGGGAATGGCTTATTAGATGGGTGCATGTGTTGATGATGCAAGCACACATGTTGAGGGATTGGGTCAAAGGTGGATTAAGAAATGTAGAAAACAAAACAGAAAAAGAAGAAGAAAAAGAAGAAGAAGAAGAGGGAGGGAGAAAACCAATTTACCGTAATCTGCTTAACAACAGAAACTGTCATCAGCGGTGACAATGTCATGAAACTTGTCTCTATACCAGATATCGTTCGTTCTGGCAAGGGACTCCAACCATATGTGTTGTATGACGGCTGTGTGAACAAAGCATTGCTGCTGCTGCTGCTACTGCTGATGCTGCTGTCGCTTGTCATGGGTATCGTTATCAGTGTCTCATCTGTTGTACTAACAGTTAGATTGGCATCCGTTAATACTGTCATGCTGGCATCCATATCTACTACTGGCGTGGTTTTGGGATGAGAAGTGTCTGTTGGCATTGCCACGAGCAACACATCACTTGTAGGCTGTTGACTATTGTTAACGTTTAATCTTGGTAAAGACGGTTGCCACGTAACACTCATGCCCTGCTGTTCTTCTTGTTGTTGATATTTCTCTTTTTTTACCTTTGATGTAATTCCTAACGTTGCTGATATACTGCTACTAGTGCTACTAGTACTGTCAACTGATGCCGCCATCTCTGTGTTGCTTGTGTTGTTACCTCTACCATCATCTCCATCCGTGTCGATTGTACTGCTTGTGCTAGTTCTGGTATTTGTTGATGAGTTAACATTTTCTGCTGTACTTGTCATCATTGACAACTTCGCCTTAGGAGTGATGGTTGGTGTTGGTATAGTTGTTGTTTCCGGTGGAATATCGATACGTTCAATTTGCGTATGCCAGCCCTTATGATTATGCAAATATATTTGCTTCTGATTGTAGAACCAATTAATGAATAATGGCGGCTCCAGCGCTTGACTAATAATACAATGTAATTTCACTTGGCTTCCGGCTTTGACGTGTCGCGTTGGCGCTCCCACGATATCTGTTTTCGGTTCTGCAATTACACAAAATATTAAAACAAACACACACTCACTCACACATGCACACAAATATATATACATATATAGATTCACTTAAAATTCCTTTTACCATCAACATATAATTATAATGAAAAACTCTATACAGACTGCAAAACTTGAATAGTGTATATATAGATGTGAAAGGGAAAATGCAAACACACACACACGGCAGCTTATAATACATTCAATTTTGTTTAATAGAAGTTTAAATGAAATTGCAATCTATTTACAAATCAATCATTGCGGTTACAATCGCATTCAATTAAACTTAGGGTTAAGACGCTTTGAGGCAGAGACAAAGCTTCAATTAAATTTTGATTATAATTAAAAAGACACCACATGCTGAACTATTCGCATAACATTCTTGCCCAAACTAACCTAAACTGAACTGAACTAATTATACATAGAGTGGAAGGAAAACCATAAAAAAATAAAAATGTCAAATTTATTTACAACAATAAACACTTACCAACAACATGCAGATAAACGATGGCACTGGCTTTGGGCTCGGTAGACACTTGGCATTCATAGGTGCCGGCATCTTTTAATTGCACATATTTGATTTGTAGTGACCATCTCTCGGGGTTGACTGCATAAATTGCCTGAAAACGTTGGTCAGCAATGAAAGTGGTCTGGTCGACGGTTAATATATGACCATCAACTACCCTTAACCATGATATAGGTTTTTTCACCAGTTGCTTTACCTTTAGTATACGAAATGACACCAAAAAACAAAACATAACAAAACAAAAAAGGGAGGAGAAGAAAAAACAAAACAACTTTATACAATTTGCTGTTGTTTATATATTGTGCCACTTGGCTAAGGGCCAACGATGGCATTTACAATAAATCACAAAGCAAAAGTTAAGCTAAATATTCGATACGCTCCACTTTGTTTCAAGTTTCAAAATAAACAAAAATTGTAACTGAAAGAAAGATGCATTGGCCATGGGCACAGCAACTCCCTAATTTCAAACATTTGCTTTATTTTTACACCCTTCACTGAGTTTATCATTCCGTTTGCAACACCCAGAAAAAAGTGTAAGAGACCCTATAAAGTATGTACATGAAACTAAGTCAGCATTAAAAACTCGTCCGATCTTAATGTCCTCGTGTTTGTCTTTTAGCGACATTCTCATAGACGTAATTTTTTTTTTTTAAATTATTTATTGAAATGAAATTTTGTACAAATACTTCTAGTTTATGCATGTAGTTCACAAAATTGAACACACAAAAATGAACGTGGTCCATAATTACAATTGACACGCCCATAATCGATATATGAGTCAAAAGAATTCACTTAGGAATTTCAAATTTTGTAGAAAACACTTCTAATTCCTGTATGAAGATTTCTGAGTAAATTGTAAAAAATTGCTCAAAAGCCACGCCCACACAATTGACAAAAATCTATTTACCTGCTACAAAAATTAAACTATGAAGTTGAAATTTATTATATATATTTATAATTACACTATTCACGTTCCATAAATAGGCGTAGTCCTTTTACACAAACGCCTACAATCGATAAAAATCTCTTTATTTGCCACAAAAATTAACCTAGAGTGTTCATATTTGTGAAAGAAATGGCTGACACGATTTTACAAAACTTTATTTCATTTATTTCGATTTCAAAAAGTAAAAAAAGTTTAACAAAATTGATTTGAAGTACGCAGCTAATAGTTTATATTCTTTTTTTTAATAATACGTGATGTTAATGAGCATATATTTCTGTTTCGGTAACAAATGGCACCCATCCCTGTGTTATGCCTTACATTTGGTACACTTATTTGTAATAACCTTATATATAAATCTGCCAAAATTGGGCGTGGTATTTTCTTAGATGCACCCACAATTGAAAACAAGTCTAAATATTATAGTCGATCAAGCCTGACCATCAAATTCTCTACACCACTTGATATATTATTCAATTAAAATTTTTTCTTTGAAAAAGAAAATTTCTATTTTTAAAAATGGTCCGAAAATTTTCTAAAAATGGTCCATGTCCTTGTACCAAATTTCATCGAAATATCTCAAAAAATGCTTGCGCACAAATTTAGATGGACAGACAATTGGCAACGGACAGACGGACGTAGTTAAATCGATTCAGATTTTGATTCTGAATCAATCGGTATAATTAAAGGTGGGTGTGGCATTTGCCGTTTAGGAGTTACAAACATTCTCACAAACTTAATATACCCTTTTCCACAGGGTGGTGCAGAGTATAATAATGAAAATATTATAGTCGATTCGACCCCATCATTTAAAACCTTAGACCTTTCATTTCCGCAATTTGTTCTATAGTTAGTAAGGATGAATCAGTTAACGTGCGTTTCGCGTTTGAACAGATCTAATTTTGCAACAATTAATTATTAAGCTAATGAATTAGTTTTCTTTAAATTTCAATAAAGAATTAAAAAGAGCAGTTTTTGTCATAAAAAAAGTCATTTTAGATAGAAGGTGTTCAACTTCATCAATATATATTAAAAATTTCAAATAGGACATCCTATTTTATGGACGGACAAACAGATGAAAGAAATTAAATCTATTCAGAATTTGATTCTAAGCTCTCTATTATACATTTTTTCAAGTGTCGTTTTTTACTTTGTCTGGGAATATAGTGCTTATCAAATATATGTAAACTTTATAACTTCGACCCTTTGGGTATTGCAATGACTTTTACAATGAGATTATAAACTCCATTCTATCAGTGCTGTAGGGGACAAGTAAATTACTCTAATGTCACAAATGCACAATTCACACAATTTTAACATAATATATTTTATCATTTTAAAATTCTTAGTTTTTCCAAAATAAATGTCTAGTAAAATATGCATAAAGTTTAATGTATTGAAGTTTGCAAAAGGAATTTTCTCATCCGTTTATAAAAATGTTTAATGAATTTGAATTAGTGTTGCAATTTAAACTTATAAGCAACATGGACAGACTTCTACACCTTTTCACCTTGCTTATGAGGGTGTATTAAGATTGCTTTTCTGTTTGCCAGACAAAGAAAGGGGCCTCAAAGACCCCATAAAGTTTATACATTGTTGATCAACATCAAAATCTGAGTTGATCTAGGTCTAGTATATGCGTCTGTATGTCACTCTGTTGTTTACACTCTCACGGCGGGAATTTTTTGATATATTGAGAAAATATTTTATGCAGACACTTTTTATTTGTGTACGTTTATAAATGGTCGTGGTTGCAATACAGATACACTCGCAATTTACAAAAGCCTTCATAAAATCCAACCGTTAACACGAATCACATCCACTATTAGAATACCTAATTAGGTCCTGCTTGCCATACCCACAAAGGGTAAATAAGGGGTGTAGGATATTTAAGATTCGACTAAATACGAATTTAGTTTCCTTACTTGTTTAATTTAAAACAATATTTTATAATGAACATACTGCTCTGTATTACAACTTTTGACACTTTCAACTAAATCCTCCCAAGTGTTTAAACTAGTATATAGATTATATACCATATCATATATATATATATATATATATATTGTATATGGACAAAAAATGAATTAAGCCACCAACTGTTACCCACCCAGCATAATATTTTTGAACAAGTTTATTATCAAACAATAAAAAAAAAAGCCATAAACCTTGCACCAGCTAGAATAGAAGGCACAGTAAAATATTGCTGAAAGAGAGAAGTTAATCCTATCCTAACACATAATAACTCCTTATAAAAGCGTGGCAAACGGAACATCCGAACACATAAACCAAACTAAATACAACCGCCCGCAGCTTGTTCTGTTTATATTAAAAATAATTGCCCCACAATAACAGCGCTTCTCTTGCTTTTTCGCACAGTTTACATTTATTTAAATTAAGAAGAACAACAATTCTTTTTTAAATACATATTTTTCCAACATGTGTACATTGTTGAATTATATATATTCTATATATATATATATATATTTTTGTAACGGTCAAACAAAAGTAACGTGAAATCCAGGGGCTGAGAAGAGGAAGAGCAAAAAACGGAAAATGTTTCAAATGAAAAACAAAATAAATTTGTCCCCAAAAATATTGTGTCCTACAACAATAGCTCGTACTAAAAATAGCCGGGACAAAGAAGTGTATACTAAAAACAAAACACCGTTACTATCATACAACATACAACACCACACCGCATCGCAGCATTACCACCATCATCCATGAATAAAACATGTAAACGAGTTAAAGAGGTTTTATCGGTATAAACAGATACGAATTTTCACTTCTACAAAGTTCGGATTGCTTTAAAATATAAAATTTAAATATTCAATATTATACCAATGATTTAGGGCAACGTAAATGTTTTTGGTATACATAAGGTTTTCTCTCTACAAAGACCTACATAGGTTGTAGTCGGCCAGTAATAATGAGGGATGTTCCGAAAGATTTTGATAAAATTCTTTTTATAAACTGTTATAACTGAAAAATTCTTCAAAAATATTACTTTTAAAAAGTATTTAACTTTATTTAAACATCAAATTGATGAAACTGTTTTTGTTTGAAAACTGTTATAAAAGGATTTTTTATAAATATTTTAAAGAATCAATAAATTAAATCAAAAACCCATACGTAAATAGTTTTAAATTAAATCAATTATAATATTATTTACTGCAAAAAAATGAAAAAATTTATTTTCGTTTATTTTTCTAAAACATTAAAATGTGATAAAACTATTATAAAACTATTATAAATTTTGGTTCGACCTATTCACTTTATGTATATATTTATGCTTTAGTTTTTTTATATTAAGCTCAAGGTATAAAATTATTATTATTATTATTATTAAAAAGAATGTTCTACAGAATCTTTCAAAAATAAAAAAAGAAACTTCCTAGAAATTGTTATAAATTGAAATTGTTAAATTAAACTGTTAGACAAAACCGATTTTGTTAAAAAACGAGTTTGTCATTTTTAAAAAGTTATCTTTTGAAACTCAACTGTTCAAAAATGTAATCTATTATACAAGATATTAAAATGTCACGTAAATATTTTATATAAATTTTCCAAATATATATTATTCAAAAACTGTTATAAAATTATTAAAATTATATTATACAGTTAAAAGAAAAGAGATAAGAAATTAAACTGTTATACAAAATAAAAAAATTTATATATCAATATCTTATATAAATTTTGAAAATTTAAATTTTATAAAACTCATAAACTAAAAAACTGTTATACAATATAATAGTATAAAAGTGTTATAATAAATTTAAAAACTGTTCTTCATAATATATATATCAAAAATCAAACATTTCATAGAAATTTTTATAGAAACTTCTATACAAAATAACACAAATCTTCTAATCTCCTTTATACCGTATAATTCATACAAATGATATAATAAACTTATTATATCCTATTTGTTATATCCAAAAAAAAATACATGGTCATGGGCATACAACTATTCAAACGAGTGCAACGAGTGCTGATTGTATATAAGCACCGTTAGGGGCAGCAGTGCAAACAAAGACATGTACATTGTTATTCACCATCAACAACAACACATACATATCTACAGATGTATATAAATACGAGCGTGTTCCTACCAAAATATAAGTGTACAAAGTACATATGTGCATATACACGTAAATACATTGTCCGCAAGCGTGTGTGGTGCACATATATTTAAATGATCTAACATTGGTTGGTGTACATATATATGTTTGTGTGGGTGTGTGTGTGTTGTTATTGCTTTAGCATTGTGTGTTGGATATAGATTGCCATACTTTCTCTGCTCCTGTAATTTAAAAATCTTATTCATGTATTTGGGTCGGTGTGATGCAATACATTTTATACCATCTCCTACTATGCTCATCACAGACATAGGGGTACACACAAATTTGTTATCGTATATGCATTTGAGGTCTCAGATATCTGAATTTTTCTATTTAAAATAAGCAAATAAATGGCCTACTATGAAAAAAAATATTTCGCAATCTGGAAAAATAGAGAACTTTGTTAAAAACATGTAGATTCGGATATTAGACACTCTCACAAATTAATGAAAAACCTACAAAAGGAATGTAATTTAATATTTGAAACACTCTGCAACGCATACCTCAAGTTTACATATACATGTGGAAGGTGTCTGAAATTCGACTTAAGTTCACGTGGCTTACTTTGCTATTAGGGAAATATTTAATATATACAATGGAAGAAAATTAGGCAAACATGTTTGCTTTCAAAAAAAAAAAAACAAGTTTGCAATCCATGGCAGATTGAAACGAATTCAGGAAACCTTATATTATGTGTGGTATGTCAAGTTCTACGGTTTCAGCTTTTTTAACCTCAAAGACACATCACTTCACTTGGTCTCATGTCATACATTATGAATCCATCATCATGAACCATGTTGTAGAGAACATTTTAAAGACTAATGTAAGGTATCCATTCCAATGAAACCTTAAAGATAATTGCTTTAACCAAGTAAGACAGTTGTTATCTAAAAATGTTACAAACACTGTAGTATATTAATCACTATTGAGTACAAGCCGTAAAGTAAGTTTTATGAGTCCCGATAGGTTACTGCATGGTGTGCTTTAAAATATTCATAATAGAAAGCAATCTAGCATATCTAACATTTTAAAGAATCAAAAATAATTAAAAAATAAATACAATAAATTAGAACCTAAGCCTTAAGCCAAATCTTGATGAGCTACAAAACTATAAAACATTACAAAGTGAGAGCAGGTCCCTTAGAGTAGTTCCTCTTCACTGGTTTTATTCAAATATCTTATTTATAAACTTATTACAAACGTAAATAACTCATTTTTTGGTCAATCATAGCTTAACTTAGTATCTACGTGGGTGGTCTTTCAATTCTCAACAGAGAGTAAATTTCAATCGATCACAATCGACATTTCTACTAAAGCTTTTGAAAACAATGTTATACCATTAGAATGATAAAAATCTACATTTCCAAAACAAATATAATATAATACTTTAATATAAAGTTTACTATATAATTTTGGCAAATTATTTTCTAAAAAAAATTCAAGAAAAAAACTATATTTTTGTAAAGGGGTAAAGTTAAAGTTCATATAATGTTATTTACTTTTGAATTGACAGGAATGATTAGTTCGCCTTAATGTTCTATCAGAATATACACACTTTGTTGTGTATGCTTCACCAGTCTTATGGATACTGCAAAAGTTTTAATATAAGAATAAACCTTAACCTTTACGGCCAGTAAAGGTTATAAAATAATCATTAATAGAAAAAGAACGTTTGTGCACCAAATTATAACTTTATAGCTAAATTTTTGTAGAAAATAAATAGGTTTTTGTTGATTGTGGGCGTTTTTATTAAAAAGGTTACGCCCATTTCATAATACAAATATACCAACTAATTTTGAACCTCAATATTTGTGACGAATAAATATTTTTTTTGGATTGTGGGCATGGCTCTTCCTCAATTTAAATAGCAATCTATATTTAGAAACTAGAAGTCAAAAGTTTGTATAAAATTTCAACTTAATACCTCAAACTAAACGACCATGAGAATGCCAACAATACACGGACATACGGACATACGAACGTACATGTCTAGATCTACTCAGTTTTTAATGTAAATCAAGAATATACATACTTTGTATCCTCTTTCTGGGAGTTGTAAATTGTATGACAACCTTAGTATATTCTGCCATCCTATGTGGAGAATATAAAAAATCATTTTATTTTACACTTAAAAGTTCTTAGTGTGCGGTTGCATAAATTGCTTTCAAAATGATCACTATTAAACTTTCTTGGGTAGCACTTAACTTTTAGACTTAACTTGTACATAGTTTCCAAACAAAATGAAACTCATCAACGCATTAAATGTTTGAAATGCCCATAAGCACACACACAAAGATATCCTGACAAGCACACGCTTGAAGACACATAAACGCAGTACGTAATCCTTCCACACAGAGATCTTTTCATCACCTTTATGAACTTTTGCTAATTACTGAAGCGTAAACGTGCATTCATTATACGTATGTTTTTAACAGCTGTACTTACATTGCATGGCAAGTAGGCATGTGTACCAGCCTGGCTGATTATTGTCTGGTAATCATCTATAGTTGGTGGTGGTTTCAAAGTTGTTGTGGCGACTATTCGACGTCGTGTTGTTTTAACAATTGTGGATGTTGCTGCTATTGCTGTTGATGTTGGTGCTGCTGTTGTTGTTATTGCTGTTTCTGCTTTTGTTGCTGACATTGCTAATGATGATGGTGATGTATTTGCTAACGTTATTGGTGTTGATGCCAATAATGGTGATTCTGGATATAAAGGTGTCGCAATTGTTGTTGTTGATGTTATTGTTGGTATATATACGTATGGTATGCTAGTTGTTGTTGCTGCTCTGTTCATTAATGTAAGTCGCGTTAAGGCGTTTTCTGGCATCTGATTTAATGACAGCTTTTCCGCTTGTATGGCTGTCGTTAAGATGCTTGTTATACCACTTAAAACCTTTTCCGTTATATTGGACCATAGCGTTTGTGTTGCTGGTATTGACGTAGCCGTTACAGTTGCAGTTACTTTACTAAAAGATTCTTTTATTTTATTAGTGTTATTATTGTTATTGTTGTTGTTGTTGTTGTTAATATTGCCATTGCTATTTATGTTGTTGTTATTGGTATTTTTATTTTTACTATGATTTAACGATTGCCATAACATTTTCAACTTCGATTGTTGTTGCCGTTGCTGTTGCTGTTGAAGTATTAAAGGACTGTGATCGAGCGTTATAGTGGCAGTGGTTGTTGTTGATGCTGTTGTTGGTATTGTAATGGTTAAGGATTCTTTTGCTGTTTCCTCTTTGACAACCGATAACAGTTTACTGGGCAGTTTAGTTTGTTGTGCTTCACTTCTTGTTAAGATTGGCAATTGACTCTCAATTGGTGCTGTTGTTGCTGTTGCAATAGCTAGTGATAGGGGATTATGGTTCAATAGTTTGTGATAGTTATGTTGAGCATTTATTAAAGAAGAAACTGGATTACTGTGGTTGCTGCTGCTGCTGCTGCTGCTGTTGTTGTTGTTGTTGCCATTACCATCTAAAGTGATTTTCTTACTATCATTGCTCAGAGCTTGATTACCGTTATTTATGAAACGATTAATTTCCAATTTTCCGGTAAAATAACGAGAAGTATTATCTTTAATACCGTTACTATCATTACTGTTACTACTACCGCCACCTCCGCCATCGTCGTCACTATTTATTACACTTTTTAAAGAATCATTAACCGTTCGCATTATCATCTGTTCATATAATCGTCTCCTCTCTTCATACTTCAGTTGCTGTATTCCCTTTAAACCTGACAACATAACTGGTTTCTGTGCACGCTTTGTTATGTTCATGTTTCTGTTCCTGTTTCTGTTCATGTTATAATATGAGGGCGCCAACTGTTTCCACAAACTTCCATTTTTATGCACATTTCTGTTGTTGTCATATCTTTCATTTATTCCAGGCACACTAGTGCCTTTATCTTCGTTGTGGTTTGTCATCTCCTCCTCAACCTCCATCTCATGCTTCTTCTTCTTCTTCTTTTTTTGATGTTTCTTATATTCATTGCCGTCATTGTTGTTGCTATTAGTACTGTTGATTATATTGGTAGTCGTTATTCCAGCAACATTATTCACTTTATTTTCTTTTATTTCCATGATTGCTTTTGTTGTTGTTGATGTTGTTGTTGTTACAACTGATTTTATTGGTTGGTGTTGTGTGTGCATTGTTAATGTTGTGAATGTTAGTGCAGTTGTTGTTGTTGCTGCTGCTTCTGATGGTTGTGGTGGTGGTGGTGGTGGTGGCTCTGTCAGGGAAGCTGTTAGTTTTACTGTAGCTGCTTTTTGTTGCCAGTTTGTTATATTTCGTCCTGGTATTTGTGGTTGTTGTGATTCATCTTCTGCTTCCTCTAGTTGTTGTTGTTGCTGTTGCTTTAATGGATAAACACTTGTCGGTATGTTCACTTTATTTATAGTGCTGTCATATATTGTGTCTCGATTTAATGTACTCGCAATTTCCACTTCTGCCCCTCCCACCAGGACCCCCCTACCACTTGTTAAAATCGTCATCTCCGACGTCATCTCCATCGTTTTCTTTGCAGTATTTATTATTGGTACTGTTGTTGTTGTTTTAGTTGACGTTGACGATAACAATTTCGTAAACGTTGCTCTCTCCAAATTTATGGCTGTTGTGTTTAATTTTAGATTGAAATTTGTTTTCAGTTTGCTTCTATTTAGGTCGCTGCCGTTTAAAGTTGTTCCTACCACAACAACAAAAAAGATAAAGAGAGACAGAGTAAGATAATAGAAAGAAAATTTTATGAATAAAGAAATGTAATTGCTTCCACACTATTAAAAGGTTTGGCTCAAGCCAAATTAAAAGCATCCTTCTTTATTTATAAAAAAAGCATGGGTTTGGCACGTACAATAATTAAGCTTTCTATTGAAGGCTTTAAAACTTTGCGTTTAACTCAAATGTTGAACACTTAACCAAAAAAAAAAAAAAAAATGTGCTTTAATTGGCATGGGCATGTCCCGCCCATTTTTCTTACATCAATGTTTGTATAATTCAATAATAAATATTTGTACGCAATATCAACTTTGTAACTCAAATTTGGTGACTTATAAAGAGTATTTTGTCATTGTGGGCGTGGCTCTTAATCGATTTTGATTAAATTTTAATAGGATCCTTAGTACAAAAATGGAAAAAATGCCTATCAGCTTAACATTTCAATTTGCAACCGTGAAAATACCAGAAACATCCAAGACTCAAACACCTAGAAGGACATGTCGCGAGAGTTTCAAATTGTAACTCTTTCTGGTTACATAAGAAATAATAAACTTATTTTACGCCTCATCGCAGAATATAAAACAAGCAAATGCATATAATTTTAACCAAATTCAACAGATAAGCAGACCCATGGACCGCTACATATAGATCGACTCAGACTTTAATGCTATTTTATATATACATATATGTGAATAGTTTGTGAGGTCACTGGAAGCTTCCTTTTAGTAATTGTAACCTTGTCACATACAAATCGACTCACACTGCTATTCTAGAATGTACGAACGACTTAGATCTTAATGCTTTTATCGAAAATATACAGTTTATTAGGCTCCTTAAATTATCTTCTAATAGTTATAACATTGTTTTTATAATATTTCTGCGCGCTCTATTACTTAAAATCACTTAGAGTTGACTTTACTACAGTGAACTAGTCCGTTCACTTAGTGCAATAGGTTGCGAACTGTATCGTTCTTGTTGGTTCGCAAACTGCATTGATCCTAACTCGTAAAAGAAAGAAAAATTAATGAATCAAAAAGACAAGAAAAGTGAAAAAATTGAATGAAATGAAGGAAACTGTGCGAACTCGTTCATACTGTTTACTTAACGGAATACTTCAACTGAATCATGTACTTCGCGAACTGTACAAATTGAACGAAGGTATAAACAGGAAGGTGTACAAGGAAGTTGTTCATCTATGTATATGAACAACTTTTCACATTTTCCAATTTTCGCACCAATTAAAATATCTACAATAAGTAAACACTTAAAAGAACCGACAGTCTTTACGCCATTTACACACACTTTATGTGAGCTATTCTGATACTTTGCATGTGGTAAAAAACTTTTGGAAAGTAACGCCGTAACGTTCACATCTAGAAGAGAGTAGGTTACGTTCAAGTATATAAGTAATTTGTTGTGGCAAACACTTGAAATTTCTTTTAGAACTTTGAAAACATTAATTTATAAAGATTTCCGAATATATATAATTTTTTTTTTTTTGGAAAATATTTACAAATTATTGTCTACTCTTATGAAATATGTATATTTGCCAAAGAAGAAATTGCTCTTTATTCTAATTAAACTTCAGCATAAAATGTATAATGTTCATAAATGAAATTAAACAAATTTAAAAAGAAAAATTTAAGAAGTGTTTTAAACATGGCACTTAAAAGGAATAAACCACAGAAAAGATTTAAATAAAAGATGCAGACACATTTTTATGTTTATGTGTAACTTGACTTTCTATCGGTAGTCAAATGAAATTCTTTCAATATATTGTGAAATAATTTCAAAGACAACCACTTAAAATGACAGCACTTGGTTATAAACAGCAATATAAAGAATGGGACAGGATAGGAGCATAACTTTTATAAAAAATTTCATGCGTACGTACTCTAATAACTACAAACTGCATAAGTTGTCTTCTAACATATGAATAAAAAAAAAAAACTTATTTTTTTACTTTGTAACTCACTTTATAGAAAATGTTGATACCTAAAGCACTCCTTATATGAAGGGTTTATTTTTTAAGGACTCTGGACTTTTCTTCAAATAAAACAACTTTCCATTGTTTATTATTAGCTTAAGCCAAAGAATGAATCACCCTAAAATATTTATTAGAAATAATGAGCGTGTTCTTAAACCATTTCTATATCCTCCATATAAGATGGAGGATATACTAAGTCATTCTCTTTGCCCAAAGGGGGAGTCAGAGACCCTACAAAGAATATATATTCTTGATCAGCGTTAAAAACTGAGACATGTGTGTCCATAAATTAGCTGAAAATAGACACAGTCGAATAACAGACACGCCCACACTCGATAAAAATCAACTTAAATGTCACACATTTTGATCTATGAAGTTAAAATTTTGTATGCATATCTCTTAACATATCCATCAAAGTGCAAAAAATAGGTGTGATCTGATAATAAACACTCTCACAATTTACAAAAAACTATATTCCACGTAAAACTCGACTTGCAAGCTGGTAATACAAACACTATTAGAGTAGATCAGATACCTGTCACGCCCAACATTGTAGGAGTTGTGTAGGGTGTTCAAAAGTTGGGACAGAGCAACGTGGTTAAATCAATTGAGTTTTACTATATTTAAGATCTATGTATTTGCCTACTAAACAGGTCTCTCATGCTCCTTTTGGGTGTTGTAAACGCGTTTTAACAAAGTGACCCAAACTCATAAAAAAGAATATTTCTGTAAAGTATGGCATTATATTGGGAGGCCAAATGGACCTGTCTTATCCATTTTCAATTGTACCCATTCTTGTGCCAAAATGCATCTTCCTGTGCCAAATTTCATCAATGTTTCATAAAAAATTTTGATTTATTACAACAACAAAAAAGATGGAGGGACAGATGGACATTGTTAAAATCAGATTATATGATATCTGTGACTTAAACTTTAATATTTTCCACATTTATATGTAAACTGTGAGTATGACATAAATATTAGGAGGGCCCTCCTTAATGATGGCCGATTTCGATTTCATTTCTTGTATTGATCACATACATACTATACTTTGAAGCCTTTCATATATAATAAGAGCAATTATTTTTACACTTCTACTTTTCCTAAATGCTATAATGAGATAACATTAATGCTATAATTTATTTTTTCTAATTAAAAGTTCAGTAATTATACCACACACATGCACATTGTCCTACATATATAGAAATGTACTATTTGTACAACTTACCCGGTGTACATAAAATGAACAAAATAATGATATTCCGTATAAAAGCCAGCATGTTGAATACAGTATCCATTCGTAATGAGAGTGGAGAATTAAATATTTATTTATTTTTCGGAGAACACTATTTATTTTAAGTTGAAGTTTAAGATGGAGAGATTTGTTTTCTTCTTTTTGTTGTTTTTTTTTTTTTATTATTTAGTTTCTTAATAACATTTTTAATTAGTATTAATTACTTTAATTTATTTATCTAATTAAAAGCAAGTTGTAGCAGTTTTTTATAATTTGTTTTTTTTTTTTTTTTTTTTTTAATAAAAATATTTTAAATTCATTTTAAATAATTTTTTATTATTATTTTTTATAATTTTTATTTATTATAAATGAGTTTCACTTTAAAGTCTCTCATGCTATATTTTTTTTTTTTATTTCTCAATTTTCGCTTCCGTGTAAATTTTTTTTCACTATTCCATATATTTTATGTAAAACACATACATTTTTTTAGATAGCAAGCAAGAACGTGTAGCTTACACACACGCATTGTTATGTGTTATTTGATAATAGGGACGTAGTAACAACTGCCAAAAATTATAATAAAAGGCATTTATTTTTTATGTTGCCTGTTAAGTATAAATTTCAAAAGATATATTTAGAACACACACACACTCTCATTTGTATAAGTGCATACAGTGTGTGGAAAAACGATCGAAACTCTCAAATAATATTATGGAATGAAATATTTTGAAATTTCAAATATAAAAATTGTTCAATTCAAGAGACAGGTGATCTGGATTTTTGCTTTTCTAACATAACAACTTTTATGTATGAAGTTTGAAAATTTTCATTCTCAAAATTGTCCATCTTTTCCCTTACCCTGTATATAAATGCACAAAAGAAATTTTCTTTCTTGGTTAAATAAGACACCAGGATATCTTTTTTCTACATATTTTGTATATATGAAAATTTTGTATAATAGTTTCTAATGCCAAAATTTAAGATGATTTAGAAAATAATTCTGATCCATTTACTTGGTCTTAAATTTTATATTTTTTATTATTATATTTAAAGTGCAATATGTATATAAAAATGAAAAAAAAAAAAAACTAATTAAAATATAAATCCTGAAATATCTTCTTCAGTATTCAGTTATTCAGTAGATGGAATAAGTTGGCTAAGACGAAGAAAATTAAAAAATCTGCATGCTTAACTAGCAGTTGGAGAATAAAAAGATGTAAAAAGTTAAAATTAGTTTAAGCTGAATCTTAAGTATCTACCTCAATAAACAACTTGTGGGAGTGGCAAGTATCTAATTATGTGCGTAATTAATAGTGCATGAATAACCTAAAAATCGGATTATCTATCAAATGAAGATTTTGGTAAATGGTAAGCGTGTCTAATATCCGGCTACGCTCATTTTTTATTTATTTGTAGGGTCTTTTACACCTTTTTCTAACTGTTTCCAAGGGAACAACAATTGTTTTCTGAGGATACATAATTCAAGTTGAATCTACTTCTAAGAGCGCTATAAGAGCGGACTGCACTAAGTCAATTGTTTTTTTATACCTTCCTTATAACAAGGCGGAAAGTAGGCGTGAGAATTTGTATAAACTTTTATTTTTAAAGATCGATGCTTGGAAAAAACTTGCATAAGTGATCTTACTTCGCTATAATTAGAATAAACAGAATTATCTTTTTAAAAACAACCATTTTTTGGAAGACTTTTAGTCCCGCAGTATTATATGATCTGCGGGAATAAAAAAACTCCCTTTTTAGAAATAAGTATTGTGGTTTTCTTCCATGCTTTAGAAAGCATTCCCTAACGGATTAATATAATTTTTGAAAAGTTGCTATTAAATGAAAATTTTCTTTACAAGTATTTAAAAAATTATAATACGTAGAAGAAATTACATATCTTTACATCATGGTTGGCGAAATTTTAGTAGTATGATGTACAAAATTTCTTTATATAATGTTCATATCATTTCAACCAACTTTATCTCGAGTAGATTATTTCACTTTTAAAAATTCACATATATCAAGCAGATGTAGAATGTTTTGCTTAAGAAAACTTTAAAAAGTTATTACATTAGTGTCTGTGTATGGCAAATGATCTGCGAAACTTTATACACAATACGTTATATTATACAATACACAACACATGTGTAAACTAACTTCACAACACATTACAATCTTAAAAGGATATATTACCGCAGAGATGTGCTTAATCATTAATAATCGTATACCACTAGAATGACTGTCATTTTCATGTAGTCATTTCATGACTAAATATAATTGATTTGAGAATTCTTTTATACAAAATTTAATTATTTAATGTTAAGTATAAAAAAATATTAAAAGTAAAATGTCATTTAAACTCTAACAACCTGTTTACACAAACCACATGTAATCAATGAAATGTGGCACAAATAAATACAATTGACGAAGAATATTTTCTTTTAAAAAAAATATACTAAATAGAATAATTTTTAGTTGAAATTTGTTACACCATAGACGTTACATTCAAAATTATTTCGTATTTTGCATAAATTGCATCCAGAATCGTATTATTTGTTATAGAAAATCATTTTTACTATGAAAGTCATTTTGAAAACACGTTAAAGAGCACTATATTCGACTTGAGCCAAATCTTGTAAACCTTCCATTTTATATGTAAGCAGTGGGCGTGGCGTGTGTTTAATTATGTCTTCTTCTGTAAAGACCGTTAGAGAGTGTGTTTATTTTATTAAACAAATTCAAATTTCCACCATACAATTTTTTGTTAATTGTGGGCGTGTCTGTTATTTGATTTTAGCCCATTTTAAACACTTTCACAAGTGCAGCCAATATGTATACAAATGTGTGGCAGATTTTATCTTTTAAAATGTGCAAACATTTTTATTAATTGTGGGCGTGGCTGGTGCAAAAATTTTACTAACTTTTCGCATTTTAAATTAGACAATGCCTTTATATTATTAAGAATGCTTTTATTGAATTTTAATTTTTATAGCACGGACAGACATAATAGTTTTTTTTATTTTAATACCGATAAAAAATATTGCTTTAAAGGTTGTGTACTTAGTACACCATCTTATAAGAAGAGTACTTGTAATAATTTTGAATCCTACTTATATGTGTGCCTATGTGCCTTTAAATTGTTTACTTGTTTCACTTCCAATCACTTTATCACCATTTCTCACCAAACACTTTTTATAACACTTTATTTAATTTGATTCGGTCACATGAACTGAATTTTTCTTTAATTAATTACCAAATGGCATCTAACATAAGTCCACATATTTTTTACTAAACAGCTGATTGTAGTCTTTCATAAAAAAAAAAAAATATCTTTCACTAATTACTATAATCCATTATATATTTGAAATCCTTTCCTGCTTTATCCGTTATCTCGTATAGAACTCGTCACCGGCAAAACTGAAACTAAGATTTGTCTGCACACCGTTAACATATTATGAGGGCTACACATGCATCAAGCAGCACAACTGTATACGTCATATAACAAAATGTATAAAATGCACAGTCTTGTAACTAAATATATGTTATAATGTTAAGCTGGGCTATGTGGAATGGGGTGGGATGGTAAATGAAAACTGTGGCAGTGTAACGTCCTTGCCTTTTTTCTGCATACAAAACACAGCATCTTTATCATTTTCTAATTGATAAACATAAATACTGTTCTACTTAACAGCGTTAATGTTATGTTGCAGAAATGTTAACGAAACATTATTAACATTATAGAGAAAGTAACAGACGCCATATAACAGAGTGTAAGAGAATTTTTAGTCAAACTCTTCTTCTGAACATTCAAATAAAATTTTTTATTACATTCTGTGAGTTAGAAAGCATATTATATCCTTCACAATCGATACTAAGTTTGTCATTTCATGTGAAAGATTAATAAAGAGACGTCAGAGATTCTACAAAATATATATTATTTTGATCAGCATGAAAAACTGAGTCGATCTAGACAGATATGTCCGTGTGTCTATGTGTTATTAGCATTCTCAAGGGAATAAATTTGTAAAACCTAGAAGAAGGCTTCGAGAACTTAACACAGTATAAATATTTTTAATTAGCATTTGAATAAATGTCCGTCCATGTGTACTATTAGAACATTATCAGTCGTAAAATTTTTAATATTGAGCTGAAATTGTGTACAGACACTTAGTTTCTACGCTCAGATCTTTCTAAAAATTGGACAAAATCGATTAAAAAAACCACGCCTATTATCGATAATAAATTATTTATTTGCCATAAATATATAACAATAAAATTAACAAATGAAACTTTGCTACACAAATTTATAATTAGTCCATCCATAGATGTTTAAAAAATGGTCGTGGTGTGATAACAATTATGCACACAATCTACAAAAACCCTACTTAAGGAAAAATTGGCCTTGCAAGCTGATATGTAATACGCACACTATTAGAGGAAGGAATCATGTACCAGCCGCGCCTACAGTTTATAAATACATGTGAAGGTTATCTAAGAGTTGGCCTTAGCCAAATTTAGTCGTTTTTTTTTTTTGGCGTGTTAGTAAAACATAGTTCGATATGGTTCACTATCAATATCAATCTGACTGAAAAACGTATCAATACTAGAAATTCTTACTTTTTTTATTTGAAAAAAGGAAAGTTTTCCCTAACGCTCAATTCTATTGAAAAATGTTTCATATCTCCTGTTAGTTACAAACATGTTCACACAAGCCTTCTTCATCTTCCAGTTGATGGGTTGTTTTACTAAACCAACACATAACTTTGTATGAAAAATTTCGTTTATAAATACACGTTTCCAGACACACACACATATACATACACACACAAAACACAAAACACAAAACAAAAAACATTAATCGTTTTCCTCATTACTGTTTTGCTTCCTCGTCAGTGCTCCCATAGAAGACGCTTTTATAAAACGTTCCTCACTTTTTCTTTAATTTTTCTCTTTCCGTATATTGTGTGTTGATTGGCAATGAATGATGAAATAAACATTCATATACCATGTATGGTACATTTATGTATATATGTATGTTTATTCGCAAACGTGCGGTTTTATTTTAATATTTAAATTAAAATGTTCAGTGATGTTGATCGAAAATGTTTATATATATATGTAGAAAAAACAAGTAAAATAACCAACAAAAGTGGGCGTAGCAGGGGGTATTTACCCCCTCTAATCACTTACGTAACATATTATGTGTAAAATTTAAATTTTACCCAAAGTTATAATTATTACCACTTATCCGACCACGCTCATTTGTGCCACACTCATAGATGAGGTAATTATATATGTATGTACCAAATTTCAACTTTATAGGTCAATTTTTATATCTGATAGATAGATTTTATAGATTGTGGGCGTGTCATTTTAAGAATTTTATTCATTGTAAATTGTAACCTCTAAGAATTTGTGTAAGAAAATCTCCATAAAAAGTTTGAAATTTTAATTTTTTACAAATGTAGTGTTTCTCCAGCATTAGTTAAGTGTTTGTTTTGTATTTTGTTGCCGATATATACTATATACACCTGATCAGGTCTCCTTCTGTGTATTGTAAATAGAATAACAATCATAGTATACCTACCTTCATCCATCTTATATATTACGCACATTCATATTAACAAGTCATTATAAAGTTTATATTTATATATTGTGTACATAACATCTCTTTTATATCTTTTATACGAGAGTAATTGAATGTAATAATGAAATTGTTATTTCAATGGTTTTTATATCCTCCACAAAGGATGGAAGTATACTAAATTTATTATCACATTTGCAACATCCGGAATATTTATTGTATTTTATTTTATTTAATTTTTTTTATTCTTACATTATTTTACGTTGGACCACGGTACGTATGAGTGATATTTACGATCTCTTATCAACTATACTTGATTTCAAAGTATTGTGCGTCTAATAAAAAAATTTACGGATTTCATTAAAAAAGTACAATAATAAGTAAAATGCCTTTCTGTTTATAAAGCCCCCTTTTTAAAGCAAGTATTACACCGATCATAAGTTGCTGATTTCAAAAACCCAAAAATTGGAATAACAAATAAAATAAAAAGTAAATTTCGCTAAAGTTAAATCTTAAATATCCTTTACATCTACATAGAAAAAGTGGGCGTGGTAAATAAATGATTATGCTTTATAGTAATGAAAGTTTTTTGCAAATTCTGTGCGATTTCGTTATTCGACCATGCCCTTTTTGGCCATATAGATATAAATACTAAATTTTAACTTTATAGCTAAATTTTTATGATAATTTACCATAAGATTTTTCTCGTTTATGGGCGTATCTATAATCTGACCATGTCCATATTTCGCATTTTGATGTAAAGGATATTTATAAATATGTATGCCAAGTTTTTTTTTGTAAGTCAATTTTTGTGATTAATTAAGAAATTTTTTCAATTGTGAGTGCATCTCTTAAGCAATTTTGCTTAATTTAGATAGCAATGCGTTTACAGAAAGAAAAAATCTCTGCATTAAATTAACCTCAAAGTGCCAACAAAAGACACCCAAATCTCGATCGACACAGTTTTTGATGATAAACATTTTGGGTGTTGCCAACAGAATAACACACTTAGTAAACTTAATATCTTTTGTAAATGATATAATACATTTATGAAGTATGAAAGAACATATATGTATATCATAATTTAAAATATAAGCTGCTGGCATACATAAGTCAATATTTGAACATTTATATTCAATTTTTACATACAATCCATATTTTTATACCCTTCACCTTAGTGATGAGTGTATACTAAGTTTTATCTTCCGTTTGCAACACTTAGAAGGAGGCGTCAGTAACCCTACGAAGTATATATCAGCATCAAAAATTGAGTCAATTACGTGTCCGTCCGTGCGTCCGTGTGTCTGTCTGTTGTTGGCATTCTCACGGGCGTAAATTTTGTGGTATTGAGTTGGAATTTTTTTAAAAGTCACTTGAAGTTTTCGTACGCAGATCGCAGATATTTATTATTGACAAAATCGGTTAAAGCCCACGCCCACAATCAACAAAAATCTATGTGTCTACTACAGAAATTAAAACATGAATTTGAAATTTGATACGCGTATATATAGTTATGCCAACCACTGATGTGCCAAAATTGGGCATGGTCGAATAACATAGATGCCCACAAATTACAAAAAAAAAAAACCATAACCAACGTAAAACTAGACTTGCAAGCTGCTACGTAAGACATACACTATTAGAGGGCGCTATAGGACGTAGCATAGTCCACCGTTATGAATGGGGAGGGTATTTAATATTTGGCTTAAGCCAAATTTAGTTTTCTTACTTCTTTTCTACTATTTCGTTTTCTTTTCTTTTTGTATAGATATTCAAACAATGAAAAGGAAAATACTTTCCGGTGTTTTCCTTCATATCAAGCGAATTTATTGACGTTTTCTCCCCCCCCCTCCTTTTCATCTTTTCAACTTTTCAACTTTATTCTATTTTGTTCGCATATATCGTGTATTTTTGCCGGATGGTACTTTATTCGATACCTTTCAGTTCCTTCTGAGTTTTACTTTGTTCATTTTGCTTAACCTTTCAAGTGTCTGTGTGTGTGTGTGTGTGTGTCTAAAATCCATGGGAAACATTTATTGCATATCGTTTAATCTTATATCGAATAATAAATAAATAAAAAACACATACATATATAAGACAAACATGTACATATAGTTTTGTTTGTTAAACTTCACGTATGCACCAAGCAAAGCCAAGACAACACAATATGTGGAAGTTTCCCAACGACGCTGTATGCTGATTCATGCTTACTGTTTTGCCAATCGAATCGATTGCATAAAATCCTTAATATATATACATATGTGTATATATGTATGCAATTGTATAGGCACTGTGTATATTTGTATATATATCGCAATCAAGTCAACAATATTATTTAAAAGTCTCTTGTACAATATTTCAATATTTTACAAAACCTCTCAACCGTTCGCTCCCCTTCGCTGTTATCCTTATACGTAATGTATGTAAATTTGAATTTGAAAGCGATTTACCATGTTTAAGAAAGAAAAAAACCTTTATACAACATATTTGGAAATATGTACTTGGGTAGCGCAGTACAGCGATAAGCATGCAGTTTAAAAATCAGCATCCTCATCTTTCCCTCATTGTATTTTATTTCATTTCATTGCTTTGCATTGTATTGTGAATTTATAAGTGTGCACCACCTGCTCTTACACCTCTAATCAAATTATACACGTACTCTAGCACATACATGTGTAGTTGGAAGGGTAGCATTTGAAGTACCGAAAACAACAATAATAACGAAATGCTGGGAAAACGTTTTCAATTCAGTGATGTATGAAATAGAAGTCAGACAAACGTTACAAGGAAGTACCGATTACATGGCATGCATATGTACATAAATACCGTTAGATATGTACATTTATACCTTTGCTCTGGATAATGGAATTGAAATAAGACCAAATAAACAAACACGTATTATAATTCAAATAGAACAATAGCGGAACAAAACAATTTACAAAAATGAAATAAAAATAAAATTAAAAAAAAATGAAAATAAATTAAATAAATAAATAGAAAAAAACACCACTTCACAGAAAAACAATTGACAACCGTTTAAAAGCTACGCTTACGACGAATGTGAAATACCCACCACACCACAATTATACTAAAAAAGAGGACGTGGCATATATAAACATACAATTTGTGCATTCTATTAACAGATACTACATTATGTTCCATGTAGAGAAGATGGACAAAATAATACGAACACTTGACATAAACATAAAATTAAGTATTGCTTTTTTTTCCATATAAAGACTCTATTGGAAGTGATTCTAAAAATGGTCTTATTCGGTCCATTTTCAATAGGGCTCCTTTTTGAGCTAAAACATGTCCTTGTACTAGATATTTCAACAAAATATCTAAAAAATTTCGCACATATATGCACAGACATATTTGCAATAGGCCAAAGACCTACATAGGTTATAATCGGCCAGCCTTGATGATGATAATACACGGACAGACAGACGGACATAGATTTTAATTCTGAATTCTTCCATCTTATGTGAAGATAATAAAAATGTCTACAAATTAAATAAGCGAGAAAACCAAATTTGGTTTAGGACAAATGTTAAATAACCTCCACATTTACAAAGGTGGGTGTGGCAGATATATGATTGCTCTCTTTAATAATGTATGTATTACGCATCGATTGCAAGTCGAGTTTTACGTTGAGTATAGTTTTTTATAAAGCATTAAACGCGGCTTGTAAGTTGATACATAATGAAAATCCTAATTGTGTACCTGTCACGCCCACTTCTTATATGTACAGTGTAGTAGAGTGTAGAGTGTTTGAGATTTGCTTTTAAATGTTTTAGTTGTTCTAGATTTTTTTTCTTTTTGAGATTTTATTCCAATTTCAAGTTAATATTGTAGTGTGACAACGACAACAGCAACTTATCTCTGAATATTTATCATATCATTTCGCATTTGTCATGAAATTTTTATCCCAAAACTGCCACAATAATCTCACACTCACTTGTTTTAATTATGTCGCGTTCAATTTTGTACGGAAATGTCGCGTCTGTCCATTTTCAAATTAATCAAATATTGATATTACATTAACAATCATGTCATAACAACAAGTACAAAAGTTTATACATACATATATAATATATTTGTAATTTACATATGCATGAAACATTTCGCAACCGACAATAAAAACAGAACAAATGAAAATATTTAAACCACAAAACGCAAATAACACGCAGTGGATTGGTGGATAGTGAAAGAATCGATTTAAATATTGCCTCACAGGAGAGGAGTAAATAAAAATGTATACATAAATAATAGAGTGGATAGGCTCTACGCTGGGAATGCTTCATTTTTTGTTAACGACTGTTAGAGTTTGGGTTGAATTTTAACTTAAAGTTCAAATTCTACACGAAAAAGAGTATTTTGTAAATTTATTATTTTGTAGCATTCATTTTTATTATCTTCATCAAGGAGCCTGTAAAAGATTTCAAATCAAAATCGGAATCGATTTAATCATGTCCGCATCCGTCTGTCTGTCCATATAAAATTGTTCACAAACTACAGGACGCATTTTATAAGATATTTCAATGAAATTTGGTACAAACTTGTAGTTAATAGTTGGCTGTGTCAAATTTGGTCTTGATCAGACCATTTTTAGAACCCCTTTCCATATAATGATATGTCACAAAGTAATTTCAATGGCATTGCCTTACGTATACAAAGAAAAGTAAACTAATTGTAGCAAGGAGGTAAATGGTGTGAGGTATTAATTGTTTGGGCTTAACCGACTATAAATTTATATTTATATTAATATATTTAATTTGATGCTTTCACGCTTAAAGTTACATGACTATGTACCCATATGATAAAATAAATTGTTATTATTAATATACAATATATTTAATTAATTTCATTAACTTCATTTTTAATTAGTGCAAAGTTTATTAATCTGTTGAACAAAGTGGACGCATTAGTTAGTTAATCAAATCCTTAATCTTACTTAAGGAAGATTCAAAAAAGTAAAAGAAAAAAAGAAATCAAGTTTGGCTAAGGCCCCCCATATGTCGATGTACTAAAAATGGGCATGGTTGGATAGCAAACACTTCCACAATTTAGAAAAACCCATATTAACCCTAAAACTCCACTTGCAAGTTGATACGAAATATATATAATGACACGCCCAGCGTTTTTTATTATTATTGTAATCGTTATGGTTTTTTATTTGTTGTTGTAAAACAATTATAATTGTTTTTTGTTATTGTTATTGTAGTACCTTTTTTTTATTACATTTAATTTTATTTTATTTTATAATTATATTTAAGTTTTAAATTTAGTACGTAAGCTTTTCTTATATATTTTTTATTTTAAGTTGTTGTTGTTGTTGTTGTTGTTGTTGCAAACGTGTTTACTTTTTTAATAATTATTTTATTCATATATTAAACTTTCCACATAAGCCTATAATATAAGATCTCTACTGGATTGTAATTATTTAATATTATAACTAATAGATAAATAAATAAATAAATAAAAAATATGGCCATTCTACACATGTAAATATCTAATCCGGTGATTCTTAAACTTTTTGAACTGCGGAACCCTCCAAACGCATAATAATTTACACGCAACCCCAGTAGTTCAGCAATGATTAATTGTGTACATGTGTCAATTGATACAAAAAACATTTGCGGAGCCCTTTGAGTTGGCTTTGCGGAGCACACTTTAAGAAACACTGATTTAATCATTATACAAGAGAATTTATAACATTTCGCCATTCATTCAATCAAATTAATCATATTTGAAAAATTTATATTCAAGTGCCATCGCTGCAGTTATTACAGGGTGTTGTTTACACATAGAAAATGAACAAACAAATTATTTATTTATTATTGTTCATAAGTATTTAATGGTTTTAGATGTGTTTATATGCATAAAGTGGAATAATTATTAAATAAAATTTTTTACTAAAAGCACTGATTGTGGCATGTGGCATACACTTGATTTATAATTATTATTATAATTATTATTATTAGATATTAAATATTATTACAATTATCAAAAGAATCACATGTTATGCAATAATCATATTTCACATTAATTAGCCAACTGACTACATGAAGTAAATACAAAATGTTTAAAAAATGTTCAATTGTCAACAAGTTGGTGAAAAATTGTTATAAAACAAGCAAAAAAAATTAAATAAAATTTATAACAAATCTTGGGTAGCTCTACATATCTTTTTTGTGGAGAAGAAGTGGGCGTGGCAGATAATCAATTATATATAGTTTACGTACTGAGTATTATGTGTTACGACGGAGTCTTCTTCAAATCCACTACGTATCATGTACGTCAAGCTTCTGTTTCAATTAATTTCGTCCCATTTTCCCAATTTGTAATTGCGCAAGTATTGCTCAAAAGCGTTTCGTTGCAACATATGGAAGGCGGTAAAAAGTCACTGCGTAATAAAAAATGTAAATTATTCTACAACTAGACACTAACGCTAACTGCAACTAAAATATTTTGATCTGTAACATTCTTTACACACTTCTGTTCTCTTTTGATGGCTATTTTTCTATAGAAAACCTGCCACTTAAGAATTATGATTAGATTACTTTATAAAATTATTTTTTGTCCTTCTTTCGTATTTTCATCTTTTTACGGGGAGAGTGCAATGCCAAAAAAAAAAATCATAATCTTTCATAACAGAAGTTTAAGTAACTGACAAGCGAAACTTTTTCAAGTTTTCTTTCTTGTTATTTTTTCATATTCTGGCCACTATGCTACTCTTTGCTCGCTTTCTTCAAGGATTTTTTTTATATCAGTTTCGTTTTATTAGGTTTTTTTTTTTTTTTTAATTTTTTCTACATGAAGGCGGACACACGTTATGCTGATACAATTTCTTTATATATATATATGTTATACATATTTATGTATATTGCAATTTATACCAATTACAACAACTACAACGTTGTTGCTATAGTTACTCTATCCTAAACTTATTTGGACCAACTGACTACAAAAAGAATATCAAACAAAACACAACAAAAAGTAGTAAAAAAAATTTAGCTTATTTCAAATCTTAAATACCCTTTAGTAGGAGCTTTCAAGTCAAGTTTCACGCTATTAACGGTTTTTTGTACATTGTTGACGCAATGTTATCCAACCACGCCCCTTTTTTAGAACATCGATGAATGGCATCATTATAAATGTGTCTACCAAATTCCAATTTCTTAGCTCTATTTTTGTGGCAGATACATAGATTTTTGTTGATTGTGGGCGTGTCTACAACCTTTATTTTCCCTTTTTTGGCATCTCAATTATTATAATTATAAATAACTATAAAAAATTTTAATTTTTTGGTGGCAAACAAATAAATTTTTATCGATTCTGAGCGTAGGGCTTTGACAATTTTGCGTAATTTAAATCTGGAAGAAACTAGAAGTGGCTGTACAAAATTTCAGCTGTATATCTCAAATTTTATGATGGCAGGAATACTAACAACAAACGGTCATATGGACGGATGCATATAATAAGTCGATTCGAATCTTAAAAAAATATATATACTTTGCATAATATTTGAGACCTCCTGCTGGCTGTTGCAAATGAAATGGCAAACTTATTATACTCCACCTCTTATGTGTAGAGCATAGAAAACAAAATGAAACTTCATTTTATGAAATTGTTTAACACGAATAGAAATGAAGTGAATGAGATGGGGAGAGATGAGATAATAACAAAAGAATGAGAGAGACAACTTTGTTATGGACACATGGTACTGCACGCACACACACATTTGACAAAAAAAAAAAAAAAGGGACCCCATAAGGACAAATATGAATTTGATTAGGTTACGGAAAACTTTTCGGGTTGACAAGAGCACAACAGAACACACACAACGCACACACGTGCAGTTTTATACAATAATGAAAATTACACATTGTAAGTGTGACATTGTCAATATAATATGAATACGGATGCAGAAGCCAAACAGTTGTTGGCTAAAAAATTTCACCTTCAATTCATACAACATTCAGTTAATTCAATATTAAGCCAACAAATGTTAAAAGCTTAACTTAAACTTAACTTTGTTAGGAGTTGAGTGAAAGCTATAAAATATCCAACATTACAACTCTACTGATTATTAAATGTTATAAGTTTAGTAGAGTTTTTTTTGGCAAATAATCGTTTTAAATAGAAGTGAGAAAGAAGAAGAGATTTTTGATAATTGGCTAGAACAAAATATTCTTAATTAGTGACTTTTAAAAGTTGCATTCAAAGTTGGAGTATCACCATAACTGTTTAAAGCTTTTCTAACTTTTAATTTTCAGTTTGTTTAGAATATGATCAGAAAAACTTTAACAAAAATTAAATGTTAACATATTCATTAAAACATTTTAAAAGGATAACATTCGAAAAAAAAAACACTTTTACCGTTCTAACGGTATAATTTTTTATATCTACCTTATAAGACAAAGGGTATCCTAATAGAAGGAAACGTTTGAAATTTCACAAAATATATATTCTTGATTTAGAGTTGATTTAACAATGTCCGTCCATGTGTCCGTCTATTGTTATCACATGTACAGTCGTAAATTTTAAGATATTGAGCTGAACTTTGTTTTTCTTTGCAGACTCTTGTTTGGATTGGGCAAAGACGGTTTAAGGTCACGCCCACAAAAAACAAAAATATATCTATTTACTACAAAGATTGAAGAATAAAATTGAAATTTAGGATGCCTATATACATATAATTAAATCGTTCCTTAAACGATTAAGCAAAAATGGGTGGTGTACTAAAAATACACACCCACAATTAACATATATTTATCTAGCTTCCATGAAAATTTAATTTAATACATATATTAATAATAACCCCAACCATTTAAATGCAAAAAATAGGCGTAGTTGGTTAACATATACGCCCTTAATTTACAAAAAAGTCCATATAAAGCAGGAAACTCAACTTGCAAGTTGAAACGGAATAAAAACACTATTGAAAAGCGTGCCTGCCACGCCCATTTATAAAGGCCATTTAAGATTTAATCTATATCAGATTTAATGGTTCTGCTTTTTTATAAATCAATTAGTTTCACATAAATATAACTAAAGTTCATTTTTAATAATCTTTAAACACTATCTACATGTTCGCACACACTCTCAAACAAAATATATGTCATTTATTTTATAGCGAAACCTCTATAGTTCTTATATGCACTTTTCATTTTAATACGATTCGCTGAAAACATAACGTATTAACTAAAAGCCCAAATGGACCAAAAATAGCAGACGTACAGACATACGTTATCGATAAGCTTTGCATATCTTTTATAACTTCTTTAACTTTTTTCAGGTAATTATGTTTATAGATTTTTATATAGATTGTAGCGTATATAAAAGTCATTGTTTTAGATTTCCTTAGCAATCCATTGCATTGTATTTTTGTGGGAAGGCAGAAGTTGGTTGTCTCAAAACTTTTTTTTTTTCATACAACAGATACTCGTATAAATTCTTACTTTTCCTTTTTTGTTTCTGTTAGATCAAAAACCATAATATTGTAATAACAACATTTCTTCTGTTATATGTTTGTATAACTTTTTTTTTTTATCATTTATAAATATTCAGATTTTTTCACACAGAGGCGAGAGCACAATGTTGTATGTAAATGTATTTTCTTGTGTTTTTAGTTAAATTGCAAATTGTTTCATTATTCGGCATGTTGCTATAGCAAAGATATTTTATATATATGTCCATGGCTATTCATTATATTATTCATAATTAAAAAGAAATTGTGTTTTGAAAAATTTTATTATAATAAATATTTGCATGTTACCCGTAAATTATTTTTCTAGAAAAAAGGGAGAACCAGTTCAGTCAATATGAAATTAGATAAACAATTAAAGAAAAAAACTATAATCGGCTTAAACCTTATCTTAAATACTTTCCACTTTAATTTAAAATTAATGGGCGTGGCTTATAACTAATTACTTATTTTAATAACTTATGTATTTCGCATTACCTTTTAAGTCGGATTATAGATTAAAAGAAGTATTTTTTGTAAATCCCGACTCAACCACGCCCATTTTTGTCTCATATGCCAAATTTCAAATTCTTAGGTAAATTTTTTTGACATATATATAGGTTTTTGTTTCTTGTAGGCGTGTCTGTTATCCCATCCATCAATCAATGGCATAACTATAAATATATACCGATTGTGGGCCTAGCCCTTGATCAATTTTACCCAATTTAGGTAGCGATCTGGAGAAAGTCTCTGTAAATCAAAATGTACGATTTTTAGAGTATCAACAACAGACCGACATGCGGACAGACTGACGTACCAGATGGCTTGGATTTTGATGCTGATCAGGCTATCCAAGGTTTACTTCTGGATGTTGCAAATAGAATAGTAAATAAAAACTCATCGCTAAGATGGAGATAATCTAATCGTATCGACTCTTACAATCTTCTATAAATAATTATTGTTTTTCAATATGTTATATAATAAAAATCAAAATATTATATAATAAAGCGGCAATTACCACACCTTCCTTCAATTATACCGATGGATTCACAATTCAAATTTGAATCGATTGAACCATATCCGTCCGTCTGTCTGTTCAAATAAATTTGTGCGCTACGGATTATATTTTTTCAACTCTTTTGAGAAAGAATGCGTATTGGCCCAAAGAGAAACCCCCTAATATTTCCAGTTGTTGGTTTAAATTTGTATTTTATCAATCATGTGCATCCATCTGTCATGCTGGGCGTACTTATAACAAAGCGACACCTTTAACAGTTTCCAAGTAATTTAAATTTATTACAATCTGTTTTAGCAGCATATTAATTAAATTACTCATAATTAATAATTATTTTTTCATTTCTTTATATACCTGCGTAAAACGAGAAATAATGACACTTGGGTATGCTTGTTATGCTTAACAAGCACTTGTGTTCATTTTGTCTCTCTTTCTATCTGTACCTTGTACTCTCTCTCTCTCTCTCTCTCTCTCTCTCTGTCTTCAACTTTGTTCTACCTGTATGTTTTACGCTTTCGTTAAGTTGATACTACTGGAAAAGGCAGCTACCACTCCAGGCAGGCATATACCGAGTGTCCGTAAAGTATTAAAGCATTTTAATTATAATGTCAGCGTCACGAACTGTAAACTTTCTCCTTTTTTTTTTTTTTTTATAGAAAACAATCATTTATATAAAAAAATTTGTTCATCTTAATGAATTTCATTATATTATAAATATGCTTTAACGCTTTATTGTATTTTATCTTTTAAGCTTTGGATAATCGATTAGAGAACGGCATCGTCACTTGATAGGCATAAAAATATTGCAGTAAAAATATTTGTAAAAATAATTAAAATTAAGCATATTCGTCTGTCTGCCCATCTTATATTAATGACCCTAAATTTTAACATATTCCGCTGAAATTTTGTACAAAATGTACACACTTAGTTTCCGCATACAGGTTGTTATTTAAATTGACAAAAATCAACCGAGTGCCACACCCATATTTGATAAAATTTCATTTATTAACTACAAATATTGGGCTATTATGTTGTAATTAAATAAACTAGTGCACCTACGGTTGGAGCGGGAATGTATAACAAAAACGCCCACAATTTAAAAAGGACTTACTTGGCAGGAAGTCCGACTTTTTAGTTTATATGTAATATATACATTATTATAAGAGGGCATAATCAAAGGCCACGCCCATTGAATTTTGTACATGGTTATGAAGAGCATTTTGAAAATTGATTACAACTAGAGTTGGGATGTATGGCACGATTGCATAAATTGAATTATTGAACTTTGCATAGTACAGGTGGTAAATTGAATATATATTTGAATAGGTTTCGATTTGTTAAAAATCAGAAAAGTGGGTTGACAGCCACACCCACAATATATACACTATTTGATGTACAATACAATAGTAATTTAATAATTGTTAAAATATAAAATGCAATTGTGTCACGCCTACATGGGTCAAATTACGTCTATATGCCAGATTTATTTTAAGCCAAATATAGTTGCTTCTATAACATATAATTTAATTTATTTATGTGTGGTAAAATATATACATACATATCTATGCATGTCACTAACAAGACCCGTTCTACACCATAAATGAAAATGTTCCCCGTATACGAAAAATTACTGTCATTCTGCACGTAGTTATGTACTTTAGAATATTTTTAGAAAATTTTATGCTAATGGCATATATTGTACAGTAACGATCAGCGTTAAAAGTGATTGTATAGTAAAATTCTACAAAATTATGTTCAAGTAAGGAAAACTTTATAAAATAGTTGTTAACAGAATTGTACGCTGTCAGGCACTCATACACGCACGTACACACTACTTACCATTGGAAATGTCATTTTTAAAAAGTTTCACTTTAACAATAATACATAATCACTTTTGACATCGATTATATACGTTTAGTATATATTTACATATGAGAGTAGAATTCTACCAGAGTAGAATGTGTGTGTGTGTGCTGATTACAAAAGTTGTTCAGTTAATTTGTTTAGCATGTGCTTTGTCAGCATTATTCCAGCTCTCGAACGCGTTAGCCGTTCATATATTGACGCTTTTATATAATTTTAAATTAGATTTGAATGCTATTTTTTGTTTGTTTCAAATTTTAAGCACTTGCACTAATACTAGTGTCATGTATTACATTAACACTCATTTGTTTAGTGCACCGTTAATGAGTACTTTGGATGAAATTTCCCATTTAATGAAATCAACTTCAAAATTTATCATTATTTTTGTATTTTATAACAATTTTCAATGATTTTGTTAAGCGTGAGATTAGTAGCGGGAACAATAAGTGATTGCATTTTGTGTATTAACGTATAAAAATATATATCATGCGATATAATATTACAATGTAAGATAATAAGTGTTAATGTTTTTGTTTGGGAGCGACATTAATGAAACTGCCTGCTGCTATGTTACTCCTCCTTTCACCTCTTAATAAGTTTTACAGTTTATATGTAATGCGAGAAAGAAAAAAAATTAAGAACATTCAAAAGAAGAAAATACTAAATTTGTCTCCAACCAATTAATAAATACCTTTCATATTCATATATAAAAAGTAGGCGTGGCATGTATATAAATGCACCCTTTAATAATAGGGTTTAAACAAAATCTCAAATATCCACAGGGCGTGGCAAATACCTAATTAGGGTCTCTATTAAAGCACATATTATGTATTAACTAAAAGTTAAATTCTGAATCCAGAAAACAATTTTTGTACATTATGAGCAGATTATGCAGCCACGCCCCCTAAGTATTTGTATACTAAAATGTCAACTTCATAGGTCATATTTTGTTTGAATTTTTATCGATTGTGAGCGGGGCATCTCAACTGATTTTGTCTAATTTCAAAGCGAACAATAGCGATAAAAGGAAATGTTTGTTATTATCTTAAAATTTGCGGTAGAATTAGGACGGGCATGCCTAAATTATCTCATATTACAAAGCTGATGAGATATATATTTACATTGTAGGGTTGTGATGCTTCCTTCTGATTGTTAAATAATGTAGAGTCTGTAGAATAAAAGTTTATGCAAACCGGAGGGGCGTTCTTTTTTTTTTTTTTTTTTCAAATAATATTTAATATAATATTATTTTTTCTTTTTTTTTTTCTTTTTTTTCTTTTTTTCTTTTTTTGTACAATTCTTAATATTTTAATCTCCGTCATTCTCTATAACTTTTAACTATTAATTAATGCAAACACTTCATTATAGAAATAAATTCACTAATGAACGGATTTTTCTTTACTAGCAGAAAAATTTAAGTTAAGCACAACTGAACATACGCTATACAATACATAAACTAAATTGTAAGATTATAAAGTTATTATATAAAGATAATGAGTCCATAAACCGTGACTTTCTTACCTAACATTTTCATTAGTTTACGATCTTTTGATTTTTTATTATTATGTAAATATATATATATATATATAAATTAAGAACAAAAATTACTTTCGTATAGTCGTTCCTTACTTTTGAGGTACTCTTGTCAAATGTTACATTTCATATATATAAAAACAAGTAAATAACAAATAAAAAAACCGAATCTCTCTCTTACTCTCCATATTTACTTACTTACAAAAAGTGGGCGTAGTCGATACATGAGTACGCCTTCTAATAGTACATATATTACAAATCAGGTTGAAGTTGCGAGTTTTAAGTTAAATGCATTTTTTTTCTAAATTGTGGCCGTCTATGTTATGCAAACACACTTTCCTAGGTGTTGCAAACGGAACAACCAATTTATTTAGTATTTTAGGTGGAGGATGTAATGGCAGTGATATTAAAGTTAAGCAAAAACGAGTCATATTGCAGGTAAAAAAAACTCGAACAAATGAGAATTCTTTAATTCTTCCAATCCAAAGTACCAGCCAGCCTCAACCTCCTCTATTGTTGACTAATAATAAAAAAAACACTTAAAGTTTTTGTTGTTGTTCTATAAACATCAACTTTTTTCCAATACATTTTATTGTATAATAAAAACAACAAACGATATATGTTTGTTTATGGAATTTGAAAAAAGTCTCTCCCTCTCTCTCATCACTTGATAATGAAATTTTATGAACAATACAATTTATGAAGCACGCCCGTACGTATGTTTGTATGTTAACTCTTACTCTTGTTTTATATATTATTGATGAACCCTAAAGCTATTGTGAGTGTATTAAGGTTACTGAGGCTTTAACATAAACTACGATATTTACGGAAGATTTCATTTTAGCATTCACACACACAAACATTTCCTTATATCCACATATATTATAACTTATAAATTTTTTAACCACATAAAGGAAGATAATAAAAGGACAAATTATTAACGACCATCATAAAATAAATTTCATACAACATTTAATTACATAAAGAAATAAAAATCACATCCTGATGTGACTTTCTAACTACACATATACACAGAAAAAACTGGAAGTGTTTTAATAGTAGGAAGCGATGCGGACTTCTACAAAAAGTACATATATTCGAGATCAGCATTGAAATCATTTTAAACAAGTCCGTTCATATGTCCGCGTAAACTTTGAGATGTTTACATTATCCTGAAATTTTTTAGAAACTTTCCAAGTTTCTTTACATAATGAGCAAAATCGGTGAAAAGTCACGCCCACAATCTACAAAAAATTTCCAACAAACCACAAAAAATGATTTATGGAGTTCAAATTAAATAAATATAATTGACATTATCCTCTCCAAATATGCGACTAAACTGGGCGGAATCATAAACACCCACAATTTACAAAAAATTTTTATATAAGGCCCAAAATTTTATCTATAATGCTGATATTGAGTAAATATAATTATAATTATCCGATCCATGTGTATTACAAAAATGGGCGGGATCAAATAACGCCTACAATATACAAAAAAACCTTTCCTTGATACAGAATCCAACTTTAAGTTCATTCTAAATATGTATATACACTATTACGAAGCATAATAAAGTACCTGCCACGCCCACTATTTGTAAATTAAAGTGAAGGGTATTTCAACCTAACCTGTATGTACAGCATTGATAAATACATTGTCCGGAAAGTAAGCCTAATTACGCCGGCTGTTGATTCGGAAACTGAAGAGAAAGAAAAAATTTATATTAACATAGGTCCGGAAATGCGATGCGGTAGATTTTTAGTCACCTTTATGTTGAAAAAATCATATTTTATAATTTTCTGTGCACCCTGTATACATATGTTCATTTGTTTGTACATTTATAAAAATAGTTTTAATAAATTTTTGTGTGTTCTTTAAAAAGTATTTTTAATTATTTTGAAGTTTTATCAAAAATTGGACTTGTACCATTTTCATTATTATTATAACTAAAAATATATATTATATATGTAGTATAAGTTTTGTATATACTTAAAATTTATTATATATCTAATGTTTATATTTATTTATTAATGCTTCACTTAATATTGTTGCAACTTATCATACTCATCCCCAAAAACACAGATTTGTACAAACATGCAAAAAATAAAATAAGTGAAAATGTTATATTCGATCAAGCCCGGCCATTTAATACTGTACCACACATGGTATCACAAATTATGTCACAATTAGTTTAGCTGCCATATCAGTCACTTTGTGTCATATTATTATATGGCAAGTGGTTCTAAAAATGGTGCGATCGAGTTCAAATTTGTTACAGCTTAATAATTAAGCTAATTAACTATTCTTCACAAGATTTTATGACAAAATATAAGAAATTGCAAGTTTTTTCCTTATATGGGAAGTGATCTTAAAAATCATCCAATTCGGTCGATTTTCCACAAGGTTTCTCTCTGGGTGAAATCAAGTCATAAAAACAAATTTCATTGAAACAATCAAAAAAGAAAAAGTGCAGCCTGTGACGCACAAATTTACATTGACAGGCGGACGGACGTGATTAAATCGCTTTAACTTCGGATTCTGAATCAATCAGTATAAACTTAACATACCCTTTGGCACAAATGATTCAAAATATATATAAAAAAAAAAACCCAAACAACCATTTTTATTCTACTCAACATAGTAGCATTTCATGCAAGTTGTCTTTCTCTCTAAATCTAGGAAATCTTTTCTTGTCTTTCTTTCCATTTATATTTTCTATTGTTTTTGCTTTTACATATACAGTACTAGAAAAACTGCAATAAACAACCAAATGAACAAATAAAATAAAAGTATACAAGTCGAAGAAGAAGAAGACGAAGAAGAAGAAAACTTAGTAAAAGAAGAAGAAGAAGGTGAAGGCAAAGTTCTTTCTATATAAGAATTTATAATTTTGTTTTTATTAGAATGTTCAAGTTGGCACAACTTTTAAGAGAGAAAAATCCCACTTTTTAAAGCTTAACTTCTTTAGAAAATCATTTTGCGTTGAAAGTTATTCTCCTCCTCTGTTCTGTTTATCATGTTATTGTTCTTCTTTTTGTTATTGTTATCTGCACGTTTTTACTTAGCCAACTCTTGCTCATACATAATGATGATTGTGATGTATTATAGAAACAACCATGGAGAAAATGTATATGCACGTGTGTGAGTGTAAGCAAGAATATATAAGCTAAATAAATAATAATTGCCAACATAGCATGAAAGGCTAACTATATATAAAACTGTATTTTACTTAATGTACGGCCATATTTTTAAATGTTCAATACATACACACATACACACGTTTCCTTATATATAAGTAAAACAAAAAGTTTTGTGTAATTTAATATATTCGAGCAAGATTTTTATTTAAGTTGCACTCTAAAGGAATGATTTTCATATACTCCTTATAAGAAGAGAGGTATACTAAGTTTTTGTCAATTCTGTGTCTGTCTCTTACTGGCATTGTCATCATCAAAAATGAGCATAGCAGGTACAAGATGACACTCTCTAATAATGTGTGTCTCACGTGTCAGCTTGCAAGTCAACTTGTACGCTGAATATGGTTTTTTGTAAATTGTGGCGTGTACTCGTATATTATCCCACCATGTCCCATTTTTACCGTTATAGATAAATTTTAACTTCATGGGTCAATTAAATATATTTTTGTTGAAGATGGGCGTGACTTTTTACTGATTTTTCCCAACTGAAATCTGCGTGAAAAATTTAAAAGTATGCTTGTAAAAAATTTAAACTCAATATCTCTACGGAGATGGACATACGGACACACAGACATGCGAACATACAGACATTCTTTATCGATTCAGTTTATGGGGTCTTTGAGGTCTCCTTCTGGGTGTTTAATTAGAATGATGGTTAATGGAATCTTACCTTCCATCTTGTGTGTATGTTAATTAGGTAATAAGTGAATATATCAAAGTTGGACTCAATTCTAGAATCCTGAAATTTATTTCCAAAATTGATTTTTAAAATAGCAAACATTTTGCAAATTCTTAATATTTCTAAAAAAATTACATTTTAATTACTCCAGCAATAACGTATAAAACACGTCTAATAAAAATTTATTGCATGTGAGAGATAATAACGTACTATCGTATGATATGAAATTTTCATATCTCGCTAATTAAACAAACGTGTTGATATGTGTGCTTATGAAATATTTACAAAATCAAATGATATTCGAATATCATAAATTAGTATTAAATGTAGAACATTTACAACAACAACTGCAATTGTCAGAATAGCAATTGTCATATACCACATATTTGTGCTTTCAAAAGAACATAAAACATATCACTAACTAAATAATTTATGATAAACGTTTTTATCTTTTTTAACTTTAAATATCTTTATATATATATATATATATATATATACCCCGCTGGCTATATTCTAATTTAAAAAAAAAAAAAGCATTCAATCAGACAATTTATCAATATTTTTTTGTATGAATGTATTAATCTATTCATGGAACTATTCTCCTGCTGTGCACACATTCGTCTATTTTTCATATAATTTCCCATAACCTCACACACACACATGCACACACTATATAATAGAATGATTTATTTAAAAAAAAAACAACCTCGTAATCTGTATGATTTCGTGAAATTATTAAATACAATATACAATATATGCACAAGTGTGGTATTGTGTGGTCTATTGAATGAAATTGTGATTACAAATGAGAACAGTCATTGGATAGATAGATGAGATATGATTGTTGGAGTATTAGATCACATTCACAATGATTGATATTCATATTGGTATGTGTGGGTGTGCACATGTTTTATAGTATAAGAAAATTGCCGATTTCATCACAATGTAATGGTACCAGTACAGTACTGTATTACTTACCATTGTATTGTACATAGAAATAGTTCATGTGGCAAGGGCTTCTCAACCAGACTATTAGGTTAAAACAAATAAAACTAAATATAACAAAAAGATATAAAAAAAAAACTGTATATCGTTTAGCTCAAACCTTATATATGTACCTTTAGGCGTGGCATGTATACGATGTATACGACGCCCTTTTTAAGCACAACACGTCACATGTCAAAATTCATCTCAAATGTTGATTACTGTCTAAAACACGTTTTTTTCTAATGTGGGCGTGTCTATTTTTTAACCACGCCTATTTTTTTACACATCTTTAAATATATATTCGTGTTTTAATATCAAATAAAATTTATAGCTCTAAATTTTATTACCTTAAAAACATCTTCCTAATTTTACATAGAAATAAACCCAAAGGGACTAAGTAGGTCTATAAAAACTTACTTTTTTAGCCTAATATCTAGTTTTTTTATAAATTGTAGGCGTCTATAATTTAGCCACGCCCCTTTTTACAATATTGATGATTATATGTAGCACATGAAAATTTTGTTACTCTATTTGTGTGGGCGTGAGAAATTTTTGGTTATTATAGGCGTGGCAATAAAGCGATTTTGTTATTCCTATATATAGAAATGGATCGATGAATCGATCGAAATTTACATTTTTAGCTTTATACTTTAATTTTGTAATCGTGACCATTTCAATGCAGACGCGGACACATACGGATATCGTTAAATGGACTCGGAAAATAATAATTGATAAAATTCCATTAACCATCTACCATCATCTTTATGTAAAATATGAGCCGTTCATTTCGAGAGTTATTACCTTTTCGGTATAGAAATTACCCCCAATTAAGAAACATTTTTAAGAACACCCCATCACACCTTCAACGGGTTCGACTGTTGTAGGTATCGAACCCGCGATCCACCGCATTAGAGCTAAACGTTATGTGTTTAGCCTATTGGATAAACTAAACTAAATTTTGCATAAATATCAATCATAAGAGTGAAATTTTATTTCTATTAAAAATTTTGAAGCCATCCCTTGTAGAAACGATACTTTTCCTACATTGCCTGCTCTGTAGTCTTCCAGGTTAGGGCTTTAAATACAGCTTTTTTGTATAGAAAAAAGTCACTACTTTAAAACTCATGAAGAAATGTATGTTTTTAAATTTGTATCACAAATTTTTATCACAAATTTAAGAACATACATCATGGAAAATTTCATATATTATATACTTAATACCCTAACAGTATATATTAATATTCTGCAGTAACCTGTTGAGTTTATAAAAAGTAATAGATATCAATTCATGAATAAAAGTTCTATTATTGCATTTCAACACTACAGAATCAATTTGTATTTTATTGTACTTCGATATAAATAATTTTTACATTTCTATGTACCACTATCTAATATCTTTCCTTTCACTCTCATTTTTAAGTATTATTTACCTTAGACTTGTACTTTATTCTTTTCTTTTCTTTTCTTTTCTTCTCTCTTCTAATTTTTTTTTGTTTTTTTTTTTTGTTTCGCTTTACTTTTTCTATCAATAAAACTTTACCTCACTCAGAAGAATGATACGTAAGTGTATTTATTTCTTACTTCTACTTGGCATGACAATTTTTCTTTAAAAGACAAATGGCAACACACAATTGTTAAATAAAGCAAAACATTTCCTTAACATTGATTATAATACAAAACGTGTACTCGATCACGTACCATCTTCGACACTTGTTCAAAAGAGAAACAGAACACAAGTGAATCTATATTATAAACGATTCTATTCGATCATTTAATGCTCTGCACCATTTAATTCCACAATTTATACCGTAATTGGTTAAATTTCATCCATAAAAGTGAGTCGTTGTCAGGTAAGAGACACTTTGAGAAAAAGGGGATTTCTAAAATAATGCAATCAGGTCAAAATGTGCCATAAATACCATAAAAAAAAAACCGAAAATTGTGATTAAAAATAGTTCGCATAGACGGATATAGTTAAATCGATGCAGATTTTAATGTTGAAGAAAAATATATATGAATATGTTAAATAAAGTTGAATGCATTTTTGTTAGTTGTACAAATGGAATAGCCCACTTAATATACTCATCATCTTGTATGGAGACGTACAATATGTAATATAAAATAAAATAACAAAAATTAATTTTTAAAAACAAAGCAAAGAATGTAAAGTGTTGTAGAATATAAATTGTATTTCACCTTGGTGACAAAACAATGGCATTTTTTTTCTTCATTCATTCATTGAAAAGAACAATAATGCTAATATATTTGTGCTGTGGTTTTGTTTTTTTTTTTTTTTCACTGCATCCGCTGTGACTGGTTGGAATCGGTTTTTTATGAAAATAAAAATTAGTGATAAATTGTCTTTATTTACTTATCATTTACTCCACGTTATGTGAAGAGTGTACCAAGTTTGTCATTTTATAAGTAAGTATCAGAAGTTATAACTATAACTATATATATATATATTATTAATCAATATCCAAATCTGACAATGTCTATATGTCCGCCTTTATTCTTAAAACGCTTATTTTTGCAAATTGATATATTAAGCTAAAATTTTAAACAAATATTTTTAGTCTAGAGAAATAGTTTCTTCTTTAAAGTAAAAATAAAATCGGTTGAGCCGCGCCCACAATCTATAAAGCAACAAAAATTTATTTACAGGGTATGGACAAAATAATATGAACAACTAACATTTGCACAATAATAATTTTTATTAATAAGGTGTCTGCCACCATTTACTTTTAGAACAACTGCAGTGCTTCGCAGAATAGATTCGTAGAGTGTCTGAATAGTTCTTCTACCATTTTTATTGCGGTAGTTTTTTATTGTCTGGCCACAACTCTTTTTGACGCTTGTCGATCCCCACCATATAACTTAAAGTTTCGACCACTATTCCTCTTCGCCGATGATGTTTTTCATACGCTGTCGTAAAAGTCGACTTTAAGGTGATACGTAATAAGTACACTATTTGTGGGCGTAATTATATAGCTTGTCATATAAAAAAGTAGGCGTGGTCGTACTCTTACAAGTTACAATAACGTCCTTTTGGTTTAAAATATAAAAATAAGAGGAGAGACTAATTAGGTAACGGCCATTCCCACTAAATGTGGATAGTACTCAAAAATTTGGTATAAATAAAATTTAGTTTCTTAAAAGAATAAAAAATATAAGAAAACATTCGTTGTAATAAAAAAATTTCTTTTGATTAAGATACGCTTTTCCACAAAATACTGCCCATATGTGTGATAAGAAGAAGAGCATCTGAAATCTGCTGGCTCTTATACTTTACATGCTGCAATGCATCGAGAAGAGACACAATTGGCTTAAATTTAGTTTCTTCATTTATTTTATAACAATGTTTATAAGATATTAATTTATATCATATACTCGTATATGCCGTTACATATTCAGGCTATGCCAAAAAATAAAATGATTGTTGACGAAAATTTTCATCCACAACAATAACAAATTCACATCTGCTGCAGTAACGGCCGCATAAAACATCATAATGCATAATTGTACTGAAATGTATGGGTGTTGTACGAAAAAAACAACACAATACCCTAAAGTACACGTGCAATGGTACAAATGAATATCATGCATGCATGATATCAAAAACAATAACGACAACAACAACAACAATAACATTTCAGTTATTCAGTACAAGCCGTAGATGTAAATATGAATGGACGTGTATACGTAACTTATATAAAATCATCCATAATACTGGCATAATAAATGCTATTAAATACGAGAGAGAAGGAGCAGGAATAGATTATGTATGCTAGTGGTAGTAGTAGGATTGTCTGCAAAATGCTTTCCTATCCGTAAATAGAAAATGTTCATGCAGCCTTTGTATAAATACAACCATTGTGTTGTTGGTATTGTGCAGCAGTTATAGCTGTTAGGCTTGGTATGTGCATGTGTGTGTGTGTGTGTTTGTGTATGCTTTTTTGGGTTTTTGGCAAAAGGCATATTATTATGCTAATATCTCTGATATTAATAAATTGTTGAAAATTTGCATTAAAGCACTAATTATACACTAATTAAGCTTTCCAAGCAAAAATGCACACTCTCTGCGTACACACAAACAACCACCTACCTAAAGGTATATAGATGGAGTTAGAAACGCTAGATAAATGTTGGCTGCCATATGAGAATATAAGTGGAGAAATTTTTAAATAATTCATTTTCTCTATACTCTCTCTCTCTCTCTCTCTCTCTCTCTGTCTCTCTCTTTCTGACGAAGTAAGTGGCTATCAAAATACCTAATAATTAATTGTATGAAATAAAGGGCAAAATATGCTTCCGTTTAGCTGCAATAGAAAAATTCAATTTTAGTATGTCCGCACGTCCAAAAACATTTCTAAAGTCGATTACTCGGTTTAGAAGTTTGTGAAATAATTTTAAAGAAAAAAAGTGAACCATTTTTAATAGGGTTCTTTTTTAGGACAAGACATGTCCTTGCACAAAATTTTAAGGAAATATCTCAAAAACTGCGACCTGTAAACATCACCTCCAAACACTTATAGTTGTGCATTTATAATAAAAATTTATCCTTAAATATAAATTTAAATTCCATATTTTTTTATAAGTGGTTTTATATACAAATACATATACATATATTGTGTTTAAAGTTTTTAATATTTTTTTTAAAAGAAATTTGTAATCATGAGTACCAGCTCTCTTACCATTACTTTTCAAACTTGTTTAAGTTTTTATGTTACACGTTTGTTTTTGAGAACAAAATAAAAGAAAATATGCCGGAGAGAGTAATAAAAAAGCACTTTTCATAAGTTTTCGTTTTGGTTATGAGTTTCATTGTGTTCGTAAAATCTACACACACACACACACACAAACAAAATTTTCTAATATAAAATAAATTTTATTATTTTTAAAACAATAACAAGAAAAAATGAAAAAATCTTTGAGAAAACGATGATTCTATTTCTTTTACGCTGCGATTATTACCTCCTCCCACGTTCGTGGCGCATTTCTTTTATAACCTAAAAACTGTCAACTTCTACACTTAACTTGGTTTGGCTGGTAAGGTTTTTTCCTTTTTTTTTTTTTCTTTTCTTGTGGGGTTTTTTTAGTTTATTAACTTGCTGGGTAGAAAGGTTTTTTTTTTAATAATTTCACTGCTATTTGTTTTAGTGCTCATATGATTACGTAGGTACTTTTTTTTATAGTTATATCCTCCATAAAAGATATATAAAGTTTTTCATTGCATTTGCAACACCGAGAAGAGAGTGTCAGATTCTCTACGAAGTATATATAATATTATTGATCAACATCAAAAAATTTTACGTATGAAGTTGGAATTTTTTACATATATTTACAATTTGACAAAAATGGATATGGTCGGCTAACAGACCCGCCCCCAATCGACAAATATCTATTTATCAGAAACAAAATTTCTGAGCTATATGATTATTTTATGTATCAATGTGCCAAAAATGGACATGATAGGATAACGGACACAATTGATAAAAATGTATATAAAAATTTAGGTATAAAGTTGAAATTTTCTTCACAAATTTATAAGTATCCCTTTGATTGATATAGTAAAAATGGGCATGGTCAGATAACAGAAGCGCTCATAATTTACAAAAAAAAATCACTTATTGAGGGCGAAGTCGGGCCCATCGTTTGTAAGTAGCTGTGAAGGGTATTTAATATTTCACCTAAGCCGAATTTAGTTTTTTTATATGTCTTTTAATAATTTTGGTACTATTTGCTATAGTGTTCATATGATTACATATGTTTTCATTTTTTTTCATTTATTTTTAGGATCTGTGTACAGGGTGGAAAGAGTTTAGGAGAAGTGAGCTAGTTGTCTTCGGTGGGGTGGGACCGTATCCCATAATATATGTCACATTGTTATGCAAATTGCATTTACATAAATTTTTACACATGTCCCCATATTTTTATACCACCATTCATCGTTCCATACATTCATATAAAGTGAAATTCGAAAACATTGCCGCGTGTAATCGCATAAACAAATGTTGTTAGAATGTAAAATGTTGCATGACAGGCACAAAGTTGCATGTCCTTCCCTACATACCACATATAAATGTGACAATACAAGAGAGGGGGGGAGGAACGGAAAGTGTTGAGAATATAGCATATTTGCATATTTACATATGCGTTTTCTTTTTATTTTTTTTACTGTAAATTGTTGACATATTTCAAAAGATTTTTACTACTTTTTAGTTGTTCGCGTTTTCCATTCTAATTGAAATATGGCAGCAGAGAATATGCGTTCGTCCTTTTTCCATTTCGAATAAAAAACAAGGAAGACAACTAAATTTTACTTAGGCCAAATCTTAAATACCCTCCACATCCGCAACAATGGCCGTGGCAGATATATATTACGCTCTCTAATAGTATATGTATTACGTATCAGATTGAAAGCCGACTTTTACGTTGAGTATGATTTTTGTAAATTATGGGCCCGTACTTTATCCGACCATGCCAATTTTTTCTTGACCAATTAAAATATCGATCTTTATGAAAAAACTGAACGTATCTATACAAAATTTCAGCTCAATATCTCAAAATTTGCCCTAGTTAGAATGCCCACAATAGGCAGACACACGGAAAAACATGTTTATGTAGATCGACCTATTTTTTGATACTGATCAAGCTTATATATATTTTGTAGGGTCTCTGACGCCTCTTTCCAGATCTTGCAAACAGAATGACAAACTTAGTTCTCCCTTTATTTTTTTTTTTTTTTAGGAGGATATACAAAACATAATGTTCTAAGTAATAATAGAAATTTGAATATTTTTAATGGCAACATATGTGCCTATGCATACATATACATATACAAATATTCTTATATATATCTTATATATATGTATTCATTTAAATTAAATGCAATTTCATTACAGACCACTAAGTAAACTAAACTAAAAGGCTACTGCATAATTTATTTATTAACTAGTTTAGGGGGGTTTTGGTGTGTGGCTTAATATTTCATTTTATTTAAATGCAAGTTAATTAAATATAAACATATGTATAGAGTACTCACATTTGTGTGTGAATATGTGTTTTTCACAAATATATATTTTTTCGCTTTCAAGCCAATTATCTCTGTTTATTAATGAGCCTTTTATAATACCACCCCTTTTATATATTCTACATGAGATGTAGAGGTGTACTAAGATTTTCCTTCTCTTTGCAACATTTAAGCGTCTAAAACAATCAAATCTAATCAATATTCGTAATCAGCATTAAAAACTAAGTCGATCTAGTTTGTATTTGTCTGTATATCCATGTGTCCGTGTGTCCAAACGATGTTGGTACTGGATTAACTTTTACGTCAAATGAAGTTTTTGAACGTTTCTATTATGCAACCACGCTCACTTTTGCCACATCGATGGATGTTTACTGAATTCCAATTTCATAGGTAAATTTTTATAGAAAATATATAGATTTTTATTGTTTGTAGGCGTGTCTGTTATCCCATTCAGGCTATTTTTCACACTTTGATAGATATCACAATTACGAATTTGAACTTTTTAATGGCAGATAAATGTTGAAATGTAAAATTAATAATAATAATGGTGCCTATTACTATAGATGAACATACGGATATACGGACATACATGTATGTTATGTGTTTATCGTCCAATACCCATCGTTGAGACATAGAGTGGACGTTTATAAGGGAATTGAGCGTCCCTGGGCGCCCCCCCCGAAGGAGGTCCCAATTTTAGAACTTACATCATAGGCTATGTAGAGTTCACCCCTTGGTAACCAGGGTTTTCAACCATGCACTACCAGCGATTTTACAGCCCCCGCGATGCACCCACAAGGGGGCCTACCCAAAAGTACGTACTGGCAAGAACCTTAGTTCTTGGGGCTCCAGTACCCCGCGGTACCAAACTTAGTCTTTGGTAGGACTGTCGACCCCTAGAGGTCTCCCATATTCAGGTAGCCTATTACCCACGGGCTGGTGTCCCGTTTAATTTTATTTGCTACGATTTTTGATTTGATACCTGGATCTTGTCCATGGTATCTATTTATAATTGGATCATTAGCATATTACTTTTGCCCCGTGATCCTTGGACGAAGCACCTATTCCGGTACTCCGTTTCAGGGCGGGGCCCAAAATACGGACATACAGACGATCATGTCTATATCGATTTAGTTTTTTAATCTGATCAAACATCTATTTAAAATCTCCAAAGTTTCTGTCTAGATATTGAAAGCAGAATATCATGCTTAGTACACCATCACCTCTTAAAAGGAAGGGTAAAAAGACATCGTCGCTGCCATTCCAATTATTTATGCAATTTTTTTTTATAAATTAATTTAGCTTATATCTTATTTTGTTTATGTTGTTTCCTTTTTACTGCCTATTTAACCCATGTGTCTAAAATACAATAAAACTAAACGATGAAAATTGCGGTTAAACCCAAACATTTCATTAATTTTTTGTCTTTCCCAGATGTATAGATTTAAAAAAAAAACTTCTAACTATTGTGACCTACATGCTGGATATATCCATAGATACATGAAATGGACAAAATAATATGAACAGGTTTCATCATTGTAGCCTTTCCATGAATGTAAGCTCTGTGGGGCTCTGAAAGACTTGCTACGTAAACTGCGCATTATTTACACGGAAGCAATGTTGCCAACATGCAGCAGGATGTACTATATTGTATGATGTTCATATTATTTTCTTCATTTCAACAACAACAAACCAACGAAAGCACCAATCAAGTATACAAACAAATTGTTATGTGAAAGAAACTGCTCATGTATGCGTAGTTATGCCAAATGTGGAAACAACTTCAATGAAAATGAGATGTTTTAAAAAAAAAAATATTTTTTAATAATTCTTGAGGTTATGTTTTAATAAAATTTATTATATGAAAGTACATGTATGTATGTGCATAAGTACATATTTATGCACAATAGACGGTATTTGTAAAGTTTTTATTGTTCTTCCTACATACATAACTCTCATAAAATCTGATATGGTAGCTAAAAGGCTTTCACCTGTTTCCATATACATTTGTGTAAGAGGTATATGAGTTTTTTTATTATGGTTGTGTAAAATTTTAATTATTATTTTTACTGAAATACACTAATAACACAACATTCAAACAATGCTTTATAACAAACACCAGACTTTTGCACCAGCATACTTCTTTCTATATTTGACATTTCAAGCATAAATAAAAATAATGAAAACACTTTGAATAAACATGCCAATGTAGATATTTTATACTTAACAATAATAGTGTATATATATATAGTATATTTGTTACATGCATTTGTATTTACAAAAAATTTTGATATGATAGGATAAATATTTTATAATTAATTAAAGACAGTGAGCGGGACTCGTAGTTATATGAATCAAAAATATATATCTCACAGTTATTAGCACACAATTATTAGCATGAAAATGTTGAATATCCGACTCACACACATTTTTGCTTACTGTGGCTATAAATTTACAAATTTGGTACAATTTTTTTTCTTTATTATTTTCTTCGAAATAACCATTTTCATTAAATTCAATTAAAAATTATATTAAAAAAATATTGTTAGTTTAGTAAAATATAAGGAAATGTGTTTAAGTAATATTTTAAGAAAAGAAAAGTAAAAATATTATAAAATTTTGTAAAATTTATAAAAAGTCGACTTATTCAATCGAGATTCTAAAATGGTACATTATTTTGCATATTTTTTTCCCTAATATTTTTAATTATTTCAAAGAACTCAAACCATATTAAACAAGTAAATTTGGTTTAGAACAAATCATAAATACCCTCCAACGTTGGGAGCAGCAGATGTATACTAATATTACGCTCTCTAATAGTGTATGTATTATATAAAAATATTTATCGATTGTGGGCGTGCAAAAACTAAAAATGTGTCTGTACAAAATGTCAGTTGAATATGTCAAATTTTGCCAACAACAGACAAACACATGGACATATATATCTAGTTCGACTCAGTTTTTAATGCTGATCAAGAATATATATACTTTGTAGGGTCTCTAGCGCCTCCTTTAGGATTTTGCAAACGGATCTCATGTGGAGGGTATTAAAACACTTTGTATGCCGAAAGGTCTACTTTACCAGTAGTATTATAATATAAACGGATATTCTTCTACTTTGATTTTTAACTGTGATTAATAAGTAATGATGATGGTAGGGGTCCCAGATAAAACCCCTCTTTATACTTGTTTTTTTACTATTTTTAATTAAAACGCTTGAACATAAATTTTTATTAGTTTTCTATGTAAAAGATTGTTTGCCTTTACTTTGTTTTTTTTTTTTTTTGTCACTTGCAATTAAATATTTATACACTTTATATTTTCATCTTCATTTGTTTATATAATTACATGTAATAACAATAATAATAATATTTTTTTATTATAGATATTAATTAATATTATTTGTTTTACATGATTACAACTACTTAACAATTTTATTATTTGCTTTTATTTTTATTTTTATTACACTTTATTAATTAATCAAAGTCAAACTTATTCAAAAAAAAAAAAAACAATAATATTAATAAATAAATAAAACCGAATGAAACAAATACGAAATTTAAATACAAAATTTAACTCTTTACAATTCAAATGAAAATATTCAGCTGTAATTAAATTATTATATATGCAAGAAAAAAAGAAGTCAATCATACATACAATATATGCACAGTTCGCGATTTTTATTATAATTTAATTAAATATGAACATTTAAATACATATTGTTTTTGTCCCATCTCATTTCTAGCATTTTCAGTTCTGATATGAAAGTGATTTTATGCATCATATAAGCGTATGTATTGTACATAATTATGTTTATATACAGGTACATATGACGTGTGTGCCGTCTGTGGTAATCATTCTCCTGGTCGCAGAAATTCTTATGTTACAAACTTGGCAAAAAAATTGCCACGTATTAAAGGTTAATATTGAAATTGGGCAAAATTAGACAAAATCGCTTAAACGACACGCCCACAATTTAACAAAAACTGAAAATATAGCAAATTTTTTAAGTAAATTTTCTCAAATACTTATAAAATTCAGAATATATGTTTATTGACATATATATACTCTTCGGGAAACTATAGTGCATCAATGGTGGGTGTTCAAATGTTGACCTCACCTAAAAATAAATTTTTTAGTTATTTGTTTTTGTAATTTAATGATTATTTTAATTTGATGGAAAATGAATAAATAAAAATTAATGGTTAATTGTGAGATAAACTAACGTACCAAAAAGATATACGAGGGTAGACCCAGAAGTATACGACCTAACAAATAAAACACAAAATATTTGAAAATAAGTAAGAAAACTTAATTTGGCTTAGGCTAAGTCAAAAAACCCTACACATGTACAACGGTGAGCATGCCAGGTATATTATTACGCCCTCTAATAGTATATGTATTACGTATAAGCGTGCAAGTCTAGTTGTATACTGGGTATGGTTTTTTTAAATTATGAGCGTGTTTTCTTAACCGTCCACACCCATTTTTAATTTATCGATGGATAGATTACTTGTACATATGCAGACCAAATTTCAACTTTATAGCTCAACTTTTATAGCAAATAAATCGTTTTTTATCGATTGTGGGCGTGACTCTTGACTAATTTTTCTCACTTTATAAAGATCTTTGGGCAAAAATTAAAAACATCTGTACAACATTTCAGCTCACTATCTCAAAATTTACGTCCGTGATAATGACTCCAACAGACGGACACACGGACGTACATGTCTAGATCCTAGATCTAGTTTTTGATGCTAGTTAAGAATATATGTACTTTATAAAGTCTCTGACGCCTCCATCTGAGTGTTGCAATGGGAATTGGCAAACTTAGTATACCGCCCCTCTTATGCGGAGGGTATAAGAAAATATCTTTATTTCTCAACATAGTCTCCTCATTCAATAACACTTTGTGAGTATTCTTCATTTTTCCGGGCATGATCACCTTACCTTATACCCTATTACGAGTATACCAGTGTAGACAAAGAAGTAGACTGCTTCAGAGTAAAATGAAGCTCTCTTTGGATATTGATTGGAATGAATCCATTCAAATAAAACTCTTTTATCACATGACGTTGATCAATTTTTTCCAATGAAAACGTTTACTATTAATGGTTGCACATAAACACTTCACAATGTAGTTAAAACTTTATAAGGTATGAGCTTTCTACTTTTTATACATCAGGTTAAGTACTACAGGGACTATCCTCGAATATGTAGATTTTTTACAAATTAATTTAAAATTTTTCTTTCATACTTTATTTCAGCAAACTTTCATTAGCTGAATTCTAGAACCCAGAGTATTTTTCAAAAGAATTTACTGTTTCTGATAGTGGTGTAGAGTATTAAATAGTTGATAATATCTACTGTTCACCATTCAATTAGGCATGTTTTTCAATTTACGAATATGTCCATTCCTGACTGCTAGTATCTCTGACTTGTTTTCTTTATTTTTAGCACAGTATAGTACATAACGACTGGACGGCATACTAAGTTTGTTATACTGTTTTCAATTAGTAGAATTTGCCCTAAAAAAAAATTTAACAAATCATAGATTTCATTCCATTAAAATCCAAGTCAATTGAACAACTTTTTAGTGTATGTGCCCCGATGGTCGTAACAATTTAGATGATGAACTAAAATTTCTTACAGATATTTCTGGCCTAGTACAGGAGGTTTTTATTAAAAATGAATAAAATAAATTAACTTGGGTATACATGAGGATCTATGATAGTATCAAACTATGAGGTAAATATGAGCGTTACTAAATAAGGTTGGCGCCCAAAATCTACCAAAGAACCTTATTTAGTACAAAATTTGTCCAGAATATGTACTGTAATCATCAATATCTACATGGAAGGTATCGAACAGTCGCTCTCTACAATAAAAAAATTATTTCGTTTATTCAGCACTAGATTAAGCGAAAGGCTAAAGTACACGTGTCGAGACCAAATAACGGCAAATGAACAAGCCAAAAACCAAAAAAAAAAGTAAAGAGACAACATGGACAAAGCTGTATTTAATAACTGTCATAAACCATATCACCTACACACACACACATATATATATATATTTGGATGGTATATGGCAATTTTTAGGGAAATTTCACACAACAACCGCAGCCTATTAACGCATAGCGTTAACTTGAAATTATTGTCCACACACACACACACACACACACATGACTGGTCGCATAATATACTATAGAAATTTTGAAATCATCAGCAGTGGACACACACACATTCATATTCATAACATATGTTGAAATGTGTGCATTAAGGTCCACTACTAACATATGCTGTAAACACATATATGAGTGTGTGTAAATGCTTACGTCATCACCATACCCGGCCTACATGTAGGTAAAGCTTATTTTGCATATATGCGCATTGCATTATATTGTATGTTGCATAAGAGAAATAGCGAATATTACAGTTTTGTGGTAATTGTATTGATGGCATTTTTCTTGGTAAACGACACAGCAACCAATGCCAACCAAAACAAAAAATTAATCGATCCGTTCTTTTTTCTTTTTTTTTTTTTTTTTTTTTGAATAGTAATGTTTTCCTCTACGCGGGATCAAAAAAAAGGGAAAAAATCCCACACACACACACATTCACTCATCCATACATGGCAAAATCGAACGATTAGTTTTCATTTGGCAAACAGCTTTACATGTTCATGTGTCCGGTGATTAGAATACCGCATGGCATTGCCCGCTTGTTCTATAACAACTCTTTGTTCGATGTGCTAGTACACACGTTTTTTTTTCCTATCCCTATAACCAATACTTGAATATGTGGGTGCAAGTGTGCGTGTGTATTTATTTTGGCACTTTTTTCTTCTTCTTCTTCATCTCTTCTGAAAATTGTAAAGTGCAAGTGGATGTGCGTATGTATAGCATACCATAACCAGGCAGTTGTGGCGGGTGACCCACTTAACCAGCCTTGTAATGTGTACGGGACCAAAAAAAAAAGTGTTTTAATTTATTGAAAGGAAGGCTGAAATTTATGACGGAAATCCCCACAATTACCCGAATGACCGATTACTATTCATGACATGTATATACTAAATATACATATACAAATATATATACATATACATATACATATACACGAATTTATGTTCAGTAAGTTAGGCATGCAGGCATGCATGCAACATGCAGTTATTTACGCGGCAGGGTTGAAAAGCTCACATGTGTACACATGTTAGATGCATGATTGAATATATATATATATATATATATGTATTTGCAATTTTGATGATGATGAATTTTATGATTTTTTTCCATTTTTTCTTATTTTTGGTGGGTGCATACAAATATCAGCATCAAAAAACAATATTAGAAAATATATGTGTTGGCATGTGACGGCAGCAGAACATGCCATATACTAGGGGAGAGAAAAAAATCAAATTTGTAGTCAACTGACTGATATTTCCCAAATGCACACTTTTTAAATTATATTTATATTCCTTTCCAGCACAGGGTTCATTAAGTTTTATGCCAATGTTTGTAACTCGTAAATGGAAAAAGCCACAACCATTATTCAATTCTAACAAATCTGAGTCGATTTATTCAAGTTCGTCTGTCTGTCCATGTAAATTTATGTGTTAGCTATAGTTCGCATTTATTAAGATATTTGAATGAAATTTTGGTACAAGAACATATTTTAGGCCAAAGAAGAGCAAAATTGAAAATAAACCTAATTGAGCCATTTTTAGAAACCCTCCTCATATAACATCTTATTATACAAGAAGTTTTTATATGACGAAAATTCCCAATTTATAATATTTTTTGGCAAAATTTGGTGCAGAATAGTTTTTCGGATTAATATTTAACGGTACCAAATTTGGATAGGATCTCAACATTTTTAAAGCCTCTCCCCATTTAAGGTTCTATTATAATGAAAATCTTTGTATGGCAAAAATTCGCAATTCTTAATATTTATTGACAAAATTTGGTACAGATTAGTTAAGTAACTAAATAATTATCTATAAGAAATTTATACCCAATCACACCATTTTTAAAACCTCTCTCCATACAATCATATGTCACAATGTGACTTATTTAGCAACTAAACTAATTGCAGCATAATTTATGAAACTAAATAGTGCAGAGTATTAAATTGGTCGACCTAGACCAACTATAACATTTTCACTTGTTTTAACGACATTTATTCATGACCATACCGGAGCACATGGAAATAAAGTTATAAAGTGAAAGCCAGCTCAGTCTGTTTGTGCTATTTTGCAATATGATATATAAATAAAATATTTGCTTCTTTTTAATATAGAACTGATTTTACCGTATTAGCAATTGGTTGCCAAATTATGCATTAAATGTTATAAAGGGTCAAATAAGTTCGATATGAACTTAGAATCAGGAGCGTAGCTAGCTGAATAAAATTTAGGGGAAAAACAAAGTATTTTCTTAAACGGCGATTGATTTAATATCTTAGAATGTAAACTCTAAGATTTTATTCCATTTTTATACCCTACACCTATCACTTCTAGAGCTAAAAGCTATATTAAGTTTGAGTGGATGTTTGTAATCTAAACAGGTAGATCTATTTAAAAGATAAAAATTTTTTATTATACCGATTGATTCAGAATATCTTTTTAAATTGATTTATCAATGTCCACCTGTCCGTTCTTTAGTTTGTACCTATGTAAAATCTATACTTAGCATTCTCTCAGATATTTCCATAAAATTTTCTAATAAGTTCGATTTCGGAAATCTATTTAGGAAATCCTTTTCCTTATAACGTCACTTTATAAAGAAAGTTTTTATGTGGCGTAAAATTCTCAATTAACACTTTTTGCCAAAAGGTTATGAAAAATCCATTAATTGGACTCAGAAGTAGCATTTTTGAAACTGGATCCAACTATTTTTAGAATTTCTTTACCTTTATAGAACTTTCACAAAATGACGAACATAACAATGTTATTTTTTACTGAATGTTTTGTAAAATATATTATGTAATTAAAATGTTATATATTAAAAAATAAAATGTAATTAAAATGGCAAAAAATCTTCTAGGTATAATTGAAATGAAGAAAAAATTAAGGGAACCTCTTACCTATAATCTCAATCAACATCAACATCAAAGTTAATTTTACCGCGCCTATGTAGTGTAAATATGTTTTCTGCATTACAACAATTGACATTTTCATGCAGCAACTACATTTACTTATGTATTTTAGTATTTATTTAAGTACATATATCATTTTCTATGCTTTGCTAGGCTTTGTATAGATTTACGTGAAAGTAAGTGATTTTCGCATGTGTAAAATTATTATAAAATTAATTATTGTCTGTCGTGTGTCATTGACATGTGTTGTATGTGATAATCTGTACACATTGTTAAACAAATTATTTATGAAATAATTCATTTTTAATTTTTATGTACAAGTATGTATGTATGTTATAGAGTATATGAAGCGTATTAAAATTTTTGTTATACGCTTCATATACTCTATAAGTTTGTCATACAATTTGAAAAACCCAGAAGGAAATGTCAGAGAATCTACAATGTAACAGTATCGAAAACTGAGTCCATCTAGATTTGAAGGTTCGTACGTTCGTATATCCGAATGTCTCTTGTTAGTATTTTTACGGTTGAATATTTTTAGACCGATTTCGCTCAAAAGCCACGCCCATAATTGATAAAAATCGATTTATCTGATACAAAAGTTGAGCTATAAAGTTGAATTTAGTATAAATATATATTATAACCCTATTGATTGATATGCCAAAATGTGGGCGTAGTCGGATACGCCCACAATAAATATAAATCAATTTAACTGTTACAAATATTTGATTTGTAAACAGATACATAAAAAATAACTATTAAAAGAGTGTAATCCATCACCACGCCCATCCTTGTATATGTAGAATCGCAGGGTATTTAACATTTGGCTTAAGCCAAATTTATTTTTTTTTACTTATTTTTTTTATTACATTACACCTGCTGTTCTTGATGCAACAATACAATCAACACTTTTAACCAATGGCAATGACAACATCATTGTCAACAATCAACAATGTTTAATTATCAGTGTTGGCAGCCCATAATTATGTACAATTTTAACATAAAATGGAAAACAACAAGTATGATATTTTTCATTTATCATGATCGACTATTTTATCTTAACCATTGAAATCATTATAGAGAATATACAACATGTTTATATGTATGTGTATAGATAAATGATGGCCGCATAGTCATCCCACAATATAATCACAATTAACTCACACACACACATACGAGTATATATACACATATCACCACAATCGGTTAATGTTCATGCATGCATAAATGCATAGAGAAGAACTACTGTTATTATCTCTCCATATATATACGTACGTACCACATACATATAATGTGCGAAACAACAAGGAATCAAATCCATACACATGCTTAATTATAGCTTGGCTATGACTGTGGCATATTTGCTTGTACACGTGAGTTCACTTTATTGCGGTTTTTATTAAATTAACTTTAACACTCTTCACTTGTATGTATACTCATCATCTGCGTGTTCATGTTCATTTTGTGTGCTTGTGTATGTTCAGTGCGAGTTTAACAAATGTTCTGTTGTAAAATAAAAGAACTTTGTATAATTGCTATACTATAAAAATATATAATATAAAAGATAAATAGGGAGAGAGAGAGAGAGAGAACATCATTCATGCATAGTACGGTACAATGTGCGGTTAAACTTTATTTATTGTATAATTAGGTAAAAACAGTTAACAATTGTACAAAAAGTGAAAACCTTATTTAATTTTACAATATATGCACTACAGAGTATCACAAATTTCGTTGTATCTATAAATGCGAGAATTTGTCATAAAAACGTTTCATCGTGATAAAGAACGATGTATGAAAAGAGTATCAAACATAGTTCGATTGGGTCCCAATTTAACATAGCTCATTATTAATATAATTAACTATTATTTACCAAATTTATTAAGAATTATGATTTTTTGCTGTATAAAGACCTATTTTATAATATAATCTCATATGGGGAGGGATTCTAAAAATAATCGATGAGGTTCAAATTTCATACACTCAATTATTAAGCTATTTAATATTTTTTTAACAAATTTTTTAAAAAATTATAATTATATCAAATTTTCACTATATAAAAACCTCCTTTTTAATTATATGAGAAGGATATCTAAAAATAGTCCAATTTGGTCCCTTTTCAACATGGTTGCTTAATATATGTTCTTGTACCATATTTTATCAAAAATCTCCAAAAATGTGACCTATATCTAGCACACAATTTACATGGACAGACAGACGGATAAAAAAAATTAAAAAAACTAAGACAGTTCTTTATAGTTCCTGCACATAGCGTGCGTAAATATAATAAAATCAGTGAAAAGCCACGCCCATTTATCAGCCACAAAAATTGACTTCATCCATTGATGTGCCAAAAATAGACATGGTTAGATAACGCCCATTATGTTCATGTACATGAACTGTACTCATCATAAAATTTGACTTGCAAGCTGATACTTAATGCATGCACCATAAGAGAGTGCCTGCCCCGCCCTTTTTTTGTATATAGATGTGGTTGGTATATAAAATTTGGTCTAAGCCTAAGCTAAATTTTATTGTTTTGCCTGCTTTACTTATCATTTCTTATTTCTCTCTCTCATAGTTTCTTATTAGTCTTCTTACACAAGCAATCAAATTCATGATCAAAAAAATTAACAATTTTCTCCTCTTAAGAATGAAAGTACATAAAACAATATTTAAATCTCAGTAATCTAATCACAGGTAACCTGATTGTAAAAAAATCTCTGCTGACTATTAAAATAGGAGTAAAAAGGAAAAGTATAAAAACACTGCTGGCTCAGGTCAGCTTACAATTTAAATTGATATTCGAACTCAGTTATAAAAGTGAAGATTTTTTTATGATACATGTCCTGCAGCGTACACATATACGCATTACATTATTTCACTTAACTTAAGAACACAAGCAATGAAAAGTTTTTTTTAATTTTTGATTTTGTTTTTAAATGAAATCAATTTTTGATAGATGTAATAATAGAGAACAAATATAAAAACATATAAAAAAGTATGTATGGTATGTATATAAATGAATGTTCATGTGTGTGTGTGTGTTTGTATGGCTGGTTCTTGTCACATGCAATTGACATGCGAGCAACGTTAACATGAGTTATGTGGCTCCGTGGCACCCGCACATTTATCTTTTTATCCATCTATTATGAACTTCTTTCTTACATGAGTGCACACACACACACATACACAAGGCAAAACTAAGAAATTTATGTTGACAAGCAACATGTTGTTGTTAAGAAAATGTAACACATATCATACACATATGTATATACATACGTATAAACTCCTTCTTCGCTTTTCTTTTCTTTTTCTTCATGTTTTATACAAACATCCACGTATACCCTATATGTGCATATACAAACATTTGGTATTCATTGCTGGCCTGAACCAACACAAAGGAATCATATGCATAATATTTGTAGGAAATAATCAACTGTTGAACATTTATTAGGTTTACAGCACATTATAGTTATACAAGTATTTTTATAAAAAATTCTTATATATGAAAAAATTACATATAAGGCTGACCTCGCTGAAACAGGGCTTTTGTGACCTCTACCTAAAATGAATGGAGTATCCTTAGTTTGTCATTTCATTTGCAACACTCAGAAGGAAGCATTAGAGTCTCTAAAAAGTTTATATATTCTTGATTAGTATCAAAAACTGAATCAAACTAGACATGTCCGTCTTTATGCCCGTCTGTTATTAGCACTTTTACGGTTGGAAATTTTAAAATACTAACATGAAAATTTGGATATCGATGAAGAGCCACGCTCACAATCGAAAAATTCTATATATCTGTTAGAGAAATTTACCCACGAAATTGGTACATATATTTATATTCACCAAAGTGTTCGATTTCCCAAAAATGGGCCTGGTCGGATAAAAGGCACGCCTACAAAGACTAAAATTAAACATATATACCTATAAATTTGAAATTTAGTACTCATATACAATATAATTATTAAATTTATCGATAAGCCAAAAAGTGGACATGGTTGAATACAGATACGTCTTTAATCGGAAAACATCTAATGTATTTATGTGCCACATCATTTAGAGCTATAAAGTTGGAATTTGGTACATTGAAGTGCAAAAAATGGACGTGGCCGGATAATAAACACGCTTACATTTTACAAAAAAAGTATATTTAGCGTTTAGCTCAACTTGAGATGTGATACGGCGTCATTATTTACCTGCCACGCCCACAATAGGTAAAAATCTATTTAAATGCCTATCTAAACGCCATAAACTGAGCTGAAATTAAATTTTGGTACATATATTTATGTGCCAAAAAGAGGCGTGGTCTGATATCAAATACGCCCACATTTTTCAAAAAACACATATTCAGCGTAAAACTCGACTTACATCTAATATGTAATATATACACCATAATAGGTGTAAACATGTACCAGACACCCCCACTTTTTTAAAAAACCACTCTTGAGCCTATATTTTCACTTGTTAGTTTATAAATTAATATAAAAATGTTAAAGAAAAGGTAATCAGGTTTTTTGCCACGCCCACTTTTTCTATGTAGATGTGAAGGACATTTAAGATTTGCCCCAAACCAACTTTAGGCTCTTACTTGTTTCCTTATTTCTTATATAACTATACAAAAACTTTCAGTGATTACCAACAGAAACAGAAGAAGAGATTTCCTTTATTTATCACATCCTTTATTCTTAATTAGTCAAAGCTTAAATAGTTTCGTTTTTCACTTTTGTTAAAGTAGAATATTGTAGACTTACCTTTTTTATATTATCCGCTGAGGTTAATGATAATCCCGTTAATGCAACTGTAAATACGGCTTTTTACATAGTGATATCTCCGCCTTCTTCTTCTCTCTTCAACTCATTCATTCACTCTACCTCTCACTTTTTCGCACACATTCCCTGCATATAGTATCAACTTTGTGAAAAATATCATAATCTCTTTGGTAGACACAAAAGAACAGAAAAACAAGAATGTAAATACATACATATATAAGAAAATTATAGTAAGAATGAAAAACAAAACCGAGAACAAGAACAAGAACCCACCCATCCAGTCATTTATTACACAGTAAAGTTATTAAAAGTTTGTTAACAGTGTCAAACAGTGTATAATACAAACAAGAAAAAGAAGAAGAACAAGAAGAAGAAGAAGAAGAAAGAAAAAAACTAAATTTGGTTTAGGCCAAATCTTAAAGAACCTTTACATCTATACATGAAAAGTGGGCGAGGAAATATACTAATTACGCTTTCTAGAGTTTTTTTTATATTTGTATTGCTGTTAAACTAACGAGAGAAAACGTGGGCTAAATAAGGTTTTTTGTAAATTGTGGACGCGTCTGGTACCGATAAATTCATTAGTTATACATTTTCATTATCATATACAAAGTTTTAGGGCTAATAGAAAAGTTTTTGTCAATTATGGGCGTAGTCCTCAACCCGGTTTGCCTCTTTTTTAATAAAGATTTCAGCGTAGAAACTTAATTTACAAAAAAAAAAAAGTCCCTTTAATGCAAAGTTTAAAAGAGGGCGCAATTGTCTCGAACGGATCATCGTTAATATAATATCTCTGCATAAAGTATATTTAATTATTTTAAATATATATTTACACAACTACATATTACATCCGTATAACAAATCCTTTGCTGCTGTCGTTGGTTTGTTGTGGTTTTTATACGATTGAAGAAAACGTGCAGTCATGTACCCGTTAATAGTGCTGCATAATGATGAGAGTGGCGTTTTCTTAGCTATTCATTTCTATATCTTTTTATTCTTCTGTCCTTCCTCCATCTAGCTGTAGATATATTTTTACCAGTAAAATCGCGCAATTATCTGTATGAATGAGTTTTCTATTTTGCTTTTTCTTTAGCTTTTGTTCAAAACCTAACTGACGTTTAAGCGCTATAAAAGTAATTAAATTCTTATTGTCCACATGAAAAATGAGAAAGAAATAAAATCTGTGCATTTCTTTCATACATATAAGCATTTATATATGTATAAATCTGTGTGCCATGTTCACGTCTTAAGATGCCAAAGTATGAACTTATTATTAATATTCGACTTAAAGTTGTTGTAATTGAAACAGGAAGAAGAAAAACTTTAAACTAATGGCTTAATAGAAAATTTGTTATATAAAAGTTTATTAAAACAAGGTGGTACATTGCTGATGTGATTATTAAACAATAACATCTGATAAATGTGATCGATTCTACCCAAACCCATTTAATACCCTACATCACTTCATTTCACATATTATAATATAATTACTTGAGTTAAATAAGCAAATGCAGCAAATGCAAAAACATTCATGATATGTGGTTCTAAAAATGGTTCGAACCAAATTTATTACAGTCATTTATTAAGTTATTGAACTATTTGTTACCAAATATTGTCAAAAAATTTTATAAAGATTTTTTTTTTTTTTAAATTATACTTTCATTAATAACCATCCGTGATCTAAAATATATTTTTGAGTTAAATTTTATTAAAAATTGATCAAAATTATTACCTGTAGAGTGATTTTAAGACATATTCATACACTGACAGATGGACATAATTAATTATATTCAGATTTTAATTCCTCTAAAAATAAACTGATTAAGTTTATTTTCGAAAAGGAATCATTCTTGACACAAATGACATTTTTTAGGATAATTTCATTAAAAACTATCTAAAATTGCTATCTGTACGGACAGACGGATATAGTTAAATAGATTTAGATTTTGAATCCTTTAAAAATGAATCGATTAAGTCTATTTTTAATAAAAAACTATCCTTAATCTAAAACAAATTTTTAAACCAAATTTCTTAAAAAAAATTATCCAAAATTACTACCTGTAGAATGATTATGAAAAAAATATATGTATGGACAGACGGACATTGTTAAGAAGATTCAGGTTCTGATTCTGATTTTTGCATTTACCTTTTATAACTTACAAGCGTACTTACAAGCATCCTTACAAACTTAACATACCCTTTATTATAAAAAATGCAGAGTAAAATTAATGGAGCAGTGATGTTCCAGCTAAAGGATGCAATAAAATAATTAAAGCGAAACTTTTTTTTAAATGCATCTTTGAACTGCTAAAAGTTCTAATTTCCAATATTTTACTTCAATAAACACTTAAATCTGAATTGAACTTACGAATAAAACGTATTCATGTCTAATCAACCACATCGAATAGTGTAAATGTTAATCTACAAAATAGAAAACTTGTAAGAAAGGTTATATTAGGCATACACCAAATCTATGATACCAACCACCATCATTGCCTTTTAGAGGTAGGAGAGAATACCCTCATTAACAGTGTCATAAGATCACAAGTAATATATAGTTAACTAGCCACTGAATGAGTCTATCTATCCTAAACCCATTTTTACAAATTAATTTCTGAAATACTCTTCTTAAATTTAAGATCATTACAAGATTACGCACACAAACTATTCTAAATAAATTTCTAAAACAAAGTAATATCTATAAAATGGTTATTAAAAGTGGGTGTGGTTAAAATGAAAATGATTTCTTTACTTAAGAGTTTTCTATGATTAATCAGTAATAAACGTGTTGCATTTTTGTACTACTACAGGTGGACCCTAGGTCCAATTCAATCAATTTTTAATACTTTACCATGTACATATGTAACAATAATTTGTACTAAATTTTAGAACACTATTCCAAGTTTGTCATAAGAGTACCAGCAAGAGAAAAATAGGCTACAAAAGTAAATTATTTTATGTTTTATTTATTAGCTTAAAGAGCCTGTCTTTGAGCTCATTTAAAATATATGTAAATGTATAAGTATTGTTAATGCCAAGATTTAGCTTAATGTCTTAAACTTAACGTCAGACACCCGGACAGACAAATGAACAAAATAACTTCTGCTATTGAAGCTGACTAAGAATATATATAATTTTGGGATGTGGCACGCATCCTTTTGGGTGTTATAGGCGTTTGCCCAAAACCAATACACCCCCTATTTCATTATGATGATGAGTATAAAAGGGACGTTGATAAGTATGTGCAATAGTACCGCTACATGTTTGAAATGTACGTAATGGTACATAATAGTTACTTTCAAATCTATGCCTACAGCTGCCATTCTATTCAATGTATGATTGTATGCGAATATTGTTCGAATGCTCATATTCAGCCATTATTTCGTTGAGTAAGTACCAGAGGAGGAAAATCAAGTTTAGCTAATGAATCAAAGGTCGAATAATGTGGAGTGGTATGTATGTACTTGTAATATAATCTAGGCATAGAAAGTTAACGGACGTACATACATACCAATCTAATATTACTTTACATACTATCTCTCTTTCTAACACATAATCCGTTAATTCTTCTTCTTCTATATATATTTCTTCTTCTTCTTCTTCTTCTTCTTCTTCTTTATAAGGCCACCTAGAGCAAATATTTCCCTTAAATATCAAAATTTATGTGAGAAATGTTTGTAAGGTGTAAACATACTCAAATGAATTGCTGTAGCATTCAATCTATGAGAACGGTTCTCTTAATATTTAATTAAACGAACATGTGTATAAACACCTGACACTTTAGTGTTACTTAATAATTGAAAGTGTACCAATTAAATATCAACAATGGCAGGAGAGACATGACAACCAGAATATAAATCTAAAGGCCCTAATATACAGCATAACCATCAGGTGTCGATGCTAATGATCATTTGTAAACATATAGTATGTAGAGTGTTTCTTTGGTATGTGTCTTTTTATACCTCCTGCTAAATTTGTCATTTAATTTGTAACACCCAGAAGTTGACCAAAGCAAAACTCTACGACGATTATATGTATATTTTTGATTAGCATTAAAAACTAAGTCGATTTATACTGGTATGTCTGCCTAATTATACTATACACTGATATTGTAAAAGGCGGGCGTGGTCGGATAACAGCACACATTCAAACAATTTTTCTCTAGCGTAAAATTCGACTTGCAAGGTGACACACATTAATTCAGAGCATAATTATTGTCCTGCCACGCCCACTTTTTTATATATAGATATGTAGAGTATTTAAATGTCTAAGCCAAATTTAGTTTTTTCAGTTGTCACTCTTAAATTGTCGCAATGATTCAATTTTACCAAAAATATATTCGTAATTATTTTTCAGTTCTAAACTACAAGACGTCTCTATATAAGAAATTGTTAAAAAAAAAAATATTTTAATAGATTAAACTCGTACAACACACATGTTTAACAACATTTATACGAATCTTAAACATATATATTAAATTTAAGTACCCAGTTACGCACAAACATTTTTTTATTATTCGAACATAAAAGGTAATGTGCTTGTCATCTCATAACTTGTACACCTTAACGATGATGATTATGATTTTGTTGTTGTTGTTGTTATTATTATTATTATTATTCTTATTGATTTTCTTGTTGTGGTTATTAAAGTTGGAGTTGTTACCATTTTCTAACAACATCTGGTTAAAAATTTACTATTATACCACAAAACTAAGGTATGCTACGCACAATATCCTCTCCCTCTACAAGTTTCAAGTAATTGGAAAAGTTTTTCGATTGCAGCAAAATATATATAAAAATTAATATACAAGGTCGTTTATTGAATTGAAAAATATAAATTGTATTTTGATTTTATTTTTCTTTATTTTCTTCTCAATAGTAAAAAGTTTTTTTCAATAGCGACATAACAATTTTGAATTTTAATATAAACGCATGATTGAATGTACTTTTTTAATATGTCTACATCAAAACGTCAAACAAGATTAACATTTTTATCATTATGAAATTTACAAACGCTGAAACGTTTAGAAATGATTGAAAATCATTCTGAATCGGTGGTGGCAACTTTAAAGGCGATTACACGTAAAAACTGAAAACGAATTCCAAGTAAACTCAACCGTTTAAATATGAATAAAAAAGGGTTATTTTTTTAAGTTTAATATTCAAAACATAGTCTAACAATTATTATGAGTTTCATTTCATAAAAAAACTGGCATAATATTTATGTCCATGCATTAATATCAACAATAAAATGATTTTTAATAATGAAATGAAAAATAAATTATTCATAAATTATCTGACACTGTGACGTACACGTAAAAAAGTAAATAAACAAAATTGAATATATTTTGTTAAACAAACACTTGAAAAGGAAACGAATGGTGTGCTTGTATACTGTGTGACAATAACATCATCATTCATATGTAAAGGATGCAGAGTTACGAGAAAAACACATACAACTGTCTCTTACAAAAAAAAAAAAAAACTACACAAAAATGGGTAAAAATTAATTAAAACTCTATAGAGCGGAAACACTAACAGTTGATAGCTTTACGTATATAAATATATATATATATATATAAAATAAAAGTTTCAATTGAATCATCAGCAAGGAAAAACTGTGAACTGAAATCTCATCAAAAGCTATATTAAACTGTTATATTGAATTTGTCTTCAAAGAGAAATCTTTATATTTCAAACAAGATATTTTTATTTCAAGCTATTATATGAGTCAATATAGCAAAGTAAAAAATGTTCTAGTATATACGAGGTTTTGAGAATAGAAGAATATAACAGAGAAATAGGAAAAAAATTTATTAATTTTAATATTTATTATTATTGTTCTTGTATTAATTGTAAATTCCTTTAATACGATACCACTTTTATATATATAACAGTATAACAGTTCAATAAAATACAGTTTCTTAGGACACTATTATAATAGTATAATAATTTAACTTAATCGAAAATTTCTTTAATACAATATTGATTTTGTATAACACTTTATTACGATAACAATATAACATTGTTGTTGAAAGTCTCTTTCATAAAAAACTACTTTGATATAATAGTTAATAAGTGTACTAGTTTAGTTTAAAATTTACTATTCATAATTAAACTTAGTTGAACAATTCTTTAATGTACCACTGCTATATACAACAAATAAACAGTGCATTAGAATGAATCATAACAGCATATTAATGAATCTGAGTTAGAGGTGCCTATAACAAAACATGGTCTTAATATAAAATAATGTATAATAGTATAACGGTATAACAGTATAACAATATAACAGTATAACAATTAAATGAATGTGTCTGCTATTTGTCAAATCACCTCTATGATATAACAATATAACAGTTTGTTAAGGCATTAATATATTAGTTGAACTTACTAATTAACACTTACTCCCTATACTATTTTTATATACCAATATAATAGTTTATTCAAAATTATTGAATGTGTTTCCACTATAACAGTAGAACAGTTTAAAATTATAATAGTGTATACATTTATTTATACAGTTACCCATGATTGCACAACCCCACTTAATAGTATTATTGTGTAATGTATATACTTATATAATGTGTGAATGACCAAAATCTATACAATGGTATAATGGTAATCGTGTTGTTCGTTTGCATTTCAATAAATAAACCTTTTATATAAATATGTTAAATTACATGATTAACATTAAAATAACATTTCTGCAAATTTAACAATATATAAGAAAAACAAATCATATAGAGGCGTATGAGTAACATTTTATGCTGTACATAGCAGTTATTAACAGCTAAAGAGAAAGAGAATATGTATGTTATACTTCTATAACAGGAAAACTGAAATGTATATATAACTAATGTTATATAAATAAACAACTCTTATTATAAAGGAGACAATCTTTCTCTGCTTCTCTCTATGGATAATAACACAAATTTATTTTTTAAATCTACTTCTGTCTCTTTCACTGTTTAGCTGTATGAGGTCAAGCTTAGATATTATTAGTGCTCATTTCATAACATTTATATTAATTTTGTTTTTCTGCACAACTTGTATTTATTTAGCTAATAAAGAACTTTGTTTACCAAACCAAGAAGGTCATACTGGTCCACATCAGTTTATATAATATATGATATGTTAGGCTTGTAATTTACGTTATGATGGGTTTGTGTGCGTGTTTATGATTATCTTTGTGCGTAATGTAAACAAACTCAAACCACATAATTAACATTTATGTGCATTGTATATACTGCCCACTTATTATATGATGATACAGTCATGCATCAATGCGTGTGAAGCAATAAAAAAACAAAAGGAAAACAAAACAAGCACAAACAGCTGCCCTCGGAAATACTTATTTTTATATACAATACATACATACACATACGTATTATAGTGTGGCATAATGATACATGATGTTAATGATCATGATTTCTTTTTTTTTTTTGGTGTTCTTTCTACTTTTGTTGTTATGTTATGTTTGGTTTTTGTAACTATGCTTTTCCGCTTTTTTATACTTTACATTTAAGAACATGCCAACCATTGGTTGTGCTCTAAATAATTACTTACTATGTGTCGACAAGTGCCCATGCACGCTTTGTCAAGCATGTGTGCCATGTGTGTGTTTAATTTCACTTTTTATTGTTTTCGAAGAGATTAGACAGTAAAAATGAAATGCCCTCGATGATGATGGTGACTGTTTTTTATGTGTTGGCAGATAATAGCGGATAAAAATTAAGTGTTGAAATTATGTATACAATGTGAAAGTGCTTAGTTGTGTGAGGGGCTTATTATCATTAGCTAAGCTCATCATCAGAGATAAATAAACATTTTTAAAGTAGAAATTTTACGTTTCATTGATGTACGTATAAACACGAAGTGTGAGAAAACCCGTACCGTTTTAAGCAAATTGAATTTTTAGTATAAAACATTTTTAATATAACAGTTTTATTATAAATGTTTAATATTACCAGTTTTATTGTAACAGTTTTTTAAATGTTTTATTACAACAATTTTAGTATTTACAGTGTAACAGTTTTATTATAACAGTTTCAGTATAAAAGTTTTAATAAAAGAGTTTTAGTATACCGCAATTCCGAGTTGTTGGTCACAACTTTAAGAGCGATTACTCCAAATTTTTGGATTTAATAAAAGACCTATTAGACAGGCTGTGCGTACTTTAGGGGATAAATTCAAATCAAAATATTCACTATTGGATGCTATTGGAGTGCCATTGATACAATGCACCAGTCGGGGTACGGAAAATATAACACTAGCCGCAAGTACTTCAGTTCAAAATAATCCCCTTCAGTTAATTCCACGCCATTCACAGGAATCCAACTGCAACGTGGCGAATTTTACAAAAAAACCTTTTTTTACACTTTTAAAAAATCAAATTGAACTGGAGCTTGAAACTTATGTAATGCTCTCAATAAAAAACTTTTCATTTAATTGCAATTTACTGCTTGAACTTTCCTATAAAACTAATTATATATTTACGTTATATGTAAGAGAAGTATATAGTATTCGTACAAAAGTTTATTGAACATCATTACATAATTGCACATTTATTCTCATTGTTAATGATGCTTATTATGTAAACACATTATTGTTCTTTTTTAAGGCACGTACCTATATTTTACCCAAAAATATTGTTGCATAAATATTTGTTTTAATATTTAGCACACCAACTGATAATCTCTCCCACAAGTACTATAAAAATATTAGACAATCAATGGTTAACAAGCTTAAGTGAATAAATAGAACTGAACAGAATTTTCCTATAAGGTAACCATGATACTAATTACCATAGACAATTATTTTTCCCACCATACAATAATAATAGATTTTAGCTTATACAATAGTTTTAATAATTGGTTTAGAGTTGAATTTCAAAATGTGTGGTAACACAGAACAGAGTAAAATAAATAATTAGAATCCCTTAGCATAGGCAGCATTAATTAAACGTTAATGTTAAAGCCTAAATGTGGACAATAAATTAGGGGAAAATTAAAATAAATAAATAACTTATACTTTAATAGCTTAAACAGTGGCAACGTTGAATAAAATGACACAAACTGGAAGTGGAAGTGTTTCTTCGTAATATATTTACTTTTACCAAAGTTAATTAAATGTATCCACTTTGAATACCCTCCACATAAAAGGAAAATATACTACGTCTGTCATTCAGCATCATTAAAACCTCTTAAGATAATATGTAGACGTCTCAAATTTTAGATTTTTTGATTTGATGCGTTTGTGCCGACTCTTCTATGTAGCTTCTGCACTTAGATTCCTATTAAAATATCACAAAAAAAGTTACGCCCAGAAGCGACAAAAACATATATATCAGGCACAAATTGATAAAAGCTGATCCTTCGATGTGCCAAACATGTCTGGCACGCCTAAAATTTTTAAAAAACCAGAGTTCCACTTGTTAATTGATGTTGTCATCATCATTATCATTATTGACCAAATTCAACCAATTTAGGTCTTTGGCCTGTTGTAGAAATGAACGTCACGAACTTCGGTTTTTCTTACTGTACAATAAAGCGTTTCGGTCTCCCTCTTGCCCTTCTAGATCCCGCTCAAACAACATTATGGGTGAAAGGCATATATCGGATAGGTATGAAGGGTATTTAAAACTTAGTCAAAGCCACAGTTTGGTTCTTTTTTTTTTAACAGTAAGCTGAATAAGTAAAAGCGCAACAATAACAAGCATTATTCTACTTATTCAAGTCAGAGACAAGATGTTGAATCATCTTATTACGTAAAGGGAGAATGCCAGCATACTTTACTGTCCTCTTTACTTTTTTATAATTGTAAAGATTACACTAGTTTATTATTCATTATACACCCACTACTACTACCACGACCAAATGACATTGTGTTTGCCAGATTACAAAACCGGAGACATTTTCAGTAACTACCACTTGTTTCCTGTTCTGTTCTACTCTGTTCTGTTCTGTTTTTTATTTTATACTCTCTCCATAATATGGGAAGTATACTAAAGTTGTTATATCATTTGCAACACCCAGAAGGAAACGTCAAAGACCCTACAAAGTATATACATACTCTTGATCAGCATCAAAAACTGAGTCGTATGTCCAAATGATCATATGTCCGTAAGTCTATCTATAACCTCGTAGTAGATAATTTTGAGATATTAAGTTAAAGTTTTCTACATATATATGTAGTTTCTGCAAGTACATCGCTATTTAAATTGGAAAAAATTGGTCGAAAATCACGCCCACAATTAACAATTTACTTTCTATTTACCTGACGCAAAAATTAAGCTTGGGAGTTAACATTCGCTATACATATTTATAATTACCTCAAGCATGAGTGTGCCAAAAGTGGGCGTGATCGGATAACAAACACGTCCACAATAAACTAAAATCTTTTATCTCTCACAAAAATTTAGCTACGAAGCTGGAACTTGGTGCACAAATTTCTAATTACTTCATCCTTCGATGTACCAAAAGTGGACATGGTCGAATTACATATATATCCATCATTGACAAAACTCTATTTATCTAAAAAACATAAGCTATGATAATTTTTGGTATACGTTATTATATAATATTAATAATATCCATAGATGTGTGAGAAATGGGCGTGGTAGACATGCTCAGAATTTACAGAAAATTGTATTCAGTTTGAAACTTGATTTGTTCATGCACGACGTTCATACACTGTTAGAAAGCGTAATCGTGTACCTGCCACGCCCATGTGGAAGTGGAGGGTATTTAAGAGTTGGTCTAGGTGAAATGCTATATATTAAAGCTGGTTATCGTCTTCGTAGTTAAAGAGTAGTTGTGGCATTGTTGTTTGTCACAGCTTTTCCACGTTTCTTCTCCAGCAAACTCTTTATAATTTGTTTATACACTCGACATACTTTTTGTGTGGTATAAATAATCATAAAGTTTATTTTAACTAGAGTAATTATTGCGAGTACAATGTTTAAGTAATATTCCAAGTTTGTTCAAGGTGCTGCTGAACAATGAGCAACTTTTCATTTCCTACTACGACGTTTATATAACAAAAAATTATTTAAATCAGACATAAGAGTACAAACGAACCAACTTGACAGCATACATTGTTCAAATCTAACTCCGTCTTTTGGACATTTACTGCCATCAAACATATGTTGTCAATATAACGTCAGGATGGTCACAGCCTGGAACGTATAGAAACAAATAAATGTTTACCAATTTTTTTGTTTTTTTTCGTTCTATACAATAACGTTCTTTGATCTATTGTACACGAATTTCTCTGTTTTGTGCTCAATCAGTAAGTTTGTTAAAAGTCATAAATCGCTGCTTGAACAACTTTAATATCGTAACAAAAATTCGATTCAAAACGTGCCAGTAACTGCTCACCCGAAAACATGTTACAAATGACATGACACTATATGTGATTGTGTGCGTGCGTGTGTTTAGTGTTAGTATGTTATCTTTCTGCGTTAACAGCAAAACTTAAATCATCAAATTGAAGCATTGAATTGGAAGCGAAAGACATCTGCAAATAAAAATGCATTGTTTACATAGTTAAGTTCGAAGCGTTCAAGTGAACCTCTCTAAGCGAGGATAAGGAATTATAATCAGTCAAATAATAAAATAAATATCTATAATCCGTTATAGAAAAGTTGACATTTCATACTTCATCGTCACTCATGTCGAACGCTTTAAAGCCACAAAAGTTTTCTTTATCACACAACCATCTTATTTACTTATCATTATTGAGGCATGGCATAAAAAGGGTTAAAGATATAAATGATTTCATCTTAAGACGACATGTGTTGCAATTCAATACAAGTCATACCAACTGTAGTGGTGGTAGTGGTCTTGCTCACAACATTTGCAATAAAAGTTGCCACACGAAGTGAGCGTGTAATAATTTACCAGATTTTTGTTCTGTTAACTTTCTGTCACTTAATGTCAATCATTATAGATATATAAAATTTATTTTACAATCATACGTACACACCCAATCAGTTGTATTTGACATATTTTTTTTTTGTGTAATCCAAGTCCTCTTCTTCATTCTTCGGTATAAAAAAAAATTATTTATAAATTGCATTTGTAATGTGTTATTGGACCATGCTCATATTTGGCATATCCTTAAAATTAATTTCATAACTTAATTTGTATGATGGATAGATCGATTTTGGTGAATAAAGGTGTGACATTTGAGTAATTCCTACCCCATTCGACCACGCCCATTTTTTATTAATTTCATAGCTTAAATTTTACGGCTAATATGTTGTTCATCGTTTTTTTATGACTGATAAATAACTTACTTACTTCTTCACGCATCTGTAAAATACACAAAATAAATTTTTATTTTTTCAAAGTACTTACGGTAGAAGAGAGTAGTAACACTCTCAAACAGAGTTACATACCACGTATATATATTTCCCATATGGAATATAAAGAAATACAAGACTTCTGTTTAATAGTTGAGAAAACAACTTTTAATTAAAATTTAATTAAAATGAAAAGAACTCCTTCATCCATTTAAGAGCAATTTTAAATAAATACGAGCAACACTTCATTCAAATGTACACAATTTTCTCATGGTTGTTGTTGTTGTTTATATATGCTCGATTTATATCACTGCCACTGAACTCTGTTCATTGGCATTCTTACAACCCTTAGTTAGTTTGTTTAAGATATTTGAAAAACGAGAAGTAGAAGAAGAAGAAGATGAAAAAGTTAAAAACATTTTATAGAATATGTACATTAGAGAAGGACAATAAAGTCATGGCCTTTATAATCTGAGGAAAAACAAATTTTGTTTGAAATTGTGTGAAACCGTTTAAAGATTTTTCAGCAAGATTAAGCCGCAATGACCAACTTTAGATTCTTAAATTTTGTAAAGATACTATAATTTTTCTCACCCTTGGGTCTTTCTTAAATTTCATAATAATTTTCTTCTTTTTTTTTATGTTTTGTTTTAAATGTGTTAAACATTTATAGAATTAAACTTTATTGACTTGATAAAATAGAATTTTTTGAATTCTTGAATAGTTTTCTTTTTGAACTTCCCAAAAAATAGTATTCATGCATCATATAATAGATCTGATTGAATTCGAATTGAAAAGAAGTGATGACACGTACTTAAATCTTAGTTAATCATAGCAAAAGTGGATCATAAAACCAAGGTTGACAATTGTTAACAAATTTAAAAACTAGACCGCAAACTTTTCAATATAAAAACCCTATAAACTACGCATAAATAACTTGGATAGAATTATTATACAAAGGTAAAATATAAGCCAATAAAATACTCAATTAATAATAGATTATTGATGAGCTAACTATGCCTATATCCACGTATATAATTTACTTATTCTTTTCACTTTTTTTTTACCATGTTAAAGCATTTAAGCGGCGCATCTTTGATTATGCTGTTTCAAAAAGTTTTCTTAGACCATTGAATCAATCCAGTTTTAGGACACGATGTTTTCTAATAAAATACGAATATACGAAGAATGGTAAAATGATAGTTTGGTTTAATAACTTTTTATAAATATAATACGAAATACACTACAAGTTGTTTCATTCTCGATATAACGACATTTCTCCCAGGTGAAATAAATATACTTTCAGGCTAAATTTTACAAAGATTCGATACGAAATGTACTTAAACTCTTTTATACCCACCACCGTCCAAAAAGAGGCTACGGAGACTTCACAAAGTCTATATATTTTGAATCAGCATTAAATACTGAATCGATCTAATCATGTCTGTTGGAAAATCAATTCCAAATTTTTCAGAAATTTTGATAATTTTCATACAAGCGTTGGTGTTGAAATTGGGTAAAATCGGTCTAGCATAATGCAAAAAAAACTGAATAAGAAATAGGATCGTTATTTCTGCAATTTGTTCTATAATAAATTTAATATAATAGATTGCCGAGTGGTTTATTGCGGAGCATTTATATCTAACTTTGAAAGTAGAAAATCACATACTTTTTCAACATTTCAAAATTTACGTACATATGTTTAACACAATCCTTCTATTTCTTAGAGAAGACACCTTTAAAGTTAGCTAACTTCTGCATAGAGTTAGAGGCACAGTTCGATTATATGGCATACCACATAAGCAAAAAAGAAGGAAGAACTGCTTTTGTACGTACGTCAGTCCCGTACGTGTAATCAGCTTTAAAATCATCACTAATCTGTTCTTTTAAGAGCGTTGAACCCAATCTCCTCCTATTTTACCTAATGGCATTCTTTTGCAATACAAAGCGAACTGTTAAATAATTAAGAAAATATTTCTTTCATTCCAACCATTTCCATTTTATGCGTTTAAAGAAAAAAACAACTATTCAGCAGTTAGTTGATGTTGAATACATTTTGTTTACTATACATTTTTTAAAGTTTTACTGCTTTGTTGCACTGCTGTGCTTGTGCTATTCTTTCTTCTTTTTAACGGTAGCTTAACATTTTGTACAATATTTTTCTGGACTTTTAATGATACTCGCGGTTTGTGAGCGTTTTGTTTTCCTTTTAAATGTTTTTCTTTTTTATTTTGTTTATTTTTTTTCTTTTCTTTTTTTATATATAAAAAAACGCGACTATTTTATTGTTTGCGAGTTGTAGCATTGTGCCTGGTGTTTGTGTTTTGGTTTTTGTGGGCGTTATTGAAAGGACAAAACTTGGGTAAATGGCTTTTGTGTGATTGCTGTTTCTACTTTTGTTCTTCTTGTATTTGTTTTTGTTTTTATTTTCTCTCTCGCTCCTCTATTATACTCTGGTTGGGTTAATGGGTATATAATATATACATTTGCTATATATGTAGTGTGTGTGTGCATATGTATAATATTTTTGCTTGATACATAAAAAAGCTTTTAAATCATGTCTAGCTTGTTGTTGGTTGTTGAGATGGAAAGTGCTAAGCCGTATATTATAAATATACATATTTTTCTATATAGAATATAAATAAATATCCACACACACATATACAGACACAAATATACTTAAAGCGTTTAAACAGATTTAAAGTCGGAATTGGGTTAATGTTTGCCATTGCAGTAGCAGCACGCAATAGTCCGTTTATTCTTATCTCTGTATAATTCATTTTTTTTTTCAAATCTAATTAATGGGGAATTTTTCGTTTTAATTTGTTTTTTTTGCTACTTGCGATACGATTAATTGTAGCACATGACTTTAACAAAAAGTTGTTTAATTTTATTTGTTTTTATACCCATCACATAAAATATACTAAATGTGTCAATACGTTTGTAACACCCAGAAGGAGACCTTACAAAGTATATATATTTTTCATCAGCATCAAAAACTGAGCCGATCTGTACATATATGTCCCTGTGTCTCTCTGTTGATGGCACTCTTATGATCGTATATTTTGAAATATTAAGCTGAAATTTTGTATTTTTAATTTTTGCACATAGATCGCTATTTAAATAAGGCAAAATCAGTAAAAAAAACCGCGCCCACATTTGACAAAAATCTATATATATGCCACAAAAATTTGGCTAAAAAAACTTTAAATTTGGTACGTAAATCTATAAATATTTCGTTCATTGGCGTATCATAAAATAGACGTAATCGGATAATAGACACGCCCACACTGAACAAAAACCTTTATATCTACTACAAAAATTATAAGATGAACTTGAAATTTTCTGTTTATATTTATAGTTATCACAACCATCGATATGCCAAAAATGGGCGTGGTCGAATAACAAATACACAATTGACAAAACACCATATACTCACTCCATAAAACTAGATTTGCAAACTGATACGGAATACATACACTATTAGAGGGAGCAATATATATGTATTTGCTAGGACCACTATTGTAAATGTAGAGTGTATTTAAAATTCGACCCAAGTCCCATTAAGTTTTCTTACTTTTTTTATCGTATGCTAGAAAAAAGATTATAATCACTATTTTATATTAATGAAACCATTTTACAATAATAATAGAAAGAACAAATTTCTACAATCGAATGAAAATAAAAATTATGTTCTTGTATGAGGGCTTATATTAAATTTAAATTTAATGAGCTGTCGATGGTACGCGCCTATGGGTATATGGTCGGAATTTGTTATTTTACTAATTTTTTTTTTAATTTAGGCAAGTCTGGTAATGTATTTTTATATCTAGTTACGTCCGATCGTGCCTTATTTTGAACTCATAATACTCGTATATGTAAATATATAAAACCGTATATTTTGTCCGTACGTCTGCTACAATAAAAATGAAGTTAGGTCCATACATTCTAAAATTTTGTACACATACTCTTACATTGAAAAGGTATTCATTTACCATTTATTTAGATAAAATCAAAAATAAATATTGATCATGATTTTTACTTTTAATCGTTATGTACAACCAGTCACTCGTTAAATTCTCTTTTTCTTTTTTCCAAAACATTTAACTTTTAATAACATTCCTTTTATATTATTTGGAAAAAGCTGAAGTATATTTACTGAAAATTCTCATCCAATTACGTGATGGCTGTCTTTCATTTTAATAAATCGTCTTGAATCAATCAATTTTTTAATTGCAAAAACAAAGGACTCTCTCATGCTACATTGCCATCAAATGAAACGCAACCAATAATCAATGGATGAAAAAATTAAATGAATAGAATAAAAATTTTCTTATAAATATGTATACAAAGGTAATGCATTGAATAATTTAAGAGAACTTGAAGGAACATGTAAGAAAAATAAATTTGGATTAGGCCAAAACTTAAATACCCTCCACATGACAATGACAATTTTAGGATAAGTGGAGGGTATAAAAAATTCCACATAAAAATATATAACATGTTAAGTAGAGTTAGCACGATTACCTAATTGAATCTCTGTACGTCCGTCTGCTTTTGACACTCTTCCGATCATAATATTTAATATGCGGTTTTTTATAACATATAAAGATATTAAATTTTGTCATAAACTTAATAATCCGCTTATAAAAAGATTATAAGTCTTTAATACCACTTAAACCTTATAAACCGCGAAAACAATTTCTTTTACTCTACGCCAGAAGCAAATGCTGTACGTGATTATCATCATTGGATAATATTATTAATGACCGCGTAAATATTCTTTTTCAGGTTTTTTCTTTTTTCCCTTTTTTTTTTTTTATTAATACAGAGAAAAACGTTCTAGCTTGAAAATAACCGCAAAAGTGTCAAACTCAGACTTTACGATATTAGAAAAAATCATTCTTCTAGTGCCATTTTAATAGATTCTTTTTTCACACTTTTTTTATTTTTCGTTTTTTTTTTTTTGTTCCTTTCCATAACCAAACAATGAATTTAAAGAAGAATGCTTAACGAAAAGACATGAATGGAAGAAAGAAAATCACAGTAAACTAAATATTTTTATTGTATAGCTGTGCATTAGAGAGAAGGAAGTTTCGGAACAGAAGTGCTTGCGATTCTTGGTTGAGTTTGAGATTGGTAGATAAGAGGTATGCACATTATACTCATTCCCCCTCCCTCCCCGCCCCATGTGCTTAACATGTTTCTACTCTTAGCTAACATTCAATGGTTTCATTTCGTTTTCTTTTATTTGTAGTTTTAATGTATTTTTTCACTTTGCTTCAATCACTTTACATTAAATATATACCTTGTATTTTGTTCTATTCTATTTTCGTGCATATGTTACCTAAACCAGAGTGCGGAAGATTTTCGCATTCCATTTTTATTTCTGTTTTGGTAGTGACGGTCTAAATTTGTCGCATACTTAAAGGAGACATTCAAAACTCCCTAAAGTATGCAACAATATTGACATTGACAAGTCAAGTCCTGCCAAAGAAGAGCAATGGCACTACAACCACTGTTTGCTCAAGTATTCAGACAGTTCTGAGGGTTTTATGAATATCATCTAAAGTCCTTGCAATCGAATGGTCCAAATGGTCTTTGGAGTAGGAAAATGATCGCACTTATTACTTGATAGTACAAATAGCTAAGCATTCGCATAGAAAATTATGGAACGTTTTAGCCGTCCCTTCACAGTATCTAACCAGAACAGTATCACCCAAAATGACATTACATTTCATTCATAAATTGTTATCATATCATAATATAGAGTATTCATCATTGAACCAAAACTAAATTGTACATTTTTATAGTAATACTACAATTTTTTATTGTTGTCTCTAAAATGTTATGCTATGTGGACACAAAATGTTTGAAGATATTTGCTCTAGAGTATTACTTTTTCTACTTGTACATACCTACTTCAAATGGGAATGTCTTACTTATTATTGTATTTCTAAAAACGTTAAATAAAATAAAAAAGAAGTGCTTAGTTTAATAAAAACTTTAAAAAAAAATTTTGCATCCAAAAGTGTGCCAAACGAACTAATGAAATATTTTCTATTGTGTCGCCGTATTGTATTGTACGGTATGGTAATTTTTAATTTAATAGACTTTGACTGTTTTTTATTAATTTCTTTAAAAACTTTAAGTTAACTTAATAAAATGTAAAGAACAGTTTAGTGGGTAAAGGCTACTTTGGCAAGAACTCATCATTTTCATTACTGGCGAATTATTTAAGCCTCTGACCTGTGGCAAGTAAGAACACGTCATGTTTCAGTCTTTTGTGCGGCTTTTTCAATTGTCTACAGGACATCAAATCCAACGGAGTTTGGGTCTCTCTCAATCCTTCGCAGTCAATGAACTTTTATATGATGAACTATGACTTTGCCATCGCAAAGTTCGGGCAGCAGAGTTCATTTTAAGGCGAAACTTAATACGATTGGACCGCACCAAAGATATTGCGCAGACCAAACGAATTGCGAAAAACTGTGTGTTCTCTCGAACACTTCTAAAAAAGATATATATTCAAATCGATTCAACCTTTTATTAAGCAAGTAACATGTAAAAAAGTGATTATTGTCTGTTGGAAATTATAATTTCTTCTCTCCTTTTTTCATTTTCTGTTTTTGTACACTCCTTGTACTTTATCTCGAATTCCCTCTAAACCCATATAAATTAGTAACTTTTCTTACAGATTATTTACTTACCTTTTTAATATGTCCTTCATTCTCCTCTTTTGTACGATGTTTTATACTTATATAAAAAAAGCGCTGACGGCAAAAATTATTCAATTTCATACAATCATCATTTATAATAACAAAACCAAAGCAAAGAATGAAACAAATGGTTAAAGTATCTTTGAATAATAGTAAATTTTTTTCTTATTTTTTCAACGAAATTTTTTAAATGGTACACACATCTAAACGGAGGTCAATTAGGAAAAAGTACTCGTAATTGACATAAACTTAAACAAATCTTTTCATTCGATTTTGATCTATTTCCGAAAGGGTTTAAGCAAGACAAGATAATCATTGATTTGATGCGTGACAGTGTTGCAGAAAACCATGTATATGTATTATTAGTCAACATTCACAACAAATGGATTCAAATTAAACAAAAAAGAAATATGCTCTGAACTGGTAATCTTCAGAATAAGGTTGAACTATTTTCTTAGGGGGGTTAATTGAAAATTCATGTGTATGAGAGCAATTCACAATCGATTCCTAAACTGAGGAACGAAATTTATCCTTTCATTGCTAAGATTACTTATTCCAGCATGTTATCGAAGATTTTTACAGATGAGTGAAAAATTCTATTTTACATGGCAGATACTGTTTTTCTCTATCAAAAAGTTTGCAAGCATTAGAGACCCTACAAGTATAATTATATTTTACATCAGTATGAAATTCTGAATCAATTTAGCTATGTCTGTCTATGAATCACATTCTTCCAGTTACAAGAAATTGACATATTTTTGGCTCAGCAAGAATATTGATTATCCTCGTAGACATGTTGTTAACAAAATTTAGCAAAAACACTCGAAAGTTATGGCCAAAGTCCAAAACCGTAAATTTTTTTTTTAAATTCTTTTAACCAATTCTTAATAAAATTTCATTCAAAAATTTTCCTTTCCAACCACGTCCATATAAACACTAAAATCAGTTATAAATTTTGTGTTAATGCTATAAGATAATGGGGTGGCACCTAAAGGTAAATAAAACATTTTTACTTGCTTTACTTTTTTTTTTTGTTTCTTTCATTTTTTATTTCAACTCCGGTGTCATTTTTCTTTATTGACAAATCATTACCGGTGTCATTGTTGTGTACACTATTATTAAATAAGCAACAACAACAACAATTGCTACTCTATGAAAGGGAAGATACAAAATTTATTTCATTTTTGTTTTTTTTTTTTTTTTTTTGTATACTTAACAAATTGTTATATATGGGGCGCTTTTATTCATTTTTATATGCTTTACCAATTGTGGCAAAGGGTATGTTATGTTTGGTAAGGATGTTGTAACTTGTAAAGGAAAATCATCGATCGCTGTGTGTGCCTGTAGATTGTATTTATTGAACTATTTCAATGAAAGGGGATTCAAAAACATGTACTGATTCAAAGAGAAACCCTGTTGAAAATGAATCGAATTGGAACATTTTAAGAACCCCTTTTCATATAAGGTTCTATTATAATTAAAGTCTTTATGTAACAAAAAATTGTAATTCTTAAAATTTTTTCACAAAATTTGGAAATGAATTCAAATTTAGATGATTTTTAGAACCTCTCTCCATATAGGGATACTTCTCCGAAGTGGCAATGCCTCCCGTTTATTGATACAATTAAACTAATTACAGCATAATTGTTGGAACCAAGTGGTGTAGGATATTAGATTAGTCGAGTTTGACCGACTTACTAAAATTTATAAAACTTATATTATGTACATCAATGTAACATAAATTTTTTATAAATAATCAGTTGCCAATTTCGCAAAGACCTTTCAGCTAACACATTAGCTTTCATTCTTACGTATAATATTCAAACTTTTAAGATGTTGCTATTGCTCTATTACTGTTGCTGTTGCCTCTTTTATTGCCAAATTTTAAAGGAAATCATTTAATCGGTATGTTAAGGAAACTGCAAATGAAATGTCGAGTTTATATATTGATGGGTGTGTAAAATTTTTAGCGACCGCTCTTAACAACTTTACTATTATATCCGGGCATGCAATATTTCATTTTTATAAACGAGAATATTTACATGTAAACTTAAGCCTTATATCCACAAAATATTCACATGAATATTTTCAACTTATACCCTATAAGGCCATTAAACAAAAATACTTTTAAAAATATGTGTAACAAGTGAAAAAGGAATGTCACGGCAAGACTGACTCTTTGATGCGTTAAATTCGACATAATTGGAAGTTGAAACGAACCTCCATCAATTTATAGTTGCTGAGCTATTTCAAGCTTCAACAAAGAATCAATAAAAATGGATGTACAGAGGAATGAAGACAAACTACTTGCATGTTTTGAGATAGTTCGCGAATTCATGAATTTATCTGCAAACTTTAAATTTTTCTAATAATTATAGCTTGAAGATTGCTGAGTACTATGCTACAGGGGTCTTTAGTAATGAATTTAAAAGCCCTCCTCTCTCCTCAAATCGTGATAAAACTCTCATTAGTCACGTACTTATATATGGTTTCCAAGCATGGAAACTATTAGTTTAGGAAGCTTTTTTAAAAGTGTTTGAAAAGAATGTTCTTCGCAAGTTTTTAGGTTCTGTAAGCGTTCTTGATTTGTTTCGATTTATGACGAATTTTAGACTACATTTACATTCATATGATATGGATGCAAAAGATTTCTGAAAAAGGTTCAAGAAAGAATTGTGGGGTTGAAACTTTCGGCAAAGGACCAAATACTTAAAATCTTAGCGAAACTTTATGTTGCCAGTAAAAAAGATTTCAGCATAAAAATCAACGTATTATGGATAGTGACTCCATTGTAACTCTTAGCACAAACTTAATATACTTTATATCTCTAAAGGTAATAAGTTTAAAAAATGCAAACTCATAAAATATTCTCTTATGTTCAAGCGTGTAAATGCGTGGCATTTTACGAAGATCGCGTTCACCGTTTGTTGCCTGTTAACGGAGTTGTTTGTATTTTAAATAAAAATCTTTTAACCATTTAAGCAAAAATAATGCGCGTGCACACAACACCGCGTATGACATAATAAAAGCTGAATTCTGTTCAAATATTCAGTTTAGCATGAAATAAGAAGATATCTTATAATATATATACTTTATATATATAAAACATATAAAAGGAAGACCGTCCAATGGATGACTATCGAGATGGTTAAATGCATGTTATGCTTGTTTACTAGCATGGTTAACTTTATATACCTATATATGCGTGTCTTTGTATGCTTTTGATGCTTACTGATGTTGAGATTGCTGCTTTCAGTTCAGCTCGACTTGATTTTGGTCTCTGGTCGGTTTAACGCTACTTATCTTGTTTTAACGCCATAAAATGTGCAAAAGGATTTAATAAAAACCACCATATTACGACTACTACTACCACTACAGCTAGAGAAGAGTAGAATGCGGAATGTTTATACGTACATATAAAATACTTACTAAAAGAACAATATCCTTCTGCTTGCATCAGTTTTAAAAGGTTCGTCTGTCTAGCTCACTCTCTCTTTCTCTACATAACATATATGCATACCATTTCACTTGTATGATAGCCTTGCAGCCAAAAGATATGAAATATTACACTTTACTGTTTAACAAAACGGATGTATATGCATCTTCATATATAAATGTGTTTAAGTGTATATGCGAGGGTGTTGTCAAGTTTCCTGGTTACACCATAAAACCACCACTTTCCTAAAGACAAACTACATACAACACCATAATTGTTGTTGTTTTTATTATTGTTGTTGTTGATGTTGGTGTTGGTTTCTGTCGCTGCTTTATAAAATGAATGCAGCTGTTGTTCCGGTAATAGCACACGGTAAACGTTTAATATGCAACATCGATAACATATTGCTGACAAGCATTAACAGCCATCTGACAATTATAAGCTACCGTAAAACAACCTATAAACGTTTTAGTTGAGTTGAACTGTTTTAGTTAGTTACCCTACATCATGACAAGTATTCCTAAGGGATTAGCTGAAGCGTATGATTTATGGAGTAATAAACTACTTAACCATAAACGAGAGATTATTTAGTTTGTAATCGAATTGAACTACGTACAGTACAAAGTACTTATGCTAAGTTTAGCTATCAAAGAGATTTTTTTTAACAACTTTAATATTAACTTCCTTTTTATTAATATAAATGTAAAGACGGACATACAGACATTATGTGAAATTCATTGTTTTTAACTCTGAATTGAAATAGAAGAATGGACTGTTAAAATATTCATAAACTTTCTGGAATCTGAGGTCAACGCGATAACTAACGAGTGTGCTAGATTCGGAACGGGGCGACAGATTATATGCGACAGTGTGTTCTCTCTAAACTGGACAGCCGACTAGATATGGAATTGTTACATATCTCGCCCTCCCGGGCTTTGGCTGAGTCGCAAACAAACGAATTAATTGTCAGAGTCCTTGTCATACAATGCCCCAAAGGCCACATGACTACTAAGTATAGTGTTCCGTCCAACGACTTCTGTGGGAAATGTACTGTGGAGTATCTGCTTTGTAAATGCTCAACTCTTCAGGGAAAACAGCACAAGCATACTTGAATTCAGATTCATGGATAATCTAGGGTCCCTAGCAGATGTGAAGATTTTTGATCTCAACAAATTATAACATCCTATGGATAGTTTTCTTCTAGAGCATTAACTTCCAACAATTGTTATAGACATCACATTGGCCCTAAATCGAATCGCTTCAGGGGAGAACACTTGCTCTACCTACTAAAATCTTTCATAATCCCTCTACTACAAATATGTAAAGTTATAAATTTCTGCTTAAATTTTACATGTTTTCTACCTTGTAGTGGTTAAGTGTATAATAACACGTACTCATACGCTTATAGCAACCGGAACATATACACCTATAGATAGTTGTACACCGCATACTTAATAAATGGCTATATCATGTAATACTTATGCTTGAATTAATTGAATTATTACCTTATGATGGGTTATTGTGAAAGGCTAACGCATACCATTTCCGTCTCCTTTAAAACTGCAACAAAATTCCTTGAATGATTGTGAGGCTCTGTAGGGAATTTTAAGTAGAAAGATTAATTTCTTTTGATAAATTTGTAAAACATTTCCACACACCCACCACCTCTTACAAAGTCTTATAAGTGTGTTTCACATAACGTATCTAAGTTTTCTATCTCTACTAAGTTAATATGGCTGAGCTTGAAAGTTTAGTTTTTTGTAAATTTTGGGCGTGTCTGTTATCCAACCATGCCCATTTTTGGCACATCGATGGATGGCGTAACCATAAATATGTGCATCAAATTAGCAGTTCATAGATCAATTTTTGTGGCATATATATAGATTTTTTTCAGCACACGGACATACACATCTAGATCGATTCAGTTTTTGATGTTGTTCAGTTGTTGATGATGATATTTTGTAGAGTCTCTGAACCCTCCGTCTGGATGTTTCAATACCCCTTATCTTATGTGAAACTTGTTCCATTGTACGAATAATTAGTTTTTGAACTGATTTTGTTTGGCATCACAAGACTGAATATAAAACTTGAATAAACGCTTGTAACACCTAAAGAGAAACATAGAGGCTTCCGAGATTTATTAAAATTAGAATATCAACATCAGTTTTTAATTCAGAATACATATGTGATAGAGAACGGAAGTGGGCTTTATAGTATTTTTTTACAGAATACACCAAACAACGGCAATGTGTTATTATGTCATGTGTTTTTTTTTTTTAAATTAAATTTTTATATACATTGCATAATCTAACAATCTTTTCTATATACTATATATACACATACTCATACATATGTGTATGTGGGTAATATTTAAATAAACAAAAACTACAAAATGGCTCTTGTGTCAGTTGCATATGTAAATAGCGGTTAACTAATGCACACAACACCAGCAAGCACCGACGTTATTTCAACAACATGCACTTAAAACCGAAAGTGTCATTTGCCAGGCTAATGTATAAACAACAACACGAACAACAACAACACGAACAACAGTAACAACACCACTGACAACAATTGAAATACACTCCAGCAACTGCTTAACATAAACTTAACACTCCTTAAATCTAATCCCAATTGTTGGTGCACACAAACATATATGACAACAACTGCCAACATTACAGCTGTATGTTGTTTGTTATGGTTCGGCTGCGTTGCATTTATGCAAAAATATTGTAAAATGTGTGAAAGTGGCAAAAATGGAAAAAAAAGAAAAAAAACCAAATAGTAAAATAGAAATATAGTTTTATGCTCACACACACACACACACATTCATGCACAAATTGTATAATATGTATATTTGTACGACACAATAATTTTATTATCTGTACTGCCTAGTGCATCTAATCTAAGAGTTTATGAGTTTTTATTACTATTATGACACAACAGCTGCAATATATTCATTCTCTCTCTTTCATACAAAATGGGCCACACATGTGCATTGTGAAAATGGAAAATGCTTTTATATATTTTTTCTGCCTTTTTTTAATTTGTAAAGTGTAACTGACAGGAATTGAATAAAATTTAATCTATTTAAATCATTTATTTATTTGTCTAAATAGGAATACTTTATCTTTACATACAACAGCATTAAGGGAAAATGTTATAATGGCTCAAGTCTAACCTTTCAATACCCTATACCACTTAGCATCTTAAATTTTTCACATAAGTTACTTACGTGACGTAGCAAGATATGGAAAAGGGCTTCAAAAAATTAACTTAAAAACTTGCATTATAATAAAACCTTATATGAAAATGGTCCAAGATTTGTTTATCTGCCACAAAAATTGAACGATAGAATTAAAACACATATTCATAATTAGCCTATCCATCGATTTGCCAAAAATGGGCGTGATAGGCACTTTTACAATTTAGAAAAACCTTATAAAACGTACAACTCGACTTGTAAACTGTTACTTAATATATGCACTAACCGTAAACCTGCCATGCCCACTATTTGTATGTAGATTTTGATTTATTAAGATTTGACTTAAACCAAATTTAGTTCTTTTATTTTAATAGATTTTTGTTAATTACGGGCGCGATTCTGAACCGATTTTACCCCTTGAAGAAATTAAAAATATAAACAAAATTGTAGCTTAATATCTTAAAAATAAGACAACAACAGGAGGAGGAGGATTTCTATCTAGATCGATAGAAATAAATGAAAAAAAGGAAATTTTATATAAACAGTAATGTGTAACAACATTTAAAATTGTCTCTCTCTTTCTATGTGCAATATTTATAACACCCATAACTTAGTTTGGGGCTCACCTAATTTGTTATGCACATTTATAACTCAGTATAAACATTTTTTCTATAAATTGTGTGCATTTGCAGAAATAAAATGTTAACATGTGTAGTAACAGTTACCAACAACTAAAATTGTATGTTTGCATATATTGTATATATATATATATATATATATGTGTGTGTGTATGTAGATGGTGTCAGTAATTTTTTGCATGTCCAATGCAAAATATATGCTGATAAATCTCTTTAAGTACATGAACATGCAGTTTATATATGTAACTACACTCTTTTGTTTATTGTATAAGACTAACCTTTACATGTACACAAAGCATTAGTCATCATACATACAATTGAATAACTGAAGTGAACAAATAGTAAAAATGAAAAAAAAAAAAAAAAAGAATAGTATTTTTTTAACAATCAAATTGTAATAAGAGTGGACGTGTTGCTTAGTTTTGTTTGGTTTGTATATAAATCATAATTATTTGGACATTACATTCATATTTAATATATTTTGTGATTATGCGGAAATATATGTAATTAGAAATATAAACTTTTATTTACAATTACTTTATAAATATATTTCAAACTTTTTTTTGTATTCATGACATAATAAATAAACAAATATTGAAGTTATCGTATATACTTTGCATTGACCTGAAATTGTTTGAACAAGCACGTACACAAATTATTATACATTGTGTGATTTAAAACTTCAACTCGTTGTGAATTTTAAAATCCTAAACATAATATCTAGCGTTTACGGTATAAATATTTTCTTTTTTTTTTTTTGTACACAGAAAGAAGAGTGTGATGGCACATGTTTCACATGGTATAAGAAACTTTTTCTTTCAAGGTATATATAACAGATTTTTCGATAAAATTATGTATTTTTCAACTTTATAATAGCTGTACATGGAAAGGTGCATAGTGTATGATGGCACATATCATATGAAATTGAAAACTTTTCCTTTAAACAAATAAGTAATTAAGAAATTTACCCTTAAAAATATATTTATATTTGTAAGTAGTGTATAATGGCACAGTTTACATAAAATAGAAAACTCTTTTTTTTTTTTTAAGTTACAAATAAGAAATTTACCCTTAAAAAATATATTTATATATGTTGGTATTGTATAATAGGTAAGTAGTGTATGATGGCACAGTTTATATGAAAGCTTTAGTTTTAAACGTACAGATAAAGGATAGTTTTAAACGTACAATAATTTTTTTGGTAGTATGTGAGCCATTACACCCTCAATAAGTCATTATTACCAAATCAACTAAAATCAATGCATTTGAAGTTTTCATTCAACAAAATTTCAACTTATTTTAAGAAATAATATTTTGTATGTGAGCCTTCATACATTACTTTTCTTAATTTAACATTTAAAATACATTATAGACAAGTAAATGAACTAAGCTAAATCTTTAATATCTTATAAATTTGTATTCAAGTACTACCTTATGACACCTTTTAAAAGTGTTTTGCAATACGGATTAACTAGCAAGCCAAATTCTGTGGGTTTTTTGGTAAATTTTAGGCTTAACCATGATTTAACCACAACCATTTTTTTTTAAACGTCAATGGATAGTTTAATAGTTTAAATATCTCTTGCCCCGATTTTCGACTTCTTAGCTCAATGTTAATGACTAACGGAAAGATTTTTGTTAGTTGTGGGCGTGTTTCTCAAAAAATTATGCCCCATTTGCATAGCAACCTATAAGCAGAAATCAAAAATATATATAGAAATAAAATTTCAGCGTAATATCTTAAAAATTTACAACATTAAGCTGTCTAACTTCAGACAGAAATATTTATTTATACATATATATATATATATATTCCAACTATTGAAACAATTCAACTTTGCCAGGAATTCTGAACCCAAAAGTTGTGTTTTTTTAATATAAGGGCGTGGCCATGATCCTATCATGCCATATTCTTTATCACTTAAAAATTTTGGCCTATCATGCCATATTCTTTATCACTCAAAAATTTAAAACTGAATTTTGAAGAATATCTTTAGTTATAGTTGTAGAATTTTGTAAAAACATTATTGTACTATGTAAGGGACAAAATATTGAAGTGCATTTAAAGAATTTCACTAATATTAAGTCCTTTACAACCAAAAATATTATAAATATTCCAAAAACCAAATATATTCCGCTGCTACTGGTTTAATATATCTCAGTGGTTTTTCAATAGACTTTTTAGTAAATGTAATCTAAGTTTGTTTCGCCTTCTCCCTTTCTCTCACTCAGTTCTTTCTAAGTACTAACGATTACTACCATTCATAATTTAGTTTAATAACAACAAAACATAAGAACACTAAACGATAATTACAAACTAATTGCTAACAGAGCTATTCAAACTATTCATGCACTGCGGTATGAATGTAAGGTATTTTTTATACCAAATTTAACTTTAGTAGTGAGGGTATATAAAATATATCCTTCCATTTGTAATTATTGAAATTCAGAAATAAAAAACTAATCTTGTCAATATGTCCGTCTTTTATAAAATCCATATTAAGACACAGCAATGATTATCAAGAGTTGAGACAAAACGAAGAGTTAAAGTTGAACCTGAAATACATTCAATATGTATTTTTTCAAGTTTACAAAGCCTTTCAAAATGGAAGGTATTAAATATTTAATCTAAGCCAGACACTTTACTCTTTACTTGTTGTCCGTTCTTATGTTTTATTTATTTTTTATTTTTTTTTAGGAAAAGCAAGGTACGGAGTTAAAACTACATCAACAAACAAGCTTAAACAATACGGAAAAGTTTACAAAATCTCTATAATTGAAATATTATCCTCAAAGTATTATTAGTTTTGAGCAAAAGGAATACAACACAACACAAGCCCAACCTTTTCGTTTTATGTCAGTAAACTAGAGAAAAACAAGTAAAAAAGCTACATTTGTTTAAGGTCCAATTTTGGATATCCTACGCATACATTGTGGGTGTGGCATATATACAATAAAATCTTCTTTTAAGGACTCTTAACATAGGTCTTACGTTAAGGTACAAGGTTTGACTTTTTTTTTTTATGGGCATGTCCATCTTAGCCTCTTTTTAAGGAAATTATTACATGAACCATTTATTCTTTTTAATTCTTTTTATTTTGGGGTAGTGAAAAAGATTTTTCTTCATTGGGGGCGTAACATTTAATTAATTTTGTTCAATTGGAATCTATATGCAAAATTTGGAACAATTTGTGTAAAATCTTATATAATTATATAAAACTTTTGTTATCCTGACAAAAGCAACAAATACATGAGAAAACATTGTTTCAGATTTCGATAACGAGCAAGAATATATTTTTAATTTTTTCTAAGTATTCCAAATCTAATAACAAACTTAGTTTACCCACCCATCTTATACGAAAAATATAAAATAATGCATTATACATAACTGGAATAACAGAAAAACCTTTAACAAGTGCATACGTGCCTAGCACAATATACAATAAAATGGCATTGTTGAAAAATAAACCCATTTAGTTTGTGCAGGGGTAACCATTAAAATGTTCAACACGCTATACATACAGATATTTTATTTAAAGTGATGCGAAGAAGAAGAAGAAGAAAGCCAAAAGATTACTTAAAGGCTTTTCTAATGTGTACCTGAAGCTAAATGTAATAAAAAAAACATGTATGAAAACTAAATTCAGCTTGAATCGAGCCTTAAATACCCTCCACACATACTTACATATTGTGGGCGTGATAGGTACATGATTAAACTGTCTAAACATATTAGCTTGCAAGTCGAATATTTGGGTATGATATTGTGGAAATTATGAGCGTGTCAATTATACGTCCACGCCTATTTGAAGCCCATTGATGAATAGGGTAATTATAAATATTTGTATCAAATTTTACCTTTTTAGCACAATTTTCGTGGTAGATAAATTTCTTTCATTTCTTGTATGTCCCTTCAACAAATCGATTGTTTCAGTGGCAGTATGGCAAATGGCACCGTCCTGTTGAAACCACTTTTCATTCACAACCATATCTTGAAGATTTGACAACAAAAATTCATTCATTCAATCATTGCTCTGTATCGATTTTCATTGACGGTAACCACCAGCCCATAAACGGCACTAAACAGTACACTTATTGGGATGTATCCGTAATTCTTGGACGACGTGTAGATTATCTTTGCTTAAAATAAAGAAATTTTGTTTGTTGACGCATCCATTTAGCGAAAAATACGCTTCATCACTGAAGAGACTATGTGCATAGTGCACAAATTCACGAAATATTCTATAAAAAATTTTAATTAAAGTATTTTGTACTTCACCGATGTACAGACGGACATTACCACATGGAGTGTTTCACATTTTTATTCTAATCAAGAATATATACAAATTTTAAGACTAATTTTATATAACTCGCTCTATTATAAGGTGAAGTTTATAACAAGCATGTATACATATATTTATGCGTGTGCAATACGTTGTAGAACTAACCAGAAATCCAAAAAGTTATATAAACAACCCAAAGCCAAAAAGATTTTCACGTTATTATTATACTACATATGTAAACAAGTAAAAAAGCCATATTTGGCTTAGACTAAATCTGGGGTGGTCTACACATTGTCAGCTGTAGATATTTTAGATGCTTCACGCGTTATATTTATTCATCAAGCGTTAAATTTTGCAACAAATAGGGTCTTTTGTCAATTGGTGTCGGTTATTCTATTCCAGCCCCTTTCCGGACATCGCCGCTTAGAATTTAAGCTTTGAACCATGAAAACGAAAGTATTTGTAATAATGGAAACACGGACGGACGGACATATGTAGATTATAAATAGGGTTTAGGGTTATCTGATGTCTTCTAATTATAGTTGCAAACAGAATAACTAACTAATGTAAAGGATATCAAAAAGCATTTTGCTTAAAATTTGCTGTAGGTCAGTTGTTAACTTTGTATTTTTTATACAAATAACAACAAAAGTTTATAATAGAAACCAAAACTTGAAAAAACCGTTCATTTATTTATTGTGTTTTTCATGCGTGTTCGTTTATGAAGGCATATACAGGGTGAGGAAAATAGGTGGAAAGTCTTGAGTAAAGTCAAAAGATAAAATTTTCGACAAAACTTTAAATACAAAAGTTTATGTTGTTAAAAAATTAAGATCTTGATCCCTACCTTATGTCTTCAAAACCGGACAAAAAAAATTTAAAATTTCTAAAAATTGCATCTTTTTTCTTCATTCTAATAAAATTTTAAAAAAGTAAAATAAATTTGGCTTAGGTTAAATATTAAATAACCTTCAAATCTAATCTACAATAGTGGGCGTGACAGGTGTATGATTAAGCCGTACGTTTTACACATCAGCTTGCAAATGGAGTTTTACGATAAATACTGGTTTTTGTAAATTGTGGCCGTGTTTGTTATCCAACCATGTCCATTTTTGGTATATCACTAGAATGGATAATTATAAATATTTACACCAAAGTTCAACTTCATAGATAAGTTTATGTGAAAGATATATACATTTTTTCCTATTGTGGGCGTGTCTTTTATCCATTTATACCCATTTTTGACATATGGTTGGAATGATTAATTATATATAAATATGTGTACCAAATTTCAATTTCATAACTCAACTTTTTTAGCAGATAAATGGATGTTTTTCCATTGTAGGCGTGGCTCTTAACGGATATTAAACAATTTAAATAGCGTTCTGCGTGTAGAAATTAAAAATGTAAAAAATTTTAATATCTTAGAATTTAAGATCATAAGAGTGTCAAGTGTATGTTGCAAATGAAATGAAAAACTTAGTACGCCTCCCATCTTATGTAAGCACTTCAAACACTCATAAATAATTTAGAAGCATTTCTATCTCATACTGTTTGGCAAAATATAAAACAAGAAATTACAAGCAAAACTCTGTTTAAACTTTTTACGTGATTGCTTTCCGTTTTATAAATTTATTATTAAATTTGAGAGAAAGTTTCGAAGTACTCGTGTTGTAACGAAAAAGGCAGCTTATTCAAATGCTTTTGTTTTTACATATGCCTTCAAATCCTTATTACGTTCTATGTATGTATGCTTGTATGTATGTATGTTTGTATGTACGGTCTGGCACCTATTAAGTATCAACACTGTAGGATTAGTGTAAAACCCAAAAAGTATTCTAGTTCTACCAGAAATATGACTCCGGTTATATTGTTGTTGTTGGCAATACATTTTTTTATAAAGAGTTGAATTATGTTAGATGTAAACTTATACAACAAATATTTACACAGCTCTTCCTCTGCACCGTGGCAATATTTCATCTTTACCTATATTGTTATTATTATGTTTACTCGTTCCCAACACAATTTCAAACTTTTTATTACCACACAGTCTACGTCTTGTTACAGCCATAACGATTATTTAATGCTTATAAATATGTTTGTTTTTTATTATTATAACTTCTTCTATACACACATGCACACACGCATACACATACACATATTTTCTTCATGGTTGAATATCAACTTTTTAAGTAAACTACTCATACGTACAATATTTTGAAAAGGTACACAAACTTATATGTGTGTAATTGTGTGCGTATGTGTGTGCGTAACATGGCGTGAAAGTATTATAAAAATATTATTAGATCAACGGTAACAATAAACAGCAATCAAAAGAAGAATTTATAAAACATATGTATGTACATGCACAAAAACAAGCACACCTACAGCTACGTAAAGTGTAGATATTTGTGTTTGATATACACAGCCATACACCTGCACATGGATGGGTATAAATATATTTGTATGCTTATTATTAACATCGCTTTACAAACGCCAAACAGACGACTTGTGTTAAAGTAGCAAAAGCCATTTTTTAAGCGATTATAAATATATGTGTGTGGGTGTGGGTGGGTATATACTTTTTTTTTAAATCGAAACTTTACAATTAAGCTTAAAGGAGTTATTACTAAACTTTGTCTGTCTGTCCATATATGATAAACATTCTTCTAAGTGTTTAAATTAGTTACGCAGGCAGTTAAACAAAAACCTGAATTTGAAAATGGGTTTACCCTCAAAAATTCTAACAAACCATGCCCACAATTTATAAATGTAGAGTATAAATATGTCGTTTAATATATAATTTACCGCTAGGGTATAATATTTCAAAAAGTATATATATGAACTAAAACATACACAGTAATCTAGAATATATAAGAAAGGAACTTGCAAACTAGCAGACGAGATGGGTATAACTTTAAATTAATAAGCGCTAAACCGCCACAATAAGTATCATTGTGAATCATAAATTTTAATTTTAAATGCTGGACAGTGTTTTTCAAACTTTCTATATGTGTAGTAAAACATTTGTCTGCGTATTAAAATTTTACACACACATCCATGGTTAAACAAAAACTTAAACGTGAAAATGATTTTAGTGGGTTTTCATTTAATTATTTGCCTTAAAACGATGCCTTTTAAATTTTCTTTAATGCTATGAAACAGTGTTTCCCAACCTTCAAAATCAGTATACTAAATCATTTTTATTTAATTTTCTTAATATTCCAAACCTCTCGAATATCTTATTTTCTACTTTTTTTTCAAAATTACTCAGTATTGTACATAAAAAAAAAACAATGGTGAAAATTGTTTACATTTTATAAAATTCTAAGAGAACTAACAGGCAATTTAAAAAGTGTGCTTCTTCCAAGGGGTCCAAGTACAACATATCGGAAAACTCTGCTAAGTTCAAAAGTATACAAATATAAAAATTTCACTTGTTCACTTGTAATAATAAGAAAATCTCGTAAAAATATATACATAATAGAAAATGGTTGTGCAAGAGTATGTATAAGTATATACATATGTATTGTATATGTATAATAAAGTGCATAAGCTAAACGACAATTACTTATCACTTCGATATTGAAACATGCATGAAAACGATTCTTATCCAATCAAAAAACAATAAACTGTTAAACCATAAAAGCAATTCTACAAAATGTTTGAAAGGTATATTATATGTAAGAGTATGTTTGTATATATTTTTAAGAAATATAAATATATATAGACCGATCGGCATAGAATCAAAATCTGAATTGATTTAATTATGTCCATCTGTCCCAATTCGAAATTTTTGTATTCTTTTTATGCAATTTAAACGAGAACATCTTTTAAATCAGAGAATATTGAAAATAGGCGTCATCGGACTTATCTTATGATGCGTTCTTTAACAATTAAGTCTTTATAAAAAAAAAATCGCATTTTTAAATATTTTCTTTACAAAAATCGGTTAAAAGCAATAAATTAGTCTAAAACATTAAGAGTGTCACCCGCCCATAAAAGAACTTTTTTGAAAAAAAAATACTTAAAATTTACGTAAGATATTTTGCATTTATTATAAATACTGTACACTAAGCTGAATTATAAAAATAAGGGGTCAGCCCACTATAGTGCAGAGTATTACATAATCGACCATAACCAGATAATCTATAAAACAAATTGATTATAGATTCTTATCATTATCATTTCAAGTTAATAATTAAAATGATACTTAAGATTAACTCGAAACGAAGAAAACAATAGAAAATATCAAAGATTATCAATTAGTCACTTGTAATAAGCAATTAACATAAAATATAAATCTTGTGGAGTGTAAAAGTTACGCGACTAAAGGTAAATTTACTTAAAAATCCAGTTTGAATATCTTGAATAGTAATTACGTGTAATAATAATTACGTGGCAACCTTCGTAAAAAGTGTTTAATATTAGTTACTGGGAGATGAAATTTAATAAAATAGAATTTCATAATTTATTAATTATAGGATATTTATAACGAATCTAAGTTTACGGACTTTGTGTGTTGAAATTGAACATTTCCCTCTTTCTTTATGGACAACACTTATGTTACAATAAAATCTTCTTAAGAAGACTTAGATAACTTCCTGTGTTAAAATTTTACACAATTATTCTTGTTACAGTTTTATATAAACTATATAAGGATATAAATTTGTCATCGATGTACCAAAAATGGGCATGGCAGTTTAACAAATTCGCTCACAATTTATAAAAAAAACCGTATTAAGTGTAAAACTCAACTAGCAAGTTAATACATGCACTATTAGAGGGCGTAACCCTACACTTGACACGCCCATAGTTTGTAGGATGAAGAGTATATTTATGATTTAGCCAAATCTAGTTTTTTTACTTGTATATTTTTAATGAATTATTCAATGCAATTAAAGAATGTTTGAGGTTTTTTTTTTTCTCAAACGAACTTTCAACGATAATTTTTTCCAATTATGATCAAGAGAGAGAGAGAGAGAGAGAGAAGTTGAATAATATGTTAGATAGACTAACATAAATAAGGCAACATTTTACTACACCAGTACAATATGAGTGAACACAAACAAGTCAGGCTAACCCAGTGTCAATGGGTAAAAGTATGTCAAGTATTCTGCATAGTTAAGCACTTGTATTCGAGTGGAATGCATTTTAATATGTAAGTACACTCTACATACATACAAGTACACACTATACACATGATATAAATCTTATTTGAATTACAAGATAAGAAAAAAAGACACTCAATGAATTTCTTTTAAAATTCAATCACAATCCCTTTGAAAATTATTCCATATGAAAATTCTTTTTTTATTATCTTCCGCCAACTTTTTCAAGATATATGCATTTAATCTGTTACTCAGCGGTAGAGCATTATAGAATATATATGTATTTTTATATAAGTTAACGTGGAAGCTTTTACCATGACATTATAATGCATAGGTAAAGCTTAAGTGGCCATTAGAGTGAATAACGTACTACAAGTGATGATCATTATGTTAAAGTGGTTGTTGATAATGAAGTTTTTGTTTCAATAGCGTTCAAATGTTATACGTAATCCAAAACAAAACAAAAGAAAACAAGCAAAAAAGTTACATTTGAACCTGAGATACCCTTCATAATTTTACATAAATTATAGGCGTGGCATGTACGTATAATTCAATCTCTCTATTTAACTTTAAATGACTTTTTTTTGTAAATTTTGTACCAAAAAAAAATTCAAATTTTTATAACTTATGGGCGTGACTATTTTGAATACAACTTTGGTTAGAGCAAAATATTGAAACTTTGTAGATTAATTTTTTTTGTAACCGCAAGAGATTTATTATTAATTGTGGGCGTGGCTATTATTTTATTTTTGTTTATAATTGTAAATGAAAAACTACTTACATAGTAAGAATTTTATGATTTATTTATAAATTTTTATATCCTCCTAACAACATACAAACAAACGTCGCTAAATTTATTCAACTTTTTATATTAAACAAAGATGTATACGATCTCTAAAGCCTTCCTTTTGTTAGTTGCAAATAGAATGACAAACATAGTATACCCACCTTCTAACGTTGGGTATATAAAAGAAACAAATGCTACAGAGTATAACGAGGTATTATTTAAATTAAACACTTTTAAGACTAAATTCAAGATTTATGTGGTTACAAACATGCAAACGTACAAATTGTACGTTTACCGTTATTTCATGTTATTTATAAATGTTTAAAAGCAACAACATTTCCTAAGCAAAATGTACCGTTATATTTTGTATTCACTTCACTCATACATAAGTAAAATAGATGTAATTTCACCAAAACTATAGAAAATTCTAATAGAAATATATACGGAGAGAGAGAGAGAGAGAGAGAGATAGGAACAGAGCGAAACAGATTTAGCAGGATTACACTATCGTGTGCTTTTAATGAGCTTATCTTGAAATGGTAAATACATATTCGCGTTTATTCGCATGCTTCTTCTTCTATAAAGATATATATCTGCGTTTCTTTTGGCTATTCATGAAAAAAATTAATTAAACATATTCAGCAACTGCTGCTGCTCTTGCATGAGCTATTATCTGTTCTGGTTTTGATTCTGATTTTTACATTTTCTACTGCGTAATGTTCCATCAACCATCTGTTTAGTAGTGTGAAAAATTTAATTATCTATTTTCATTTTTTTTTTTCTTTCAATTTAACAAATGGCTTCAGTTTTGCAAAATAAGTAATTGACAACAATTGTATAACACTCATACGCCATAGGGCTTTATCCCTATTCCTAAACAAAATGATAAAATGGATTTTTCAATAAGAACATAACATTTTTGTATTTAAATAAAACTCAGAATAATAGACAAATTGTATTGAAATTTATTTCAGATAGAGTAATTTTGTTATATTTAACTAAGAAATTCAATCTATTTCATATGACCACTGAAAACACAACAACAAATATGACCAAAAATTGGAGAAAACGCTCTTAAAGTTCCGAGGACTGACTCAGAATTGCAGTAGTAATAATATAATAATTTCTAAACATTACATGATAAAAATGTCACCCTTAACTGATGTTTAGACATTGATAAATCAGGAAAAATGCTTAAAAGTACGTTGGTATTAAAAGACAAAATTGTTAAATACTTATTGAAAATCCTTAAAAAAAAAAAATTGTTGAATTAATATTTTAAGGTGATAGATCGTTTTTTATTTAAAATGAGCAAAATAAAAATCACAGCCACGCCTCCAATTGACAAAAAATTCTTACACCCAAAGGAATATAAAGAAATATAGTTGAGATTTTCTACAAAAATTTGTATATTTTGTATCCACAAGACGGCTAATGGGTAGGATGGAATAACAACCGCGCCCACAAATAACAATTTTGTGCAAAAATTTCCATTTAAATTAAGAAACAAATTTACATATGCCCCGCCCATTTGTTACCTAGGAAGGAGGAGGGTGTCCTATGTCACCTAAGTTCTAATTTATTCGTTTATCGTTATTTTAACATATTATATAGATGTTACAGTTCTGTACATATATATCGTATATGTTAGATATTAAAAAAGGATAAAAAGAGATAAAATAGATGAAAAGCTAAAGTAAAAGATTCCTTTCATACTGGTATGTGAGTTTGTACGTTTGTTTGCTGATAACTTTAATTAAGTTTGGTTTTCCCCAATTGACTTGGACATTTTACACGCTCGTACATACAACATACAACAACAATAAAAACTAAACTGAACTGAACAGAACTGAAAACAAATTCTTTGTAAACACACAAATTTACACGTGAAGTACATTTCCTTAAGCTCGTTATTGTTTAAGTTAACTGAAAACTACCTAAACCACTTAGGTCACCAAATTGTGTGTTAACCTGTAAGTGTAACCTTATAAAAAATAAAAAAAAATAAGTGACAACATTACAGCAGCTTTATATAATGAACTCCTTTCATACAAACGGTAATGCTAGCAATTGTTGTTGAAATAAAATGAATTCTAATGATAATGATCATGATACTAATTCTAATCATCATCGTAATGATGTAGAACTAATTCAAAAAGCATTGTTCGGACATTTACCATAAAAGAAAATTAAAATATTTACATTTTTGTAACTTTTACCCAACACATCGAGAACTACGAACAATTTGAGAAGTAATGATTGCCAGAATCATTACACTATTGTTTAGGAAAGAAAAAGTTTTCAGAAATTCTATAAAATCTTACTCAAATCGAACAATAAAACTGTAATTTCATATAAAACATATCAACTCCGCAAAGTTTAAAGTACTATCATGTGTGAGATATAAAATGTAGGGTAAGATATAACAGGTAAAAAGCACCCTCTACATCAACATTCCAATAGTGGGTGTGGCAGGTACTTGATTACGCCCTCTAATAGTAAGTTTGGTCTGTATCAAGTATCAGCTTACAAGTGGAATTTTAAGCTGAATACAGTTTTTTGTAAATTGTGGGAGTGTCTGATCGCGCCCATTTTTCACAAATTCATAGATAGATTAACTTAAATTATTTATATCAAATTTCAACTTCATAGATTATTTTTTGTGGAAGATGAATAGATTTTTTCGATTGTAGGCGTGCTACGCCCACTCTTTATAGGTAAATTTTTGTAACATAAATAGAGATTTTTAATGATGGTGGGCGTATATAGTATCCGACCACGCCCATTTTTGGCACATCGATGAAGCTAATATGTATAGACGTTCATCCCAAATTTCAGCTTATTAGCACTATTTTTGTAGCAGAAAAGTTGATTTTTGTCAATTGTGGGCGTGGCTCCTGACCCATTTTAATTTGCGTGCAAAAACTAAAATTGTCTGTAAAAAATTTCAGCTCAATATCTTAACCTATACAATCGTAAGAATGACAATAACAGACAGACACACAGACCTACTTGTCTAGATTTACACAAATTTTGAAACTGATTAAGAATAAATAACTTTAGTAGAGTCTCTGAGTCCTTCTCTTGGTTGTTGCAAATGGAAGGACAAACGTCGCATACCATCCCTTCTTATTATCTTATTGGATTATAAATCCCTTCTGTTGCTAAACTTTTGTGTGACTAAAGCCCAAGTGTTTAATGGAGTGCTCCAACTCACAGTTACACTAAGCCATATGTTTATGTTGTAATCAATATGTTACTATATTTATAACACACATACACACCCACAACCAAATGCATACTTAACGTTTATTCGCAAACACCTTCATCTAGAGATTTAAGAGCAGAACAGTTTGGTGGGCGACTTAAGAAAAATCAGATCGTCATCAAATTTTAAAATAACCTACACCTACACCTCCACTTACGAACCGCTTAATGTCTAGCGAACTAAATGAGAATGGAAAGGAAAATGAAATTGAGAAAGATGAGAATAAAAACAGTCTTTATATACTTTCCCTAAAATGGATGGTATATTAAGTTTATTATTCCGCTTAAAACATAAAGAAATAGGTGTTATATAGTCTCTTGATTAGCATCAAAATCCGTCTGTATGGGCGTTTCTTTGTTTTTTTAAACTCTTACATTTGTACATTTTGGGATATTTAGCTAAAATTTTATTTAAAAAAAAATTCGTATTTGTCTGTAGGCTCCTAAATTAAGCAAAATCACTCCAGTGACACGCCCACAATCGACAAAAATTTCTCTATCAATCTCAAAAATCGACCTATCATATATAAATTTAGTGTAATACAAATGTTTATAATCGATTTGCCAAAAATGGGCGTGGTTGGATGGATGACACGCCCATAATTTATGAAAAAAAAACTTATATAAACCAAATCCGCTTTGTAAGTTGACAGATACTATACATATACTATTAGAGGGCGTAAACATGTAACTGCCACACCCACTATTTATATAAAGATAAGGAGGGTAGTTTAACAAAATTTAGTTTTTTACTTTGATTGACTTATTTTTATGGTACAAAGAAAATTAAACGAAAAATAAAAAATATTCGGTTAAGGCCGAATCTTACATACCCTACACATATGTATATAATTCGTCAAGGGGCATTAAATGTATACAATTACATTTTTACTTAGCACTTAAAGGAATATTCATTTTCTGTAAAATGGGATCTTTTGTATTATAAATTGTAGGCGTAACCAATCCCGCTCAGTTTTAAAATATCAATGAAAATAATTGAACACAGACGCTCATATCAAATCTTTACATTATATCTTTAAAAAAATTGTGAAATTTCAAGTAGGCAAAAAACTACATCAACTAAGAATGTCTAAAATAAATTTTTTATAAACAAAGTAACCGAAGCAGTTGCACACACAGGCACAAAAACCTCGTTAGTCAACTAACCCATATCAATTTACTCCTCTTGAATCTGCGAAGTATATGAAAAGAAAAGACGCAGAGTTATCTGGTTAAATTATACTAACTATAACGATTGCCAAGCTCATTCATACGCAGCCCATACAAACGCCGTAAAAGCAAATGTCTAAAGAATAAAAGAAGGAAAAAAGAAATGAATGAATAGATGAAACACAGCTTTTATTATTTTATACTACAACATATTGTTTGTGTTGTATTTCGTTTTTGTATTGTTTTTTTTTTTCTTCTTTTCTTTTCTTTTCTCTTAACTACGCATCAGCTGCCATTTAGTAGTTTTAACTACATAAAATTTCGTGTTTGTATGTGTGTTTAATTGAGCAAATATTTGTACTTGTTATATACTTTCTGTATCTTATAGATATACTAAGTTGATGATTCCATTCAGCACAAAAAAACGGAGACTTTGATTAACTACATCCGTCCATACGTCCCTAAATGTATTCATTTTAACCTGTTCAGATGAAAGCTTTTTTTTATACATTTACAATAGCCAGAAGAAATCCTTAGAGATCCTTAAAAGCATATATATGATCAATGTCAAAATTAGGATACATCCCCGTTCATACATCCGTGTGTATGTTTGCTGTTGGAACTCTTATGGTTGAAAATTTGAATCTTCTATAAACTGCGTTAAATTCTGTATGCAGATTACTTTTTGAATTAAGCATAATCAGTTGAAAGCCACGCCCACAATCGCTTAAAATCTATGCGTCCACCACAAAGTTGAAATTTGGTATTCATATTTACAATCAACACTTTCATCGTTGTATCAAATATGAGCGGGGTGGGATGACAGACACGCACACAATTTATAAATATTTTTATAAAGCGTATAACTTGACTTGTAAGTCAATACGTATTACATTTAGTGCTAAAGGGCCTAATTGGGTATTTGCCACGCCCACTTTTTTGTATGTGTTTAATATTCAAAATTGGGCCGTAGCAAAATTTTGTTATTATACCCTGTGGCAATAGGTGTATTAAGTTAGTGAGCATAATTGTAACCCCTAAACGGAACTCCTCTCTCCCCCTCTTTTATTATATCAAACGATCGCTTCAGAATCAAAATCAGAAAAGACTTAACCATGTCTGTCTATCGGTTTGTCCATCCATGTTGATTTGTACGCCAGCTACAGGTCACATTTTTTAAGATATTTCGATGAAATTTCCTACAAAAGCATGCATTAGTCGAAAAAGTACCAAGTATTGAAAATGGGCCGAATTGGAGCATTTTTAGAACCCCTCCCCATATAAAATTTTATTACAAAGGAAGTGACAAAAAATCACAATTTTTAATATTTCATAAAAAAAAAAAATTGGTGTAGAAGGGTTAATTAGCTTAATAACTGAAACAAATTTGAACCTGATCACACCATTTTTAGAATCCCTTTCCTTTGATATATATCGAAATAATTTATATGTGAGACATTAGCCTCACAACTAAATTAATTATAACATAATTTTAGGTGTAGAGTAATAAATGATCATGGCTTGACCAACTATAAAATTTTCTCTTGTTCTTTTTTCGTTTTCTACAATATGTATAAAACGGTAAAACGGTGAAAAAATGTGTGTTCTCACACACGAAAACAAGAACGGTTTAAATGAAGTAAGTCAGAGAGATAACAACTTAATGGATTTTTTTTTTTTTTTTTAATTTTTTTCTTTTTCTTATCCTTCAGGGGGATACTTTGTCTTGCTTACCTTCTCAGAGTAGAAATCTGAAACATTTTATAAAATTATTTGCAGATAAAGAAAAGAAAGAAAGAAAGAAAGAAAGAAATGCGTACGTTTGCAATGTAAAGAACACAAATATTTTCTCTAAAAACTTTACATATTACAAAATTGTTCAAATATATACATTTGTACACATTATTGTTATACATGCCGGTGCTTGAATAAATGAATAAGAATTTTCCAAAAAAAAAAAAAGAATAAACAACGAAAAATCTTGTTCTGTAATAAGAATACCTTGAATTTTCTTTCTTTACTATTTCATATAATGTATTCTTAACCTACGTTTAAATGTTAATATCTTAACCTTAAATGGATAACTTCTCGGATCAATTAAAGAGAATGCATCCACCATTGTGATTAAATGTGTGTGTGTGTTGTGTATATATATATATTGTCTTTCATCTCATCTCAGTAATTACAGTACAAATATTATAAAGTAATGCCGCTCACATAATACTCAAACCTTTCTTCTCAGTTTTTATATATAAAGAGTTGTTCCCGTAAATTCATATAAACACTTACATATAAAAAAATGAATAAACCCTTTGTGACAAATCTCTTTTCTTTATTGCCATGTGCATGCTATGCTGGTTATTGTGTTTTTTTTCTTTTTTGCTAGTTTAAAGAAACTCTCTATGGTATTTCCCATGAGGCCTAAATAGAAAACTAATTCAATTATAATGTCTTCGACGTGATTATGTAAATATTACTCAATATGAATAAAAGCTAGCTTTAGAGTTGTCAAGATGGCATTGTGAAATGCTCTATTATGTATGCATGTCCCCATATTGTGTTTGAATATAGTTTAACTCTTTAACAAAAAGTTATTAATTGATCAAATATTTTCCACTAAAAGGTGTTAAACAAAACAAGTAAGAGAATACTTAATCAAATACTCTCTACCTCTACAATAGCGGGAGTGACTGGTATGTTATTACGCTCCCTAATGACGTATCAGCTGAGAAGTGGAGTTTTTCGTGAAGTACGTTTTTTTGTAGATTGTGGGCGCGCTTTTTATTTCACTGTGCCCATTTTTTTCAAATCAATAGTTGGAATAATTATAGATTTGAATACCAAAATTTCAAGTGCGACAGGTATAAAGATTTTGTTTTATTGTGTATGTTATCCGATTTTCGACACATCGACAAATAAGTTAATTGTTAATGTTGCAAAATTTACACCCGTGAGAATGCCAACAACAGACAGACACAAGGACACACCGACATACATATCTAGATCTAGTTTTTGAAGCTGATCAAAAATATATATACTTTTTAGGGTCTCTGAGGCCTCCTTCTGGGTATTGCAGATGGAATGACAAACTTCGTATACCCCCCACCTTTTGTGGAGGGTTTAGTGAAGGGAAAATGTCAAAATGTCCACTATTATAAAATAATATTACCTAACAATCGTAATCATAATGCGCTTAGTCTGTTGTATGTTTGTACTCTTCTTCGTCCTATTCCGTATTATCAAACTATGTAAACATTTTAAAATCGTTCAATTTCTGACACTTTGTGACAAGTAATTATATACGACCTCTATTGAGCTTTTACATATAAACGATACCAAACGCTTTGGTCTTTCCTTTGCCTCTCTATCTCTTTTTTTATATTCTACTTAGGTCCTCTAACCTAATAACATTTACTCACACTCAAAATGAAAAATGCATATAAATTACAAAATTTTCTACCAATTTTTATGGTACACGTCAGTATGTCAGGGTGTGTTATTGTTATGGTTGTAGACAAAGGGTTCGTTAAGAAGGGCAAGGACTCCAATATCAAAGATTTTCTAAAAAGAGAACAAAATTTATATGAAATCTACAATGTAAACACTTTTTAGCTCTATAGATGTATATATAAAAATTTTGCCTTACCACCATACTTGTGTATACTGGGTGTTTTAATTTAACAGACTCTTATACAACCAATTAGGAATAATTTGCGCATTAAAACTTCCTTTTTTGTGCAAAGAAATGGCCGCAAACTATATATCACTGCTATACTATAAAAACAATAGGTGATTACCTCGAAGGCGCGTTCTAAAGATGCATCATGAATTACAACTTGAATCAAAAAAAATTTTAATTCATTCCTTATTAAAATTTTTCGTGTACTGATTATATTTGTAGGCCTTCCCTAAGGTCCTTTGTAATAAACTATTTTTATTAACTTAAATTAGACAATTAGAACAATTGCGTTTCAATTTAAGATAAATAATTTTTATATAAGCTTATTGATCATAACAGCGTCGGGGGTGTGGTTGATCACAGTTTTTTTAAATAGTTCAAATTCTTAACCACAATTTAAACGTGAAAAAATTTAAAAAACTATTATTATGTATACATATATTACTGGGTTAACTTTTTAATGGTAATTGAAAATCTTTTGAAAGTCATATTTCATAAGAAAATAATCCCATTACAGCTTATATATGTTGGAACAACGTATTTTAAACTCTTCTTATTAATCCACCTAGGAATGATAGCTCCCTGCTTTAGAGATGCTAATTTTGTCCCTTTTTTTAATGAACTAAAATATTAACAAAATTCCAACTAGTACCAATTGGTCACATAATTGATTAGTAACATATAAGATAAAAACCAATAACTACATAAACGTCATATATATAAATTTTGTAGTAAAATTTATAATTAACTAAACTATTAAAATATTTAAACTATATAAAAAAGCAAAACAAATGGAAGATAGAGCTTTACATTTTCGTCATATGTTATTATATTATTATCGTAAAGGTAATACCGCACCACAGGCATGCAAAAAAATATGTAAAGTTTATGGTGAAGCCGCTGTACAAGAAGTTGAATGCAAAAAATGGTTTATGAAATTTCGTGCTGATGATTATGATCTCAGCGATGATTCTGGAACAGATAGACAACTTGATGTGAGAATTAATTTAATAAAATCACCTGAAGTGATAAAGGAACGTTAAAAAAAATGAAAATTTAATGTAATAGTTATAAATATGTTATATATTTTATATATGTAAATTGTAATAAATTCATGCATTGTGTTTTATATCTCTTCTAAGAGAAGATAAGATGCGCCATAAGCTTTAGTTTTTAGATAATATATTGTACAAACACTTGGGTTTATAAATTATTCTTCTAATATTATCAAGTAAGAATTTAATACATAAAGCGAACGCCATCCAAAGAAGCTAAGTTATATACGTGCATTTTTGTAATTTAATACATATACTTATTGATATCTCATACCTCTTCCTTGCTTTTGCAAATCATCCATTTCTTGTAATTACATAGAGTTCTTGATATTTATAAGCAATTTTTATCTATAATTAATAATTTTGCTGTTTGCAAATATATTATTTCATACATGTAGAAGGGATAAGGACGGAACAAGACAATAGTTTAGAATACAAAAACTACTTTACATTTTAATTTTTTTTTAAAAACTTCAACATATCTTTGTTTTTATTATGATGAATTTGTGAAAATTTTCGAATGGTGGAATTTGAAGAAAAAGCATCAATTTTCTATAGGAAAACTTTTTTTTTTGTACAAATTAAATATATATAAATATAATAAACTGTAGTAAAATATCAAAAGTTTTCCTTTTAATTTACTAAACGCTCCGCATACATATAACGGAACAGGATGAAAAATGTTTACATATAAACCCAGCATGTTGCAAAAGTTCGTCCCGTTTTTTGGCACTAGATGGCATTGCTTTAATAAACAAACAAATCTCATATGGATAAAATATCTTAATAAAAAAAAAAAAAACATTTTGCTAAATGAAATTTTTAATCAAATATTGCTAAAATTACAATTTAACTGTTAAAAGTTCACCTTTTTTTTTTTGGTTGATTTTTAATGGCGGAAAGTAAAGAACATTTTCGCCATATTATGTTGTTTTATTATCGTAAAGGTAAAAATGCATCACAGACACAAAAAAAGATATGCTCCGTATACGGTGAGAGTGCTGTCGATAGTTCTACTTGCCGTAAATGGTTTAAAAAATTTCGTGTGAATAATTTTAATCTTAATGATGCACCACGTTCCGGACGACCGACCGCAATTGATGCCAATAAATTATTGGAATTAATTGATGGCGATCAGCATAGAACAACGCAAGAGATTGGCGCGATTTTGGGCATTAACAGATCTACAGTATCAAGACGGTCCCGCCAACTGGGCATTGTAAGGAAAGCAGCATTATGTATATACATGTATACAAGTATAAGTAAAAAATTAAAAAAAAAAAAAACAAGAGGAAATGCTGGGCCACCCAAACAAATGAAAATCTTTGTTGCTAAACCAGAAATTCGAAAATGAAAGACAAACATGTGAAAAAAGATTAAAATGGCTTAAGACAAATATTAAATACCCTCCAAATAGATTATAAATAGTGGATGTGGCAGGTAATTGATTACGCCCTCTAATAATACACATTACTTACTCATTAATTGTGGGCGTCTCTGTTATTCGACCAAGCCCCTTTTTGTCGCATCAATGAAAACGCTAATTATAAACATATATACCAAACTTCAACTTCATAAGTTAATTTTTGTGGCAGATATATAGATTCTAGACCATTGTGGGCGTGGCTCTTAAAAAATTTTAACCATTTTATACAAAGATTTGCTTGCAAATCAATATCTAAAAATTTATGAACGTGAGAGTGCCAACTAGAAACAGTCTAGTTCGACTGTTTTTTTTTTTTTTCCATAGATGAAGACTTTTTCAATAAGAACATAACATAAGTTTCAGTACTTTAAATAATCAAGAGTCTTCGGTTCTGTACTAAATTTGATTTTGTATTGCCATATGTAAAATTCGTCACACTGTGGTTGAAGAATTTCTTAATTCCCCCTCTGATTTGAATTATATTTTGAACTTAAGCACTTACGGCTACAATATTTTCGGTACTTTGACGGATGCGTTGTCCCTCTGACAAATGTTGCTCGTTTGTGAACTTCATCATAATAAAAATGTTAACCTTGATTGACGTTTTGACATTGAGAGATCATGAAAAACGTTCATGAATGCGTTCATATTAAAATTCGAAATTGTTATGTCCCTCTTGAAGAGCAAACTATATAATTTGTTGAGTCTCTCTGATGTTTCTTTCTAGGTGGAATGACAAACTTGGTAAATCCCCTACTTTAGATGTGTAATTACTTTTGCAAAATGTATATAGATTTACTTATCGATTGGATGTTTGGATTTTTATACTTTTCAATCCATTACTTAAGAAATTTATTGGACCAGTGAGCATAGAAACTTTGTTAGCATTTTAAAGATGCAGGGTATTCCATGTTTGCTTTACACCAAATATAATATTGTAATTTTCTTTTTTCTTTTTTTGTTGTATTACATTTATTATTGTTTATTTGCCAATTTTTTTTTTTTTTTTGTTGATGGCAAATTTTATTTAGTGTTTGTCTGTGTTAAACCAAAGCTCTTCAATATCGCTCGATTTAGAATTTATTCCGAAATTGTTTAATTATTAAGTAAGAATGGGTAAAAATAAAGGTGGTGGTGGTGGTGCTGGAGGCGGTGGTAGCAGCGGAGGAGCTAGTAATGTAAAAAAATTAGAAAAATTTTAATCTTTGTTATATAAATCTTCAATGTGTTCATGTGTACGGAATGAAATTTTTGTCAAATATGAATTTTTTTGCAGAAAAAACCTGCCGGTGGTGGTGGGGGGGCTGATAAAGGTGGTGCTAAAAATAAAGCAGGTAGTGGTGGTGGCGACAAAGGAGGCGGGAAAAAAGCACAAGATCAGAAAGGAGGTGGTGGAAAAAAAGGTGGCAAGAAATGATTAGTGAGACGTGTGATTACACTCTTCATCAAACCGGATTTCATACAATTTTTGTTTTTTTTTTTTGTGAACATTGTATTAAAAAAAAGAAAACAATTGTGATTTATTATATTCTATATATATATGATATATAATATTTATAAAATAATTAAAATTTTTAATACTCATCTTTTAAGATTATCATTAATTATATATTTAACAATTTTTATTTTTTATAAATATTTTTTTTTTTTTTTGTATGGATTCTCTTAATCCATATGATTACTATTGCACACTAACCACATATAAATATATAAACAAAATTTAATCGCATTTTATTAATAAAAACAAAACAAAAATGGAGAACGAAGCCCCTACACAAACATTTGACAATTTCAATTGAGTTTTAGCTTTACTACCGGAACCATTCTTGTGACATGGAACCAAAGAATGATGTGGCTACCGATTTAGATTTACTGTTATCTTTACGGGTCCCACTAGCTCCAGGTTTTCTTGTGTGCGTCACCTAAATAGCATAAAAAGAAATTAATTTTTTTAACTTTTTACTTAATTCCAAAAAAAAAAAAAAACAAAATGGCGAAAAAGTTTGTAATGTGTATACCTTCTTGATTTAAATATTAAAATGTTTATAATTCTAACTCGATTAAGTCATAATTTACATCAAAAAAACAAACAAAAAAAAAAAATTTGATTTATAACAAATAGGAAAAGTAAAATTCATCTTAGGCTAAAGCTTAAATACCCTCCACATCTACATTGATGGGCGTGGCAGGTATATGATTATTCTCCCTCTAATAGTGTATATATTACGTATGAGCTTCCAAATCGAGGTTTAATTTTTTGTAAATTATGGACGCCTATTTTCTTCAATTACGCCCATTTTTGGTACATCAATGGATGGGATAACAATATATAAGTGTGTACCAAATTTCAACTTGTGCCAGATATATTGATTTTTGTTTATTGTGGGCGTGGCCCTTAAAAAGCGATCTTCGATCTCAATATCTGAAAATTTACGCCCATAAGAGTGCCCACAACAGGCAGACACACGGACATACCGACATACATATCTAAATCGACTCAGTTTTCGACGCTGGAAGATCTCAGACGCCTCTTTGTGGGTGTTGCAAACAGAATGACAAACTTGGTATACCGCTCATCTTATGTGGAGGGTATAAAAAAAGTGGCCTCACTAAAAATTTCAAACATCTAAAATCTAAAACACATTCTTTAAGTGGAGTGTATGGTATAAATATCATGCTCATAGAAAAAACAATCATGCACTTCAAACAGAAACAAATAATGCAACTGTAAATACTTATCATCTGTTGCTTTCATATAAAACTATTAAATATAAAATGATAATAAAAAGTTACTATTTTGAAGACCATAAAAAAGACAAAAATGTGTCTCAAAAAATTACCTTTTCAGTATCCTTTATTGTTTTACTAAATGCATTCGCTTGATTATCATTTGCTGATGATAATAGTGTACTATTACTCACACTGGACGTTGCAGTATTACTAACAATGGGTAGCAATGGAAACCATACGGTGGTAGAGCTGTTCGAACATAAACTTAAAACATTCGGTTCATTTTCTTGCAATAAACCGCTAGTACTGCTAGTTGTGTTTGCGGTTGGCACAAGTTGCTCTCTGAGCGGTACTAAAACACCGTACAGACCCATAAGTCTTTCTACAATTCTTTTAACATTATTCAATATATGTGAGGCCAGCAACTCAAAATCGAATGGATCAATAAAATTTCGATATTTCAATTGTAACGTATTAAATTGTTCCCTGAGTTCAGGTTTGGTTAATTTGAACAAATTCTGTAAAAACTTTAAATCGAAATACATTTGTAAAGCCACATTTTGTGTAGGTTCCTGGTTCTCCAAAACACTCTCATAATATTCAAGTAGTTTTTGTAATAATTTTTCATTGAAAACGTTGAGTATACGAGTGGGTAATGTTTGGGGCACGGTAATGCCCAGTTGGGTTATTATTAAATGTAAAAACATTTGTAAGGAAATGCGTGGTTGCTTAGGTAAACGGAACACTGTTTGTAGGGTTTGTTCATTTTCATCCTTTTGCTCCACTGTTATGCTGTCCCACAGCTGTAACCAGAAGTGAAAGGTAAATTTAATTGGTGATCGTACAAACATCACACAAACATATATATTTAAATATTTTTATCCAACTTACCGCAAAATCTTCTAGTACTACATGATCCTTTACATCCACCGGCAAATAACGTTTGCATGCATACTCATCCAATATATTATCAATGATGCGCAACCACAACTGATAAATTTGATCTTCCATTAGAATACAAATTTCATGCCAATACTCGTCACTTGTTGATGTCGATGTATTAGGTAAAAATTGACGCCAAGATTTTTGCTGGCAAAAGCATATTTTCAAATGTGGACTCAATTCAATTAAAGCACAACAGCAATGTACTAAAAACAATATGGCCTGTTTATCAACTTTACATTCTGTTGTTGTTGTTGTTGTTGTTAATTGTAGCTTATTTAGCTTTGTTAAAAACTGTGTTAATTGATTTCGGGCAGTTTCTCTTAAAAAATCTACTAATTTTTGCTTCTCCTCCCTTCTTGTTAACTGTTCTTCCATTAGCACGCTCATTTCATTTATGATCAGCGATAATTTATCATCGAATTCTGTACATATTGTTATAATTTGTGCATCATAACCCTTTAAACGCATTAAAAGATTTTTAACTTTTAAATCGTTATTTAAAGCGGTGGCTAAGCTTTGTGGTAAATCGCTTAAATTTTCTTCCCACATATTCGATAATTGTTCGCTCTTTTTGTATCCTTGTAAAGTTACAATATTTTGTATAACATGAAATGTATGATTGATAGCACTTGACCAACTATCGTGTATAATGTCACGTACCCGTTGATTGATCAACGGCACATAATGCAATTCGTAGAAATTCAAAGAGTTTAAAGGTTTTAGTTCTTGCAGATTTAATTCTTTCAGTAAATTGTTTGCTGCGATTTTTATCTCTTGTATGACATTCATGTGTGTCACTAAATCAAAAAGTTGTTTTAATTGATTATCTGCCAATTTAACAATACTTAAAAGCCATTCATCTAATGCCAGTTGTATGGCTTCACTATGCAAAGTAATAGCATCAAATTTGGGTTTAAATTGTATAATAATATCGGGTAACAGATGAGTAAATTGCGCGTCATCCTTGGGCATACGTGTAATCGTGGGTAAGACTGTAGAATCAGATTGCTCTTTCAATTTAGTAAAGAACACACCCTTCTCATCTAAAAGTATAATAAAATAAATTAAATCACTTTCTCTGATATACATATACATGCACACATACCCAGAAAACAATGATGTATCAAATCCAAACTATTATACAACACTTCTAAACTAGTAAGTATGCGTTCTTTAATGCGTCCATGTGTATCACTTGTTAAACAATTTGAAAATGCTGTACAACGTAAATTTAAAAAACACTTTAATACATTCTCTAAGCTTGAACGATCCAACTGCAACAGAGCCATTAAACAATCTACCATTACGTCAACGGTTAATCGGTCATTTTCCAATGCTAACAGTACACGTTGTTTGATTGTTTGATGGAAAGGTCTAATTATTTCCCATTGTTTTTTAGCCACCGGTAATTTTTCCATTAATGCATTATCAGTATTCAATTGTAAGCCAGTGCTAATGTGACGGCTAAATAAAAACAGTTCCGTGGCACCGTAAAACTGTTGCCGATCCAAATGTGACCAAATCAATTCCGGCAAACAGGTTAACAGTTTTATTTGTACCATTGTAGCAAAATAATTCGTCATTTGTTTATTAGCATTGTGTTTTCTTAGATTACTAACAGTATCCTCATCCGTTTTAAAACCTAAAAGCTGTTGATCGTTAAGATTTTTACAATAACCACTAATACTCTCCACTTCCGTAATCAATGTTTTTGTAGATTGTTGCATGCGGGTTATAGTATCAGCAGCTGTTAGTAGATCACGATAGCGTTCCCTTTTTAATAAATTACAAAGAAATTTTCATAATTTTTCAATCAGAACGATTTATTATTGCTCTACTCACCCCACCATGGTACGTAGCTCCTCTTTTTTATTTTCTACAACTTCTTGAACTTTCTTATGTATTTCATCGATTTCGTTAACACTATGCTGTAGAAACAATGTATCCACATTTATATTTAATAAATTTAAGGAGGACATTTTAATTTAAAAAATATAATATTCAGCTTTTCATGTGAAATAAATAATAGCTATAAATTTGCGATAAACACATAAGAAAAAAAAATGTAGAGATGCAAAATTAGTACTTTAGCCAATGCATAATAAAAAATGAATCAATTGATCTATAAGCATCCCATATTTTAATGGTTTTTTAATAATAATTCATAAAATATCTCAACGTTTTTTCCTTATCATTAATTAATAATAAATTAATAATAAAATCATTTACCCATTATTCAAAATATTAACAGAGCCAAATAAAAAAAGTAAACTTAATTTTAACATATCTGTTTTAAGTTAATAGAATAAATTACACAGAGTAGATATATAAACAAAAAATATAATTATTTATATACTCAATTTCTCAATTATAAACATAAGTGCATCTATAAATATGTATAATAAGAAAGCATTGAAATATTAAATGGAATTTATTATATTAGGGTAAATACCCAATTGTTCATACATCTTTATTACACATGCATATACCTTTTAAATACATCCCAGCATTTACTACATTTTCTATATTATCTTAAGCTAAGAAAAATATATATGATATATATATCTATTAAAAATTAAACTTGCGTAGAATTAAATATTCTTAAATACAATTTTATAAAATGTTATACGAAAACAAAAGTATGCAACCCTTTTTGTAGTAACTACCTGTTTTAAATTTTACCGGATTTTCAATAACAGAAGAAGCAGAGCACACATAATTTTGCATATGTGATACGAAAATATTTTATCTTCTGATCATTCATTCGTTCTTATACAGATAAATAAATTGCAAGAATTCTCGCAATTTCGCGTTTCTTTGCGCATAAAATATACTAAATAAATTTTGTTCAGCAACAGTTTATTTTATTTATATAGAACACAAGTTAAAGCAATTAAATTTACAAATCAAGAGTGTCTGCACATTGGGCAATAAAGCCCAGCCTCCAGCCCATTAGGTAAGTAAGATTTTAACCATTTATCACATTTCAATTTTTATAAAGCTAATAAAATAATTAAAATCGATTTATTGTATTAAACGAGTGTTAAAGTTTTACCACAACTATTAATAAAAATGTATTTCATGGAATAGTGCTATTCCTTGGAATAGTGTAGTATGGCAAAATTTGTTTTCATCAAAACCGAAATAAATAAAATCCATGTTGTTAAAAATGTATACAACAAATAAATAGATCATAGATATGATAATGTTTTAAGAAAGAAATAACAAATAATTTTTTTATAATATATTTTCGCCAATTGTAATGAATTACATATGTACGTAAACACAAACACGTATAAAATCTAAACGCGGCGCGGCATCTAAGGCATTTGCGTACGCTTTATAATTTTGCCTAAAATTCTTGTAAAAAAGCAATTAATTACTGATATAATGTTAAAAATAATGTATAATGGAAAACACATATTGCATTTTTTGAAATTCATTGCGATAAAAGGTATCATGTTAGATTCTATTGTCTTTGTTTTGTCACCTACATAGGTGAGAGTAATGTGTGTGTATTCTCTAAATCAGTTATTCGTTTAAATTCCGCCCGATTTGTTATACCAGTGAAAATTAATAGAAAAAATAAAATAAAAAAAGGAAATATTAGATTAACAGAAGGACAGGTAAGAAATATTCATGGAAAAAATCGTAAATTTTTATGAATGGTTACCTGGGGAAGTATTTGGAGTTTATAAAATGTGATTACGTCTCTTCTTCGACACATTAATAGTTAATTTAGTAGTAGACAATTTTCTTTTATATATTGTTCATCATTGAGTTAGTGGTAATGGCAACTCTTGGCTTAAAAAAATTGTGAGCCTTAAAAACGAAAAAACTTTTAGAATATTTAAAGATGAACAAAGCTTAAAACACCAGTCCACCATTCCATCACACAAAATAATAAAATTAATAGAAAAAATGTGTTATTGTTCTTAAAGAACCATTGAATTAGTCGGCCCAATGAACTCTATGTGACGCACATGTATAATTTTTTTAGTAGCAGCCAATAGTTTGAAAAGTGCTATTAAGTACAGAGGAATGGTAACCCTCTGCAACCAAATTCTAAAAATTAATGAACATACAAATCGAATAATTGGTATGATATTAAAAAGTTTCAGTACGCACTAACAAACGGGTTAAATATTGTTTTAATTGTTAAAGAAAACTAAAAAAATAATTTATTAACAAATAATCGAGAACAGGTACCGGTGTATTAATACTTAATCAAAAGCAACTCTGCTTTATTAAAACAAAAATAAAAAAAAATATTACAAGATTTTAAGATGATTATTGTATTAGAATTGTTTGTGTGTGTATAAATATATGATTTAATAAAAAGTAAATTATTTTATAATGGTTTATTTCTTTTATGAAAAGCAAATAAACGTTTTATATAAAATAAGCTTATTTAATGTTATTAAAATATTTTTTTGAATTCCACAATAGGTGATTACTAGATTTTCGTTATCCAAGTACGTTTTGGCTTGCCTTTTCGGGCCCACGACATAATCACGAAAATCGTCATATAAATAATCGGGGTAAAGGAGTTACAACTTTTAAAATATAACCCGGTGAGGACGAGATCAACATCTATATAAAACCAAGAGAAGTAAAAAGGTTAAAAATTGGAAAAAAAAAGTTTAATTCTTACACTAAAAACAATTCTAATATTTAAAAAAAATAAATAAATAATTTGCAAGCACATATTCGTTTAAGAGTGTATGTGTAATTGCAGATTGCATGTAAAAAAGCAATATAAATGAAAAAAACATTTAAAAAAAATAATGAATCCTTTAAATTTACAAGATTCAAAGGCACAATACATGGCCACTAATAAAAAGGTCGAAGTCTCAAATTTCGGAACTTCCATATTAAAATCATCAAATGAAACCACAAATCCACTAAGCGAAATGAAAACAACAACGGCGGCAGTAGCGGAAGAAGCAATGACAGCGACAGCAACTCATACTACCGCAAGTTTTATGGATGCAGGACACATAATTAATACAGGAACTGTATTTGGAGTCGATTCAAAAATGATATATGACAACATGTCCAGATTGGTAACCAGCGGCAATCAACAGCTCCAATCAAGTGCAAATATCATAAATGCTAGCAACTTAAATACAATACCAGTGGTTGCTGTAGGTAATTCTATGTTTGTGAACAGTGGTAATGAGAACAATTTGACTTATCAAGTTTTGGCAACACACAACGGCCGAAATGTAGGCTCATTCATTACCACATCCAGTGCAAATGGTGCCGTTAATGTTTTGCTCGCTCCTTCCGGCACCACCATGACAACACCAGGTAAGTTGTTAAATATTTTTTATAAATGAACTATAAATTCCTTAAAGAAGAAGCCTTTATTATAGCTATTTATGTGTTTGTTCATTTACATTATGTAACCAAGAAGAAAATGGTATAAAAGAAAATAATTTAAAAAATTCTGTTTTTTACCATGATTTATGTTTAATTTCATCTAAATTTTTTGTTATAAATGAAATGAAAATGAATTCACATGCTTTAATCTTTCAATTTATTCACGGTACCAATTTTTTTCTACGTACATCTCTTATGTGTAGGCATGTGCAGTTGTTCTATATATTTTACAACTTCATTATCGAGTTGAGCTAAAATGGCCAAAACTCAAAATCTTTTAAATATAATAAGTTGTGTATATAAATTAAAAATATAAACTCTGTAGGAAGCATTATGTTTATATTTGAAAGTACAATTTTGAAAAGGATAGAATGAAAGTGAAAGTTATGCATCATTCAAAAATATTAAAATATTATAAGAAACGTGTGAGTTATGTTTGTGTTAAGCAAGCGAACCCTTTTTATATAGATAACAAAATATTTCATATATAAATTTAATTCATTTATTAATTATATAGCTTAAACAAAGTAAGCCTATAAATAGTTTCCTCCTTCGTATTTATGAAATGAGTTTGCTTTTAAAACTAGAGTTACCAACTGATAATTTGCAAAGTAATAACAAGCCTGTTTTATTAAATAAAATAACTTACTTGGGGTTTCATAATGTAAAATTTATGCAAATTTTCATCGAGCTTCCCATATAATTATAATATTTTACAAGGGTAGGCTTTGTAATTGCCATTGAAAAATTATTTAGTGAATATTTTTGTTTATAGAGAATGAAACGTTCTCCATTTCAAATTTTCAATTGTATATGGCCACCTTAATTGCTAGCATTTATGTGTGTGCGTGTTATAATAATGATCTTTGTTTATCGATTTAACCTGTTTAAATTACAAAATAATTTTACTAACATATAAGTAAAACAAATAAAGAATGCAAAAGTCATACGCTTATATAACATATATAAATATGTTTTTAACAATTTAGGTCATGTGGGACAAGCTTCAATTATAATACGTAATCAACCAGTTCAAATGAAACAACAACAACAACAACAGCAGCAGCAGCAGCAACAAGATGAAGTTGTTAAGCAAATTGTTCGTACTAAAGGACAGTTAGGATCTGTTACCACAAACACAATGATAGCGCCACGTACTACTCTCTTAAAAACATCACTATTGCAACCAAAACAATCGCAGCAGCCTCCCCAACAACCGCATGAACCAAAAATTTTGCCCAGCCGATCAAAGAAAAATTTATCTGTAAATAAAATACTTATAGCCCGACAACAGCAACAAAAATCATTTACGAAACAGTTAAAAAAATCTCCTCCCAATGGGAACCATGTTGAGGAAAATAAAAATCAATCGTTATCAATTTTAAATAAGGATGTTTTAAATGTTACACAATCAAAAATATTAACAACAACAACAACATTAGCAGCAGAAGCAACAGCAACAGTACATAATAAATTACCTACCGTACCAAACATAAACAAAATGGGCAAAATTATAGCCACCAATCAGATAAGTTTATTACAACATCCAAAAAAACTGCCATATAATGAAATCAATGGGGAAAAGAACTCCTTGTTGAAAAGTAGCAATGAAGTTAAAGTGGCTGAGGTTAGCTCAGAAGTATCGCTTATAAAGAAATCCTCCAGCAGTGGCAATGTAGAGAAGTCTAACGAAAATGGCAATTCATTGTTAAAATTAAACGTGAACAATAAAAATCAACAAATAAATGTAAACGAAATCGCCTCTTGCGATATAGGAAATCAGAGGAAGGAATCGCTAAATACTAGATCAGAAGTTTCCTTGTTAAAACCAATTAAGACTGCTTATAAGCCGAATGGCAAAGAGGAAATGTCTCTGTTGAAAGCTACTGGCATCAGTACTCCTAGTGTAAATAAAATAAATATGCATGATATTGAAAACGGGCACAAGGCAGCAGAGAATAATAAAAAACAAGAATCTCTGTTGAAGTCAACAACATTACAGAAAGCGAAAGTGATAGAACCTGTTAAGGAAACCATTCCCCGTTATCAACGATCACAATCATTAAATTCATTATTAAAATCACCCAAAGATAATGCAGCTAATAATGAACGACGCCACTCGGTACCGTTGAATAATTCAAATGACATAGAAACAGATGTTTCTGCAAAATTCATTAAGAAAAATCTTCAAAAAATTGCTCAACCTGCAACAATCAGGGAAGATTACGAAGGCGAACAACAGTTGGAGGAGTTGGAAGAGAATTCAAAAATGCCGAAGAATATTAATCAACAAGAAAACTGCATGTCACCACCAGCAAGTGAAAACAATTTCAAACAAATAAAATCTCCTGTAGCCAAAAACGCAAATTCGGACCAACAACAAATTACAACAAATGATTCAACGGAATTATTATTAAAGAAGGAAAAGCTGGACGCAAATGAAAATTCTAATCAATGTAGCAATGCCGTAGAAAATGATGATGATGATGATGATGATGATGACGTCACCATTTTACCCGTAGAGGGAGAAATTGTACCCATTGAAATTGATGACGACGATGATGATGATGGCGGTGGGTGCGAACAAATTGGTGATGGCGCCAAGAATAATGATCTCAAATACAACAAATCATTGTTATGCGAAGAGCAGGTGCTCATGAGTTCCTCATCATCAATCTCCACCAATTCATCGGAAAATATAGCAGGAATAGTGGTAGCAGCATCACCATCAAAATCAATAACATCACCCGTTAAATTGGAGAGAAATACAAACACGTCACTCCTGCAAAGTATGCCGTTGCTAAAGAAAACCTTAACCGAGACAAAATCTGTTACGGGCCCTAACGAGCCCGGCTACTCTTCAGTTCTTGATGTTCTATCGAATTTTAATATGCTAAGTTGGCGGGAACGTGTAGGCACCGCACGCGGTACAAATCTAAAATTTCAACTGAACGAATTTAATTTGGTGCAAGTGCACGAACGCTGTCCGCCACGCTTACGTATTCACACCGCATACGAAAAGCCTCTCAGTGAACGGCAATTTACGCGATCAAACAATGCAGCGGTAAATAATTGCGATGAACCGCCTTTACTGTATCAATGTCGTAGATGTCGCTGTCATGGACCTGCTGTCGATTTTTTGGCACCCGGTAAGAATTTATTGAACATAAATTTTATCCAAAAAATCTTCAATTTTTCATGTTTTTTTTTTTTTTTTTATTAGAATTCTGTTCCCTACTCTGTTTGAAACGTGATACGCGTAAGCGGCAACGTGAGGACGTAAGTGTTGCTAGGAAACGGTCTCGAATCTCAGATCCGTTCTTATTACCACTGCTGAACGCGGCCGGTCCCAAATTTCGTTGGAACAGTTACCTACAAAGTAACCAAAATGATACATCGGCGCCAATTTCATTATTTTTAAATCCCTTTCCTACTGGCCCCAATAACTTTAAAGTCGGCATGAAATTGGAGGCCATTGATCCTGATAATTGCTCTTTATTTTGCGTGTGCACCGTAATCGAGATCAATGGGTATCGCTTGAAGTTGAATTTCGATGGTTACGACAGTACGTATGACTTTTGGGTAAATGCCGATTCGATGGACATCTTTCCGCCGGGATGGTGTGCCAAAACCAATCATATTCTGCAGCCGCCCAAAGGTATCAACCACAATAAATTCAATTGGACTTCGTATTTGAATAAGGAGCGTGCTGCGGCCGCCCCCAGGAGCTTGTTTACACACTTGAACACCTCTTCCCTGACACCCCGAAATCCATTCAAGGTTAGTACAAAAATATTTCCAATTTTTATTTTTTTTTTTTCATTAATGTATAATTTTTTCTCAATGTTTTCAGATTGGTATGCATCTGGAAGCGGAGGATCTGAATGATACGGGTAAATTGTGCGTTGCTACCGTAGCGGATATACTTGGCGATCGTATACGCATACATTTCGATGGCTGGGATGAGTGCTATGATATAATTGCCGACATCAATTCACCTTATATACATCCCTGTGGTTGGCATGAGGGTCGTCAACAATTGGTGGTACCACCCGAATGCGAGAACTCATCGTTTAATTGGTCCGATTATATACGTAAGCACGGTCGCGGCGTGGCTGCTAGTGAGGAGTTTTTCGATAGTCGTGAACCTATCAATTTTCGCGCTCACATGAAATTGGAAGTGGTGGATCCGCGTAACCCGTCATTGATACGACCAGCTACTGTTATGTCCCATAAAGGTCATCGCGTAAAATTACATTTGGACTGCTGGCCGGCTGATTATTGTTTTTGGCTGGAGGATGATAGTCCGGATTTGCATCCAATTGGCTGGTGCGATGCTACGGGCCATGATTTGGAGCCGCCACCAGGATATCAAATGTCCGAAAAAAAGATGCCCTGCCCTATTACGGGATGCCGTGGAATTGGCAATGCCCGCAAACCTTCGATGAGTGTACATGCTAATCGTGATTGTTGCCCTTATGCTCCCGAAAATTGGCGCATAGTTAAAGAGAAGCCGATACGTTTATCCTATGAGGAAATAGTACGGCTGCCGCCACCGCAAAATGTCAATCAAAACCGTTTCAGCGAACAACAGATTTTGGAACGGCTGCAAATGTTGGACAACATTAAGCCACGCCGTATATTGTTGACGAAAGATAATCTACAAATGGGCAGAAATGATTTTATAGGCTTCCCTTCCACATCAACACCCAAAGCGTTCACCCCAGCTGTTGATACCAAAAATCATTCAATAAATAGTTCAGCCAAAACAACAATTGCTGCTTCAGACGGTAATAATAATACTTCCGAACTAAGTGTGCAGGTTGCTAAACGTTTCCTATGCGATTACGGACCTCGCCTACAACAAAACTATGACTTGTGGCAGAAGAATTTTGATTTCAATGCTGATCAAATTAAACGCAACCCCATGCTATGGTCCATTACTGAAGTGGCAGCTTTTGTGGAACGTGAACTGAATGTTGAGATGGCTGAGATGTTTAAACATGAAGCTATTGATGGCGCAGCTTTCTTAATGTTACAACAAAACGATCTCACTGATAATTTGGATCTTAAGTTGGGCCCTTCTGTTAGACTGTTTGCTTATATAATGCAACTAAGAACCTTGGCCGTTACAAAATTCAACGTTAGCTACAATGCCAACAACAAATGAAAGCGACGGAAGAATTTAAACCAATTAAAATACAATTTTATGTAATATTTTTTTTCATATAAGAATGTTAGATCCCCTTCGATTTGTTGCCTCCCCAATTGCACTTACCTTTGTTACTCTACCAGCATGGCCATAATTTCGTATATGGAATTTAGAAATTATGGCTGCTTTGCAATTTACTTTTTTATTTTTATGCATGATAATAATAATTCAATTGATTGTTCTTTTCTATATTTTTCATCTTCAGTTTGGGGTCACTGTCAAAATGTATTCAACGCCCCGAAAGAGGCTCTGCCAAACATATTCTTTATCAGCATCAAATCTGAATAATTGTAAAAAGTTGAGACATCCAAGATGTTGAAGATACAAAAACCACTTTTTTTTCAATTGCTCAAAGTAAAAAGATGAAAAATAAAGACAGGAGGTTGGAAAATGAAAAAATGAAAATGACACATACTCCCTAAAAACTCTAGTGCATCGATGTTGGGGTGTTTAAGATTTGGCTTAAGCCAATTTTCTGAAATTAATCGTTATTAATTTGTACATATATATGCTGATGAAATAAAGACCCATATATATATAATCATTTGTTTTATACTTTGTGTACCGCATTTTACACAGAAATTTATGTAAAAATATTAATTATTTAGTTAGGAATTCAATATATAAGCTTCGAAGGAGCATGTAATTTTTAAATTTGTAAGTATGTTTGAACGTGGTTTCTGATATATAAATAAATAATAGAAAACCATTACATACGCTTCTTTATTGAACTGCCATTTCATATAATAACATAGTTCATTTCAACGGACGCCATTTTAAATCTTTCAAGAAGTTTATATCCAAATGGCGGCTTTTTTGACGAAATCTAAACAGCGTTGTATAATGAACAGTTTTTTATTTAATAAATATAAATTTCCGTTTTTGTATTTTAAACAATAGCCGCGTTCATTGAGTACCTTTTATAAACAGTCATGTTTTAAGGTTAAGCATCGCTGTACCACTACTACTGTAATTTCTTTTATAATTTTCTACATAAAAATATTTACACTTGTTACTTACTCTTGTATTCTAATAATACAAATGATGATATCGTTGTATCCAGTTATCCCTGTCATAAATAATTAACAACTAATTCACCGATTAAGAATTTCATCCTTAAGTCATTAAATTTACTCGTTTAACTGCATAAAATTTCTAGTTTATTGAAATCTTTTAGTTGTTTTACATAATTTTATCTATATGCATATAATACATATATGTATTGTTTAACTTGAAGCTTTCCAGCGGAAACTTACCATAATCGTAATCCTCAGTAGTAGTATTTGTACAAAATAAAACATTTTTTACTTACTTTTGTCCTCACGAATTATTTATATAAAAGCATTTCGAACTTTTTATTGTTTTATGTTTACGTTCTTGTTGAAAATAATACTTCTTCTAAAACCCACAAAATGCCGGCGTTTAGTGTAGACGCTTCATTAACAATGAATATTAACTTCCTTTTGTGGCATTTCATTTTTTTATTGTAGGGAATAAACACCAAACAATAGTAATGTTAACCTAAAAATTATTTAACCATCTAAAGTAATATATTTATAATGTTTCCTTAGATGACTGCAAAAAAGCAAAATAAATAAGTTATATTTTAGTATATATAAAATTTTTTTGCAATAACTTCTCTTAATTTTTCATTCCTTCTAAATATTTCGCCCCATTCCGTAACCATGTGATTTCACGGAGATTGTATGCCATAAAAATGCACATATTTAATAAATACATTAATTATTAGCTTATATAAGTATATATGTTTGGTTATTTCTAACATATGTCTCTGTTTTAGTCAACATATACATTTCATTTCGCTACATTATTTCCAATGCCATCTCATTCCAACAAGAAATAAAAGGTATTTTACTTCACGAACCTCCTCCATGTTATTTAGTTTGTGAAGCCGACTGTTGGATGTCTATATATGAGTTTTGCACATTATAACTAATATCGAGTTCTGAATATTATGTAGAATGGAAAAAAAATATTGTAATAATTAAATGGTTAAATAGAATTAAATATAAAAGTGAATTTTATTAAATACATAACATTAAAACTACGAAAAGTTCAAGGTACATATAATTAATGTGTAGTGTATGTGGAAAAAATCGTGTTAGATATCTCGACATAAGTAGTGATTACTCTTACAACGACGTTTACCCATAGCAGTGCTTTTTTCATTCCGCTTGTATATTTTATTTTTAATTCCATCTCATTCCATAGAGGAGGCCAACAATACGAGTGCTTATAAAAAAAATCTATTGTACAGTACTTTGATATAAAAAATTTCTTGTCAAATATTCAGAAATACAAAAGCTGTACATTTTAATTATAATTAATCACTTTTTATACAACAATATGAAAAATAATTAGTTCAATAGGATAACAAAAAAGTGAAAAGTGTTGTATTGTGTTGTGTTACGTTGGCTTACACATTACACTCGTGGTAATCCCACTGTGCATGCTGTACTTCGACAACATCGACCAGGCATTAATATTGACCGAAAGTTTTGTTGTGTACATATTTAGCAAGATTTTATATATTTTTCTAAATGGTGCGTTCTTCCAATCCTGAACAATTTCTCCTCCTTAACCAACGCTTGTACACACAATAGTTGTTACAATAAAAAATAATGATTTAGGACGTAAACTGTCGAGTGTTTATTTTCTTTATTATCGTTTTGTGGTGTTTTTATTTCGCGTACTTGTCTTCTTCTGTTCAGGGAAGATTCATATAATTGTTGTTGTTGGCTCATAACGGCGGGAAACATGTTTTTAGGGTGACCAACCGCAGAAAGCAAAAACTTAACACTGAACAAGTAATTATTTATATATTTATGTCTATTTTCAGTTTATGATTACCATTTTGTTCACTTCAATATCATTTGAGGATAATGGAAGAAATATCTAGTTTGGACTCATTTCATACGGATGGTGGCGAATCCACAGTACGTCCTGAATCTGAGCCCTTAAGAATAGATGAAAATTCACAAGCATCTGAATATAAAGATGGGGAAGATAATATGTCTACGGTAGACGGTGGTGGAGGTTGTGGGGACGGTGATGTTGTAGCTAATAGAGAAGCCAAACCCCAGGACGACGGTGATGGCAACGAGGAAGAATTCGAACAAATATCGGAAGATAGTTTCGATGTTGATGATAATTCTCAAGTAACAGCAGATGATAGCACACGTGGTGGAGTTAGCCGGAGAGAACCCGATACTCACGAAGATCAAGAAGAGGAGGAAGAAGAAGGTGAAGGCGATGTTGAGAAAGCTAATACAGATAATGTAACAGGTAGTGAAAGTGTGCCTACTGCTGAAGCTGCAGCTACTGTTGCTGTTGCTGTTGTTGTCGATAGTACACAATCACGCCGTTTTGAGGAAGTTGACGCAAATGTTTCGTCCCATAATCAATCCGGTGTTGATGAAAATGATATATTGGGTCAGGCTGATAATACGGTGCCTCAGGAGGGAGAGGTTGTCGAAGAAGAAGCCCCTACTGTGGCAGAAAGTCAAGATGCCACTGATGCTGCAGATGATAATATAATGGAGGTAGATCCAGATGATGAGGAAGACGAAGCTGACGCTGACGTTGATGCTGAGCCTGATGATGACGCTGCTAATCGTAATGATGAAATACCATCTCATAGCAATTCCCCCACTCCCCGTCAAAATGAAAAACTGTTGGCAAAAGGCGATAATGAAAATCAGGATGAATCTATGGAAGATCCGAGAGTCGAAGAACAACACCAACAAGATGAAGAAATCAATCCCGACAAAGATGCAGTTGATATGAACGACAGCGCAAACAAGGACTTACAGTATAACGATGATGAAAATGGAAATGAAACTAGAGATGGCAATAACGAAGTTACAGGTGAACCACAAGAAGAGGACGATGGTACGTTAGTCGCTTATATATATTAAATATTGAAATCTTATAGAATTTATTTTTATTATTTTTCTTAGAACCGGTTGAGAATGTACAAGAACCGGAGGAGTCGGACGTTTGTTTAATACCAGACGACACAGAAAATGAAGTGACCGAGGCTGAAAAAGAGCAGGCGATTTTAGCACGAGAAAATGCTGAAAAAGAAGATGCCGAACAAGATGCGTCCGAAGTTCAATCTTCAGACAAAGTGTCAAACGATAATCAAAACTTTGATGAACAACACGACCCAGCCACAAATGGTGAGTTGCATACATATATACATAGGAAATTTCCAATAGTAAAATAATGTCGCTCTTGAAACATGCTCATCCACTAATCCGGGAGCAAACACAATTTAGGCAGAATCGTTCAATTATTACAAGTGAAAGTGACACTTGCTGGCATAATTTAACAACGTAAAGGAAAAAATAATTTATTTGCAGTTCACTTTGAAATTGAGAACAACAAGAAGAAGAATTATCAAAGTTATTTGATTTAATATGTTATATAGTCAGCCAAACCCGACCTCTGAAATGGTCGTCTCTCATTACTTAGCTTCTCAAATTTTGCTACAATTAGTTTTTTGTCAAATAAAAGATGTCCATTATAATAGAATCTTATAGGGTTCCTCTTTGGACCATGTTTACATGGACATTGATATAATTAAAAAACTTATTATACTCCCTTGCCACACGTGGGTGCAGGGTATAAAAATGAATAATTGAACAGTTCTCCGTTAATTGTGTTTAAAATGTTAAATCGCTTATTATGGTAGAACTCCAACTCATTCATTATGTAAGAATCATGTTGAAAGAAAATGTTTTTTATTTCTGTCTCTTTTATGCATATTGCTGCGACAGATAGTGCCGAAGCTCAAGCTAATAAACAAGCTGGAGCTGAAGCTCAAGTCGCTTCAAATGTTCAAGCAGACGAAAATGTTCATGATGAATCAGGTAAACATCATCCATCACTACATGTCATTTAATTCTTATACATATGTAACCGCTTCGGCATTATCATCATTAAGCACTAATAAGGGTGCATCTTCTTTTCATTACACCCATCTTCCCATCCCGCTTTTGTCTTACTCTGCCACATTTATCACATTGCTAACCAAAGCTGTTGATTATAATATCAATTTATTGTACGATTAACACAAGACCCAGTAGTCCATTCATTTCACGCGGTTTTCATGTATTTCAGAAAATAACAATGAAACGGAAAATGCTGATGCTGACGAACCGTTGTTGGAGGAATTACACACCACTTCCTCAGAGACGGGCACCGCCACCGCGAAAACCATAATAGGCTGGATTGTCAAAACGACCAAAACGTGCAGACAGTGTAATGAGGAGAAAATCTGTGGATTTCGTATGAAAGTACCCGAAACATCGGAAATGGAGTATTTGTGTGAACAGGCATGCTGCGATGCCTTAATGTTAGCCAGTCCGGGCAAATATTTTATACGGCGAAAGAAATTCCTCTTGGAAGAATTGCCCGCTCAGCAGCAACGAGAACCCGCAGAAGATGAAAATGAAGAGGAGGCAGATGCAGAAACGGTCATTACACACGATTGCTTGCAGTGTCATGAAAATAAACGCTGTAAATATTTTTTCAAACAAGACGACGACAACTTTTATATATGTAACGATGATTGTTTCAATTCGCTAAACGGTGAGGAGCCAGACAAGTTCAAACTGAAGCGCCATTCGATACGGGTGCGTAATATCGGAGCGACGACCATATCGGGTGATGCTATTAAGATGAGTGCTGCCAACGAATCTCGGGTTGTGGCACGCACCGCCGAAGAAGCGGAAGCGGCTCGCAGCGAACGTGCCGCCAGCTTTATGCGCCGATGCTCGGAGTGTTTTCGTGACGTCACATTGGGTGACAAGAATCTTATGTGGGAAACCATGGACTTTTGCAACGAAATATGTTTGGGCAAATTCCAGCGCAACATCGGCTCCAACTGTCAAACCTGCCAGGGAGATGTACCACACAATGCTCTGGGCAAGTATTGTGTGCGTTTCGGTTTCGAAATACGGCAATTTTGTTGTGCCGCTTGCCTCAACGAATACAAAAAGGGTTTGAAGACGTGTTCGTGCTGTCAGAAGGACATCTCCGGTGCGAATGAGGGCTTTCTGGCACCGGTGGGCGACAAGGAGCAATTCAAAGATTTCTGTTCGCAGGCTTGCATGCGCCGTTACGACAACATGGCCAACCCAAAGAAAAAACTACGCAACGACACGTGCGGTGTGTGTAATAACGAAAAGCCGGTGCGGGTGGAAATTATTTTGGATGACAAAGAGCATACGTTTTGTTCCAATCCATGTTTTTCGGCCTTCAAGTTTGTCAGCAACATAGTGGCCGACCAGTGCGGCATGTGCTGCAAATATTTTGAACGCAAAGCCAATGAATCTTTTACAATATATTCCGAGAAACGAGCCAAAGTTTTCTGTTCACGCATTTGCCTCAACGTATACATTGTGGTTAATCGACACATTGTGTCGTGCCAGTGGTGTAAGGTGAAGAAATATAATTTTGATATGATAGTCAAGCAACATGATAATGAGGAAATGGTTATGTGCTCCCTCAATTGCTTAACACTGTACGGTGTATCAATCAATGCGTTCTCTCGCACAGTAACCAAGTGCGACAATTGCAGCACAATGGCCACCCCCCAATATCATTTGACGATGTCAGATGCGTCGATGCGCAACTTTTGCACATATCAGTGTGTCATGCAGTTTCAGTCACAATTTGCCAGAGCTCCATTGACATTGGACAACGAAGCGCCAGCCACCTCCGTTTCCACACAACAGAAAGGTAGCAAACACAATTCGACACCATTTCCCACAGGTCTGCCGAAACGTGTTAAGTTGAAGATTAATCAACAGAATCAGGGTGTAGCGGTAAGTTTTTTTTTTTTAACATTTAAAACTATCAAGAGTAATAAATTTAAAAAACGTATTAAAAAAATGTATGTTAACGCATTTTTCTGCCAAAGCGTGTTGAAATAATATTCATAGAAACTTGATAAGCGTGGCAACCCTAAATGAGCAATAAAAATATATATATTATGCTAGTTTTGCCATCTCTCTCTAACCCCTGCTATAACCATAAGAAAATACCTTTTCCGTTGAATGTTGTCAAATTTGAAATTCATTTTCATTTTCCTTCTAAACCGAAACAGATGAAAATATCAAATAAATCGTTGCCCAATAATAAAAAGGGGCCTACAATGCCTGTTATTTCGACAGTGTCATCATTAGCCAGTGGCGAAACAGAAACCATGATTGGCAATGTAACAGTGAGACGAACACGGGTGAGAGGAGGTGGTCGCAAAGTAGAATCGCCCCCGCCCCTAGCCTCCATGGGTAATAACAGTATGATTCAGGGTAGAGGCCGTCCACGCAAAAATACAATGGTGGATCATAGCCCAACACCGTCACCACCCCGAAACAATAAGCGCAGCAATAACGCAATGGAGAAAGCTGGTGACAGAGTTGGGGTAGATTTTGAAACTAAGGTTGTGGCAGTGCCGCTTTTTCCGCGAGCCGTGAGAAATGTATTGACCAGTTGCTCACCTCAAGCTGAAGCGGTCGGTGTGCAATGCTCACCCAAAACTGTATCAATTGGTATTCAAACGGAAAAGGATTATTCAAATAAGGCATTAATACCTGTCCCAGTGCCGATCTACGTACCGCAGCCCATGTATATGTATTCGGCACCGTTCCCAGTACCAGTTCCAATACCATTGCCTATTCCTGTGCCTATTTTTATACCCACCACACGCAACTCTGCTCAGGGCATAATGAAGGAAATCAAAAAAATACAAGACAAAATGCCCGCAGATCCCTTTGAGGCTGAACTGCTAATGATGGCTGAAATGGTGGCGGAGGAGAAGAGGGAATCTGATTCCGATTCGGAGGACGAAGTCAAACCAGATCCTGCCGTAGTCTCGTTGCAATATAATAATAGTGTACAACAGGTAGATGTTACAAACAACTCCTATGGAGAAGATGTCCTACAGATGGCTCTGAAAATGGCCACTGGTGATTATGATCAACCAGCCCATACAGTAGATTTAGAATCGGCCATGACAGCGAACACCATTACAAATCCACCACCGGGCATGGTCCAAGATGATTCCATGAGTCATATGAGTGGTCATCACATGCAACACCTCATGATGGAACAACGGTAATTGCAAACGCTTGTTTTTTTTTTTATATTTTGTTTTCTATTTATTTTTTTTAAATATATAGAGGTGGGCGTGGCCGCAAAAGGGGTTCCTCCACCTCACCTGGAGCGCCGCGTAATAGTCGTTCACCCGTTAAACGCCAGCGTTTACAGGAATTGGAATCGGCCGCTCAGCCTGCATCGCAACCCATGCAACCAACCGAAAAGCCCGATGCTAACATGTGCTTAAAATACACATTCGGCGTAAATGCTTGGAAGCAATGGGTAATGACTAAAAATGCGGACATAGAGAAGAGCTCTATGAGGAGGCGTTCCTTCAAAACGGAATTATTACAAATGACGGCAGACGAATTGAATTATTCCTTGTGTCTATTTGTGAAGGAAGTGCGCAAACCTAATGGCACTGAGTATGCGCCCGATACTATTTATTATTTAGTATTAGGTAAATTATCACCTTTCAAAACAAATGCCTAGTGTGTGATTTTTTTAAATAAAAATAATTTCAGGAATTCAACAGTATCTGTATGAGAACGGTCGCATTGACAACATATTCACCGATTCCTTTTACGAACAATTTACCGATTGTTTGGATGAGGTGGCACGTAAATTTTCAGTGCTGTATAATGATTCACGTATGTTTCATACTTAACATTGAAAAGTTCTATATAATTATAATTTAATTAATAATTTCGTTACAGAATATATTGTTACGCGGGTGGAGGAGGAGCATTTATGGGAGTGCAAACAATTGGGGGCTCATTCACCACATGTTTTGCTAAGTACACTAATGTTTTTCAATACGAAACATTTCAATTTAACCGTAAGTTTTTATTTGTTTACTATTTTACTTTTTCGATAATAAAAAATACATGTGCTTTGTGTATTGTTGTAGTCGGTTGAAGAGCACATGCAGTTATCGTTTTCTCACATTATGAAGCATTGGAAACGTAATGCACAAAACTCCAAATCACCTGGTAATCGCAATGTGTTGCTGAGATTTTATCCACCACAAGCTGGTCTTGGTAAATAATTATCTATTAATCTTTTTTTATTTTATACATTTAATTTTAACATTATATACATTACAAGAACTTTCCCTTCACCTTTTTTAAAAAATATTTATAATGTAAAAATTAGAGCCTGAACACAACCACATCAGCTAGACGTAACTGTATCTCTTTATATGTAAAAGCTTACAGGAATAACGAAAATGGTACACTAACTAACAGTGTTTCATTTTCAGTATTCCCTTAAAATTAACAGCATTGTCTCATTTTTGGCGTTCTCATAAGGTTACATATAAAGAGAGATAATTTAGCATCTAACAGCTTTGGTGTTGTTAGGGCTGTTAATTGCTTTTCAAGACAACTTTTTTATTATACGAGTACATTATAAATAATATTTTCAATTAAACATTAACAGAATTTTCTATTTATTCACCCTTTTATATCTAGATGCAAATCCTCGCAAGAAAAAAGTTTACGAACAGCAAGAAAACGAAGAAAATCCATTACGTTGCCCGGTTCGTTTATATGAGTTTTATCTCTCCAAATGGTAAACGCAAACATTTGTTCTTAATTTAAAACTTAAACCCATTGTTCAACATTTTCTTTGTTTAGCCCCGAAAGTGTTAAAACACGTAATGATGTTTTCTATTTACAACCCGAACGCTCTTGCGTTCCGGACTCACCGGTTTGGTACTCAACACAGCCCCTCAGTAAAGAATCGTTACAGAAGATGCTGCATCGCGTCAAAATGGTTAAAGAAATCAACATTGCTTTGTTAACAAGTTAATCATAACATTAATATCATCATCTTCATCATCAACATTATAAATTCAACAAGCAACCAGATCACTTTCTCAAACAATTATTGTAATGGCAATACTACTGCAACAAAAATTATATAAAACATATATCACACATACACATACACACACCCACACACGAATATATATATATATATGTATATACATATATATTGATCATAACTCTTATAATGACCGCTGCAAGCGTGCAATTGTTTATTATTGATGAAAATCTTTAAATATTTTTTTTTTTTTTTATTTTTTCTTCTCTTTGTAATATGCTAAAATCCACATATTTTTTTAATTAATCATAATAAATGGTAATTATAACAGTAATCTAATGACTGTAGAGAAAATCAATTCTTTAAAGAAGCATATGTAAGAAGTTTTGCTAGAACAAAAAACAAAAAAAACAAATCCAATAATTTGGTACAAAAACTAAAATATAAGTGTCTGTGTATACTAATCAAAGAGATACAGAGAGAGAGAGAGAAAATATGAAATTATCGTCTGTAAATTGAAATATAGAGATAACATAAAGGAGAAAGATTTAAAAAATGTTTTTTTATTTCATTCTGATCAATATAGAGGATAAAGTGTCAACAAAAATAAAATCATTTATGTTAATACATAATAAGCCTAGATGCGAAACAGTTCATGTATCGTGTACCAACCGTACACAAATCTGTGAAATTTATGTATTGGTAACTTACCGTACTGTACCGTTGCGGAGCATTTTAATTTATTCAATATTCTCAAATTACTTCCCATTTACACGTGTTGAGATTTATTAAAAGGAAAAAAAAAAACTAAACTTAGGCCAAATCTTTAATTTCTTCCACATCTACATGTAAAGTGGGCGTGACAGGTTTATGCACTTTAACGTAAATGTTATGTTTAATATTAGCTTGAAAGTTGATTTTTACGTTGAGCATTGTGGGCATGTCTGCTATCCGACCACGCCCATTTTCGCCCAAAAGTTGATCTATTGAACTGAAATTTTATTTAGTTAGTTTTTGAATCATATAACATTCTCTAAGTGACGATATATATAATCAGGTATATGCCACGCCCACAAGGGAAATTTGGCTTTAGTGAAAGTTTTTTTTTTTACTTATTTTTAGTACAATGTAGTAGAATTTCTGAAATTTGAACGCATCGCCCCTATTATGTATCGTGACGTTTAACAGTTTCAAAACTCTTGGACCAAATTCCAAAGCTTAACAAATGTTAAGCTCCTCCACGCAAAAATATGTTGTTATTTTGAATAAAATTACGTAATTTGCTAATTAGTTTTGTTGTTTTATTGAATAATATATGTCTAGATGTTTGTGTGTATTTAACAGTATATGGAATTAATCGCTAAATACAAGATCGCTTATATAACTGCCAGGTGATTCATGTTTTGTGGTTATAAAAAAAAAAAAAAAAAAGATTGCTTAAGGGAGAGTCAAAGAATACAAATATATACACACACACATATATACTCTTAAACCCTCTAACCAACCATTCCATTCATGTATATCATATATATGTGTGTGCGTCAGAGATAAATGTTATGCATTAAAAGTGTTGTCTTTTCTTCATTTACCAATATGTATATGTGTGCATATATATATATATATAAAAATGCTAATTGTTTGTTGTTGTCTTTCATGATATTCTTTACTCATACATTATGCTTTCAATACAAACTTGAACAATGTGCACAATGTGCAATAAGTACACAAAGAAACAGAAATAAAGAAGAGGAGGACAGAGAGAGAGAGAGAGAGAGCTGCGATAATGAAATGATGAAATGAACTACCATTCCGCATCACCATTCGATTTTTGGAACACAAAGTCCTTCCCACCAATATTCATGATGCCATCTTTCAAATAAAACTTCCACTTGTTACGTGAACGTGTTATCTGTGTGATTAAATAAAAAAAAAAAAAAATTAAAAATTAATTGAAAATATTTTAATATTCTAATCGTGAAATTTAAATCTTATACATGTATGTGTATAGGTATATATATATATATGATATTTTTGTTACCTTATCGTATTGGCACACAATAACATTTTCCGTATCAAAGAGATCGCTGGCATCCTCATCTGTAACATCATCTTCACTATTAAGCGGTTCCTCTTCAGGACCGCCATCATTTTCCAGATCCTCATCATCATCCTTATCAGCATCATCATTATCATCATCATCAATATTTTCATCACTCTCTTCGCTTTCATCATCATCCGAGGTATCTAAAGCGCCATCCATCTGTTTTGAAGTGTTGAAAGCATTTTCTGCAGGAAAGTTGAATAAAAAATTAAAAAACAAAAAAAACAACAACTAAGAAAACTATGGCTTAAGTCAAATCTCAAGTCACTTACTTTGAATGTTGGCATTAACGAGGGCGGCATTGACATGTTGTTGCAATACCGAGGATGCCAATGTGGTGGGCAATGACATGATCGATGATATGAGGTGAGCTGTCAATATTTGGGTTAACTGGTTCTCTTGTAAGGCTGAGGCGGGCACATGTATGGTAAGCACCCGCGATTCACTATTCAAGCTACCACTTTGAGCAGGTAAAGTTATCTGCGAATACAAACATAACCGTTGGATGAAACACACACATCATACACACACATGTTACTACTTACGTTTACTGGCATTATGCGATTAGGATCGAGAGATGCCACCATTGGTATGGCGGATGATTGTTGCTGATTGCTGCCACTGCTGGTGCCGGGGTGTTGATTCGCCAATTGTTGTTGTTGTTGTTGTTGTGCCTTTTGTTGTTGCAATAAACCACCAACTGTGTTTGTCGAGGTAATTGTATGTTGTTGAGGTTCTTGCTTAATTGTACCATTCATGGTGCTGCTACCACTGCCGGTCAGCGCACTACTAGCGGCCACCGCCTGTTGTATTGCTACAATGTTGGGCTTGACATCACCACTTGTAGAGACAATGCCTCCAGTTGAGGTAGTATTCTGAGTTGATCCATTATTACTTTGAGCCTGTTGGGAGGCGGCTGCTGCCGCTGCTGCTGCCTTCTTTGCTTTAGCTGCCTGCGCCTAAGCAACGTACACATATATTGATCAAGAAGGAATTTTTAAAGCAACTTTTTTTTTTGTTCATCATGTACTTTACCTTTGTTGGCTGCGGTTGTTAATCAATTAGTAACCGTTTAATGGGATCGCGGGCGCACGGAGCAAAGTGTGAAAAGCCAACAAATTGATATTTATGTTTGTTGTTGTTTCAAAAAAGAAAAAAGAAGAAGACAACATTAAATCAAAAACATACTCAAACAACAAAATTGTTCACATTTCCTTACTTTGGGGTTATTGAGCACAATCTGTGGCGGTTGAGCATCTGTGGCATTGAGTGTCACTTCAACCGCTTTACTGGCCAATAATTTCGAACGCCATATTTGTCGCATCTCCTGGAGCACCTGCTCATCCACACCTTCATCCAGGAATGCGTCGCGCACATTCGATATCACATCCTCTATAACCGCATGATACACTTTCAGCTGAGACGAGAAAAAAATAATTTATTTTATTATTATATGTGTAAATGTTATAAAATTCATTCTCTGTAAAACCCCCTAAGAAGTTGTCATTTAAAATGAAAATATTTCCAGTAGGCCCCGTAGGCCCCGCAATTTACGATGAAATCTTTTCTTTAACAACCGAATCGAGATTATTACCCCGCACTGCCTTGAATAACCTTGAATGCATTCGCAATGGAATACAAAACAGATGAAATTAAAAAAATAATTAAATATTATTTTATATACAAAGCACACCCCCCCCTACACTTAAATTGTATTGCATTATAGACTAAATTAAATTTGTACGATTTTTTTTTTAAATTTTTTTTAAATTTTGAACGCACACATTTACTTACAATTATTAGCAAATTTGTTTGTGGTCTATTACCCTTCTTGACTTGGGATGTTTGTAATTTCTACAGCTACCTGAATTGATTTAATCATGTCCGTCTGTCCATGTAAATTAGTGTTTAAACTATGTTGCATTTTTTGAAATATTTCAATAAAATTTGGTACAAGGATATGTATTAACCTAGAGAAGAACTTTATTGGAAATGGTCCGAATCGAGTAATGCGTTTACTGCTACGACTCAATTAATCGTATCATAATTTAAAGAGCTAATTCTATATCGACAACAAAAACTGAGTCGATCTAAACATATTTGTTCGTATGTCCATCTGTTGGCATTCTCAAGGGCATAAAATATATGAAACATTGAGCTGAAATTTAAAATGGGCAAAATCAGTCGAGCCACGCCCATAATCGACAAAAATCTACATATATGCCACAAAAATTGACCTATGAACTTGAAATTCTGTATGAATATCTACAGTAATCCCATCTATTGATGTGCTTAAAATTGGTGCGGTCGAATAACAGGCGCGCTCACAATTTATATAAGAAACTGTACTTCACGTAAAGGTGGAGTCGTAATCTGATACGTGATACATGTGATATTGTAGATGTGGAGGGTATTTAAGGTTTGGTCTAAGCCAAATTTAGTTTTCTTACTAGTCTTCTATAAAGTTAAAAAAAAAAAAACAACCAAGAATTATAAAATTTTAACGATGAAAAAAAATGAAAATTTTAATTCGTTAAAATGTAAATTTAATGATCTTTTATTAATCGATATATCAATGGTAAATCCTATCTAATCTTGTACTCTAGCATAAAACAGAACATTTTGTCCGTAAGTCCGTCAATTAAATATGGAGTGAGCAGAAGAATTTGAATCCAATTTGTCTAACATTTGAAACGCCCAAGTGAGTTGACCAGACTCATGTGCAGAGTGGAAAAATTTTACCCTTTTTTCATTGAAATAATGGGCGTGTTTTTAATAAATTTTATAAAACAGTATATTTTGTCCGTACGTCCATCATTTAAAAAAATTAAATTAACAGCCAAAATATTAATTCATCTAGTTCAAAAATTTACTAAACATATTTATAAGGTCAAAGAGCATTCATATTGAACTAAAAATGTTAATAAAGGGTCTGCCTTAACCCACTATATAACATTTTTAATTACTTTTCAATATATGTACAAAGAAAATAGTTCACCGACATGTGCACACATAAACATATATTTATTTAAGCCATAATGGTGTTTAAAAGATTCAATCATAAATAGCACACACTGTAGGGATATGTTGAAAATCTTAAAACCGGTATATACCGATGTGTGTATATGAATGTAATAATAGCCGCAGTTAAAATTAAATAATTTTCTTTTATGGACAATTGTCCAATTGTACAATTTATAATCATAATCCGTACAAACAAACAAACGTTTTCATTTGAGTTCAGTTTCATATTCACTGCAAATGCTTATTATAAGAATTTGATAACAGTGCAGTTAAATAACGCAAACAAGCGCAGGCCAATTATTACGCACATACGTACGAGTACTTTAGCAGCAAAATGAAACTGTGACCCATTGAAGTTGAAAGAACCTTTAGACACCCTACATCATGTATATATTGATCAGCTTCAAATACTACATAGAGATCTAACCATGTCCGTCGGTCCGTATGATTGTCGATGGAAAAGTAATAAATTTCAAAACTAGCCGGAACGTTAGGTAGTCAATGTGGACTGCATTTGTATGGAAAATTGAATAAAAAAAAACAGTTAAAAGAAGCATTCGAAAACGAAAAAAAAACAACAACTTTTAATTCCAATTAAAGAAAAAAAAAATTATTTTTTTTTTTTCAAAAGAAAATTTGTAATTTAAAAACCTATGAAAAATTGATTTTGACAAAGTGGATTTTTATAAAATTGTGCGGCCACAACTTTGATATTATGTGGTTTAGGGGATTACTCATAAACTGTAAGAGATAAAAAAACATACAATACATACGCAAGATGTATATATGTATACAAAAGAGGAGTATTAGCCACACCCACACCAAAATATAGAATAAAGCCAATGTCTTATTTTTTGTTGGTACAGAATAAAACAAAAATTAACAAAAAAGTTTTATGTAAAAACCATGCCCACTTTTTGGATATTACGTCTCATTTTCATTTCATTTTAATAAGCAAAGATGCTAAGTATTGAAAATTTCAATTAAGTTAATGATAGTTTTGTTACTTGTTTGACTTGTTTTTCATTATTGTTGCTGTTATTATTGTTGGCTTCCTTTTGTTTCTTTTAACGATCACTCTTAGCCACATACATATACACATATATATGTATGTATATATACAAATTTATAAAAAGTGCTTTCTGTTTATTGCAAGATTGAAAAATAAAAACAATTTCAGTGAAAGTTGTTACCGATAACAGTAAATTGTTATTGTTGTTGGTGTTTTATTGCCACAAAAAATGAAGCACTATTTATTTTGTTGGGTAAAAGCCCCCACCTAAGAAGAAATTGAAATATAAGTTTGTACACCACTGACGTTGTAATTCATTTTTTTTTTTTTTCACTCTACACATAAGAGGGTAGGTATACGAAGATTGTCATTCCATTTGCAACACTTAGATGGAGGCGTCAGAGACTTTACAAAATATATATATTCTTGATCAAAATTAATAACGGACTCGGTCCAGATACACATGACTATGTGTCCGTCTGTTGTTGGCACAATCACGGTTGTAAAATTCTTTAATTTTAAATATTAAACTATTTTGTTCTTTTAAGCACTTTTGATTTCTGCATGAAAATCGATTTTTAAATATTAAAAAATCAGTCCATAACAAAAATGGGCATGGTCAGATAACATACACGTTTAGAGAATTTAATATATTTAATTTAATTAAATTTTTTTATTTGTTATAATATTTCATATTCATGTACAAATATACATATGTATGTGTTTGTTTTTTATACCTTGCACCACCGTCGAATATGGACCGGATTGAACCATTTTTAGGACCCCCTTCTCATATGAGTTCCTATTATTTTTTGAGATAATTCGATAGAATTTGGTATAATGATATGTATTGGCCCAAAAAGAAACCCTTTTGAAAATTGATAGAATCGGATCATTTGTAAAACACCTTCCCAAAAAAAAAAAAAAAAAAATTTTGTAGAGTATTCAATGGTCGGGCTTGACCGATTAAAATATTTTCACTTGTTTTCTTTTTCTTTTTTACATTCGTAACGAAAGATCTACCTTTAGTCTTAAATGCTGATGAAGCAAAATATTGAGAACAATAACTTTTGAAACTTTTGAGTAAGGACAGTAAAAAACGGTTTATTTGGGCTAGCTTGGGTGGAATGAAATTTTTCCTTAACAATTTTAAACACGCCCACTTATAGTTTTGTGATGGGCATAAATATTCGAGTCCATTTTATTTTCAGTTATGTGAAGTATTCCCTGCGGATAAAATTTTATATAAATTTTGTAATTTCCAATTATTTGCATTGTTGTACTATAGGCGGGTCTTTTGAACAATTTTGCACTTTTTCAATACCAAACGACGCCTAATAATATTTTGATATTAAACAAAAGTATCTGTATAGAGTGTTTTAAACTCTCGCCGACCTCTACATTACAGGTATAAAATAGCGTTACAGTTAAAGGACACAATATTAATATTTAATTTTTAATGGTCAGCAGCAATTACTTTTTTAAATAACAAATAAGAAATGTTTATATTTCAGTCAACTAGTAAATAAATAATAAGCAATCGCGTACACTTCTTTATGCAGTAACTTGCAACTTGTCATTTATACCATATTTACGCTTTCTAGATATAAATATTATTGGGTTAGTGCTTAATACAAGTGGGGCTCATAATATTTATATACAATGCATGTGTGCATATACATATCAGCATTTATTTTGTTAACGTTACAATTGAGATTTGATATAAACATTGTATGCCCTACTCTACAATCAATTAACAGGTAATTTGAGAGTATGGGGTTTTAAAAAACTGAGCCGGTCAGATTATATCGCGGCGGTAATGTTATAGGAAATTCATTCATAAGCATAAGAGCTATTGTCTGTATATGCATGAACGATGCGTTTTAAATTTTTAAGATGATATACGACAAAAGAGTCGTGGCTGAGGTTAATTTTTTCACAAAAAATTGAAATATGTCTTCGTTCGGCCTAAAATCAGCATATATTCGTATATGCTAAAACCTAAAAGCATGCTACTATATAAATGAGATTGAATAATTAAACTGTAAACTGTAGGGAGCTTTAGTTACAATATTCACTGTTAATTGTATATTTATTTTTTTTGCACTTATCTTGATACGGTATATGTGTACATAATGAAAATGCGAAGGTAACTCACCACAGTTGTTTGGCAAAGGGGCATTTGAGGTTTTTTTTCCATCAGTTTGATAAATGTCTGGAGGCAATAACTCCCACAACGAGAGCTACACTTTGCCCAATATTTAATTGATTTAAAAATACAAAATACAAGTAACTATGGGATGCGATCGTACTCGCGCACGTAAGCAAGATGTATTGTTATTGTTGTTGTTATTGTTGATTGTCTATATATTTTTAAGATATTGACCGAAATTCATGCAACACGTAACACTCACATATGGTATGAGAAAACACCTCATATCACCATATCAATATATGCAGTTGCGGTCGGTTTTTATTCCTCTTTTTTTTTTTTTTTGCCAAAAAAGCGAATTACGCTTTAGTTAGTATAAACTTGAAAAATAGAAATAATTGTAGAAAAGTACATCGATGAAAAAATAATATCATTAATTATTCACTAGCATATATACGTTATGAATGCCTTTCTCATCCATAAAGTATAGCAAATGAATTAGCGCACAACCACACAACACACGCATATATAAAAGAGAAAATTTATGTTCTCGTTTTTTAATTTTATTTTTGCATAAAAATTTATTATAACTTTACGAAGAGAGATGAAGCACAATTAAATAAATTTTTTTTAAACATTTTTGTATTGAAGAACGTTCAACAACCCACGCCTGTACACGCTGAATTAAACTTTCCGAATGAAAATATTTTCTCAATTATTGGTTTGTTAAGCAGAGTTGTACTGTCAGAGATGTGTTAGAAAATAATTGCTAGTTTACTATAAGTTGATATATACCCAATGAGTTTTAATTTTCTATAAAATTTATCTCTCAAAAATGAATCATCAACAGCAAATGCTGTAAAATATAAAAAAATTATCAACCAATTCATTATTTTTGATAAATAATTGACCAGATCATGAAAATCGAAACTCTTAGTGATGAGCTTATCTTTAGATGTTGTATTATATACCATCACTCATAACCTCTCTTTGTTTATACTGAAAGAAAAGACTGAAAAAAAAAAAACAAAAGAGAAAAAGCCAGCTATGCAGTTAATAGTTAGTTACTGTGTTGATTAACATTGATTAACCAACCGATTTTAATTTTATTTATAAATATTTGATTTTATTTAAGATTTTTTTTATAAAAATATTTATGGACTTTGTACAGTACAGTAGTTATCTCTTTTACACATTTCTATTCTTTATAATGTATACCTGCCTTCTCATTTATTGGGCAATATATTAAACCGAATTCACAATTATGTAGATGTGTATGTTGACAAAGAAACACATCTAGTATTTGTTAACGTAATTAGAAAAGCACATGGAAAATTGCTTGGGATAACATTCAGCACAGATTCCACTTGCATTTAAAATGCTTTACGAGATGAACGCAAAGCCAATTCTGTTCACCAAATGAGCTTCTTTTATACCCGCATAGGGATTTTATTACGTTTTACAAACGCACATATATACATCCATTCATACGTACACACATATATACACGCACACACACAATGGAACAAAGAAACGTTTGTGTGACTTTACTATGCATGGAATATTCATGCAGCCGCATTTATTATTTTCATTAAGTCTTTCGCTTAATTTTAAAAATCATGTATAGTCACAATATAGTTTTATTATTAAACAAAAGGGTTAATTTATAACGAATTTAATAAATAAACTAATAAGTAAACAATGCTTAGTTAGGAATACAATGTTGTTCTTTTCCGGCATATACAATAAACGAATAAATGTGAAAACGCCTGTGGTTGAACAATACCGAATTTTAAAACCTCTTATATACGATATGGACTTGCCTGCGAAAGTAAAACGCTGAAAATATCAAAGTTTTACTTTTTCAAATATTTAAAGATAATATTTTTATGAATATTAAAATTTATGAATAAATATTTAAAACCTTGTTTAGAAGAATCGTTAATATGATGTAGTAATATTCCCACCGGTTTCAAGTACTAAATAATTTTTTATTCCAGTCTTTATGTCATTTTCATGCTCTATTAGAGATGTGCCTTTTTTGGTACACAATTAAGCAACTGAGAAATTTTAATTTATTTAGTGATTTTTAGAATTCCGTAAATTAACAAAGTAGAAATTTTAAAAAATGTTCACTTCTCGCATTTTAAAACAATCCGCTTATAAAAGAATAGGTTTGTACTAAGACAATTGAATGTTATTAGTATATTTGCAAAATAGACCATTTTCTTCCTCAGTCACATATTCTACAAAACCTTTAGCAAAGGAAAGTAAGTCCCAAACAACATCATCACAAGGAATAACAGAGACCCGTAAACCGGTAGTACCAAACACATACCGTTTTGTATATTCAGAATTTTTACCCGATCCCAAAATAGAATGGCGCAATCCCATTAGGGAGAAGTTAGAACGCTTGGATATGCTCGATCGTCGTTCACAAATTGAAATACCAGAATTTTATGTAGGTTCTATAATAGCCGTAACAAGTTCAGACCCCCATGCAGCTGGTAAAATTAGCCGCTTTGTGGGTAAGTGAAATTCTCTATATTTTATGTTCAAAATAATGTTAAATTATTTAATACAACCATTAGGTATATGCATATTACGAGAAAGATGCGGTTTGCGGGCACGTTTTATATTACGCAATGTTATTGACCATCAGGGTGTGGAAGTACTATATGAAATGTATGATCCAACTATACAAAAAATTGAAGTAATACGACTGGAAAAGAGATTGGACGATCATTTGTTATATTTACGTGATGCATTACCTGAATATAGTACTTTCGATATCAATATGGAATCAGAAATTAGAGAAGAAGGTGCTCCCATACCAATAAATAATATACAGGTTCGTTTACGACCAAGACCATGGCTGGAAAGATGGGAGCGACAGCATTTACGCGGCATTTCTAACATTGATGAATATTTAACAGACAAGCGTAGACGTACCGCCCTGGAGCATGAGAAGCCATGGGAGAAATATGATTTAATGAAACAGTATCGTTCAACCATACCAGAAGAAGAGCAAAAGGAGATATTCGCCGAAGTTCACACAAAATTGCATCAAATAGATTTGCAACGTAAAAAAAATAGGCGTACAAGATCGTTTGTAAAACCCACACAATTAGCTTAAATCTGTACTCCCTGAAGCAAATGTAATTTATAAACAATTCTATGGTAGTAAAGTTTTATATGTCCATAATTTTTTTTCTTATTATTTATTGTTCGTACTATTGCATTTTTGAGGTTATCAATGAACCGACCTTATTGTTATATCTAAAAATATTATAAATATTATGCACGAGGTTCTTTTAATACACCCGATATTTGTAAAACTCCATAAATGATACCGTTACATTCCAACCAATGACTAAAGTAAGTAAATAAAATAAAAATATTATGGGTAACGGTATAAGGATGAGGCGAGTATTCCTTAAATGGGGTACACCTGAAAATAGGAGATTAAGAAACACATAAACTTATTACGTAGACAAAATCACAAAAACCATACAATTATATCCCAGAAATGTAATATAGACGTAGTAGCTCAATGCCAGCAGCCAAAAGGTGTTTCCCAAGAAGCGCGAAATAAACCAATCCTGACTGATTAACAGGATATAGAAAAACAATTGCAGAAAGTGTAGTAGCATTAAAGGTGGAAAGAAGGCATTGAGATGGACATCGAAAGCATAACCCCATTCAATGTCGGGCTCCAAATTGTTGGTACGTAAATAGCGATTTGTTACCAGCCATAAAAATGTGGCCACCACCAAACCAGCAAAAATACAATCAACGAATACCACATAGAATATAAATGATATGCTTTGCCAAAGGTTTAAACCTAATACCCAAGCAAATCCCAAAGAAGTGACTGTAAAGAGTTTAAATATTATTTCGGTAATGCTACACAACAAATTGGCACTTGTTGTACTTACCACATAAACATATTATTAGTAACACTAAAAACGCAGGATCATCACGGGCAAATTGTGATTTTGTTTCTAACATTATTAAATGTTACAAATTTTTTATTACATAAATATTTTTATTTTTTTTAATGGAGAATACTCTTACGTTTCCGGTAGTTGAAATTTCTGTAAACTTTCTGGGGTGATATAAACAAATAAATCATTTGCCAAACAGCAAACTCAAAATCCATTTGATTAAACTTTAGTAAACGTCTTAAATATTTGTAGCATTTTGTGGTGGCCGAGAGGCAGGTTCTGGTATGATTTGCCGGTGGCGGCAAAGGTGTTGGTCCACGAGATGAAACATAACTCGATACCACCGATGGTGCAGGTGATGTTGAATATTTCATTTTTTTATTTTAAATACTTATTATAACTATCTGATGAACTTTTTTTTTTGAAGGGATAGCCAGAATAAATTCATAGGGCCATATGAATATGTCGTGAACTTATTTGATTATGAAGAACGGTTTTCATGAAGAAATTGCTTAATGTTAAGACTATATATTTTTAATTTTTTTTTTTTTAGTTTATTCCATGAATTCGACACATCACTTTGTTGACAAATACCCTATCGCAATAATATATAATGTCCGAAACAGAATACGTGCATAATTTTGCCGTTTATGAATGAATAAAATTCTTACAAGCATTATGTGAGCATTACAAAAAGTTGACCGTTTTCTGATTTTATTGCTGCAATTTTATATTATTCCCATACGAATGCTTTTTGTTGGAAATGCTTTCCTCAGTACCGTTGAATATTTTTTATTATTATATTAAAAAAAATTGTTCGTGTACACGCGTCGTTTTGCTCTGTGACGCTACTTGACGTGTTACCTATTATTGACACTTGAGCTTGTTTTAGAAGAAGAAGAAGAAGAGAAACTGTATTGTTTAGATTTGTAGTTCATACACATTGTAAAGAAGTTATTTTTATTTTTTATTTGTTATTTGCGTTAACAATTTAATTTAATTTAATAAGTTAATAAATTTATAATTTTAAGTTAAATTATTATAAAACAAAAACTTCGTGATAAAAGCATTCCACTACTCTCCCATAAGTATTTATCAAAAATGTCTCAAAATACAATACAAAATTCCCATTCCACAAACGGCAAAAAAGTTTATATTGGTGATATGACGCACTCTGTAAGACAACAATTATGTGAACATTTGGAGGAATTAAAAGTTTGGAAGCAATTGGCCCAGGAGATGGGTTTTAAACATGAAGATATAGAGGTAATGTCAACATGTGAACATATTAAGAAAAGTAAATGATAATTTGCATATTATTAATGAAGAGAATTATAAGGCGACAAAAACTGCATGGGATTTCTCCAAGTGTTGAAATTTTAGAAATATGGGGTGATCAGTATAACCACACAGCTACCGAATTGTTCGTGCTTTTGGAAAGGTAAAATCAATTGAAAAGAAATTTTTCATTTTAATAGAAGTATGTCCTATAAATATGTTTTCTAAAAAATAGATTAAAACTATATCAAGCAATGCGTATTATAAAGAACTACGTAAGCCGTCAACAACACTTAAGAATACCCCAAAGCATTCCGGCCTTTAGTGAAATTATGCGTACTCCAGAAGACACTAAATGCAGTGTTAAAGATAGGGTTAGAGAGCTAAATCAAGTAATCAGTACCTTTGGTATTAGCAATTCTAATAATGAGGAGATCACTGATAATAAGAATGGGCGAAGTCGATCACCTATAAATGCGAATCAATTAAAGCAATCATCTGCTTTAATTAATGCTAAAAACATTCAAGAGTACGCCAGTTCTATATTGGAGATTAATTACTTTGAGTTGGCGCAGGCTACACAAAGCTGGAGTGAGAATTTTATATTGGGTAAAGGTGGCTTTGGTACGGTATATCGCGGTTATTGGAAGCACACTGAGGTGGCCATCAAGCGAATACACTATCGCGGTACACAAACACGTGAAAATATTAAAATACAAATACATCAGAGTTTAAATGAGTTGAAATATTTAAATGCATGTCGTCATGATAATGTTTTACCATTGTATGGCTATAGTATAAGTGGAGAGCACCCCTGTTTGGTGTATCAATTAATGAAGGGCGGTTCATTTGAACAGCGTTTAAATGCAAAGAAAAATCCTCCACTTAATTGGCAGCAACGTATCAATATATGCTTAGGGACAGCGCGGTATGATAATTAATATCAAATATAATTTTTTTTTTTAAATTTCAATTAATTTCAGCGGCATTAATTACTTGCATACGTTCCGTAATAAACCACTCATACATGGTGACATTAAACCAGCCAACATCTTACTCAATGAATGTTTACAACCAAGAATTGGTGACTTTGGTTTGGCCCGAGAGGGCCCCAACGCCATTAATTTAGCCGTTGAAGTGACACAAGTCTTTGGCACAAAACCATATTTGCCACCAGAATTTTTACATTCCAAAAAACTTAGCACTAAAGTGGATACGTATAGTTTTGGCGTTGTATTACTAGAAACTTTTACTGGTTTACGAGTTTACGACACTAAACGTAACCATCACCTACTCACCAATCATATCAACCAAATGGTTTTTGAAAGCAACTGCAAAATTGAGGATCTTATTGATAAACGAGTACCGCTTACAGCTGCTGAAGAAGAAGCATGCAAAGGTAGCATACAATTGAGTTTATTATGTATAGCTGGCAATGCCAATCAACGGCCCGAAATGGTACAAGTATTGGAACGTATCAATAGTTATTACAATTATACTGTATTCTCATCTTGAAATTAATTGAATTTTTGTATCTATATTTTAAGACAATTTTTAAAACGTATATAGTAATATAATATAATTAATATTTTTATCTGTGATTTAAATAAAAAAAATTATACAATAAGAGTTGAAAGTAGATGTTGTGAAGTTTGTAAATCTGGACTTATTTTGTATTTGCTTTTTCTTTATCCGCTTTAAAATAGAACTGAATGTTGTGTTCGGCTTATATGCGAAATAATTCCGTTTCCAAACTACAGTTCAACTTTCCATTTATCATTTAATCGACTTCTCTAAAGTTTAATTCAATGGTGTGTCAGTTTTTTTTTCCAAAAGTTCAAAATATCTTAACATGTCATCTGGAAATTAGAAATAGGTTTTAATTTTCGCCTCTTTTTCAAATGCCTTGATTGCAAATAAAAACAACAAAATCCACCAAAAAAAAAAATTTCCAAAAACTTGAGAAAATTACATAACTAAACCAAAAAAGCGCGCCCTTTGTATAATAAGTGTAATAAAAATCTATAGGAAACAGTCACCACATCAAACGGATGCGCATGAGTCAGTATTGAACCGCTAAACCAAATCAAAAAAGAAGGAAATATTTCTCAACTCTGACAAAGGCTGAGAATGAATCTGAAAAATTCGAAATTTCTTAGACGAATCCAAGAATTGCGCCGCATCTCCAAAGATAAAATACGAAAAGAGAAGGAACGTAACGAACGGCTTCACGTTGAACTAGCCAATTGTTTTCAAGAACGTAGCGGGAATTGCTGCAACGATTATCGAGAGGATGTGTTTGAATTGGAAGATAAAGATAGAATGGTGGAACGATTGAAAATGCGTCAACGTCAACTTATAACACAACAATGTGAACACTTGCCCAAGGTTTCTGAAGGATCCTTAAGTAGTCTGATGCATTATGAAACTAGCTCTTATAAAGTGTCCAGTTTTGCGGGTCTAGCAAGTAAAAAACGGTGCAATTCGGACTCAGTGCCAAGTATAAGGTGAGAGAGAGAGAGAAACGGTCTTTTCACAGAGTCTTTATTAAACTTTTCCATGGAATTATTCAGCTCGGCCAAGGGCAGTATATGTGTTTGTCATTCACGTTATACGATCATCGGTAAAATTGCCAAAGTGTTGGGTTACAGAGTCGTTAAAGACAATAGGATGTGGAATGTGTTATGGACGGATTCATTACCGGGTGTCGAGATTTATAAAAATATGAAGCGCTTCCAACAAATCAATCATTTTCCGGGCATGATGGAAATTTGTCGCAAGGATTTACTCTCAAGAAATCTAAATCGTATGCTGAAGTTATACCCCAAAGACTATAAGATATTCCCCAAGACTTGGGTATTCCCAGCAGAGTAGGCATTTCATTGTTTGTAAATGAAAAATTCTTAAATAATTTCCTTTAAAATTTTTTTGATGAAAAAATAGTTACGGAGAGGCTTTGAATTATTCCAGCAATCGATCTAAGCCGGTAACTTTTATATTAAAACCAGATGCCGGTGCTCAAGGTAAGGGTATATGGTTGACGAATGACTTGAAAACGATTAATCCCACTGAACGCATGATTTGTCAAACATATATAAGTAAGGTAGGCGAGGCCTGTTGTTGAATATCTAATTTTTGCATCACTTCCGTTTCTCTGTATATTATTTCCGCCGTAGCCTCTTCTGATCGATGGTTATAAATTTGATTTACGCGTTTATGCTTTAATCACATCCGTTGATCCTTTACGTGTATTTGTGTACAATGAGGGCTTGGCACGTTTTGCTACCACCAAATATGTGGAACCCACAACCGACAATCGTGCCGACCTCTACATGCACTTGACCAACTATTCGGTGAATAAACGAAATGCTCAGTACGAGTTGTGCGATAATGATGATTGCGGCAGTAAACGAAAATTAAGCGCCATTAATACGTGGATGCGTCGTCGTAATCATAATGTAGATGAATTTTGGGATAAGATCGATGACATCATAATTAAGACCATATTAAGTGCTTGGCCCATGCTGAAACATAACTATCATGCCTGCTTTCCATCGCACGATAAAATTCAAGCTTGTTTCGAAATTTTGGGTTTTGATATATTGGTCGACTCCAAATTGAAACCGTACGTTCTGGAAGTAAATCATTCACCCAGTTTTCACACCAACGAAGTGGTTGATCGTCAGGTTAAGAGACCTCTCATAAGGGATACGCTCAGTCTGGTGAGCACAGCGTTAGCTGATAAAAAGCAAATTCTACGTGAAGACAGGAAACGGGTGAAGCAACGTTTACTTAAAGTGCGACAAGGAAATTTGTAAGAACTTTATATAAGAACAAGTAGGAAAACTATATTTGACTTAGGACAAATCTTCAATACTCTCTATATCTACATACAAGCAGTGGGAGTGGCAAATTATGATTACGCCCTCTAATAGTTTAAGTACATATTTTGTATTAACTTGAAAGTTGAGTTGGGGGCGTGTCGTTCACGTTCATTTTTGACATTTCATTATAATTAACTTCGATTTTTATGGCAAATAAGTCGATTTTTGTCGATTGTAGGCGAATCTGTTATTCGAACACGCCCATTTTTAACACATTGATGAATGGGGGTATTTATAAATTAAAAACTCATTTTTTGATCGTTTGTGTCCAATTTAAATAGCAAAGAAACTAGAAAAAGTACCTGAACAAAATTTCAGCTCAATATCTCAAAATTTACGACTGTAAGAGTGCTAAAAACAGACAGACACACGGATATATATGTATGTCTAGATCGATTCAGTTTTTGATAATGCAATGTGTACAGTTTATGGGGTCTCTGACACCTCCTTTTGGATGTTGTACATGGAACGACAAATTAATTTTATGTGGAGGGTCTTAAAAGTCAAGCGGAAATGAAATAAAAAAATTATTTCATTTCCGCTTATAATATACCTAAGTAGGATGTAGTTAAATCGATAAATCAATTTCGGTGTATTAATATATTTCCTCGTGAAAGGTCACACAGATCGAATATGAGTATGACTGGCCCTAATGTGGATGGTAATCGAAGCGGCAGCTCCCCCGATGAAAAGGAAGCAACCGCTAATATTTTACCTAATGAATGTCCCTTAAGTGCTTTGGCGCAACAAATTGCCTGGGAAGAAAGTCATTTGGGTGATTTTAGACGAATAATGCCACCACCCGACCCCGTAAAACTCAACTACTATTGTCAGTTTTATGGTTTACAAAATCAAGCATCGATTTATGCGGAGACAGCGGCTAGCAAAAAACGAGAGGAGGTGTCGAAAAAATTGCGCATGGAATTGGAGGCGAAACGTCGCAAACAAACGGAAATGCATAATCGACCCGGTGCCATGAAGTTTGAGGAGCGCAGCCGAAAGCGCGCCTGCGTACCGCGTGATGTGATTGAGCGGCAACGGCAGCACCAGTTGAAAAATCAAGCGCATTGGACGCCTGGTTTTATATCGGCCGCCGAGGAACGTTTACGATCTACTTACATGCAAATGCGTACCGATTTACTAAAAGATATGAAAATAATAGAAATTGTACGTACCCTCTAAATGCGTAATATTGTTAGAAATCATACGTTTCGTTCGTCTTCATTCCTTAGATCTATACAACATTATACAATGCCGGCAATCTGACCAATACTGATATAGCAAAATTTCCAGAATTTTATCGCACTTTAGAGGATGGTAATAATATACTGCATTCAGTCGATGTATAGCTACAACTACCTTCACGCATATTTATAAAATACTGTATATTTCCTAACCAAGTAACATTCTGAGTGAGAGGCACGTTTATTTTTTAGGAACACATTTTTGGACACAGACCCACACACAACATACCAATGATCAGGTATTTTTTGTATAAACGTATAACATAAAAAAAGTTACACACTCACAAATATATTCAGAGATATTTTGGAAATTATAATAAATATTTTTTAGATGTCCTTGTTTAGGTAGAAGAATTTTAATTTAATCAGAGGTCGTTTGTATATAAAAAAAAAAAATTAAATAAATATTATTTTTGCTATTGTTTGATTTGTAGCTTTGGGAATGTCAAGAAATTATACGTAATTGAATTTGTGAATCGAAATTTAAGCCAATTTAATAAATTATGTTACATTTTCTTAAATGCATATAGTATTTATTGGAATCCACCTTGAGGAGGTGCACAGCAAACCAACGAATCTATATTTAGATCAAACCATTTAAAACACCACCCATTAGTTTATGCTTAATTGTAGGCGTATGCTTCAACCGAATCAACTCAGGACTAAAAATACTTTTCATATAGAAAATTTATTCTGTTGGACAGTATGTGAAGTAAAGTGATGAATGAATTAGAAAATATGACAAAATGATATTCAGTCTGTGGCAGGGCTTAAACCTGGACCGGCTACGATTCTCCGGCCTTACAAGAGGCCGTCTTTACTAGGTCTTTAGCTAATACTTTTGTCAACTTTGATATCGAAGTGATAACTTTTGCGACTAAATGTTGGTAGTCTCTGTGCACTGAAATTGGACAAAATTTCTTTTTATACTCTGCACCACTTGTGGCAAAAGGTCTATGAAAGAGATCCATCTTTTATTAAATTCAATTTTTGAATAGATTTATTCATGTCCGTCAGTTCATGTAAATTTCTACTCATTCTACAGTTCGCATTTTTTAGGATATTTTGATGAAATTTGGTATAAGGACATGTTTTGAACTAAAGAGGAACGCTATTGAAAATGGATCGAATTGGACTAATTTTAGAACCCCACCCCATATAAGGTTTATTTATAAAAGAAGTCTTTTTATGGCAATAAATCGTAATTATTAATATTTTTAAACAAAATTTGGCGGAGAATAGTTAATCGACTTCATTCATTAGCTCAGTTAAATTAAAACCTGATAGTACAGTGTTTAGAATCCCTTTCTAAATAACAATATTTCAAAAAAATGACTTTTATGACAATGTCTTGCGTTTGTATCAGTATAAAATTGTAAAACTTGACCGATCGATAACATGTTCACTTGTTTTTATTTAATGGAGAATAGTTCCAGAAGCAGTCTTATCCAGTGCAAAGTTGATGGCCTTTATTTTTATTCTAAACAAAAAAAAAAAAAAAAAGATTTGTCTTATATAGAATTCAACTCCTGACTTTAAATTGGTTACTTGTATGAAACTAATTCCAAAAGAGATGCCGATCCATTGGAATATTCCATTCGATGTTATGCTGAAACATATACGTGAGCTATGTGTCAATTTCTTTAAAGTTTTGCTGCTGAAAAGTTCAATTACTTCAATTTCTAACTTAAATGAGTTGTTGTTTGTTTGTTGTTGCATTTATTATTTATTATTAATTACATAACTTATAATTTACATTGTTTAATCATCATGTATTTATAATTGATTTTTGTTTTATATGCAATTATTTAAAATCATTAATTTATTAACTATTTTCTTTATTTGTATTGAATTTTTAATAATTTCCTTTTCATTTTATGTAAATTTTGTTGCAATTGGTTTTATTAACGTTTTAACTTGGTATTTTGATTAAATTTTTATTTTTATTGCTCCAATGACAATATGTCATTACATTGTATTTATGTGTATGTACACAGCATGTATTTTATGTAAAATATAATAATATCTACTTAAAAAGCAGAAATTATAATGATCGAATTGAATTTTGTTTTCCGTCCGTCTGCTCGTTCATATATTATTGTGGTTGATTTTTCATTACAACAGTTCAGAATTTTGAATAAGATTTTACGCTCCCATTTGAAAATAAATGTTTTTTTTTTGTTGAGAATTTCCTTTTTTTTACCCTCCAAATACGGTGGGGGGTGGGTATACTGAGTTTGTCATTGCATTTGCAATATCCAGAAGGTGGTGTCTAGAAAGTATATATATTCTTGATCAACATTAAAACTGAGCTGATCTAGACATGTCCGTTGGTGGATATAATTCCGTTACTATAAATATTAAATAAATTATTCAGTGTTTGGATAAATCTATGTGTCAGAGTGAGGATTGGTTATAATGAAATATGGACACATGTTAACTTTATATTGGAGGCAATATCTAGCAAGATGTACGAGTATATATAACATAATAAAATAAGAGCGAAAAGTATTAAACCATACTGAGGCGAACAATTTGTACAAGTTTTCCAAATTATATAACAAGTTTCCTCATACACACACACAAACATTGTTTTCATTCATTATTCTGTTATTTTTTCTGACTTTTTCGAACATTCACACATACGCACACACATGCGCGTGTTTACATGCTTGCATAGCTTTACGTACACACTCATATATACACTAATGTATACATATATACATATTTGTGGAGATATGAAATATTTGAGATTTGTTGTTGTTGTGTGATATTCGGCAGAGTGTATTTAATTCACATTATGTTGAAATTTTAGTTGTTAAGTTGATTTTTGAATTTTACTTTTATTTAGTTAGAATGCTGTGTTTCTTGTTGTTTTTATTTGTTCTTTTATTTTACAGAATCTTTAATTTATAATTATATATATTATTTATTGAAGGTGTATGCTTACATGTATTCAAGTTTTCATGTGTATTGAGCTGAAATGAATTCCAATTATCATCCAAGTGGACGAACATCAATATGTTCATTGAAATGGTGATGTTATTGTTGTTGTTATAATCGTTGTATCATCATTGTTTTTTAACTCAATGTTGCCATTTTTATGCAACAACTATTTTGTTGTTTTGTTTCGTTTTGTTTTCTTTTGTTTTATTTACACTCGGGATGATTAAAGGTTTTCTTATATTTGCTGTGTGTTCGTTGTGTGTCACCTGATCGTAGATCATAGATTTAGCACTTATATTTCACCATCGGTATATGTTTGGATATCAAACATTTGTCACAACACCATTCAGCGTACACCTCTTTCGTGAGCATTTTAAAGGCCGCTTCAGTTAGTCCCACGCACGTTCTATAAATATTTGCCATTATGAAAATGAAAAAGTGAGAATCTTCAATCAATCAATATTTACCGATGAAAAAAGAAATTACAACCAGATTCACAAAAAACCGCTTCGTCATTATCGTTCACTTCCTTGTGGCACATGCCGCATGGATATATTGGAGGTGCATTGGGATTTTGTGGATTGAAGACCATTGGCTGACCGGGCGGATATAACTTGCCGGCGCCCATGGTCATAGGTTTAGGTGGACCACCCAAATTCATGCCGCTTAATGGCCCCATAAGACCCGGAGCACCAAACATACTAGGTGGCCCCGACATCGGATGGTTGTGATGCGGATGGTGAGGCGGAATACCGTGCGGCCCATGTGGACCATGGTGATGTGGGGGGCCATTCATGCTTCCCGGGCCCATGCCAGGACCCATATGTGGCCCACCCATCATGGGATGTGGTCCCATCATGTGATTCGAAAGGCCACCCGGTCCCATGTGATGCTGCAGGGAGTGCATACCACCACCCGGTCCATGCATTCCATGCATTGACAGCGGATTACCCATGGGACCACTGTGATGATGATGGTGGTGGTGATGATGATGATTCATAAGTTGCGAGTGTGGCGATCCACCAAGATGGGAGGGCGGTTGTTGGGGTGGTAACATTTGATTTGAGCCTGGTCCTCCCATTTTATTACCCATCATGCCGGCAACATTAATGCCCACCGGATTGTTGCCCGGCTGCATTGCGTGTGCATGTGGAGATTGTTGTTGAGACTGTTGCATAGGAACGTTAGAATGCATTTGCTGGTGCAGCGGAGAGCCCCCATTGTTTCCACCCATATTGGGAAAATTATTGGGCGATGAGAGGGAAAGACCGGTGGTGGGTCCATTGCTGTTATTGTTATTATTGTTGAGCATGTGCTTCTTAAGGTTACCCATACCGCCATTATTTCCTCCCATTGGGCCACAACCACCAACTGGACTAGTACCCCCACTCATATTACTAAGGGGGCCATTACCGCTGTTTGACATTTGTGGTAATCCCGCTGGAGAGGTTAAAGGACTTGGGCCATGCCCACACATGTTATTCATGCTTCCTGGACCGGGACTGGGTGCCGGACGTGAGCCATTGCCGGTGGCATTTCCGCTCATTAGATGGTGATGCGGGGACATAGCAGGTGGAACATTGCCTGGTGCTGGCGAGATTGGAGGCACTGACGTGGATGCATTAGGCGTCGAAGTCGCTGAGACCGAAGGTGGGCAGGAAGATGCCGAGCTCGAAGGCGTAGGCGGCAGAGGACCATTCAATGACATGTTGGATGAGGGCGATGGCGATATTCCTAAACGACTCGCCACCGGTGATAGTAACGGGCTATGCTGATGATAATGATTGTTGTTGCCGCTATTGATATTATTGTTGTGATTATTGTTGTTATTGGCATTCGAGGCTATACTGTGAGCGGGAGAGATACCACCTTGATTGGGCATACCGGGCGATTGACGTAATTGACTGCCAGGACCTGGCCCGGGGCCTGGTCCATCGGACATCTGGTTTTGATTCGCAGGACCATTACCAAGGGGACTGTGCATTATAGGTGGACCCATCTGCCCATTATTCATATGCGGTGGAGGTTGATTTTGTTGACTTGGAGTTTGTGACCCTTGATGTGGCGGTCCACCTTGCTGATGACCCATTTTGAGTGGAAGTCCACCAGGTGGTGGACCAAGAGGACTGCCACCCATTGGTGAACCCATTGGCATTGAATTCATCGGTGAAAGCTGACCTGGACCACCTGGCATTGGGGAGCCCATGGTACGTTGTACATGACCATTTGGACCATGTCCACTCATTGGGGAAAGACCGCCCATACCCATATGATGTGGTGATATACTAGGACCCATACCTCCCATGGGACTCATTCCGCCCATACCCCCCATTCCAACCATTGGATTAGACATGGGAGGGCCGCCGGGTCTACCATGATTCATGTGCGGTGGCAATCCCACTCCAGGTCCCATAGGTCCATGACCGCTGGTTCCTCCCATGCCCATTGGATTCATACCGCGAATTGGTGGTCCTCCCATAGGATGATGTGGATGCATGTGCGGGGGACCATGATGGCCACCCATACCCATATGTCCTGGCCCGGGACCAAAGTGGCCTGGTGGCACACCCATATGGCTCAAAGCTGACATGGAATTGGTCATTTGAGGTGGTGAGTCATCAAAAGGATTCGAAGCTACAATAGTATCGCCAAAACCACCCATTGGTGGCGGTGGTAGTAAATCTTGGGGTGTTGGAGGTGCTTGCGACTGTTGCATTGAATTGGCGGCAGCAGCCGCAGCTGCTGCTGCAGCTGAAGCCGTTGTATTAGCATTGGCTGTCTTTCGTCGTTTTTTCGGATGGCTAGGCGCCGGGATGATATCCGCTGTTGTTGGAGGACGCTTGAAGTCGGGTGGACACAGTCCACCCGCTAGACCCGGCAAACGATATGGTGCCATACCGAGATTGTGGGTCATATTGGATGTGTTTTTTCTCCGAATGGTGGCAGATTTATTTTAACACGGCGCTTAGGAAAATATATTATAGAAAATGCCTGCTATCAATGCAGGCTACGGCACTTAAAAATTGCTGATTTATTGATTCCACAAAAAAGCAATTGTCAAATTATTCCAAAATTATCGGTCCCTTCTCAACCAGTTGAGTGACATTAGTTACCATTTCATATATAATAAATATTCTTGTTATCTAGTCAAGTGTTTTATAAACTCAATATGGGAGACACTTTATTAAGCACCAAGATGTTTGCCACATTAGTGGCTATTGCCAGCAATTTTCGATTCTTACATTGATTCATATAAAATTCAATCTTTCTTAACGTTTTTACTTCCTTTTACATAAGCTTAATATGTGTCAATTATCAACAATTTTTGTGAAAGGTAAGGTTTATACTGTCCATTGCTCTTATTCTTAAATTTATTTTTTTTCACCATACATATATATATATATATATGTATTCTGCTAAGGTGCTTCTTCTTTTCGTAACTATTTAATGTTCTTTTTGCACCACCGCCGTTTTCATTTCAACAATATCACACAACATTTAACTTCACTTATTATTTTTTTGTTCAAAATGTTCATTCCTTATAGTAATTGTTTGTATTCTTGTAAAAAAATATCAAATATGTTATAAATGACCGTCTTTGTAATGGTACTAAGATGCTGTTAATTTTTTTCTTTTTTAGGAAAATATCTCTCGTTCAACCAGCGACAGATTTGCTTCAGAAAAAAATGTACTATTCCACACATACAAATTTTTATCTTTCAATATTTTTACATAATTTCTACAAACTTCTAAAATTTTTGAATATTTTCTTGTATGCTTCACGTTTTTAAACAATCATTGAATAGTTATTCTAAGTGAAATTGTAATAAATTTCAAAAAATAAGCTACAATTTGTTAATTTTCTTTCAACTTTTGATAAGTTTTGTACACAAACACACGCCATTACAGAGTTGCTTTTTTACGTGATGGTCAATAAAACATACACATCGTTGCTATTTTGTTTATTAGTTGTATATGGTACGTAGTTAAAAGACCTTTTGCGTATGGCCAGTAGAGGGCGTAATTATTGCAAAGCAGTTTTATATTGAATATTATGGAATAAACGTTACAAGTTATTATTATGCATAATAATTCCTTTTAAAGGGTTAGTATAAATGTAGAATACTAAAAATACGGAGAATACTTATTTATACATATATATTAGAAGATAAACCAAGGTTAAGTAAAGGGTACATAAGTACCATTTGCATTTAATTGCATTTCGCTTGAGGTTAACAATAGCTCTGTCTCTCAATTCAAATTCGAAGAGTTTTCTTTGTTGTTAAAATTCCATTTTGGAAAATGAATTGAAAAAAAACAATGTTATTTCATTATATATTCAGTTTAAATTCTGAATAATATTTCGGGGCATCTGTACATTCTAGCATATCAATGCAACATAGACATATATTATATTATATTTTTTACTTTTTAAGATTAAATGTTTATTAATATTAAATAAAATATACAGCACCTGCTCACCATTTTGTATTTCTTGGGAATTTAACATTTTACTAATTTAACGATAATTAAATATATATGCTGTATTTTTTGTTATCATTAACATAACGGTTACCATATAGGTCAGCTGTAAGTTAAGCAGTGTAATTGTACGACATATTATATATTTACTTATGAACACTCACCAAGTTCGTTGCATAAGTGTACGTAGCAAACCAATTGGTAAAATTTTTGTTAACTAATTAGTTAATCTCTTTCAATGTATTCATATATATATATATATGTGTTTGTAGCTCTGTAAACCATGTCATGTTTTGTAAAGTTGTGTGTACACAAGTAAATTGCGTATATAAAGCACAACATTGCTATGCGAGTGTGAGTGTGTGTGTATTAGTCATCTAAATTAACTGTATTGATACTGCATGCACATCATCATCATCTCTATTATCATAATTATCAACATCACGTAGAGAGTAGGTCAGTAGTGGTTTTAGTGTAAGTAAGTTAACAGTTAGTTTTAACCAAATCTTGAGTACTCATCACCATCTTAGAAATTATAAAACTTTGAATAGTTTGGAAAGCCTTCACAGGGGCTTATGTGTATAATCGCTTATAAGTACCCATAGATTAAATGAATATTGTTATAATAATTAATTGTTAAATGATAATAATTACACTTTCTAGGATTTTCCCAAACAAAGGGGTAATTATTCATATCTAGACATGAATATCTGAACCGATTTTGACACATCTTATTTAATAAAAAACTTATCACGCACTCTATGGAGTATTTGAAATCTCTTCTTTTTTTTTTACAAATGTAATGACAAAACAAGTTTACCTACAACCACCACAACATAAAATACCGTTTAAGTGTTACAGTGAGCGAGTGACGCGCATATATTTTATAAATTTAATTTCATTACACTAATTTTATTCCCCTCAATGCATAATAAGTAAATGAGACAATAACAAAAATAACAACAATTTATTCACACACTACATACATCATCATTTGATATTTTACTACAACATTTGGCAAGATGTGCTACATATGCACATAAAGTTTTTTGTTGAACGGAAAGGAAAAGAAAAAACCCCAAAAGAAACGTTTATTAGATTGTAATAAATACAATTACTACATACTTTAAGTGCAATCTGGCAGAAAATCTACGTAAATTATTTATATATGTACGTTTTAGAGGTTAATTACTTTTTATTAGTGATGTATGCGCGCAATTTTAAAATGAGTTTGGACATTATGTGATGACATCTTACATTGTAATTATATAATCGGCAATGTGGTAATGTTACATTATTCGCTTATTTTTTCAAATATTTAATATTAATATACCCACCATCTCTTTCGGTTAGGAGGTACATTCATTTTGGCAAAATGTTTATAATACCATGTCTGACTGACCATCCGTCCGTCCGTTAAACTACCTGTGGCAAACATTCCCAAGCTCGCAAAAATTGATATAACGATTTCAAATTGGGCAAAAATCTTGATAGTCTCAGTATTTAATGACTTCATTATAGGATTATTGTGCTTCAGTAGTGGGTATTAGGCTTTAGCCAAAATTAATCCTCCACCTTACCGATTAGGGTATACTCCGTTTGCAACACTTAATAGGAAGCCTTTGAGGTGATATAAATAATTTATATATTCTTAATCATCATGAAAAATTATCTCGATCTAGTGATATCCGTCCGTAAGTCCATCTATTGTTGTCATTCTCACGGTTTTTAACTTTAAGATATTGATATGAAATTTTTTACATACATTGCTTATTTACTGTACTATACAGATCGCTATTTAAAGTGGAAAAAAAGCGTTTGAAAACCACGCCCACAATCAATAAATATTTATTTATCTGGCAAAAAATTGAGCCACAGACACTTTTAGTTTCTATACTCTTCATGCTCTTTTCAATTTAGCAAAATCGGTCAAGAGTCACGCCCACATTCGACAAAAATCTAGCTAAATTTGGTATATATATTTCTTAATATGTCATCTTTTGTTGTGCCAAAAACGGGCGTGCCCGTGAATAACAAATACGCTTACAATCGACAAAAATCTAGCTATCTGCTACAAAAAATGGCCCAAGATATTAGTACTTCTATTTTTGGGCCAAAAAAGAGTGTGGTAGCTTAAAAAATACGCCCACAATTTACAAAAAAGAACTTCATTGGCTTATAATCTGATTTATTAAAATGTGTAATTAGGTACCTGCTATGCCCACAAGTTGTACATTTAAATGGAGGGCATTTAAGGTTCAGCCGAAACGGAATTTAGTTTTCTTACTTGTTTTTTTTTACTATAAAAGGTGGAAAATTATTAGATATTAAATGGAAAATATCTGTTTGAATAAAAGCAGGTATTAGATAGCTACCTGGCTAGCTAAAGAATTGTTATGTAATACGTATACTTACTTTATATTGTGTGGCTTAGTTTAACATGGAATTGTAAAATAAAATTTAAGCGGCACTGTAGCGTTTAACGCTGCATATATGATATGATATACAATACATTCACGGCGCTCTCTCTCTCTTACCTGTTTTAATTCATTTGATTTTTTTGTTAATTTTTGTTTGGAAGACAAGAAGATGCATTTGTGGAAAGAGGAACAAAACCTGTTTCATTATTTTTAATGCATATCGATGCCACTTCTTTTGGATAGAAATATTTGGTGTTGGCTTTTGCTTGCTAAAAAAAAATCTACCATACACACACAGTACAGGCAATAAGGAAGTGTCTGCACAAAATTTGTGCCACTAATTTGCGTTTATTATGAAATACTTGAAAAATGGAAGAAAGCTAAATTTGATTTTTTTAGTTTAAATCTTAAATAACCTCTTAATCTATATGTAGTGTGGCAGAAGCATCAGTCCGCTCTCTAATAATGTAGGTATTACGTATTATCTTGAAGGTCGAATTTTTGGACTTACGGTTTTTTGTAAATTCTGGGCGTATATGTTATCCGAACACTTTTGGCTCAACAATGTATGAATTAATTAAAAATATGTCGATTGTGGGCGTGTGTCTTAATCGATTTTGATTAATTTAAAATATAATCTACTTGTAGAAGTCAGAAACCAACTTCATAGCTAAATTTTTGTGGTAAATAAATAGATTTTTATCGATTATGGGCGTGGCACTTAACCAATTTTGACTAATTTAAACCTGAGTGCCGAAAAAAAAGGGTCTGTACCAAATTTTGGCTCAATATCTCAAAATTTACAGGCATGAGAACAAAATGAATAACGAACGTACAAGTGAGATCAAGTCAGTTTGTGATATTGATTCAAAATATATATACATATACGCCTTCTTCTAGGTGTTCGCAATGATAAACTTAGTATACTTAGCATCTTAATGTAGTCCGATTCACATACATATGAAGATATACATATATACTGTCTACAGTACAATCAATGGTTTATATGCAAGTTGCTCTTCAATACATTTTCTTGTGTTCTACTTTTTGAAGAGTAGAAGGGGAATCGCACAGACGAGTCTGCAAAACGGTTTTTTTTTTAAGTTTTTTTTCAAATTATTCAACTATTTGCGATCCTTTAGTGGGATTAAAAACGTGTCTTAGTTTTAGGAATACAATGAACTCCTTACCGCCACACATCTATGTCTGCGATCTCAGGCGACCGCTGTTCAACGTACATCGCTGCATAACCATTTCCAATGAACAAAATATTTAGCGTGGGACTGTGACGTAATACAGTTGGTGGTTACATGATGATGCAAACTCATCCACTAGAAATATTCACAATCGTCTATTTCGGTTACACTCTAACTGTAGAGAGATGCTACAAGTTTTCTTTCTTTTTTTGTTTTTTTTATTATGTGCAACTTCTCATTAGCTTCTATTTGCACAATCGTTCCAATAGAGAAACTTTTCACAGGTTTTAAGTTATAATACGCTTGGTGAGTTGGTGAGTGTGTACTGTTATGTGACGTTAGTTACTTAGTTCGTTAGTAATGCTGTTGATATGTCATGTAATGTGAATGCATGATATATTGTAACATTTCCTTGCCTGTCTGTGACGCAACCACTTTGCCAAAACTCGTACTTACAGACACAATGTTGTACATTTCGATAAATGTTATTTGCATCCACACATCACATTACATTGAAAGAAAGTTTATTGACTTGTTAACGATTCAAAGGGAACCCTAAGTTATTCAGCTTTATTCGTTAAACGAAGCAAAATATTGTTTAATCTTTAGTATTTATACTAAGGGGAAATGTTATTAGCGGCCAAGTCCAATCTTTTGGTACTCTACACCATTGCTTTCCAATTCTTCTAAAGACACACTGTAGTATAATTTTTTTATATAAATCAATGAACTTTGGTTCAATCAGGTTGAAATTTGAAATACTTAAAATATTATCTTATGAACTTTACAATGTGTCAAATATAGACGGGGTCGGATAAGTAACACATCCACAATGTACAAAGAACTTTATTAGGTGCATAGCGGCTTTTTCAATAGGAACATAACAATTTTGTATTTTAATATGAAAGCATCCTTAAACGTGTTTTAAGATAATAAAAAAAAAAAAAAATAATTTACATAAAAAAATCAATCAAGGTTAACATTTTTATCATGTTTAAGTTTATAAACGAGAAACATTTTGGAAATTACTAAAAAAATTGCCAATATCAAACAACTCAAGAACTGAAGCCTCTTAATCATTTGAAGCGGTGAAACTACTCCCCATCGTTTGATTTATTTTTAAAGGGTTAAGTCATTGATTTATGCCAATAATTTTAGAGGAGCTCAGATACAATATCAATCGTGAAATTACCAACGTTCCAGCTGATATGTGTTAAAGAGTGATGTAATATTGAATCCAAAAAATCGATCGCTACAAATGCACTTGAAGTGATCATATGAACGAGATCGTATAGCATAATTAAATGTAACATGTGTACTAATTGTAAAATAAATTTCAGCTTCATATATCTATTATTATGTAACTTATTTAACTATAAAATTGTTATGTTCTTATTGAATATTTATATTATAGTTTGATGTCCATAGTCGTTAAAAATGGCGCTATTGTACCCTACACACACACGCTCGTAATATATACATATTTAATACTCCCATTCATGAAATAATGTGTACTTATGCTACCCGTTAATAAGGGTTTCATGGAACTATATCATATTTTGATTTGATTTTCCAACGAAATAGAAGAGCGTTGTAAAATATGAAATTCATCGCTAACCCAAAATTTTTTTTCTTTACAATATGAGTTATTAGTATTAGATATTTGATTGATGATTTGAAAGTCGTTTTTACGCTTACAAATGCAAAATTTTTAAATGGGTTAAACAACTTTTACTTCAAACTCAAGAAAAATTAAAGTAAAAAAACTAAATTTGGCTTAAGCCAAATCTTAAATAGCCTACATACTGTACTTACAAACGATGGGCGTGGCAATATCATAATTACGGCCTCTATTAGTGATTGCATTACCTATCAGCTTGCAAGGCAAGTTTTATGCTGAAATAGTTTTTTTGTAAATGTGGGCAAAACTGTTATTCGACTACGCCAATTTTTAGCACATTATTGGATATTTATAAATATATTTATCAAATTTCAACTTCATATGTCAATTTTTGTGGCAAATAAATACATTTTTGACGATTAAGGGCGCATGCTGCACACGGCAAATTGATAAATGGTATACATTTCAACTTAATAGCTGAATTTTTGTGGGAAATAAATACACTTTTCTCAATTGTGGACCTGGCCATTGACCGATTTTACACAATTTAAATAGCAATATTTAAGTAGAAGTTTTTGTGCAAGTTTTCAGCTAAATATCTCAAAATTTACGATCGTGTTTGTGACAACAACAGACGGACATACGGACATTTTCACTCTAAATGAACAAACAGAGAGACCTAGCTTATATAGAATACGAACATATAATAAATTTTCTAGAAATATTACATATTCCCTTCCTCTCAATTCATACATCATTCAGTTGGGGTAACACTTCTTGAATATATTCCTAGTGGAGTCATCTTCAGCGACATATCTCATTAACTTTTTTGTATTTTTAGAAAAAGAGATAATTTATCTATATAGTATATATAGATGTGGAAACGTATAAAATTATTCTTAACTAAAAATATGATTGAATTTTCTTTCAAACTCTTTCTTATGCAATATGATGGCATTATTCGAAGAGGTAGATTTCAAGTGTATTACACTGCCGGGATATCCTAAAAATGTGCTTAATTGTGTTGCGGCAAATGCGGAAATGACCACGACAGATTCCAATTCACTACAGTGCTACTTATTTATGGACAAGTATCCGTCTATGTATGTCAGAGGTTCAAACACCCACCACCAAACAAAGCAATTGAGGCGAAGTGAAATTTTGCAAAAGAAAAAAGGAAAAAGATGCATAAATAACTATTGTAACTTGTGTTTATACCCTGCACCACTTGTGATATATTAAGTTTGTGCAAATGTTTGTAACGCCTGCATGATAAATTATACCGATCCATTAAAGTTAATGAAAATCTGAATCGGTTTAACCATATCCGTCTGTACGTCTACCTGCCCATGTAAATTTACGCTTAAGCCACAGGTCTCATTTTCTTAAGATATTTCAATGAGTTTTGGTATAAGGACGTGCTTTGACACAAAGGTTAAAACTATTGAAAATTGTTCAAATCGGACCATTTTTGGAACCCATCCCCGTGTAAGGCTTTATTATAAAAGAAGTCTTTGTGTGACAAAAATTTGCAATTCTTAATATATTTTGACAAAACTTGATAAAGAATAGTTAATTGGTATAATATTTCACTGAATCAAATTTGGACTTGAACGGATTCTTTTTAGAACCCCTTCCCATATAAGGTTGTATTACAAAGGAAGTCTTTGTATAATAAAAAATCGCAATACTTAAAAATTTTTGAACAAAATTTGCTGGAAAATAATTAATTAACATAATAATTGGTTGGCTAAATTTAGACCCGATCGTGAGAACTCTTTGATGATGAATGATGGTATATGTTGCAATGCCCCGCCTTAACTAAACTAATTCTAGCATAATTTTTTGAAACCAAGTGGTGTAGGGTATTAAATAGCCGAATTTGACGGCTTACAACATTTTATTTGTTTCTTTTATTTTTAAACAAACACGGTGCGAGAGATAAAAGAAGAAAGAGTAAAAAATCAAAAGTGCAAAATCACTTCCTTTATGGTTTCAATGTAAGTAAGTGTAGGCAATCGAAAGATCGGCTTTTACACTAGGCCTCCAATTACAATATACAATATACAGTTATCTTACTATATGATTGATGCAATTTTTTTGCCACCTCTTTTCGTTTTTTCTTAAAAAAACATGCAAAAAATAATATATAAATATATTGTATAGGCACGAAATTAGGACAGAAACCAAAAAAAGTAATAAAGAAATAAAATAAAAAATTATATATATTTTATATATTGCAGATATTTTTAAGATATGTAAAGTGAGCCTAGTTTGGCATACAGAGCAGAAAATAAAGTTGTTAATGAGCGCTGGGGTGAAGCGATGTTGAAAATGAAGAAAAAGAAAAACGATACGAAGTAAATAACAAATAACGCAAAGTAATGCCAAACCACCACCCATTAAAATATCATCTTCTTGAGTTAAACGTATTGCCCGAGATTATAAGAAAAGTGCGAGAGTGCTTAGTTGTGATATTTACTGTGTCACCATAACCACATGTGTCGTACTTGAGTTGAGGTTGTTGATTGCCCGTACACAACTACATACACACATATTGTCATTGTTGTTGTTGTTGTTGTTGTTGTTATCGCTGCTGCTGCCATTAGCGCTGTTATGGCCATTTGGCCAGACTTCAGTACACTGACGTTGGGTATAAAGAGGGTTGCTATGGCCTGGTGTAGGCATTCAGTCGTCGGTTATCTACTAGAAAACAACTAAATTTATTTTATACTTTAAGTTTTTTACTTCTTTCCCCCCATACACACACATAAACTCACAACTATGAACTCCTTCTACGTGGTAAGTGCTTTTCAAACTATTATCTGTGTGCGTGTGTTTGTTTGTACAATATATATAAGAAAAGAAAAAAGGATATTATTTTATTTACCATTATAAAAGAAATTAATTTTTGTACTTTTTCCCTTTAATTTATTATCGCAGTTCTTGGTGTTCGCCTTGACGGCTATGGTTGCAGCTGAAGCTCCTGGTGGTTATAATTATCCGAGAGGCGGCGGCGGCGGTGGAGGTTTTGGTGGATTTGGCGGCGGCGGATTTGGTGGAGGTGGTGGTGGTGGAGGCGGCGGCTTATTTGGTGGCACTTATCGGGCTGTTAGCGGTGGCTTCCAAACATCTGAAGGTATCCGCGTGGAGCCTCAATTATTGGAACAAGTACGCCGTATATTGCTAAATGAAGAAAGTAAATTGGGTGGTGGTGGTGGCGGAGGCGGTGGAGGTGGTGGTGGTGGCGGTTATCCTTCTAGTTCTTATGGAGCACCCTCCCCGCAGTACGGTGTACCGGCTTTCGATGGTGGCCGTGTGGTTGGTATCGATTTGGAAGGTGTCCGTCAGGCCATCCAGGTGGCACAGTTTGAAGCTCAAACCACTATTGCTGGTGGTGGGGGCGGTTATCCTGCTGCCAGACCCAGTAGTAGTTATGGATCTCCCTTTTAAGCGGACACCCCCCTCCATTCTACTTACTTAGCGCGCAATTAATGACAATTCCAACCCACTCATATATTTACGAATTTATTGTTGAACATTCACGGTTTCTTGTTAACAATAATGAAAGAGTCAAAAGTAGAAGTAGAAGAAGAAGAAGAAGCAAGTGGGAGCTCTTTTGACGAAACGGATAATTTTCAAGTACACAACAACAACAACAATAATATTAAAAACAACAACAACAACAACAACAACAGAATAGCCTTCAAGTAACAGGCTAGGGCGTTTTAATCACACCATCACAAACATCAAATTAAACCAAATGAAAAATCGCCCAAAACTACACCATGAAGTTGAGGTTCGTAATGCAAACTAAAAAGTAAAACAACAAAATATATAAGAAAACAATAACAACATGTTTTCTGTTCAATTCAAAACGTTCTTGAATCGAAGCGCATTGCATCGCATTTGATGTTTGTATTAATTGTGAATTGAGTGTTGTGTGTGTGTGTGTACTTGTTAACACACATCAACAGTTCATGAATTGATTGATATTTTCAAAATTTTCTCACATTTCACACACACAATACACACACACCAACTAACGTTTTTTCACGCCAGACCCTGTCACCCGCAAACGCACATCAGCATAATTCTAAACAAACTTCCGGTTGCTCAGAATTATGCTGCTTAGGACGATGCTGCCGAGTGACATTCTCTGGACATTTCATTTCAATTTTCAAACCACAACCCACCCCCCACTACAAACATTACTCACACTATCCAATTGCTATCAAATTTTCCAGTTGATCGCCCAACCTCCCTTTTCCATTTTTCGGGCGCTTCAACATATTTGTTATTTTATTTTGTAAATAGTTATTTTTTATTCTTGTTGTAATATTGTAAAAGAAGAAGAAAACCACAACAAATGCATTAAAATTAGTATTATAAGTATATTTTTATTAAAAAAACAAAACAAAACAACAACAAAAAACATTTAACGAAAAAATATATATTTTATGTTATATGTGAAACAAAGAAAGAAACAACAAAAAAAAATATTAAAAAATGAATAAAAAAATAGTAAATTTTGTCACCGTTAAAAAAAAAACTCACTATCTTTTCATAATATGTTATATAACACTTTCAGGAATGTTTTGTCTTAGGAATTATTTCCCAATACATGTACGTAATGTAAGTCCGTCTGTCTGTACGCTTAAGCTATGTACATGTCCCATTTTTTGAGATATTTCAATGAAATCTGGTATAAGGACGTGTTGTCTTAAGCCAAACCTGAATACTATTGAAAATTGTTCAAATTGGACCAGTTTTAGGGCCCCTCCCCATATAACGCTATTATTTTAAATAAGTCTTTACATGACATGAAAATTCGCAATTCCTAATATATTTTGGCAAAATTTGGTGAAAAATAGTTAAGTAGCTTAATATTTGATTGTACAAAATTTGAACTTGATCGCGTCCTTTTTAGAGACCCTTCCCATATAAGGTTTCATTATAAAGAAAGTCTTTGTATGGCAAAAAATCGCAATTCTTAATAATTTTTTTTAAAATTTGGTAAAGAATAGTTAACTAACATAATAATTGGCTGTTCCAAATTTGGATTCGATTGAATCAATTTTAAAACCCCTTTCCATACAATGATATCTCACGAAGTGACGCTTACTGCTGCAACTAAACTAATTGTAGCACAATTTGTTAAACTAAATGGTGTAGTGTATTAATTGGTTGTATTTGGCCGACTGTACCAATTTCACTTTTTTAAATACATAATTATAACATGTAAATAGTTTATTATTGTAATAATGTGTTGTTTCATCGATTACGCAATTGTCTTCATCACCAAAGGGTTCCCAACGTCTGTAGTAGATCATATGATAAATGTTTTGAGTTCACCAGCGTAACATATAATTTATGGTATATTTCTATTGTATTTTATATATATTTATTATACTTATATATCAGATACACTAGTGTAATTATGTTACACGAAATGACTTACCATTCACTGGGAAAATTTTATAAATCCATCTTAAATGAACAGGTTTCCAATGCTCTGCAGCAAGACAGGCCAAGAAGTTTCATATTATTTTACAAATTCAAAATATTAAACAAGTGAAAATGTTATAGTCGATTAGATCCGACCACTTAATACGCTACACCACCATACACAAAGAATTAGGTTTTTTTTAGGTAAATTGTGAGCGTTATTTTTTATCCAACCACGCCTATGTATTCCAAATTTCAAGAAATTGAGAGGCCAATTTTTGTAGCAGACAAATGGATTTTTTTATTGTGGGCGTGGCTCTTGATCGATTTTGCCTATTTTAAATAGCGATCTGCGTGCAAAAACTAAAAGTGTCTGTACAAAATTTCAGCTTAATGTTTACGTCCGTTAAATTGCCAATAAACAGACGGACATACGAACACAGATTGACTTAGTTTTTGATGCTGATCAACAATATCTTCTCCTTCTAAGTGTTGCAAACGGAATAATAAACTTTGTATACCAACCATCTTACGTGGAGAGTATAACATAACAAAATGTTATACTTCTATAATGGGTTCAAACACATTTGACATTGGCGGCATTATCCATTTTTATCACTTATCGCCCTAACTTCAATCATACGCTTAAGGGAAGTTAAATTATTAACAAATATAATAAAATGTGTTCATCAAATACATTATTAGTATATATAAATAAAAGTAAAGCAAACATTTCTTTCCTGTTGTCTATATAAACGCATATGCGCGTATAAATATGTCAAGATTCCGATATAATTGTTTTATTCTTCAGCAGACGCAAAGAATCAGAGGAGCTTTTAAATTTACAGTTAAGAACGCGTAACTTCAAATCGTCAAGTGTCGTGAACAATTGCACAGAAGGAATTTATATAATTTTATAAAATTATAAATAAAAAAAGTATTAATAAAAGTGTTCTGGGCGTATGGATCAGTAGAAAAGTGTGAAAAGAAATAAATCCGTTAATTATGTCTAAAATCAATGCTACCATGGCCGCTGCCTTTGCTAGTATGCTGATGGATGAAACATTGTCACAAGTTAACAATTTTGGTGTTGTCGATTATCTAGTTTTTCTAGCCATGCTTTTAATATCCACCGCCATTGGTGTTTATTTTGGATTTTGGGAGAAAGGTGAAAACACCACTTTGGAATATTTACAGGGTGGCAGGCGTATGAAAATTATACCAATTGCCATGTCTTTGGTGGCCAGTCAAATGTCGTGTGTGGGCGTCATTACCGTACCCGTGGAAATATATACTTTCGGTATTAATTGGTGCTTTACCGTAATCGCTATTGTTGTTGTCATTTATATACTTGCCTGGCTGATTGTGCCCGTTCTCTATGAGAATAATTTCTCCAATTGTTATGAGGTATGTGTGCGGGTGTGGGTGTGGGTGTGGGTGTATGTGATTATATAGAAATTAATGTGAAAATATTATTATAGTATTTGGAAATCCGTTTCAATCGCGCAACCCGCCAACTAATAACAATTATATTCTTACTAAACGCTCTCTTCTTCGTGCCACTCTTTATATTTCTGCCATCTTTAGCTTTATCACAAGGTAAGCATTATAATAATAATATGATCATGTTAGCAATCTATATGTAAAACTTCTTAAAATTTTCGACTTTACAAAAACGTTTATATTGGGTTGGCATTTAAGTGATTGCGTACTGTAATAAGAATAAGAAAAAACATAGAACGCCCACAATTTATGAAAAAACAACAACAAAATTTGTGCCCAATACGTCATGGTAGTAAAAGGCTTAATGAGTACCTGCCAAGCCCACATTTTATACACATATGAGAATGGACATGCCACAAAGGGATATAAGGGTATATTGCGGAGGCGATAGGACTTAAAAACATATATTATATAGACATATATGCCTTACCCAGCTTCAATTATACCGATCGAATTATAACCACTATGGATATTTAAGATTTATCTTCAGCCAAATATGTTGTAATAGTTTTGTTTATAAACTTCTTATACCGTTTGCAACAACCAGGAAAAGACATCAAAGACCCCTCCAAGTATATACATTTTTGGAGACCATCAAAATCTGAATTGATTTAACAATATCCGTCTGTCCATCCATGCATACACACATTCTATAGGTAACAATTTTTAATATTTTTTTAAGAAATTTGACACAAGGGTGATCTCTTTGAAAATTTGACCGGATCGGTGCATTTTTAGGACGAAAATTCGCAATTCTTAATATTTTTCAATAAAATTTGATGAAAAATAATTACTTAACTTCATGGTTGACTGTGCCAAATTTAGACCCGATCTAGCCATTTTTAAAGCCCCCACTCCATATAATGCCCTTTGACGAAGTGACTCTTTTTATGAAAATGCCTCGCGAGGTGGGGTGTAGGATAATAATAATAGGTCGGATAGAACCGACTATACTATTTTTATTTGTTTTGTTTATTTTATAATTGTTTATTAACACAAATTGAATTAATTAAATGGAACATTCCGATTGACTTCATTTACAGTGTCCGGTATAAACGTTCATCTAATAAATAGTGTTGTCGGTGGAATATGTATTTTTTATACCATGATTGTAAGTATTTGTACTTCTTTATTCTTTACTTTTTATTTGTAGGAAAAAATTAAGAAAATAATATTTAAAAAAATCGGACCTTCAGAATCTCTAATTGTAACAAACTATGTAGAATGCAAAAAATGAATGTCTTTTAATAATTTCTACGTGTACTACAGGGTGGCATTAAGGCTGTGGTATGGACTGATGTTGTTCAAGGTTGTATTATGCTTATAGCTTTTGTAGTGATCATCGTGATTGGTATTGCAAAGGTTGGCGGTTTCTCTGAAGTATTTCGATTAGCTGAGATTGGACATCGTTTAGATTTAAAGTAAGTTTATAAGTTTTTATATAACAACTGAATATTTGAAATGCCTTTTGAACAGTTATACATTTGATGCAACAACGCGTGCTACGATATGGAATTGCCTTTTGCATGGCATCATTTTGTGGACCACTCATTTGGGTCTAAATCAGACTTGTGTTCAAAGAATTGTCTCATTGTCCAACTTAAAGGATGTCAAAAAGTAAGTAAGATATTGTTAAGATTATATTCTTAAGTTGGAGATCCTACAAATTTTTAAAATGGGAAAGCCATTAAATGGATTGAAAGCCACGCCTACAATCAGCAGAAATCTATTTATCTAGCACAAAAATTAAGCTATAAAGTTGTAGTTTCATACACACATTTATGATTGTCCTATTAAATAGATGTGCCACAAATAGGCATGGTCGGATAACAGACACTCTAACAATCGACAAAAATCTATATACCTGTTACAAAAATTCATAGATAGATGGATTAAAATATGGATGGATAGATTAATTAAAAATATGAAATTGGTATACATATTTTTAATTTATCTATCCATCGATATGCCAAAAATGAGCTTGGTTAGATGACACATCCTCTTATGATTTACAAAAAACCTTACACAGCGTAAAAATTCAGTTGCAGTTAATAGGTAATTTTTACATTTTTAGAGAGCATAATCATGTACCTGCCACACCCACCTTTTATATATATATAGATGTGAAATGTGTTTAGGATTTGGCTTGAACCACATTTATTTCTTTTATTCGTTACAATAAAATTTCTTTTTCTTTCAGAACTTTAGTTATATTTGGATTCGGTTCAGCTATGTTTTTGAGTTTTAATATTTTTATTGGTTTTATCGTCTATGCTTATTATGCGGATTGCGATCCTTTAAGTGCTGGTCATATAGACAAAATGGATAAACTTTTACCATATTATATACAAGATGTCATGGGCCATCTGCAAGGCGTGTCTGGTCTATTTATTGCTTCTGTATTTAGTTCATCTCTTAGTACTGTATCCGCTTTTCTCAATTCATTAGCGGGTGTTGTCTATTTTGATTATATTAAACCTTGTATTAAACATTCGGAAGAGCGTGCAAATCGTATCATGAAGATAATGATTTTATTTACCGGTCTACTGAGCATTGCGGCCGGTTTAGTGGTAGCCCAATTCACTTCAATTTTTCGTTTAGTTTACGCAATTTGCGGATCTACACTAGGAACAATTTTTGGCATATATATGATGGGTGTGATGATGCCGTCAATTAATGGAAAGGTAAATTTTTTATTGAAGAACTTATTGTGAAAAGGTTATTAATCGCTTATCCTTTTTTAAGGCTGCCTTCGGTTCGTCTATTGTTAGTTTTGTATTCATGCTGATTATTGTGTTGGGTTCTTTAAATCAATCCCATACACCATTGCCCAGTTCTGTTAACGGCTGTACAGATTTAAATAAGACACTCAGGTAAAAAAAAAACTATTTTAGGAAATTTATTGTATTTTCTTTATGTGCATATTGCAGTACAAACACTTCGGGATATATGTTACAAATGGATGCCTCAGATGCCTCCGCCTTTAGTGTATTTAACATATCACCCAATTGGTACGCCTTACTTGGTTGCATGCTTGTATTTATTGTCGCTATACCCCTTAATTATATTCTGCCATCACATGAAGATAAAAAATTTGATCAGAAACTCTTGGCCCCAATACGAAGGAGTTTCATTCATTATAAAAAAGCACCCACCAATGATGTAGATTAACATACAACTTTGTGTTGGTAAAAAATGTTTTAATTACTCTATATTTTTAAGTCATTAAATATGTAGCTTTATATTATGAACGTATTTATTATTATGTAAATTTTTCAAGTCTGATGAAATAAATCAATAAATCCTTCAAATTGTTAATTTTGAAATAGGTGAAATGATATTTTTTTGCTGAATCTTCAGAAGAAAGTAGTGGCACATATTCTTCTAAAAGAGTAATTTTTTTAAGTAGATGATAATTTGTACTTCAAGGACAGTCATTTGTAAGTAAATGGTCATTTATACCTCGAAAACGGTCAAGTGAATTTCCGTAATAGTCATTTGTACTTACAGATATGTTGTAAGTTACTCTAAATACACATAACTGTAGAGTTTATTCGATTATTGCTGAAGTATAAATTACTGTTTTTGTAGGTAAAAATGACAACTGGGTTATATTACATATATGTAGGAATTTCTAAAGTACTCTTGGAAGTGATTTAAACAATCATAAGCGTAATTTACATTACACTGAAGAAGAGACGATCAATTTATGATAAATAAAAATTTTGTTAATATACTGAACACCCTAAGGTCAGGATTTTTTATTACTTTAACGGAACCTTTGGAACGCCAAAAACGAGGCGTCAAAGACCTCAAGATCTTATTAGTATTCAGCAATGAAATGCCAAAATTATGAATCATCGATGTGCCAAAAATTGGCGTGATCGAATAACATTGGTGCACATGCCCACAATTTACAAAAAACCATACACAAACAAGCTGATACGTAATACGTACCCTATTATAAACTAAAGCGTAATCGTGTACTTGCCACGCCTACCATTTGTATACACATTGAAGGGTATTTCAAATTTGACCTAAGCCAAATTTAATTTTATTACTGGTTGAGAGTAATTTTGGGGATTCGACAAGCATAAGTAAATATATGCATTCAAGAAATAACATATCCTTGAACCATTGTTGTTATTGTTCTTTAGTTCAAGCTACAATTCAATTGAATTCTTGAAAGCTTCACTAAGATGTTATATATACTCGTACATATATGGTGGATAGACAAGACACCGAAGAAGCTGAAGCACAACAATCCTTTCACTTTTGCATTCCAAATGCTTCTGAATGATGATGATGGCAGAAGCAATTTAGAAAATATGTGCGCGAATATATATGCAGACAAACTTCTACGTACAACTTGGTCAAGCTAGCATGTATACAACTTGTATGCTGCCATAGCAAAACTTCTGATGGATACATACCATCTGATGGAAACGGGTATATGTGGACATTCACTGTATTGCACAAAAAATATCAAATCATCCAGCAACAGCTTGTGTGCGATTAAATGGTTGTTGGTTGCGTAAACTATAACTAACTCCTCATAATAGTTGTAAAGCACGTTTACGATGCAGTTGCATTTATTGTATATTGTACGTTGCTCAAGAGTTGTACATATTCGTTTTATTGTGCATCAGCCAAAGATTGCACAGACAGATGTGCCGCTAATGAAATAATATGCTCGTCAATATATTGAAACGTTTTGACTATTTAAATGCAGTTAATGTTGGCAATTATGTGCATGTGCTATATGCACACCTGTTTACTGCATATGTGGGTTATTATAACCACCACATAAGAAGGGGCGATATACTAAGTTTGTCATTTCATTTGCAACACCTGGAAAGATGCATCAGGGACCCTATAAAGTGTATATATTCTTAATGAAGATAAAAAACTAAGGCAATCTAGACATTTGTACATATGTTATATCCGTGTGTCCGTCTGATAATGGCATTCTTGAGGTCGTAAAATTTTGGCGCATTAAAGTGAAATATTTGTACAAACATTTCTAGTTTCTGCATGCAAATCGTCTTTTAAAATGGGCAAAATCGTTCAAAAGCCACGCCTCCAATCAGCAAAAATCAATATATTTGCCATAAAAATTTATCTATAAAGTTAATATTTGGAATATATATTCTTAATTACCTCATTCACGGAAGTATTCAAAATGGATGTGATCGGATAAAATACACGCCCACAATCAACAGAAATCTGTCTATCTGCCACAAAAATTGAGCTATAAAGTTGAAATTTTTCTATATATAATTATGTCATCCCTAGACTTGCCAAAAATGGGTGTTATTGGATAATAGACACGCCCATAATTTACAAATAACCGTATTCGTTGTAAAACTCAGCTTTTAAGTTGATATGTAATATAAACACTAGTAGAGGACGTAGTTATGGACCTGCCACACCTACTGTTTTGTAAGTAGATGTGAAGGATATTTAAGATTTGACTTAAATAATTTTATATATATTTTTTTTCACTTGCTTTGTATTAATTTTATATTTTTTACCTTAAGTGTGAATGTACCTTAAATGGATTATATCCAAAATAAGGGCCCTAAGTAAGCAACTTTTTTTGAGGCTATAAACAAAAAATTCCGGTAGCCACAAACATTCAGCTGCAGTGTTGAAATTTTGCTCTTTGAAAATAACAGATAATAGATACCCACACATATAATATATAGAAATATTTATACTCTGTTAATGTTACTGTTAAGGTGCAATATTATTAAGGTTATGTGAAGGGTATCTCAAGTTTAGTGTGTAACGCAAAATATATTTCTTACTTGTTTTAACATCATTTGATGGCATTTGTTTAATAACAAATCGTGTCATAATTTAATTTATCACTCACAATATGTAGATTCACCGTCACCTGATCTGTTTGTCTCTACTCTCCCCCTCTCTCGTACACATAAATCTATTATAAATAAAAATTAAAACATTTCTTTGTGTTATTAAGTTGCATCAACATACATTCATTTATTGCTTGATTGTTTTTTGTGTTGGTTTAGTTAGTGATAATGTAGTTGTTGTTGTTGCCAAATAGCTATTGGACGACTTTGAGTTCAATGCTCAGAGGTCTTGTACACAAATGTATTTGTGTTTGTAGTTTATGCCATCATTTCAAATTTTCCCACAAAAAATAATTCAAAAACATACACACACACACACACATACTTTAACATGATTTCAGACCGACAATATGGAGTTATTTGAAATTACTGGTTTTTTTTGCATTCGCTAGATGACATTTACAATAGAAGGCCTGTAAAAAGCGAAGTAGATGAGCAAGCGATAGATCGCCTAGCAATCAATTGCTTGAATTTATTACGATAAATATATGCCATAAATGAATGTACGAGTATGTTAATCAAGGTTAGTGTTCGTGTGCATTAATATACATATGTATGTCCCAATTAATTGTATATGTGCTTCTCTTCAACTGTAGCTTAACACTTGTCATCACAATGATTGAGTTTTTCTTTTGTACATCACCCCCTAGAGATCGGAGATGTACCCAAATGTTTATAAAACGCTTTATTTATACTCTTATTACAATTACATTCACTTTTGACCTTAAACACATGTCGCGATAAGCAGTTATGTCAATAATATAAAACAAACGTTATAAACATGAAACAATAATTGAAGTCGTTTTGTTAAGCTTTTCACTTAGATATCAAGGGATAAGAGTTTCACTTTTTTTCATAAGCCTATCAGTAGATTCATTTTCTGGTAGTTTTATACAATAATTCGTTGAAATTTGGTAAAAGGATATGTTTTGGTCTAAAGAGGAATCCAATTGAAAATGGAACGAATTAAACCATTTTTAAAACCCTTTTCTATATAATGTATTTCGGTGGAAAAAATTGATTTATTCACTTAATAAAACAAACCACTCAGAGGGTGTTTCCGTGCAAGCACGTCCAAGAAAAGGAAAAAACAGAAATAAGTGTTTAAAGACGTTCGACTTGAAACGTCAACGTTATATGTGGCAAAAATTTTGCTATTTTTAACATCTTTAAACAAAATTTAATGAAGAATAGTTAATCAGCAAAATAATTGACTGTGACAAATTTTTTTAAAACGGTTGGCTTGACCGGCGAACGTAAACTAATTTCACTTAAGCCAACTCTTAAATACCCTTCACACACAACAAACAGTGGGCTTGGTGGGTACATAATTACGCTCTCTAATAGGGATTTTTACAAATTGTGGGCATCTCTGTTATCCGACATTTTTGGTATAATAATGGGTGGGGTAATTATACCACATTTCAAGTTCCTAGGTCAATTTTTGTGGCAAGTAAATAGATTTTGGTCGATTATTGGCGCATCTGTTATCCGATCACGCCCATTTTTGACACATTCATAGATGAGACAGCTTAAGTTTTATGGCAGATAAAGAGATTATAGTTTATTGTGGGCGCGTTTGTTATGCGCGATCACATCCATTTTGAATACATCAATTATTGTAGTAATTATAATTATGGATACCAGATTTCAATATCAAGTATCAGTTTTTGTGTTAGATGAACTAATTTTTGTCGATTATGGGCGTGGCATTTGATCGATTCTGCTTAATTTAATTAGGAATCTGCCGAAACCAGAAACAAATGTTTAAAAAACTTCAGATATTGAATCTGAAATTTTACGACCGCAAGACATTGGCTAGATCGGCTCAGTTTTTGATGCTGATCAAGACTTTGTAGAACCTCTGTGATAAATGATGTACAAGTAGCTTTTTATCTTAGAAAAATATGAGAAAAAATGATTTTTATTTCAAGTAAAAGTAAAAACGGTTCTTTACAATCCGAAGGTTTTATATATAGAGTATATACATACATATAAAGAGAGCAAAGTATATTTCAACACTCTGATGCCTCCTTCTGAACGTTACAAACTCAGTATAGAGATGATGGAAAGTTTTATTATATTTATATGTTAAAAAAGTTTCTTTTACGATAATAGCTTTGAATTAAAAAAAATCAGATAAAAAATATATACTTATGATGCTTTTAGCAGAGGTACCTTTCTTTTCAATAAATTGAATCTTGAATATTAAAAAGAAAGTTGTTTGAGATTCAATTAAGTATTACTAGTAATCTGTAAGGAATTAAAGTATGAAGATGTATATGTCGCATGTAAAGCTAGCTATTATTTGATGGACGGATGGACAAACGTTTTCATGCATTTCAATAAAAACCAGAAACGATTTGTATATTCGTAGATCAAGTATATTTTTAAAATTAAAAATATGAGGCTTTAAACAAAATTTGCTAAAATTTGTTGATCAGTGTAGTTAAACAAAACCCTACAGTAGCAGACTGAAGGTATAAGAGTAGGTTAGGTTATGGTAGTTAAATACATATATGTAGTTTACCTATTACCCTACTAAACATTACTACAAACACATTTCTGCACTGTCATTACAATTGTGTTAAAATTAATATATATTAGCAATGAAAGCATCTTTGCTTACAAATGTAGATAAGTTAAGAATTTAGAGATAATCTATTCGATTTTTATAGGCATACGGACACCATATTACCTTACAATGCATATACGCAAATATAATACCACCGATTAAAAGAACTAAAAATGAAAATCAAATTAAAAGAAAAATTTTATAAAACGGTTAATTTTTGAACATTTCAAATTCAGTTTACATTTAAAAACTTCCGCTTTAAATCGCCCAAACATCAACTTCAATTATTGCTGAAGCCATCTATTCGCCACTTTTCATTTCACTTACGATCCAATCTTTCTACTTTTCCACTCCACTCTTATTATTCACTGTACACTTAGTTTATTTTATATATAAAATATGGTTAAAATGGAACTTAAATTAAAGATAAGGTTTTATAAGGTTCATCTTTTATAGATAGAAATATCTATGTATGTATGTTATTACAGTCGCTGGCTGTGGAGATTTTAAGTCATTTAGTTTAATTTAATCTCTTAAACAGCAGAACGGTTCCTTTTCTAGATCGACTGCACGGTGTATTATAATAGTTATAATATTTAATAACGGAAATTTACTTAATTAGTGTTTTTATAAATAAATTTGAAACTTTTATAAAATGTCGAATGAATTATTTAATGGCGCCACAATGCAAAGTTTCACCTTTGATCTCATCGACTATATAGTGCTTGTATTTATGTTATGTTCCTCGGTGGGTGTTGGAGTATATTTTGGTTTCTGTAGCAAATCAAAAAACACCACTGATGAATATTTAATGGGTAGTAAAAAAATGAAAACTGTACCTGTAGCTGTGTCGTTGGTAGCAAGGTTGGTTAGACTGTTCCTCCATATATCTACATCGTACGATTATGTTTGTTTACAGTCAATTATCCAGCATATCGATAATGTCTATACCAGCCGAAGTTTATTCATATGGCATTGTTTATATATTTCTGGTATTGTCCATGGTATTGGTGGTGCCTACGTTGACACATATTATTGTGCCGGTATTTTACGAAAACAATATCACCAATTCTTATGAGGTAAATGTTGACATCGCCTTACTATTCCATTTCCATCGCTTTACATATATCAAATTCCAGTATCTGGAGAAACGCTTTAATAAAGCGACTCGAAAATTGATTACCGCTACTTTTCTGTTGAACGGTTGTTTAATATTGCCCGTTTTAATATTTATACCCGCACTAGCATTTGCTCAGGGTAATATTTCTATGGTATCTGATCCGAAGGACCCCTAAAATTGTTTTCCATTTACAGTTACTGGCCTAAACATACATATGATTAATATAACAATTTGTTCCATCTGCATATTTTATACAATGCTTGTAAGTTAAAGACAGTCTCTTGGTAAAAAGCATTTAATTTATAAGAAATGATTTCTGAATACTTATTGAAAAAGGGCGGCATCAAGGCGGTGGTATGGACAGATGTAATTCAGGCAAGCGTTATGTTATTCTCCGTGATTTTAGTCGGTGTTCTGGGTACCTATAAAGTGGGCGGTATTAAACAAGTTTTTGAAAATGCCAGTCAAGGTGGACGTCTGGATGTGTCGTAAGAAACTTCTTCACTTTTTAATTCAAATTCATATTTTACTGAAATGTATTATTTAAGATTTTCTTTAGATCCACGTTATCGTTCAGCGTTTTATAGTTTATTCATTGGCGGCTATTTTATGTGGACCGGTCATGTTGGCTTGAGTCAGACGTGTGTTCAGAGGATTGTATCAATACCAACTCTAAAGCAAGCACGAAGGTAAAGTAAATTTGATTTGGGCCTAATTTTAAATATCCTCCACGTAATACATAACAAGCAGTGGGCGTGGCAGGTACATGATTACGTCCGGTAATAGTGTATTACTTATCATCTTCACTGTCAAGATTTATGCGGATTTATGCCACCCCAACGCCCTTTTTTAAATGCGTTCTAAACCAAATTTCAACTTTGTAGGTAAATTTTTGTGGCAGATATATAAATTTTTGTCCATTATAGGCGTGCCCGTTATTGTGGGCATGGCTTTTGACCAATTTTGTCCAATTAAATAGCTTGATATCTCAAAATTTACGATCCTGAGCGTGCCAGACACGGGGACACACGGACATACATGTCTAGATCGACTCACGCCTCTTCCAAAAAGCATTTTAAATTTCAATTCCGCAAGATATAAGATTTTTTGTATATTTTGGGTGTGGCTAACTAATAATTTCACCCGATTTATTTACAACAGAAGCGACAAGAGCTAGGTTTCTGTATCGAATTTCAACTGAATATCAAACATTTCCCATCCTTTGGCATTCTAACAATGAGGCAAAAATATATTTCTCACAAAGTGCAATACATTTGTATTTTATTTCATTATACTATCAATTTTATTTGTAATTATATGCTTTGGGTTATTGTCTCCCTTTTAACTTTTAGAGCTCTCTTAATGACTGGTGTTGGCATTTTAATAATAAACAGTTTTAATACTCTTACCGGTATTATAATGTTTGCCCGTTATTTCGGTTGTGATCCTATTTTGGCACATGTAAGATTTTAAATCTACAACTTTTATTTTAATTGAAAAAAAATTAATAATAATAATTCTGTCTCCTTTGTTTAAGGTGGTAGATAAGGCTGACAAAATGATGCCATTCTTTGTGGGAGAGGTTATCGGCCACTTGAAGGGTGTACCCGGTATATTTATATCTTGTGTTTTTAGTGCCTCCCTCAGCACCATGTCAGCCATGTTAAATTCCATGGCTGGCATAGTATACTTTGATTATATTAAACCGTTTATAAAGCATACAGAAGCGCGCGGTAATCTAATAATGAAAATGTTTGTGATTTGCATGGGATGTTATTGTATAGTTGGTGGTTTAATGGTGCAACATTTCAATTCTATATTACAAACTATTATTACAATTACTGGCATAAATACGGGAGCTGTGGTGGGTGTATTCCTATTGGGCATGTTCATACCTAGAGTTAATGGGAAAGTAAGTATGATTATGAGTGAATGAACAATGTTTGTATAAAACATAGTTTTTGTGTACTTTACCAATTCTAGGTGGCTTTCATTTCCACGTGTTTCAGTTTTGTGATTATGTTGTGGATAATTGTGAATGCTCAAATTCGTTTTAATGAAGGCTACATCGTTTACACACCTTTACCCAACACCTTGGACAGTTGTACGGGACATCATTTTCAATTAATTGGAAATCTGTAAGTTTTCCGTCCTCTTCCCTTCCAAGTTATTCTTACTTTTCCAATTAAAATGTTTTATTTTATTTATATTCATAGCTCATCATTAGTCGACAACAACAACTCCAACAATAGTATAAATTCACCTCCTTTGACGACAGCATTTGGAAGTAACCGAAAATTTTCAGTGTTTGAAATAAGCTTTTACTGGTATAAAGTTATGGGTGCAGTGTTAGTATGGATCCTAGCTGTACCTCTCAGTTATATATGTAAAACTGATAGAAAAGAGAAATTTAATATAAAATTATATTCTCCAATCATACGAAAATTTCTAATACAACAAACAAATAATTGTACAGTGGAAGGAATGCCCTTGAAAAAGGGCGATAACGTTTAGGGATATTATTAAAAATTAAAATTTCAACGATCGAGATCGACCATTTATTACCCTACCCTACCACACTTAATTATACATAAAATGCTACAATTAAGTTAGTATATGTGATAAGTAAACGCCAGTCATTATCATTATCATACAAAGGTTACTTCGTTAAAAAGCTTTATAATAGAAGATGTTCTAAAAGTAGTGCGATTGGGTTATAAATTTAGCTTAGTGTGAATTATTAAGCTAAATATTGTTAAAAAATAATATATATATATTTTTTTTTTTGCCACATAAAAAAAGTTCATTCAAAAAAGAAGGTTATATGAGGTGGAGTTTTAAAAATGGTTCAATTTAAAAAACTTGCAATATTTTTTAACTTTGAGTCAAAACACACCCTGATACCGAATTTCAGCGAAATATCTTTAAAAATGTGGCCACAAACTTGTATATAAATTTACATGGACAAACAGAGGACGGGCGGACATGCTTAAATTGATTTAGAAAGTGATAATGAATCGAGCGGTATAATAAAAATAAATAAAAAATGTTACATATCGTGTTATATAAGACTTTCTATCCATATATTGCATATCCCCTCCTAATGATTAATATATTAAAATCAGCTCCATTTGGCATCAACACAATTTGCTTAAATCACTTTTATATGAAATCAACTTTTCTTGAACTGAAAAATGAAAAAATAAAAATCATAAAATAACAACAATCGAGAACAAGTTTTAAGTTTAATAAAACTTTATTTTATATAAAATACATACAACTATGTATAAATTTGTTATGTATATAAAATTTCTGTAATTCATTTCATTTCAGTGTTTTTTTTTTTGTGTTTTTGTGTTTTCTAAAGTCCAGAATTTAAAATATGAAAAATATTAAAGCGAGACGCAATTGAAAGCAAGAAATAAAGGGGGTCAGGTTATGCACACATTATTTCACTTTGTGGAAATAAACATTTAGAGGTGTGTGTATATTTTTTGAATTTCACAAAAATCGAAATTATCTTAACTTAAAGATACGAGAAACCAATACATACACGTTGTATTTAAAGAAATATATGCAAAAACAGATGCCAGGCGGGACAATATTGTTAAATAAAGATTAAAAAATAAAAATAAAAACCAAAAAAAAAATTCAAATAGACATGTGTGTACATGCTTGCACAAATTTTAATTTCAAATTGACGGCGTCGTCGCATTTGTATTGTTGGCCGCAGTTATAGCTGGCGCGGATGTTTCAACCATTTCCGTTTCACCTGTTAAACAAAACAACAAATGAAATGATTTTTGAATGCTTCTTCAATTACACAGATTTGCTGATTTACTTAATGTGTTCACTTACTTATATCTTTGTCGGTATTATTTGTTTTGTGTTCATTTAGAGAAGTACAGTTATTCATTTCACTATCACCGGCTGCTTTATTATCAATTACTATGGCATTAGTGGTGCTTGTGTTGGTATTGGTATCTGGCACAGTATTGTCCGAAGGCTCTTTCGTTTTAAGTTCAGCAACAGCATTAAGAACAACAACATTTTCAAGAGATTTGTCGATCGTTTTAGCTTTATCCACTACTGTGCTATTATTATCACTTTCTATTATTTCAACGGCATCATTGCTTTTCGAACTGGAATCCACTTCCATCGGTTCCACGTCATTGGTCATGCAATCCATAATTTTGGGTATAGTTTTAGTAGCAGTTTCTTCTTTTTCTTCTTCTTCTGTTAAATCTACCATTTTTGTTTTATTTACTGCTACCGCTGCTGTTATTGTTGTTGCTTCTAATTTTTGCTCACTTCCCGTTTCATTGGTCAAGGCTGCTGATGATGGCGGTAATTTCTGTTCCACGGCGACTGTAGATTGTTCTTGGGAATTTACCTTCAACTGACTTTTGTCTAATAAATCGTCATTCGTTTGACTTTCGGTTTCTTCTGGCACGGGATCCAATACAGCATCCGGTATATCTTCTGTAGATTGTGTTGCTGGCATTGCCACTAAATCGTTAACTTTTTTATCATCTTCTTCGACTGGCGGCGTTATAACCAATTGGTTTTTCTGAACGTTATTGTCAGCTTTGTTTTCACTTTTCCCCTCCTCCTCCTTCTCTTTTATAACCTAAAAATATAAAATGAAACCGCTCTAACAGCACATCTCACCACTACTTTATGTTCTTATTTCTTACGTCCTGTTGTTCTTCTTTCCGTTCAGTTGCTCCCCGTTTTATTTTCAGTGGTTTTTCTTTCTTAGCAGGAGCTGTTGTATTTGTTTCGTCATCTGTGTCAGTTGTGGTATTTAATTTGCGACCTTTACCGCGAGCACGTGTGGGTGTTGCCGCTCCACTACTGGGTGAATTACGTGCCTTTTTTGAAAGCGGTGGTGTACCAACGGCCACAGCTCTGGTTGGAGTGCCGCGTGTACTGGAACGAGTACGACGTCCACCCTCTAATTCTAAACTCCCGCCCATGTTCCGTACAAGCTCCTCGCTTTCCTTTTGCGCCCGTTCAATGAAAGATAAACGTTTTGAAGGCGTGCGCTTGGCCTACGGTACAAATTAGAAATATTCAAAAAGATGGATTTTTAGGCGTTTCCAAAGTGGTGCAGGAGGTATAAATATCATTCCTCATGATTTCCACCGAAAAGAATAAATTTAAAACTGGGTGACATGAACAATGCACAATTTTTATAGCATATCCGTTTAATAAATGTTTGAATCACCCTGCATCACTTGTTTTTATACCAAACAACTAACGGTAGTGAAAAGCGACCGGACCACTATCAAAATTATCGGAAAGTCAATGAAATTTATCACAAAACTTAACCAAGTTACTTGGATTTATAAAACATACTCAGTTTACAGTTAGTTTACACTTATTATATGAGTTCGTTAAGATTCAATTTGTGAATGAGTTGCGCGTACAAGAAACGTCAATATTGGGATATGTTAGCACTGCGCAATACCCAAAAAGAAACTAAGAGACAGACATTTATCATTATGATGACTTTGCTGAAGAAATATTCGCAGAGAATTTTCACTCAGTTATAGAATTTTCATGTACGTGGTATAGCCTATAACCACGTTCACACGAATAGATTGCAAGAGATTGCAAAAGAAAGAAAAGTATGTAAAATTAACCCAGAAAAATATAATATTGTTGTTATTATGGTTTTTGTTTTGCAAATAATTTATGGAAAAATACGAAAAATAATATTTGATAACTGTGTCACACATTCTCAACGACATATAAAAAGAATAAATGAATGAAAGGGCCACAGCCACAGCATGGCACTATAAGTGGGAAAAATCGAATATACAACCCATCATATCACTACTAGACAAACGCAAAAATATATGATAAATGTATTAAATGTAATGGGTGTGTAATAGATAGAAACGTTAAGAAGAAGAAATAGTTGACAGGTTGTGTTAGTAATTGATGTGTATGTTGAAGAATTTAATAAGTAAAAAAACTGTAAATTTGGCTTAAGCCAACTCCTAAATACCCTTCACATCCACATACAAACGATGATTGTGGCAGGTACATGATTACGCCCTCTTATGGTATCATTTTGCAAGTCGAGTTTTACTCTGGATACAGTTCTTTGTAAATTGTGTCCGTTATACAACCATGCCCATTTTTAACTCATCAATGAATGGGGTTTTTATAAATACGTGCACCAAATTTCAACTTTATACGTCGATTTCTCGTGCCCATATAAGTAGATTGTTATCGATTGTGGGCGTGTCTGTTAAACGACCATGCCCATTTTTTATACATCAGTGAAAGGAATAATTATAAATATGTGTACCAAATTCCAAATCAACTGTAGCTCAATTTTGGTGGCAGATAAATAGATTTGTGGCTATTGTGGGCGTTCTTCTTAACCTATTTTCTCAAATTTTAATAGCAATCTGCGTACAGAAACTAAAAGTGTCTGCATAAAACCTTTCAGTTCCATGTTTCAAAATTACGATCGTAACAATGCCAAGAACGGATGGGCATACAGGCGCATGATAGGTCTTTGATCGACTCAGTTTTTGATGCTGTTCAAGAGGATAAATACTTTAAGAGGTTGGAAATGGAGTGACAATTGAGTATACGTGCCATCTTATGTGTAGGGTATAGAAACAAAGTATAACAAATTTTGCGTTTTCTGGTTTGTTGTTATTGTTGACAAATATAGATAAAATATTACAAGGGCATGCACCCCTTCACCCATTCATTCATTTAATGGACTTTTTTTTACCACCTAATTCTATTTATTCTTCCTCTTCCTTATTTACACAGACCTATTACTTATTAGATATAAAGACAGAGACAGAGAGAAAGAGGGAGATATGTCACTTTTAAAAAGTTTTAAGGATGAGGAACGTGAAGTTGAATATGGCCGAGTTTTTGCTGTTTCCGGACCAGGTAATTTTACCCCTTCCACTCTCTTCAGTGTTTCATTTAATCTTTTATCTTTTCATGTGACTTTTCAGTGGTAACCGCTGAATGCATGTCCGGTTCAGCTATGTACGAATTGGTACGTGTTGGTTATTATGAATTGGTGGGCGAAATAATTCGCTTAGAGGGTGATTTGGCCACAATTCAGGTTTATGAAGAGACGTCTGGAGTGACGGTGGGTGATCCTGTATTACGTACTGGTAAACCGTTATCCGTTGAATTGGGCCCCGGTATCATGGGCAGTATTTTTGATGGTATACAACGTCCCTTAAAGGATATTGGCGAATTGTCCGCTTCTATTTACATACCCAAGGGTGTTAATGTACCCGCTTTATCACGCACACAAAGTTGGGAATTCAATCCCACCAATGTAAAGCCTGGTTCTCATATAACCGGTGGCGATGTTTACGGCATAGTGTACGAGAATACACTGCTGAAGCATCGCATGATTGTACATCCACGCGCCAAGGGTACGGTGCGTTTTATAGCAGCACCCGGTAATTATACGGTTGATGATGTGGTTTTGGAGACAGAATTTGATGGAGAGATTACTAAGCATACCATGCTGCAAGTTTGGCCAGTACGTCAGCCACGACCTGTAACTGAAAAGTTACCCGCTAATCATCCGTTATTTACGGGTCAACGTGTGTTGGATTCTCTGTTTCCCTGTGTACAAGGTGGCACCACCGCTATACCGGGTGCCTTCGGATGTGGCAAAACTGTAATTTCTCAAGTACGTTTAATGGACATATTTGATAAGAATGTTTCCAATTTTGAAAAATGTTTTCTCTTGTCTTGTAGTCCTTGTCGAAATACTCCAATTCCGATGTAATTATTTATGTCGGTTGTGGCGAGCGTGGCAATGAAATGTCAGAGGTGTTGCGTGATTTCCCTGAACTCACTTGTGAAATTGATGGGGTGGTAGAATCTATAATGAAGCGGACAGCCTTGGTGGCAAACACTTCTAATATGCCAGTGGCTGCCCGTGAAGCTTCCATCTACACAGGCATCACCTTATCCGAATATTTCCGTGATATGGGCTACAACGTAGCTATGATGGCGGATTCCACTTCACGTTGGGCAGAGGCGTTACGTGAAATATCCGGTCGTTTGGCTGAAATGCCAGCAGACTCGGGTTATCCGGCCTATTTGGGTGCCCGTTTGGCTACATTTTATGAACGGGCTGGTCGCGTCAAGTGTTTGGGTAATCCGGAACGTGAGGGTTCAGTTTCTATTGTAGGTGCGGTATCGCCACCGGGAGGTGATTTTTCCGATCCCGTTACCTCTGCCACCCTGGGTATTGTACAAGTATTTTGGGGGCTCGATAAAAAGCTGGCACAACGCAAACACTTTCCTTCCATCAACTGGTTGATCTCCTATTCCAAATATATGCGAGCCTTGGATGAATATTATGAAAAGAATTTCCCCGAATTTGTACCATTGCGTACCAAAGTTAAGGAAATTTTACAAGAAGAAGAAGATCTTTCGGAGATTGTTCAATTGGTGGGCAAGGCTTCGTTAGCGGAAACAGATAAAATCACTTTAGAAGTAGCCAAACTGTTAAAGGATGATTTCCTACAACAAAACTCCTACTCACCATACGACCGTGTCTGTCCCTTCTATAAAACAGTGGGTATGCTGAGAAATATGCTTTCATTTTATGAGATGGCACGACATGCTGTCGAATCGACCGCCCAATCAGACAACAAAATTACGTGGAATGTAATACGCGACTCGATGGGCAACATTTTATATCAATTGTCATCGATGAAATTCAAGGTATAGTAACTAAATTGAATATTTTCACCTTCTCAGTAATTGAAGAAAAAATTTCGTTTACTAGGACCCTGTCAAAGAAGGCGAAACAAAGATTAAAGGTGACTTCGAACAGTTGCACGAAGATATACAGACCGCCTTCAGAAACCTTGAAGACTAAACGTTTTGATTGTTCATCATACACAAACATTTATTAAGCGGTAAAATAAAGTATTATTTATTATATATTAACCATGAAAAAAAAATTTTAACATCCACTAAGGATGACAATTCTATGTATCATTAGATGTGTATATTATTCATACTCAAGTGTAGTTGTATGTGCACATGCACAATCAACAATTTAACAGCCTCTTACAAATCCAAAACAACCACCAACAATGATTTTTGGTAACCCTTGACCAAGAGGTGTGAAGAATGTACATAATGCACCATAGCAATGCAAATCGAATGTTTTTCAAAACATACGTACGTTTAGTGTAGTTAATGTATTGTTTTGAAAATTCTTTCACAGTATATGTGTATGTTTAATGATTGTTAATGCTTAGAAGCACATGTATGTGTATATAAAAATCATTATATAATGTGTTACTAACTTAACGAATTGTGTGTTAATTATTATGTATAAAACACAAATAATAAATTATTCTAAACAAACTTAATTTTCAATGAATTATTTTCAAACTTTCTAACTATTCATTAAATGATGTACAAATCATTGGATTGGACGCAATCACTTTAGTAATTCATTCATTTCAAATGATTTCTTATATTACATTATAACGATGGTTTAAAATGAAAATCAATAAAACTAATTGATTTGCAAAAAAAACCGGAAATTTTAACAACCATTTCAAAAATGACTTAATTCGTTTTCATTGCCTGATTATTGTGTACTCTTAGAGGTATCCCAACTACTACCTATAAAATCAAGAAAACAATAATAATCTGGCAAGCTTTCGTAAATATCGTAACACCAACGGTAACGCTATTAATCCTATATGTAAACACTAATGTCAATATAAGAGCACACAACAACCACAAAGTACAGCAAACGCAAAACACTCTCATATCAAAAACTACAATACCATATACAATAATAGAAACAACGTGATACTAAACAAACACAAGCACAACATTCAAAAGTCATTGCATTTAAGCAATGCATACGAGGATGTGTGTGTTTGTATAAAAAAGAGCTGCTAATGTTCAAAGCAGAAGCGCATGAAAGCTATAGATAAGCGTTAACAGAGAATGGTGTAATGGTGCATACAAAATATTTTACTTAACACAACTTACAACTACTTTACATAAAGTAACTTAGGCTATTTTCTTCCCTAGGGAATTCAATTGTAGGCACGACGGTCAAATATGTTGAAACGATTCTGCATTAAACTCTATATATATACAAGTTCATGTAGAGGTTCATCTGCATAACGATTACTTAAAAAGATTTATTAGAAGACGAAAAACTTGTGCAATCTAATTCCATTATTTTCCCGCTTTATATGAATCCCTTTGGTATGCACTTTTGCGGAAAATTACTCAGTTTGAAAATACTGTTTGCTACAAACTAAATAAGATATCCAGTTAGACATTGCTCATAGCAGCTCTTATGTTACGTTAAGTGAATGTTATTTTAAGCAATGACTTTCCAGATTGTTCCAATAAAAACACGCGGGAAGCTTTAAGATCTGCCAACGTCAACCGAGGCACACTTCTGCCTTTAAATGAATTTACATATAAATATTTACGGTCGGGGTGTGCGGTTGTGCTGTATTGCTAAAACTCACATATACTATGTAAAAGACTTAATCGCATAACCTTGTTAATTGAGTAAATGTAACATTCGTTGCACTTAAAATTCTAACTAATCATATATTTTTTCGATTTAACACAAGCCTGAATATTCCAAATTGGAGATATAATACTTACTGCGGCTTTTTTATTGTCAGTATTCGGCGATGAATGTTCTGCAATCAATTTAGATGATAAAGGTTCGGAGGTAACAGTTTCGGTATTATTGCTGGTCGCCATTTCATCTGCTGCTTGTACTGGCGACGCAGCAGACATGTTAGATGGCGCATTATTTTGCTGCTGTTCACTACATTCAGACATTGTCTATTTTTACCAAAAAAATTTATCTAATGTAAATTCACTAATAATATTTAACAACCACAGTTTTTACTATTATATATATTATAAATAGTAAACAATTAGGTTAATTTTCTCGTATTTTTATACAAATGCGCAATCACAAGCCACAACGTAATGAAAACGCGCAAATTTCGAAACCACTTTTATTGATATGTAATCGTTTTTAGACATGTGACATTAAGCAAAAACACTTCATATATATTTCAAAAATATGTATGTTAACACTTTAAACAATTTATTTCGGAGTAAACATGGAAATTTTACAATTAAAATATTATTTCCCACACACTAATGTTAACGCGTTAACAACTGCTTCTGTCAATGTGAATATGCATTGAAAATAGTTTAGAGTTGCCACATTACACCAACAGATCATTCACAATTACCAACCGTTTGTTGGTAATGCCAAGTCCTCAAATGCCTATTAACCTGTCTAGATGGCGCAAAACATTTGTTGTAAAAATAAAAAACAGCTACGTATTATTAAAACGAAATTTAATCACGATTTACATAAAACATAAAAAATAGTTAGCAACAGTTTGATTTATTCCGCACTACTTTCTTCTTTTCCATTCACTTCTTGGTATTTTGCGATGAAAGATGTTGGAGGCTTATTTAGAATCTGAAAAACTAAACATATTAAACCATTTTTATTATGTTAAAAATTACGTTACCTTTGCTGTGGCTTCTAGTAATAATTTTTTATCAAATTCCATATCTGCCCGATGGCCCCATGAATATTTGAATCTAGTTAAATAATATAAAACTACTTACTACCTTAACTAAAAATATTCTTCAAGTATATACTTAGTATCATTTTCCAAATGGGAGTTATATCGAATGCGTTGCAAGTATAACTGTTTAACATATGTCTCCGTTACTAATTTTTTAATATTTTTACCAAAGAAGTCGTGATCTTCATTAAAATGAATGCCGAGGCCTTTTAAAAAACTTTCCAAATTCTCTGCAAGCATAAAAAACTTATTCAACTTATTCAATAATTTGGTTATATTGTTACTATACCTTCACTGGTTTCATTGGATGAAGGTGTACTGCGCATAAAAATATATGACAAAATAATAAATAGCAAAGTTAAATGGCGCTTCTGCTCTTGATCAAACAGCAGCAACGTTTTGTTCTTTTCTTTATTGTAGCATATGAAGCATTTACCAATTTTACTATTTGGCACTGCTTCCACTACAATACCATAAACCTAAAAGAAAATTCTATTATTAATCAAAAATTCCAATTTTATTTAACGTACTTACACTCTGCAAAGACTCCCTAGCCTTTTCAAAAGCAACGTGAAACAATTTGCCTTTTCTATCCAACGCTACCATCATATCTTTCTCTTTAAATGGTATCTTTGTGGCAGCAGCATTTATTATATAAGTAATTATAGAATTTCTGCACTTAATAATCTCGGCTGGTTCAAGCGTTTCATCCATTTTGAAATGTTATATGCTTCCCTGACCGCTTTTTATAAATGAATCATTAAAATTTTCCGCCTGTTTAGCCCGCATATATGTTTAATGAGTAAAGTATTACCCGAAGAAGAAGACTGTAAGAAATCTTTTACCTTAAACAATTTAATTTCATTGAGAGCTTATGAACTCAACAAAATGGTATTTTCCTTCCTCGTGTAAATAAATATTGTAAAAAAAAAAATAAACGAAAATAAAGCAAATGGAATACATGGATGGAGCTTAGGTTGCTATTTGAAGCTTGGATACTTTGAATTTTTTGCGCTAATCAGCAGAATTTTATATTTTATAAAATTAGAGATGGCAAGAGATGAGATGGTTGCCATCTCTATTATGAGTAAACAAAATTTTTGAGAAATTTTAATTTTTTCTCATATCTAACTAAATCACACAGTAAAAACAAAACAAAACAAAAATATATTTATATAAAAAGCGGACATTTTACAGAACTTATATTTTGATTATACCGTAATATGATAACACCAGAACAAATTCAGGGAATAGGAGCACTCCTAAATAACAAATGTAGGCCGCTTAAAGAACGATTTCGCGCTTTATTTACCTTGAAAAATATTGGCGGCCCCATTGCAATTGAGGAGATAAGTCGAGCTTTTGCGGATGATTCTGCTTTGTTGAAACATGAATTGGCTTATTGTTTGGGACAAATGCAGGATAAGCAGGCCATACATGTATTGACACGTGTTTTAGCTGATGTGCGGCAAGAACCTATGGTGAGGCACGAAGCAGCCGAAGCTTTGGGTGCTATTGGGGCGCCGGAAGTATTACCAATCCTTGAAAAGTACAAACAAGATCCAGTTGTAGAGGTGGCAGAGACTTGCACCATTGCATTTGAACGGGTGAAATGGTTGCAGAATGGACAACCAATAGAAGATAATAATCCTTACAATTCCGTGGATCCATCACCACCTGCCGAAAGTAAATCCGTTGCCGAATTAACCACCATCTATTTAGACTCCAAACGTAGCTTATTTGAACGGTATCGGGCAATGTTTGCTTTGCGCAACTTGCGCACTGAATCAGCTGTGTTGGCGCTTACGGAGGGTCTCCGCAACAACTCCGCCCTGTTTAGGCATGAAGTTGCCTTTGTACTGGGGCAACTCCAACATCCTGCCAGTATACCGCATTTGAAGGCAAATCTTGAGGATCCGTTGGAGAATGAAATGGTGAGGCACGAATGCGCTGAAGCTTTAGGAGCTATAGCTACCGAGGAGTGTATACAAATTTTGAATCGTTATGTTGCTGATGAGAAGCGCGTTGTTAAAGAGAGCTGCGAAATTGCCCTGGATATGTGCGAATATGAGAATAGCCCAGAATTTCAATATGCCGATGGCTTGTCCAAGTTGCAAACTAGATAAAAAATTTTACAAGTTTTTGAAACAATTTAATCAGAAAACAAAAATTTATAAATAAATATACATTTAGTATTTTTTACAAGAGCTATCGATAAAAAAAATCGCACGTGCAAATTTTTTTTTTGGGCAATGAATCTTCTCTATAAAACAGAAAACGACATTGATGACGTCATCAATTATAGCCGGTCGCCGCCGTAGCAGCAGATGTAGTGAAGGCAGAAATAGATTATACATGATCGCAACGATTTTGGCATTATTGTTTAGTTTGGCAAACGTGATGGCAGGCAACAAGGAGCGGACTTTTATTATGGTTAAGCCTGATGGCGTTCATCGTGGCTTGGTGGGTAAAATTATTGAACGTTTTGAACAGAAGGGCTTCAAATTAGTAGCAATGAAATTTATGTGGGTAAGTATTGGAAATCTTAATTGGATTAGAGTGAATATGTGAAGCAACGTGCTTAGCCTTGAAATAATTACAAAGAAAAACTTTTTTTGAGGTTATGTGTGAGTTCAGTGTTTTAATAATAATTTTAATACAGGCATCCAAAGAGTTATTGGAGAAACATTATGCTGATCTGTCATCACGGCCATTCTTTCCCGGCTTGGTTGGTTACATGAGCTCAGGTCCGGTAGTGCCAATGGTATGGGAGGGTTTAAATGTGGTTAAGACGGGTCGTCAAATGTTGGGTGCGACCAATCCTGCCGACTCCTTGCCCGGCACCATTCGTGGTGATTTTTGTATTCAAGTCGGTCGCAATATCATTCATGGATCGGATGCTGTGGAATCGGCTGACAAGGAGATTGCTTTGTGGTTCAATGAAAAAGAACTTGTTAATTGGAAGCCCGCTCCCAATGATTGGGTTTATGAATAAATTTCCCGTAAAACAATTGCATTTTAGTTAGTTGATAAGAAAAAAGTTTATCCCAACAAAATGAATTTCAAAGGCTTGAATATGAAATAAAATGGACAAAATTAAATTAAATGTGTTGTAAACTAAGCAAATTTTATTTAAATATTTAAATCTGTTTTATTATAAACTTTATTAGAGCAGAGTATAAGCCAAGTTAGTCTAGTGACGAGCAAAGGTAAAATGACCAATCAGGGCTGGGTGAATTACCAGGTAATACCCAGCCAATGGGAATAGGTGTTCCATATTTTGCATCTATATAAGAATCCCAAATAGTTCTACAATAAATAAAGAAGAAGCAAAATCAAGCATTTTTCTCAACTCAGACATTTTATTACCTTCTCCTTAAAAGTTCCTTCAAATTTGATTTCTTTAGATTAGATGTTGATTGTTCACCTAAACCAAACAATACCCGATTCCATTTCTGTTCCGGCGTGTTTAATAAATTTTCCTTTTCTTTGCAGAATGATTTCCATACACGTCTTAAGTGTTGCAATTTTATTCCAAACTTTTGTGTTTCTTTAATATTTTTTCCTCTGACTAAATGCAATTTCTCAAGTAAATCGAACGTTTGTAGAAAGCGGTGGCCTTCTTGTAACGTTCTTAAATGAAACTTTTCCTCCATGGAAGTACAACTTTGAATGTTTGAGCTGCTGCTGCAGGAATCGCTTTCAATTCTTGTCGTAACGATTGCCGGACAATCTACTTTATCATTTTGTTTAATAGTGATTGTTTTTTTATAAAGCTTTTTGCGTCTTCGGCTTTCTTTTCGTTTAATTGTTTCCTCTTTCAATGCTTCCAAAGGCAAAGATTCTAATTTATTTAATAATTTAGCGATATTTTTCTTAATATTAAGTTGAGTTTGGATGTTTACAAGGCCGTCTTCAAGGATATCCAAATTGCTTAGAACCCTTTTCAACATTATCTTGACATCCGTTATAGATTTAGTTTTAGAAGGCATTTATATAGTATGTTTATTTTTAATGAACGTAAATAATATTAAAAAAGGTGGTAGTTGAAGATGATTACAAGGGCGTTAGAAAAGCTGAGATTAGTAATTTGTTAAACCAAAATGTTTTGGAATGATTAAACGCTATTTAATGTTTCTTTAGCTTCCATTAACACTTGTCTCGCTAATGCGTATTCTTTTTCTTCTCTTAATTCTGTTTCATCTTCCAGAAATTTTTCCAATATTTCATATTCTTTTTTCAATCTACATATGTACACACCAAATAATTTTGTAATTTAGATCCTAGATTAGTTTTACTGCATAAATTAACATTACCTTCGCATAGAATCGGGCACGATCATACGACACTCTTGTATAACTTCTTCCTGTTTTCTTAATACATGTTCATCGGCTCCCTCTGATTTGAATTTGTTCAATCTTTGCTCTTCGGTTAGGATTTCTTTCTCGTAAAGTACCTTTTCCTTAGTTAAACGCTTAACCACACCCGTTTTTATGGACAATTGTCTTAAGCGGGGATCTGCCATTCTCTATTTCACCGTTAAAAATGTTAATCGATAACTTGAAAATAAAATATTTTAAAACAATATGCTCCGCTTTTGTTTCAAATATTCTTTTATAATAAATATATAAAATTATGTGTTATTGTTTTATTTTCTTAGAAAAATAAATTCCTTTACACTTTTAAAAATGTGATTCTTGTGTTGCTTTTGTGACAAATGTGCCGTTGTATACATTAGTGATGGAATATTATGAATTTAATTGTCATCACACTGTAATTTACAGTTTTCTTGTTGTTCTCTACTTTCTGAAATTTTGATAGTGAACTAGTTTTATGAGAATGCTGACAACTACTAGAAAGAAAATGCAGAATATTCAGCATTGAATTACTCAGCTGCGGAATAAAATGCTTTCTCTATGCAAAAATTGAAATTTGGTGGTAGTATGGGTACATCTGTACATAAGTTGATATTGAAAACATGCAAAGTGCTAGTTTCTGAGATTTTTTTATATTAATTTTATTCATCAAGAGATAAGTTCGAAATTCGAAAAAATATTTACGTAAAATTCTCTTAAATTGAAACGCAGCACTGCCTGAGTGAAAATAATGAAATAACGGTTTTTTGTTTTTGTCAGAATGAAGCACATACATTGATATTTTTATTATTTTATGTTTTGTTTCATTTTTTGGTTTTTTGTTTACGTTAATAATATTTATGTGGGCTGTATTCATACGTACATACATTCATATGTGTATTCATGTGTGTAACATTGCAATGGAAAAAACAGAGTGAGACAGAAAATGCCACTCATAGGATAAGTGAGAAAATTTCTTTTTTTTTTTTTTTAACCTACAATGATACCTGGCTGATATTATCGGTATGTATAGAGTTTATGAACTGTATGAGTGTGTGCTTATGAAAAATAATTTCCTTTTTCCATGTTTCACAAAAATATATAAATTAAAATATGAGACTAAGAAAAAAACGAAACGGGTATATAAAATTACGAGTACATATTACAAACAGTTGTGATGAACGAATAAAAGATTGAGTTCCAAAAGAACGAATAGAAATGTTTGCATTTCTTTCTTTTTATTTCCTTGCTTGAGGGGAAGTGCTTATATTTTGTTTTTGAAAATCGTTAAAACTATTATGTAAAAACATTTTGAAAACTTAACGTAACAGAATAATGTTGCGATAAGGTGAAAAAAATTACCCATAAAAGAAAAGGAAAAATAAAAAAAAAAACGTGTTAAGTGAAAAGAAGCAAACGAATTAACTTATAATAATAAAATCAGTGTCACCTAGCACTGCTATACTGGGGATGATGTGTTATGTGTGATGATGATGATGCTGATGATGATTGTTGTTGTTGTTTATTAAGCCAATGTGTACATAGATTACTATGACAATATCGGTATAGGTGATGCTGATAATGATGATGATGACAAAGATGCCAACTTTGATGTTCATGTTGTTGTTGTTGTTGTTTCTGATATTGGTGTCATGATTATGTGTTTTGTTGATATTTGATCCATTGAGCGAATTCTATTCCATTAGATGTTGTGAGAAAAGTATCAGTGATGCGGCAATGGGATGAATGTGTGAATGTTGGTGTGTAGAGTTGTTGCGATTTCCTGCGAAATGATTTGCGGTGTGTGTGCGAATTAAGATATTTAAAATTGTAGTATAAGATTAAGAATATAAAAAAGATTTTAAGTGAAATGCTTTCAATATATTGTCGTGATGGTGATGATAGTTTAGCAGATAATGACGTTGGTGGTTTAGAGATGACAGTTTTAAGCATAAGTTCAATGTAAGAAGAACACCAATTATCATTGCAATTAGTTTTCATATTGTTATGATGTTTTGATGTTAAAGGAAATGTCTTTTTTATGCTTAATGCAGGTGATGATGATGATGATGGTAGTGGTGTTAAGGGTGTAGATGCTAATGATGATAATGCTGTAGGCGTTGGTTTGTATGGTATTGTAATGTAATGTGTTCTTAGAGATGATTTGGTTAAAACGTGTTTGTTGTTGTTGTTTTTGTTGTTGTTTTCATTAAAATGTGTGTTGATTACTTTGTGTATTTGAATAGATTTTTCATTCACATCAATAGTTAGAAGAATACGTTGCTGTTTCTGTTTCTGTTCTTGTTGTTGCTGCCTATTATTAGTATTATTTTTTATGTAATTACGAATCGTACCAGTGATAATAAATTGTAGTATTTGTTTGTTATAAATTTTATGTTTAGTAAATGTATGATTTTTAATAGCAATCGCTTGCCATTCGGCTATATTTGGTGGCAACTCGGCAGAGTAGACCAAACATACAATGATTTCATGTTGCTGCCGACTCCCTAGTTATTTCTTTTTTTGGGCTTTTTCGGCGGCCTTCGTAACTTTACCGGATGACGTCTCTTTAAAGTTGACCGATTTAATAACACCCACAGCCACCGTCTGCCTCATATCACGAACAGCAAACCGTCCCAGCGGTGGAAATTCTTGAAAACTTTCAACGCATAACGGTTTAGTGGGTACCAGCATAATAATGGCGGCATCACCCGACTTGATAGCCTTCGGTTCAGTTTCAGTCGTTTTACCCGTACGACGATCACATTTCTCTTTGATCTCCGCAAATTTGCAAGCAATGTGAGCGGTATGACAGTCCAAAACTGGAGTATAACCGTTGGCAATTTGACCAGGATGATTGAGAACAATTACCTGATTATGACAAAACCATAAAAATTTTGAAAAAATTAATAATTTCGAACAAGTAAAAAAATTAATTCTATATATACAAGCCGTGGGCGCGGCAAATACCTGATTACGTTTCACGAAACAGTTTACAAGACAAATTCTGCGTCAAATAAGATTTTTTTATAATTTATCGACTTCGCCTTGTTTTTCTAAAAATGATCCAATCGGGTCCAAATTTGTTACTGCCAGTTCTTGAGCTAGTTAACTATGCTTCAGCAGATTTTATCAAAAATTATTAAGAATTGCGATTTTTTGCCAAATCAAGATTTATTACCATGGGGAAGGGGTTCTAATAATGGTCCAATTAAATCTATTTTTAATAGAGATCCTCTCGAATTATCTCAAAAAATGTGACCTGTAGCAAATTTAGATGATCTGACAGACGGACATGGTTAAACCGGAAGAGATTTTGATGCTGAACTGATCGGTATAATTGGGGTTGGGCGTGGAATTTGCTGTTTAAAAATGGTGGTGTTCAAAATTGTACCTACCTGGGCTGTAAAATCGGCTGCTCCCCTGGGTGGGCAATTTTTAGAATCTCCAGCCACATAGCCACGACGCAACTCCTTGACGGAGACGTTTTTAACATTGAAGCCGACATTGTCGCCAGGTAAGGCTTCTTGCAAAGCTTCATGATGCATTTCAACCGATTTCACCTCAGTGGTCAAATTGACGGGAGCAAAATTAACCACCATGCCTGAGAAGAAGGAAGAAAGTCACAAAAATTTTAAATACATATGAGACGTCGGTCCCGATATAATTACCTGGTTTCAGAATGCCCGTTTCAACACGACCCACTGGTACCGTACCAATGCCACCAATCTTGTAAACGTCCTGTAGCGGCAAACGTAACGGTTTATCGGTGGGACGTTGCGGTGGCAGAATAGCATCCAGGGCATCAATTAAAGTTTTACCCTCCACCTTATTCTCTTTACGCTCCACCGTCCAGCCCTTGAACCAAGGCATTTTCTCAGACGGTTCCAACATATTGTCACCGTGCCAACCAGAAATGGGTACAAATGCCACACTAGCTGGATTATAACCAATCTTCTTAATATAGGAGGAGACCTCCTTCTTGATCTCCTCATAGCGAGCCTCGCTATACGGCGGCTCAGTTGAATCCATCTTATTAACGCCCACAACCAATTGTTTGACACCCAAAGTGAACGCCAACAGAGCGTGTTCACGTGTTTGGCCATTCTTGGAGATGCCGGCCTCAAATTCACCGGTACCGGCCGCAACAATCAATACAGCACAATCGGCCTGCGAGGTACCGGTAATCATGTTCTTAATAAAGTCCCGATGACCCGGGGCATCAATAATGGTTACATAATATTTTTGCGTTTCGAATTTCCACAGAGCGATGTCGATGGTGATGCCGCGCTCACGTTCCGCTTTCAGTTTGTCCAAAACCCAGGCATACTTGAACGAGCCCTTGCCCATTTCTTGGGCCTCCTTTTCAAATTTCTCAATCGTACGCTTATCAATGCCGCCGCATTTGTAAATCAAGTGACCGGTCGTGGTCGATTTACCGGAGTCGACATGGCCGATAACCACAATATTAATATGAGTCTTTTCCTTGCCCATACTTACAACAGACCAGCCAAACGCACACTCACGTACACACACCGATATATATTAAAATAAAAGAACCGCTTGGGGGCGTGAAAAGCTAGATGGGAGTATAACTTTTTTTTTTTTGGAAAAGAAAAAAAAAGTGTACATGTGTAAAAAATTTAAAAAAAAAAGGGTGTGGTAGTTGGGTTTTCTGGATTTTTTTTAAGAATGGAATCCGGTCACTACTACACAGAGAAACACTTACGTTATGTTGTTAATTAATTTGTCAACTGTTTACAGCTAACAACCGTTACTCGATGCGAACAATAAATTTTTAACAGCGAAAAAAAAAAATACCGTAATTCACAGAAGATTTTTGGAGGAAAAAAAATGTTTTTTCGAATAAAAACTTTTTTTCTTTTTATTCCATGTCTCTTGCGGGCTTTATTTTAATTTTATTCAATTGACCAGTTATATAACGGTTTGTTTGTTCAATTAATAGCTTTTTTATTTCAATTTATGTATATTGAAAGGAACAAAAATGTACCGTTATGAAATGTATTTACTGTCTGCTCTTTGTCTCACAAACGATGTCTGATTTGGGAAAATCGTAAAGTTCGGGTTTAACTAAGATTCGTTCGTGAAAAATCAATAATCATTGTTGCTCTTGTTTTATTATACGAGAAGTGCTGTTTACGAAAATGAACTTTCCTCTCGACTCATAGCCGACACTTAAAGTGTGTGTGTGTGTCTGTGTGTGTTTATTCGTAAATTTATAATAATTTGAAGCTTAACTGACATTTAACTAAATCCAATTAATTATAAACACGTTATTGTTGTTGCTGCTATTTGTGATGTGACTATCACCGCCACGCTAGCACAGGAAAATAATTATCCAATGATGCTATTTTCTTGTTGCCACTACAAACGCACAATGCTCGTCTACACTAAACTCTCCCGCTCTTCTACTCTTTTTATATATGTATATGCAGATTTTGTACTTAGTAGAGAAGTTGAAAAATATAGCAGAGTGGAAACTTTCCTTTGCTGCGCTTGCATATATATATTTATACCCACCGTCATAATGAAATATGGGGGTATATTGTTTTTGTTCGCACGTTTGAAAGTACCAGACACATCCGACAAAGGATATATATTCTTGGTCATAATCGATTTTTTTATCGATTTAACTTTTCTGTCCGTCCGTTTTGCAGTGTGAATTTTTGGTTTTTGTTCTTTGTTCTGTTCTTCGCGTATGTAGTTTGATATTGCAAATGATGAAAATTGATTCAAAGACGCCCTAAGTCCATGGCTTTTGGCTCTCCTATGATCACAAATTTTGAGGTACTAAGCTTGAATTTGGTACACAAACTCATTTACATACAATACAACATCTAAATTGACTCAAGGGCTTGCCCACAACTTTAAAAAGTTTTATTTATTTCGATTCCAGTATAGTAAATTCCGATTTCAAAGAAAAGTGCTTTGAGCTTTGTATGCACATTCTAACGGTACATGAATGAAAGAAATTGGACTAGCCTTTCGGGAGATATACATGAAAAAGAAGATGTACATTTTTTCTAATTTCATACAATAACATAAACATAACGTAAACATAATATGTATTATTAACAAAGGCGATAATAATGGCGGATACCCTAGATTTGGCGTTGGCCTAATATAACCTTTCTTACTTGCTTTAAGCTTCCTTTAGAACATTTACGTGGATAGGTATAGAGATTAAAATTATTTTGCACTTATTTCAGAGCAACGTTTTTATACATTTTTATATTTTATACATTTTTTCTAAGGTTATATATATTTATGCCACGCCTACAATGGATCTATATCTACCTCTCAACCACAAAAATGCAACTATAAAAATGAAATTTGTTCAACATTATTTAAAGGTCGTAAGAGGTCATATCGTTTTCATGCCCACAGTTAAGTATCCTGATTAAAATTAAAGCTGTTCACTAACAATGCTTAATAGTTGATATGTGATAAATCTAAATTTTATTTTTTGCCAAGTGAGTCACTTATGGAAGCGATGCTACATCTATATGTAGCATTTTCATTTCTGCATTTTCTTTTTAACCAAGTTAAAAAGCAGCCCCTGGATGTTCAAAAAAAAAAAAAAAAATGTTCCGTTAAAAAAAGTCTCGTAAATCAATTAAAATCAAATGATTTGCATTTGTTGAGACGTAATGCAACCCCACTACATATACATACACACACACACATGCATATATACAATATTTTACCCCTTCAATGCTTTTTTGTAGTTATACATAAATTTTCATTCCATAATTTTGCACCTTTTAAAGTCCCCCCCATTATATGCACGTAAATATTTTCTTTTTCGGGTTGGCTTTATTTAAATTTTGAACATGTCACGCCTCTTTTTTATTTCATAACTATATTTCATAATATCCACAATTTCATAAATTAATTTTAAAAAATTTTTATTATAAATAAAAAAAGGGTAAAAATATTAAATAAATGGATTTTATTTTCAAACTATTTAAAAGGAATTTATATAATACCCAGGAGAGACATTGTTCAAATAAGAAAACGAATTAGTTCACTAAACCGGCCGGTTAACACATAATTCCACTTATGAATAAACTCAATTAGACATTTATCGATTTTTTTTAAATGAAATTTTGCAAACATTTTTTTTTTTCACATAAATATTAACACGATTGCCGGAAAATAATTAATGAAAACACTTACCTATTGAATAATTGATAATATTTGTATTGCTGCGATATTAGATGCTGGTTATAGTTTGTAGAAATTTATAGATTTATTCTTGACAGTTGCAGAAAACGTTGCGAAAAAAATCCTACCATTTACCTCGAGCTCTCGAAACGGAAAGGCCGATTTTCACAATACCCAAGATGCACATGCGCTGGAAGAGCGCATTCTAACACCATCATTACCTACTAGCACCCCACCCCCCCATTCCTCAATCAATCTACACTGACAAATGCATTACGTGTGTTGTATGAGTGATGAGTGAATCGACTAGTTTGTTGGTTCTTTAAAGCTTTAGCCCTTTTGGCATTAGTGTAAACAGCTATATACCTTAGTCATTGGGCTATTTCTAATGCAGTAGTGGCGGCATCACATTGTGTATGTATTTATAGGAATTTGTCGGAAAGCTTCCTATCTATAACAGTACCATTTAAACAAAAAACAAAACATGTTACCATAAAGATGCTAATTGAAATCGTCACCTTCTCACGCATACGTATGCCTATGTTGTTATCATAGGCGAAAACTATACACTATGGAGTATACAAAAATAAATTATAATCATATACATACATACAAATATTAAACAATGCATTTTATACAACACTTAATACCCGAATGGAGAAAATTCCTTAAACCCTTGAACATCATTTTATACGTAAATAATTCTAGTGTTTTACTTTTTATTATATTTATTTACATACACTCCTTCTAAATTATGATAATGATTATATAAGTACGGTAAACAAGTAGTTTTTATTATTTCCATTCGCTGTCTGAATTATATTCGGGCCATGTTAGTTTTTCATTTACAGGTAAATTATTTTTTTCCAAATACTTATTGAATTGTTCTGGTATACTCATAAATTGTTTGATTTTCATTCGAAACTGTTTCCAGGTCCATTGATCATGATTTCTTCTATCTGTGACCATGGCTTTGTAATTGAATTGATATTTATTGAGAAAGTAAGTCAAGTGTTTAACTACGCCTTTGGGTAATCTACAATATAAATACTAAATATATCAAATTTTTTTTAAGTGTAAATCATTAATTATTACCTAAATTTTGAATCTGCTTTCTCTTTAGCCATTTCTTCTAGTTGTTGCACAACATGACCTCTTGCCGCTTTTGTTTCAGTCTCTTTTAGTTCTTCCTCTTTAAAGCCACTAATAAATTTCGTTAATTTAAGACGATCTTGTTTATAGTTTGGCACACCTAAGACTTTGTTAGGATCAGCCGCCAAACCCATTTCATTGAAATTTCTACTGGGTTTCTTGTTTTCGTCCCACAATTTCTTTAGAGCTGAGCTATAATAATAAATTTATAAACTCATTTATATTTATTAATTGCTGCATATATATACGTACTCATTAATTTTTCCTGTAGATTTACGTACTTTATTTAAATTTTTTCTATTAACATTATAGCGGTAACGCTTATGGCGATGAATTTTTCGTATTTTCATTTTAATAAATTATTGTTTAATAATAATAATAAATGCTTTCTTCAAAGTGGTTCTCTTTCGCACGTGTTCTAAGGCAATAAACAGAGAAGAGGCAGCGTACAACTATTGTGAATTGTTTTCAATAATGCATGTGAACACTCTTATTTAGCTATATCAAGGGATTTAATAAAATGTAAGATATTTTTACTAAAACATAACATAATTTATTGGTTCAAATATATATATATATATTTGAAATTTCGCAATGTTTTATAACTTTTGTTTATAGCCGCGAAAACCTTTTTGCATCTGGTATGTATAATAAATTGATGACGGCATTATTTTACTGTATTTTTTGCTTAATAAGAAGCAGCATTAATAAAAATAAAGTAAAAGAGATAAAAACATTTAATAAACAAAAATATGCGTGATATTGAGATTTTAGATCCTCGAAATTTAGTAAAAAATCGGGAAATTCTTTACCGCCTGATGATAAGGTAATTTTCAATATAAAAACTCTGTGTACTAGAATAATTGTCTCTTATTTATGGCAGTCAACTAATGTACGATGGGTTGGAAAAATTTGCTATAGAATTGTCAATGTTGGTAAAGGCGGACGAATGCACGCCTAGCGAACGTTTACTCCATGTTATGATTGCCGGTATGCAGGCGCTGTGTGAAAAAAACCCGGTATCCAAAGATGATGTATTGCCTGGTATAGATTTAGAATTTGAACCAGATGCTTCGACCTTAGCTCCAGAACCGGCCTCTTATGAAACAGCTTATGTTACCTCACATAAGCAGTCTTGTCGGGCCGGAGCATTCAGTCACGACGGCACTCTGGTAGCTACCGGCAGTGTAGATGCCAGTATTAAAATTTTAGATGTTGATCGTATGTTGGCCAAATCGGCACCGGAAGATATGGAAAGTGGTCGCGAACAGCAAGGTCATCCTGTCATACGAACACTATACGATCATACTGATGAAGTTGCTTATTTAGAGTTTCATCCTAAAGAACATATCTTGGCATCAGGCTCAAGAGATGGCACCGTTAAACTGTTTGATATAGCTAAACCATCAGTAAAAAAGGCACATAAAGTGTTTTCCGATTGTCAGGCGGTTACCTGTTTATCATTTCATCCAACCGGTGATTATATGGCTATCGGTACCGAACATTCAGTATTGAGAATTTATGATGTACATACCGCACAATGTTTTGTCAGTGCTATATCGGGCCAACACCATAAGGGTTGTATAACGTGTGTAAAATATGCTCCAACTGCAAAATTGTACGCTACGGGCAGTTTAGATGGAGCCATTAAAATATGGGATGGAGTGAGTGGCCGTTGTGTTAACACATTACCTGAAGCACATGGCGGAGCCGAGATTTGTTCCCTACAATTTACGCGAAATGGCAAAGTTTGTTATAATAATGAGTTTAGCTTTTACAAAATGGTTCAATATTTAATGTTCTTTTGTTTTGTAGTATTTGCTATCATCTGGGAAAGATTCTTTGGTACATTTATGGGAACTGTGTACTAGTCGACCGGTCCAAAGTTATACGGGTGCGGGAACTACTGGCAAACAAGAACATAATACTCAAGCCGTTTTTAATCATACTGAGGATTACGTGTTGTTTCCTGACGAGGCCACTACATCGCTATGTTCGTGGAATTCGCGTAATGGTAGCCGCTTGAATTTAATGTCTTTAGGCCATAACGGTCCCATACGATATATTACTCATTCTCCAAATGCGCCAGCATTTCTGACCTGTTCGGATGATTATCGGGCACGATTTTGGTATCGTCGCTCTGGTAATCAGTAGAATTCAGTTAATATTTCTTTTCAATTATTTTTATAAAATAAAAACATTTTCTTTAAAAGTATTTTCATGTAATATATAGAATTTAACGGTTTACTGTAACAGTTGGGAGGATAACTAATTTCCTCTCTGCAGGAGATTTTCAATTTCAATAAATTTCAAACCTCTAATTTCATATTAAATATATTTTCTTACAAGCTTTATTTATAAGAATAGTAAGTAAACTTAAAGCATTATTAAGTAGTTTTCAACTTATGTAACTATTTAAGGTTTTCAACCTCTCACAGTGCTCGTCATATAAAGTAAAGGATTACGAAAATTATAATAATTGCGAATGACTTAAATGACTTTTTTTCATTACTTCTCTAATATTAATATTTATTAAATTACGCTTTATAGGCTATCTTCTCTTACAAAACATTCATTATCAGACTTGTTTATTTTTATATTCCGTTCTACTTAGTATTTATTGTATTGCTTAAAGAATTTTAGAATATTAGAGCGGTTTTCATATGCATGCTATATGGGCAGCTGATTTAATTAATTGAAAAAGTATGAACTTTAAATTATTATGAAATATGAAATATTCTACGTTATAATATATATATCAAAGATTATTGCTTAAACATTTGTGCTCAAAACACTCTGAGAAGGAATTACACAAACATGCATTTATAATGATTCACAATAATGATTAAACGGTTTATATTGGAAGTCTATTACATTTCATACAGTTATTAAGTGAATTCATGGGTATTAGATGGGAGGTACTTTCATTGCAACATCAAGAAGGAGGCGCCAGATACTATACAAACAGTATTAAAAACTAGGTCGATTTAGATATGTATGTCTGTGAGTCCGTCTACCGTTTGCATTTTTATGATAGTATATTTTGAGACATTGAGCTGAAAATTTTGTATAGGCATTTTTAGTTTTTGCACGCCGATCGCTATTTAAAGTGGGTAAAATCATGAGTCACGCCCACAATCGACAAAAATCTATTTATCTGCCACATATATTAAGCTATAAACTTGAAATTTGATACATATATCTGTAAATATAAGCTTCAATGTGCCAAAAATGGGCGTGGTCGGATAACAGACACACCCGCAATCAATAAAAAACTTTATATCTGCCACAAAAATTGTCCTAGGAATGCGAAATTTGGTACTCGTATTCGTTATTCCATTCACTGATTGGCATGGTGAGATAACAGACACACCCCCAATTTGCAAAAAACCATATTCACCATAAAACTAGATTTGCAAGCTGATACGTAAGACATACACTATTAGAGGACGCAATATATATATATTTGTCACGCCCACCGTTATGGATGTGGAGGATATTTAAGATTTGGCCTAAGCCTTACTTGTTTTATAATAATCACAATTACTAATTGATTACTTAAAAAATTATCGATCCAATGCGATTGCACAAAATTATTTAATTTAATTAATTCTAAACATTTATATAATTGAAAAAAAAAAAAAAAAAATTTATAAGCAATTACAAGAATGTAACCGTATTGTTTTAAAGTAAAAAAAAATATATATATATATATATAATTAAAACAATTCAATAACTTAAATCATAGTAAATAAGGACGGACAATTTTTAATTTTACGATAACTATACAGTAAAATATTTAAACATAATTATTTTATAAAAATTATTAAAGAAAAGGCCAATAGTATAGTCCTGAAATGATAATTAAGAAAAATTCTAATAAAAAACAAAACAAAACCAAACACAATAAAATAATAAATTTTAGAATATTTTATGAGACAAGAAAACTAGAAAAATGGACGGCATATTATATTTAATTTTTATTTAATTGTAAATTAATAAAATTTAATTGCTTTTTATGAATAAAAAGTAAAATTCCGCAGTTGAGAATATTGAACTACCACCTAAACTAGTTAAATTTCTCCAACTGATAATTATAACACTTGTTTTCATTGTGAATGGGATTTAAAGTTATTATGAAATAAAATAAGAACTCGTTAATTTTAAGTGTTAGTGTTTGCTAAGAATGAAAAGTTTTCACATATTTTATAAACAATCAGTAAGAAAAGATTCATTTGGTTTAGGGCAAATGCACAAATTCCTAAACTTTAGCAAGATTTTTTTCATGACGGTGGTTATGATTATTATAAGCTGAAGATATGTGGTTATATATGAATGCCTACTAACTACATATAGTTTAAATATATATATATATAAAAACGTAATATCGTAATTTTGGCCAAAAGTTAAACAAGTTTGTTTAAAGTGAAAGAAAAGTGCTTCTTAATTTAACTCAAAACTTAAACTAATTATACTTTTATAACAATAATTTCAAGGACAATTTTTGTGCATAACTTTACATTAATCTGAACCTTTAATATATATATATATATATATATGTGTATATGTATATGTGTATATGTATATATTGTGCGCATATTTAACAACATGTCTTGTAAGTCTTACGGATTTCTTAAAAATATATATTAGTTAAAAAATTCGACCTTTTTAGGAAGTCACCTATTTTACCTCTTCAAGTCTTTGTGCGTTATTGCTTAATTGGGATGCGGTATGGGTTTGCGTTGATTGTGGTGCTGTCATTTTCAATAAACTTTTTGATACATTGTGTATAACGGTGACGGCCTGTGAATGATGGCTTAGTTGCAAGTTCTGCTGCTGCTGATGTTGTTGTGTTGCTGCATCTAATGCCGTTAGAGGTGGCGGTGATGGTGAGGGTGAGATGATTATTTCATTTTTAATCTCAATATCTGGCGAATATGTTACATTGTCGGTCAGTAGTTTATTATTATGGAGTAAAAGTTTCGTTTCATCGCCTGCACTACCACAACCTTCACTACGACTTCTCTCACCAAGTGGTGTAGGACTTGGGACAACATTTAATTGAGAACAGTTGTTAGCAGCAGTACTTTGGCGCATGCCAGCTTGGACGGCCTTTGCTGCTGCTGCCGCTGTCACAGTTGACAATTCACCGGCTGCTGCTGTTATTAGATAATTAAGTGAATTGAAATTGGCCACTTCGTGCACCATTTTTATGTGATTTTTCATTTTATCCGGACGACTGAATCCTTTGCCACACAACGTACAAGGAAACACTTTGCGTTGCTTGCCCTCATGATACAAGAAGGCATGACGCTGAAAGCTGTACTTGTTCTTGAACGTTTTTTGTAAATTTTCTTTAGCACACTCGGTGCACTGGTACACGCCCTCACTTATGCTAGCATAACGGAACAAATCCAAGCCACGTACTGACATTTCGGTTAATTGTTCTGCTGGATCATCCAAGGACGACTGAGCTTTACGTCGAATACGACGCCGTTGTATAGGTTTACTGGATGCATTCCTACCACGACCTGTTGTTGATTTGTTGTTACTGTTATTATTGCCATTTATTGTAAGATTATTTTCCGTATTAAGCTGCTTTTCCACCAACATTTGCGGCTCTCCGTTATTGCCAATATTAAGGGTAAAATCCAAACCGGCATTTTCATCGGCCAGTGTTAACATTTCCGGATCCGATTTATCATCGTTGTTGTGATCCAATAGCAAATCCATATTGTGATCGTCATCCTTTAGTAACAATTGTTCTTGTTGTTGCGATTGTTGCTGATGTTGTTGATAATACTCACCACCGGTGGTGGGTTTTAGAATTGGATTCGCCGCCATATGCAGCATAAATTGATGATGTAAATTGTTGGCTGTTGGTGGTTGTATGTTGTTGGCTTGTCTTTCAGCGGCATGAGCCAACGATTGCAAGGCGGTGCAAGCTTCATGGGCATTCATTACATGTCCATCGTTAGCGTTACAATTAATCTTTTTGCTATTATTATTATTATTGTTTGTTGTTATTGGCACTTCCTTTAAGCCGGAACGTAATTGTTGCTTTAGCAATGAATTGGAATAACCAGTCGTTGTACTAATTGTTGTAGATGGATTAACAACTACCGCAATAGATGTTAAGGGACATGAAACGGATGTTAATGATGATGACGATGTTGTTGTTGTAGGATGAGAGATGTTGGTGGTGGTTGATGCTGATGTAGCATTTTGCAAAGATGCTTTAATCTTTAATCCTCCCATGGTCACCGATGGCTTTAAATTGCTTTCACTTAATTCTATAGACATTTGTTGTTGTTGTTGATGTTGTTGTTGCTTATGCTTTTGTTGCTGTTGCATTAAAGTCACTATAGCTTGATTTGTTGTTGTTGTTGTTGTTGCTGCTGCTGTAGATGCTGTTGTCGATATTATATTACCATTACTTATAAGACCAGTCTTTACATTAACACCAAACAGTCTCTGCGACAATTCTGGAGTGCTGGCGATTAATTGAACTGAAATGAAATGAAAAAATTTATTCTTATGCACAAATTTTACAATTAAATTATCGAATCAGAATTATTCAGATCAATTGAAATTGCCCAAGTTGCCCAAGACCCACCAATCGATTCAGAATCAAAATCTGAACCGATTTAAACATGTCCGTGTGTCCATGTAAATTTGTGCTCTAGCTATAGATCGTATTTTTAAAGATATTTCGATGAAATTTGTTACAACGACATGTATTAGTCCAAAGAGGAATCCCATTGAAAATGGTTCAAATTGGACCCTTCCCGTATAAGATCCTTTTATAAGGAAAGTTCTTATATGGTAAAAAATCACAAATTCACATTTCATGAAGAATAGTTAATAGGCTGTAACAAATTTGCACCTGATTGGACCATTTTTAGAACCCCTTTTCATATAATCATATTTTGCAAATTGACTTATATGGCCATTGGTGCCTGTTTACTGATACAAGTAATTGTAGTAGAATTTATGAAACAAAGTGTTGTAGGGGCTTCAGTAGTTGAGTTCACTAAGAATTTGTCTTAGTAAACTGTGATACGTGGTTTCAAATCCATGAAGAATTTAAACTCATCTGTCGCGTTGGACTGGTAACCTACTATGAAACTATCTACGGTTTCTAAGAATGTTTGGTTCAAGTTTATGGACGATATCTCAATTTTTGCGACTATCAGCATTTCTATTAACAAACGGACATTATTATTATGTTTGGCTATCTGTACTGTGACCATTGGGTGTATTGTTCAAGCCCGTGCCCTCAGTTGAGAAGTCGTAGGCTTTTAAAGTAGCTCAAGACTTTTCTGGGGCTCAGAGCTTCCTCTGGTATTATCACAAATTTACCGAATGTGCGATTCAATGAAGCAGTTCAGTTGCAACAAACGGACATACGGACATTGTTAAATCATCTCACATTTTTCAAATTCATTGAATTAAATTTTACGTTTTTATAATAGAATTTATTGTTTTCGAAGGCACTTGTAACGGATTAGAAATAAAACAAGTTTCATTTATTATTATATCTAAAAATTTATAAGTAATTATTTTTTTTATTATTTTTTCAAAATTATTTAATATAAACGTGTGTGTGTGAAGGTGTTGTCATTAAATGAATTAAATATTTTTCCTTTTTTTTTTGTAAATGCTTTTTAAACGTGATTAATTATAAATTTCATTAATTAATTATTTTTTATGTTTACTAATAAAATTATTGAAAAAAAAAAAAAAAAAACAAAACGTTGCCCCTTATAAACTATATAGAAATCATGACATATTTTTAGAATACGTTCCACAAAATGAAACTCATCCACTATATATATAAAGTTACATATTTCTTTTATATCATACACATATATATGTAAACAAATATTTAGTAGTTGATATAAAACATTACTCGAGCATGTTTGCAATGCATTAAAAATTGCTAAATAATAGTAAGGTGTTAGTTTAGTTAGTGTTTGAAGTTATTTTCGCGAAAGTTGCAAACAAATATTTTTACTAAAACTAAATTGCACTAGCTACACACTAAGTTTCATTTGTTTGAATAAGAACAAGAGTGAAGAAATGCATATAAATAAAATAATCTTTAAAACCTTGTTAATAGTTGGATGAACAAAAAAAAAAAAAAGAAGAGTAATTTGACTGCAATCAAATCTTTTCTATCCTCCACTTTTATATTACATAAGGATTTGGACCCTTTTTTAACGATTATTAAAGTGAGTGTTGAAAAAAACTGTGCCAAGTAAGCTTTAATGTAAAATTGTTGACATGACCGTTACAGCCATACAAAGTTTATAAATTTTTACATTATTTCTCATTATACAGTGTGAAGGAAAAAGATGGAAACTCATAGTCAGAGAATGAAATTTGGTTGTTCGGTGACCTTGACTTTGATCTTTTTTTAACTCGACAAAAAAATTTTTTTTTTTTTCGGAGAAATTTCACCCTAAAGCGTTTCCATTATTTTGCCACACCCTGTTTATAGTAAAATTTAAACTTTATATGCCTACTTTTTAAAACTGAGGCTTTTAGTCGATTTTACACAACGGAAATGGGAATTAACCTAAGAAGAAACTAAGAATGTCTTGAAAAAATTTCGGTTGAATACCTTAAATTAAACGTTTTAACTACGGACAAATACTTGAATATGGATATGCTTGGTTCTATTCGGACTTTTATGACGATCAAGAATAGTAAACGGTTAATGAGCCAAGTGGTGGTACCTTTTTTTTTCCACCTAGTAATGCTGAGAATATCTCAGATTAGAACTAAAGCCAAATTTTACTTTAATTTAAATGTTTTAATAGTTATAATTACACATCTCGGACACAAAATTTGATGAAGAATATGTTATGATCCATTTAATACCGTACACCACTTAGGCTACATGTATTTCAATAGTATCCGTAAACGTAATAAAGCATTGCCTTGTAAGTCACATTGAAAAATATCATTAAATGGAAGGGGGTACAGAAAATGGTCCGATAGAGTTCAAATTTGTTACAACCCATTATTAAGTCAATTAACTATTCTCCACTAAATTTTTGTCAAAATATTTTAAGAATTGCAACTTATTTTAATCAAAAGCTAAAGTGATAAAACTTTAATCATTTTCAATAGTTTTCAACTTTGGGTTAAGTCCTGCCCTTGTAAATTTCAACGAAACTTTTTAAAAACTGTGCCCAAAATCTTTAGCACAAATTTACATGCACACACAATGGACCTACCGACAGAATTAAAGAGATTCAGATTGTGATTCTAAATCAGTCTATCTGTAGTTGTTTAAAAATTACAAACATCCACTCAAACTAATATATATGATTTTGATATAATTGATTGATTGATTAATATAATTCAAATTTGAACTCAAAGGGACTATTTTTAGAACCCTTTCCCATATAACCATATTTTACAAAGTGACTTAAATGGCAATGGTCGCGCGTTTACTGATACAACAAAACTAAATTGTAACCAAGTGGTGTAGGGTATGTAATGATCGGAAATAGCCGACTATAACTAGCTTTTACGGACACTTTACGTGGTGGTATTGGTAAAGTGTTTTTTTTTTTTATATATTAGAACGTCCTTCGTACGATTATAAGAAACGGAATATTTTTCTGATTTCGTTCAAATTTAATTTATTTTTTTTTTTGTTTAATCTTCAATTGTGAGATCTTTTTGTATTTTTAGAATATTGCAATTTAACATTTTGTGGTTTTTGTTCTTTTTTTTTTTTGCTAATTTTGGTTTTAAGTTAGTATTAAAAAAAAAAAAAAATATTTTTGCCATTATTTCATTTCGTAGTAATATATAGAGCTGACATGTATTATTGTTGTTATTGTAATCAATTAAACTAAACTACATTTTGATTATCCAGCATTTTCTGTTTTTTCATAAATTATTTTTATTGCATTCTTATTAATATAATATTATATTATATATAAAATTAATGTTTTTTATTTTATTATTTAAATCATTTGTATACTTCTTTGGCGATTAAATTAAGCCTCCGATTAATTTGAAAAAAAAAAAAAAATTCAATAAATTAAATTAAATTGTTTACCGTACAATATAAATTTTAAAGACAAATAAAAAAAAAATATATATATATACTAAACAGTAACAGTATTTATAAAACTTTGTTAGATTTGCATATAAAATATTTAACCATAAGAGAGAATTTATAGTAAAAAGTTTTTATAAAAATGTTTAAGTTTAGAAAAAAAGAAATTAATATTTTTAATTCAGTTTTTAAACGATTTATTTAATAAGGCACACCAGTGGTGAAGTCTACGCCAACATTTACATAATAATGATAAATGTGTAAATATAAATTATATACTATACAAGTTTTGCTTGGAACTCATCTTCCACTAAAGAATAATTTTTGTAAAAACATTGCACAAAAAATTATAAAAAAATTGTTAATGAATTTAAATAAAATAAAACCAAACATATACTTCTTCCCGTTTTCTCCATTTTAAACTGAAAGTTTAGAAATATTTGCCCATAAATCGATTTTCAAAGTGTTGATAATAATGTATGATCGTTACCCCAAAAAAAAAAAAATCAAATCAAATGAAAATATTCATAAATTACCAACATTTTAGCCTTTATACATTATATACAGGGAATGGACAAAATAATATGAACGAGTTTCACAATTGCAGCCTTTCCATGAATGTTGACTTTTTGGAGCTCCTGCTGTACTGTTTTTGTCGAAACAGTTTTACTCCAGTGAATGTTGAGTTCTGCTGTCACTCTTGCTGCGGTAGGTTTATGTTGTCTGGCCACAATTATTTTTAATGTTCATCGGTCTTTGTCAGGTTAACTTTAAGTTTCGTACACTTTTTCTCTACGCCGATGATGTTTCATCATGTTTTGTGTATGCTGTCATTCCCATGGATGCTGTTGCTCGTGAAACGTTAAACAATTTCGCTGCTTTCGTCACAGGCGCTTCCACTAATCGAGCCAACGACCATCGATTTGCCCTCTTTCGAAGTCTGAGAGATCACATATTTCACCGATCGATTGTTTTAACCGTTAAAGCGTATAATACACTGAAATACAATCTAAACGGCTTGACACGTAAATTGCTTAATGCATCCTGGTCGCATTATTTACACGGAAGCTGCCAATATGCAACCTGTGCATTATGTACTTTATTGCATAGTGTTCATATTATTTTGTCCATTCCCTGTAGGTGGCCTTTTTGAATTCATTTAAAGTATATATGTTGGTTAGGCTGTCTCTGACACCTCTCTGAAGCTGATTATACCCTTCTACACATCATATATGTTACAGGGTAGAATGAATGAAAACTACGTAAAATGAATTAACAAATTATTTAAAAAAAAAAAAATAAAGAGAAAAAGAAATTAAACTCGTCATCACACATTGGTTTTTAAAGCTATAGCTGGTATAAATGATTTGTTATCATTCTTGTAGGGCCGCTCTTCTACTTAATTATATTGTCCTTTGTTATAAAATCGTTTGTGTAGTTTATGAAGACACAGGGAAAAGGCACTTTTTTTTAAAATTCAGTTTTTCTCAGGTGTTAATATACCTATATAAAATTATTTACTACAAACATTTAACTGCCATTACCAACATGTGCCGATTTATGTATGAAATGCTTTTTTCTTTACTGCTTTTTTAATCCATCATTATGCGCCGCTTCATTGGCCATGTCATGATCCGGCATTGCATTATATGTGTTTGCTGTGGCCGAACTTAACACACCGGCCGTTGAACTTACCGAAGATGCTGACGAGCCGTTTGGTGTTGAAGTGTTTAATGTTAGACTAGCCATGCCGCCCGACTGATTGGATGATTGGGTGGTTAAATCGGGCGGTGTCGGTGTTGAGGCGGCACTAACATTTTGTGAGATTGAAGCGGCTGCCAGGGCTGCTTGACTACCGCCAACTGCTGCTGCTCTAGCTGCCGCTAACGCTGTCGATGGATTATCAATTTTGTGTATAATTTTAACATGGGCGGTCATATTGTCCTTGCGCGTGAATTCCTTGAGGCAAAATGGACAGGGATACACTTTCACGTTACGCTTATGTGAAGTGACGTAGTGACGGCAAAAGTTGCTGATATGTGTATACACGCGGGAGCACACTTTACAACGATATGTATTTTCACCCTCTTTGGTACAGTAGTCGCGTACGGAGCCTTCCGATTCCCCCTCCACTATGGAGTTGCACGACGTATTCAATTTTGTTTTGGGCACTGTCGTTACTATATGCAGACTGCATGGGGTACTGCCGCTTAAAGCGTTTTTCAATTTGGTTGTTTGAGCTGTGTTGGCGGCCGCTGTATTTATGAAATTGTCGGCAAAAAGATTCATATAATCGGCACTGTTGGCTACGCCACCACCACCACCGCCACCACCTCCCACACCATTCGATCCATTGTTTGCATATTGTTGCTAAAAAATTATTATTTCATATTTTGAAAGAGCTTCATAACGTTTCATAATCATATAAAAGGGAACATTTGCGGGAAAGATAGAAATTGATTTTTATTGATTTTATATTTAAATCAAAAATAATGATTAAAAAACCAAAAAATATTTTTTGATCCATGTAATGTGGACAACCAGATAATTGACCACGTCCTTATTTAATTGGGCAAAATTTGTTATTATAATATATTTTACAATTATACACGTGCTTCGTTATATATAACCATATGTACCCTGTATTGTTGAAATTTGAAACGGATGTGTCGATGAAAAGCCTTTAAATTTAGATTTGATCGTTTCTGGAAAGTCTTAAAAAGTTACGCTGCCCCCGACATATGTCAAAGGGAGTGTTTGTAACTCCTTAGCAGCAAATGCCACAACCAACTCTAATTATTCAGAATCAAAATCTGAAGCGATTTAACCTTGTCCATGTCCGTCTGTCAGTCTATCTAAATTTGTGCGGAAGTTACAGAGCTAAGCTAAGATATTTTGATGAAATTCGATACAAAGATATATTTTAGCCCAAAGAATAATCATATTTAAAATGGATCGAATCGAACCATTTTTAAAACCCTTCCCCGCATAACCATCTTTTAAAGAAGAAGTTTTTATGTGGCGAAAATCCGCAATTTTAATATTTTTTAACAAAATTTGGCAAAGAATAGTTTCTTAGTTTAATAATAGGCTGTGCTAAATATGGATCGGAACGGTCCATTTTTAGAACTCTTTCCCTTACAACATTCTCAGATGAAATAATTCTTTATATAGCAAAAAATCTTAATTTATAATATTTTTTAACAAAATTTCGTGAAGCATTCTTAGTAGGCATAATAGATTGAGTCAAATTTGGCTCCTAGGGGAGTAATCTTAATACCACCCTAAGTGTTATACGGTGGTATTAAATGTTCGGGCTTGACCGACTATAATATTTTATCTTGTTAAGCTTGTTATCAATTTCTATTTTTCCCTTTTAGGTTTGTCCACTTTTTTTTTTACTGGTACATACCTTGCCATCGATACCAATGCCGTTTTGTTTCAATTTAGCTCGTTTATTGACCTTTGGTTTGGAGGGTTTTGCAATTGGTGTCAATTTTGGTATACTGACCATTGAATTTAATAATGTGACAGTGCCCGGCAGAGGGCCGGTACCAACAACAGCCGCCATTTTTAAGCCACTGGCTGCAGCAGCAGCTGCCTCCACCAATTGTTGTTGGTGTTTTTGTTGTGCAGCCAGTAGCAAAGCCTGTTGTCGCGCCTGTTGTTGATTCATTTGGTCACTACTGTTATTATTATTCGGGGCCATATTATTATTATTATTGTTATTGTTATTGTTATTATTACTATTATTATTATTGTTGTTATTATTATTAGCATTCGGATCAAATTTAAATTCGACCGGTTCATCATATTCGTCCAGCATTAGTTGCGGTTCCATATACGAAGTATCCATCGGTTCATCATTCTCGCTGTCGTTGCCATCTGTATATAAAAAAAATGTTTAGTGAAATTTATTTAAAAAATGTTTCAAGTTTGTGTGTAGTTATGTGGGTGGGTGTGTGGGTGTGTGTGTAGTTGTTGTTGTTGGAGGTATAATGCTTTCCAAAAAATTACGGGAACATACGAAAAAGAAAGTTGATATTATGCCAAAGGCCAAAATAAAAATAAAAACAAATACATTTTTTTTTTTTTATTAAATTTACAAAGAACCAAAACATTGTGTATAAAGAACTTGGATCGGAAAAGCTATAGGGATTTCAAGCCATTTCTTCTTCTTCTCGAGCGTTTGTTTCTCTCTTTTTTCTTTATTCATTTTCTTTTAAAAACAAAACTTAAAACTAAACTTCAGTTCGAGCGATAAATTTGGAAAAAACAAAACAACAAACAAGCCAAAGAAAAAAACAAAAAATAATTTCAAATCGAAAAGAATTTTTGGTATTAGTTGCTTTTTCTTCCTTTTTCCGCGTCGGCCATGAATCCCTAAAAGCTCATACCGATTTAGTTGCACTTGAATTTAATTTTTTTTCATTTTTTTTTTTTTTTCAATTTAGAATTTCGGTTAATTAATTTTTTTGATCTTTCTCTTCCTTTTTTAAATTATGCTTTGCAATTTTTTGTCGGCATTATACACGCTGCGCTGTTTTCATATAAAAAACATGTGGCAACTCACCTGCCGACCCAACACGTATGCTTCTTTCTTTTGGTTTCTCTCTCTCTTTTTTTCTTTCTTTTGCATTTGCGTTCATAATCGTTTTATTATCACATTTCTTTTTTTCACTTTCACTTCTTTTCTTCGCTTTAAATCAAAAAACGTATAAAATCCCTTTTTAGCTTTTCCGATACACAACAGTAGTACGTACGTTGTTTTAAGAGCGTTAAGCGTTTTTAACGTTTTCGTTTTTCCTTCTTTTTCTTTTTGTTCATCTCTACAACACATTGCACGTTTCTTATATGTATTTATATAAACTTAAGGATCATGTTTTTGGGTGCAAATGAAATGATGAGAAGTGTATGGTGGTGGAGGTTAATATCTATATAAATACAAATCTTTCTCCATCTTTTTTTTTTTTTTTAAATATATTCAGTTAATAATGATTTTTAGGCGATGAATGCTTTTGTTTATTATTTATCATTTTATCACATTTTGTTGCAAAAACTACCCCAAATCATTGTTACAAGTATTACATGGTACCAAAAACAAAACAAAAATAAACAGTTATTCGATTCGATAAACTTGTGTGTATTCAACTGTAAAACCGAATGATTGATGATTGTTATTGATTTCATGTATATTTAATGTGTGCGGGCGAATAATATATATTTTGTGCAATTTGAACTCACCCGTAGTGCTGTTGTCATCTTGTTGCAATAAGTGTTGATTCCTACAGTCCTTGACTTGTTTCGATTTCTTAGGTGAGAAAGATTCACGACTTTCCTGTTAAGGAAACGTTATAAAGGAAAAGAAAGAAATTATTTATATAACTGTTTTGATATATACGCTTACACAGAAGGTATGAACAGAAAAAATAGCCAGCTAAAAAGGGACAAGTATTCTCTACTTAACAAGTAAAAATGTTATAGTCGATTATTACCACAAATTATGCTTTAATTAGTGGTATAAGTACCAGTACACGCGTGGCATTGCCACATAAATCATTGCGGAAATATCATTTATATGGAAAGAGGTTCTAAAAATGGACCGATTAGGTTCAAATTTGACTTAGCCAACTATAAAGCTAATTAGCTATTATTCACAAAATTTTGTTAAAATATTTCACGAATTGCAAATATTCGCCATATGAAGACTTCCTTTGTAATAAGAACTTATATAGGGAGTGAATAAAAAAATGGTTCAATTGGGATGATTTTCAATAGAATCAAAGAGGAACTCAATATATGTCCCTGTACCAAATTTTAATAAAATATCTCTAAAAATGTGATTTCCAGTTTGGGTAAAAATTTTCATGGACAGACAGACATACTACCTATACTATAAAATAAAGCGACTTTCATACAAGAATGGAGGTCCCTATCAAGTCTTTTGGTTGCTACATTAATTTATTTTTTAATACGAACTCACATTTACATCTTCCTGATGGTCGGCATCTCGCTGATTGTCATCAGACGCCTCATCATTACCTGAATAAGAATCATTGCACATTTTACTATCACCCATATCAGAATCGGCTAAGCCGCCATCACGATCAAATTCATCGTAGTCACCATTTGAACTGCCCGACAGTTTACGTGGCCGGCCACGTTTACGTTTCGGCATTGATGATAGAGCTGAACTAAGCAGAGATTCTTGTTGTTGATGCTGCTGCTGTTGTTGTTGTTGTTGGTGCTGTTGGTTGTGATGATGATGGTGGTTTTGGGAGGGGGTTGTTGGACATGATGGTGGATTATTATTTAACGAGTTGGTGGATTGATGTGACTTGTGCCGCTGTTGCTGTTGCTGCTGATGATGGAGTTGTTGTTGTTGTTGCTGCTGCTGCTGTTGTACCATATACGGCTGGATACGTTGCAATTGTGGAGGTTGAGAAGGTTCAGCATTTTGGCTGTGACCACTACTGTTACCACCACCGCCACCACCTCCACTTCCATTACTCGGCTTATCATCATTAACTTCTGTTAAACCTTTAATACGTAAGCTTTCCGCCACTCGTAGAAAAGCTGTTAAGCGTTCTTGATCCACCGACACTTCACCTCTGTACATAAAATCTAGCAATGATTTCATATCGGCGAAGGGAACATCTTTTAATATAACAATCGGATGCTTTTCCGGATGATTGAGAAATAATGAATTAAAATATGGACTGCAGGCGGAAAGAACCATCTGGAAATTGCAAAAGAGACATTCAAGTTAACGATTAAATAAGTTTTGTTTGTTTGAAAGTATTTTACCTTGTGTGCCTTTAGATAAAGGCCATCCACCGCCAGGGTAACATCTGTAAATGTTTCCGCATGCAATAGCTGATCGAATACGGACAACAAATTACTCTGATGGTTATTCCAGCGTAGACAAAATCTTTGCGATGTCATCTTCATTTTCAGTTGAATTTGTTTCGTTTTTGGAATTAGAAGCTAAAAGAAGCAATAATTTGCTTATAATCTCCTTTTTTTTTTGTGCTTTGAAATGAAACCACAGCTGAAGTTTCTTTTTTTTTAATCTTATATAAGAATGTGCGTATTGCGTATTGTTGTTGTTGAGGAAATTTGACAAGATTAATCAGGCTTCCTTAGAGTACATGTTTTTTCAAAAATTTCTGCAATCAGAAAGTGTGATTAAAGACAATTATAAAAAAAATTTCATAAAAAAAAAAAAACATTTCAAAATAAAGGATATTTTTTATATGCTAATTAGGTTTAGAGAAAAATTTTTCATGAATTTTCATGGCAACTGTTGTGCAAATTTTTATCCATCTTTGTTCATCTTTTTACATCCATGCGACTGAAAGTGGTGCAAGTCCGTTTTTGGAACAAACCAACTTCATAGCTTTTAAAATTTTAATTGTTCTGGAATAGTGGCCTTGCATCAATTTCATTCCCAATGACTCAACTGCCTCTTCCTAAATAACACAAAAAATTTAATTTTAACTCAGATCAAATCTGAGGTACCTTCCATATGTACAAGGGGTGGGCGCGGTAGAAACATGATTATGCTCTCTAAGAATGTATTACGTCAGTTTGAAAGTCGAGTTTTATGCTGAATACAGTTTTTTGCAAATTGTAAATGTGTTTGTTATCCGACCACGCCCATTTTTGGCACATCGATCGATATGTAGACCAAATCCTAACTCTATTGGTTACTTTTTTGTGGCACATAAATGGCTTTTTGTCGATTTGTGGGCATGGCTCTCAGACCAATTCACCCAACTCATATAGCAAAAACAATTTCATCTGAATACTTTTTCAATTTCCGATAGAAAGTATTCCAACAAGATAGATAGACACAGGGACGGACGGAGATCGATTTAGATTTAAATATTGATTAACAATACTTATATACTTTGTAGAGTCTCTGACGCGCCTCCTCCTGGGTGTTAGAGACGGATGGACAAATTTAATATACTTAGCATCTTATGTAATGCATATCGAAACAAACAAATTTATTCAATTAAAGGCTTCGCCTTAATCATCATTGGGTGGTGATGTATATAAAAAGGAAATTAACTAAAAAATCCAAATTCCTTTGCATTTGCATGATGCACACTCATTATCATGTGACTGCTAAAATTAGTCATGTTTCTAAATACCCCAAAAATTATATATATACCACACACTTATCCACGTTTATCTATAGACATTTATATATATAAAACGGGGTGTTATCACTTGAATTCATTCGTATACTCTGCACGTTAAAACAACTCTCTCAACTAAAATTTAATATTAAACGTATATTTATGCACAATAAAGCTAATTTTAGATAAAGGATTATAACACATATACGTAAAGTTCATTATATTATGTGTATAAATATTCAGAACGCATAATGAAAAGAAAGAAAGAAAGAAAGAAAGAAGGAAAGGAAAGCGTATGAATACAACGCAAGCATTGTGATTGCTTGCCAGCTACTACTTTCCCCTTATAATACAAATCAAAATAAAAAACACCATCATCACCAACAACAACAACAATAACAACAACAACTACATTAGGACTAATATTTTAATGTGAAATCATATACGAAGCACACGCATAACACTATCACGAATGAAACTGTGAGTAAATATATGAACGCTGCTGTGCTGCTCTACACAATAAAATTAATTTGTATGAATGCACGCATGCTTATGCAATGAAAAGATGAAGAAAAACATAATAATAACAAAACCACAGGACAACACGTCATTAAGCTGAAGAGAGTGAATCAATTAGAGTGAGAGAGAAAGAGAGAGGCATGTGTACACATGTTTATTCCCATTGTGAATGACATTTTTTATAATTTTTTCAAATCTTTTTATTAACAAAATATACAATAAAATCATAAAAAATCATATTTACTCTGAATGGACGGACACATATGTCTAAATAGATGACAAAATTAAAAACAAGAGAATAAACTAAATCTTAAATACATAGAACGACATGAAAACTTTTCAATGAGGAATCTCTTCCTCATTCGCCATTTTGGAAATCTCTTTGCTTTACATTGACGTATGAAAATATACTATAAGTTAAGACCGCATCTGATTTACATACATTTCATTATTCTTATTAGAAAACAGGCCTACAGGAAGTTACAAACAAAAAAAAAATTCTTACATAACCAGACACAATTACGCGTAAATTTTTTTCTTTTTCTATATTGTAGCATCACCAATAAAAATAAAAAAAAAATAAAAACAACAAAACTCAATTTCAAAACGGAAGTAGATAACTATTCAGATAATATGATCATCTGTATGCTGGAATAAAAAAAACATGATGATGATGTTGTCGCCTGGTAATCATGAGAGATGAAAAACACAGTGAAGCTTTAAGTATCAGAGAAAGAAACTTAAATGAGTAAAAAATGCTAATTTTAGCTTAAGCTAAATATTAAATACCCTTCAAATTTATAATTAAAGGCGTGGCATGTGTGTATTTGCATCTTCTTTTAAGAGTTATGAAACATTTATGTTAAATTTGATCTTAAACGTGCCAAATAGGGTTTTTATATATTGTGGGCGTGCCTATTTTTCATCAAAATCGATGAATAGAGTATATAAAATTCAATGTCTGTCAAATTTTGTGAAAATCACGAGTTTTTGTCATTTGTACGGCAGGTACATGATTACGCCCCCTAAAAGTGTTTATTTATTGAGTCGCTTGCAAGTCGAGCCTTACGCTGAGTACGGTTTTTAATACGTTTGCGATCGTATCTGTTAATTGATCACGCCCATTTTTGGCACATTAGATATAAGAAATATCTTTACTACTATTATACAGTAAAAACTTTTTTTGGGATAAATGTAGAGGCTGTACTATAGAACGGATGGACGGATATGTTGAAATTAATGCTAAACGATAAATTTTTTTTAACACTTGTTGCATTTTAAGAGTGCCTCTATTTCTTTTTAGGCGGCATAAAAGCTATCATTATGGTGGGAAAGGGTCAGAAGTGTAAGGAGTATGATGACTTCGAGATTCCATTTGTAACACTTAAATAATGTAAATATTTGCGATCAGCTTTAAAATTTGTATGTACAATAAAATTTATAAAAATATATGAATAAAATAAAATAAGAAAATTTTTTATAAGATATAAAAAAATTAGAAAAAAATAAAAATCATATAAAATGATATGAAAAATATACAAAAATGATGTGAAGGGTATTATCAGATTTGTTTTATGCCAATTTACCTATTTTTTAACTATTTTAATTTATCTCTTCATCCTTTATGTGTATGGAGAACCTCTAAAATGGAGCTCACTTCACACTTGACTAAACGGCAATACTGTTAGTTTTACAAAACGATACTTTATACAGTAATGGATATAGACAAATACACATACATACACACAAAGAATTACATGTTCAGATACACACATACACATACAAGGAAAATTTACCCCAATATAAAGCGTTACAGTGGAGCGTAAAGAAAACCATTTATTCACATCCTATAAAAGTGCAACCACAATACACACACACACACACACACACACACATTCATTTTATATGAGGAATTTTGTATGTGTTGGTAGATTGTGTTTAGATTGATTGTGAAATGCTGTGCGAAGCTTATAAACACGGTATGTTGAAATCTATATAATTGTACAAGTGTGTGCATGGGTGCAGTATTTGTTAGGGAGAGTAGCCATAGCAAAGCATCAGCTATTATAAAGTTAACTCTCTCTCTCTCTCTCTCAGCGAATATAATATATGCGCCATGGTAGAGAGAGGGAATACAAACATAAAAACTGTTTTTCACAACAACAACAACAATCATATGCAATATATTATAGAATACACAATACAACCAAGCTATGCACAAGCATAGGGAAAAATATATATTTATATATGTACGATAACCGAGGGAATCTATTTCTGCTGAATTGTTCAAGTGGTTGGCTGCACAAAGTGCCTTCATGTCTGTCTGTCTGTCTGCCTGCCTGCCTGCCACTTTACTATTAAGCTCTTAACAGCCAACCAACCAACCAACCCTCTTTTCTGTCTTTCCATACTTTACCAGTGTGCATGTACACAACATTCAATACACAAACAACCCAGTACCTAGAGTACGTTGCAAGGCTAACAATCAACAAGTACTGTTAGGGCACGGTAGTCTTCTAAACACACACACACTTGTACATTGTGAACTTTTTATGTAATCTAAGATTTTTGTACAAATATATTTACATTCCATATATGTGAGAGAGTCATTATGTTGTGAATTGAAAAAGTGAAGATATATATAACGAAGATTTATATAAATGGATTCTAATTTTTTTTTTTTGAAAGATCGACGTTCCCATACACACGGTATCCATTTTACCCATTTTTTTTTTTTAATTGTGTCATTATATCCTACACCACTTGTAGAAAAGGAAGTGTAAGTTTGTTACGAACGTTTGTAACTTTTACACATAAATGTCACCTGAATCGATTTAAATATGTCCGTCTGTCCATGTAAATTTGTGTGGTTTTGGCCATGGTTTTTAAGATATTTTGATGAAATTTGATACATAGATATCTTTTAACCCAAAAAGGAACCCTATTTAAAATGAAGCGAATCGGACCATTTTTAGAGCCCCCCTCTCTCTCTCTCTCTCTCTTATAAAGAAAGTCTTTGAATGGCAAAATATGGCAATTCTTAATATTTTTTCACAAAATTTGTTAAACTGTAAACTTAATAATGAGCTAAGCCAAATTTGGACCCGATCGTATCATTTTTAGTTCCCCTTCCCACGTAACGCTCTTATTTTAAATGTCTTTATATAGAAAAATTTTGCAATTTTTAATATTTTTTTAACAAAATTTTGTAGCGTAAATAACTTAATAATTGTTTGGAACCAATTAGAACCTAATTGAACCATTTTTAGAACCCCTTTCCATATAACAATGTTTCTTGAAATGATTGAGACAACTAAACTAATATAATTTGTAAAGGTAGGTGGTGTAGGGTATTAAATAGTCGAGCTTTGCCCAAATATCTTAAAACTTACGGCCGTGAAAGTTCCAATAATAGACGGACACACGGATGAACATGTTTGATGTTGATTAAGAATTTATATACTTTGTAGAGTCTTCGATTGGCGCTAAGGAGAAAACTTTTCTAAGTCGGTAGCGCTCTCAACGAAGATATATTTTTAAAACGCCCATTTTTAGGCATCGTTCACTGCGGAAATCTTCCCTACTATCATCTGCATTAGAGATTTGAATATTTTGCCTTCAGTTTTGGAAGATAACATTCCTTTCAACGTTCAAGCTTTAGCAGCTTTAATATTTATAATTAGTTTTAATATACAATATATGTAATATACGCGGTATGTTAATTGGTTTTTAATGAATCATGTGGGTCATTGGATTATCAAAGGATGCAGAGTTCAAATTTAATTAAAAGTTCTATTTATTGTACATACAAATATACATTATATACAAATACTGGATATAAATATATATAAATTTATTAACCCACACAAACGCTTTCTTATTATTCAAGTTATACAAATTTATTAAACAGGTGAATATTTGTTAAATAAAACAATTCAAGAAAAAGCTATATTTGGCTGAGGCCAGCATCGTTGCACCAAAGCTTTTGAAGAAGGATATATATCAAAAATTAGTTAAAAATTTGCTTTATTTTTCAGTCAATGTTCTATTGTGGGCGTGTTGCTTGTAGGAAAAAGAATAAACCCACAGCTTGGGATTCTTTGTTATACCTTTCACATAAGATGATCATGCTGACTCTTGATCAGCATTAAAAATTGAGTTGATTTAGACGTATGTCCGTTTGTTGTTGGCACACGCACGACTTCAAAATGGACAAAATTGGTCAAGAGTCACGCCCACAATTGACAAAAGTGTATATAATTATCACAAGAATTGTCCTATTAAGTTGGAATTTGGTCAACATATTTATAATTATCTCTTTTACCAATGTGCCAAAAATAGCCCAAGTCGTATAACAGATACGGCCACAATCGACAATAACCTATTTATCTGCCACAAAAATTAAGCTATAAAGTTGAAATTTGGTAAATGTATTTATAATTTCACTATTTCAGGATATACCAAATATAAGCGTGATTGGATAACAGAGACGGCCACAATGTGCAATAAACCTTATAAAGCTAATTATTCGACTTGCAAGTTGATTTGTAAGACATACACTATTAGAAGATTTAATCATGTACCTGCCACGCCTACTGTTTGTAAGTAGATGTGAAGATTATTTAAGAATTGTGAACTAAGTTTCAAATGATTTTACCTTTCAATGGACATGAGAATGCTATTGATTTACTGCATTTTTATACACATTAACGACGATTGTAAAGCATCAGTAAGCCTTAAGATAATATTTCTTTATTAAATAACTTTCACATACCGTATAACCAACTTTTTTTTGATAAAAATTCACCGGACGTATATAATAATTTTGCTTATTTATTTATATTTACTACACAAGTATTAAATTCTTTCCGGTATTGTTGTTCTTTTCATATTAGTTTTTTACACTTTTTTCACCTTTTTCAAAATGAATGTTTTTCGTTAAGTTTATGTATTGTTTCAATTAACACAATAACAGCGCGTCAAATGTTACAGTTTTCATCTATAACACTAAACACAACACAACACAACACAACACAACACAATTCTCTATGTTTGCTTTATTTTGTTAGTGTTTACATCGTTTTCTATTTTGCTGAGCATCACCTTATAATAGATAATTACAATTGAGTTTAGAGGTGTAAAGTTTTTTTCCGGTATCCTTACACGGCACAACCAACAGAACGCGAATGTTCGTAGTGAATAAATGAATTATTTTATAGTCCTCGACGGAGGAGCTGGTATGCTTAGCGTTAGTGCATAAGTTTCATATAATTCCCATATGAGAGCTGGTGGTTGCTACTCTTAGACATTTAATCAGTTAATCTCTCTCTCTCTCTCTCTCTCTCACTCTCCCTCTATGTTTTCTCTATGCTCCATCAATATATAGTCATTAAACAACCCGCCACCACTACATTGTAATTCGGTAATGATTCTCGCCACTGTTGTTGGCAATGTAAGCAATAAAGCAACAAACGAAGAGACAAATAATGAAACGGCCCCCGCTAGTGATCACATTATGACGTTGTATATGGGAATTAAATTGTTGAGTATTATTCGACTCTCTCTATCCCTCTCTCTTTCTTCTCTTATTTATATTTTTATTATTATTTTATTATATCATATAAACGCCTGCATGTGTTTGTTTGTTTGTTGGTTGGTTGGTTTGTATTGGTACATATTTGAATGTTTATCATTGTTTTCATGTGTGTGTTGTTGCTATTATTGTTTTTTTTTTAGTGGCAGTAAAGGGAATTTATGCGTTCTGGCATTTGGATGTGCTGTGATGTGCTTAAATAGGAAGTGTGCCTGTGGTGGGTATTATGAAAAAGTTTAAACGATCCCGATACACATGGACGCACATTTTTACACACAAACACACACACATACATGCATAGTCAATTATGTAGAGCACATAAGCTTTTTAATAAATATTTATCAAAATCAAAACCTAACAACACCTAAACATTATGCGACACGATGTAAGTAAAAAATTCCTTTCAATTATCACAATCATTATACATGAACATATTGCCCGGAATGTTCCTTGAAATAGTTGAAATTTTATATATAATTTTTATGTTTATATATATGTATGCATAATATGAAGCAATCGCATTAAGTGAAATTTGCCAAACTCGCGTTTACGACACTACTACAACGACTGAACAGTCCTCGTGCTCCTCATTGATCGTATAGGCTAAAAAAATCCGTAAAAAAATATACTTCGTGACTGTCGTGTATTATAACAATAACAAAAACAAAATTGTATATATACACATTAGCAACAATAACAACAATAACAAAATGACGACGAACGCGACAACGACGACCACAATGATAACAAAAACAAATTTAAGTAAAAAAATAGATTTGTATGTAATAAAACAAGTGAAAAGTTCGTCAAGTCCAATTCTTTAATACCCTACATCAATTAGTGTCACATATTATATCAATAAACGCGAGGCATCGGGTCCAAATTGGTTCAGTCTATTATTATGCCAATGAACTATTCTTCATCAAATTTTGTCAAAGAATATTAAAAATTACAATTTTATGCCATAAAAAAATTTCCTTTATTATAGAACCTTTTATGGGAAGGGTTCTAAAAATGGTCCACTTTGATTCATTTTCAATAGTTTTTTTTTTTGGGTTAAAACATGTTCTTGTACCAAATTTTATCAAAATATCTTAAAAACTATGGTCAAAACAATACAGATTTACATGGCAGACGGACATGGTTAAACTGATTCAGCTTTAAATTCTGCGGTAATTGCCTTAACAAACTTAATAGTGGAGCAGGGTATAAAAAGCACACAACCTCGATGGTTTGCTTGTAGTATCAGGCACTACGCTACATGTAAAATTGTTGCTAAAGCTGGTCGTCCCACCATCCACATTGTAAATATATACATATTTACACACATACAGAATAAATCCTCTTAAAAATATTAGCAACAACAACAACAACAACCACAATCACAACGACAAAACTGTAGAAGCCATCATAGAAACAATAACAATAAAAGTTCTCATTTATAAAAAGGCAACCATGCAGCTAGGGTAGTAGTGGCAGTAAACACTAAATGTATATAAAAAAAAAAAAAAACATAAAAAGCACACACTCTCATCAACCGAAGGCAAACCACAGCAGAGCAGAGCAAAGCAAAACATGACACGACTTACAAATAAATAGAATAGGAGAGAGTGTATGTGTGTGTATGCCAGCCTGGCTACCTTGTTATTCTTATGCCTCCTTTTCCTTTTACATCATATTTTCAATCGTTACACGCTACCGCTCTCTTGATGTTTCTCTCTTATTGTTTTACTGCTACTTTAGTTATTTGAAGCTTTTATTTCATTGGTTTCATTTTTATAGTCTGTTACAATTTATTCTCATTACCTTGTTCACGCTTATAGGCTTTTAATACATAAAAAAAAGTGTACGTCGGTCCTTTAACAAACCAATACATGCAAAACCTACATATATGCACATATATGAAATCAGTTGGCGTAGTGAAAAAATGAGCAATGAAATATTAAGCATAATAATGACTGTAATAATATGAGTTTTTATATAATATTGTACATATAAGTCGATCATATTTTTCATATTCCGGTTAGATAATATCAGCTTTATTATATATTATTAAAGATTAAATGGAATTTCCTTTGTGCTGTATGGCATTTATGACGGCATTTATGTAAAATTACATTCTGTTGGTCAGTTGAACCATTTGAACTGCATTAGATATTTGTGTTTCTTTGAACGTATCGTTTACCCTCGTTTCTCTCGCTCTCTCTCTCTCTCGTTCTTATATATACAATATATTATTGAAAATATGCCGTTATTCGTTAGTTTTCATTTCTAGTGTTACCAACAATGCAATGGTTTTACGATTTGCTTTGTTTATCAATATGTGTCCACAGTCTAAGGAAGGTGTGGCAATGAGTATACCAGGAAACGTCTCTGATTGACTTTAATTAGGCGAAGACCAGAACAATCCTGGGTGCAGCTCATTTGAAGTCGACGCATAATCTCCATCTCGACAAGAGGTTGATTCCGTTAAATCTACATGTTTTTACAATCCCTACAAAAATGAAACGTTTAAAGGATCAGAATTTGAGGATATGCAATTGGAATGTTAAAACGTTATGCTCTATCCAGATAGCTAATGTTTTCGACAAGTACAGAGTCACCACCGCTATCCAGGAGATGCAAGAGTTTGGACAAGACAAAAATGCATTAAGAGAGCTACCTCAGCTGCCATGCAACTGTTCGCGGTCCATTAGAGTACATATATGCTCTGTTAGCATCAAATTCTGAATCGCTTTAATTATATTCTATAACTGAAGATTTAAAATTTTCATAAAAAGTTGAAAAGGGTAAAAAATTCAATGTGTAGCCCTTTATCATAGATTTCAGGTTATACTGGCTTTTTTAAAACTGATCAATTCAGAATCAAAATCAAAATCTATTGAAAATGGGCTGAATTGAATCATTTTTAGAACCCCTCTCCCAATAAGTAGGGAGTGTGTGGTGGGGTAGGATATTAAATACCCTTGGACTTGACCGATTTTAACATTTTTATTTGTTAAATTGAACTTTGGCAACCCTTTTCACTTGCTCTTGTTGCTCTCTTTTATAAGTCGCATTAATAAATCAATTGCTCTCAAATATAATATTGAGCAATTGTTATAATAATATTAGAGATAGAGAGAGCATACTATCGTGACCTGTTTATGGTTGCTCACTTCCTTTACTGTTGTTACATGTAATTGTATTTAACAGCAAGGGTTACACGTAGAAAGCTTTCAAGAGGCAAAAACGAAAACGAATAACGACCCTTGGGGAATTCGTGAAACAAAACACAATTGAAGTAAATAGGAAGAGGAGTGCGGGCATTACAAAACGATGTGTGTAAAGAATACATAGAAAACGTTAGGTAAAGGAATGTCGCCATGTAGCTGTAGTGTAGAGATATTTAAGTGGATGGATGGATGAGATCGTGTAAGATTTAACCAAGTTTTTCACTGTAATTTTGTACATGTGTGATGTGTGGTGTGTGTAAGGCTATAAAAAACTGTAACCCTACCTTTTCCTCAATTATTTATCATTGTATTTGTTTTCCATAAATGTTTATTTATCGCTATGAAGTTAATTTCCATTAAACGAACGCAATCCCCCGTCTAAGATTATATGTGCAAGCACAAACCATATGTTGATATAAGTATGCCCATATATGTAAATACAGATGTAGGAATGTGTGTACACTCCCCAAGTTGTTTTATTTATTGATACGCGTGTACATTGTCTGCACGTCACAGTCTGTGTCTATTACTTGCGTGCATTTGTCCTCAAAAACAAAAACTAAAAATATACATACACACACAAAGTAAGCTTTTCTGTCATTGAATTTTACAAAATTACCTTCCTTTTCTTTTTTTTTAACAAAATTTACACACATTCATCTGTACAATTTGTGATATAATCAAAGCTCGGTGCTGCCAAGCAAAAGTAAGACAAGATAATTTTTTTATACCCTCCACATAAAGTGGAGGGGATATCATTTGCAACTTTTAGAAGAAGGCGTCAGAGATCCTACAAGGAATATATATTCTTGATATCCATCAAAAACTGAGTCCATCTAGACATGCAAATCCGTGCGTCTGACTGATTCTTACAGCCGTAAACTTGAAGATATTGACACAACTTTTACTTTTTCTACACGCAGATTTCTATTAAAAATGTGTTAATTCGGATAAAAGCCACGCCTATAATTGAAAAAAATCTCTTTATATGCCACAAAAATTGTTTTATTAAGTAGAAAGTTGGTGCAGGTTATCATATGTCTTCCTTTCATCGATGCACCCAAAAAGGGCGCGGTCGGTTTACAAGCACAATTTACAAAAATTGGTATTCAGAGTAAAACTCAGATTTTAAGCTGATACGTGATACCTTACTAAAGGACGTAATCATACACCTGCCACGCCCATTGTTTCTTAGTACTTGAGAAGGATGTTTGAGCTTTGGTCTAAGTCAAATTCAGTCTTTTTTTTTATGCCGTACGGTATTTTATGCGCTGGGAGTGTTGTTAATGTGTGTGCGTGTGCGTGTGCGTGTGTGTGTATTTGATTATTCTATTTCTAATGATTTAAAACCATGCCAGGCAAAAGCAACAACAAAAACAAAATAAAAACTTTTTTTATTTAGCAAATACCTTTTTATAAAGTAGACAAAACAAAACAACACCCAAACGCAATATGATCACCACCGAATCACTGAATCGTGTCGTCGTGTGTTTATGTGTGTTTGTATATATGCTGGAGTCAATTTACTATACATACATATATAATTGTGTAGGTTTACTGTGCTTGTATTCATTTGCCTGTTTTTCGTTCATGATCACATTAGAAAACAACAACAACAACAATAATAATAATAATAAACTTATTCCGCTAATGCCTGGTTTGCCTTGCCCTATTGCATGATTCTTAAACTCAATTGCCATTCGTTTCCATTTATACTACCAAGCCTGTTTGCGTGTGTGTAGAGATGCCTGTCAAACGCAGAGAGCCGCAACAGGCTATAACATCCACAAAGAAAAATATTACACATCAAGGCAACAAACAACTTTACAATTACATACATATCAAAAAAAATAAAATAAAATAATAATATGTAAATATTTTCTAATTCTCTATTATTCTCGCTCTCTCTATCTATTTCTTGTATATATGTTCTCTCCACACCCTGTTGGTATAATTCGTTGTTAATCAAATGTATTGGTTGAGTGGAGGTTTCATATTTTGTTTTTTTTTTGTTTCTCCTGAGCTTTGCCACTTTTACTCTTTCTAATTAATTGCTCTCTCACTTAAACCTATGCACCTAAGCACTATTCTTTCTCTATCTCTACAGCTCTCTACAAAACGATCTATTGCTTCGTATAAGGAGTGGGAGAGTGTAACTGTTTTATGTGCTACATGCTTAAGCATAAGCTCACAATTGTGGGGGAGTTGAATTTACACAGGTTCTGAATCTTGTTTATTGTTATGAAAAATTCTCTTTAAGAATTATTTTCCAAAGAGCTGAAGAATCTTTTTTTTAAGGTGCATTGGGTGAGAAGTGTCTGGGTAAGCGAATAAAATATTTCATTAAAATCTAACAAATTTATTTTGTCTATTTTCTACACCTACAATAAACCACTTATTCCACACATACACACACACATTGCTTCAGTTAACATCTTTGTTGACTTCTTTAGTTCGTTTAGTTGGTATGAACGATTACATCATTCTTACCATTTAAAATCAACGCACATGGAAACGGATCAAAGCAAAGTAAAGTGAAGCAAAGCAAACATGAAGCAACAGTTGGTAAAATATTCATGAGTTTGAAATGAAAAGAGTGTCAACACCTTTAAAACTTCTCCCATTAAAAGAGGTATGTTAAGAAGATGACGATCTCTCTCTCCCTCTCCCTCTCTGTCTTCAGTTTTTAAGCATACATTTCTTTTCTTCCACTCTTTACTCTGTTACAAGCTTGAGCTTTTACAAATTAATTATTTTTACTATCGATTCTTTCAAGATCTGTGCGTGTACCTGTTTTCTTGAAATTGTTTTCTTTACATGACATTATCTTGAAGGTTTTTTTCTTATTTATCTTGTTTATATATTTATTCTAATAAATATAAACATGTTAAATGGGAGTAGTTCTCCATAACTGTCTCCCATTTATTAAACATTTGTCATCACGTTCCAGTCACTGAGTGGTTTTGCGTACCTTGCATTTCTATCACGTTTAGACAACTTGTACATATGTTGTCAGTGTTTATATAACGTAATCAGGTTCAGTAAAGCTGTATTGAATGTAAAAACCCAGACATTTGTAAATGTGTGATAATTTTCCAATGTTGACATTGAAAAATACATTTCTAAGGCATTTCACAAGTTTATATCTATAAACATAGAAAAAGTCTGCAGCATCTGCTCAAACATATTCGATCACATATTTTCAATTTAATTTTATTAGAAAACTTAGAGATTTTGTCACATAAGTTATTTTGAGAAACATCATTATAAGGAAAGGGGTTCTAAAAATAATCTGATCGGGGTCAAATTTGGCTTAGCCTACTATAAAAATGATTTATTATTTAATCATTTAATTTTGTTAAAAAATATTAAAAATTGCGTTTTTTTTGCTACACAAACACTCTCTTTATAATAGAATCGTATATGGGGAGGGTATCTGAAAATGATCTAATGCGGTTCATTTTAAATAATGCTTCTTTTTTTTTAAATCAATATAAGTTTTTGTACAAAACTTCAAAATGCGCTCTGTAGATTGATTACAAAACAGTGCATGGATGGACGGAAGGACAAGGTTACATTGTACCAAATTTCACCTTCATGGGTAAATTTTTGTTCCAGATAAATATGTTTTTGTTGCTTGTGGGCATGTCTGAAATTTATTATTATTCTTGTTAAACTCCAGCATGTTTACTTTTAATTAGAACATTACAGAATAGGTGCTTCCCCGACATGGGAACGCTTTGCTCCATTTTCGATAGAAACCACAATGAGAAGAGAGCGTACTAAAAATTAATGATACATAAATATTTGTAAATTGATTGAAAATGTGTGCGTGCATGTAGTTGTGGTAACCGGGTAACGGGGGACAATGTCCGTTTCCAAAGTACAAAGCACTCACAATACCAACACAACAATCATACACCATCGTACTCACATAAATCGAGTAAAATAGAGAAAGAGATGGAGCGAAAAAAATCACTTAACCGTAAAACAAAACAGCTCACCCCACTCTCGCATGCAACAACGTACATGCATGCATACATACACATATATGAGGCATGTCCGATTATGCGCAAGTATTTCTATATAAAGTAAAAATATCGGCCATATATGTATATGTATAAATGTATGTTGGCGAAAACAAAGAAGAAAAAGTTTCTATTTGATTTAATCCTCATGAAGAGGATTTCGTGCTTACATACATACATACAAACAATATTTGTTACAATTTCACCATCACACCACACACCGCACCGCACAGTATGTGGTGTGCACACGTTACCAGAAAGAAGATAAAAATAAATAAACACATCCACACATATATGAGAGGTATATAAATAAATTAAGAAAACACCCTTCTGTTATAATTTTATGCATTGTATTCATAGCCTAAAGCACGCACACACACACACACACACACGCAGCACAATTCAACAATCACATAAAACAACAATAACAACAACTTTCAAGGAGAACACAGATAGACAGGAAAAAAATCACCTCTAAATTAACAATAGTAGCAACAACAACAACAACAAAACTACAAATATCAAGGCGACTAAACAGAAACATGCGCATTAAATGCGAGGGGCGGCCATGGGGATAACTTTGAATATATTATAAGTAAATGTACATATAGAGTGTGTGTTTGTGCATACATTATACTCTTAAATTAAGAACAAGTACGTATGTATATAATGTATAGGAAAACAACCACCACACGTTGAAAACGTTCAAAAGTTAAGGAACACCAGTGACATCAATTGTTCTTAGAGCGCATGCATTAAATGAAAGCTCCTTGACCGCCTTTCCTTAAAATTATTATAGCGCATGTATGGTACGTAAACTACCACCTTACAAATTGGTGGTATATATATGTGCTAAATAAAAATAACGCCCAGAAAGAATGAAAAGATAGAAAGTGATAAAATTTGTGCCATTTTGGACTTTGGCCTATAAGTCCGTTTGTAAGTTGTTTTGTTGGTGATTCTTTCATCTTCAAGTGGTTATATATTTTTGAGGAAAGGGATGAAAATGTCCATTGGTATTAAGTTCTCCTTGTCAGGGGTTGATGAGGGCACAATTACGTTTGAAAGGTAGACGCACCATGTATTTACCATTAGCGAGGCATTCTATAGAATAGAAAATAAGTAAGGAAAACCGAAAATCTTAAAAACCCTCCACATAGACTTACAAATGCTGGGTGTGGCAGGTATATGATTATGGCCTCTAATACTGCATATATTATGCATCAACTTAAAAGAGGAGTTTTATGCTGTTTTTTGTAAGTTTTTGGCGTATCTATTACTCGACCCCACCTACTTTTGGTAAATCGATGAAAAGGGGTAATTATTATATCTGTATACCAAATTTCGACTTCCTATGAAAAGTTTTGGAACGAAGAAATAGATTTTTCCCAATTGTAGGCGTATTTATTATCCGACCACGCCTATTTCGGACAGGAATAGGATAATTATAAATATGTACATTAAATTTCAAGTTTATAGCTTAATTTTTGTTGCAGTTAAATAGATCTTTGTCGATTAGGGGCGTGGATTTTTTTATATTTGTTTCTATTGGATTGTCTATTTGAAAAAGCGGTGCATAATTTCGTATGGACGCACATGTCTAGATCGATTCAGTTTTTGATGCTGATCGAGAATATATATATACTTTGTAGGGTCTTTTATGCCTCTTTATGGGTGTGGCAAACGTAATGACAAACTTAGTATACTATCTTATCTATGCCACAAATATATTTCTTGATTGTCTCTAGTTTAATAGATAGATCGGCATCGTTCCCTAGCAGCAGGACAATCTGAGTGGACTGTGATTATAATACATGTCGGCGAGGACAAGATTTAATTTTTTATTTCAAACAATGAACATTTTTCATCACTCTATAGACGGGTTCGAACCCACTACCCTCTGCATTGGAGTTAAGAGATATGCCTCTAACCTATTGGGGAATTGCAAATTGAATGTCGTTGCCTTTCGGTACTATTGCGCGCACTGTCGGTTTGTGGTCTGAAACTTGCCAACATATTATAAAATTTTCAACTATATCTGACGCTCCTTCCAAATATTCTTGTGGAGTAAGAAATTTAAAAACAAATTCATGCATATTTTTTACTATACTGTACTGTCTGTTACAATGTTGCCCTAAAAGCAGTCGAACATAGCCTTCCTTACGTACTTATGCATCTACAGTATCTCTGTGAATTTCCTCCTTTTTCTTTTCTTCACGTTCCGGCACTAATTCAATTAGTTCTTAATTGAAAATGCCTCGCAAAAAATATATTATATACGCAGGCATATATATAACGTAAGGAATGTTCTAGTTTTTTGGAATATGGACATAACATAACATTATAATCAAAATTAAAAAGATTAAATAAAATATTATCATTATCAGTAAAATTGTGATAACCCAGCGGAGAGGGTAGGAGTAGCAATCTATTGAGATCTCAGAAAGTTGTAAGAAGACTAATAAACTTTGTTTCTATTGCAAGAACTGGAATATAGTTAAAAATTATTAAACAATTTATTCCGATTCCGAAGCGTTTTTCTTTTATGTTACAGGATTAAAAAGAATTTTGGAAATTGGTGTGATTTTCCAGCTTGTTTTAAGGTCGCATTGGTTAAGTGATTGGTTTAAGTTGACCTTTTCCGCTTACTCGAATAAGAATTAAAAGCTGGTCAAAAATTTACATAAATTTTTATATTCTTCGTCGTGGTTATGGTCGTGTTCCTACCTTAAAGGTTGGATGGGGTTAAAAGTATAAACAAGTTGAATCCCATTACAAGGGTAAACTTTTCGATCCATTTAGTTGGTTGGCTTCCTTGCGGAACGTTGTAAACACATTTAATTGTATTTTATTTCATTTTCTTTACATGTTTTGTTGTTGTTTTATAAATTGACGAGAGATAAGAAAGCAATCTGTCCTCCTTGTTCAGAGTGAGATGATAAGGGAATATTATGTTTTTTTTTTGTATTTTTATGTATACCGCTATTTATATAATTCCTTTGACGTTGGTCCATTTTCTCTTTGTTTTATTAAGTAATAAATTATACCGAGAAATGGGAGAATGCTTTAGTATTATGAGTATTATTTACGTGTAAGAAACACATCTTTAACAGAACAAATACATATTAAGGATCAGTTTATGATAATGCATATGTGTGCACGTACACAGTGCTACACTTTACATATTTCATTACAGATAAGCGTCATTAAACCTTAGCCGCAGAGAGTCAGATAACATGCTTTTACAGATAAGATAAGATTTATTTTTATAAATTTAAGGACCTTCACATTGAATGATTGACTTGGGACTTATTTTGTATTTAGTAACATTTTTATATCCTGTTTATAAGATAAGGGTGATTGTAGTTTCATTTGCAATATAAGGACAAGTTAGAAAATTAAAATCTGTAACGTTTTAGACAAATTTGTCCGTATGTCCATCTTTATCTATCTATTCTTGACACTATCACAGTCTAAACTTTTGAGATATTGAGCTAAAATTTTCTGCATATATTTTTAGTTTTTTTCCAATTGTATACATAGCGCCAAACCTCAACATAATTGAACTGTTATGAGGAGTTTTAGAGCAAAGAGTGAGGATCAGATTTCCATCTCTAACATCATTGAAGCAATTGGATTAAAACTTCTCTACATACATATATGTGTGTGGTGGAGAGGGGGTAATTAAAAATATTTCTTCACTGGAGGTTAATTTATATATATAAGGAGGAAGAAGAAGAAGAAGAAGCTTGGTATGTGTATTTACAGTAAATATCTTCTGAAAGCCGATCTCTTCATAAAAAAAAAGAAAAAAGAAAAGAGAGAGTATAATCTGGCTTGTTATATAAAAGCATAATCATGTACCTGCCACGCCCATTTTTTTTTTTATATATATATGTAAAGCAGGGTATTTAAGATTTGACCCAAGCCAAAATTATTTGTTTTTTAAGATATATTATTATTTTTATTTTTAATTTTACTAGGATTGTATTTTCAAATTCAACAATAACAACTGAATTGATAACAAAATATTAATGTGTTTATAAAAATAATACATTACAACAACACAATGGAATACACACAACTATACCATTATTATTTGCTATTGTTTGCGTGTCCCTGAACAATTTCGATTACTAAGCTGAATCCTCGATTAAGATGTACTTAAATCAAATGTAAATAATGGCAGAGAGTTTTGTAAGAGTTTTATTAATTAAATGGACGTAAGGACAAAATAGGGACTGATGAAGAGATTTTTGTGTTTAAAAATATTTGAATCTTTTTATCCTTTTTTATTATGACAATATTTTTATTATGCGTTTATATATAAATAAATTAAAATATAATTAAATAAATAAATAACATAATAAACAGTAAAAAAAAATATGCAGTAAAAACAACAACAAAAAAAAAAATTAAAAAATAATAAGAAATCTTAAAAACTACATAGAAAAAATATAAAATTAAAGAAATTATTATTAAAATTATATTATTAGGTGTATAACAATCAAATTTTACTGCTTTAAATAATAAGAAAATAATATCTCAAATTTATTTGAATAAATGTACCATTTGGGGCGTAGCAATATTAATATATTTTTTCTCAAGTGGAGAAAATGCAATTAGAGACACCAGCCACTCAGAATCGAAAGGTTTAGAGGTAAGGTTTAGAGGAAGGAGAAAAGAGAGAGTACAGTGTTTATTAACGTGTGACTGAATTATGGGAAAACTTTGAGGGGAAGCATGATAGAGAAGACTTCAGTTGGTGAGTTGTTGCGAGCATAAGAGTGGTAAAAAGAAAGCGGACGGACAGACAGATAGGCTTAAACGATTCAGATATTGATGCTGATCAAGATTATTTATACTTTATGGGATATGACTCGCCTCCTTCTGGTATTTACACATATATATATCATAACCGATAAACCAAAAAAAAAAAAAAAAAGAAACACAACAACAAACAATCTGTTATGATGATGAGCAGTTAATCAGTAAAGTACAACTGTCCAAACATACATTTATATGTGTATTTATCTCCATAAAGACATTAATAAATAAATGATTGAGCGAGAGTTTACAAAACACATCCATGACAACAATCTGTTTATGGATGTAAAATGAAAAGCAATAATAATAATAACAATAACAATAACAATAACAATAATAATAATAATAATATCTACACATGAGCTTATTAAAAGTAAGGTCAGTGACCAAATGTTGTCATATTACTAACACACAGGCAGACGTACATTTGCTACCGTGTCTGTAGTCTAAAAAGAAATGGAAAGAAATCGCAGTAAAATATTTACTGTTTGTACGCGACATACAATATCATTTCTATCATATAACATTAACACACTTGCACATAAACAAGCACACGCACGCGCACCTATATTTGTAAATAAAATGAAACTAAAATTAAAATGTATCAGAATGTGTATATATATGCATGTATATGTGTATGTGTATTCATGTATGCATTATAATCTGAAAAGAAGCTACAAAAAAAGAATGAAATGGAAAAAAAAAAATTAAAACTAATAAAAACAACAATAACAACAACTACAATATTTAATTTATTTTTGGCACAACACAGCAAAACAGTTATGAAATTAATTCACATACACTCATGCACATTTATACAATATGTAACATTGCTATCATTGTAAGGCCACAACGGTCAGGTTTCTTAAAGAATATCTTTACGTGTTTGCATGTGTATGTGTGTATAGAAGTTTGTGCGAGTATATCGATCTTCAGCAGTACGTAATGATTGTTGAAGCAGTTTTTTGTTATTTTTATTTTTGGGGAGTATTTTATTGTTGTTGTAACTTTCTGTTTAACACTCTCTTTTTATTTACATTATAAACAGACACAGATCGCACCCTGTCCTTCTATACCTTTCGCTTCCATTACATGCACAATTTCATTTCTTTTGGCAGCAGTCGTTTGTTTATTCGCTGATAATATCTCGTTGATAGTAACGCCTGGTTTAAAAGGAATCAAAATCAAGTCTATGAGGTTTTAAATGATTTTCAAACTCTCCGCATAAGACACTAAGCATGTCATTCCAATTGCAAAGATCCTACGAAGTATATATTCTTCAACAGCATTAAAAACTGAGTCGACCTAGGTAAGTATGTCCGTGTATCCCGATGGTAAATTTAAGATATTGATCTAAAATTTTATTTAGGCACTTTTTGCATAAACGTCGCTATTTAAGTTGAGCCAAGTCCGTTAAGAACCACGCCCACAATCGATAAAAATCTATATATATATGTCACAAAAATTGATACATGATCTTGAAATTTGGTATATATAGAATTATCCCAATCATAGATGTGCCATAAATGGACAGACACGCCCACAATTTACAAAAAAACCATAATCCACGTAAAACACAACTCATACGTCATACATACACTATTAGAGGGCATAATCATATAACTGCCTCGCCCACAATTTGTAAATGTGGAGGGTATTGAAGAGATTTGCCCTAAACCAAATGTAGTTTTTTTATTTGTTTTTCTTTAATTCAATGAAAACAAAAATAAGAAAGAAAAGCGCAAAAAAAACAACAACGAAATTGTTGTTGTTGCTGTTGTTGATTTCATTCAGTGAGGACAGAATGATCTCCTGAGGCCATTATCAAAAAGAAAAAAAAAAAAAACAGCATTTCTCTCCCGCTTTCCCTCTTTCTTATAGACTCTCGTTCACTTTCTTGTATTTTCAATAGTTTACATTATCTCACGCACAAGGAGGCGATAGTCGCTGGTGGTATGCATAATCGTATGTGGGACATTTTCTGCTTCTTCTTTGCTAAGTGGTAAACATAGCAATTTTATGGCGTTACCTTTACTTTTCCATGCCAACTTGTTATTTGTTCTCACATATACATACACACACATTCGTACATTTGTGTTTACACCCAATTGTGTAATTTTGCAAATATCTGTATTTATTTATTCATATTGCAGTCATTGCAATTTCGTCAGCATTTTGAAGACTTTAAAAATGAATTTTTTCGTTTGCATTAACATCTCGGTTGGTTGGTTGCGTATGCAGGCATGATATTGTGTGTGTGTGTGTGTGTGTGTGTGTGTGTGTGTGTGTGTGTGTGTGTGTGTGTGTGTGTGTGTGTGTGTGTGTGTGTGTGTGTGTGTGTGTGTGTGTGTGTGTGTGTGTGTGTGTGTGTGTGTGTGTGTGTGTGTGTGTGTGTGTGTGTGTGTGTGATAAGTCAATAAAACCATATATTAAGGATAACATTTACATACGTGTAATGAATGCATGATAAAGTGTTTGTTATTATTATTTTGGTAAGAATTGTGACTTAACAGTATTTGATTATGGTTCACTGATGAAATTAATAAAAGAACAGGAAAACGAAATTTGGCTTAGACCAAAACTTAAACAACCTCCACATCTAAAAACAAACAATGGGCGTGGCGCGCATATGATTACGCCCTCTAATAGCTTGCAAATCGAGTTTTACAGTGAGAGTCGTTTTTTTGTAAAATGTGGGCACGTCTGTTATCCTACTGCGTCCATTTTTGATACATCGATGGATGAGCTAATTATATATATTTGTACCAACTTTCAATTTTGTAGCTCAATTTTTGTATATATTTTTGTCGATTGTGGGCGTGGCTTTTGACCGATTTTGCCCAACTTAAAAAGCGGCGTATATGCAAAAAGTGTCTGAATAAAATTTTAGATCAATATCTCAAAATTTACTTATGAGAGTGCCACTAACAGACATACGTCTACCTGCCTAGACTGATTCCGTGTTTCATGCTGATCTATGTATATTTTTTAAGGTCTCTGACGCCTTCTTCTAGTAATTGCAGTTGAAAAGACAAACTTAGTATTCTTAGTGTCTTATGGGGAGAATATAAAAAGCTTTAATTCCAAATATTATTATTATTATACCAGCACCACTACAACTATGTTACTCAAATATTTTTCCATATTTTTATACCCTATAAGGATATAATATATTTATACGTGTGTTTGTAACCTTTAAACGTTAAATAATACATTTATTTAATTTAGAAGCAAAGTTTAAGAATATCCGTCGGTCCATCCAAGTATTCCTTATTAACCTACAGGTCTCAATTTTTAATATTCAATAATGAAATGTAGCACTGGGTTAACTTTAGGGCAAAGAATGATCACTTTTTAAAGTGTTAGAGTCTTTGTAAGCTGTTTGATAATTGAATTTGGGAAGAATCGATCAAGCGTAATACCTTCAATGCTTTATAAACTGTAAAGAAAGCAACCAAGGTAGGGTAGTACTGCAGTACTTTATTGAATACAATAATACAAGGAAGTGAAAGAATATCTAAAAGAATCCCAAAAGAAAAGAAGAAGAAGACAAAACAATCAACGTTTTATGTGAATAAAGTGAAAAATTAACGGTTTTTCATATGAAGTGTTATACCATGACTTTTGCTTTTTTTTTATATTCATTTTTTTATAAACACACAATAAACAGTTATGCATAAATAATTAACGTGTTGATAGAATACGAAAGCATACTCACCGCACTATCTGCATAGGGAGAAAACATATACAACAAATGCCAAACATTAGAAGTGTGTGTGTGTGTGGTATGCACAAGCACTTAAAATTCAATTTGTTATGTCGTCATCATCATCATCATCATCATATTATTATTATTATCATTAAAAAGTGCTTTGGAGAAAGGCGAAAACGAAGTAGAGTAAAGGACAAAATAAAAAAATCAAACAAGAAAGATAAAGAGAGAGAGAGAGAGAGAGGGAGACGTAAAAAAGAGTTGTTTGAGAAACTCACGATCGGTGCTTATAAATCCAAGAGCTTTTTGCTTAGAGAATCAAAATGAACTCAATTATTCAGTAAAACATGAACAAGTGTTTTAAAGTGAAAATCAATTATAAAATAACCAACACGCACTAGGGTTTTTTACATATATATATATATATATACTATATATGTGTATATAAAAGAATCTCAGAGGTTGAAGAATGTATTGAAAAATGTTTATGTATTTGTTTGTTTATGTGTATTTTTTTGGAGTAACAGTTTTTTTCACAATCTTTCATAATTAAATAATTGTTATTGTTATTTGTTTTGATTTTTACGGATAAGTTATCAACTTTTTTCCTAATAAAAACAAAGCAAACATTTCCTTCATTTCATATTATTTTTGTAACGGGTTTTTCAATAGGGACATAACAATTTTGTATACGATTGCAAATGCACTCTTAAACGCTTTTTATAATCTACCCTTGTCAAAACGTCAGTAAAGATTAACATTTTTTATGTGCAATTTTTTGGAAATTATTCCAAATTCTTATCGCACTTCTGAACTTTAAGAGTGCTTACTCCAATTTTCTTTTGTTATAAGCATTGCAACAGACATGTTGTACGTGTACATAGTGGAAAAATTCAAATCAATATATATTGTTAATGAATTAACGCACCGGTCTAAGTATCGAAAAAAATATTGCAGCCATAAGTGCTTCAGCTTAAAATGAGTTAAAACAGTTGATTACAAGCAATTACAAGGAATTGAAAATCTTTCACACTAAAAATGTGGCAAATTTTGAATAAATATCACATTTACTTAAGAAATGAAATCTCTTTATAACATGAAGAGTCGAAATACAAAATTGTTATGTTCTTATTGAAAAACTCTATATATTCCTCTACAGTTTTTCTATTCTCAACTTAATTTAGTATACACACTAATTTAAAACACCTAGAAGAAGAAGGTGATATATTCTTGAATTAGCATCAAAATAAGTAGCGATTTAGCCATATTTGTCTGTACGTCTGTCTATAATGTTTGACATGGTCTTAGTAATATAAGTTGAAGTTTGTATCAATAAAAGCGATCAAATACCACGCCCACAAAAACAAACAATATCCCTTTAAACAGCAATTAATTTTAATTAATAATTTTCTTCTTGTTTTGTTTTATTTTTAATAATTCTTGCCTACTTAGCATTGTTTGACATATGTACTAAATTATAAGTAATATTTTAGGTAAAATATATCAAAGAAAAGATCAAATAAGACCCTTAAATTTTTATCAATACGTTTATAATCTACAATAGTAGATTTTGGAAAAATTCTCTTACTTTTATAAAGAAATTAGAATTTTTTTCAAAAATTATTTTACAGAATTGTTAAGCAATTCTTACTAAAGGTATTATATTTAGTGAGTATTATATTGAGAGATATACCGTTTAAAAGTGGCATGTATTACGTATCTAATTAAGTAACTTAAACGTAAAATAACATGAACCGTTATAAAGATATAACAGTTTATGTATAGAGCTTTTTTAAAAACTTTAAAGACAGGTCAGGCCAAGACGATAGAAGAAATGTCGGAAGAAACTGCTCTCTCTCTCTAATTAAAGTTTATATATTCCTTTCCTTTCTCATAACGGTAAATTAGATTTCGTCAAAATTGCTATACAGTTCGAAAGTAGTGATAGTAGTCGCTAGCTTTGATATCGAATAATGAAAATTAATCGTGTTATGTGGATTTATTGGGGACACCTTAAAAATTGTTCGTTTTTATTTTTATAATAATTTTTCTTATTAAATCTTAAATTATAGTCTACGTCTTGGTATGAAATGTTGTTTAATTAGTGACCATGTTTTGATCATGTATTGTGACCAATTTTTGTATATAGTTTTTGTAACTCGATACGAAAGCTATCGAATCCCATCATTCGGTTTTAAATTTTATTTATGTCTTAGAATCCCTTCCTGGTTTGTGAACATGCAAGTGCTTAATTCTCTTAGAATGCAGATTAATATTCAGCTTAGACTATAAAATATTCAAAATGAATTTTATTATTAGTTAGAAAATTGAATTTATTTTAAGTGATTTGATTTTTTAGAAAACTCTTTTTTACTGTTAAGCCGAGTGCAAAATACTGAATAGATTGCTTAGATAAGAATTCTGAGACATTTTCGATTGCCTGTCTCTTTGTTCATTTAACCTATAGGTCACAGTTTTTTTTTTTTTCGAAAGTTTTTGAATTTTGATTCATTCAGCCAAGATTGCTTTTCGTTATGAACTGAATCGAATTATTTTCATACTGCGCACCGCACTCCTTTTACTGAGTTTCTCATGATATCAAAATTTCTAATATATCTCAAAAACATGTTTACTTCGGAGTTTCTAGATAGAGTTTTATATATATACTGAATTAAAATGAGTCGATTTAGGCACATCTGTCTGTCTGCCCACACAATTACTTAGGTTTTGGTGGTTGGGTGTTTTGGTGGTCGATATTCAAGGGTTGGTTTAAGATTCTATTATCTTCTTTGATTCTAATTCTTCCATAAAACGATATAAATAAAATTCACATTTTGTAAAGCGTGTTTCAAAAGTCTACAACCGCTCGTAATCTAAAGATTTTTAAAGATTTTACACTATTTTATAAAATGAATTATATGAAAATTTTTTTTGGCTTAAAAAAAACTTACCTCCAACTTAGCAGCGATAATTTCACAATCCTTATGTTGAGGTTGAAAAATAAATAAATGACTTGATGACAAAGTTGAGTTTCTTTTATTTAATTATTATAGTTTTGATAAAGAAAGTTAAGCGATTCTTGTCCACACACACGCATACATGCATTTACAATTTACAAAATTCACTTCACTTCACTACACATTGAATTGAATCTAATTTTGGATTTCACTGTAAAATGATTGTGATTTACCAACAAGAGTATGATTTAACGCAATTATTGCACATAGACGCACTATCTTTCTTTCTCTCTCTCTCTCTTTCTCATGGAATTAAATTATTTTTATATATTAAACAAAGCTCAGAGAGGGGTGGAGGTAGACTTACTTTTGTTTTTCTTTTCTTTTATTACAAATATTTAGAAAATTGTTTATAAAAAATAAAAAGTTCAACTGCATCAAATAATAGTTAGAAGTTTGTTATCTTTCCAAGTTGTTGTTGTTGTTGTTGAATTCTAAGGTAAATAAGCAATACCGCACACCAGCTATTGGCAATCTCGCAAAACGTACTGAAACGTAGGGACACCAAATATTAACTTTATTGTGTCCCTGCTAGATATCCCACACACACATGGACAGGCACTCATATACATATATATGTTTATATGTATGAATGTGTATGTCCATATTTGTATATGTACACTAAAGATTTTGTACACGTAGTTAGTTAGATGGCTGAATGGATGGATGGATAGCTGGCTGGCTGGCTGGCCGACTGGTTGGTTGGTTGGTTGCTTGTTTGTTTGGTTGGCTGTATAAGTTTTGTTTCTGTTGCTCTGGTGGGGATTTGTTATGTCGTTCATTGAGCGAAGTGTCTACACGAAGGCATAAACACAAGCACACTTGTTGTGTAAGTATGTGTTAAGGAGAGGAGAGCCTCCCCACACGATACGACACGACACGACGTTGATTGTGCAAAAGAAAAAAGGAGAACAGCAAACACTTGTACATACTTTGTTGTTGTTTTTATTAATGTTTTTTCTGTGTTTTCAAAGATTAATTTACATTTTTTACTAAAGGAAAAGAATACATGACGAACAATAGGAAAAAAGCTCCATTTAGCTGAGCATGACTTTTGATTTAATTCTATTTTATTGTTATTGTAATTGTTGCTATTATTGTTTTAGTGATGCCCTAAAAGACCGACATTCGTATAAAAAATATTCTGTTTAAAAAAAGTTCACCTATGTCCGTATTCGTGCTGCCTACAGATGAGCGCAAAGAGCTAAACATATATGAGAGTAAGGCTGACTGATGTTTTTCAGAAAAGGAGAAGGTAACGGGCAACAGGCAAAGTAATGAAAAAAATAAAAATAAAAAATCATCACACACTCTCATTCACATTTGTTATTTTGTTAAACACCGAGTAAATACGAAGTTGCATTTTTTTAATTTTTAATTTTTTTATAAATTCATTATTTTGTACCTTTTCTGCTATTAGAAAAGAAATAATTTTCTGAAAAGGTTAACAAGGAAAAAGAATGAATTAATAGCACGTTTCTTTTCAAGTTACACATTTTACTTCATCTCAGTTTTTATAATTTTCTATCACTTTACATATTTTATTTGTTTTTTGTATATGCGCCTTATATTGTTTGTATGGTCGCTGGCAGGAACGAATTTTTTAATCAACGAACAACAAAATGTCAAGTGGTTTCATTCAAATATCAGAACACACACCGCAACATATATTTAACTATTAGTTATTGCGTGTGTATGCGAGTGATAAAGCAACAACAACAATAACAATACACTGAATATTTGGGGCGCAAACAACAACCTCACTTAAAGAAGCACTACAACAGAAAACTGTAAAGAATAGCAAATCAAACGAGCATTTGCATTAACAAATACACTAATCCCCCTCTCTCCCTCTCTCTCTCTGTCAGTCTCTTTTTCTATCTGTATATGCAATAAAAGAGATAGAGTGGAGCTTAAATCTGAATGATACTCATTTTTTGGTGGGCAAGAGTGCGTATGAGCACTGTTTGCATTGTGGTCTGTTTTTTTTACTAAATGAGTACAAGGAAGCGGGTTTTTATACTTGGATACAACCTGAGGCAAAAGGTATATTAAGTTTGTTAAGGATGTTGGTAACTCCCTCCTTCACCTTAAATCGATTGATTTAGAATCTAAAGCTGAAACGATATAATTGAGTCTGTCTGTCCCTCTGCCCTTTTATGTAAATTTGTTCGCAATGTTTTGATCAATGAAATTTCGTACAAAGGCATGTTTTAACCTAAAAAGGAGCCTTTTTTTTGAATACGAACCGAATCTGACCATTTTTTGGAAACCCTCTCCATATAAGAACCATTTTTAGCGAAAGTCTTTATATGACAAAAAAACGCAATTGTTAATATTTTTCAACAAAATTTCGTAAAGTATAGTTATATAGTTTAATAATGGGCTATTAGAAATTTCAACCCGATTGGACTAATTTTAGAACTCTTTCCCATATAAGGACCTTATTTGAAATAAGTCATTATATGTAAAAAAAAACAGCAAATCTTGATATATTTGGACAGAATCTGTGCCAAATTTAGGCTCGATCGAACCCTTTTCCATACAATGATTTTTCATGAAGTGTAGCTTAGTTGATGGTGGTGTAGGGTATGAAATAGTCGGTCTAGGTTAACAATAAAATTTTCACTTGTTTTATTTTGAAATCTTTTTATGTAAATTGATCCTCATTCAAGTATATGTGTAAACGAGTGAGCATTTTTCTCTCTCTTTGTCTCTCCCATTCTCTCCTTTAGCAGCATTTAATTATTATTATATACATAAGTATATTAGTTTTGTTACAAAAGGCAAAGTTTTCCTATCATTTCCTTACATTTTGATGTAACATTTTCAGACCACCTACGTAGGAGGGCGTGTATTTTAAGTTTGTCATTCTTTATACAAAAAGTCTCAGAAAACTTTCATAGGATATACATTGATGCTTTATTATTTTATGGATAGTTGATATTAGTACTGACCTAATATTATATATTGATGAGACACATATACATTCATAGTAATTCTCTCGCAAATTATATATATTTTATTCCTATTATTCCTCTGAGCGTATGAGTTATGAATATAAAAAAGTTTAGTACTGAAATGTACTAAAACGCTAAGGTAAAAAAAATATATATAAAATAATTAAAAATAAAATAAATTAAAACAAAATAAAATAAAAAGAAAAATGAAAATAATTAAAAAATAACCTAGATTTGCAGTTAGCTCTTTCTTACTTGTTTACAATATCTCCACTTTTTCTAATTTAAGACAATTCTTATTCCAACTTGATAGTTTTAAAGATATAAAAACGAAAATTAACTTTCAAAGAACATAACGTCAATATGCAGTAAAAGCCTCTTTTATGCATTAATGGTAATCATATGTAAGGTGTTTACTGAAGAGGGAGAATTGAAATTCTCACCCGACTCATATGTGTGTGAAGAGAATATTTAAAACGTGTCAAGCTTCGCTTTTAAATCTATTTCATGGATTTAATATATTTTACATGCAATGGCAATATATTGTTGTTGGTATTACATTATTATTACAGACTAAAGCAACAAGTGTTTCTTATGTTGTAAACAGATAAAATCCTGTCTTGCTTATCTTGCTTTGGTGACTGAAATTATCTGACACACATAAATAAAAGCTTCGATCAAACATATATTTTAAAATCTTTAGACTATTTGGTGTAGCTGGAAATGTTTTACAAAAAAGTTGAAAATTAAGGAATTTTTTCAAACTATAAACGCGTAGAAATTTCTATGTGAGCTCAACCTACTCAATGTCTTTTATGTACTGTTTGTCAAAGCCTGAAAAGTTTGTGTGGGTTTACACGCGTTTATGAATTTTAAATATTTCGTTTTATCTATTTATGTATTTGTTTTATTTTTATTTTAGCATTAATGTGGTGTTTTTCACTTGTTAGTAATAGTATCCGCATCTCTTTTATTGTTAAGTGTCTTTAAACCCTTTTGTATGGTTTGTGAGTTTTTTAAATTTGCCCCAAATAAGGTGCTTAGTAAATTGAAATTGTGGGCGAGGTAGAGTATCCCTTGGGGATTTTCTTTGCTGTAAATTTGATCTATTTTAAATAGCACTAAAAACTGAGTTTTGAATCTGAAATTAGAATATGTTAGAATTTATTATTCATTACAATATGAAAATGTCTCTCTCTTCCTCTCTCAATAGTTCAGTAGAATGAAACTATAAATATCCGGATTTCTGGGTAGGCAGCTCATAACACACTAACTGTTTATGACTGTAACTAAAAGCTACTGTCATAGCATTGTTGTTGTTGTTATTATTATTATTATTATTATTATGATGACAAATATTGTGCAACATTTGAATCCGTGGGTTTTTCATTTTGTTTGTTGTTGTGGTTGCTGTGATGCTGGTGGTGGTTAGTGGCGGTTAGTGGTGTATAATATTTTTATGCCAGTTTCCCATTGTTTTGATGTGATGATATTTGTCACTGTTATTATTATTATTGTTGTTGTTGTTGTTTTACTATTGAGAAAGAGTTTCTTTGTTTTTATTGTATATTGTTGTTGTTGTTGTTGTTAGATAGGTAGGTAGGTTTTATTTTATTTATTATGTTAGTTTTATTGTTGTTGTTAACATTTGAAGGTGATCTCAGTTGTGTGTGTCTGTGTGTGGGATTATTCTTCTAATGACGCTGTGCCGCGTTTCTTGCCAACAAAAATAGATTTCAAACTAAGGAAATTTTACACACTTAAGAAACCGGTTTTTTTTTTTATCTATTTTTGTTTTTGTTTTGTTGTAAAGTTTTAAGTAAAAAATGTTCAAAGTTTTGTTTCATTTCATAAAGTGAAAACAGAGCTGCTCCTTAATAGGCTGGAACTATAACGCTATACAATAGTTATAGACACTACACCTGCAGTCAAGTATTACACTGTTTGTGAGTGTACATGGGTGTTCATAATTGTAAAAGTTGTCTAAGTCTTATTTTTTCAAAGAAAATTTTTTATAAAAACTTGATTACGTCGATGTATTGAAAAAATGGACTTGGATCAGCATCATAATGATGGGCTCTTGAACGTTTTTGCCTATTTTAAGTAGAGATCTGCGTGCAGAATTTAAAAAGGTGTGAACAAAGTTTTAGTTCAATATCTAAAAATTTACGACCGCTGTGGTTATTATAGGCTTATAAAGCAAGAGCTGCAAAATGGTTTATTATTGGAAATGTCTTCCTTCCGAAGACTTCATTTTAACGGGTGTATTATCTAATGCTTTTATTGAAGGTAGGATAGATTTTCTTGGATATCATGCTACCTCTTCTGGTTGACTAATACAGTTTTTGACCAAAAGTCATTTCGTGGAACCTATAATTGAGTTAATAATGAGCTGTGCCAACAAATTGTCGCCACTTGCTATAAAGTTTAAAGACTTTCGAAACCTGTCAGTGTCAGGCAAAAGCTATTTGTGTAGATATGTGTATGTACTAAATATGAAACTACATACATTTGTGTTTGTGTGTGTATGTATGTCTATATATAACGTAGGTTTTTGGTTTTTGCCTTTTGGCTTTTATGTGTACACCGGTACAATACCTACAGACATGTTATAAATATAAGGAGTGCGGCCCCGATTAACCAAATAATTTGTCTCTGATTGGTATGTATGATATGTATGAGATATGTAAATACAGGCAGGCCCTTACGTTGGCCAGACGTTCACTTGTTGTTGGGTGCTAAAGGGTTTTGGGGTTTCTTTCTACACACACACACACACACATACGTTATTACTAGTAAACCTATCTATGCTGGCTTTTATTTATTTTTTTTTTTCTCAATACCGTTATTGATTAGTTTTTTTTTCTCTTCTCTTACTTAACTTTCTTATCGTATTTCGCTTCTAATGGATTTTATGCGTTTGCTTGTGCGGATGGGAGACCTGATGCGTCATGTCACACCTCTCCCAATGAGTTGAATACACAAACACACACACATATACTTATATGTATGTATGTATGAATGTATGTTTGCTTGTTATTCACACACACACGATTTCACTTTGAGCTTACAGGCACTCATGTATTTTTATTATAGTATATATACATATGTATGCAGTTGCTATTATTTATTTTTTACTGTATAACATAATAACGGTTTTCCCTAATAAGTAAGATGTGCGGCGTACTGTACACTGTTCATACCTAACACCACAAACACAATGTAAACATTTCTCTTTTTGTTATTATTATTGTTGTTGTTGTCTATTTTATATTCAGGCCCTTTTCTTTTTCTTTCGTTATAATAATACCCTCTCTCTCTCTCTCTCTCTCTCTCTCTTTCTTTCTCTTTTTCTCTCTCAATCCACTTAACCATAAAAATTTCCTTAACAGGTACCGTTAGATTTTAACCATTAAATTATGTGCGCAGTCAACTAGAGATAATGAAACAAACAAATAAACGTAAAAAAAAAAAAGGGACCGTTTAGCTTTCTTTATCAAGAAATGTGTGAGAACTGTATAGGAATTCGAAAGTTTTTGTGGATTAATGTTTTAATGTAAACGACAAAATAAATAAATGGAAATGTCGTCTGTGATAAAGTTTTTCAGAGAACTGCTTTTATTGATTAAGTTTTAAACCGAAAATATCACATTCACCCTCAATTGTTTGGAATGATTTCGAACCAAAGAAATGTAAATGGATTTAACCATGTCCGTCTGTCCATGAACAATTTTGTTTAAGCTATTTTATAATATATTTCGATAAAAATTGGTACAAGGACATATATTGGCCCAAATAGAAGGTTTCTTGAAAATGCAACGAATTGGATCATTTTTAGAACAGATTCTGTAGTAAACTCTTTATATGATAAAAAATCGTTATTCTTAATATTTTTTATACCCTCAACATAAGATAGAAGGTATACTAAGTTTGTCATACCATTTGCAATCAGAGCACCAAGAAAGAAGCGTCAGAGACCCTAAATCTATTTATCTATCACACAAATTGAGCTATAATGTTGAAATTTGTTTTGTTTATCTAAAAATATTATCTTTATGTTTTTTTTTTTACTGTACATCATCATTATTAGTTTGATTAATTATTATTTTTGGTTAATTTTCTAGTTTACTTAAGTATACTAAAAATTAATTAGATAAGATCCTGATACTGTTACGGTTGTTGTTGTTGTTGTTGTTTGGAGATTAAAAACCTTTTTGAAATCTTCTAATGAATTGGCTGCATATTTAGCTAAGACTTGGATTGAAAAATAAATAAATATTTATCGATGGGCGTGATTGGATAACAGACACGCCTCCAATCAACAAAAACTTTTATATCTGCCATAAAAATTAACACATAAACTTGAAATTTGGTTTGCACAGTTATTCCAAGCATCGATGTGCCATAAATGGGCATGGTCGAATAACAGACACGCCCACAATTAATCATACTCAACGTAAAACTAGACTTGCAAGCTAATACGTAACACGTACACACTCTATTAGAGGATGCAATATATATATTTGCCACCGTTGCTTACCGTTGTGGGAGGATACTTAAGATTTGGCCTAAGCCAAACTTAGTTTTCTTATTTGTTTATTTTTGTTTTTCATAAATTTTTTTTATTTTTTATTTTTTGTTTTGAATTTTTTACATTACATTTAATTTGGGCCCCGCCCTGAAACGGAGTACCGGCATAGGTGCTTCGTCCAAGGATCACGGGGCAACAGTAATATTGCAAAAAGCAAATTATATAAAGATCCCCTGGATAAATTCCAGGGATCATAACTACCTTTTAGCAAACATAACATAAATGGGGCACCAACCCATGGGCAATAGGCTGTTCGAAGTTGGGAGATCAAATGATCGACAGTCCTACCAAAGACTAAGTTTGGTACCGCGGGGTACTGGAGCCCCAAGAACTAAGGTTTTTGCCAGTACGTACTTTTGGGTAGGCCCCCTTGTGGGAGCATCGCGGGGGCTGTAAAATCGCTGGTAGTGCATGGTTTAAAACCCTGGTCACCAAGGGGTGAACTCTACATAGCCTATGATGTAAGTTCTAAAGTTGGGACTTCCTTCGGGGGGGGGGCGCCCAGGGACGCTCAATTCCCTTATAAACGTCCACTCTATGTCTCAACGATGGGTATTGGACGATAAACACACAACATACATTACATTTAATTTATATATCTTAAGGCTTTATAACTGTTGCAGTTTAAATAAATAAATAAATAAAAATTGCTCCTAAACTCCATTGCAATCACAAATAACATATAAAATAAAAAAAAACTACTAAAATAAATAAAAATTTTAAAGAAAACAAGAGAGAGCCACTCAAAGGCAGCAGGCAGCAGGCAGCAGGCAGCAAGTTAGATAAGTTGTGAATAACTCAAGGTCGTCTACTATGTGCGCCAATTACATTTCAACTATCAACAACTATCAACAACCATCACAACAAAGTAGTAAATGTTATGATAATTAAAAAATTACAATCATAATAATAATAACAACAAAAACAACGCCTGATTTATATACCATTGTGCGGAGTATTTTCAGAGAGTGGTTGTATGTGTAGAAATTATTCTAAAGTATACCTTATTATACACATACGGGTAAAGTATATTTTATATGTAAATTAATTGATAAAGGAAGTAAAGATTTTACTTCTTCTGCACTTCTCCAAAAGTCGATTATACAGTTTGCATCCATCAGAAGTAGGCGTCACAGACTCTACAAAGTTAATACATTCTTTATTATCTGAATCTTGAAATCTGAGTTCCTAACTTCAAGGTGTCCTTTCATAGGTCCTTAAGTGTATCTATTGCTTACAATCTCATATCAGCGGTGAATACAGATACTTGGAGATCCTAAGCGGGTTGTGCACGTGTCTATTATTCGACCGCGCCCATTTTAGACAAATGGATCAAGAGGGTAATTATATATATCTATACCAAACTTCCATCTCATAGCATCACAAAAATTTGTGGCAGATAAATAAATTTTTGTTGAACGTGACAGTGCCAACAAGAGATGGACATACGGACGCATGGACATACGAGTATATGTCTATATCGATTCAGTTTTTGATTTTGATCAAGAATATACTTTGTAGAATCTCTGACGTCTTCTTTTGAGTGTTTCAAACAGAATAGCAAACTTATTCAGCCTCCTAGTTTACGTGGATGGTATAAAGTTACTTATTACACGTAACGCGTGTCTTGTTGGTTTGCTGTTACTTTTTCATGTGAAGGTCATTCCATTGGTATTTCTCAGTTGATGGCGTTGTGTTTTATCATGTGTGTGGGTTGTTGTGATTCAAGTACATTCACAAGCATTTGTGGTGTGTCTTATAAATGTTAATGTTTAACAACATAAATCAGTGACTAAGTTTCTTTTTTCTCATTCTCATTAATGTGTGGGTGTGATGGGGTTTAATTTATTGAATACATTGCATTATCTATTATTTACTCTTGCTTTAAGGTCCAGCCAGCAGTTCCATTAAGTTCTCATGTCAGTGTTGGTAGTTTGTTAGATTGACTCATAGAAAGACCTCAACTACCATCATAAAGATTTTTGTTAGCACAGCAAGAGTGATATGGTGAAGTAATGAAAGTACAAGATCCGTCAGTTTCGACTCAAGGTAACTGTTTTGATTATTTTTACCTTTAAACGATACTTGCATGCATCGACAATATATTTTAATGCTGAGTTATTTTTTTTAAATTCTTTACCTTCAAAATTTTTTATAAAGCTTAAAATGACATTTTTTATGTATCCCTGACGTTTTGTTGTTTAGGCAAAGTTTTCATAAAATTTTACACAATTTTTATTTCCTTCACAAATGCTGGAATGAGGTATATTAAGTTTGTCATTCTGTTTGCAGCTTCTAACAGGAGTTGCCAGAGTATATAAATTTTTGTTTATTATCAAAAACGAAGTGGATCTATAGAGAAATGTCCGTATTCTTACGGTCGTACATATTGTGATGAATTTTTGATAATTTTAGTTTCTGTATGCAGCAGATTTCTGTTTAAAATGGGCCAAATCGGTTAAAAGCCACGCCCACAATCGACAAAAATCTATTTATTTGACTACAAAAATTAAGCTATTAAGTTGAAATTTTAAATGCTTGTTTATAATCCATCGATGTTAAAAAAATAGGCGTGGTGGAATCAAAGATGCGCCCACAAATTACAAAAAACCATACTCTACGTAAAACACGACCTGCACGTAATAAAGGCACTATTAGTAGGTTTCATCAAATACCTGCCACGCCCACTATTTCTAAGTACATATGCAGGGTATGTCAGCTTTGGATTAAGTCAAATTTAATTTTTCTTACTTGTTTTTTATTCATTTTTCATCATTCTTGAAAACAACTTCAGTCACTTCAGTCATAAACAGCTGAGAACAACACAATTAAATAACGTCATAAGCGTATGTGTGTTTAGCGACCTACATTTATAACTTTTTTATTGCATTTCGATTAAGTTTTAAGGTCTCTTAATAATGTTGTTCTTTTTTTTTTCTTATTCTTATTTAGTTTCAGCAAATGCAGCAGAATTTTATGACAAACTGAAGTCAAGTTGTAAGTTTTTTCTTTATTTCGTTTTCCTTGAGTTTTAGAGTGTATAAAAGTGTTCTATATCTATATGTTGTGTAAATGTGTGTTTTAGAAAATAGTTGCATGGCACGCCCTTTTCTTTATATAGAGATATGTAAATATTTTTAGAGGAATTCCGAGACAATGTTAAACATGAAATTGGCAATGTTTCGGTCGATATGTTTGCAAATGAGATTGCAGTAATTTTTTAAACAAAATCGTAACTTTTTAGTTAAAAGTAGCATGTGTACTTCAAATTTAATAAATTTCAGCCCAATATATTAATTATCCTTCATTTTATTCACGTACAAAATTGTTATGTGCTTAATGAAAAACCCTTTACATATGATGTTGAGGGTAATAAATCTGTTCTTCAATCCTTTCAATTGACTGTTAAATAACAAAAATCTTTAAGTGGAAATTATTATGGTCACATTAGTTATTTAGTTAATTCCCAGCAGACATTGTCCTCGCAATTTTCATAATCTTATCTAATCTAGCGCAATCCTACCATGGGATTATTAGTGGCAAGCAAGTACTCAACTTTTATTGTCCCAATAAATGACACATAAGTTAAATAAAGACTACTTTATATACTATTGAGAGTATTAAGGGCATATGAAGAGTGGAAGCTAGTAAGAGGCCATTGACCAAAAAGGATTGGTGATCAGGAAGTGTTTTCAATTATAGACAAATCTGACTGTTGACCTCTTTTTAATGCTTACCTTTTTCACACTCTTATACCAGTTACCCTAAATCTTCTTATGTGCATACACATGTGTATATATAAGTAACATAATACTTGTGTAATAGTTTTCACAGCGACTTGCCGTTGCAACGATAAAAGGCTTATTATCGAGAAAGAAACTTAAAAAGAAGTATTACGGCTAGAGTGTGCATGTGTGCGTGTGGAAACTGACAATTGAGAAGAAAAGTGGTTAAAGGAAAATGCAAGAAAATCACATGAAAATCACTAATTTTTCTTACAAAGTTCAACATCATGAGTTGCGGAAAAATTGCTTCTATGAAGCCGGTAAATGAACACAAGAAGAAGAAGAAGAAGAAGAAGAAAAGAGAGTGAACGGGAAAAACTATTTTGTTTTTGTTTTTGTAAAGTTCTTCTATTACTTACGTTACGTATTAAGTTTCAGGCTGTTGTGATATTTCCTATATTTATGTGTATAAGTGTGTGTATGTGTGTGAGGTATGTGCCTGGGCTGGCTGCTCTGCGAGTATGTAAATTATTTGTAATTTTTGTTAATTGGTAAAGTTGCAACAATTGTGCAGCAAGCAGGGTGTGTGTGTGTGTGTGTGTGTGTGTATGAAGTGAAATGCAAAACCTACCCAGAAACAGAGAGAGATAGAGAAGGAAAGAGAACCAACTGGTGTGTGTCAGGAGTTGATAACATATTGTGGCGAGTCCAACCAACCATTCCATCCATCCGTCCCATTTATATAAGGCAGCCAGTCAGCCTAGATAACATGGTATACATAGAATATAATACATTCCCAAACACACACACACACACACACATGAGCATTTATTATTTTATATATAAAAGTATGGCTGCCCCTATACTACACATAATACTCGTACAACAAATGGGACAATGCCCTTTTCTATTCTATTTTGCTGCCTTTTCACATTTCATACTGAATTGTAATTTCGCACACACACACACACACACACACACACACACACACACACACACACACACACACACACACACACACAGGCACATTTTATATATAGGATAGTAGAGTGTATGATAACAAATCACCCAGTTTGTCCGTGAGTGCACATCATTCCATAACTAAAGGGAATTATTTGTATGGTTAGCTGACGGCACTCGTTTGTGACGAGTTGATGAGTGATAGAAACGTGTGTAAAGGTTATTGTACGATTTAAATTTTTTATTTTATTTATTTTTTTTTTGTATGGGAAACGAAAAAATTGCTTACTTTACTATAATTTACTTTATTTCATTTATTATACACTCTACAGAGGATAAAAGGGTGTACTCAGTTTATCATTCCATTTGTATTACACAGAAGGAGGTGGCGGAGATTCTATACAACAAAAATTAAGTTGTTTTCGATATGTTAGCTGTTTAAATTGGATAAAATCGTACAAGAGCCACGCCCACAATTCACAAGAATCTATTTAACTACCACAAAATATGAGATATAAAATTGAAATTTGTATATATATATATATTTATTTGTAATTCATACACAGATGTGCTAAAAACGGGCGTGGTTGGATAACAAAAATCATTATATCTACCGCAAAAATCCATTAATGAATTTGAAATTTGGTGCACATATATACATATATGAAATATGAAATAATAATAACCCAATGCATCGATTTATCAAAAATGGGCGTGGCGTAATAACAAATGCGCTCTCAAACGACAAAAATTTGCCACAAAAATTGATCTATAAAGTTGATATTTGGTAATTATATATATAATTAGCCCATTTATCGATGTGATAAAAATGGGCGTGGTACAGAACAACTCTGCTCACAATTTACTAAAAACCGTATTTAGCTTAAAAGTTGACTTTTAAGCTGAAACGTAATACATACATTATTAGAGGGCGTATATAATGCCACGCCCACCGTTTTGTAGGTACATTTCGAAGCTATTTATGATTTTTTTTTTTGCTTTTTTTATTATGTGTGAAAATTTTGTACCAAAACTTCTCAAGCAATACGGAAAACATTTGCTAATGAATAAATTTCATTTGAAATCCTTTTTAACTTAATGAAATACGAGGACAACTAGCGTTACGGTTTGAGATTGGCAGCATTTACAACTTCATGTTTAATGAGAATTAAGTATTTTTAGAACAAATTTTCAAAACATACTGTTTTTATGCGGGTATCTTCCACAACCAGAACCAATTTAAACCAAACCAAACAAACCAACCCCCTGTTGTTAACGGCTACTGGTACGTAAAGATTTGTACCCTCTTGCTATTGTTTTTTATTAAAAAAAAAAACTCGATTGTTGGTATGGGTAACCTTTTTTCCTTTAATTGCTAAACAACGCCTCGTATTTTCCACTTAAACGATCAACAATTGATTTGGATTTCATTTGACTCATACTCTCTCCGTCATTTAGCTGGAGTTTCACACGTGTCATCTGTACTTTAGACCTCCATCTATCCATTCATTCATTAGGTAGTCAATCAGTCGGTTAGTCGTAGTGCGTTTAGATTATTGTATAAAATTAAGTGAATTTACATTTCGTTATCAAGACCTCTACCCCCTCTCTCCACAATTCAATTTCATTTATGCAGGATCTTTTTTGAGAAATGATTATTTTTAATTAATTCTAATAGATTCATATAGGGGTAGGATCAATATTTATGGAGATGCAAGACCCTTTTTGTGATGTCAACTATTGTGTAATAAATTTAATGTTCAATTATTTTGTTTCGCATAATTTTTAGATTTGTTGGAAAGAAAGTGGAAGGAAATCTAATATAAATTTTTTATTTGAATTTGAGTTTTAGTTGATACATATATATATATATAATAAGGTACCTGTCACGCCCACTCATGCATATAGGTATAGACATTAGTTTAGGTTTAGCCTAAGCCGAAATTATGTTATCTTCTCTTTATTAATTCTTTTTAATTAGTGGGCATGGCAGATGCTTAAAATTTCGCTCTATTTTAGGGATAATATTCAAGTAAGAGTCACATTTCAACTCGGCATCGAGCTGATGATCCGCCATAGGCTAAACGGATAACAATTAGTTCTAACGCGGCTTCAATATCTACAACAGTCCGTGCATGGGGTTTATGTAGGAGGTTTCTTCATTGGGGGGTAAGATTCCCATTTAAAGGAGACATCTGCTAATATCTCCGATGTTTTTTTATAAAAGAAAAAAACAACGAAGTCCGATTATCTGTCAATTGTAGACGTGTCTTTAATTCAAACCCCTCTAGGGCATCTCTTTGATGATTGAAAACTGCATCAAATTTAAATTTTTTTTTACTAATTTTTACTCATTAAGGGTGTGTCTGTTAACTTATTACGCCCCTTTGAAATTGGAAAATAACTTCATAAACTTATAATGAATGTTGAAACTCTATAAATTTTAAATTAATATTTTATCTCAATTTTTGCTAAAGTAAACATTTCAGAAATAAATACATGGAAATACGGACATTCTTAAATCGACTCAAACTTTCATGATGATCAACAATATATATATTTTTTTAACATTCTCGACTCTTTTTTCTAAGTGTTACAAACAGAATGATAAACTTATATTATATTTTGTCTACTCACTCACCCTTTCCTTTATCTCTTCATGTAATTTAAGAACTATTTGACTGTAAAGTCATTTGTATTTCATTTTGAGGCGTGCATGTAATTGCATTCATACGGTAATTTTTCAATTCAATTGTTGTAGAAAACACGAACAAAGCAAATGACAAAAAAAGTCAATGATTTAATCACTCTGTCAAGCTCATAACAGCAACAATAACAACAACTTGTTGATCATGAAATGATTCTAAGAAAACACGTGGTTTTGGTGCAACAATGCTATGGTTGTATAATCGATTAAAATGGTTTAGGGAGCCCATGTGTGGATGTTTTTTCATCCTTTTACGTTCATTGTTGTTCATTTGAAGCCTTCTATTGTTGGTGTTCGTATGTTTTTATATTTTATTCATCCTGTTGCTTTATTCTTCTTCTCCTTAAATTGTTTGTTATTGTTATTGTTGTTGTTGTTATTTATGTTGTTATTAGTTTTGTTATTTACTGCCTGAAAGGCGTTGTTTTGTTTAATGATTTCTTTTGTTATCACATGAATTTTTTTCTTCCTTTCATTTCTGATTTTTTTTTTATTATTTCATGCACTTATAAAGGAAGTCAGTTATCTTATACATATACGATATATAAATACATATATATATTTTTGTTCATTTGATATGTGTTTTTTTTCTTTGCTTTTATAATAATATTGACTCTTATAAGTAATGTCCGTCTGTCAATCCATGTAATCAATCAATTTGTAATCAACGTACAGGACACAATTTTGAATATTTTCAAATGAAATTTGGTATATTTATGTCTTTTAGACACAGGATGATCACTTTTGAAAATGGACACAATCGGTATTTTTTAGAGACTCCTACCCATATAACATCATCATTTCAAATAAATTTTTATATGAAGAAAATTCTCAATTCTTAATATTTTTTTGGAAAAAATGTCGCAAAGAATCGTTAATTATCTCATTAATTAACTATAATAGAGTTGAGCTGGATTCGACTATTTTTAGAACTCCTTCCCATACAACATCTTTTCATGCAGAAAATCTTTATGTGAAGAAAATTCTCAATTCTTAATAGGTGTTGAAACAATTTCGTGAAATATAGTTTAATAATTATTTGTAACAAATTTGAACCGAATCAGGCCATTTTCAGAACTCCTTTCCATATAACGAAGTGACTTTTATGTGACAATGACTTGAACAAAAAATAAATCGTATAAAAATAGATGCACAAAATCAAGATTGTTTGTTTATGAAACATTATTTACTAACATTTATCATTTGTTATGAAAAGTCTAAATCGTCTTCGGGTCTCTGCAAGTCCATTCGTAGAAATGATCGTAAAAAAAAATGACAAATTTCGAAAAACATTTCTTGTTGTATTCCTTGATCCATCATCTTTGTATTTTTCCTAACATACAACACTAAACAATAAACTTCAAAGCACTTGTTGATCTCCATAGAGTCTTGTTTCCCTCCCTTTTCTTAGTTAGTTCCCGGGTGTTTATTCATTATCGAGATTTCTTTGTGAGAGTGTCTGCCTTTGTTGTTGTTGAGAAGACCTTTTAACTTTATGACGTTTTTGACTTTGCATACTTTTTTCCTTTTATTCGTTTTACTTGTTCGTGTTATACATACACACACATATATATATATACGCGTGTGTGGTTGTATTGTTAGTTTTTAATCTTTTCCTTTAATTTCAACATGATCTCATATTCAATGTTGAGGCGCATACCTCTGCAACGCAACCATCTCGCATTTATGTGGTATGATGTGAGGAAGCATGCGTACGAGTAAAAGTTGAGGATCAGTTTGCTTCTTTCCCGTCGTTTACATAGTGTGTGTTTGTCGTGTGCAAGGCAAGCGATCTTTGTTTACATGCACGAATGTGTGCGTATATTCGTGTATGGCTGTGGAAGAGATTTACATAAATAATGTTCATATTCCTGATTGTCCGTTTCGTTGCTGAATGTATTGTTATTGTTGTTTGTTTATTTGTTTTTGTTTTTGTTCTTCTATTATATAACTAATGTTTTCTAGGCTCTCCTTGCCGCTGATACAGTGGAGGTCAATAAACTCGTACATGGGGTTAATAACCGATTTCTTTATTATTTTCTTTTTTTTTTCTTCAGAGTTTTCTAAGAACAAAGCAGATAAAGAATAACAAAATATCACACAATACAAAGCAGGCTTAATGGTGGAATTATCAAAAAAAAAAAGAAAAAAAAACTAAAGGAATGAATTTCGTAAAGATCTGTATGGTGTGTCATTAAGGACAATCAATTAATCAACAGTGACGGCATGGATTTTAACAATGTTGTCATTTTGGGGCACAAAAGGAAGTCATTACCCAACAATCTGATGAGCGTTTCAAAATCAAAGCCACCATTAACAATCAGTACCAAGGTTATTAAATAATAATTTTAACTTTTTGTTGCTTTACTAAGCTTACAGCATCCAGAAGAGGGGGATACTACAATATAATATATTTTTCAATAAGGACATAACAATTTTGTATTTAAATAAAAATATAAAATAAATAAAATTCCTTCAGTTTTTTCAGGTTTTCTAATACTCAATAGTGTAAAATGTTTGCTAGGTCAACTATTTTTTATTATTCCTTTCTAAAAATAAATTAATTCTCCTCTTAAAAGCAATTTCTTCCACCCTCTAAGTTATTTTTTGTTTCTTTCAGTAGCTTTGTTAAACTTACCCCCGTGAAGCGATCTCGTCACAAATGATAATTCGTCACGACATGTTTCGTATGATGAAACAAGAAAATAAAAACTGCGGGTGTCAATATTAAAGCGGAAATCGTTGAAGGAGGGTAAAGCAAAAATCATCCAAAAATATCAAACAATTCAAGTCCTTGTAATATTGTGTTACTGTGCAGTTAATTTTATTATAATAACATTTTTGTTTAATGCAAAAACCACAAAACTAACTTCAGCTGAATATGAGGGCACACACCATACGTTGTGAATTTATTACATTTTAGATTAAATTTATGTATGCGTTCATTTCCTTTCATGTTAGTCCGTTTCAAACTTAAGAAGAATAAATATGAGATCAGAAATAAACATATACGAGGGTTGAAGGAAAATTTCCAGCATTACGCGACTGATAAATTCAAACGTAAAATAGGTAAAAATTATTCAAATTAAGGGCCCATTGTAGTATATTTTACGAATACTTGGTACTTCTAAACACTCACAAATGGTGGGTGTGGCTCATATTGGATTACATCCTACAATAATATTTTATATCGTGAGCATGTCTGTTATTCCACCACGTCCATTTTTGGCATATCGATGCATGGGATAACTATAGATATGTTTACCAACTTAAAAACTTAAACCTAAACATTTGTGACTAATAGATGATAGATTTTTGTAAATTGTGGGTGTGACTTTTGACCGATTTTGCCCAATTTCTATAAAGAAATTCAATATCTCAAAATTTAGGACTTTGAAAATGACAACAATAGACAGACACACGGACATACATATCTAGATCGATTCAGTTTCTCCCCCCCATTGCCTGTGAAGGGTACAAAATTGAAAACTTTTAACAAAATCACAAAAAAAAAGATCTTAGTTGAGGATTTAATGCCACAGGGAAGTGCTAAATGGTACTTGAACAAGAAACTGTAAATGTCCAAGTGAGTGGATATTATGAATTATAAGAAATATGAGAAAGAAAAAGTAATATGAAGAAAAACAGTATACACTCTACATACACAATGCAACACAAATAAATGTAATATTTCCCTGTCGTCTAATTAGTTTACTTTATAAAAAAGAAAAAAAAAAAAGCGAAAACAAAATTCATTTCCTGCTCTGACCAAAAGCCAGTAGTAAGGTAAGCAGGCAGGCAGGCAGGCAGGCAGTCAGCCAGCCAGAGAGCCTGTGAGTTAGCCCAACAGGCAAACAACAGAGTACAAGTACAAGTAAGTGTGAATGTGTGTGTGTGTGTGTGTGTGTTGGTTTATATAAATTTATATAAAGAAGCCACCAGCCAAAGTGAACTTATTGCGTTAATATTGTTTAAATGATTGTGGAATTGTATTTCACAACCAGACAATAGCAACAGCAACAGAAACAACATAAGCAACAGCAATACAACAAATACAAAATAATACATCTTCAAATTGCCAGTTGCATAAAAATAACTGGTTGGTTGGCTAACTAACTCAGTAAGCTTAACATACTTAATCAGTTGAATAAAGTCTCGATCTGATTGACCAACTACTAGTTGCAATAGTTAGATGACATTTACCACAGAGATGGTTATTAGCAACCGTCATGCCAAGTGATGACACAGTATTGGTATTAGTAGTTCAGTTGTTTAATCCATAAAAAGTTACCTCAAGGCATTACTTATAAGTAATAATTTATTAAATATCATTTAGGGTCTTCATAATCAAGTGCACTTGCAACACTAGCTTTTTAATGACTGCTATGTAGTGTAAAGTAGTAAATTACATGTTTAGCTATTAATTGATAGGATAATAATAACATCTCCTTTGTATTGATGATGTGTAGAAATATAACAAAAACAAATCTTAAATACTCTCCACCTTTAATTGAAAATAATGGGCTCGTCAGGTACATAATTACTCTCCCTAATAGTGTTTGTGTTGCGTATCAGCTTAAAAGTTGAGTTTGAAAACGGATTTTCATAAATTATGGGCGTATTAGTTATTCGATTACGCCCATTTGTGGCACATCCATAGAGTCGATAATTATAAATTTATAACTTTATAGATAAATTTTTGGGGTATATGTTTTGGTCGTTGTCATTTGAGGGCGTGTATAATATCCGACCATGCCCATTTTTCACACATCGATAAGTGGCATAACTATAAATAACTAGACTAATTTTCAATTTTATAGCTTTTTCAAATATTTCGGCCTTTACATATATTTGTTTTATTGTGGGCGTGGCCTAATATAAATAGAGATCTGCGTTTTAAAAGTATCTGTACAAAATGTCAGCTTAATATCTTAAAACTTACGACTGTGAGAAAGTCAATCACAGACACACACAAGGACAGACGGACAAATATGCTGATCAGAAATATATATACTTTGTAGAGTCTCTAACGCCTCCTTCTTGGTGTTGCGTACCGAATGACAAACTTATTATTATGCAAAAAGTACACCAATTTGTCTACATTATGAGGGAACGTTTTATGGTATTTTGTAAATCAGTAATTTCTACGATTTCTTTATGTGTGTAAATGTATGTATGTATGTATTAAAGTAGTTTTATGATGGCTTTTCATTTCCTTTGTGGTTAACTTTTATGTGTTATTGTTGCTGTTCATCACATGACCTGATTTAAGTGCCACTCTCAACAATTGTAAATATTGTGTGGAAGGGGTTTTTGTTTTTTAGCTCCATGTACGTATTATATGCAGTGAATCTCTGTCATAGTTTGGAGTTCTGTACAATCTGTACAATATATGGAGCATACAGCCATAAATGTGTTACATTTAATACCACCCAGGCTGTACATAATATTATACAAGAAATCCAACACTAGGCACTAAATCACAGCAATAATAATAATAAGGTTTCAAACGGTCGACAATTGTGTACAATTGTTCACTAACCGTGACAAGTATCAAAGTACACACAATTGTGCAACATCCAGAACAAGATATTTCCATCCTTCCCTACTCTTGCATCACCCCTTGCTCTAGACAACAAGTGTTTAGCACTTGGGTGTAAAGTGTGGTGAACAGTTTTCCTATAAGTTCAACACATTACTCATCTCACTTAGTTTGCTATTGAGTTTATTACTCTTAAGGTAAATGCCAGTCGGTTGCTCACATCAGATGAGTCTTTTACCCAACTCCTGAAATGGGGTTAACATTTAGAGCCTGAACCAGCCAGTCAGCCAGCCAGCCAGCCAGCCAACCAACCAGCTAGCCAGTCAGCCTGTTTAGTAGCAGGCGTTGGTAAGTTATGTATAAACATCTATTTCTACATTGTACAAAGTGATCATAATGTTGCTGCTACTGCTTTAGCCACAAATTCAACTTGTACTGTATAGGTGAACCAGTGCAAGTTGCAAAAATCTAAGCCAGTGTTGTTCATTCCTGGTAAATGGACTAAATTGCCAAAGACTGCCGTTATGTATTTTATGCACATTTCCACGTTTTATGGTTATATGGTGGCGTGGATGTGATGGAATGTTGTATGTATTTAGGCATCCTGCTCTCCATTTGAACAAGCCTTTCTTATACTCATATACATAGTAGGGTACTGCAATAATATAATTGTAAAAATAAAGTATCATTAAACATGTACCAGCAATACTTACCGTTTGAACGGTTTCATTTAAATTAAAGTTACGTTACGTGTTATGTTTGAAACAATAAGAAAAATTGTGTAGACAACCAATCATCCCAAGCTTTTTAGTCTTCTTTCCATCTGGCGACAATGTTCATGCATTGAAAAAATCTTTACAAAGACAGAGTTCTCTGCATCATTTCTACCTACTGTTTACAATCTGTTTAGGCTGCTTAGATCTAAGATTTAATAGTCGATCATTTTCACCACACCCTTCGGTGTCTTAATATACTTTACAAGCTGTAGAATGCTGGTTCAAGTCCAGCTAAGGATGAAAATTAAAAAGCTTTTTACATTTTGAACCATTCGAAAGGAAACTTTTTCATTCTGAAAACCTAACCTTGCATTTCGTATTAAAAATAGCGCACATTTGGAATGGATGTATGGAATACTTAAAAAGACAGACGAACCGCCAAACATGATTAAATTAACTTAAAAAGATACCATTCGGATAAAAAATACCACTTTACTAAATAAAATTAAGAAAAATTTAAGAAAAAGGAAAATGAAAATTTAAAAAAATTAAATCAAAAAATTAAAATTAAACATATTAATTTTAAATGATTTTTTTTTTATTAAAACTAAATTAAAATTGAAAAATAGCTAAAATTAAAAAAATTGAAATTAAAATAAATAAATTAAGTAAAATTAAAATAAAAAATACAAATAAATTAATATATAAAAAATTAATCAAAATCAAAAAATTAAATTGAAATTAAAAAAATTAATTAAAAATAATTTAAAATAAAAAAATAAATCAAAATTTAAAAAATTAAATTGGAATTGAAAATTAATTAAAATTAAAAAAATTTAATTCAAAAAAATTATGTATAAAAAAATATTAATTAAAATAGTACAGTCGACAGTATTTTTTTAAGGATATCACACAGAGACATCCTTCTTTAGCTCCCTGAACGAACAAAGAATTTAAATAGAAATAATATTAAAAAAAATTAATCAAAAGATACAAAAAAAGTGAAACCCTTGAATTTTTTTATATGAAAACAAACATGGAGGCGACCCTTTAAATACACACACTTTTGATAACGCCAAGAATGAATAATCAAAAATCTAAAGAAACTCAAATATGAAGAAGAAAAAAAAGGAGATAAAAATCAAAATATATAGTAAACAAATAAGCAACAAACAACCAACTTCACACATTCATACTGTATACAAATCCTTAAGTTGGGAATATGTCAAGGGTAGCAGGTAAAATATTTGAATGAGTTGATATTGTGTATAAGAAATGTGGCAAGAAGGTCCTTGGCTACAGAAAATCAACTTCACATTTATATATGTGGACACGTCTTGATTGTTTTTTATCTTATACACATTTTAATCAATGCAAGATAAAGTGTACACACACCAACATCAGGACATAAGCTTGACAGACAAACTGGTTTTCTTCGTGCTGCACTCAACTCCTGGCTTTGCAGTAACAGGAATTCGTTACTTGTCGACTTGATATAAAATAATAATAATAATAAAAAGAAATCAACAGCTTTTCAACATATATTTATATAAATGAGAAACGGTTAAGATCGAATTTGATGGCTACGGTTTGGAAAAAGTAGTGCAGAAGTTTTCATTATATTTATTTAATTTATTAGAAATATTTCTTCGTCGTTCGTTCTCATTCAGAGATTTTTTAACAAGTTAATCTTTTAGTCGTAATTCTGAATATGTTTAACAGTGGAACGAGTCAAACTATTTATACCCTTCACCTAAGATAGGGCGTAAAATAAGTTTGTTGTTCTGTTTGCAATGTTAGAATGAGGCGTCAGAATTTCTTTCAAACTTCTAGATCTAATTGTAAATTTCCCTTCGTATCTGTCTATTATTGACAGTCTCAAGGTCGTGTATTTAGCGATATTAAACAAAAATTTTGTATATTGTAGGCAATTATGTTTTCTGCACTTAAATTACTATTTATACTGTTTGGCAAAATTAAATGAATGCCACGCCCACCATTAATAATTAGCCCATTTATTAATGTGCCAAAAATGAGCGCGATAGGAAACGATCAGAAACGACCAAAATATACAAAAACACATTTTTATTCTAGAATCCGACAAAAGTTGATCAACATTACTTAAACTATTAAAAAAAGGTAATTAGGTACCTGCCACGCCCAAAATTTGTACACAGTAGTGTATAATATACAAAATTCGGTTTAAACCAAACTTAGTTTTAAGTTCATTTGAAATAAAAAACTTTTATAAAGATCCCATAAGAAGAAGTGATCTTATTAAGCAGAGCTAAGATGTATAAAATTTTTACACATAACTTATGACAAACTTTTTATTCATATTTGTTTCATTATAAAAAGTGAAAAAATTAAACCAGTTCCACGTGGTTTACCTGCTCGTTAGGATTTACGAGTATACTTTTTTTTAACCTTACTACGTTTATAGCCCTTTCCTGGTCATCACTGTTTCTGTATTATATATAAAAATTTCCTTTTAAACGGGTAAACTCGTTGTTGTATCGTTTACGTTAAAGAGTTCATCCTAAATGTGTGCGCTTCTTAGTAAATAGGGGAGTAAAAGACGTAAAAATGATAAAAAAAAAATTAATGATAAATTTAAGGAATATAGGAAAAGAGAAGTTATCCATTGAACTATAGCATTGTGCTGCTTACTTATTTTCATCAATATTTATTGTCATCAATTTCATCTCGCTGTTATGGTCTTTGGAATTCATATAGAGTTTATAATAAGTTTGTCATTCCATTTAAAATACTCAGGAGTATGCACGATCAGCAAACAAATACAGAATCTATCTATGTAGTCATATATGTCCGTATGTCCATCAGTTGTTGGCACTCTCACAATTGTTAATTTAGGGATATTGGAATGGAATTTTATGTACTTCTAGTTCCTACAAGTAGACTGCTATTTAAATCGAACAAAATCGTTTAGGAGCCACGCCCATAATGCACAAAATTCCACTTATCTGCCACAAAAATTAACGTAAACTTCGTATACATGTTTATAAATACACTTTTCATCGATGAACCAAAAGTGGGCATGGTCGTATGACAGAAATGCTCAAAATTGACAAAACTCTATTTATCACTCACAAAAGTTGTGTTATGAAGTTGAAATTTGGAGCATGTATTAATAATTACCTTATTCTTCGATGTACCAAAAATGGGTGTGATTGGATAAAGAATACCCCCACAATTTAAAAACAAATTGTAATTAGTGTAAAACTCGACTTGTAGTTAATAGAACGTAATCTTGTACCTACCACGCCCATTGCTTATAGGTAGATGTGAGAGATATTTAAGATTTGGTCTAAGTCAAATTTAGTTTTCTTCCTTGTTCTCTCTCGTCTATTATTCTATAGTATGGCAAGAAGGAGGCGATAAGAAAGCGTAGAATATCTTGAAAGAAATAAATAGGGCGGCCGGCCTTGCTTACACTGATTTCAATTCTAATGCTGAGTCGCTTGGTTAAGTACAAGTTACTCACCTTAGATCAGTTATGATTTACTAGGGGTCTAGGGTATAGAAAAATATAATTATTTAGGTCACACATATTTTCCTTTAGTTTTCCATGAATGAATGTTATGCGGGCATAGCGTTCATCAACTTTAACAAAATACTGATTTTTTTTCACGCATAACCGATTTTTATCCCCTATACATTTAGTGGAAGCTAAACTAGTTGAGTCATTTCGTTGACAAAACCTAGCGGTAGACGACAGGGATCTTATTCAATATATCCAGACTTGATTTATTCTAAAATCTGATAAGATGTCAAGGAGGTTTATGTGGCCATCCATTGAAATGTTGATACAAATTTTATTCTGTATAAAGCAAACCTTCAGACAAAGTTAGCATTTGTGCGACTTCAAGGTGATGCAGTAATAATAAATAAGTGGAAAATTTCAGTAATAAAAAGAAAAACTTAACCCAAATAAGATAAATGGCGGAAAAACTGTAAAATGAACATTGTTTACAACATTAGAAGCATAACATACACACCTCTCCGGCAGGGCAGTATGTCTATGCCTTAAAAGAGAAAGAAAAACAGATAGGAGACGAATAAGAAGAAGAAGAAGAATACATTTATTCAAAACATCTCAAACCTCTATATAGGTAAAAAATAAACAAATACCACGACACATCCAAACACACATAAGGAGGGCACAAGTAACTGCACGTACGTACTCCATCAGCAACGTTCGTTGTGGTTGAGTTGTAATAATAAGAAAAAGAAGGAAAACAAAAATTAAAATAAAATAAAAAAAATATGACAAATTTCTGAAGAACATTCTACTCCATAGAATATAAATGTGATGACAAAATTTGACTCGCCAGTTGATGATATATATACAAACCATACACACATACACACAAGCACACAAGCAGACAATTTTGACACTTTAAGACTAAAAGAAATATTCATGCGCCAGACAGAGATGGAAAATATGATTGCAGTTATTCGTCATGTATTGTTTTGTTGTATTACCGTTGTTATGCGATATAAATGCAAATGCAGCAAATTATGGAAATTTTCTCGCAAACTCATTTCTTACGATTTGAAGCACATTGAAGCAAAAATTTTTATCTCTCTAAAATAAAAATTTAACTGTGAAGTTGAAATTTGGTATATACGAGTATAGGAATAATTAGTGGGAAAAATGGGCAAGGTCGGTTAACAGACACGCCCATTAAACAAATAAAACAAGAGAAAAAACGAAATTTTAATCTTAAATAATCTTCGCATGTAGTGGGCGTGGCAGATATATAAGTACGCCCTCTAATAGTGTGTGCATGTATTATGAATTAGCTTCCAAGTAAAATTTTACGCTGATTTTGTTTTGTTTTTTTTTTATAAATTGTAAGAGTGTCTCTGGTCATGCCCATTTTTGGTACATTGATGGATAGAATTATTATACAAATGCTTGGCAAATTTGAAGGTCTTAGCTTTATTTTGGTAACAGATACATTAATTTTTCTCGATGATGGGCGTTCCTGATATCCGACCATGCCCATTTTCGGTTTAACAATGGGCGAGCTAATTGTTTACTAAATTTCAATTTAATAACTCAATATTTGTCGAAAATAATAAAATTTTTGTTCATTGTGGGCGTGGCTCTTGACCAATTTTGCTTTATAAGAACCCCATAATCTCTTTGTACCGAATTCTAGCATTATTTCACAATTTTTGTGACCTTGAGAGGGCCAACAATAGACAGAATAGACAGACGGACATGTTTGAATTATCTGAAATTTTAATAAAAACCCTAATGTCATATCTGTTTCTCTGCGATTACCTTTTAATTTGATCTCCTTCGTATTTGGAATGAAATTTCTTTTAATTTACAGTGAAAAAGGGAAAAAAAAATTCCCCTAATTTGGATTTTTTGTTAAATACAAATAATCTTCTTATTAATACATTTGAAAAGAACTGACTCCCTGCCATTCATTCAAAAACTAGAAAGTCATTTTTGTATAAACGATCCTTAAATGTGTGTTCCTTTCTAAAACCATAATTACTTAAAGGATAGATAGATAAACTGAAAGATTGACAGCATAAAACAAATTTTTTTAAACGTTTACTTATTCACGATGCAGTGGTGTTAAGGTTATGTGGCGATGTTACAATGTTACAATGTGGGGGTTGATATAAACTATAAACTATAAAAAAAAAAGAAATTCTTCTTTTATGCTTAACATTCAAAAAATCAAACATTAAGCCACCACCAGCAAAATGTGATTATTACCAGCTACAACCATTATCGCCACCAACACAATATTCCCTCCTTCGGTGTGAGTCAGTGAAGCGACAGTTAAAAATAAACCAGAATAACTTGTTGAGCGACCGCGTAACATAAAGCAAGCAAAGTAAGCAACAACTCTTTTTTTCTTTTTTTGTTCGGTTTTATATGGCATCAGCAACAGGATTGCTGCTCAATTGTATGTATGTACGTATGTACATGTTTAAGGCAAACTACAATAATAATGAAAGGGGGAGCACCAGTAATCCTGTTTTCAATGTTTTCGTTCGTTTGTTTGTTTGTTTGTCTTCGTTTCTTCATAGATTAAAAATAATTTCAGTGCTTGGGTATAGAACCAATGTGGGCATTGTTGCGTGTTGAACGGGGGGGGTCGTCGGCCAAGTAAAGGATTTTGTGTTGATTTGTTTCTACATTACACATTAAATGTAGAATTTTCATGGGAAAAACTTGATTCTGTTTTTCTTACTTGAATACGTACGTGCTCGTCTGTAGGGGAGGTCAACCATGACGATCCCGAGAATTTTATATTTCTCATTTTTTATGTTTGGGTTGATTTTCTAAACGCGTCACTAACCTTAAAAGCTACAGGTGTTTTATTGTTTTCTGGAACTTTGGTTTTTGGTCCGGTTAAATGGCAGAAAATAACTTATTTAATGATTTCCTCTTTGTAACCATTAGCTAAACAAGCTGGTAGGGAGGTCTTCCCTATTATTAGTCCTAACCTATGAATTTGCAAACTTTATAAGTATGAGTACGTTTTTTGTAAATTGTGGGCATGTCTGTTATGCGACCCCGCCTATTTTTGGCATATCAGTGTAAGAGGTAATAATAAATATTTCTACCAAATTACAATTTAATAGCAAAACTTTTATGGCAGAAATTTTTTTAAATTAGTTGTGGGCTTTTTTGTTATACTACCACGCCTATTTTTTGCACAACTGTGAATTAATTAATTACAAATATATCAATTTTCAACTTTATAGGTCAATTTTTGTAGCAGTTGAATAGAATTTTGTTAAATGTGGGCGTGGTTCTTATCCATTTGCGTTCAGCAGCTTAAAGTGTGCAAAATTTCAGCTCAAAGTTTTGACAACAACTTGAAACTGCAATCCCAGGGCCACAGTTCAAATAAAAATGTGAAGGATATTTAAGATTTGGCCCAAGTCAAATATAGTTTTCTACTTCTATGCTTTATATAAGCATAAAATTCAAAACTGACATTGATGTCTTTAAATCTTAGACAGGGTCTCATAGGAATGACTTCTTACAAGCTTAAAAGCTCCTTCGCCTGTGCCAACAACCTCGACTGTCATGGTAATACTTTTAACTGTTAATTATGGGTTATCACATCAACATAATAGATGAGTTCAAATCAAAACTCTTACACTTTTGTCGTTTACCTAGATTTGAACCCCTGTACCACAGCGTGGAGAGTTGACACAGAGGAAACATTGCTCAACGCAGCTGCTGAAAGAAAACCCGCTTAAAATCGTGACACATTTAATTTTTTTTTTTTTAATTTTTGTTTAATTAAAGCAGTTTTGCTTAATTTTATCATAGTACCAAACAATATATAGAATCCATCAATACTTCTGTCAAGCTTGACTTTGAAATTCAATTTTTACAAAAGACCGAAAAATAGACGGATGGATGGACATACGGGTATAAATTTAATCAGAATTTCAAAATGTTTGAGAATATATCAACAATTTACTAGTAAAACTAGATAACTGCACTTTTTTTAATAATTCGAAGTTAAGTATGTTTTCGGTTAAACTTAACAATGTTCGAAAATCATATTAAAACCTTAACATGAACTTTAAAATAAATATGTTTAGATGGAAAACTTAACGTTTTATTATGTTTTTTCCAATATTTAAAATTAAATTTCAGCTCAGCAGTTCAGTTTGTAAACATAAGTCATTTGAATACAGACTTTTATGCGGACGTACGGACAATTTTTCTTTCATACGACCTTTCCGATAGATTCTATTGAATAAAAATGTTTTATACTTTCTGTATAGCTTCCTTTGGGCGGGCAATTACAAACGTAATAATCAGCTCAGTATCCATTAATTACTAAAGTGGACGAAAACTGAAAACATCCTTGAAAACTCTAATTTTATAACATATCCCTCGTTTGGTAAAAAAAAAAAAAAAAAAAAAAATTACCAAAAATTTAACAATCAACGAACGCAGTAAATTCTAAAGTAAAAAAAAAAGTCAGTCGCCATACGAACAAAAACAAATAATTTGCTGAGATCACCCTTCCCTATATATGTATATAGGCTACCAGTGTACGTTTATTATAAAGTCCTCTACAAACAACAGAAATCAAAGGAATTTTTAACAATCCCCCTTTAGAGTAAGACTCACACACTTACATACATTGTATGGATACACACAAGTATATATTTATGAACTTTTTTTCCATAATTTATCTTATATGTATAATAATATCAACCATTTGCATTAACTCGCCATAGGATGCTTGCCTTTTGGATGTGTAAACATTTCAGTTCGTATTCCTTTATGGGCAGCAATAGCATCATCACCACCACCACCACCACCAATAATTGCAACAACAATAATAACAAAATTGATTGGTTTCCTTTTTCTTTCTTATTGTTATTGTTATTGGTTTTGTTGTTTTTGTTGTTTGATTATAGCGTTTTCTAAACACAAGGGGGAGATTTTATTTCACGTTTCATAACATAAAACATTACACACCACACAACACCACACCACTTCATATATATATAATAAATGCCACAAATCACACACAAAGTGAACCCTTCTTCTTCTTCATTTTCTTCAGTTTTATTTTGTAGACTTTTTTTATCTGCACAACAGTTTCAATTCACTTCAATTCAGTGCATTTAAGTGTGCTGTTGATTCTGTTGCTGTTTACTGTTGCTGTTGTTGTTGCTGTTGCGCACTCTCTTTTGCTGCTAATATTCACCCGTCACGAAGTCTGTTGCGTTGTACGAATATTTTTTAGTTTGTGTTTGTGTTTGTTTGCATGCTTTTAAGACTTTTGACTTTAATGTTCGTTACGTGTTCGTTTTATATACGATTCTTCAAAACTTCAAAACTTCACAGAGTCACAGTTACAGTCGGTGTCAGTTCAGAGGATACACGGTTTCGCAATCATTTTTACATTCCAATGTGAACAACGCACAAAACTTTAGCGAAAACCCAACCCAAACAATTTGCTTTTGCTGCTGACATATTATAGGTATGTGCGTATGTGAACGTAGAGTCCTCCTTTTATTAAGTAACTGATTTTTTTTTTTTTTGTATATTTTTTAGAGACTTATAAGAGGATATTTTTATTAGTGCATATTAAGTAGATATGTTTTTATACTCTCCTTATAGTAGGGGAGGTATACTAAGTTTATTAAGCCTTTGGCAACACTTGGAAGGAGACGTCAGAAATCTCACAATATATAAATATTCTTGATCAGCATTAAAAACTAAGTCGAACTAGATATGTCTGTCCGTCCATGAATCTTGGTTGTTCTACAAACACTTCTGGTTTCTGTCAAATTAATCAAGTGTCACGCCCACAATAACCAAAAGTCTATCTGTTAACCACAAAAATTGAACTATTAAGATATCTGATACTTTTTTTATATAAAGGGGGATTTTGAAACTTTTGAAAATACAAAAAAGTGTAGAAAAATAAAAATTTTCATTTTCAAAGAAAAACATTTTTGATGGTTGGACTTGACCAACGATAATATTTTCACTTGTTTTGTTGGTTGGAAAAGCCTCGTTAGGAAAGGCTTTGAATATTTCGAATAAAAAATAGACCTTTAGAAGGATAAAACTCACATTTTATTATGGCGATCAATTTATTATCACTTTATACTTAAAATAAATAACCATGTCCGTCTGTCCGTTTGCGTAATGTAAATTTTGTAAGCACACTAAAGGTAGCATTTTTTTTTTTAGATATTTCGATTAAATTTTGTACAAAGGTATGTTTTGGTCCAAAGAAGAACTATATAGAAAATGAACTGAATTGGACCATTTTTAGAACCCATTGCCATACGAATATAAAAACTATTCGTAATAATTTCAATGCAGCTGAAGTGTTAAAATTAAAATTAACATTAATTTAACATTAAAAAATATAATTAGGAGTGATGTGGCTATTTTTAATGATCGTTGCTGCACATATCTCTTTGTTTAAAAACACTTATAGGCGAAAACAGAAGGATTGCATAAAAGGTGGAAAACTTTAATGTAAGACCTTGTAAATGTTGCTGTTGTTAAGAAAATTTATATAAATATATAACATCTGTAGTATTATACAGAAAAGCAATTACCATTGCACCCAATTTCCGTCCTGCTGTCTATACGCTTAATCCAGGTGGTATCCAGGTGGTGTAAAGTAGACAAAAATAAAATTAAATAAAAAAAAATTATAATTTACATAAATGCTGTTCGCATACATTGCGCGCGTGTGTGTGTGTGTCCAATGCCTACAAAAACACTAGTTTTTCTCCGCACTAGATGGAGGATATAATGTGTTGGGTATGTATGCTACATATTGTCGGATAATTTCATAAAATGCATGCGTTGGTTGAATTTCTTTATATGTTAAGATACACAAGAAGAAGAAAAATTTAACTAGAAAAGTATTGCTGTTGTTGATGCTGCTGCTAGCACTACTTTGTTGTATACTAACGTTTGCACTCCTTTGCTATGCCGTACATACATTAATAATACGCAAACGCAGCCTTACGCATATGAATAGATATTGAGTTTGTGCGTATGTATGTTCTGTTCATGCCTGGCAAGTCATCTATGACTATATACGATCGTATTATACAAAAAAATGTAATATGTTGTTGTTGTTGTTGTTGTTGTTAAGTATTTATCTTGAAATAAGTTCAATGTACTGAAGTTACCTCTCAGCCTCCTAGTGATTGTACCATATAGAAAAAAAAAATCACTTTAGTCGTTTATTCCTGCTTTGTAACGTTGTTGGTTGATGGTGTGTGTTGTGTGTTTGTATGATTGTGTGTATGCTGCTTCACCCTACTGCTTGCTCCTCACAAAACAACACACACACACATATATACACTTACATATAGCAACATCCACTTTCTAACAGGCGACAGCCCAATCCAATCCATTTCATTTCAATGCAATCCAGTCGCAGCGCATAGCATCGCCTCACAATCCTTTTGCTTGCTTTTGATCGCTACACCGTCATTTACTGCCGACGACTATTTTTGTTGTTGAGTCATTTTTTTTGTTTTGTTTTGTTTTGTTTTGTTTGTTGTTGTTGTTTTTTTATATCATACACATACACATCCACAAATACATACAATGTTACAATCTCCCCCTTTCTTTGTTAGCAGAAGCAACAGCAGCAACAGCGGCATGTAACTTGTTGCTATTGCTCTGTGGTGGTGTGGCTGTTGCCTTCTCTATATGTATTGTATTGTTTTGTATTGTAGTTGTGGTTGCCCTGGACTCGCCTTTTTCATTATATGGAATTGCCTTTTACTTCATTCCGGTGCCAAGTATGTGAATGGATGGATGTTTGTACTACGATTTTGTATTTTGTGGAAAAATGACTGGATCTCATTTTACACACACACAACCCAATCTGGGACAATCGGCCGCATATCGCAAAGTACATGCACGTAATATAGAAAAAGGCAAACACAGCGGCGTAAGTGAATGAGTTGGAGGGGCGACAATGATCGGCCAGTATGCATGCAAGATACAAAAATACCCCAAAGCTCGTATCTTTAGTTTTTTTTTTTTTTAATTTTTATTTTAACAGCATAAGCATTTCTATACAATTGCAGTGTTTGTATGTATGTGTGGTTGGGTTTCTCTTTAGAGTTTTATTTTTTTTTTCGTTTTTTTTTTTTTCCTTTTCTATATAAAGGAGCAACAGGAATTATTGTTTTGCACAGAAGGTATACATACAAACAGACAGTCGCTCGTTTTCTTTATAATTTTCTCAACATCATGTTATTGTATATATTGTTGTTGTTGCTTTATTTTATATGGTGTGTTGCTTTAGTTGAGTGTGTGTGCGTGTGTGTCTTTGCAGTGCCTGCGCTTTGGGAGGCTTTGAATTTCACTGCGGATGGATGGACGGATAGATGGATAGTTTGGATTGTGTAGATTTGAAAGAAGGAAATGTAAACAATTGAGCGTAGGCAACCTTATGAGGATGACGATGGTAATGATCATTAAAAAGCACTTGTTTGTTTGTTTGTTTGTTTGTTTGCTTTTGTTTAATGTAACTAAAGAAGAAATATCATCCTCTGGCTTTATCATGAATTTCTTTTATTTCTTGCCTTTATTACATGTTGACTTTTTTCATACTTATGCACGATACATATACATATGTATGAGCTTGTATATATGTGTATATTCATTGTAATACAAATGTTCATATGTTTGCTTTAGTCTTGTGATGAATTCCTTTTCAGAAAATAGAATTTACGTAAAAAATTTTCGGCTTATATGAAGGTTCAATATGTAAAGAAATGTTGTCCATCTAAATTTTTACACCTTTCTATACTCTACAGCAGATTTGTTATACATTTGCATATGTTTCACTTATTTTGTCCTACGTCCGGTAAGTTTGCCTCCCCGTCCTTTCCTTTTCTCCTTATGTGCAGTGCATTTTGTCCTTATGTCCAAAAACATTATCCTTAGGTCCAGACATTTTTCATTTCGTCCAAAGAATGTTTTCTTTATGTCCAGTAATTGTGACCTTATTAAAATTTAAGTCTATTAGCCAAAATATGTATTAAATCGATACAAATCTATCGTCTACAATTGATTTAGGTCAAAGGAGTTTTATTTACTAAACTTTATATATATTGATTATTAGTAAAATATAAAGTAAATACATCTTTAAAGAAAAAAGCATAGTCTACGATTAAAATCCATTACTCAGATACAGTACCAGGTTTCCAACGTTTTCAACTTTTAGAGTCCTTAAAAAGTTTATAGTTGGCATTTTTGGATTTATTGCTTGTTCCAGTAATATTCAGGGACTGTACGTTTATATGCGCATATTTATATATGTTAGAAAGGTTGAAGACCTTATCACACAAGTGGTCGCTGGTTTAGACGATGTTTCAGTGTTTTGCGCTTTCAACATAAGGCACACGTGCGGAACAATAATTTTTGAGGATATGTTAATTTTTTTTATTTCACTTTTTATTATACTTTTCGTGTTAACAATTGTTGTTGTTGTTGTTGTTGTATATAAAAGTTTACACAAAGCGTCCGTTTTTATATTATTCTGCTGCAGCGTTCTTTTCTCTTCATGTTAAATTGTTTTTTTACTTGTGTGCAGTCTTCAGTGTACTCTGCCATGTTGTTGCTTCTCTTTTGTGGCGGTAGAAATTTCTGCTGAAATTGTGAAAGTTTACAATTCGTTGCTAAAATGTGTTCATCTAGTGTTAATTATCAATTAACGTCAGTCACGCACACTTACACACACACACATACATACATATGTACCCCAATTTTATATGCAATACAATCCTATAGCGTCCTATACATATGTTTGATGGATTACTAATTAATATTATACATACATATATATATATTTGAGTTATTTTTTTGATGATTTAAAGAAAAGCTTAATAAAATTTTAATGAGTTAACTTCAAGTGAAACTAAAAAAAATCCATCCATACTAATAATTTATAATTTAGGTATGTGCGTTTATGTTTCTGTACAGAGGTGTGATGGTAAATTGAAAAATTTTACCTCCTATGCTATCAAATATAAATTTTCAGTCATTTATATAAAGCCTTATACCCTATCGTACGCTAGTTTGTTTCACAAATTATGCTACAATCTGTTCAATTTTGTCAGTAAATGTCATATAAGACACTTTGTGAAATATCCTTATAAGAAAGGGGCTTCTAAATATAGTCCGATCGAGTCAAAATTCCACATAGCTAATTATTAAACTAATTAACTATTATTCACTAAATTTTGTCAAAAAAATATTAAGAATTGAAAATTTTCTCCATATAAAAACCTTTTTTTATAATAGAATCTTATATGGAGACAGGATCTAAAAATGGTCCGATTGCGTTCAAATTTCATACAGTTATTTATTAAGCAAATGAACTATTATTTGCCAAATATTGTCTAAAGATACTGTTTTTATAATAAGATCTCCTAAGAGGAGAAGCTTTAAAAATGGTCCAATTAGGACTATTTTCCATACAGTGTCTCTTTACCTTAAAACATGTCCTTATACCAAATTTCATTAACATATCTCAAAAAATGTGACCTATAGGTTGGGCACCAATTAACATGATTACACGGACGTGCAGACGCACATGATAAATTCGTTTCAGATTTTGATTCTGACACGATTAGTATAATCCACAATAGGCATATCATATAACAAACATCTCTAACAAACCTAATATACCCTTAACCATAAGTAGTAAAGGGTATAAAAATGAGAAAACGCCTCTCGGTAATAAAACATTTACACAAATAAGTATAATTTTCTTTCATTAAAACACAGAATGCACACTTGTTACAATGAGTTGTTAGACAGTCTGCCTTAACTCTATATGCCGAAGAATTTTGCTTTTGTACATGTGTCATATGCAAGTTGCCGTTACGAATATATATTTTAAGCCTTGAAAGCTTTTTTTTAATAAAATGTATTGAATTAGGTTATTCTCCCACTCGTTTGTAATATTTATGTATTCTCATTAATTATCGGTAAGCTTTTACTACTCGTTACTCCCACTCTTGTTTACCATTAACTCATTTTTGTTTTTATTACTCTCATAATTTAAATGATATAATGAGAGAGAAGACCGCTTATATTTGCGTTAAGTTAAGTTAATAAAATTACAGAAAACTACAACAACAGCAATTATGTGTGGTTGTGTAGTTGTAATTAGGATTATATTACTTAGAATTTATTTTCATTCATAATTTTATTAGAAATATTAGTTTTATATCATATGTAAAGATAATCGTTTTTAATAAACTTTTGCTACTTAGAAGTTTATTGTTAAAACGGTTTCTACGAGGGAAGGCGTTATAGTTTCAATGTAAGCCAATATTCAATCAAAATCACAGCGGAATGGACAAACACACAGTCACGGCTAAATGATTATCATGTACAGATTTAGATATTAGTAGAATGTACAGTACTGGTCTCTTGAATAAGTAATAACTTTTGGAATAGAATTTTTATATCCACCACATAAGAAAGGGGAGGTAAACTAAGATTATTTTTCCGTTTGCATTATCCAGGAGGAGGCGTTGGAGCCCCTACACAGTATATATATTATTGATCAGCGTCTAAAACTGTGTGTCCGTGTTTCCGTATGTTGTTGGTAAGCTCACGAACATAAATTTAAAATGAATTAAAATCTACTCAGTCTAGTAAAAAATGTTTCAAACTAGACCATTTTCTATATAAACCTCATTTATGATGAAGAGTATCTAGATAAAGATCGATTCAAGTTTATGAAAATTTTGTTTATTTATTATCTTCTGCTCCATAAATTACCGATATTTACTCAAAATGTTAAATTTTACATAGAAGCTCTTTATTATAAATGTTTACGCTCCTTCAGAAACGGGCAAAGACTGGAATACAATGAAATATGATTTTTTTGTGAGTAACTCTTGTGCTGAAATATTAACGGAATATAGAATAAATTAGCAACGCCTTGTACTCGCAAACACTCCATTTATGTTTATATTTTTAAAATACCTATGAAGAGATGGCCGCCGCATATATCTAAATGTGAGTATGTGTGTGTGTATATATATTTGTTATCTCATTATCACTATTAGCAAAACAATAAAGAATAGCAAACAATAACATAATTTATAGGTAATGGTGGTAGTAACTCAACTTTGGTGCGTTTGTCAGTTTTGAAATAACACTCGGAAAGCCAAAACCACCACCAACCAATCAACACCACCACCACCACCACCACAATGCTAGAGCTTTATGTATTCAGGTTAAAAAATAAATATCAACCAACACTTAAGCCAAGGTAAATAGATGGTGATGATGATGATCAACAAGAAGACAAAGAAGAAGAAGAAGAAGCCTTATTAGATCTTTACAATAGTACATATATGAAAACGCACACACACACACACACACACACACATAAATTCAATATCATACAGCACTTAAAAGTCAAACAACCGTTTCTTATGAAATTTTATAGAAACATCAGCGGCGGCGGCGACGTCGTCATCATTATCACCATCATTAACAGCAGCAGCAAACCACATCACCACCAACTAATGCACTAACATACAATTTTATTTTACTTTGTTTTTTTTTTCTTGGTTAAGCTCTTGACTTCTCTAGGTTTCTTCCATCTATGAGTTACTTTTAATGTTAGGCGTGTATGTGTGTGCAAGTGTGCGTGTGAGGCAACAGTTAAAAGGGTTCTTGAACTTAAAAGAGGTCAACTATTACAACAATAACAACACAACAACAATAGCGATTGTATAACCACAAAAATAACACACAGTGCAGCAATAGAAACCAGCGTCTGTATATGTTTGTACAGGTATGAGTACGTATGTATGTTTGTATAGGCAATAAAAACAAAACAAAACAAAAACTAAAGCTCTTTTTAACAGTATTTTCATTTAATGCAAGTGTTCCACTATGCGTACATATACAAGACAAGGAGTTTTTATAACTCTACCACCTAAAGGATAGAAAGGTGTGTTCAATTTGTTATAACAAATGTAACATAGAGAGAGATAAATAGAGAGAGAGAGAGAGAGAGGAATGAAGATGCTATTATATTATAAATAAAGCTAGGGAAGGGTTTTGTGTGTATGGCTTAAGCTTTTTTCTTTTTTTATAACCTCCACATAAAATGGGAGGTATACTAAGTTTGTCATTCCATTTGCAATATCCAGGCTTTAGAGGATTCAGAGACACTATAAAATATATATATTCTTGATCAGTATACTCGATCTAGACATGTCTGTCCGTGTGTCCGTCCATTGTTCGCACTCTCACGCTCTTACAATTTCAAATATTGAGGTGAAATTGATACTTGTAGTTTTTGCACAAAAATAGGGCAAAATCGGTTAAGAGCCACGCCCATAATTGACAAATATCTACATATCTGCCATAAAAATTTTGCTATAAAGTTAAAGTTTGGTAGACATATTTATAATTGCCCATTCCATCGATGTTCCAATAGTAGACATGATCGAATAACAAACAGGCATACAAACGTCAAAAGTCTATTTCTCTAATACAAAAATTGAGCTATGAATTTAAAATTTAATACGCTTATTTAACCATTCTATTAATGTGCTAAAAGTGGGCGTGATCAGATAACAGACCCGCTCACAATTTACAAAAAACCGCACTCAGTGTAAAACTCAACTTGCAAGCTGATATGTAATACAGTTACAGTTGTTAATAGTACATAAAAGGGCGTAATCATGTACCTGCCACGCCCATTCTTTATATGCACAAGTGGACGGTGTATTAAATTTGGTGTAAACCTTGTTGTTTTTTATTCCAATATGAGATTTTTGTAAAGGTTTGTTTCACATTCCTTTCCTTTCTTTTTTTTTTTTCCTTTTTTCATTCTTTTTGTGAAGACTTTCTATTCATTTAATGTTATGAACTGTGAGATTTTCACTATGTGAACACTTTCTAAGACCTGTCGCTCGTTTGTATGTTTCATTTTACAATAATTAAGGAGCAGAGTGATCAATCAATCTGTGGTATTTACAAAGTAATATACATAAAAGAATCATTAGAAACCGTCGACCATAAAAAGGTGATCAAAGAAAAAGGGTTTATATAAGTAGTACTCTGCATTTAATAAACTCAAATAAATTCCTCATCTACATAAAAGAGTCGTAACTGAGCTCATTTTGTTTTTTTCTTTTACATTTCAAATCAAATTACTTTGATGGTGTTCTTAATTCTATTGTATATGAAATCAATCAATCAGCGTGATTTCCATCATAAGTCAGTACGTCCGTTTTTTATATGTTTCCTAAATTTATTAAAAATTAACAAAAGATGATGGAAAGTGCGTTAATTTTTAATTTTGTATTTTAAAAAAGTGTTCATTTTATTAAAATATTAACATAAAAGTATAAATAAAATAATTATTATATATGAACATTATGTTTATATCAAAGGTACCTCTTTTGGCAATTTCAAATAACATATTTTTCATAATGTAAAAGTAGTTGAAGTATGAAATTTTTTATATAGATACAATTTTATACAGGTATATACAAGTATTCTTCTTATTATTATAGTTTTTTTAAAATATTCGTTTATTAAGCGTGAAATTTATGTTGCGAAGGGGTAAAGTAAAGACGGACGGATGGACAAACATTCATTTATTCACTAATTTAGTAACATGTAAAAGTGTTATATTTGATTTATATTAAATTTTGGAAATGCTTGGATATGCCTAAGGGCGTGGCAAGTGTACGTCATCCTATTTTAACCCCTATTAAAGTATTCTGCATTAAAAAGGACTTTTTTATGAATTTCAGGCGTATCTAGCACCAGACCCCGCCCAAGTGAAAGACAGCGATGTATGCAGTACATATTAATACTGAATGTGTGCTACATTTAAACTTTGTAGCTTTATTTTTATGGTTATGAGAGAGTTTTGTTAATTGTGGGCGTGGCTGTTGAACGATTTAGACCTTTTCAAATAAAAAGCTTTCTACAAAAAAGTATTTTGAACAGACATGGACATTCAGACAGACAAATCTAAATCGACATTAATTTTGACACTGATTTAAGATATACATACTTTTGTTGACATCTCTGACATCTTTTTCTGGGTTTAACATACGTAATGACAAGATTAGCATACCGTCCAATTTATATGGAAAGCAATACGAAAATTCCGGCCAAATATATTTTATTAAAATTTCAGATTAAAATTTTGACCAATTTTCATTGATTAGTGTAATGAATTTAATGAATCCTCTACAGTGATATGAGAGATACTATAAGTTGTTTTGTTTTGTTTTTTTGTTGTGTCCCCTCATAATGCACTGTATGCAAGATGAATGCGTTTATGATTTTTAGAAGCCTTGAACTAAAGAACTTTTCAAATACGTAATTTTGCCGTTATTGTTATTGTTTATGTTGCCGTTGCTAATAATAATCATAACAATAATAATAACAACAGTCTAACCTTAAGTTAAAGTAAAAAACAAACAAAAAAGTTGAAAAGACTCAACACGTCAAATCAGCATTTAATAAAAACAACAATAATTTTCTGTTGCTAAATATTACACGACAAAAAAATATTTAAAAAACAATAAATTTGGCTTAGGCCAAATATTAAATACCCTCCCCATTCACAGTTATGAGATGATTAGTGAATGTATTACGTTACAGCTTGAAAGTGAAGGTTTACGTGGACTATAGTTTTTTGTAAATTAAGGGCACATCTATTATTCGACCACGCTAATTTTTGGCACATCGATGAATAGAATTACAACAAATATATGTATCAAATTTCAAGTTCATGTGTAAATTTTTCTTTTGGCAATTAAGAGTGTTAACAACAGCCATAGACGCGGACACCCAGACAGACATGTCTAGATTTACTCAGTTTCTGATTTATAGGATCTCTGACGCTTCCTTTTGGGTGCCGCAAATGGAATGACAAACTTAATACACCTTCTCCATCTTATGTGGAGAGTTATAAAAACGAAACAAAACAAAACGAAACATCAATGCCGCTGAGTTTTATAAAAGTCAAGAAGCTTGACTCTTTCAGCTTAAGCTTAGCTGTGCATTGAATTGCACAATATTCAACTTTGGTCACAGACAAAGATGTTCACCCTGTGTTAGTTAGTTGATTCATTCATTCATCCATCTATTATCCACCCAGCTGTGCGCATGTGTGCGTTTGTGTATAGAAACTTAAGTAAAAAGAAACGTTTTTAAGTTTTTGTGTATATCGACTTAACTTTGTATGTATGTGTAAAAACAACACCAACACCAACAACAACAAACATCTCCTTCTTGTAGATAATACCTCTCTAACCACTTCTCCACATCCGTTTATAAGATTAGAATTATTCTAAGGAATTTTTTATCTTTTTTTCTTTTTTTGTTTATTTTGTTTATAGAAGACGGAGACTTTGATGATATTTAACATTTAAAGTTTTGTGGTTCACATTTGGCATTTAGTTATAAAAGGCTATAGTATGTAATACATAGAAGAGAAAAATACAAATGTAGAACACTGAGTAAGTGGAGTGTGATCATTATTTAAATCGGACAATGATTTTGTGGACACTGTGGTAGTGTTCGATCTGATCAGTTCATCCTGATTGAATCATAGATAAAAATTCAAACTTAGGTTTGCGAATGACGTCAAACTTTAAATTTTTATACGACATTTTACGCCCACTTTGTTACTTAAGCTTGTACAAAGATCCTTAACCATTGATCTCTAAACACTTCTGCGTATTTTGTTCAATTCTCAAATATTTTCACCGCACTTTAGGCTGTCAGGTAACCACGACCATCTTATGGCAATAGTTAAAAAAAAAAACATTCAACTATAAACAGGTTTCATCAGAAGATTTGAAAACAAACAAATTGGATAAAAATTCCATGTGGTTGGCGATGGAATACTGACCTATTATGCTCTATGCTTTTCTCCCCTTTAAAGAACCTTAAATGACCGATTTGATGAGATTGTAATAAAGTTGTTAGACCGGGGCGCTCCAATAAAGAAGCTCACAGACAAAGAACAGAGTTTTTATGATTCAGAAAAGGTTTTTCTATGTCAGAATTCCAGAATACAACATTTGTTACATGTACTCCATCTGATATATTTTCTTCAAGGTTATTACAAAAATTTTGAAAAGTCTCTCCATAACATCATTATTTTTGAGGGTGGGTAAGTACCCACATTAACTTAAATTCCTTGATATGCTCATAATATTCGTTTTAATGAATAGTCTTCCATTATGTTTATTGTAGTAACAACAAAGTCAGAATATCTATAAATGTTAGAGTGAGATTGTAAATGAATGTCGCGTTGTTACTATATTTTTTATTGTTGTTGTTGTTGTAAGTTTTATTACAATATTATCTTGGCTGTCTTTTAGTTTGGCGTCTAGATACACTAAATAGCAATTAGGGTTGACCATGACGATTGAGGTTGAGAAATATTTGTGGAGAAAAACAATAAGAACAACAATACCAACAACAACTACAGAAAAAACAACTTCATTTTAGTAAATTATTCATGATCAGTTTTCTCAAGCATTTGATAGACAAAAGCTTAAATGAAAAAATGACTTAAGCCAAACCTTCAATACTCTTCATATTTATATACAAATAATGGGCGTGGCAAGTACATAATTACGTATATGTATGAAGCATCACTTTGCAAACTGAAACTACTGATTGTAATTTTTGTAAATTTCAACTTTATGGCTCCATTTTTGTAGCAGATAAATAGATTTTTGTTAATAGTGGGCGTGGTTCTAGATAAATTTTGCCCAATTTATATAACAATCTACATGCAACAACTAGAAGTAATAAAATTTCACTTCAGTATATCAAAATATATGACTATGAGGTTGTTAACCACAGACGGACTCACGGACACATGGTCGTATATGTCTAGAACGTCTCAGTTGTTGATGCAGTTCAACAATATATAGAAAGTCTCGGACTTTTTCAGCCAGTGTTGCAAATTGAAGAATAAAATTTGTGTGTACCTTCCATCTAATAGGAGAGCATAAAAACGTAACCCACAATAGTGAGCCACCAAGTTAAACTTAACTGTTAGTGGTGGTTAGTAAGAAGTTGGAATATAATATGAATAAGTGAAAAACCTTATGTTTAAGGTAAGTTTCACATCTAGGATACTCTGTACTTATATGTGTAAGGTGTGGGTGTGGCCTAAAATGTCTCTTATAAATGTATGCACCGCGCCGATTCAACGTCCGGGTATAAAAATTACCATCCAATGGAGAAACATTTTAAAAACATACTATATATAGGATTGATTGTTGTGGGTATCGAACCCGCGACGCCACCTTTCAAATTAGAGCACTTATTATGGGCGGTTAATTCTGCCTCATTCAAAATTAGAACTTGAGAGCAAAAACTTTAACATTTTTGTACGAAATTTCAGTTCAATCTTTTGAAACAAAAACATACAATATATAGAGGCCCTGACACCTTCTTTTTTATGTTGCAAAAGGAATAACAAACTTAGCATACCGACCTTCCATTTTTAGCGCTTTAAATATAAAAACAACCTTAAAGGCAAGTACAAAGCATACGGTCAGTGGAAAATACAGGACAGGACGTTTCTTGATAAAAAAAATATTTCCGCATTTTATATAAAATTCTCATAATGTGTCGTCACTTGATGTTTGATCTTACCACGAAAGAATTTTAATAAAAAAAAAGTGTAAAATTGTACCGAACGTTTTATAAACCATAACAATCTGAGGTATGTAGATATATTTAAGAAGAAGAAGAAGAGAAATAAAACATTAGGGGAAGCATTGTAATCAGACATATTTATGGTTGTTAGATCAGGTTTACTTTAATGCATATAAACACGTCACCGTTTGATCATAAATCATAGTTGTTGGAAAGGAAAAAAAAAAACACCCCACACAAATACATATTTATATAATAAATTCCTTACTAAACTACATGAGAATATGTACAATAGCAACAACAATAACAATAGTAAGAATGGTTTTATAAAAAAAAAAAAAATAGTCGTAAAATATCAACAGGTTCTCACCGGCCACTAAATTAGAATTAAGGTGTTATGGCTTTGGATTTTGGTTTTTTCCATTTGTTACAACTAAAATCACTCTACAAAGGGTATGTTGAGTTTCTCATGAAAACTTGTTATTTCTAATATATTTTACTAATAAAAAAAATCTCCCTTTTATCATAAACTATGATGAAACTCAAAACTATATCATAATTAATAAAATTATTGTAATAATTTTTATTTCAAAGAATTTTATTTATGAGAGAAACTCAATCGCTTTTAAGGTTTTCTTAAATATATGTTGAACTATTTTTATATCCTAGGTGGCCCATTTTTTAGATATATTCCCGGTTTACAAAAATGTCTTCAAAAAAACTTAAACTTAACATTTTTTTATCATTTCTTTAGATTTAACAATCTCTTATACTTGCTGAAGAAGTCGTTTTAATTGAAACACTTTTTAGAGTATTTTTGACGTTAGAATTGTACCCTTTCATGTTAGATGATCAGAGCATTGACCTCAGCATTTAGATTTTAACAAATAGATAAATTTTTCATTGTTTGTTTTTTGTGTTTTTTTTTTTTATTTTTCTTTACAATTTTTTAGGATTATTATACCCTTCCTATACTAATAGGGGGCATACTAAGTTTCTCATTCCGTTGTCAACAGGCAGAAGGAACCGTCGGACACTCTACAAAGTATACATATTCTTGATCAGCATCAAAAAGCCAATCTAGACTTGTGTGACCGTGCATCCGTCTATTGTTGACATTCGAACGGTTGTAAATTTTGAGATTTTGAGCTGAAATCCAAAATCCACAAAAATCTATTTATATGCCACAAAAATTGAGTTACGAAATTGATTTGTTACATAGATTTATAATCATCCTATCCACCGATATGTCAAAAATGGGTGGGGTCGGATAACAAGTTCATCTACCAACCAAAACTTAGCATACCGTCCGAAAAAAACCATACTCAGCTTGCAAAATGATTCGTAATACATACACTAGTAGAGAACGTAATAATATACCTACCACGCCCACCCTCTGTATGTATACGTGGAGGGTAATTAACATTTGGCTTAAGCCCAATTTAGTTTCCTTACTTGTCCTCTTTATAATTTCGATTTCTGTTTATTTTTTTAAATAAATAAAAGAGTTTAATATATATTTGAACAACCTAGTCGAGAAGATATTTCATAAATGAGTAGAATTTGTGTTAAAAGAATGATAACATATTAATCTTACACATATAAAATATACACTTGAACTTTTTTTACTCACTTTTTCAACCGCATTCTTTAGTCTGGGCTACATGTACCGGTAACTGAAACTTGAATTATAAATTATAAATCAAGAAATAAATAAATAAAAAATAAACTTAATTTAAGTTTAAAATGAAATACGTTTCACATTTCTTTACCAGCAGTGGGCGTGGCAAGTTGATAGTTTATATATTACGTGTCAACTTGCAAGTTGAACTCTACACTGGGTCTTACTTTTTGCAAATTGTAGACATTTATGAACACGCCCACTTTTGTTTAATCTTAAATGGACTAATTATAAATTTGTGTATCATTTTTCAACTTGATGAAGTAATTTTGTGTTTTTTGTGTTAGATTTCAACCAATTGAACGCAATTTAATTAAGAACCTGCTAACAGAAACCAAGATTATGTGTACTAAATTTCAGCTTAATATCTTATTAATTATCATACCGATTCCAAGATTGAATGGACACTCGTACGGACAAGGCATGCACCAATAATAGTTTATATTGTGAACATGTCTCTCATTCAATAAGGCTTATTTTCAACAGATCCATACATGGATGGACATAAAGCGAAGTTAGATTTTAAAAGTAGATACTCGACAGGATATGAAAACATAATTTAAACTTTTCCTTTTCTACGCTTTGATTCCATTTTAGTTTTGTAAACGCAAAAGCCTCTTCTGGGCATTAAAAACTTTATTCTTCTTCGGAAGGCTTTGATCGTTTTACCTCGAATTCTATTTTAACTGGAAACACTAACACTTTGACTTTTTAAAATTCAATTTACATATATAAAATATACAAATACATATCAGCTTATTCTTGTAATTAAATGGGAAAATAATTCTACTTTGTAACCCTGATTTCATGCCCTAGCGTGATATGGTCGACCCCTCTCATAAAAACTATATCACACCAATATTTGAATATTATAAATTAACACAGGTCGGAGAAATGTCTACAATTTTAACAAGAATAACATGTAAATTTGCCAAATTAATGGGAGTGTGTTTCGTGTTATTCCATCCCTCCATAAAGAAAAGAAGACCCTCTACCATTGAATGCTTAGGACAGGACACAATAACGATAAATAGGTCCCACATAAAATTTGCATCTCATTTCCGGAACACTTGGAGTAAACTATGTACAATTGAGTTAAGCGCACTGAACAATTGCTAGTTATTGTCTGCATTCTAGGGGTGAGTGAAAGAATTCATTAAGGGGATATATACATAAATATTTCGTATAATATAGAGAAAGATATGATGCTATATCACGGACACGACATTATAAATGTTTAGGGAAGTTAAACAAATCTATTTAACATAAAAGGGCGGAAATAATAACAATTTTATGGTATGTACAGGTTTTTTAAGGGCAAACGTCAATAGCGTAAAATTTGCTAAAATGTTTCAAACGGATCACACAGAGATAGAAAATAATTATAAATTTTAATATTGTAACTAATTGAGAAAAACATAATTATATACTTATTTGTATTAAACCGAAATCAAATCAGCGGGTTAATCTGACAGCTGATTTCTTAGGAGTTAACGTTTCTTTTAACTTCTGTCTTATATGTAATAGACAAAAATCTATATATTAGCCACAAAAAAAAAAGCTAGCAAATTGTAATTTGGTATGCATATTTATCATGAGTCCTTCCATTGATGAGCAAAAAATGAGCGGGATCGTATAACGGATACGGTCACCATTTACCATTGTTTTTATATTTTTTCAACATTTAAATTTATACGTTTTATAAGCAGTGGGTATTATTAGGTACCTGCCACACCCACAATTTGTATTTAGATGTTGAGGGCATATAAGATTAAGCTAAAGTTAGTTTTTTTAATTTTTACTTATTGAGGATATAAAGGGGGAAAGTTTATAGAGAGCTTCGGAGTAACGAAAAAAGATTTGATCTCAGTCAAAAATATTTAACTGGAGGCTATAGTAATACTTATTAGAAGGCATAATCATATAGCTGCCATTTATATATAGATGTGGAGGGTACTTAATATTTGCCCCGAACCATATTTAATATTCTTAATTGTTCAATTTTACTAATAGAATGAGGACGCAAAGTTTTAGTAATGTAATCAATATTTGGCCTCAGCGAAGTATTACGTGTTTATGAAATAGTCCACCTTGATCTATTTTTTATAAACTTTACCCTTTCATCAAAACATCTCATTATAAAAAATGTCATAAAATATCTTTAAAAGTATGACTTGTTCGTTAAACAAAATAATATATGGACAGACGAACGGATACTTTTAAAGCAATTCAGAAAGTGTAAATTCAGATTCTATTAAAAAATAAATATAAAATAAATAATTAATAAATAATTAAAAATTAAAAAACAATAATATATTAGAAAAATTTTAAAAATATTTATTAAAAATTAAAATTAAAAAATAATTTATCAAAAACTAAAAAAAAAACATTAATTAAATAATTGAAATTCAAAAAAATTAATACATTAAAAAATAAAAAATAATTAAGTTATTACATGATATTTAAGTGGTTTAGTTTGCACACATTTTAAATAGACCGAGCATACCTACGCATCTGTAAGGAGTGTACAAATAATACGTATTCATACAAAAAAAAAAAAAAAACCAACCACTTGGAAATTCCCGTAAACAACACTTTCATCTAGCTGTTGCATGTGATTTTTTTTCCTTTCTTTGCTTTAGTGTTTATTCTATGTGCCAGTGTATGTGTTACATATATAGGTACTTACCTATCGAGAAGGAAGGGAATTTGCGTCTGTACTCTTTACTATATACACTGTGTGGTGTAAACACTCCCAATCGACGAAGAATAATGTAATGGAATGAAAAATGGCATAAAACAGAGTTTGCGGCATAAATACGCGCAGAAGAACTTTGATGATCGCAAACAACGACAACCACCACGGTGACGATGACGTTGATAATAATGTTGAAGCACGTCCCAGTTACACGGGTTGAACATTAACATTCCATACAAACAATAGCGGATAACAGTCGGTCGACCGACTTCGTTGCACAACTACAAGTACATACACCATCACGTATGCAATCAACAGTAAGGCAAACATGTGGTTTGAGAAAGTAACAGCAATCGACAACCCCATGCCAGAGACTGGGCTGGCATGGCACCAACGTTAACTATGAATTTGTCTTTTTTTTAAACCCTAATACATATGTTTATATATATATATATATATATGTAGAAGTGTATATATGTTATCGACTATATAAAGGAATGAGTGTCTTGGTTGGAGTTTGTTATGGTCCGTGTCGTGGTAGTCAGTGCCAATTGAATAGTTGATTTGTTGGTTCATATGACAGGAAGCGCATGCACTCACTATTCATACATTGATAATATATTCATTGCTATTCCCGTTTCATATTGTACACCCTGGCGATATGTCCCACAAGTGAATTGAAATTATAATTTTTTTTATCGCGACAATTTATGCAAAAGTATGTTTCTTTATGTAGCTATATACCCACCCATAACATACATATATATCAATATGGTGAACATTGCCAAGGTCTAATGAATACTGCCCGGGTGCAAAGAAATTCTCTCTCAAAGTTTATCTAAGCATTCACATCTCACAGCGGCTTACATAATGTATTTGAAGGATGTTTATAAATTATATAGGTTTCTTACAGATTTACAAAGGATTTTTCCAGGATTTGAAATCGCTTCGAGATTACTTCGTCAGTAATGCGTTTCTTAGAAATGTTACATTTTTCTCAGTGTATCATATAATAAGAGAAAGGTTTATTCATACTCAATGAGGACATTTATCTCATAATCACATACTCTCACGTTTTTAACGCGCTTTTATAACTGACACATTCAGTTTACAGTGTCAGTACGTCCACTGCATATTAATTATCTAAAAATTTTGTTGCTAGTCGTGTCTTTTAAATTGTAGTTTCTTCTAGTGTATTTCTTAAGAAGCTTATGTTATATATCACGTTACATTCGTATCTCTTAGGTAGTCTCTCTTTCGCTCTACTGTTCTGTATTTATAAACCACTTATGGCTAAAGACTACATTAAGTTTATTATGTTATTTGTAACTCTTAAATAGCAAATGGCACACCCATCTTACAGGTCAAAATCCTAACGTTTATATGTCGGTTCAGGTAGATTTGTTGCAGTTTTGGAGATATTTTCATGAAATTAGGTAAAAGGGCGTGTCTTTACCCAAAGATGAACTTTATTGAAAATGAACAGAATTGAAATATTTCTAGAACCCCGCTTCATATAACGTTTTTTTATAATCAAAATCTTTATATAGCGAAAAATCGCACCTCTTAACATTTTTTGAGAAAATTTGATGCAAAATAGCTAACTGTAACAAATTTGGACTAGATCATACAATTTTTAGAACCCTTTTCCTTATAATGATACTTCCGGAAGTGACTTAAGCGGCAATTCCTAGCGTTCACTGACACAATTAAACTAATTTTAGCATAATTTGTGATGGTGTAGGGTATTAAATGGTGGACTATAACATTTTCTTTTGCTTTATTTCTTATTAAAATTACTTTACTCATCTTCTTTTTTGATAACCTAATAGCTCACGCTATTCACTTGTGTATTTTAAACTTCTTCAAACTGAGTGCTGGAGTTAGTATTGTACCAGATGGTATAGATTATAAATAGATAATTAAATCCCGATACCGTTATATAAGCTTTCACTTGGATATTATAAAAATAAACGTAATTTAAGATTGTACTCTTTCTATACTACTTACGAAGAGGACTTCTGCGAACTTTTAGAGTTTGTCTACATTCCTTATAGTTTATGGAATCGTTGGCTATAATAAAAAGTATTGTTTAGTTAAGTATTGCAAGTAAATCAATCGCAAATTTTATATCAGCATATCAATTTAGGCGAAAGTAGGATGGACGCATGTATGGACAAAAGCTTATCGAGAGAATAATTCGGCAAATTTAAATTTTGTTATTAAAAATTCATTTAAGAGCATCCTGCTTTATGCAACACTAAACACTAAGGATGCATTCAATAAAAAACAAAAACAAAAACAAACAAAGTAAAACCAAGGGGGAAATATAACCAACCTGTTGTTGTAAACCATAAAGTTTTCTAAATAACTGCCTGCCATGTTCCCAATTGACGTCTATACACCGTGATTAGATTGCATTGTACAGACATGCATATGAATCCATTATGTAAGAATCTCTCAAGTGTAACGAACAATGAACAGGTAATGCTATGTAATCAAGGAATGATTGCATTACCTGTGAACAGGTGATAGAGGATGAATAGAGTAAAACCAAACAAAACAATAGAAAAACACAGGATAAAGAAAAGTGCAAACAATTATATTAAAGGGGAATAAAGAAAAAAAAAAAGGTCTCAACTTTAATATATAAACACAAACAATTATACAACAACAACAACAAACAATATTACCCCACCAACCGAATTGAACAAAAAACAAAAAAACACTTTGCGGCTACAAACACTATGAATGAATGAATGAAATAAAACAAAACATTTAAGATCATTTACCACCTTGTATACAAGTATGGATAGAGTTGTGGTAAATGAAATCCTAAAAAGTCAACACCTGAATTGTAAACGGTAACGAACTCTATTAGACCTTAACCAAGGGATGTTTGTCTGTTTTTATACCCTCCACATAAGATCCTAAATTTGTCATACCATTTGGAATATCCGGGTGTTAGAGATCCTACATTCCTAGTATATATATTATTGATCAGAATAAAAAGCTGAATTGGATCTAGATATGTATGTCCATGTGTCCGTAAGTCCGTCTGTTGTTGTGTCTCTGACACGGTCGAATACTTTGAGATATTCAGTTGAAATTTTGTATAGATATTTCTAGTTTCCGATCGCTACTTAAATTAAGCAAAATCGGTTAAGAGCCACGCCCCCTTAATTAACAATAATCTATGTATTTATCACAAAAATTGAGCTATGAAGTTGAAATTTGCTGAACATATTTATAATTATCCTTTTCAGCGATGTGTCAAAAATGGTCGTTTTCGGATAACAAACACGCCCTCAATTTACAAAAAACTGTAGTCAAGGTAAAACTCAAATTTTGCAAACTTTCAATAAATACACCATTATAAAGCATAATCATGTACCTGCCACGCCCACCATTTATATATAGACGTGAAGGGTATTTAAGTTTTGGCCTAAGCCAAGTTTGGTATATTTACTTGTTATTTTTTGTATTTTCTTTCTTTTCTTAAAAAACTATGTCTTCGGCGTTGAGGGTTGATTATTAACCCTCATAATGTGACCCTTAGAATCACGGTCGTCAGTTCAGTTAATTGCGATGGTAGAGCTTCTTTCGTTACTAAAGAATTTGTTAAATGCTAAAATAATGAATATCATTTGAATATATTTGGTTACTGAAGTAGTGGTTCTTCAAAAAAAAAAAAAAGGAAACTATGCTTGAGGGTAATTTTTCCTTTTTCATTTGTTTTTCTTTATATTTTGCATTAAATGACAACAACAACACTTGAGCAGTCCATCCTTCAAGAATTTAACATCAACTTACCGGAAAACGTTACAAAAATTGTTATAATTAACGTTCTTGTCAGCTACAGGTGTTCCGCGGATATACATGTCTAATGAATTATCTAAAGCAGGTGATTGTGAATTTGAATTGGGCGTGTTCAAAACAAGCCAATTGTTAAACTTAAGTTTTCAACTTATCATTCACTAAAAGGCGATTCAATTAAGATTCTCTGTTTGTAAAATTTCTACATGCAAGACCCTCCCAACCTGCTTATCGATAATTATTCACTGAAAAAAGTAAAAGTTGGTCAAAAGTTAGTTGGGCCATCCATTGCATTTTTGTTGTATTTTATAGTTTTTTTTACTACTTTTGTGACATCAATTGCAACAGACACCATTCATGAAATCTGAGAAAATATTGTAATTTCAACAGAATATGTTTATGCGGTAGTAATGCTTTTTGTGTGGTTTGGTTTGTTAATATCTGATGATTAATGTCACATGTTTTCCAATTTTTATATATATATACCCTCCACATTGATTAATTATTATTCTAAGTTTATCATTTCGTTTGCAACTGCCACGAAAAGGCCTCGTATTTATATTCTTGATCAATATCAAAGCCTGAGTTGACTTAATTTCTATTCATCTATGTTGACACGTTCACGAGAGTCTTTAAAATCTAGACACCTTCCTCACCGTTTACTGGAATTTGTTCTTTCAAATAAAATTCTGCATAAATAATACATAATTCGATATTGTATAATACTGAACGTTGGACTGGAAATAAAACTCAACGACGAAAGAAATGTAGCGAAGGCAACTGAAAATCAAAGTCTACGGTAACAGCGAAAGATAGCGAAGGCGACTAGAAAGTAAAGATGGCGGCGACAGCAACAGGAAGCGAAGACTAGAAATCAAAGACGCTGACTTATATAATATAGCTGATAAAGTTGAAATATAGTACAGTTATTCTTAATTAATGTCCTCAGGTTGCTAATTACATTGAGAAAAATCCGTTGAAAGCCATACCCAGCAAATTACTGTAAGAATAATTGGGTATACATAGTATTATTTATTTAGAAAGTGATTCTGAATCGATTCGATAATTGACAGTGGGTGTGGCATTTTGCATTTAGGATTCGCAAAAACTCAATGTAACCTTTGCCAAAAATCATTTTCTATATCCATTACATGTCTTTGCATACAAACTTGTATAATAATAATTGTCGCGTTATTTCTTACTCTTATTCCATTATTATGCAATATCTGTATACATATGAGTAGTGTATACCGTTGTGAGTAAATAATTATATTCTCTTGAAAGAGATACATGCACATATAAACTCATGTACCGACCACTTCACACGGGATTTATTATCTTATTTCACTTTACTTTATTTTATTTCATTCTGTCTGTTTGTTATGTTGTAAGATTTTGCCTGTTTCTCTCTATTCATAACATCCGTTTAATGTGGCAATGTATTGTATATGTATGTATGTTATATATGTATATGTGTGTGTTTGTTAAAAAACAAAATATTGTACAATAAAATTAAATTAAAAAACTTGTTGACATTTAAAATTCCAAGGAATTAATGTACAACGCATGAGTTTCGCTTAATTTGCTAACTGAGAAAACTTTATGTGTTGGTTCCATACGTTTGGTATGAGTACAAGGTATACATAACTAAGAACACATAAATGTATATATAATTTTTAGCTAAAATCATAAATGGAAATATCTAAAATTAAAAGGAAAATTATTCACTGAAGACCTCAGCCTTAAAATATGACCTTTTACATCTACTAAACTAAACTAAATTAAACTAAGACAAATCTTAAATATCCTCCACATGTAGGCATGGCAGTCGTATGATTTCGTTTATACATATTATGTATTAGCTTGAAAGTCCAGTTTTATGCTGAGTACGGTTTTTTTGTAAATTGTGGACGAGTTTGTTATCTAACCACTCCCATCGATGGAATCGGTAATTAGAAATATTTGTATCGACTTCCAACTTTATAGCTCACTTTTTTTTTTGGCAGATAAATGGATTTTTGTCGAATGTTGGCGCATTTGTTATTAAACCACTCCCCAAGCCCCACATCGAAAGGTATTTAAAAATACATGCACCAAACTTAAACATCATAGTTCAATTTTTGTAGCAGATAAAGAGATTCTTGTCAATGGTGGGCGTGTCTTTTGATCGATTTTGCCAATTATACATGTCTAGATTAATTCATATATATATTTTGTAAAGTCTCTGATGCCTCCTTCTTAGTGTTCCAAATATAATGACAAACTTAGTATGCCACCCATTTTATATAGAGCGTATACGTCACATTTTTTATTTAACCTTTTCAATCCTCACCCTCCTCAGCTAATAACCTCTAATTATAATACATTCTGTTACAGCAACCAATATATTATTTGTTCTAACTTAATCTCATTGTTTACTCTCAATTTCAATAATTCACTTCATTTCATTTATGTTGATTTTTTTTATTAGTTCATAAAATGCAGTTATTTGGGTAACGAAAGTCACGTTTTCGGCTTTTACTGTGTATTGTGTATGATCCAATACAAGTTAAAGAAAAGGAGAAATATTCAGGTCTGGCAACGAATACAAATAGAAAAATTTTCTTAACCAATCATAAACAAGTTATTGCAACTTTAGTAGGCTTACACCAACCCGTAATTAACGTAAGGTTTTACATAAAAAAAAGGCAGTATTATATTAGTCATCTATCACTTTTTTAATGATAGAGTTATACCATATGACTAGGTTCCTTAGAAGAGATTTGAAAACATCTTTAAAATGTTTAATCTCTCCATTTTTCTAACCATAACATTTCATCTGTCAGTGTCATATTATTCTCAAAGTTTTTATCTACAGAAGTATAATTTTTCATAAAAAAAAAAAAATGGGCGTTAACTGATAGCAGTTACACATCTTTTACCGTAAACACCACTCTCAGATTCCATGTATTCTCTCAATCCGTTTCACAAAATCAAAAGATTACCCTTAAAAAAATAGATCTTATTATTAAGCTTCACTTATGTAAAGCTGTTTCACTTAGTTAACTTAACTAGCCATAAAAAATGTTCTGAACTGATAAAAATTTGTTTTAAAACATTGGATAAATTGAATTAATTTTTTTTTTTTTTTTTTTTGTTACTTGTGTTACAATCAAACCGTCATCGCTACCAGACAGTCGGCATTATTGTCGAACCCAACATTTTTATGAACTTGTGTGAACGTGTGCACTTGATCATCAATTTAATAAAAAGCTCGTGATTGCTTTCAATGTATGTGCCCCATAACTTAAAATGAAAAAATACAGTAAAGTCTAGTATGAAAAGACTTGGATACGTTCCGCATTTAAACGTAAAGTGTGCGAATGGCTTATGTTTTAGTGAGCCCTCTCTATTGACAACCCTTAGAGTTTTTCCTTAACGCTAAACAAATAAAGAATTTTTTTTTTTGTATGGGCGTGTCTGTTAATCAACCCTGCCCATTTTTTGTTTATATATGAATGGGGGTAACATTTTACCTTCATATAAATAACTTTGATAGATTTTTTTCTATTATGGGCATGGTTTAGAAGCTATCGGTTAGAATCGATTTTACCAATTACATGCAAACATAATTAGATCCCCTTAAGTCTCGATACTTATCAAGAGTATATATACTTGAAGGGGTCCCTGATGCCATCCTCTGTATGCCAACTGAATAACAAACTTCATATGGCTCCATCATTAAAGTGGAATGTATATAAAATTAATAAAGAAAAATATTTTCTAAAACTCTACCATTCCAATCGCCCCATAAGAGGTTTGACTGTAAAACATACAGTTACCAAAGAACAGTTATACAACTCGCTTGTACATCAAAATGAGTTTCAATAGCCGGTCTTTACAACCGCATGAATACTCCTTACAAACATGATATATTCATTTGAGTTAGTCAGTGAGTCAGTGAATCGGTTAGTCAGTGAGTCAGTCAGTCAACCACTCATTCAGTCAGACAATGAGCTAACTAACCTGTTAAATGATCAACAACGAAGAAAAAAAAAAAAAGAAAAGCAAATAAAATTAGCTAAACAAATACATACACTCATCGTCAGGCATACGGTTCATAGCATAAAAGGAGTGAGTGGGCTGCAGTGAAGAGAATTGAATTGAGCACGAAACCAAAGAGAACAAGTTAAACCTTTAAACTTGACAATCGACTTTAAAAAATAAAGTATATACGTACAAATGATTATTGTTTATTGTTTGGTTGATCAGTTAGTGGGTGGGTTGTCTGGTACATTTGTGACCTATTGCTGTATTGCATAATTTGTTAAATGCACACACGCATACACATACTTATGTTATGTGTTCTTAAGATTATGCCAAGCATTTTAATTGAATACATTTTATAAAAATTAGAACCAAATACCATAATACGCCAATCATGTAACATGATGAGCAGTAAGGACAGCTACAATTAAAAAAAAAGCAGGTTTTGAGTAAAAATCGAGCTTCGTCCTTAATAGTCGTATACATGCCACACCCACTGGTTACATATAAATATGAAGAATATCTTAAATTTGCCTTAATGCCGCTTTCTTTACTTCTTTATATCCAGCAACTTGAAATTGACGGTATACTTGTTTAGTCAAAACGTATACAACACCTAGAAAGTGACATCAGAGACACTACAAAGTATATATATTCTTGATCAGCATAAAATTTTTAATATTTACTATTAAGAATATTGCGATTTTTTTCCCACAAAAAGACTTCCCTTATAAAAGGACCTCCATATTGAATAAATAAATATGGAGAGGGGTCCTAATAGTGATCCCAAGCAATCCATTTTCCAAAGGATTCCTCCTTCTACCAAATTTCTTCGAAATATCTCCAAAAATACAACTGGTAGCGTAAGCAATTTAAAAAATAAAGTATTTGAAATTTTTTTCTGGTATTTGCCAACAGATATTTAAATTTAATATACTAACGCTAGCGTTACTATTATTATAACATTTCCACCACTGTTGTGGTGAGTTTAAAAAGCTTTCATATTATAAACAATTTATAGAGATACGTTAATATGTAAAGCTTGAAATCACGTTATAAAAGCTTATTCAAACAAAAATTTAATTTAAAATTGTTAAGTAAAGACAAGTAATAGTTAATAATACTCGTAAATGCATAATATCAGTAAAGATAATAATAAATAAGGCTTAGACAATCCCCCCCTGAAAGTAATAAAAAAAATAATTGAAAATTTTCAAGTTGAACCATTTCCAAAAAGAATTAGAAACAAAGAATCGTGCAAAACAAGGGCTACTTACTAGCATACTATTTACAATAAGGTTCAAATTTTCAATGCTAATAAAAGTAAAGAATAATTATGCTATCTGTACTAGAGAAGAAGTTCATTAAGTTTGTCAAGTCGTTTCCAACTAGTAAAGGAAATTTTTTCTTGATTTAATTGTAAATTTTTTTAATATACATGAAAAACGACACAAAGCACTTGGAGTCAGAGTCCTGGAGGATTTAGAGCCCCTAATAGATGGGAAGATTTTCAACCTTAAAAGATTTATAGCATCCTCTGGATGGTTTTCCTGAGCCTCCATTTAAGTGAAGTGCCTTTTGGCGCACACCCAATCAACCTAACCTAACCTACTGCAAAATTTTCAAATAACTTTCCTAACTCTCTGAGGTCTCAGTTCCAATCAAGCGAGTTTAAATTTCTGCTAATTAAACAACCTTTTCTTACTTTTCTTTTCAACTGGATTCAAAAGCATCACTATAAGTATAACTGTGTAGTGTATTACAAAATTTGACTTAAACCTTATTTACATATACATTATTTACTTGTTCTGTTTTCATTAAATACTACATAGAAAAATTCATAATAATAACATATTATAACTTGACTTTAATAACTACGTTAACATTGACCACAAATTGATCTTATAATTATACAATAACTTTATTTAAAACGATTTAAATTTAGATTGAAATTTTAATATTTTACAATGAATATATTTAAATGGATAAACAGCAGTATTTCAAAAACCCTATACCAAGTTCTCAAGGCAAAGAAAGAGATAACATTTTTATCTACAAAGGAAATTGGTTATGGGAAGTTTCACTTAAACAGAAACAGGAATTTCAATAATTTTTTAACGAGATATTAACAATAGGATTTAGATCAATATCTATTCCAAATTTCATTGAAATATCTCCAAAATTGTATTGTCCAGCTTGAAAATTGTACAGGAAAGAAAAAAAAATCATAACTTATAGATAAAAATATCAATATATTTTTACTTAGTTAAGATTTTTAGTCAATTTCTTCACTAAACGGTTCACCAATTCATTAGAAATCATATTCAAAAAAAATAAATTATATTAGACGTAGTGGAATTGCAAAAATTTTAGAAAAACTATAACTACTAATAAACTTGTCCATTTTGTAAAAGGCGTGTTATAGTTTAAATTTATATTTCCTTAAATAAATAACTTTTAAATAATTTTTCTTACTACATATTCTTCATTCATCTTTACTTTATTTATAATAAATACAAAGAAATTTTTTCCTTTAATAAGTTATTGAGAAATTAAGAAAAAGTAATGAGAGTTGTAAAAGAACTTTTTATAATAAAACTTTGAAAGGCAAGTTAAGGACCGCATTTTTATTTAGCTTGGAGGTACTTAAATAAGTAGGAAAAGGTAAACGGCGACGGAAACATTTTTCTATAATCCACATAAGATGGAGGGTATATTAAGTTTGTCATATCATTTGCAACACCCAGAAGGAGTCGTCAGAGACCCTGTCAAGCATAAATATTCTTAATCAGTATCAAAAACTGAGTCGATCTAGACATGTCTGTTGTTGGCATTCTCACTGGCTTAAATTTTGAGATATTGGGCTGACACTTTTAGTTTTTGCACTCAACTCACTATTTAAAATTAACAAAATCGGTCAAGAGCCATTCCCAAAATCAACAAAATTGTATATATCTGTCTGCTCAAAAGTTGAGCATTTGGTGCATAATTATACCATTCATTAATGTGACAAAAATGGGCGCGGTTTAATAACATATGCGCAACAACTCGACTTGAAAGCTTATATATTATGCGTTATCATATACCTGCCACACCCACCATTGTAGATGTGTAGGGTATATAAGATTTAGCCTAAGACAAATTTAATTTCCTTACTCGTTTTATATAAGTTTAAAAAAACCTGAGAAAAACAGTAGCGCCAACTTTCGCATTACAAGTGCTGCATAAGATACACATAAGTGATTAGCTAGCTTTGTTTAAATTAGATGTAGAGTATGTGTGATAGGAATTGAAGCTTAGCTGGTTGCAGCGAATTAATGATTTCTCTCATTATATGCTTGCTTGATTATTAAAACTGTACAGGTCCACATATGAGTACATATACTTAATACACATACTATCTCTACTTACTTTGATTGCTGCAATGTTCCATTGAAGTGTTGTTTAAATATTTTTTTTTTTTTAATTAATCAAATATAAGCATCTCTGGATATTTTCGTGCAATTTACTTAAAATTTGTTAGCCCTCTATAAAGAAAAGCTATTAACCTTTTTTTTTTGTTTTTTACAAAATATTTTCTTTATTAAACTATAACAATTGTTTTTATTGCATATTTACTCTTCACTTGTACAACTTTCGCATTAAAACACACAAAAAAAAAAAAAATATTAAAATGAAAATCAAGTTTTATTTTATACTCATACTTATATATGTAACTGATGTGGGTATGTTTGTACATACGATATAATTGCATACAACACTATATAGCCGTAACATGTATTTTATTATATACATACAGATGAATGTATAGTACTTGACGTATAAACAGATTTGTTTTCTCCAACAAGATCAGTACGCTAGAGTTTAGCTTAAAGATTAGACTTCGGAACTATTGTGTTTAGTTTTACTTTAGTCATCATGTTACCAATCATCTTTGATTTAGATGAACAGTATAAACGCTTTCCAGAGATATCTCGTGAGGAGGTGTTGAAAATTGTCGATTGGATACATCGCCAGCCGCACTTGCCCAATTTGGGTGAAAAAGATATTTTAATATACTATCATGCATGTAAATATCGTGCGGAATATACTAAACAAGTGCTCGACACCAGTCTCACCTATCACACTCACGTAGAGGAGTTTTTCTCCAATTTAGATGTTGAAAATGTTGAATTCAAACGTATCATGGATACCGTGTAAGTTGGGCAAAATTTTCTATACCAAACAACTTAATTGGAATGCTTTAATATATCTTCTTATACTTACCCAGCTTAATGTGTCCTCTACCGAAACTCACCCATGAGGGAAATCGAGTTATTTTCAGCAAATTAAAAGATTTTAATAGTTCCAATTATAATTTCGATATCGGCAATAAACTGTAAGTAGCAAAAAATCATAATATTATCAAATTATTATCAATTAATTGTTTTGTTCGAAAGACTTTCGGTGGTTTTTATGGTGGTGCTGGGAGAAGACGGTCTGCGTTCGGGGCATCGTTTCGTATTGGATATGAGCGGCACAACTATTAGTCATTTGACACGCATCAATATAATGTCATTGAAAAAATTAATGTATTATGTTAAGGTAAGATTTCAATTTGTTCACTTTTATCAAATTAAACCCAAATTGGTTAGGGTTAGCTTAGGTTAATTGAAACCATTAGCGTTATTACTACATTTTCTGTAATCTCTAATCCCAAAATCCGTTAAAGCAATTAATAAAATATTAATCATACTTAGTGAAGCAAACTTAGTGCGCTACATCTAGAAGGAGGAATATGTTTAGATCTACAAAATTGATATATGTCCGGAAATCCGTTTGTTGTTGGCTTTCTTGATGATCTTAGATTTTGAGATAATAAGCTAAGATTTTATACAAATATTTCTAGTTTTATTTAAATTGTGTTTAATCGTTCAAAAGCCATGCCCACAATTATTAAAAATGTATTTATCTGCCACATTCTTAGCTGGACAAAAAATAGGCATGATCGGATAATAGGTACGCCCACAATTTACAAAAAACTTATTCTGTATAAAACAATAGTTCTAGGTTTACATATAATATCTATACGATTAGAGTGCCTAATCATGAACATTATGCCACGTCCACCAAATTTAATGTTCTTACTTGTTTATTTCAGGATGCTCTACCATTGCGTTTAACCGGTTTGCACTTTATCAATCCCGTTCCATTCATGGACAAATTGTTCGCTTTACTCAATCCATTTTTAACTAAAGAATTAAGCAATCTTATACACGTTCATAATACTTTAGAAGATTTGCATAATTATGTGCCGCTCGATATACTACCGCAGGAGTATGGTGGGCCCGAACCATCCGTTATAGAAATGCATGAAGTGTTCTATGATAAAATACGCAGTCGACGTGAACAAATTTTAATAGTTGAGAAATGTTTTCGCATTGATGAAAAGTTACGTCCCGGTAAACCAAAAAATAGTTCCGATCTATTCGGTATGGAGGGGAATTTTAAAAAATTAGATTTTGATTAAATATTCTTTCGTTTTTTTTTATTATTTTTGTGATATGAACTTGTGTGAAGTAGTGATGTGATGTGAATAAAATGGAAATGTTAAGTATTTGTCGCGATAATGTAAAATATATATAATGTTAACGGAGTTTTGTTGTCTAAATACGTACAAGGTGAGGAAAAAAGGGGAAAACTCTTGACTAAAGTTATAGGATGAAATTTTTCGAAAAAAACTACAAATGCAAAAGTTATTCAGAAGTTCAAGATCACGTCAAGTCAAGTTTCGCCCTTTTGGCTCATCAACTTTTGTATTTGAAGTTTTTTTAAAAAATTCCATCTGATGACGTTACCAGAAAGTTTCCACCTTTGCCCCATAACCTTCATAATTAATAGTTTGCTTTATAAAGCAGGTTTATTAACCTTCCTACATAACTTACGATAGCCATGATCTGATAAATTAACTAGAATATACGAATTGGAAGCAAAATGGAGAATACGCAAAATATCATAGAAGCCACATGGAGAATTTGAATTTGTTTTAAATCTTCTGGAAATTATTTTACAATGAGTTTAGTTTCGTACAGTAAATTATATGGAATTGGGTACTAAAAATGGTCCGATCAGGTCAAAATTTGACACAGCCTATTATTTAGTTAATTTACTATTGAATTAAATTTGGAAAGAAGGCTCCAATCTCTTAGTTTTATGTTTTTCGGCAATAAAATCTTTCGATATACCTTCGACTCATGCGTGAAGGGTTACTAAAATGAGTAAAATTAATCCAAAGTCACTTAATCTATACATACATTCCTATTCAAGTATTGGCTGAAAATATTATCATTAACTTTCTATTTAACAAATCGTTGTGATATATAATTTTGAATTATTAAATTTATTTATCGGTAGTTAATTAAGCGATAACAAGCAAATGTTAATGAAATTTTTTAATTGTAATATAAAACAAAATGTTTTATTTATAGAATTTTAATTTCATCACATCAAGTGAAAGGCCGTGTTAATGCCTTTTTAGTTTGGCCAAACAATGTAGTTGGAAAATTCGTGAAGAAGCAGTGAAGAAAATTGTACAAAGTTATCAAACTCAACCCCATTTATCCAATTAAGGTGAAAGTAAGGTATTAAGGTAATACGCTTGCCGCGTATTAAATTCCAACTTCGTAGGTAAATTTTTGTGGTAGCTCAAAAGATTTTTATCGATTGTGGGAGTGGCTCTTATTCGATTTTACCCATTCTAAGTAGCAATCTGCATCCAGAAACTGATAGTGTTTGTACAAAATTTCAGCTTAATATCCTAAAATTTGCGTCCGTGAGAATGGCAACAAGAAGCGGACATACAGAGTGAGTCGACTCAGTTTTTGATGCTGGTCAAGAATATACATATTTTGTAGGGTCTCTGCCTGCCTGCTTCTTGGTGTTGCAAATGAAATGAGATACTCAGTATACTGCACATCTTATATGGAGGGTATAAAAAAAGTTAATCTTTCTTATAAAATGGAAGGATAAGCACTTTTGCCAACAGTCTCTTATTTGAAATAGGTCAAAACTCTCAACAACCCCGTACTCACTATTCAGAAATAACTTTCACGTTCAAAACCAATCCACCTGTGAAGTTGAAATTTATTACATATTATTATTATTTATATTCTCACCATCAATGAATATTTTTCCACCAAAAAAAAAATCGTACAATACACACTTTTCGACTTTCAAGGTGAACTATGGTAATAATTAATTAAATAATTATGTGATTGTTCAATTAAATCAAGCGATAACCAATAAATGCTAACGAAATGTTTTTAATTGCAATATAAAACAAAATGTTCGCTAATATTTATTTATTGTCAAAATCTAAATCACAAGTGAAAGGTATCATGTTAGCGGTCTCTTTCAATTTGGCCAAACAATATGCCAACTTTCCGGAAATTCGTCAAGAAGAGGTGCAAAAAATTGTGCAATGGTGTCAAGCTCAACCCCATTTACCCAATTTAAGTGAAAGTGAGATGTTAATTTTTTATAATGCCTGCGGTCACAGTTCGGAATATACCAAACAAGTGATTGATTTAAATTTAACGTATCGCACTCACGTAAATGAATTCTTTACCAATTTGGATATAAACAGTTCAGAATTGAAACAAGTTATGGAAATTCTGTAAGTAAAAATGTAAATTGTGGGCGTGGCCCTCTAAGTGTGTATGTATTTCGTTTCAACTTACTAGTCGAGTTTTACGCCGAGTAGGGTTTTTTGGGCGTGTCTGTTATCCGGCTTCGTCGATGAACGGAACATCAATAAAAGGGGTTATTATAAATATATATATACCAAATTTCAACTTCTTAGATCAATTTTTTTTGGAAGATAAGTACGTTTTTCTCGATTGTGGGCATGGCTCTTTGGCCGATTTGGCCAAATTTAAATATCTGCGTGCAGATACCGGAAATGTCTGTACGAAATTTCAGTTTAATATCTTAAAATTTACGACCATGACAATGCCAACAACAGACAGACACACGGACATATATTTTTTACTTACTGCCCAAATAAGGCACAATTGCCGCGCCCATAATCATATGAAGGTTATCTTCTTAGCTCAAGCCATATAATAGTTTTTACTTTTCTATTATTATTGTTGTTTAGCGGAATGTGTATGTTACCTAAGCTGACCTGTAAAGGACATCGTGTGATTTTCTTGAAACTTATTGATTTAAATCCATCGCACTTTCATTTCGTGAATTGTATTAAATTGTAAGTATGTATGAAATAAATATATATTGCATTACAGGGGGTTAACGTTGACTTTATGATACCCTACACCACACCTGAAGTTATATAATAATAGAGGATGAGGCAAGAAAATGGGAAGAGAATAAAAATTTTCGAAAAAAAAAACTTCAAAAACAAAGGCTTTCTTGGGTTAGAAGAGGAAAGATTCTATTTTCCTGGCACAATTTTGAGCAATAAAGCTGAAATTTAGCATACATCCATCGATGTGCCAAAATGAGCTTCTTGTATAGCCCACAATCGAACAAAAAACCTACTCAATAGGTACTAACTTAGGCGTGGTAGGTACATATTACACCCTCAAGTACAAGTAAGTTAAGTATCAACTTGAACGTAGATGTGGAGGGTATTTAAGATTAGGCCTAAGATGAATTTTAATTTTTTCCTACTTGTTTAAACTTCTTATAAAACAAATATCTTTAGCATTACAATGTTCTTGGATATATGGAGCCGTGAAGAAGATATCTGTGCCGGCCATAGATTTATAATTGATCTTAGTGGTGCAACGTTAGGTCATATATCACGTCTGAGTATTATGACCATGAAGAAATTCTTACTTTTTCTCCAGGTTAGATTTATTAAAAACTATATTTAAAAGAACATCAGTTTTTGAACACATTTATTTTCTAATTACATTAGGAAGCTGCCCCTATACACATAGAAGGATTTCATTTTGTTAATATAGTACCATTCATGGATGCCCTGATGAGTTTGGTGACACCATTTTTGAAAAAAGAATTCCTAAATATTCTATATATACACAATAATTTAGAGGATTTATACAAATATGTACCATGCGATATATTGCCAAAAGAATTGGGTGGCATGGAATTGTACGCAAAAGAGTTACGTGAAGTCTATTTTGATAAAATGCGACAAAAACGTGATGAAATTTTAGCAGCAGAAAAATATTATCGCATTAACGAAAAGCTACGTCCGGGGAAACCGAAAAACTCTGGCGACTTATTCGGCATTGAGGGGAATTTCAAACAACTGGATTTTGATTAAAATTGTATGCATGATAATATTTATTAGATTATCTCAGGTATTTGATTGTATAACTGAGAATTATACAAATTATACTTTATAAGTTATATACAAATACATATATTAGAAATATACACAAAAGACTTGAAAATATTTTGTAATCATTATTAATAGCATTTGTCTTTTTGTGTTAGCGTACCATTTAAACTCTATAAGAGAACGTTTATTATATTTAGGAGATAGTTTTAATAAATGTATGATTTTTTTTTTTTTCGCAAATAATAATTCAAAGTATATATAATACATAATATTCTAGGCATACAATACAAGTATATATACATACAACACTTTTTCTATAATGTTAGTTCATGAGAAAGTTGGAAACAACTTTCGGCTTTTTTTTTTGATAGTTTTAATTCATTGTGACTTAATTCAGAATTAGTCTAAATGGTGTAGGGTGTTTAATGGTTATAAAAATGTTCACTCGTTTTATACGTATGCACGTTAAATGAAAACAACTTATCGTATATATATTTTTGAATAAATTAAAGCAAAATGTTAATTCGTTTCTTAGATGCTAGTAGATAAGATTATACAACTACTTGTTGTAACATACTATTTTCAGATTACACACTTTTTCAGTTCATCAACCTTTCATATATAAAATATTATGAAATCAATTTTGGGTTAATCTAAAAACGCTCCAGATATACATATATATACAAACGCGTATATATAATGAAGAGGTTTAAGTTTGAGAGGCGGTAGGAATACTTTAAATGCTTTCTGTTGAACAGCACTATTCCCCAGATCGTTCTATGATTCTATGATTTAGATTTTTGGCTTTAATGTTGTTAATTTACCTCTACCTCCTCCATTTCTACGTATGGTTCGAGTTGTGTTGCCACCAACACCAGTAGTTTGGGTTACTGCACTTGAATTTGCAGCTTTTGCTTGTTGATGGGGTAAAGTTGATATTCCCGGATTTCTTAATACCCAATTGTTGCCCTGCTGAACAATGGTATACGTACTAGGTGCTGTTGTTATAGGCACCTGTTTAAAAAACAAGTGAAAACATTATAGGCGGTCAAGGCGGATCATTTAATACTCTACACTAGTTATTGTCACACAAGACACTTTGTGAAATATCGTTGTGTGGAAAGGGGTACTAAAATTAGTCTCATCGGGTCCAAATTTTTTACAGCCAATTATTAAGCTAATTAACTATTCTTCATCAAATTTCATTAAAAAATGTCAATAATTGCGATTTTTTGCCACATAAAGACTTCCTCTATTAATATGTATAAACATTATATGGGCATGGATTCTAAAAATCGTTCAATTCGGTCCATTTTCAATAGGGTTTTTCTTTGGGCCAACAGAAGTCTTTAAACCAAATTTCATTGAAATATCTCAAAATATGCGACTTGTGCTTAAAACATACATTTACATGGACAGACAGACGGACACGGTTAAATCGCTACGAATTTTCATTCTGATTCAAAAAGTACGATATAACTAAAACTGGGTTGTGAAGTTTTTGTTTTTAATTCTTTTTTTCTTTTTAAGATGGGCACTCAGGAGATGTCTCCTATAAATGCCTACAAATATATAGAAATTAGGAAGTGCTTTTAAAAAACATCCCGGGATCGACTGTTGCAGGTATCGAACCCACGACCTAAGAGCTAAGTGTTATGCCTTTAGCCTGTTGCCGTACAAATTAATATACCACATGTGGTGTAGGGCAAAAATAGATAATAAAAAGTTAAAAGCATAGAATCGAGTGTGTATAGGATAATCATTTAGAATCTTTGCATCTTTATTTCTTTCTTTTACCCACCGGAACATTATAGTTTTGTACTGGTATACTGTAGGTGGTATTGCAGCGTATATGTTGCTGTGCATTATTCTGCTGATTACTATTCATCTTTGCATTAGTAGTTACTGGTCTTAAGAAAGTATTTGTTGGCAATTTTAAAACTTCGGTATTGTGTATAGGTGCCGTTGGTAGGGGATGAGTTGATGTCGGTGCTGGTGTGGCTGTTGACGTTGTTGACATTATTTGTGTATTATTATTATTCTTGTTCACCACTTTTGTCTTTTTCATTGTGATGCCACTTTTATTCATATTCATTGTTGTCGCTGTTGTTGTATTATTTGTTGTTGGTACCATATGATGGCGCTATGCAACGAATCAATATTATTTTATAAACAATTATGTGTATTAATAATCAACTTACCTCAGTCTGTTGTTGTTGCTGATGCTGCTGGTGTTGTTGTTGTTGTTGTTGTTGATGATGTGTTATGTAAGATCGGGTTTGCGTTACAGGCTGTTGGCTTTGTTGTGTATATGATGGTAGTTGCGATGCGATGGTATTTATGTGAGTTTGTGTGGTGGTGTTGTAACTACTTGTAGCAGTTACAATAGCGGTAGCAACAGTGGCGCTGGCACCAGTAGTTGTTGCCACCGCAGCTACTATTTGTTGTGCTTGCATGGTATTGGAAATGTCACCGCTGATGTTTCTTGTTTGGGCACAATTTTGCTCATGATTTAGCCAATGTAACTTCTGACATGGATAGCCACAGTATGAGGTGTTCCAGCAACAGTACAACTTGGCTTCTTGACCACACTGTGAACACCACTGCTTACGTTTAGTTTCTTCAATAGCACGTAACAATTCCACCTGGTGCTGTTGCTTGGTACGTTCCAGTTCCATTGTGAGCATAGCAATTTTCGCCTCAAGACTTGGCGATTCACCCTGACTTAACTGAGCTATTGTATCCTCCATAATCATACGGAAATATTCACCTAACTGGAATTTAACAATTTTCATAACAATTTTTATGTAAGTAAATTTCACTATTATGGGTAAATGATTAATGCAGTAGGTATAAAACGAAAGAAATAGTTAAACCTGCTCGGTTGCTTTAAAACTAACTTCTACTACACCATTTACTAGTCTGCCAATAATAATAATTAATTTGTTTCATAAAGAGTCAGTTAGATTTCAAAACAAGTAAAAAAACTAAATTTGACTTTGGCGAAATCTTAACAAAGAGAAAGACGCGCCCTCTAATAGTGTATGTATGTATTACGTATCAGGTTGCAAGTCTAGTCTTACGCTGTGTACGCTGTGGGCGTGTTTGTAAGCCAACCACGCCCATTTTTGGCACATCAGCGAAAGCAATAAATAGAAATATGTATACTGAAGGGCAACTTCATAGTTAAATTTTTGTGGCAGATGTATAGGTTTTTGGAAATTGTGGGCGTACTTGTTACTTGACCCTGCCCCATTTTGCATATCGATGGATTATATATGTGTGTACTAAATTTCAACTTGGTATATAAAAATTTTTAGCAGATAAATAGATTTTTATCAATTGTGGACGTGGCTGTTAATCGATTTTGCCCAATTTAAATACCAATCTACGTATAGAAACTAAAAGTGTCTGTACAAAGCTCAATATCTTGAGAGTACCCCAACAACACGACATACAGACGCACGGACATACATATCTAAAACGAATTAATTTTTGATGCTGATTAAAATCAAGATGTGCACACTAGATGGGGTCTCTAACACCTTTTGAAAAAGGAATGACAAACTTAGTATACCCCTTAATGTTATGTATATACTCAGAGATCTGGATCAAATTTAGTGACGCCAATTTTTATGTTAAAAAACTTTTCTGAACTTAATTTAACCTAAAAAAAAAATTTAAGAATCGTCATCGCCATAGAGTTGTTTCCAAAAAAATATATATAAGGCTGTAAAAAATAGTTCGCTTTAGTCCAGCTTTACACCAGAATTCATTCAAATATGTTCAGAGGATTTATTTTTTGATAACAATTGTCCGGAGTAACGTACAGACGATTATGGCGAAAAGTATGGACTCTGGATTTAAAAGTTGAATCTGTCTTGTCTTCTTTACTAACTGCGCTAGTAGACACATTTAAGAATGTATTCAAAATTTCTTCAACAAATCTTACATTTCGCATCAACATTTCATTAATGCTTGAAGACCGATCCTACTTACTTTTTGGGCATTTTCATTTAATTTTTTACAAAAACGACTCGTTCGTACCGAATCGTTTGCATCATTTTGCATCACAATCTGATTTGTGGGTTGAGCCAACAATTTCGGAAAAGATTCGGAACGTATGAAAATATTCCCATTTAAGGAATCCGATTTTGAAACGGGAATCGTATAATTTGTCATTAAATTAGTGGAGCCGCTGTAAGCAGCAGGCGGAGCAGTTACATTACCACTTGATAATCCAGCTAATGGGGGTGGTGCTCTCATATTTAAAGGATTCAAAGGTAACGGCATAAAATTAGCTCCATTGATATTTGTCATGTTACTGTTCATAGCAATTATTGGCGGAGGTATATTATTATTACTGCTGGTATTATTACTATTATTATTAATGTTGTTGTTGTTGCTGCTATTATTATTATTATTATTGTTACTATTATTTATAGACAAATTGTTGGTTAAACACGGTATTGTCTTATTAGAGCTTGTTGTTGTAGTGACAGTGGTGGCGTTTGATACAAGTCCGAACGGTAAAGAATTTGTGGTGGACATAATGGGTGTAATGGTTGTAACAAGACTACTTGAATTTGCACTTGATATGGCTGATATTGTGGCCGTTGTGGTGGTGGATACCGTTGCCGTTACACCGTTATGAGCTATTGCCGTTAGAAATGTTGAAGATGGGGACGTTTTCGAGACAGCTGTTATAGGCAGTGCGGGTACAGAACTGATGATAGAATTTGTACTGTTGTCAATGCGACTTGTAGCCACATCTACAGGTATATTAACCATAACAAAATTGTTGGCTGTTCTGCCACGTTGGTGAATGCTATCAATCGTTTGTAACGAGGTGCCAGGTAATGTAATAGAGACTGTTGTGGCTAAGGGTACCAAACAGGGGGACGACGCAGTGGTGGAAGATGCTGATATAACAGAAGTGACGTTTTGTAGAATAGAACCACGAGCAGAAGCTTTATCTTCTTGAATAATTTGCGAGGTATGAGTGGAACGATTACTACCAACCTTTACTTGAGCTGGCTGTTGCTGTAAAATGCTTCCGGAATCTGTTAATTTTCCGATTGTTTTCATTATTGGTTGCGTACCCTGCCCGGCTGTAGTGGGTGGAAAGGCTGAGGCTGGTAAGGGTCCATAAGGAATGCCCTTAAATGTACCCCGCTTACTATTACTCAACATTGTGGTCCCGCCATAATTGTTGCTATTATATGAAATGCTCCCAACACTACTAATGACGGGATTATTTTGAGTTTTTGTCGATGTCATTGGCATTTTACTAACAGCATTATTTCCCATCTGCATCAAATCGACTTTATTTGGTAATGAATTGGATGGTGGTTGATTAGTTTGATTTGAAACTGCTGTTGGATAAGTTTTGTTACATGGCTCATCCATTACAATGTTGGATTCTTCCGAGATATCTGAGAAAACTTCTTCTTTGATATCACATAGCAAAGGTAACAATTCCGTGGTGGTGGTAGTGGTGGTAGTGTTTGTTATTGCGGTTGTAACAATTGCATTTGCTTTCAATTGAGCATCACCTGTTATTACCTCCTTAACTGGCACTATGTTAAGCGTATTTGATTCTTTTGCTTTCATTGTATTCTGATTGTCCGAATCTCTCTGATTTACCGACCGTGTAGTTGTTTCCTTTTGTTGTTTCGTTTGTATAGCCTCTTTGTTCATTTCGTCTTCAAAGCCAGTCAAAACCTCTTTTTTAATTTCTACAATTGGACGAACCATTTGATGTTTGCCCGCTACATCACTAGCGGTGCTAATGTTGATGCTGTTGGTTTTAAGGATAATTATTGGAAGCCTTTGTTTTGGTTGCTCTTCGTCTTGTTTCTTAACCTGTTTCGCTTCCTCCCCAGTCGATCTATTCACTGTCTCAGCACTTGCTGGCACCTTTTCCGCTTTCGAACTTGACGATGCCTCATGGTTGACCGGTTGCGATTTTGTCAACTTGGGCATTGGATGCTGTCCATCTGTATCATCCAATTTATCCTTAGCACCACTTGCTAATGATTTATTTAATTCATGCGGTGCCGGTGATTTACGTTTTAGTATAAATTTACTTAATCTCGATGAATTATTATCATCCGTTATTGGTTTCGTTATCACTTCATAGTTGGGCGGAACATTTTTTATAATTAACTTTTCCGGTTTTTTCAAAATCATCGCATCGTTCATCGGTTGGTTGTCCTCCCTTAACTCCACACGACTCTTCTTGTTTGTATTTAAACTGCTCTCTTTTGGGTCTAAATCGATGGTGGCGTTGGTGATATCTGGTGTATTGGCCTTCGGTACTATTGATAAATGATTGTCGGATGTTTTATAGATTTTATATTGCAACGAAGGTTTGGTGGTGGTGGATTGTTGTTGCCGTTTAATGTATTCCTGTACGCCGGGCATCATTTGTTGCAACTGTTGCATTTCGTCGTTCGGTTCATAAGGTGTTTTCGACAATGGATACTGAAATCCCCCCACTTTGCTTTTAATCCGCTCAATGTGCTGCTCCACCTCTTGTACACAGGCGGCCAATTCGCGGGCCGCCCGCCGTCCTGTCTGTGAATTGGGATCTTCCTTTGAATACAGATAACACTCTTTGACCGGCACAAGAGCCCGTGTATGCTCACCAAAGAATCGTACACATACCAACGAATTTTGACTTATGCCCATTGCTTTGGCCGGCCAATAGGGGAAACCTTTTAATTTGGCCCACACCAGTAAATGCGGATGTGCACACACATCTACGAACCAATCTGTTCTGGTGTGAGCCTTTAAATAGCATTCCGGGCAGGCATCTATTTCGGCCGTTTCTTGGCGGCAAGTTTTAACCAGTGATCTGGCTGCTGTTATAATTTTATTGGTACCTGTTATATAGGGAATCGTTGCAGCATTACAACAATATTTCGAATCGGAATTTCGTTCATTCAACTTACGTCTGTTAGTTAAAATAAAAACGTTATGTAAAATCCATTTCGTTTCATTTAGAAATTCTTCAGCGCAACGAAAAACTTTCTTTTCAATTTTCTCTTGCAAAGTGCTAAACGTAACTGAATTTATTAAATAACGATTATAACGGCTTTCGCTCTCCAAATATTGCATTAATGATTGATGCTAAGGAGGAGACAAAGAGATAAAAGAATTTGTATTTATTACTAATGTGAGTACATTATGTACGTGTGTAACACGCTACTAATTTTATATAATCAAACATTTAACATAACCTAAAAACTATTGCATTTCTTCGATATCAAAAAAAAAAAAAAAACTGTTGAGATAGAATGAGACAAATATACGCTAAACCTCTTGTAATTTATATGCACACGTGATTAAAGTTAATTGATCATAACAGATAGGAGTAAAAATAAATAAAATATAATGAAAAATAAATTATAAATTTGTAACCAGTATTTTTTATACCCTCCACATAAAATAGGGGGGTATACTAAGTTTGTCATTCCATTTGTAACACTCAGAAGAAGCCGTCAAAGACCATACAAAGTATATACTCTGGACCAACAGGCAAAATCAGTCGAAATCCACGCCCACAATTGACAAAAATCGATTTATTTGTTACAAAAATTGACCTATCAAGTGTGGAATATGGTATACATATGAAGCCATCGATGTTTCAAAAAAGGTGTGGCCGGATAACAGACGCGCCCACAATGTTCAAAAAGCCGCACTCAGCGTAATACTTACAAACGGATTACTTGAAACCTATACTTTTAGAGGGCGTAATCATGTACCTGCCACGCCCACATCTTTTATGTAGATGTAGAGGATATTTAAAATTTGGCACAAGCTAAATTTCGTCTTTTGTTTTACTTCGTAGTTTTCCATAATATATAAATAAATAACGCCTATTAGCATTATGAGTAAGTGTAATTGTTATTTATGACTCACCACTTTAGAACAACGCATTATTTTCAAAACATATAACAGTAGTTGACTTAATAAATCGACCGATATTTCATTACGACGATACCTACAAAAAAAAACAAAAACAAAATAAAATAAATACCGTAATATATATAAATTTGTTTACAATATAATTTCGTTTTTACCGTTTTGGATTATGCAGAGCATTCTCTACGGCAATGCATTCATTACACACCCAGTTATGGGTACTAAGTAGAATAATTTTGGTACAGCTGCTGTGAAAGCTGCGTATACATTTGCTACATGAATGAACGACACGGCCAGCATGACATTTCCAACAGAAACTGTCAGCACCTTCCTATTTATTAGAATATAAAACATTATAAAATATTACATTGTATACAATAGAAGAAAACCTTCAATTATTTAACAACCACGTCCCCCTGACTGTCCATGTACATTTGTGCTTAAGCTACTGATCGCATTTTTTGAGATATTTCGATGAAATTTGGTTTAAGGACATGTTTTGGTCTAAATGGACCGAATTGGAGCATTTTTTGAAACCCCTCCCCTATTAATAAAAAAAGTATTTATGTGATAAAAAAAACTCCAATATTTTTTAACAAAATTTGGTTCAGCTTAATAATTGGCCACGCCATATTTGGACCTGATCGAACCATTTTTAGAACCTCATTTAACGAAGTAACTTATGTGGCAATGGCCGCGCGTTTACTAACACAATTAAACCAATTGTAACATAATTTTTGGAACTAAATGGTGCGGGGTATTTTGTATAACATTTTTACCATTTTTATTAGCTTACCTTTGGTGGAGGTTGCCATGCTCCTTTTAAATATTTTTCCATAGAGTTCTCTTCAATGGCTAATAAATTATCATCTGGATCACCTGTTAACCAATGATTACTATACAGATTAGCAAGTGATAGTAAAGAATTATGTGTATAAAAATTACCGCTATCCATTATTTCTTGAAAATCTGTTGCAACATCAACCACCTTTGGTTCCTTGTTCAATCTTCTTGGATATAATTTCGTTGATTTGGAGCTAGTACTCTCTGTTGAATCATTATGGGAATCTGGTGTTTTGGATGTACGGAAAACCTGCTGTAAGAAGTCCTTGTGTTTTTGTTTAAATTCAGGATTTTCCGAACGCATATTGGTCCGTTTTGAAGAACCGTCACCAGTAAAAATAGCGCCCTCAGAACGTCGTCGTTTCATTTCGGAACAGTATAAAGCAAAATCATTGGTGTCGGCCGATGCGATTCTAGAGGAAGCATAACGGCTCTTCGGGCTTTCCGTTTTCAATGGTATTAAACGATATTCAGAGCGCTTCCTTTTTATTATTTTGCCCCGACTACCACCACTCACACTGTTATTGAAGTGTTCATGTATTTTCGTTATGGTGACATCAAGCTTTCCATTACGTTTGCTCGAATTTTGCAAATTGTCGCGAGTTCTTAATTTGCGTGATTGGACAATGGCTGCATCGTTAACAAATTCAGTTAAAATTTTCGATTCAGTGTGTGATTTTTGTAAGGCTCGCAAGTCTCGCGATGGACGCATATTTTTGGTGTCGTTCATGGCATCACCTAACGGTACACCACCTGAGTCATTTACATTTGGTGCAGTTGTTGTTGTTGTTGTATTTATTGGTAACGCATTTAAGATATAACCCGTGTCAGGTGCCGGCAATATCTCAAAAAATTCAACAGTTACCTGATCAACAGGCTTAACATTTTCAATGCCTCCCGCGTGTTGTACTAGACCCTCATCATCATCATCATCCTGTTCATCTTCATGTTTCTCATCATTTAAAAAGACATCCTTTACACTTTTCAATTTTGGCTTATAATCCATGACTGGTTTTATTGATTATCTTGTATTGGTTTGGATGAAACCTGTTCCATTTCCTCATTACACACCGCAACCGCTGTCGTGCATCTAAAAAAAAAACAACACATTATTAAATTTATACATGATGCTGAAATACTAACTCTAACTCATTTTCTTACATAAGCTGAAGCCTGTGAATGATTTTAAAGGTGGTAAAATTTATGGCGACAATGAAGCTTCCAATTTGTTTGGTTATACTTCGTCTGACCGTTCCAAAAATTTTCCAATTTTACTTGACCTTTTATTATAAATATAATAATATACTAAATGTACGCTTCGTGTAGACAATTGTTTTTTTACTTTACTTTCTTTCTTTTGTTAAAGTATTTGCACATGACATACCATACTAACTATTCGGTTAATGCACGAATATACATTTTTAGATTCGCCTCAAACATCGGCAGTTGTCTGCATTAAAACAAAACACATTGTTATTGCTTGTTCCGTTCTTTTAATCGTGCTAATCAAAAATACCAACAACAAAAACTAACAGAATATCAACGAACGACCGCACCAAACAATGGCAAAATAACAATATGTACAGTAAATGAAAAATTCATGGCTACGCCATTCCTTGTGCAATTGGTACAGTGAAATAAGTTTTCAAGTTTTCGCCGTGGATACTTCTTACACGCATATACCTAAATGCTTGCATACTTCTCTTTTTTGTTTTCTTTTGCATTTTTTTAAGAGTCTCTTTAAACATGTTTTTGTTTTATTTTTTTTGTTTGTTTTTTTTTTTTTATTTTTTTTTTTTTCAGTTAATGTAAACAAGCAGGCAACCTCTAACTAACATCTCAATAAAATGTAATATATATAAGCGTCTCTTTTACTCTTGTTGTTTGAGAGAGTCATTCACAATGCATTCGTTTTAATTATGTGGTTGGTTTGTGATTTTACACAAATTATTATTTCTTCCATTTATCAATTCATATTGCCGTAATGATTTATATGATATGTAATTAGGTTAATAATTGACTGTAATTTATATATATTAAGTTATTAATTAGAAGATTTAGTCAAAATCTTTATGCAACGATCATTTTTGTATCATTTTTATATAACCAAAATATTTATACTCTTGGCCACAAGTGGTGATAAGTTTGTGCGAATGGCACATTCATGTTCAATCATACCAATTGATTCAGAATCAATATCCCAATTAATTTAGCTATGTCCGTCTCTCCATCCATGTAAATTTGTTCTTAAGCTACAGTTTACGTTTTTGGAAATAATTCGATGAAATTTGTTTTAAAGATACATATTGACAGGAACTCTATTGAAAATGAACCGAATTGATGCATTTTTAGAACCCCTTTACACATAACAGCCTATTATAATGGAAATGTTTACATGACAAAAAATTGCAACTTTTAATATCTATAGACAAAATTTTGTAATATATAGTTAATTGGGTTAATAATTGGCTGTAACAAATTTGAACCTGATCGAACCATATAATGATATGTCACAAACTGTCTTATAAAACAATGCCTCGCGTTGTTTAATACAATTTAACTAATTTTATTATAACTTTTGTGGAACTAGATAGTGTAGGGGATTAAATGATTGAACATGACTGACTATAAACTTGTTTTCGTTTACTGGGTATGTACCAGGCTTCTTTCACTTCATCAAAGGTTGAATGTCAGAACCATCAAAACCAAAGCGGCATTTAAGGCTATTTATTATAAGGAATGTGGCATTTACTATTATATGCGGTGAATAGTAGAGCAAACAATAGCACATATAAAGTCCTTGTGTTTAGTTTAGTTTCGATAAAGGTCACAAGTCTTCTATCCGGCTAAGAATATAATAAATATAATATTGAATAATTTAAACAAGTAAAAAGAAACTATATTTGGCTAAGACGAAACCTTGAATACCCATCATAAATGCTCGAAAGCTTCCCGAGGAGTATATATGTATCTCAAAATGGAAATGGAAAAATTTATTTAAGAAGTTACTTTATTGTTAATTTGAACGATTTTGGTATATTTCAATTACGGATTAGTTTACAAGTAATGGTTTTACACTTGCCATGGTGGGCACAATTTACGCATATTTTCAAAAACAGATTATATGTAAATTACGGAAGTGTCTCTTAACCAATCGTGTCCATTGGAACATCAATAGTTGGGACAATTATATATATATGTAAATTTTGTAGCAGATAAATAGATTTTTATCAAATGTGGGCGTGGATCCCGACCGATTTTGCCAAATTTATTTAACGAAATGTGTGGATAAGCTCAATATCTTAAAATTTGCTATCGTAAGAGTGCCAACAATAACCAGACACGCAAACGCACAGGCCAACAGGTTCAGAGTGTCTCAGTTTTTGAGGCTGACTAAGAATAAATATACCTTGTCGCTGAAACCTTCCTCTGATTGTTGCGAATGGAATGACACACTTAGTATACGCCTGCCCCTCTTTTGTAGGGACTATAAAAATATATAAAAATAAAATATGTTTTGGTATTTGCTTCAAAATATCGTTTGACAAATGTCAGTCATTTTCTCAAAATTGAACAAATTTTCTATATTCATAAAATATATCTTCTTTTAATAGAAAAATTTTAAAGCAAGCAGACACGCTCTCCGTGAACTAATTGAAATAATGGATAAAGGAAAACGTGTGGGTGCGGGTTCTACCACCGCAACGGATGGTGTAACCCATTCGGCTGCTTCAACTGGTTCTACTAAATTGAAAGCACAAAAGACAGGTGAAACTGATGCTGCAACTAACAAAAAATCAGCCAAATCGAAATCGGCCACTAAAGTCAATAAAAAGAAATCCAGTTCGAAAAATAAGAAACAACGCAAATAAGAATCCCAAGACTTCTCGAAATGCTTACGTACATATACATATATAGTAGGTGTGGCATTCAATGAAAATTCAAATACGAAAAATGTTTCAATTGTAGAAAAAAATAAAGAATATATAATAAAAATCCATAGTTTTACAAAGAAACAAAAATCGAAATTGTTAATTTTTGAACTTTTTAGCAAATGCAAATATTGTAAGGGTCACACAATGAAATTCCCGACGTCCAAGAGCAATTTACTTCATTTGAAATCCTTGTCACCAAATTTTCAAACAAATCTTAGACCAAGAATACGTAAAACTAAATCCTCGGAAACAACAGGAGTAGTGCGTTTACCTAAAAAGACCATCACCAGCATGAAGGGGCTACATAGAAAGGCTAAACAATCGAGAAAATTAGCTCAAAACAAAAAATGACAAAGAGGGCGTCTACTTAAAAAGTTTCCGTTGACCCACAAACAACCCAACATTTCCATTTTGAATAAACACAGCGCTCCTTAACCATATGCCTTGAATAAGAATAAAAAAAAATATTTTCCATGCTGAAAAATGAAGACGAAAACTCTATCAAAGGCAAAAAGTCAACTGTACTGTGTTTGCCTCCTCTCATTCACTATTTAATAAAATGCTAAAAATTAATTGTACAAAATGGAAAAACAAAAATAAAACAAAATTTGGAACAGAAACTTTTGATGTAATTTGTTTATCTCTAAATTCTAAAAAAAGAAAAAAACATAACGGGCCACTGCCAAGCTTCATATTAAGCAATGTCTGATCGTTCTGTAGGTTCTGGACAAGGCGGAAACAATAGAAACAATAATAACCGCCGAAACAATGGAAGTAGAAATAGCATGACGAGGCAGAACAACTTTAGTGGCGATAGAAATGAAAGAGAAAATAATACAAATGAAAATATCAATAATCCTAGAAGCCAATCTGGAAGTAGACACAGTGTGGCGAGAATAAGCAACTTTAGTACGTTTCCAAGTCAAGAGGAAACTGTTAAACAGCTACACATGAATACGAATGTGCCCAAATTTGACCAAGAAAAACAACCCGTAGCAAATCATACAACTCTCTCGCCAACTTTTCATTATACCGAATTAAATGAAGTGGAAAAATACGATAATGATAAAGACGAACAATCACATTCGAGCCCTACCAGGTTGAGTACGGCCTACAATTGTCCTCCCAGCTTTCATCCCAATAATTCGAGAAGACATAAGTGTGAACCGCAATACGATAATCAGGAAAGGAGTAGTGATTCATCTTATCATTCAACATGCGGAGACCCACGCAATTGTTCCGCCTGCAGGGAGTATACGAAAATTCCCTCAACTTATTTTCAAGAAAATGGTCCAAGTAAACCCAAACAAATAGCGAAACGTAAAGAACCGCGCAATAATCCGCCATGTTTTGAAAATAAAAAAATTGCTTCAGCATATAGAGAAAACAAACCGGATCATCGTGCTAGTTATACCCCACCACCCCCTTGTCCAAGAATCTCGGAGGAGAGAACCACAGTCAATTATAATGGAGCTTGCGAAAAACAAATAACGACACGGGAGCAACCGCGCAATTATCCGCTTTGTTTCGAAGATAAAGAAATCGCATCAACATCTAGGGAAAGTGAACTTGAAAATAGTGCAAATTGTCCAAGAACCTACGAAGACAGAACTAAATATAATTATAACGGTGCTTGCAAAAAACAAATAACGGCACTTGAACAACCGCAAAATTATCCGCCATGTTTTAAAAATAATAATTTTCCATCAACATCTAGGGAAAATGAATCGGAATATCGTGCAAGTTATACCCCACCACCTCCTTGTCCAAAAATCTCGGACCGAATCAAACTCAATTATAATGATGCTTGCGAAAAACATATAACGACACGGGAGCAACCGCGCAATTATCCGCTTTGTTTCGAAGATAAAGAAATCGCATCAACATCTAGTGAAAGTGAACTTGAAAATAGTGCAAATTGTCCAAGAACCTACGAAGACAGAACTAAATATAATTATAACGGTGCTTGCGAAAAACAAAAAACGGCACGTGAAGAACCGCGTAATTATCCGCAATTATGTTTTGAAAATAAAAATATTGCATCAGCATGTAAGGAAGACAAACCAGAAACCTCTTGCCCAAGAATCTCTGATGAGAGAACAAAATGTCCCCTTCACTCGAATAGTAGTTATAAGGATGCTGCCGAAATGCCCCGTGAGCCTCGTTTCCCTTGTCATCAAAAACATGAAAGTGATGAGAGCCGTTTTCGTTTCAATAACCGGTTGCCTGAGGAAAAGCCTCATTGTTCTAGAAAATTCCCCGTGTCACGTGATAATTATGAGAATTTGCAAAATGCATCCAGTTATATCTTACATGTTTATAAAAGGGAAATCGCCGTTTATAATGTTTCGAATGATGACAAAGCCCAAAATGAAGTAATCGATTGCACTCACCCGAATGAGCCCAGCACTAGTCGGACACAAAACCGACCACCACCGAACGTCGAAAACTACAGATCAAGAGAAGTGCCATACGGTCGTAATCCACCCACACAACGGCAACAGTATTACGATGCTCGTGACGAGCAAAACTGTAGTAGACAACAATTTGTCCCAAATAATTCATTTAATACAAGTCAATGTCCTGCTGCTAGTGGACGGCAACAAATGGCGGATAATGAAAGGCAAAACTATGAGTTCAGTTACTGCGGATGCGGTGAAGAGTATCAGGCAGGAAATGTATCGTACGGAGCAAATAATCAAGAAGATCAACAACAATATCATGATTGCGGCTGCCAAGTATACGAATACGATATTAATTATACGAATACCATACGGGGTGAAGCTTATGGGTGTGGTGCTCAAGCCTACAGGAATCATCAAAATGATCAATTAAACAGATCTAGGAGAGGTGACAATGAGAAATTCCTTCCAGCAGCTACTACATCGAATCAAATCACAAAAGAGACACAAACTCTATTCTATACGGATCGAGGTACAAACACGGAAGGTGATGCGGAAGAAGAGAAAAACTGCTTTTGCACAGAAATTTACCAACAAGAGAGAAACAATTATCACAACGAAGAGAATCTACGACGCATTAGTATCTCCAATAAACAAGAAACCGAACAAATCATTTGTCCGCCTGTTACGAAACCAGGTGATGATAAAGCTTTACAACAGCCACAGAAAAAACGCAAATCCACTAGGACGTTGTTTTTGAAAGAGGAAACACAAGAAGAAGGCGACCTTGCTGATAAATCCGTTGGTCCCAAGGCTACCGTTTCCACCTCCATAACCGAAATGAAAACTAAGAAGGTGGTAACTTCCGAAAAGAATGTTCAAGCAAACATTATACCAAAGTCAACGGATGTAGTGCAACCCAGTCCCTACCGTAGAAATTATCCAGATCAAGGTAGACAAAGTCAAGCAGATTCGGATAATAACAGACAAAGACAACCAGAAGCGGGTGAGTACAGTCAAAGTCAATCAGAATTACCAAGTAGACCGTTAGATAGTCAAAGAAGACGTTCCGAAATGATACTGGACAATGAGAGAGAAAAACAGATGGCACAACGTACCGATCATCCACGTGTTAAAAGTTTTTTGTTACCAAATCGAAGTTCTTCATATACCGTGCAAATGGAAGAACGTAAGTATACAGATTGTTGTCTCTTTTTTAATATAAAAAACTTTTTTTTTTTAAACTATAAAAATATAAAATTTACCAGCACCACCTGAACCCGTGCAGGAGGACCTTAGTTCTGAAAGTGATGAGCATTTGAAAAGATTTTCTTTTCGGCGTCTGTCGTTACCGTATTTGAAAAAACAATGGTGTAAACCAAATCGTAGGAATACCAATTGAGCGAATCTACTCCTAACGGTAAATTAAACGGTAATTTTTTTGCTCTAAACCGGACTAAAAACAAAATTTCTCGGAAACCCTACATTTACAGCAATGTGGTAACAATTTTTTTTATATTCATTCTAACCATCCCACTCTTGTAATCAATTCTGGGTTAAAATAAAATAAAGTATATATAAAAAAAATTTTGGTTAATTATAAATTTTCAGCGCAATTGTAATCAAAATTGAAATCAACCACATAAAATAATAAATTACACAAAAGAAAGAATATGAGTGAAGAAGCTAAAACCGAAGAGCAACCGGCAGAAGCGTCAGGGCCAGAGTCAGCATCAGAGGCTCCTCCGGAAGAAAAACAAGAAGAAAAACAGGAAGAAAAGAAGGAAGAAAAAAAGGAAGAAAATTCTGAAAGTCAGTCAAAAGAAAATGAATCAAAAGCAGATGATTCCAAAAAGAGATTTTCGTATAGAAACCTAATGCCTTTGGCTTTTGAGAAGGATGAAAAGAAAAACGAAACATAACTCCGCTAACGAATTGCAACGACTAACAACGAATTGCTATTTCAGGAATAGACTTCCTTGTTCAAACACCACCCATGCCATGGATGCCTTCTATCAGTGAGATTGTATCATTACAAAAAAAATCTTCAGAAATCTAATAATTGCAACAAAATTTTCATACAAACATTGTTTATAATAATAATTAATGTCTGGCCAAAAACGTTATCAAATAAACGAAATCATTGCACGAGTAAATAAAAATTCACGAGGGTATCCACACTTTTGCATGTTCGTTAGATTACGTGACAGACATACATTCTTATATATATACACTCACCTATTTCTATGACAGTTATACCATCGGTACAAAAAAAGTTTTGTAAACACTCGACTTCAACATAATTAATATTAAACAAGATTTGTTAAATATAAAGTTTTAATTGTGTTTGCTTATAACAATAATTACCCAGTGGATACGTTTCTTTCCAATGTCTCCTCCAACTAATTGATTCGGGTGCGCCAAGTCAGACAACAATTTCTTGCAGCTAATGTCTACCGCAAATATTTTTAATATAAAAAAAATCGATTGGTTTTCGTTGTAAGAATTTTGCTACTGCTTGTCTTTACTTTAATAACTTTTTTATAGTTTATATTTTAACATTTAACATGTATTTCTTGTTTACAAATTCTTCCACCATATTAACTGTTGTGTTGTTTTACACATTTACAATCTATATATGGTATTTATATTCGCCGTGATGTTGTTTTACTTGTTTCGCTGCATTTTATTGTAACACCATATTATTGTCTTTGTCTTTCCCCTTCATTGCAATAGATTATTGGCAAAAACGTCGCCGACCATAGAAAATGACACCCACGGTATGGAAGAGAATTAAATTTTTTTCGCCAAGTAGAATGTTTAGCTTTGCATAAAAATTTGCAACACTTTGCTTAGGTTTTATATTAACATAATGTAAAAGCTCTTTATTTTGTGCAATAATGCAAATTTCATCTATTTCTCTTATTTAGTATAATCGCATATTTTAAGTACGCGTGTAATATATACTATTAATAAATATTCATTTCATTTCGTTTAAGCACACATTACATGTTAAGAAAATACATTCGATAGATAATATAATTAAAGCAGGAATGTTATTAGTTTGAAAGAAACATTCCTTTTAGAGTTCGACATTATTTAAATTAGAGCCAGATGATGAGGGCAGATCCACAGATGGTATGAAGGTACCTTTACTTAGCACTGATTTATTTTTTTCCGATAACTTTAACATTTCCGTTCTTAATTTTTCCAATATTGCATAATTCGGTTGGTTGATAGCTGCTTTACTTTGTAAAACGGTGATTTCTTGTTCTTCCATTTTCTTCTCTTTAAATGTTTTGATCGAATTGTTACCATACAAACGTAGCAGGGAACCCCAAGTTTTTATATGCGGATGTAAAATCTAGTGCGTAAAAGTAAAATTATTATTATTTTAATTGTATATGGGAGAGAAGGAGATGTATATATATTTATATAAACTAAACATACCTGCAATATAGCCTGTGAGGCCAATTGTTTGCCCTCTCGTTTATTTTTGCACAATACTTTAGCGATATGTTTGCCCACAGTCATGGTAAATTCGTTTTTTTTATTATTCGTACGATTTATTTCAAAATTAATTTGCACATCATCTCCCAAACCAAAATTACGTTGCAAACAGGTCAATAATATGGCGTGTGGAGATGGTTCTGTAGTTTTATTACAAAATTCTGCTACACGGGGATCCTCAATTTTAATATCATCAAAAACCTAAACAGTGTTTAAGTATTTGTAATATTCTGATGTAATGTTTAACTAAAAATACTTACAGATAAATCCTTTTGATTGCTCTTTGCTACCGCACTTTTATCTTGTTTCACGCCGGTAATCTTATCTTTCATTTCCGGTATTAATATCTCTAAAGTTTCTCGTGCCGCCTCCGATTTGGCCTGTCTCTTGCTGGTGCCATAACCGGTGCCATATTTTAAATCATTTATTGATACTGTGGCAGCGTAGGGTGTAGCCGCATTTTGTAACTCCTTAAATTCATAAGTCGGCTGTTTTTTTAAAGCATGCTGTACATATTCATGCAGTATGCATACATAACTTTTTCCATTGGGATTCATAATCCATTCTTTGCGTGCTCGAGGATTCGAATTTGTTTCTCCCGTCGGCGCCAACACGGGAAACTTGATCAGTTTGGTACCATCTGGCAATGTTGGACGTTGTATGTTTTTCAAATTTTTGCGATTTTTCGTAAATTTTCGTCTGGCATTCCATGAACGAAAACGCAAAACGCGTATGACACGAAATTTAAATAGTTTACGACAATACTCGTTGAATTGATCGGGCGTAAGAGATTCTTTCTGTATATTCTCCTTGACAGTGATAATTTCAGCAGCTGGTACTAGTTTACGCAACTTATCTTTATCGGTGGTATTTTGAGCAAGACAATTATCCCCTGGTGTTGCTGGCGCGCCAGATATCTCAGTATGATTTTGTGCGGTCCTTTCCAGATTATTAGGGGACAGAAAAGGGCACTTGTTAACATTTGATGCAGTCACACCGTTGGCTGTATCATTACTCTCTTGGTTTTCTACTGCTTGTTCAGATTTGTCCAGTTCCAACTGCCTTTCCTCGCTTAAAGCTCGTCTATAATTTAAACAAGGTATTGAACCTACGGGTATAGCGTGTTTCTAACAAATGTTAATACAACAATAATATTATTAACTATAAAAATTTATTTTGAAAGGCATGAATATACTCACCCGGGCACTACCAGTACCCAAAAAATATGGCCTACTTGTTGATACAACTCTAGTCTTGCGATGCAAATACAATGGCATCCCACTGTTGTGCGTTACTTGCACCCAACCTTCTGGTAACACTTCAAAATGATTATGGCGCTTCTCTATTTCAGTTGAATTAAATATAAATAATAATTATAATAATATCTTCTACTACATATTCTACTAAAGCTAACCTTCCAAAACGGTCTTGAAACGTTCTTCATATTTTGGTTTTTTCGGTGCTTTCAAATCATCAGGCAAATTCTCATCTAGCAAATGTTCAATCTCTTCATCATCCAAATCCAATTCGGACGATTCGGCGTCATAGTCTTCAGCCTCAATATTTTGACTATTATTATTTTTGTTATCATTTTCAGTAGCATTTTCTGTGTATAGTTCAATTCAATATTATTAATCCGTTATAAAACAAATATCAAATAAATATGTGCGTATATATAGATTATTAAATCAACCATGCATGAACTAATTTTTTCTGAGCCAAAGAATAGTTGACCATAAATTAATTTAATGAATACAGCATCAACCAAGATAAGAACATTTTATAATGAATGAAAGAATAATGGAAATAAAAATGCCGTAATGACCTGTTTTAGAGTTGATTAGAGAATTTGAGATAATATCCAGACGTAAAATTGGTATCATGCGCATTTTTTAAAATGCGTTATTTCTTTAAACACTACCGCTATCTAAATGATTCGCGTACTAACTGACAACAGATATTTTGCAAGCTGATCTTTCCATGAAAAAATATATTTTTGTATATTATCTGTTGTCTTATTTATTGCAGATTTTAAGATAACATTGTTCTCATAAAAGATAACTATTAAGATAAATACATTATATTATATGTTCTCCATTAAAAAACCTTAAACAAGAGTAACATATTATATACTCACCCTCTTCATCGTCAGTATTTGAGCCCACCTCGTCTAGGACTTGAAATTGACGTAATTGATCATCTAAGTTCTGTGAATTCTTATCTACTTCAACTTGATTTTTCATCTCTTCAATGGCACTTAACGAAAATCCAGCCACTTTCATTGCCTTTGCATGATCGTCCACCACTGATGATAATTTACATAATTGTTGTTCTTCCAACTTTAGTTTTTTACACGTTCCTCCAATATCAACATCATCCTCATATCTAATATCTTGTGATTCCTGCTCCATTGTTTTCGCTATTTATTACGATTGCCTCTGTATGAACGTTTGCAGTTTATGGGTTACTTCGTTTATAGCCAATACTGATTGAATCCAAGTATTCAATAAAACCAAATGCTTGACTTGGCAAGCACAAAATTGGATTAAATCAAATTGGTTACCTATGAAAAACCCCTTTTATAAAAAAAAAAATGAGGAATGTGGAACACTTGTTAAGTAATTAAGCTGTTCTTTCTTTGTATTTCGTACTTAGTTGCTTAGAAGCCACTTTCACAATGGTTTATGCATGTAAAATATTTTTTTATGGAAAAAACCAACATGAAACCTATTGCAAAAGTACTCCTATCCTATTTTTTTCGACGAAATATTAATGTAAATACATATATTTATACTTTTTTTTTCTTTGCGGAAACGATAACCGTGGAGCAAACGTTTGCTAAAACTTTATACATAAATTATGTACATTTACATTTTGTTGAAAAAATAGTTCAAGTGAACTTATCAACCAAGCAAGCTATAAGAACTAGTGTTCACAATATTAGTAGTTGCTCAGAGCTAAACGTAATTAAATAATTGTCTCTTTAAATTTAATTAATACATTATTTCTTGAATAATCGCTTCACCACAGAAAATATTTATGGTATGTACATATATTTACACATTCTTAACCCATGCAAGTACTTTTTTATATATAAAAAAATATAGAAGGAATCGTATAAAACCCACACTTGGTTGTGCTGAAATGTAGTATCCACAGATGTTTTGTAAACGGTCGGAAACATATTACACATACGACAAGAGATTTTAGAAATCGCCATCTGGTGTAGAATTGGGCCTTAAGTTTAAAATTTAAGACATAATTATATGTTTAAAAGTTCAGAGATACTTGGAGGGTATATTTGATTTGACTAAAAATCTAATATAGCTTTTTCATTGGTTATAATTAAAGAATATTAATAGGATAAAGAAAAAAATCGGAAAAGGCTTCTTAATATAAAAATCTTAACACCGTGAAAATGAAACTTAACATTAAAATTGTAGGAGAACGAGTTATTCTGGTGCCCTATGAGTCCCATCATGTACCTAAATATCACAAATGGATGCAATGTCCAAAATTGCAACGCCTGACGGCTTCAGAGCCCCTAACATTAGCTGAAGAATACGAAATGCAACGCGCTTGGCGCGAGGATGAAGACAAGTGCACCTTTTTAATACTTTGCCGGCAAACTTATGAAACAACTCATGATGACATTGAATCCTTGGTAGGTGATACAAATCTATTTCTACAACAGGATGAGAATAACGAAAAGTTGGCTGAAGCAGAAATCATGGTAGCCGAGCCTTATGCACGTAGCCAAGGTTATGGCCGTGAAGCCATGTTATTAATGCTACGGTACGGGGTAGAGATTTTAAAAGTACAACGTTTCGAAGTTAAAATTGTTATGGAAAATACAACATCGTTGCGCTTGTTTGAAAAAATACTATTTAAGGAAACTGAACGTTCACAAGTATTTAAGGAAGTTACCTTGAGTAGATCAGTTACAGAAGATTGGATTGAATGGTTAAATCAGGAAGTAGAATTGAAAATAGAAAACTTGTAAGGATTTCATAGATTAAATATAAATATATTTGAAGTATATATATATGAATGTCTTCTTGGTTACTTTTACTAAAGATGAATTCTTCATAAGATTCGTTCATGACTGATAAAATATATAAATGATTTGAATTTTAACATAATTTCCTTATAAATGTAAATAGAAGAAATAAATAAAGCACAAGTGCAATGGATGCTTTCATACAAAAAATACTTGCAAATAAATGAAAATACCTACACTTGCACTTCGTGCACAAACCAATAACACCTTTTCTTTTATAATCAAAGCATTAGAAAAAAAAGTCGTTTTCTTTTTTCTTAGTTTTCATAGCAAAGTATAAAAAATGGGGTGGAGGGGGGGGGGTTTGTTGGAGCACTTTAAGGTAAGGCTCGTGGCCCATCGATGGGCATTGCATGTAAAACTTCGTCCAACAATTGTAGGGCGCGATGCAAATGCACCTCAATCCAGCAGGGTGTCTCTTTTATGGATGAACGCGGATAATCTGGTCCCCAACCTTTGACAAAACTCAACCGCAAAATGCACAAACGTCGTAAATCATCAACACCCAAACCGGCCGCAGCCGATAGATCTAACAGACACAGAGAAACAGAGATAAAAACAAACATAAAGAATAAATGGATTATACGTACTTCTGGGGGCGCCACCTAACTGCGAACTGGGCAAACCGGCAACGGCGGCCGCTTGAGCTGCAGCCGCAGCTTGTGCATTACTGGCCAGTGAATGCATATTTTGATAGCATTGCCGCAAATCGAAGACCTGTACAGCGGTTTTTTTTCTTTTTTGAAATACATTTTCATGATGAAAGTGGAGAAGATTTACCTTAATACAGGCAGCTGGATAAATTTTATGAACCGCATCGCCGGGTGTACGTCCTGCTTCGCGATCTAAATAATTGCTTTGCACAAATACCGCATGTTCGCTCAACACTCGACACCACACATCACCCTCTCCACGCAATTCCAACTGGCATCCTTTGCCAATGTGCAATCTTTTTTTAGTTGTTTTTTTTTTTTTTATAATAAAGTTACAATAAAGAAAATTATTACTTAAAAGTAGCGAATAAAATGCCTACCTGGCCTTTTCCGACTGTTCCTGACGGTGTACATTGCTCAAGGCACCCAAGCAAAAACGATTACCACCCGAAGGGTCCACATAACCATCGACTATGACATTTGGTTTGGCCGAGGGCACTTTAAACGTTTCACCCACTTGTGTATCCAACTCGAAGTAGGCGATGGAACACCAATATTCGGGCGGAGGCTGCCGTGACAATAAACGGGTCGGTTGTGGTTGACCGGTCATCTCACCTGTCATAATATTGTTCCCTTTAAATAGTGTACAATGTGGATGACGTCGTATTAATAAATAAAAATTAAATAAAAATCAACCAAATAATATTAAGTAAGAAGACCAAATTTCTGGCATCCTCCACATCTACAATAGTGGGCGTGACATGTATATGATTACGACCTCTAAACGCCTCATTTTCACATTGTCACATCGATAGATGGGATTACTATAGGTATTCATACAGAATTTCAAGTTCATAGATAAATTTTTTGTAGGCGTGGCTCTTAACTAATTGTGTTCAATTTTAATAGAATTCTATGCACAGTAACTGAAGGTGTGCATTTCATCTTAATATCTGAAAATTTACGACCGTGAGAATGCCACCAACAGACAGACACGCGGAGATCGACTCAGTTTTTGATGCTGATCAAAAATATATATACTTCGTAGAGTCTCTGACGCCTCCTTCTGAGTGTTCCAAACAGAAAGACAAACTTAGTACACGCCCCATCTTACGTGGAGGGTGGTAAAGTAAACTCTCCACTCCCTCTTTTGCTTCAGAATGCTAGTAAATGAAATGTTTATGGTGGTGGCATGCGCGTGGCCACTTTTATTAATAATGATAGCAAAATCCTCTGGAGCGATAGTTTTTAGTTTTTGATCGATTTTGCTCATTTTCACGACGAGTAGGGTAGTAGGTAGGTATCATGAAAATGTTTTTCATGGCCAGACAGACACACAGACTTGATGGTGGTTTGATTGATTCCAGCATTTCAAAGTTCTTTTATTTTTACGTCTCTGAAATCTTTCTCTGGTGGTTGCAACTACAGTTTTAACCATGTGTTATCGTATTGGGGTGGTAGACGTTATGGTCTGGAAGCTATTAAGTATCCACTTATATGAAGTGAATACTAAGTTTGTCATTCCGTTTGCAATACCCAGAAGGACGCATTAGACACCCTACAAAATATCTATATTCTTGATCGGAGTTTTATGTTTCTATTGCTACAAAAGATTAGATCTGACAAAAGTGTCGTGTGTGTAGAAATGAGAGTAAAAATGGAAATTCTATTAAAACGTTGCTTACAGTAGCCACCTAGAGCTCGGGGATCAGGCGGTTGCATGGCCTGTGTGTAGGCTAAAGTACTTGATCCGGTCCAAGTGCCAGCCGCTGATGCATTATTGACAGGTGCCAACCCACCAACCGGCGCCCCAGTTGGCGCATTACCTTGATTAACATTTTGAGCACTATTACAGCTTACTACTGTCTGGCCGCCGTAATTTGTTGGAGCAGTGGGACCATAACCGTTCTGTTGCATATGAGGTGAAAGAGATGGTGGACCGACGCCACTATTAATATCAGCTGAAAATTTCGCCTCGGCTGCATTTGTCATTTGTGCTGAGGTTGGTGAACCATAATAATTGTTTGGTACTGTATTCGGGCCCGAATTGCCGGCAGCGTTACCTTGTTGCGCTTGCTGTAATGCCAAACCTACGGTGCTGGGGTCTGGGGGTGAACTGATCTGCCCGTGATGACCGTTACCTTGGGGATTTTGTGGTTGTTGTTGTTGTTGATGCGGTGGTAAAGGTGGACCGGTATTCATTGGTCCCGCCATGCCCATAGGATGGCCCACTAAAAGAAAATAATTCATTTTTTAACTCATCCCAGAAAGTTAAGTAAGATTTTAATAGTGTAGCGTTTCATATAAATAAAAGTAGAAGAATAAGAACAACAACAAAACCAAAAATAAAGACTCCTTACAAAGTGCATGCTGCTGCTGCTGATGTGTTTGAGCTAAATGAGGCTGCTGCCGCTGTGACTGTTGACGTGGATGCGTATGCGGATGCGGATGCTGTGAATGTTGCTGCTGCTGCTGCTGCTGTGCTGGTGTAGTAGGTGATGTTTGCTGTTTTGGTTGGGTGGGTTGCTGTGCCGCCTGCGGCGCTTGAATTGCTGTTTGATTCGTACTTTGCTGTGGAGCCTGTAACCGCGGTGATGGCGGCACTAGCCAACTACTGCGAGTTCCCCCTTCATTTGCTTCAATATTTGGTATTGCACGTCCAGCGGCAGCAGCCGCCGCAGCATACATGGCAGCCGCACTCATATGACCGGCATCGGGAACTGATTTTTTGTTATTAAAAAACGAAAATGAAACGAAAAACAAAAACAAAATAAAATAAAATAAAATCAATTTAAAAAAATTACTAATAAATAAAAATTCATTTCAAGTTCAATATAAATGAAAATCATTTAATGAACTCTAAGTAAAATTATGATCGAATCAATGCAAACAAAAAAAAAAAAAAAATTAAAAATTTTTAAAATTACCCGGTCCTTGTGGATAACCGTAACTATTTGGTGGCCCCACCAATTGCGATGGATGATGGTGTATGGGGCCCATGTCGCTTCCATCAATATCCATGCCACCCACCAACGAACCAACCGAATATTCATCTTTTACTAAGCGATTGGGACCCGACTGCAAACTTAAGCCGGACAAATCAATGCCGGGCGATACAACCCGTTCATAATGGTAAGGATTTACACAAACTGAATCACATTTGAGATCAAAAGCAAACGTACAATATTTGACATGCTTCAATTCGTTTTTATGCAAATCTGGCCAACGCCATATACGGGCGTAAATGACGTGTGGAAATCCTTTGCGTCCAGCAACCTAAAAAACGGTAACGAAAAGGGGTACTATGAACATAAATTAAATAAATTATGTGTATGGCAGTAGAGCCTCACCTGAAGCCGACCATCCAAGGTACGCTGTATGGTAACACATTTGCTGGGGTGAGCACCATTTGTGGTTATGGCGGTGATGAGCGAATCCAATTCGTCACGTTTCTCTTTAAGTTTCTTCACCAGCGACTCTATGGCACGTTTAGAAAAACTTTCATTTTCTCCGCCCTGACGATGACACATTAACGAATGAACAATACTTAAGCAAGCATCAGCTGATGTTGGTGCATTTGAAGGCGGAGGTGGCGGCATTTGAACCATATCACGCACTAAATATTTATAGCATGAGATAAATAAAATATTATTGGTTTTAAACACATATTTTAAGTGACTTACTATCTTGCGGACCAACACTAGAATACATGTGACCCGGACCAACAGTTGTTCCAATGGGTGATGATGGAACGCCGGGAACACCGCCATTATTGTTGACTTGTGTAGCACCACTGCCCGTCAGGCCCACCATACCCGTGTAGTCCTGGGGCACAAGACCGCGTGCATCCACTTTGCCGGCGTTTGTATTGTCGCCGTCACAAAAACCAAAATTTGACGAGGGCCACAAAGTGCTGCCTTTTGTATGCTAGGTAAACAAAATCTTCTGTCTGTTTCTTTAATGTAGCGGCTTCAAAAGGTGTTCTAAAATGTTACAAAAAAATATAAAAGCGCTAAAATTATTATATAAACTAAATTTAATAAAATTAATTAAGTTTAGTATTAAACAAAGACACAAATACACACATTTGATAATATTAAAAATAAATATTTTATAAAAACTTGGAAAAACCTCACATTTGTAAACATATATAGATAATATGAACTCTGTAAAAAGCTAGCACTTTTCTTTGTACACACCCTCATACATTAACACAAAAACTCACACCGCAACAATTTTCCGCAATAGCTGCTTTTTTTTTTATGGTGTATTGACTTGCTGAGGTTTTCTTCCCACAATTAACAAAGGTCTATTTTTATATACAAATCAACTCAGCTTGAGGCAATTTTTAATAATTCATTTACTAATTGTGTTAGTAAACCAAAAAAAAAAACTCTTGGCATAGATGTGACAACAAAAATATTTATTTGTTGCCGTTTTCAAGTTAGGCTTTGTTAATTATTGCACTTGCCACTCCAAATAGAGATTTTTCTTTGTACTTTTTCCTATTCTTTAATTTTCACAACCGCACAAAGAAAATGTTTTTTTTTAATCAATTATTATTAGAGTATTCTCTTTTATTAATCTTAAGTTTCTTATATTAACTTTCATTATATACATAACAAATTAATTTCACAATTACTAAATACTGCAACGAATTTTATAAAAATATAATGTTATTAACTGTTTCACTAGAGTGGTGTTGTCCTCAAACGAACTAGTTTCTTTGAACGGTTCATTTAACTCAACTAGTTTATGCTAAATTTTGTTCTTAGCACAATGAATCTTTAGTACTTAGTAAACAATATTCTTTTAATGTATATTTTTATTAAATGATTGCAAAAAAACTTAAATATAGCTGATTGGTAAGATAAGTAATTGTTTACGCAGAAAATTTCATTACTTTTAATTACTATTTGAACTACACCATAATATTTTTCAATATTACAAAAAAAATACTTTTATATATAAATGCATTGTTTTACAACTAGAAAGAAATGTTTACGAAAGGGAAGTAGAAGAAAAAAAGAAAATAACTAACTCCATCTTGTGAAGAAAAAGAATTATTATGATTAACTGCCAGATTTTTCGCCCTCTTGAGAAAAAAGAAGCAACACGCCATCTTAAGATGAAAAGAAACAATATTTGCACCACTTTTTTTGCGCCATCTTGAAGAACACTATTAGCACTATTTGTAGTTTTTCGGGGTAACCAAGTTTAAAAACATATCCCTGTAAAAGAAATTAAGAAGATCATGCTTATGAATATAACAGCATGGATTAAACATGTAGAGTTTATTTTTTGTATTAATTTATTTATATATATAGTTATTAATTATATTTATATATATAGCTATCAAATTAATGAAATGTAATGCTATGATATTGTCACCCTCTTGTTTAGTCATATTAAAGTATATTCTTGGTAACTTCATTCTTTTAAACACATGTTTTTGACACTTGTAACGGATAAGAGAGTTTCTTTGCATGTTTGCATATTTTGTTTAATTTGTGTGTTTTTTCTTAATAATTCTTGAGAATTTTTAAAAGTAATTAAATCATCTTTAATGTTTTGTGAGTACTGATCAGGTCATGCAATTGTGCCATGGGTAAGCTTTTGTGGTCACATCTAACGAAGATTTATTTGTTCAAATCTTCGGCTAGTTTATTTCAGCGTAGTAAATGTTACACTACCACCACTTTGATTAACAACGTAATCAAATGCAATAACACAACCATATCTGCTCTCAATTCTACACAGCATATACGATTGGTTGGTTACATATTCACGTTTCGAAGTACGCCAAATATCAGTTATAGCACATTATCGCAATTGTTAATACCATTTAAGCGGAAGTTTTGTAATATGTTAAATTACTTACCGTATTGTGTTAGCGGTAAAATTATACCGGGTTTTGGTCGTGGTTCCAAAGAGTTGGGTATACCAACAGGTACTGTGTTAAATACACAATAATTAGTACATTTATTAAACCGTTTGACGTATATTTGTTTTAGCAAATTTTCCATTGGAAGTGGTGAAATCTTTACCGGAATCATTCAAGACGGGTGTTTATTATGGTTGGGCTAATGTTAATGATGGTCCTGTATATAAAATGGTTATGAGTATCGGTTGGAATCCCTTCTACGATAACAAAGAGAAGAGTATGGTAAGCAAAATATTAACATACACACAATACTATATATAAATCTATATAAGTGTAACAAAAAGATGTTTTTTTTAATAGAGTTGCGGTAGTATTAACTAACCTTTGCTTGAATAAGGTCATTAACCAATCTTTGTTATTACAGTTTTTTTATGAATGCTATTAAATATAACGTTTATCGTTTCTAAAAGATGATCTAATAACAAAAACAAATTCCTTTATATATTAGACGTTATCGCATACGTGTATGCATGTATATAAAATTGCGGTTTTTACATACAATATATATAAAATTATTTAATACCGAGCAATAACAATTTATGATAAATAATATCATTTGATGCGACACCTTCCATTTTGTTGATTACACCCGTAAGCTGCAATAAATAAATTGTCAATATTAGGCAAAACAATGATATTAAAAACGTCGCATAATATTGTTTACTTTAATTACGAGAGCTACGTGTCTCATTATCTAGGTGTGTTTATGCAATATTGTGTAATATTAGGGCACTTGGATGAATACTTTTTAGCTTGAATATTAAATAGAAAATAATCAGATTCTTCAACTTGTAATATTTATATATTAATAAGTTTTTAATTTATTAATTACTTATATTTTCAGGAAACTCATGTGCTGCATAATTTTAATCGTGATTTATATGACTGTTTATTAAAAGTCTGCATTGTAGGCTATTTAAGACCTGAAAAAAATTTTAAATCGTTGGATGATTTAATTAATTGTATACACCGAGATATTGAGCAGGCCGAAGAACTGTTGGAAACAAATAATACACATAAGAATCATATTTTCTTTCAAACCGACAATTCAAATGTTTATAATGGTAAAAATTGTCCGAACACTAGTACAAACAGTGGTACTTAGAAGAAGAAAGAAATGATAATATGTAAAAGAACTATTTGATCACACAACGTAAAATTAGTGCAATTTTTTGGTATATATGGAACAAGAGATAAAATTTTCTCCTCTTAAGTGTGTATACACTTTTTTTCTTAATATTCGTGAAAACATTTTAGCTTAATATTAGTAAAAATTACTTAATTTTTATGTAAAATCAGAATAATTTATTTTTGTAAGTATTATTACTTAATTTTTTTTTTTTGTATTGATTAATGGTTTTATTGTTGTGTAAAGAAAATCGTTATTGTAATATTCCAAAAAATATAAATGTACTTATAAAGAGAGTAACAGTGGATGGGTGGGAGAGTAATAAGCAATAAAATAACAACAACTAGATCACAATAAATATTAGATAACAAAGTGTAATTAATTTTTTTATTTAATTTGGAGATTAAAGAAACTATTTGCCAACCACAAATGATAATTTTCCAGAACTAATATAAGTAATTTTCATGAGAATATAATAAAATATTAACTTGCTTTTTGATAAAGTGTTTTCGTCTAATTCAACTTTAAAAACCAATTGTTCATTTATTTACATTATTTGCTACAGCACACAACAAATAAAGTAAAGGAATAAAAATAGTAGCAATGGAGATCACCATCTCAGATGCCTGAACTTCAAATATCCGTCCATCTCATACGATGCATTCCGAATGTTAAAAAAATTAAGTATAATTTTCGATAAACGTAAATATATTTGTGTCCATTCCATAGGTTTGTAGGCCTTTACCAAATAAATAATTAATCCATTTATTTTTCGCCAGAAAACTCTATATTATTATCATTTATAATATATTTCTGAGTACATTGATTATAATGCTCTTTATATAATTTTATTTAAATATGATTGTAATAAATAAGAATGATTTCAGAATGAAGTTTAAACCATTTAACGGCGTTGACCTCCTCGATTATAATTAGAGCGTCCTCTGTAAGAACCGCCAGCACCACTGCCGCGATAATTATTTTGATTGCCTTGAAAATTATTATGCTGTTGATCGCTATGACCACCGTGAGTCCAGCCAGCGCCTTGTACGCGGCCACTGCCTTGAATCCAATGCTGATTACGCGATTGATCAAATGCTTGTGGCTGAGATTGAAAGTTATGAAATTGTTGTTGGTTTTGTCGTTGAGGCTGGGAAGACTGTTGCCAGTGGCCACCTCCGCCACCACCACCACGGCCTCCACCGCCACCTCTAGACGGTCCACCTGCACGTTGCTGTTGCCAAGACGGCATTTCAGGTGGAGGAGGAGCATGTTCATTAGCTCTACCTCCACGATCCGGCACACTGCCGATGACGTGTTTTTGTATTTTGGAGGATGTATTTTTACGTACATTTGCTGAACTAGTTTTCTCTATAACAGCCAAATCTGCTCTTGCCGCCAGCAAAGCCACCAAATCTGTATCTTTACCACCATATTTGTACGATTCCAATTCTGACAATTTGCGCTGGTATCTATCAATGATTTCATTTTCACGTGATCGCATTTTGTCCGACCACTGGAAACTTTGTATGGTAACCTCTAAACGCGTTAATAACACTTGCCGCCTCAAATTGTATTCTTTATCCAAATCTTCTTGTATAGCGGCCAATTTTTCCCATTGCTTTTCGCTTAGGGGCTTACTGATGTGCATTAGTGGCTCACTTAACACACCCGGTTTAGCGCTCCGTATTAGTTCTTCTACTTTAAAATTGAGTTTATCGAAATATGCCTTCGATGTGACATTTTCTGGTGGTTTGCTTAAGCCCAGATCTTTCGCCAAACATTCCATTGTTTTAGCTGTACTCGTTTCACTTTTTGGTATTATATATATTTGTTCTGGTGGCTTTAAACGTAAATTCATTTTGGTTGCCATTAATTCTGTTGTTAAATAATCCAACAATTGTAAACGATCTTCCTTGCTACCAAATCTTTCTGATAAGGGGCCCGTAACAAATTTAGTATATGGACAGCCCAATTCCTTTAACATAGCCGACAACTCCATGGCAAATTCGGCAGCATCATCTAATCCTTGACTTACCGATTCATCGGTTTTTCTTAAAACATGAATTTCTTGGGCCACCCAAGCCACCACATCGCGGAACTGGGGTGAACGAATACCACCTTCCAAGGCTTGTGTAAGTTCATTGTTTTGTAAACAACGGCCTGTATAATTAAGTGCTTTCAAAGCATCAATAACGTCTAATTCTGAATCCATTGAAATAGAATATATATGAACAATTTGTAAAGGCCGGTTACTATATAAAAATGATTAAAAACGATGCAATACCGCACTGTTTTTTACATTTACTACCAGCCCCGTGTTTGTACTTACACCAGTCCTAATACAGTAACTATAGTTTTAGCTCCACAAAACATAAAGAAGAAAATAACGAAATTTTTAGAAATTCCTTCCGTATTCCTTCCTTATAAAAACATTCTTGCGTTTAAATATTTCTACAATAATTACTATTAATAATTTATCTATAAAAATATTATTTAAGGAGAAATGGCAATAGAATTTGTGTTCTATAAAAATAAAAACTAAGTATGCTGATTCATATATATTTTTTTATTTATTTTCGTTCCAATCACCTGTCACTAATAACCTTCTCATATTCAAAACGATTTATAGATTTCCTCGAATACCGCTCCTGGTATAAAGTGATTTAATCTGTAAGAGTTATTTGTTTGAATTGTTCCTCTAGCCAGTTTATTAATTAAATGAAAAGAATCATCTTCGAGGCAAAAATCGTAAGAATTTTAACCTATCTTTAAATTTTGCATGTTTTATTTAATACCGATTCATTTTTGATTCCTTACAATAATTATTTTATAACGATATTTGAGGTGTGCGTGTTTTTAATATGAACAGTACATATCGTGCATTATTGTATTATATAGTACCCAGCATTCTATTCAATTTAAACACATACAATAATCTCTAATTTGATATTTTAGTGCAAGAATGCATAATACAATGTAGAGTAAAAACACCTTTTATTGATTGTGGAAGTAGAGCTGTGCTTAATAATCATTGCTTTTCTGGTTTTATTTTTCTTCGGCTGGAGGTGGTTCTTCTTGTGGTTGTTCTTGTTGTTGCTGTACATTCGTAATGCTAATAATACCACAAGCGATACTTTTACCCACGGATTTTTCTTCGTTTTGAAATGCCACCACATCGGGCACTGGTGCTGAATATACATTCACATTTAATGCTGTATTTAAATCAATGGGATTTTCATGGATGACAATTGAACGACCAATAATACCGTTATAACCAAATAGATTTAAAAACATATTTAGAAATACCACCGATACACTGCCATCTTCTTTGGCTTCCACATTTCCCAACTGTACAATAGAAGAGAAACAACAGTTAAGGATTTAATTTTTTTGGAATATCACTGATTTACAAAACTTACAAAAGTATTAGTAAATTGCCCACCGGTAGATTGGCAGCCATCACTTAAGTCACCAAACGTGTGTATATGCAGAGCGTGTTTACCAGCCGGTAAACCGGTGGCATTCAAAGTCACTTTAATTTGATTGCTATAGGGTATTTGTTGAAACGTGATAACTCCAGCAATACCTTCATCACCTGTTAACTTTGAACTGGCTTGCCAAATCGTTGGAACCTAACAAAAGTTTTATGTTTTTAATGCCACACTTTCAAGTGTTATGGAGTTAACTCTATCAATGGAAATGCATTTGTAATCAATTTAAAAACGAACTAAAATAAGAAACATTAATCGAACCGAACTATTTGCATTTGGACTCGCCTTTGTTATGAATAATGAAATATTTACTGTTGTATGAATCAAAATTTTACACCTTTTAAAATGTTTTTGATGATGTCCGAATCATATCATATAAATGTTTATGATATTTTTAGACAAGATCTAGAATTTTATGAATACCTTACCCTTAGAGAATATCCATATGAATATAAGGGCCAACCAGTTAATAAATAATTCCTATAAATAGAGAAATGATCCCACGGACTACGTACATATGGTAAACCGTAATAAGTGACTTGTGCTTGTTGTTGCCATGCATTTAAATTTCCACTTAACGGTACTGTTAAACGTCTTATCCTGGCATTACGGTCTATTCCAGTTTCTACGTTTTGAGCTTGAAGCTCTGTTCTACAATTGTATAAAATCATCATTATAAGGACGACATGAACTGAAGGAAACAAGTGCATCTTCTTTTTATAATTGAAATAAATCCCGTTTTGAATTATATATGCACTACTATGCGGTACGGAAAAATATAAACTAAAATTTTCGTAAAATTTTAAACATTTATATGGACAAGTAAATTGTTTGTTTATTCTTGTGTTGTTGTTGTTTTTTTTTTAAATCTAAAATTGATGTTATTGTCATGCTTTTTGCCTTTGCTAATTACACTGGGGAAGAGAAAATCTTATTTTTTTAAGTTATATATTATTTGTGTGTAACTTTTCTAAAATTGGGTTTAAATTTTTAACTCAACTTCCTTTGAAACCCGACGTTTATGCCAAAGAAAAAAAAAATTGTGTGAGCTAAATTAAGCTCGGTTTTTAAAAGCAATTTTTTGTGTCCCAGTGTTAATATAAATATATTGTAGTGGTGTTGTTACTATTAATGAAACGATTGTGGGGAATAAAAGGTTCTAATATAATCGCCATTGTTTGTCTATGTATGAAATATTGACAATATCTCTGCATTGCATGTTATATTTTCATTGATGAGTATTAGTTGTTATTTTTTATTTGGTCGGACAATTGTCAATGTGTTTATGCGCTATTGTTAATTGTGGTTAATATTATATAATTAAAATTTTACTAACACCAAAAGCTTATTTATATATAAAAAACAAAGTAATTGTGACCTCATTTCATAGGTGATTTGTGTTGGTGGTTTTAGTTACTGATAATAATCAAAAAAACATTGTATTAAACACATATACAATGTTTCTGGTTATAAAATTTTTTGCTTCATATAACAGACAATTTGAAATATAACTCAATGAGTAACATTGTATTTATTATTTATTCACTTTATATAAATATTTTTTAAAATTGATTAATATGAGTTATAGTTTCACAGGAACTTTTTTTACTATGAGGTGGAAGCTGCTTCTAAATGAATTTAATTTTTTATTTAGAAAAGTTAAATTAAATACCGGTTGATATTTTTGCTACAAAAATCTGCAACATTTTATAGAAAACTATTGCCAAGTACACATCCCTAATTATTTGAATGTTGACATCTTTAGTCACTTCTGTCTATGTATTTTTATTACTTTTTTTTATCTTATTTCAATAAACGATTTGCAACGTGAGCTTCAAAAATAGGAATAGGAATATTAATTAAGATTAGTGAACAATTACAATTTCCTGTCTAAAGAGTTTCAGTCAATGATTATGTTTCTGAGAAGGTTTTTCTCGTCGTTTGTTGAACCTTTAAACCAACCAGCCGATCTAATTGGATGTTTGCAACAAGGCCCTCAGGTATTTAACAATAGCTTCACTGGTGCTACATCTAGTCTGGAAAGTTTAACCTGGCTTCATAATGTGGCTCCCTGCTTTCCGCTACGAAGTGAACAAGTTCACATCCTACACGAGCCTCAACATTTCTACGACACATTGGTGGAGAGAAGCTCCACAGCTCGAAATCGAATTGTGTTAGCTAGCTTGTACTTGGGTACGGGCCAACTTGAAACAAAATTTGTACAAACGTTGCGCACAAGTCTGAAACAGCAATCTGCATTGAAAGTGGATGTTTTATTGGATTTTACACGTGGTACTCGTGGCGAAGTTAATTCCAAGACTATGCTTATGCCTTTGTTAAGGGATTTTGGTGAACAAGTTCAGCTAAGTTTATATCATACACCAAACCTTCGAGGTATAACGAAACGTTTTATGCCGCCACGCTGGAACGAGTTGCTTGGATTGCAACATATGAAAGTTTATTTGTTTGACGATGCTGTCTTGATATCAGGAGCCAATTTGTCTCATGATTATTTCACCAACAGACAAGATCGTTATATACTAATAGAGGACAAGGCGTTGGCTGACTTTTATGCCGAATTGATTTCTCATGTACAAGAATTTAGTTTAGCAGTACGTAAGGATTCTGAAGTGGGTTTACATTCAAATTGGAAAATTTTACCCTACGAAGGTACCAAAGACGAGTTCACTCAACGGGCACGACAACGTATTATAGAATTTGTGCAGGATGTGTATCAGCGTCAACAGAAATGTCTGCCGAACGCAACCACGGCCGATTCATGGATATTTCCCTTAATAGAAATGGGCCAAATTGGTATACATCACGACAGTGTGGTCACAAAAAAACTGTTGTCTCGTTGTGTAGCAGGTTCCCGTTTAAAATTTGCCACCGGATATTTCAATTTAACCAAAGAATACATGGATATCTTGATGTATAAATGTTTGGCTCAGTGTTCCATACTTATGGCACATCCTAATGTAAGTACAGAATATATCATATACATACATGGTAAATATTTTTATTGAACATCTTTTTGATTTTGTAGGCAAATGGTTTTCAGGGAGCAAAAGGTCCTGCCGGCGGTATTCCAGCCGCTTACTCATTAATTGCAAAGAGTTTCTATGAAAGTTTAGTGCGATGCAGACAAGATTATCGTGTTAACTTTTTTGAATATGAAAAACCAGGTTGGACTTATCATGCCAAAGGTCTGTGGTATTACTTGCCCAGGTCGTCTTGGCCAAATGTAACGTTAATCGGTTCCTCAAATTTTGGGGAACGTTCAGTAAATCGTGATTTAGAAACTCAAATATGTCTCGTTACCGCCAATCATCGTCTAAGTGAACGGTTGCAAGCAGAAAGTGAACGCTTATTTAGTATGTCTACTACAGCTGAACGGCAGATCGCCACCCGACCCGTTCCCCGTTGGGTTCAAGCTGTAGTTAGAATATTTCGTAATTTCTTTTAACTTTTCGTATACACTTGCACACAAATACTGTAAATACCATAAGAAACATGTTACAAATTAGTTGATATATACAAGCATCCTTACTAGTGGTAAATAAGAATCTCTGTTTTGTGTTTATTCATGTAAGTTTGTTTTAAATGCATGTGTGTGTGTCTGTGTTCGTAGGGAACATTTTTAAAATATTCAGGTTCTTGCCTTTTTATTATTAGTTCAAATACTCTGTTATTTATGTTAGTGAATATTTTATTGTTACATCAATTCATTTGAATTTATATATGAATCCGAATTAATTATTAATAAAAAAACACAAACAGCAAATACGGTTATTAAATTTTTAATTATTTGAAAACTAAAGGTTTTAGGTAAGTAAGAGCTTTAAGGTCTTGGACCACCTCATTTGTTCAGTATCGCACTGAATCTCTCTCATAAAGATAATTCACAAATTAGTTTAAAGGACAATAAGTCGCGTTTACTGATACATCAAAGTAACAAACCAGCACTAATAGCGCAATTACCCGGTGTAGGGTATTAAAGAATTACCCTTGACCAATTACAACATTTTTACTCGTTTATACATATATTTTTTATTTCATTTTTATAATTGAGAGTATTTATGATACATGTGTAGGCTTGGCAACTCTGTCAAAATAATGAAAAGATTGTTTTGGTTTTAAAAAGATCAGTTCCTCTCTATCGGTTGTTGAATTCGGTTTTGCGTGCTCGGCGTCTTGCGTACAGTTTGTTTACCTGTGCACAAAATAACTAAAATTCAAAGAGCTCGTTTGTTTATAAACATAAAATATGTTGGGAAAAATAATAAAATGTGAAATCATAATTGTTTCTATATTAAATGAAATAAAATATTAAATTCTTAAAGAAAATATATGAATTAAAAAATAATAATTTATATATTTATTATTATTATTATTACAGTCAATAAAAGGTAGAAATAAATCAACGAATAATACACAATTTGTCAGTTCACCTGTTTTGCATGCTCTTGTGTGAGCAATAAAACTTGTTAAAAATTATACTTATTAATTATCTGATGTGAGTTTTGCAGTGGAAAGAGGAATTGTGTTTATTGTCAGTTGTTTGTGTTTTATATTTACATTCTTTTTATAGTTTTAGATTAAAATTTATGCATTTTGTTTAATTAGGTCAAATTGTGTTGTGTGTTTTTTTTTTAAGTAATGCACAAAGAATTCTTCAGCACGATATAACCAATAAAAGTGGCCAATAAGTTAAAAGTAAACAGTTATTCGTGAATGTTTTGTTGCATAAAAAATGGAATTTAAAGGAGTTTTAATACGTATAAGATTAAATTTTTATGGGATTTTATTTAGTATACTGAACCGTTACAACAGGGAAGCACAGACTCGATAGAACTAAGGGCCAATAATTAAAGTGATAATTACAGCATAACTTTAGTTTTTGATTCTATTTCAACAACTATGGAATGCTTGCTTGGCAGTAGGTAAAATATATAGTTCATGTAAACATTATGTTACAATTACTGCTTTGTCATTTCATCTGGCGATATCAAACACTACATATTTATAAATGTATGCGAATATACATATGTATAAATGTATTGGTACTTTTTGTAATGAAATGAATAGTAAAGTAGCAGCTCACATAATTGTTATCATTTAAAATTGTTTGACATTTGTGATCTTTTCTTGGAGACAAACATGTAAACGAGGTGCTCAACAAAATGTAGCCTCCCATCCCATAATGGTAAGGAATAAAGATAATTTATAATATATGCAGAGACATATATATGTTTTGCCAGAGAGAGTCCCCTATAATATAGTAGTTTTATAGGCCGGCCGGTTTGTTTAGGGTATAATTTGTGAAGAACATAAAATTTAATTAAAAAATAAGCAACATTTGCACGCACACACACATATATATGTATATGTACTCATGAAAGCATTTGTTATAAATTTAAAAATTAATGATAACATGAAGCAATTAATTAGTTAAACTTGCTAGCGCTTCCATTCCAATGACTGTTTTCACTTACAGCTAAATCACCAAATAGATCATTAATAAATGACACACTTTCCTGGGGTGTTGTGCGAATTATTTGTGTAGAAAACAGAAGATGTTAAATGCGACGTAAAAAGGAATGAGTAAACATCAAATGAATTATAATAATCAACAGTTATAAGCGGCTTATAATAAACCTCCCATTACTCTACATTTTATATTTTTGAATGATGGATAGATTTAGGCTTAAAGTGTTGTAAGAAAAATAGCTTGCTTATTAATTGAAAGTGATGTCTTTTTACCTTAGAGGTGTTTATAAGTAAAAGTGATTAGTGGTAAACATATGAACATATACAAACACATTTGCATACTCTTCTGAACTAAAAAGAGTACTTAATCCCACATCAAAACAATACCGTATTAAAATGCAATATTCTTTTTAACGATTTGTATGAATACAACACGCAGGGTTGCAAATTTTCTGGTACAATTTTTATTCCATTTCTTGCATTATGCAGTTATGGCTGATGATCAACGTGTTAGTATTGAATTATTTAAATGTTTATCAGTGCCCTTTACCAATTCGTGTCAATATAACAAAAAGTTAAAAATATTTGAAAAGTTTAAAACACGTTTACTACGCAACAGACAACAATCACTCATTAATGTAACCATACGCGTTAATCAATTGAAAGCATTTTGTATATTTGTCATTTGGTGTGAAGCGTGCGCATATGTAGCCTACGGTGCTGCATTGCATAATGGAAATAAGCACAGTTTATATAATGATAAATCTTTGGTATCAATGTTGACACCACCATTTCTTGTATCGGCCGCATCAATAACAGCCATGGATTTAACAAATATTGAAAGCCAACCTGATGTAACAGATTTTATTGCAACATCGTCAGTGAAGTCAGCGATAACGGGATATAAACATTTACAATCGGATACTAAACATAGTACAGGTAATTAAGATGAAGAAGCATGATAAATGTATAAATTTTTGAAATATTTAATTAAACTATTATTATAAATTTTATCGATTTAAAATCACCTTCAATATGAATAAAAACTGCGTTGCTGTTTACTTCTTACCTTCTTCGAAAGTGAACAAAATTTTGCAGCATCATTAAAAAACGGATGTTATGTAGTTATTGAGTTCAGAATTGTTTGTCTTTGATTTAAATATTATTATATACTTAATGTATATAGAGGGGCAACATGTGTAATGCATATGTGTGCACTTTTTCAAACTTGAAAACAACAAGTGTTTATTTTATATATCTATTAACATATATATACGTAAAAGATGTGTAGGTATATTGTTTTTGTCTTTCCAAGAACAAAAAGAATAAATTGAAAAAGACAACCCTAAAAACAAGCAGCTGTTGGACCGTATATATATAAATATATAATATATGGTATATATGTATAGGTAACTGCTGTGATTGATTTTGTTCCCTTTTTGCCATTTTGGTTAGTACAAGTTTCGTTTTGTTCTTCAATCTCACACAAATCCAGTAAATTTGCTGCTGTAGTATAAAATTACCTGAAATGATGTATGTACACCAAAAATTACTGTATGTAGAAGAGGAAGGTAACTTTATAAAAAACAAAATTGTCGTTGCCTGTGGCAAAAGAAGCCAAAATGTTAACATGAATTAATCATTGGCAAATTCACTCTCTTCGTCATATATTTGTTGCGGGTGTGTGTGATGGTTCTAAAGGCAAAAAAACAAACTAAATAAACAATTGAAAATGTTTTGCAGATCAAGCCCGATCATTTAATACCCTAAACATTTCAACTTGTAACAAACATACAACAATTTAACAAAATTAAGACAAGTAGAGTGAAAGAATTTAATTTAAAATCATTCCCTCTGCATGGAACTCGCACCTACCACCTTTCTTCGTCTTTATATGCTGTATGCTTTATTCAGCCGAACAGGTTTTGTTTTAGTAAATGATGCTCAATAAAATTCACCTGAGGAAGACAGTATGAAAAGTTTTTTCAGTTGGAATTTAAAATCGATTATCGTGTTGGACTGAGAAATCATAAATGAGAATATTACCCCGTGGTAAGGCAAATAAGATTTAAACTTGTAAAAAGCATATTTTTTTTTCTTAAAAGCGCAGTGCTTTTAAAATTGTCAAATTTCATCTAAAACCCCCCGTTTCAATCACTTGGTTAATATAGTAAAAGGTTAGTTGATCTTGAGTCATAAAATTATAAACATTTGAACAAAATTTAATATACCACAAATACTGTAGAATGGAGAAGGAGATGACACTTGTTTTTAAAATCATCAAAACATAAAAAATGCAACTTCTTACATTCAATCACTGATATATTTGGTAACTTGATTTCGTAAGCTTTTCTTTATAAGGCATGCAAGTGCAACATACTTGCGTAAACATTTTTCCCAAGTTCAGGGTCACATAACATTTGTTGAAATTGATGTGATAAGTGTATGGAAACATATGTGCATTTATATATTATACATACATACATATACACTTTAATTTAACATTTTATGTATTTCTATCTTAAAGTTAATATATGTTTGTTTTGTGTATTGTTCAGTCCAAGAAAGATGAAGATGCACAAGGTTTCTCATTTCATTTGTAATTCATAGAAAAATTGTTAAGGAGTAGTTCAAGTGTATGTATATACACCTACGCACATATTGCATATATTATATAAGACTCTGATTTTGATCAAGAATAAATTAATTAGTAATTGCATACCAAAGTGACAAGCTTAGCATACCATGAGAATATGTGGGAGAGGTATGACAATTTTTTCATTTTATAAAAAACAAATAAGAAAACTACAATTTATCTTTGGACAAATCTTAAATACTCTTCATATCTACAAAGGTGGGCGTGGCAGGTATATGCTTACGCCCTCTGGTAGTGTATGTATTACGTATCAGTTTGCAAGTCTAATTTTATGGTGAATATGATTTATTGTAAATTGTGGGTGTAAATACTATCCGACCACGCCCATTTTTGTACATCGATTAAAGGAATATTCATAAAATTACATACCAAATTTCAAGTTCTTACCTAGGTCAATTTTTGTGACAAATATATAGATTTTAGAAAATTGTGGGCGTGGCTATTGACCGATTTTCCCTTTTAAAATAGCAGTCTGCGCGCAAAAACTAAAAGTGTCTGTACAAAATTTCTGCTAATATCTCAAAATTTACGTTTGTGAAAATGCCAAGAAGAGACGGACGCACGGACACACATGTCTAGATCGATTCAGTTTTTGATGCTGATCAAGAATGTTTAAAAAAATTAGCGGTGTTGTGGTCACTTTGCAATAGCAAAAATCTATTAGCTGAGAGATAACTTATTATCTGAAATGTTTATAGAAAGTTTTGTTTCTTTTTGTAGCATAAAGCATAAAATCCATGGGCCACACAGTACAAATGCATTAAAAAGAAACGGTCTAATGACAGTCAAGTTGAAGTGTCAAAACTTATAACACAGAGTTGCAATATAATGCTGAACATGGAAAACCGTTTTAAATTTGGAAACGATAGAAATTCCAATACAAAGTAGAGAAAATTGAATACTAATAAGTTTTCTCTTTGGTCACATCACAGAGATGATATTTTAAATAATTTCGGGTTGAAGCTATAAAATGAATCCTGCATGCCTTTTATGGAGTAGTTGTCTTCATACTAACATAAATAAACGGAATAAACTTTTCTAGATAATACCTAAACGCATTTCATACGCATACCCAATGCGGCAGTGTTGTATACAATGAATGAATGAATTGAAAAAATTGGGAAAAAAAACACAAGTTGTGAAATTTTGTTTGGTAAAAATCCGTGGCTTTGTACTACAATATTTCTTCAATATTTTTATTGAATATTTTTTAGGGTAGCCAAAGTATTATTTGCTTTTCGTTGGCAATTGTGCAATCGTTGGTCATAGGTGACTTATGTCTGCAACTTAAGCATAACTCACTCAACACAACAAACGTTCAATGTTCGTTTCTTGTTCACCGTATGTCGCAATATTGCCAAGTGGAGTCTTTGGTAAATCGGAGAAGAAAACAAATTCATTATGTACAAAATTGAATTTGTCAGTTAAAGCGTCGTTTTGTTTAACCACTAACACACATCACACAGACGGATACTTGGTTGGTTTGTTGTTGGTGGCGGTGGTGGTGGTGGTGGTGCCCAACAATATCAAACGTCGGCTTCATTTGAATACGAAATATTTAAATAGATATGGATATTTCGGTTTTTTGTTGGCAGTGTAGCTGTTTAGCTTTTAGCGTAAAAGCAAAACTTAACGATAACATCCACAATTTCCACGTAAACTTTTCAGCTATTGCAATAAAAAAAAAAAAGGCAATAAACAACTAAAGTTGGTCGGTTTAAACCAAATCTTGAATACTTTACGCATCTTTATACAAAAGATAGGCGTGGCGGATACATAATTACGCCCTCTAATAGTGTATTATGCATTAGCTAGCAAGTTGAGTTTTGGGCAGAATAAGGTTTTTTTTTTATAAATTGTGAGTGTGACCTTTATCTCACTACGCCCATTTTTGATATAGCGTTGAATGGACTAATTATAAATACATTTATCAAATTTCGAGTTCATAGGTCAATTTTTGTAGCAGATGTATAGATTTTTGTTGATTGTGGGCGTGTCTGTTATCCAACCATGCCTATTTTTTGTATATTTTGTGTACGGACTAATTATAAAAACATATTTTTACCAAATTCCAACCTTGTAGTTTAATTTCTGTGAGAAATAGATGAATTTCTGTCGATTGTAGGCGTGACACTTGACCGATTTTACCCGACTTAAATACCATTTTAGCAAATCAGCTTTTAACAGCTACACGGACTTACGGACATTAATATACTGATTTTGGATTTTAATGCTGATGAAGATACATTGCAGGGTTTTTGACAAACTCAGTATATATCCCAACTCCAGGTGATATACAATAATTGTCATTCCAATAGTTTTTCAGTTATAAAATGGAAAGCATTTCTAATAACCTAACCTTTACTACTTGCAAACATGCCAAGGGTTTGATTTTCTTTGAACTATAAAATCGCTCGTGCGTTACATACATTTACATACATAAAGCGTAACAAAATCTGTCTTTTTCTGGTTTAGAATGAACGTTAACTAACTCGAGTAATGCAGTTTTTCATTATAAAAATTATTAAAATTTACATAATGCATGGCATTCGTTTTGAGCTCTCCTCTCGTGTTTTAGAAAGTTCAGATAGCTTTGGTGGTGTATACGAGTACATGCAGATTTTGATCAGCACTTTTATGTTTATTTTTGGTATTCGCAACATTTCCAAAAAAAAATTTTAGTTTAACAACATTTACACATTTGTATAATTTTTGAAAGTACAATAAAAGTCTTTGGTCAACGGCGGTTAAGAGATTTCAAAGTAGTTTCGTTACTAATAACCTCTTCTCACGATATCTTGTCAAGACGCAACACCAAGCATATATTTCGGTATTACAAACAACTGACTGACTGTTTGGTCAAACTTAGTGTTGCATTTAATGAATGATTAAAAATATTAGTTTTACTTTTTGTTTTCGGCTTTCACTGATGGTATGGACTGAGATTTACCTTATATGTCCAGTAAGATGATAAGAACTAAACTGCTATGGACTAAGATTTATCTACGGTTTCAAATGCAAACGCAAAGTGAAAGAATTCGAACTTATTTGTCGCGTTGGACAGTTAAGAATATTACCATGAAGGTCAAGATAGATACGACAGGCGAATCATATGTTTTTTATACTTTCCAGTTAAGATGGATACACTAAGTTTGTCATTGCATTTGTAACACTTAAAAGGAGGCATCAGAGAACCTCTACAAAGTATTATAGATTCTTGATTAGTATTGAAAATCTGAGTCCATCTAGACATATATGTCCATATATCTGAATGTTTGTCTGTTGGCTTATAATTTTTGATATATTGAATTGAAATTGGGTAAAATTGGTTTAGAGCCACGCCCACAATCGCTAAAAATATATTTATCTGGTTCAAAATTTGAAATATATACTTGAAATTTGATACAAATATTTCTAATTACCCCATTCGGTGTTGTGCCAGAAATGGGCGTGGCCCAAAAATGACAAAAAATTATTTATATGCCATAAAAAATTGAGCTATGAAGTTGAAATTTAGTACCCATTATTGTACTTACCTCTTTTATTGATGTGTCAAAAATAGGCGTGGTCGGATAACAGAAAAATTCATAATTTACAAAAAAAAATCTTACTTGGAATAGAATCCAACACTTCAAGTTGATACGTAATGAGCTATTAGAGGGTGTTATTATAAATTTGCCACGCCCACTTTTTGTATATGTATTTTGAAGGGTATTTAAAATTTGGTCTAAGCCAAATTTAGTTTTTTGGTTATGACCTTAAAAAGAATGAAAATGTCTGTGTAATGGTACGCAAATAGTTGCGAAAAATCCTTAAAATTGAGAAAAACTTTCCATAAATTAAAACTATACACGGGGTAATACATTTAACTGGCACTAAACTTCCTCTCAATACAGCAAACTTTATAACCTTGACTATATATGTGTCCATGCTTGCCCACTTACACATAGTAAGACATAAAAAGCCATTCACTATAAATGCAATACAAATATATTTTGCAGAATGAGACATATTTGGTCCATTATTGAATGAACACTTAACCTAACTAGATATTCGAATCAAGTCAGAGTTATCAATAAACTGCTTAGTTAGCTGAACTTTATTAGTTTGCAATTGAATGCACAATAAAGTGAATTTTATGAAATAATCATTATTGTAACAGCAGGTGTTCTAATATATTCATATGTACAATACAAACCTATCGCTATAAAGACATGATTGTGACTTCGGTAAGGTTCATAAGCGAGTGCGAGTGCCAGTACGCGTGTGAGTAATGGAAATTGGTTGCTGGCAATAAAATCTACAAGCACATGCATCAAAATATTGATTTTTTAAAAATATATGTTAATGTTGTTGGTGCGAAATGCTTTTTGAAACCGGTGGTTATTTGAAGCATTAGCGGTATTTAATGTTTGTAGAAAATTTTATAGAAAACGGCCGAAAATGTAAATTTGAGGGTTTCCCGTGAAAAAAAGAACACATGCTTGCTCGGCATCGTATCCAATATTAACTCAAAATATTTATCTATACACGCTTCTCTTAAATCATATTAACACTTGTCTAGTAATAGCTTAGCTTCAGTCAGAAAAGATTTTGTTTTGTAATCTCGACCCAACATTCATTTTGTGCATAAATTTGGCATAAGCATGAACGAAGCCTGAAGCTGGCTGGGTAACCACCCATTCATTCGCTATTTATATATATATGTATATAGTTGTATCTTTTTTGAGAATTGGCGGCGGCATCAATACTTTGAAGTATGCAGTCTGCAGTACACTGGAGGCATTGTCTTTGTTTTGTAATAATCTGTATATGCCTGACTGGGCATATTTGCATAATGCACACTTGTACACTTGAATGATGTAATAGATATATAGGAAAGGCGCTCTGGTGTCGAGTGATTCTGGTTCTTTGTTGGCGTCAAAATGTGAAGTTGCATCGAAATTGAAAACTTAAGATTCTATATAAAATGTAAGCATTCGCCTACAATACGAATAAGTGTCAATTCATTTCTATTAAATGCATTACACAACTATCTATTTATCTCTTTATCTATCTATCTATTTGCTAGGGATTACTTTTTTACTTTTTATGAACAGTTGCAGTTTACTTGGTGGGAAAAGTTTTATAAAAAATTAAAGTGCTGCTCAGTCACATCTCTCACTAAATGTTAAACATTCACTTCAACGATTCTCTACTTAAGCGTATTGCATTGATTTTTCTTTTCCTATCCTTCACATAAGATGGTGGGTTTACTAATTTTGTTATTCCATTTGCATTACCCCGAAGTAGCATTAAAAACTGAGTTGATCTAAACATGTCCGTCCGTATGTCCGTGCATTTGTGATTTTCTGCAGACACTTTAAATTGCAGACATCTGTTAAAAATGAACAATAATTGATCGAAAACCACGCCCATAATCAACAAAAATCTATTTATCTGACACAAAAATTGATCTATGAAGGTAGAATTTGGAACACTTATGATACACATGTGTATTCATCGATATGTTAAAAATGGGCGTGGTCGAATCATAGACTCATTCACAATTTGCAAAAAACTGTACGCAGTGTAAAACTTGACTTGCAAGCTAATGCGTACTACATACATTATTTAAAAGCGTAATTATATCATTGCCACGCCCACTGTTTGTAAGTATATGTGGAGGGTATATAAGATTTGGCCTAAGCTACATTTTGCTTTTTTTTTTACTAATTTTGATTTATATTCTAGAGGCGACTTGTAAAACGAACATTTATGAACCTGTTTAAAAAAAAAAATGAAATATAGAACACTCCTTTTTCCTATGACAAGTGATAAGAATTTTTTTACTATAGGTGTGGCTTGAGTATAATACAAGGTCCCTCTAACATGCTGTATTGTTTACTTTGTCTCTGAATTCTTACAAATAGAATGAAAAACTTATTTTACCCCCTCCATACTACTATCTAGTATATGTATGTAAAAATATACGTTATTAATTCTATTCATATACATATATTATTATGTATCCACTATTTCTTTACATTTACCCAATTATTACTGAAAGAAAAGAATAATTATTTTTAATTGTAGGCGTAAGTGTTATTTAATTTGATTTATGTTTTTCTACCAACACCAATAATTTAATATATTATCACTTTTGTAATGATAGAGCGGAGAATTGTATGAATATGTTAGCTATGATGAGAGAGTGTATCAAATAAATGAATAAAACGGTAAAAGAATTGAATTGAAATTTTCATAAACAGTGTATCTCATGTAAATATTTTCTACAGATTTTTTTTATATCATGCGATTATTTAATAATATAGAACATATCTCACGCGGAATAGGGCATAAGGTTATAAATAAAAAACAAAATTTGGCTTAAGCCATACATTAAATACCTCTCACATGAAATACAAAGAAGTGGGCGTGGGCAGGTACCTGTCTACGCCCTCCAATAAAGCATGTATTACGTATCAACAGGAACATCAAATTTTACATTAAATACTAATTTTTTAAAATTGTGTCTGTTATACAACCTTGTCCGACTTTTGAGGAACATCGACGAAGAGGTAATTTCAACTTCATAGATGTAATATCACCTTTGGTAGATAAATAGATTTTTGTCGATTGTCTGTTTTATGACTACGAACGTACGGACATACATGTCTAGACTGATCCAGATTTTCAAAACTGTTCAAGAACATATATACTTTGTAGGGTCTTTGATGCCTTCTTCTGGGTCTTACAAATGGAATGACAAATTTAATATTTTATTTAAAGGGTATAAAAATATTTTTTACTAAATTCCACAAATAATCACTACATATATATTTATAATAAGAGACAGACGTTAATTACATTATAATTGCCGTAAAAATTCTGTGGTTTTCTATATTAACATTTATGCCATACAATGTATTGAGAAATATTTCAAGTTGAGTGTGGTTGTGTGTGTGTGGGCATTTTACAATAAAAAGGTAAAATGTACACAAAATCACATGCAACAAATGAACAAATAACGCTTATAAATATTTTTACTGTTATTCAATCGTATGCGTCATGGAAACTGTGGAAACGGCTTTCAAGTGTTTTAAAGCGTTTAAAAACTTTAACAACAAATCATTAACATGCACGTATGTAACTCCAATCCGTAGACAGCCGGCTACTAAAGTAAGAGTTTTAATGACACAACACTTCAGTTACAAAATGATAAAAGATTCAAGAACAGCACTTTTGTTAATACATGTGTATGCACTTGTAGTGAACAAAACGAAAAACAACAAAATTGATCTTATTTTGTATGTAACGATTACGATTACAAAACATTTTTGTGTACACAAATTTATTACACATTAATCACATATAATGGCTTTTCCAATTGGTGAACAGGTAAATAAAACTTTGCCGTATTTTATCATAACATTCATATTTTAGTACCCTTTACCTTTTCTTAATGGGTACCTTTTTCTGAATAAATTTATTTTTAAAATTATATGATATTGAAATATGTTAATATATACTAATGGCTATACTTTACTAATGGGTCAAGTGATATTAGGGTCAGTTAAGCTGGATGCATCAGTACAAGCTAGTTATTGTCATATAATAATACAGAGGGTCGCGAGTTCGATACCTACAACAGTGGAACCTGTGAATAGGGTAAAAAGGTGTTTTTAAAATGTTTTTCTTAATTGTGAGGTAAGATAGGTATGATGCTTGCATATGCATAGGAGACATCTTTTGAAAGAAAAACTCATTTCGTGAAAAACTGTATCCACAGTGAGCTTCTAACAAAATACAAAAACTAAATTTAGCTTAGATGGAATCTTAAATACTTCCTTCATCATCTTTTTATTTATCTATATACAAACAGTGGGCGTGGCATATACCTGATTATGCCCTCTAATAGGATCTGTTTGATGCGTCGACTTATAAGTCGGATTCTTCGTGAAGTATGTTTTTTTGTAAATTGTAAGCGTATTTGTTACCTGATCACGCCCATTTCTGAAATTTTATGCTAGAAACTAAAAATTTCTATTTAAAATTTCAATTTAAATTTAATCAAAATTTATCATGAGAATTGCAAGATTCGATGGTTATACGGACGGACATGTCTAGGTCTACTCATATTAATGATATTATGAAAATATTGAAAAAAAATGTCTGATTTTAATGTAATAGAAATAGATTACATTCCCGTTAATTATAGAAATATATTAACATATATATATATATGTGTGTATATATGTATGTGTGAATGTGTCTACTTTGCTTGTGTTTCATGTTACATGATGTTGTTGTCGAAAATGACTGCTTTGCATAAAACATTTTTTGTTCCCTCCCACACATGTTCATTTCACATGTAATGTGTGTGAATTTGTACAACTGAAAAAAAAAAAAAACAAAAAACAAAAAACAAAAACCAAAAAGCAAAACATTTTCTTAAAATAACGATCTTTTCTACTTTTCTACTTATTTGTACTCGCATGTTATTGTAATTTTTATGTTTTCTTCAGCTATAATTAAATTTGACACACATGCAACAAATTTGTGTCAAGAAATGTTGCTGATTGAATTTCAATTTGTTTGTATGTTTACACATACACAAGCACTCACATATGTGTTTTTTTGTGTTGTTGTATTATTTTGGCTGCAGGTGCATATCTAGACATTACGATTATTTACCACTCAGGCTTTATCTTAAATTATGTTCCGCGAATGTTTGAATTGAAAGAAAACACTTTGTACGCTTATAGTCACTATTAGCGCTGACTGTCTTAATATTGAGATATTGAATCAACACAACTCAGCAAAGATATTGGAAATGGTGGAAGATTTATCTTTCATCTCATGTTCCTTCATATAAATGTCAGTGGGTAGGATTGATTGTAACAGCCGGCTATTAAAGTTTTGAGGGAACAAATTTTTGCAACAGCGAAGGATCTAGTATTTTAAAAAGGTGCCTCTAGGATTTTGTTTAAATATTTTAAGCGCTAAATAAATTACGTTTGCTTTAGTTGAAAATAATGCATTTCTACGAGACAGATCCTTTAATTTTCAGTAGAAACCTAATTTCAATCAAGTATAATCGTTGTTTCAACAGGACATCTTTCACCTAGTAAGCGATGAATATATCACATCAATTATGGGTGTGGCAGGTTATTACTTTCATTATTTATTAATACTTGTCTGTGCAATATTGAAAATTTTGAAAATAGAAATTTTTCGGCGAACTACAGTCTGAGTTAGTACGATTTCTCCATTTTAGAGACATGTTTAAAAACTTTATGTAGCCATGAAAAAAAGCCATTCAATCAAATGTTTTTGCAAGAGGAAACTTCCCATACTTATTTAAATTGTATCCCGTTATAGCCGAATACTGTACATTGTTAATAAAGATTCGTTGACTCTAATATTATTCAAGTGATATATGAATGAATATATTTTTAAAAATTTTCAATAAATAGCAACAAACACTTAACTAATAAAATGTTGTAATATATTGTGTATTGTTATTTTCTGATCCAATTCGTAATTATTTATTGCGTCTGAAAAGTGCTCTGTTGCATGAAAATGTTCTTACAAGTAATACACACGAATAATTATAATTCAGTGAATGAATTGTACAATAAGTGAATAAGAATGAATGCACGTTGTTGCGTTTTTATTAACAAATTAAAATTCTTGACAACAATCAGAGCTAAACAAAATTTAATTGTGAAATTCTTCTGTTTTATATTTTCATTTAGCATTATTTTAAAGTAGAATGGTTGATTATCGTTTCACCATTAGGGTACACCTTCTTCTTCTTCTTCTTCTTCTTCTTCTTCTTCACAGTCTTGTAATTTAATATTCACAACAAAGCTGAGTGAATTGCAAGGTATAACATTTAATTGCCCATTAAACTTGCTCCAAAAGATTTCAAGTTTTTTTCTCTTTTTTTTTTCGCTATATGTGAGAAGTTTCTTTCAAAAATGTTATAAATCATTTTGAAAAAAGAAAAGTTATTTATAACTGACTGTAGAATACCCTACACTAATTAGTGAACCCGAGTTATTGTTAATAATTACGTATATTTTTGCATCCCTAGATGGAGGGAGGGTCTAATTGAAAGTCGAATTTCGACATTCATATCTATCTGCTATAATTTTTGTAGTTGATAGATAGTTTTTCTTCAATTGTAGGCGTGTCTTTTAATCAATTTAGTCTAATTTTAATATCAGCCGTCCTCATTAGGGTAGAGGCATACCACTAAGCTATAATTAATAAGTTAGCGGGTTCGATACCTACAACAGCCGAACCCGTGTAAGGAGTGATGGAGTGGATTTTCAAAATGTTTCTTAATTGGATGATATGGGCACGGTATCATGCTTTTAAAGGACATACCGCCTTAATACCGATCTTCTTAGAATAGAAAAAAAAAAAAAAGAAAATCAATCCAACAAAAATTATCAATATTTCTATAACGTGGGAGAATAGAATAGTAAGACAGAAATAGTCAAATCGATTCAGAATTTAATATATAACTAAAATATATATTTTGTGTAGTTTCTGACGCTTCCTTCTAAATATTACAAATAGAATCATAAACTGAGTATTTCTCCCATTCTATGTGGAACAACTAAATTGTGGTTTAGGTCAAATCGTAAATACTTTTCACATCTACAGTGGGTAGGCTTGGCAGATATATGATGACGCCCTCTATTAATGTATTACGTATCAGCTTACGAGTGCAGTTTTACATGGAGTATAGTGATGCCTCCCTCTGGGTGTTGCAAACAACAAACAAACAAACTGATAAACTTAGTGTACCCCTCATCTTATGTATGGGTGGGTATATAAAAAAAAAAAAAATTAAGTTGAACAATTTTCCTTTCAACCAATATATGGAATAGAAGAAGAAGAATCATTTTTATATACATACATACATAATCTTGGTAAAGAAAAAACAACAACAACAACAACAAGAACAACTCTATATAATTATATATATATGTGTGTGTGTATGTGTGTATATGTGTAAATAGCGCAAGCTTGCGTACCCACAACAGAATGTTTGCTTAACATGATTTTAAGTCATTGATCTTTGTGTACAGCGTAATATAACTGAAAATATATTTTACAGTATTTTTTAAGGTCCAAGCAATAATGTCGGTTTCACGTTTGGTTTCTTTTTCTTTTGTTTTTGTTTTCTGCATACTTTTCTGAAATTGTTTCGTTTCTCTTCTTGAGGGATTCTTTGCGGTATTATCCACCAGCGATCTGCAATATCTTTTGTATACAGCACTAGCGTTGGTGTGGTGTGGTGAGTAAATAAAAAATTTTGTAGAAGAAAAAGTTTCTTTATGTTCAACACAAACATTGACTTTTGCAGTTGGCTGTAGTGCACAGCTTAATGCTCGACGATTGTTTTGTTGTTGTTGGCTTTGCTTTTGGTAGAGCTTGTCTGGCCCACGCTAGCACTTTGCCACTTGAATATTGCCCCTTTATCTGTGTTGGTGTTTTTGCGGGTTTTTTTTCTCTTCTTTTTTTTGAATGTTATTCCATTTTACTGTTTGCTGTTGCTGTTGTTACTGTTGTTTTTTCTTATTATTGAAGTTCATTCCTTTTCGTAAAGACAGAGAATGAAAACATTCATGTGCTGCCTCATGGTATAATAATGGTGATGGCTGGCAGTTCAAAAAGTCATCAAGTTGGGCTCCATTGTAGATCATTTCCCAATGCCTATAATCTGGTGATGGTGATCGTGTGTTTTGTTGTTTAAGAACACACAGAGTGTGGATTGTTCCCTTTGATGAGCTGCATTACTCCACTACACTTATCGATTCGGTTGTAATCTGTGAAAGAAAGCTGTCAGTGGTGTGTGTTGTTAGGATTACTTGTGTGTGTGTGTGAGTATAATGTAATTAGCTAAAATTGATCGCATACATTAAGCAGAAAGACCTCCAGCTACCGCCCCATGAATATTTTATATTCACTTGGTTTTTTTTGTTTTTTTGTTTCTTGTAATTGCAGACAAAGTGGGGGTAAATGTAAATGAAGCCACCATAAAACCACCACAACATGTGTGCTTTGCTTTCATCAAGTTTCCTGCCACATGCAACGCTTGCATGTGCTTTTCATTTAATTTTTGCCATTTCTTTTCAATTACGTTTAAGAGGGTGGCACATGGCTTTATATTAATTTTACATGCAATCAAATTAATTTACACTTCCATGCAATTCACAGCAAATGCATTTCAATGTTAATCAACGATTCATGCGTCAAAGTCAAATGTTTGAAAGTCAAATTATGCAAAGACTTCATCTTAGTTACATTTTCAAGATACATGAAAATGTTCTACTGATCTATTGTACGATGGTTTTTCTCTCCTATAAAAATAAAAAAAAAAAGGAAATTAGGTGGAGGAGGTATTGAAAATATTATTCATGGACGTACTGACATTTATTATAAATTTATGTGTAAACACTAGTTGTGTTAGTTGTATAAATAGTCAGCGTGTATAGCATTTAAAGTCTTAATAAGAGTGTGGAACGTATAATCATATATTCTGGAAAAAAGTTTTACTTTTCTCTTAACTTCTTCTTCATATTCAAATATTGCCACCTCTAGACAATTGTATTCTTGTGTTAAATAAAGCGTGGGTTTGTTTAAAATAATTGGTTTCTTGGAAACTAGCAAAATATTTACAGAACGGAAGTTCTTTATATGCACATACATTACAGCATTATGGTGCTCGTGTTTGCACTCGCACTCATTTATAACTTTTAAAATTTTATGTATCATACACTGTTTGGAATATTGTCTAGGAATAGAAATAATACTTTTCCAAATACCCATATACTATAGAATATATGAGAACAATATCACCTTCAAAAGCCATTTGACCAATAACCTCAATTAAGTTGTTTTTATCATTTAGTTATTGCCAGTTGATGATTTGTTCTGTTCTATAAACCGATATATTGAATTAAACGAGACTCTGTTTCAGTTGTGCTTAATAAGAGTCACAAATAAAAAAAAAAGTGTAGGAAAAACTGTAATATATGATCGACCAATAACAATAACAAAATCTTAAAACAATCAAGTGTTTAATTGGTATGACCGTTCACTCGTTCGTTCACTTTAATTAATTGAGTTCAATAAATTGAAATACGTAACAAGCGAATGTTGCGAATGGTGGTTTCATGCTCTTACATGATGTTGTCTTTTATAAAAAATATATTCGGAGCATAATTGTAGGTGTTATACACCATACTACACATATTTAATATGGTGACTCAAAAAGACTTAACGGATTCGTGTTTCAGATTGCTCAGTTTTCAAGTCAAGCACTGTCCAAGGCAAGCAAAACAAGTAGAAAAAAAGATTATATATCTTAAATATCCTCCACATTTATATATACAATGTGGGAGTGGTATTTTACAGCACCCTTTAAAACTTTAAAACTTTGTGAAGTACACGGCTTCTAATTATGAGCTTATCTGATATTCGATCCCGCCTATTTTTGGTATGTCGCTTGAAGTTATCATTACAAATATGTATAATAATAGGTCCATTTTTTTTGGCAAATAACTAGATTTGTATGGATTATGGGCGTGTCTCTAAACCGATTTTGATCAATTTTAAAAGCGATCTATGGGCACAATAAAATTTGAACTTAGTATCTTAAAATTGAAGATCGTGTGAGAGTTTTGTTGCTAATCAAGAATATATAAATTGTACTTTGTAGAATCTCTGGCGTCATAAAAATGATTATTGAAAATGGAATGATAAACTGAATGATCCCCATCTAATGTGTAGGGTATAAAAAGACAGAATAAATAAATATTATTAAGTAATTATTTATTATGTGATTTAAATTTTTACATCTTGTTAATCCGTTAGTGTATTGTTGTAGTTGTTGTTATTTCCATGTCAAAAAATTTGAGGTAACGAATCTACTTAAGAAAAACCACTCGTTTATTGGTAAAAAAAAAAAAAAAAAAAAAAAAAAAAAAAAAAGAGGCCGCACCCATATTGAAATCTTTATTATTACACCATACCTATGTAATCCTATGTACCGCGACGACACGACACGATCACTAATAACCATCACACTCACACACACACTACCAAGTGTTTATATTTACTAACTCGATCGAGCAATGACTGCTTTTTAGCAGTTCATATAGAGTTTGCTTAGCATTAATTGAAATGTCACTCTAATGTGAGTTTCAGTGTCCATCAATGTCAATTGTTTCGGGTAGTATGTAATATGAGTAACGCTGTGGTATCTAGCGGCAGTAACAGTAACAGTAACAGTAACAGTGAACTGAACACCAACAACAATAGTTTCAGGTTTTTATAATTTTATATTTTTATTGAATATATTTTACAGCTAACAAGTGTCCCCTTGGGACCATTAATAAATTGCAATCGTTACACCCTCATACAAACACATATTTGGTTGCGATTTCTTCAGCATGATTAACACGATTATGTTTCATATTGTTTGTTTTCGGTTAAACGTTTATAGTTCAAATATTACCATTATGGGCGGATGTAAATTTTATTTTTATTTACATTGATGCTGGAAGGAACGGGTATCCCAGAGAGGTTAAATTGTGACTTGTTTTATGATAATTCCGTTGCCAGAGATTAATAAAAAAAAAAAAAAAAACTGTTATAAGTTTAGTAAATACAAACACACACAAACATTAATTTATTCATTATACAAATACGTTCAAAACCCATGCATGTATTGTTGACATTTATTTTACTTACGTTCATTGTAAGTGCCACCAATTTGCTTACATTTCGTTAACTGTTGTTGTGGTTATCTTTGTGGCATGTTATGGAATTGTTAGTGCCACTGACTGCATACACGTATACTGCATACAAATTGAAAAGATTATTATCACTCTATCTATCTATCTAGTTGTGGTGAAATATAATGAAATTTATGATGATGGACACGTATGGAGTTGTAGTGTTAACCTTTTCTATCTAATAAGGCGTCATTACAAATGGCTCCGATTAAGGTAAAACGTACATAATTGTTTAATTTTTGTTATTGTGCCAAACGAGCTTTGAATGGTATTAGCCTATATGTGTGGAAATATTTCATATATATATACCCTACACATAAGATGTTGGGCATACTAAGTTTATCATTCCATTTGCAATATTCAGAAAAAGACGTCAGAGATTCAACAAAGTCGAGTCGATCTAGTTATATATGTCCGTGTGTCCATGCGTCCTTCTGTTGTTGTCTCTCTCACATGGTCGTAAATTTTCAGTTATTGAGCTGAAATTTTATTTAAACAATTTCTGTACTCAGACGGCTATTTAAATTGAGCAAAATCGGTAAAGAGCCACGCCTACAATTGACAAACATTTACTTATCTGCCCCGAAAAATTGAGCTAAGAAGCTGGAATTTGGTACACATGTTAATAAATATTGCCTTGGGTGGAATAAGTCATGAGCTACGCCCGCGCCCAAGCTAAGAGTTGTGCTTCTAGTCTTTTGTGAATGCCGAGTAGGTGCTACTATGAGCTAAGGAAGCCATACAACAGCCGGTAGACAAAGTTTAGATTCTATAAAACCTTCTGCCATCCCCATGTCTTTTTATGGCGCTAAACTGTGGACGCTAAGCCAAAATAATTTCTTTTCTTTCATTCGGAAGGTCGACTTTTCTAAAAGGTCTTTAATCCTGTACGCTTTCGGAATGTGTTCCGGCTCAGAATGAATTATGAACTGCATGAGCTTTACGCCAATATTGATTGATTGAGATTATTGTTGCGTGTTGCATTAACATCTCTCGTTTGTCTAGGTCATGGTGGTGTTTAAGCGGGAATCAGAGGGACAGCGCGAAAAAGTAAGATTGAAACGTATGTGTAGAGACCAACTTGATACCCTTTAAATAATTGTTGTAGAAAATTAGAAAAGATGTGCAGAAGATCAAAGGGCGTGGCATTAGGACCAAAACCTACATAATTTGTAATCAGCACGTAATGATAATGATGCGAAAACGATTTTGTAGAATGAAATTTTTCCTTTAATATTAAATTTGTATTCGTTGTTTGTTTAAATGTTTTCCAGTAAGATAATAAAATTATGATTGTTTGTTGTTGTAATTGTAAATATTTTCCACACCATTCGCATATACCCCGCACTGTACAGATTGATATATTATACAATAGGTAAAAAGTTTCTTTTGTTTTGTTAACATTTGGCCTTCCAGCCAACTAATTTGGTTATTCGTATTTTGTTGTTGTTGTTGTTGTTGTTGTTGTTAGTGTTGTTTACAATAATGCAAAATACAAGTTAGGCCCACACTCAGAAACCGATCTGTGTTTTTATTGTACATGGCCGTACTTCCTTAATGTGTGATGACGAAAAGTGCACCATCAATGTGTGTGTTTGTGTGTGTTCGTTCATAAATATGCATGTTTATCTACCTACTAATATAGTAATGTATACTTTTACAAATCGTTTAGAATTGAATTTATCAATTATTACAAGATATATACACACACACACACACACACACATGGATATTTGATATGTTGTGCCAGCTTGTAAGACTGTGGCTTAAAGTTCAGATACTTTAAGTAAATGACTTCAAATCAAGAAATTATTGGCGTTGTGTCGCGTCTAGTTTTACTTTTTGCCTTTTTCAGAATTCTATGCTTTCATATGTTTTTCTATTTTCTACACTTGAATGCATTTTCTCCTTTTTTGTATGCATCTAGATTTAGAGTTTTAGAAATGCGGTTGCGGTTGTGGTGTAATGCTGTTAGAAAGACATGTTTTTACCATATCGAGCCTTTCTCTCCACATCAGATTCTAGATTTATAAAACACAACATAGAGAGAGAAATGGAGAAACTCGGATAATAAGAAGAAAATAATTGAAATAAAAAAAACAACAACAACAACAACAATTGTAGGTATACCAGTTAACTAACTAGTAGTGTAAATGTTTGTATATTTATAAGTCTGTCCATGAACTATAATGAGCTGAAATACACGTGAATACTAAGTTACAGTCAAGTCTATCCGTTTGATATCATATATACATCGTAATAAAGAATAAGTAAAAAAAAACTGACCAGACTAAATTTTATATACTCTTGATATGTATATGGTGGGCGTGGCGGGTACATGATTGACATTGAATATAGTTTTTTGTAAATTGTTATCCGACCACGCCCCTTTTTAGTCTATCGTTGGGTGAAATAATCAAGAGCAAGGGTACGAAATTTCAACTTCATAGCTCAATTTTTGTGGCAGATTTTTGTCCATTGTAGGCGTAGTTATTTTTCAACCACGCCCATTTTTGCTACATCAATGGAACAGATAAATATAAATACGATTACAAAAGTTCAGCTTCGTAGATAATATTTTGTAGCAGATCTAAAAAAAATTTTCGATTGTAGGCGTGGCTCTTAACCGATTTTGCTCAATTTAAAAAAATTAACTAGAAACTAGAAGTGTCTGTACAAAGTTTCAGTTCAATATCTCAAAATTTAGGATCATGAGAGTGTCAGAGACATATTTAGACCGACTCAGTTTTTGTACTAAAATAAAAATTCAAAGCCTCATTTTTATAACGTGATTAAGTCGCGGTAAAAAAAGTTAACCAAGCTTTTCTAAAGTACTTGGATTTTGATCAAAAAATGTCAAAAAATATTGTCTTTCTTGTTTTTGACTAGCTAGTCACGTGCCTGATAATATATATTTGGTATAGAGTCTGTTTCTGGATGTTGCAAACGTTTGTGAGACACTGTATATATCCGCCATATTTGCTATGAACAATTGTTGAACTAACCGTTTAACTCCATCTACTGAAGCAGTGAAAGAAAAAGAAGTTTAAAAAACAACAACAAAATTCTTTACAAGCATGCTATCATGTAATACATACATGTTAACGGCTGGGTTGGTGTTTGTTACCTTTTATTGTTGTTGTTATATTATTGGTTAAAGTCAAAGGCAATGAGATGCCTTTAAAAGTGATTAACGTTAAGATAACGAGAAAGGCTGTCTTCTGACACACAATAGCACAATTACTTGTTTATCTCTTTCTCTTCTCGTCTCTTGTGTTGTTGTTGTTATTATTATTGTTGTTGGTTTTTCTTTTAGTAAATTTACGACTTTCTTCTTCTTTCTACTTCTTACTATTTCTAACATTACTCCAATACAAACACAGTCGTACCCTTATTATGGTATTGAGAACTGAAACTTGTCCATTTTTTTTTTTTTTATCCAACTTGAAGGTATTTTTTATTCGTACAAAACATTTCCTGGTTCTATGGGTTTGTTTGTTTGTATGGGTTGAAATCGTGTTAACTTTCGTGTTCGTAATGATTTGTATTTTTTGTTGTTGTTGTTGTTGTTGTTGTTGTTGCAAAAATACAAGAAAAATCCATAATTATTGGCTTTAAAAGGAAATTACTTTAGTCAGAGACTAGTGAAGAATCTCCTTTAGTGGATACATATGTAGTTAACCTCTGGTTAAAGCTAGAAAATGGTGAATATTAGTGAGGAGATAATATTAAATGGATTTTGACCATTTTTGATAATCTTATACTTTCAAGTTCAAATCATGTAAAAATCAGGTTTTTTTTAACTGAAGTGGAGTGACTGTACTACACAATTTTTGGATGATTTAAAGATTACATTTGAAAAATTTTTTGGAATTAAAAAAAAACATGGCTCCAAAGTCATAGTAAAGTGCTACATATTTGTTAGATAGATTTTATGTTGGTTTATAACCATCACGAAGAATACTTTTAAAGGTTCTTGATTAGTATCAAAATCTGAGTTTATTGGTAAAAAACTTATGGTCGTAAAAACCTCACCTTTTATCTAGTAGATTATTTTTCTATTTAAAATGGGCAATATCTGGTTAAAAGTTACGCCCACATTAAGCAAAAGTTTGCAAATTTTAACCGCAAGGAGGAAGCTATGATGTGGATATTTTATTCAAAATTTTTTCATTCATTTATATGCTAAAAATAGGCGTGGTTGTAAAAGAAATTCACCCACAATTTAAGGAAAACTTTTTCGACACTGATGTCGATTTGGAAGTTAAATCGTAATATCAATCTAATCAAGTACACGCTAATGCTCCCAAGAGTAGTTAAGATATGTTTTCAACTCAATGTAAATATTATTTATTGAAATTCATTTAAGAAAAAAAGAGGTAAAAGCAAGTAAAAAAACTAAATTTAGGTTTCACAGGTCAATTAAAATAAATCGATTTTTGTTGATTGTGGACGTGTCTGCTATTCGGTCACGCCCATTTTGAATACATCGATGAATAAGTTAATTGTAAGTAAGGATACTGAATTTCAACTTTATAGCTAAATTTTTGTGGCAGATATATGAGATTTTTGTCGTTTATGGGCGTGGCTCTTGCTCAATTTCGTCCAATTTAAAAAACGATTCGCTTGCATAAAGTGTCTATATAAAATTTCAGCTGAACATTTCAAAATTTATGACCTTGATAATGCTAACAATAAATGAATGCATTGGACATCCGGACGGTTACTCACTTTGTAGTATCTCTGACGCCTCCTTCTGAGTGTTGCAAAAGGACTGACAAACTTATAATATCTTAACTTAGTAATCTTAAGTGGATAAATCAATCGTGTTGATTTTTAAAAATTTAAATAATCATATAATTGATTGACATTAACGGAAGACAACTTAAGTATGTCAACTATTCATAAAAAACCGCTTTATCTATATAATCCTACATTTATAAATACATAAATTTGCATCTATAAATTTCAAACTTGATTGATCAGCTTCAATATTTTGTTTATTTAAATGTTGTTGTTTTGTTTGTTTGCTTGTTTAGTAATTGCAAGTTGCCTGAAGTATGAGCCAAATTAGAGACTGTTAATAGAAACCTACTTTACTCTGAAGTTTTTCTATTATCTAGTATGTTTACCCATGTTAATGTAGATTAATAAAATATACTAACGCTAAATGATAATTTCATTTTTACACTGAAACCTCTACTCAGATGTAATACATACAAAACTAATATGAATTTTTTTTTATGTTCTTTAATTTAATGATGTGGATTGTATTAAATTTGTCATTTCGTATGCAGTATAACGGAAGGCTGTATATCGGTATCAATTTCTTGATTAGCATTCAATTTTGAGTTGATCTACATGAGCAGTTTCATTGATAAACAATTTGATCACAAAAATTGATATATTGAGGGGAAGGACAAAATAATATGAACACTTGATATATACACAATGTCTATTTATTAATAAAATGTTGGGCCACCATATGCTTTATTCTTCGCGAAATAGATTCGTAGAGTGTCTGAATAGAGTTCTGCTGTCACTTTTGTGAGAGCAAGTCACACATTTAACCTACAAGACTTGTAAACTGTGCAATTATTTACACAGAAGCAGTGTAAGCATGCAACAAAATGTACTATATGTACTAAAGTAAAAGATGTACTAAAGAGTTAAATTCATAGTCCATGAAGGTATGTTATGAATAAAATATCTGCCACGCCCGCATTCGACATATTTGAAATTCCAATTCTCTATAATTATTTATAACAAGCCGAAGCATCAAAATACTAAAAATGAACAGATACGCCCACAATTAATAAAAAAATCTTATAAAACATAAAATTCGTTTTATTAGTTAGTATGTAATATAAACATTATTAGAGATCGAAACACATCCATTCTTTTCTATATATAGCGGTGCAGAGTATTTAAGTTTTGTTTTAAGCTTAAAAATTGTTTTTTTTTTTCTTTTTACTTATTATAATTTGTCGTTAATGTCACTCAATGTTCATTTTTAGGATAAGTTGCGCGAATGCCACAGCTGTGTGTGTTTAGTAAGCTTAAGTTATGATTGGTATTTTATAGTTTTGTTGTTGTTGTTGTTGTTGTTGTTGTAATTATTATTATTGTTGTAATTATTGTACTTTTTGTTGCTTCTGATGATTTGATTTGATACACTAGACAAGTATGATTAACATAACGAAAGTGAACCGCTCATAAATGAAAACAAAAAAAAAAATTTAATTTTAGCATAAACAAAAAAATATTAAAAAATAATAATAAAAAACAACTATAACAATAACTAAGCTCATTAATGATTCGCATAAAAATATATGAATTATTTTAGCAATATAAAAAAAAAATAATTTATATATATAAATAATATAATAAAAGCGAATAAAAAAAAAAATTTAAAAAAAATTTATAAACAATAAAAGCGAAATTTTTACTAACGCCAGTAGCAATCAAATATAAATAAAAATAAAATATAAATAATAATAACAATAACAACAACATTATTGTGTTAAAATATGCGTTAAGTCACTCTCACATAAGGTGGCAGAGGTATTCAGGCTTATATGCACACACACACGCACACACGAAGCAAACATGAGCTGAAAAGTGTTGCTATGTGTTTAATGAGTTTATCATTGTTGTTGTTGTTGTTGTTTTCATTGTTATTGTCTATTTATTTATGCAGCACATGCTTAATGTTTACAGATTGTTGTTAAAAACACAAAAAAAAAAAAAAAGAAAGAAACATTTTTTTTTTGTCATGCTCATTATTGTTATTTTGTATGTGTGTGTAAATGTGTTGCTTTTAGATTGCAATTGATATGATGGTTAACAGTTGTCAGTGTACGAGTGAATGTGTGTGTTTGTGTTGTTGTTTTTTTTTAGTTTTTTAGTTTTTGTTTAAGATTGTACGTACACGTAATTAATTTAAATTGGATTTTGTCAGTTGGGAAAAATTTCAAGAAAAAAAAAGAAAAAAAAAAAAAGAAAATGTGCTAACGATGATGTAGCAATTACTACCACAACAGGCTTACATTGAACACCGAAATCGAGATTTAACTTACTTGTCTATTCCTTTACAACATAAATACACTTTTCAAGCTTCATATGAAAGATGATTGGCATGCAACGTTCACCCAGCCAAGTTTAAATATACGCGTGTACGTGGCCAGTTTTGTGCGAAAGTGCTCTTCATTATTCCGCTTATAATTTAGCTTTTATTTTCTTCTACAATTTATGCAAAATTTCTCACTTTTTAACAATAGTGAAAGTATCCGTTATTGGCAATGAAAACATTCTGAATTAAAATGCAAAACATGAAACAGTTAACACATTTTGTTCATCACCTGTAGCTCCTTGTTCCTGAGATTCGAACAGCAGAAAGACGTCTCAGGTTTTGTTGCTGATTAAGAATATTTTCACTACTTAAAGCCTTATCCTGAGGACTCCTTCTGTGACAAACTTAGCGTAGCCCTTTAGTTCTATACTTGGCGGAACTTGAACAAAATAATCTCTACTTTAAAAATGTAACCATATTATGTGTGAAACGGTAAACTGTAATTATCTAAATTCCATACTTTGTATATAAATTTAATTCACTTACAAGTAAAACTTTACGTGCATATATAATAATATACATAAGTGTGTCTAAATTATGCAGATTTTAAATGTCATGTATTTGAGTTGAGACCACATATCATTCCGTACACTTTAATATTTAATTGGTCCGTGTGTTGGGCGTTTCGAATGATTAAGAGACTGGCCAACCAACTAACCCAGTACATAAATTGTTCGATAATACAGTTTATAACAGTCATTTTTTGGTATCACGTTCCGAACCAGTGCTCACTGTTCGGTGTGTAATACATTTAAACAATACTTATCTTATGCCAATTGATCAATTTATATTAATAAATTATGAAGTGATTTTAAAATCTGTTCTGCTGTTGAGTTGTTGAGTTAAGTTTTTTCCTATATTTGTGAAAATTAATGCGAAAATTTACACAATTTGCTTTCGACCACATGAACGTGTAATAAAAGTGTGCAAAAAAAAACGAAAAATAGTGAAAAAACAGGTATGAAAACTAAGTTTGGCTTAAGCCAAACCTTAAGTATCCTTCACATGTACAAAGATGGGCGTGGCAAATATATATATATATTGTGCCCTTTAATAGTGTATTAATTACGTCTCAGCTAGCATGTCGAGTTTTATGGTGAATATGTTTTTTTTTTGTAAATTGTGAGCGTGTTGTGCCTAATTTTAGTAAATCGATGTTTGGGATAATCATAAATATGTGCAATAAATGTCAAGATGGGATAACTATAGATAGGCATACTATATTTCAAGTTCACAGGTCAATTTTTGTGGAGGATATACAGATTTTTGTCGATTGTGGGCGCGTAAGATAACCGACTATGCTCATTTTCGGCACATTCGGATAACTTTAACTATGAGCACCAAATTTCACATAGTTAGTTTTTTTTGATTGTGGGTGTGGCTCGTAACCGATTTTGCCCATCTTAAGTAGTGATCTGCGTACAGAAACTTAAAGTTCCTGTACATAATTTCATCACAATATTTTAGAACTTATGCCCGTGATAATGGCAACAACAGACGGACATACATGTCTAGATCGATTCAGTTTTTGAAGCTGATCAATAATATATATACTTTGTAGGATCTCTTATGCCTCCTTTTGGGTGTTGAAAACGGAACAACAAACTTGGTAAACCTCACCCACTTTATGTGAAGGGCATAAAAACTAAATTTAGCATAAATTGAATCTTAAATACTCTCTCCTACATCCTATATATTAACAGTGTTTGTAGGTTATTTTAAAAATAACAGATTTTGTAGGTCATTTCAAAAATGACATCTCAGAACTGTTGTCTATTATTATTCCTGCATTAAATAAATTATACCCTTCAAATAAAAGAAAGGCTTACATTAGAGACTTCATTCAAATCTGAAATCAAAAAATTTAATTTTATTATGTAAATTTATGTTAAATGTTACAATTATAAGAACAAACCATGAGCATACAATTATAATTTATGTTCCGCTGTGAGCTAAGCAAATGTGTTTCATACGGACCGAAATCCATTTATTCCACAAATTAATTGAATATAATTCAATTATGAGTGCACGTGGTTTGCTTCCTCCTTCTACTAAGTCGCATAATTACAACAACTCATTAACATAATTATTTGCAGAAAAAAAAAACAAAACAAAGAATTTAAAATGAAAATTTAATTTTTCTTTTCATAAAACTGTAATAAATTATGCAACGAATTTTAGTTGTAGTTGAGTCCGCCAAAGCCAATGTTCTCATTGAGTGACATTTTCCTTTATAAAAACCAATTGCATTGACAGTTGTTGTGTTTAAATGTACTTGTCCGTCTATTTTTATCTCGTTTTGTTCATTTTAGCATCAAGTAATCATGTAAGAACATAAAAAAGTCAACAGTTTACAAAGTGATAGATTTAACTACATAGATAGCTTGAATGAATTGAACTTATTATTATCATTATATCTTTCATATAAGATATATCCTCCATCTAAGTTTGTCAATCCATTTACAACGTTCGAAGGATACGTCAGACGTTCTACAAATTAGAAACTGAGTCAATCTAAACCTGCCTGTCCGTACGTCCGCGAGTTTGCATTCTAACGGTTGTAAATTTTATGATATTGAGCAGAAATTTTATACAGAAATTTCTAGTTTATAAATGCTATAGCAGATCGTTAGTTAGTTAAATTGGGTAAAATAGGTCAAGAGCCCCTCCCACAATCAACTAAAGTTTATTTATTTATGCCACAAAAATTAAGCTATGAAGTTAAAATTAAGTAGACATATGTACAAATATACCAACAAACGATGCACCAAAAATGGGCATGGTCGGATAACAAACCTACAATTTACAAAAAACTGTACTCAACGCAAAACTCGACTTGCAAGCTGGCACATAATACAATAACTATTATAAAGTACAATCATGTATTTGCCACATCTACTGGTGTAAGTACACGTGGAAGGTATTTAAGATTTGAACTAAATTTACTTTTTATACGAGTTTTGTGTTGTATTTAAGTCGTTCCGTCTGTTTTGATTTCTATCGTTTTGCCTTCATTTCAATATCAAGAGGTTGCGTAGAAAATAAAAGTGTAAACAAAATATGAAATCATAGCCTTAACTAAAATACTACCCTTTCTTATGATGAAGTGATCAAGTGAAAGCAAAAAAAGGCAGTAAACTGCACGGACCGACAGACTCAATGTACCGGATATTTTATATATTTCCTATGACTTTATCGAGCAAGCAACTTTCTTAGTTCTTCCTTTAATCATCATTAGCTGCTTATGTACTGATTTACTTTATTTTACGTAGGCATTCATATACAAGTGAGTAGTGGCAGTTAAGTGTTTGTACCCCAAGGCTGAATGGGTTAATAGACAATTTACAAAATTATTTAAATAATCGCTTCCTATTGAGGTTATTTGCACCTTTCCATTACTTTCATCTATACTTATAGTGTATGTAGCGCAGTAATAAAATCAAGGCCGATTATTACAACAAAACAAAATTTCAGTTTTCAGGCAAATGTTTGTAAACGTTTTAATGCATACATATATACAAAGTGATTGAATTTTGAAGAAATTTTTGATAAATTTCTTTCTTGGAAATATAATTTTTCTTTATTATACATACACACATATACTTTTATATAAATCAAAATTATTAGTCTACTCGGGTAATCCAAATTTCACCGCTTTAACAAATTTACACTTAAATGCTAATTTTGATGCTTAACAAGGAAAAGGCTAAAATGTAAACAAGAGGCTGAGGCCAAGTTAAATATCGTTCAGGTTTATGCATAACAAATGGGCGTGACAAATTACTTTTCTTTTACTATGGACAGATATTTAGGCAGAAAGACGGATAGACAGACATCGTTAAATCTATTGCTGCTGCTGTTAAGAAGTTATATTGTACTCTGTGACAAAGTCAGCAAATGTCATGTAGTTTCCGTACACTGGTTGGTATTGCAAAATGGATAAATTTTTCACAAAAAACCCACCCACAGGCCCTTTGAAAATGTAAAGTGATAAAATTTTTTCAAGTGTTTACTTTGTAATACTTATAAAAGAAAAGGATGAAAAGTGAACATCGACCTATAAACTGATCCTAATGCATACACTATTAAAAATCGTAATCACGTATATTTTTACTTGTTCGATATATTGTAAAAGCAGCCATTTTTACCTAGACTCCAATCTCTCAATTTTTCGCTTTGCGGGTAACGAACCTTTACGCCCTGCCATGTATGAAAACTACAAAACTTTTGCTGCTTATCAAAAATTATTTTTATTATTATTCTGTTTAAAAGCTTAAATGACAAAAATATATTAATAGATGAAAAAACAGAAACTTGTTTAAGAGTGATTAAGTTTATGTGTGGGCGACAATTAATCTCGTTTTTATAAAATGAATGGTTTGGATTACTATTAATGCAAATTGATTTTTTATTAATAAACTATGAAAAGCATATAAATGTGTGTGCGCGTGTGTGTGTGTGTGTACGATTTGTCTTTTATATTCTTGTCTTTTTTCTAAACTTTAATAATATTCAACATTTAAGTGATTTTGTAACAGTTGTTGTTGTTAATCGGTTAGAGCCGGCCTGCCTGTTATTCACTACACATCAGAGTTGCTACTTTTGATGTTCTCTCTCTCTCTCTCTTGGTTGGCATACTATATATACAAACACGTCAAGTATGTACAAACATATGTTTTCACAATACTTATAACGCACCGTCAGACTTACGCCTAAACAGACAAGCTGTTGACACTTGAGAAGTGCTCTTTGTCCATTATTCAATCCTATGCTGCTTACACAACATTTACATATATATTATTGTATATGAAAACATTATCTATACATTTTGTGGCATGCAAAAACATCATTTATGCATGTTTCATGCATACATGTCGAAGCGTAAGTTTGCTGGTAAATCTTAATCATTTCCCTCTCTTTACATAACAAGCCCATCACCAGGATGACGATCAATGTTCACTATAAAGTTGTTGTTGTTGCTGTTGTTAATGTGTTAAATTCTGAAATGAAATGAATGAATGAATTTGCGTGCATTTGTGTGTTGTTGCTGAAGACGTTAAACATTGTGCGTGATTTTCAAAAGTGAATTATTGCTCTACAGCGTTGTATTGCATTTCTTCAACGTTGTTATTGCTTCCTATACCAATAACTTGTTCATATGTATTTAGATAAGTGATTATTATCTCATTTTTATACTACATGCACATGTTATCATAATTCACGCACCATGATACATAAGTAAGCTTGCTATGGCATGTCTGTCAATTCCGGTTTCTTTTAAACATAACGTTGCGTGACTTTAACATGATAATTTTTATTTATGGAAATAACTTTTGACACATCTAACTCTTATTTATAATTCCAACACTTATGGTAAACATTGTAGAACAAACGTTATGTTATGTAAAATATTTATATAAAGTGTGAAAACGAAGAAGAGAAATCGATTGTCAGGCAATGCATCACTCGCTCTATGTATGTTATGAAAAAAAATTTACATAAATTAACTACATAATGTCTTAATTTTAAAAGATAAATATTGTCCAAGAAAATAATGTAAAGTAAATATATGTGTGTGCGTTTCAGGTGCTAAAAATGTTACAGCAAATAAGCTGAAATTTATGTTACTGTACACTTTAAATAATTATGATATAAAATGTAAAAATTTATGATGAAATTTTTTATTGGGCAGTATCATTAAAATGTTTTAAATAATTATTTTCTTATATAAACTTAAAAACATTGCTACTCCTGCTTATGTTGAACTCTTTAGAGAATGAAAATCTCAATTGATATCAACATCTCCGTCTGTCTGTCCATGAAAATATATGCTTAAATTTTTTTGAGATATTTCGATGAAATTTGGTATATTACCCCAAAGAGAAACTCTATTGGTCCCAATTGAATCATTTTTAGAACCCCTCCCTATTTAAGGTATTAATGTAAAGGAAGTCTTTACATGGCAGAAATTCACAATTCTTAATATTTTTTACAAAATTTGGTGAAGAAGAGTTAATTGGCTAAATAATTGACTGAGTCAAATTTGGACCCGAAAGACTCATTCTTAGAACCCATTTCGTTATAAAGATATTTCTCAAAATGACTTGAATGACAATACATCACATTTACCGATGCAAAATAATTGTAGCATACTTTGTGGAAAACTAAGTGGTATAGAGTATTAAATGGTCGAGTTTTACCCATGTTGTTATAAAACGTCATAAACGGCTTATGGGAAAATAACATATAATGCTTCGCCATTGAAGTGAAGGAAAAAATTTAATGGATGGATATACTGACATACTAAGATAATATTCTAAATTGAATATAAATTCTATTTCTATAGTTACAAACAATTGCCCCAACATAAATTACATTAATCATGTTGGTGATCTACAGTAGAATAGTGGTGAAGATAAAGCAGTGCTCACTCAGCAAGCGTTCCATTAATATAAGTAAATATTATCACATCAATTATCATGTTAAGCCAAAGGAAAGAAAAGAAACGAGGCCACAGCTAAACAAAATCTTCTCCAAGAAGACATTGGATGTTGTTCTTTTTGTGTATTTATACCTATTCTATGCTTAACTTCAATTAGTCGGCTTGTTAAAACAACCGGTTTATGCCGAGAGACATGTCTCGCAGTTGACGGGCAGCGTAGACATGCACTGTTGGCATTTTAACATCGTAATCTATATGGTATGTGTTGCAAGTAAAAAAATAAAAAATAAAGAAATAAAAGAACAAAAAGAAAAGAAAAGATCATAAATTCAATGCAATTGGCGGTAAACAAAGGAATAAATGCCGCCGCCGCCATGTAAACCTATCTATCTAAAGTCACTTTAGCGTAACGCTTTCACTGATTAGCAAATTATCTCACACCACAACGTGATGAGTTTATTTAAGCAAGCGATCATTAAAAAAAAAATGAGAACAAAAAGATAATATTCCGTTTGTTTATATTATTCATGCCGTGAAAATAATGAATGAACAGTGGCAACTCTAACAACTCTAAACTAATATCTTATATTTGCCGTTAATTCTGGTTCCGGTTTACTTGTCAAAGAAAAAACGATAACAAAAGCAATGTCATTCAATTTCTTTGTGAAATGAAATTAAACTTGAACATTTATTTTTGTCGAACTGGACATTTTAATATGGTAAAATATAGAAATAATGTGAAAGAAGCTATAATTGAATTATAATTACTGGCAATATTTTGCTAAATACCTACAAACTATTTTTCAATTAAATTGCGCTTGTGTTGTTGCTTTCCATATGTGTGCTTTTAGACGTGTGCATATCCGCATTCAATGGTTGCGCCTTGACCTGCATTTATTTTCAATTTAAAAGCAATAATCATGCTGAAATAATTGATATTGTCTGAGCTAACATATGATTTAAGCTGATGGACGTTTTTCTATGAAAACCTATACGTATACATGTGAACATGTAATTAGATTGAGAAACTTATAATCAAAAGTCTTCCTTTTTAGCCAATTGATATCATCACATAACACGAAGAGTATACTAAGTTTGCTATTCCGTTTGCAATAACCAGAAGAAGGCATCAGAGATTTTACAAATTATTTACATATATTCTTGATCAGCACTAAAAACTGAGTTGATCTAGACTTGTATGGCTATGTGTCCAGTGTGCCTCTCTGTTGTTCGCTCATTCACAGTCTTTTTTACATCGAAGATGTATATTTAAATTGGGTGAAATTGGTCACAAACAACAAAAATCTATATAATTGGTACAAAGTGGAAATTTCGTACACATACATACATTTTTAGAGAGTGTTATGATGTACCCCACTGCTTGCCTATAGATGTGGAGGGTATTTAAGATTTGGCCTAAGCTCAACATTTAGTTTTCTTACTGGTTTTATTATCTCTCACAACCTCAACAACCTCTTCATTTAATACTGCGTTTTGTTTAAACCATACATGTGATTGATTTATGGATTGACTTGAACTTTATTTCTCACAGAGTGTCAGTTCTTTTTACGTTTTATAATAGTTAATGATTTGCTTTGTAATTGTATTTGTTTTTATGCTTATTTTCAGGTTGTCCATCCACAACCAGTTCTCATTGCTTGCGCTGCAATGTGGAGGGTTGTATAAAATGTCCTGTATTTTTGATTACAGACACACGTCAATGTGTAGAGCGCTGTCCCTCCGGATATATTGATCAGTGGTCAGCTCATACCGAATTTATGGGCCGTATTTGTATTGCTACTGGCCATTCTGGGGCGTTGATGGCTGCACTGGCCGGTATGTTTAGCGGTTTTTTAGTCTGTCTCACTGTATTGGGTGTGGCAGTGATGGTAATAAAGCGCCGACGTCAACGAAAAACAACACTCAAACAAAAGTTGATAAATGAAAGTTCTATGGATCGGTCCGACTTTTTAAAACAATTATCAGAAATGCGACCCAATGCTGAGTATTTTCTGTCTATGCTGAATGATACACGCCGGCAAATACGTAAATTGTATTTGAGCGGTGATGTGAGAGCGGCTAATTCATATCGTCCCATTGTACGAGATCTTGCCAGAATTTTAATTTTATTAAATCGTCCCATTGAATTAATACCAGGAGCACCCAGTGATTGGAATCGTTTGTACAATTGGTCAGAGCAAATTTTAGAACGCTATCGACCACAAATGGGCCAATTGATTGATTTATTTCAAACACCTGGTCATATGGGGGTGGATGTAGATGAATTTGATGCCACCTCAGTGTACTGTCAGGCACCAGGTGGTGGTGGCTTTTATAAGCAAAGTACTATACAGCCGGTAACGAATGGTGCTTTGGCTGTTAATACAAAATCACAAAAAATGCATTTGTTCGGCTCGCTGATAAGTTTGCACGAGTTTGAGGAGCCACGATCATCACATCCGTTTGGCAGCAATTTTAATACATTAAAAAATGGCAACTTGATAACAGATCTCAATGCTAGCTCACTGTGGCTGGAGGACGAATTCTATAAATTGGGTTTTCGACCACAAGACGAAATAACAACCGAATTATAAAGCGATTCCAGTAATTGTTAATATATATATATATTTTTTTTTTATTATAAAACCTGTAAAAAACTACAATAAAATATTTTAAGATATAATATTTGTTATATTAGTGTAGTATACAACGAGACTGTTATAAACAGTGCTGACAATAAATCTGTAAATATTTGTTTTTTTTGTATAGAAAACTGATGTAAGATATAGTTTACAAAACCGAATTATTATGCAATCACTTTATACAACAATTATAAACATCTTTTTCATACATGTATATATATGTTAAAGCCAAGTAAGTGTCTTCCGTACCCTGAACAGTACTGTTTATTGTATACGGGATATAAAAGAGGATTTTTATTTTTGTATTTTCATTGCTTGTACACTTTCTAAATTTCATGCTTTGTTTTTTCTTCCTATGAATCACTTTATGCTATAAAATCGTGTGCTCTTATTAATGCACCGTTACACCATCGCTCAATTGTTTATTGATTTATAGCTTTGCTAAAAAAAAACACAATACATGTAAAGAAAAAAAAAAGAAATGTACCGGAATTAAACGCAAACACATTCCGCCTAAAATTTATCTTCTTCTTGTTAAACGCTTAAGTTTAAGAAAATATCGTTTGCAGCTTATTTGTCAATAAAATATTTCATCGATGATTATTTGTAAAGCTAGTCATTTAATAGAGAATTTAATGTAAAGAATGAGAAATGAAAAAAAAAAGCACGCACATCTTTCTACATCATAATAATATACTCAACACACATGCACACACACGAGAAAGAAACGAAAATAAAACTTTAAAACCAACACAAAACTGTTATCATGTAAATGTGTGTTTATTAGGAATTTCTATCATGTGTTTCCTTGTTTATTTTAGCCATTGGAAATGGAGGGAAAAGGGAAAAAGGAAAAAACAAAAGGAGGCGCTAGTTAATACGTTTAAAAAAAAATAGGTCGATAAATATCTTTTATTAGAAAAAAATGTTCGTTCATGCAACAAAATCGTTTCGTATCAGCACTTCATTAATTGTACATGTATTTCATTTACACGCTACAATTAATGAAAAAAAATATATATGTATATAGAAAAAATGTTGTAATTCAGCCCAATAATGCAATACAAGCAGCGCGTTGTAAAAACTTAAAAAAAGAAAACTACTCGAAGTTATATGCAAAGTAAACTTTGAATTTAACAAAATATGTGACAATAATGCAAATAAAAAAGCTTTCAATCTAATGCCTCAATGACATATTCTTCCTCTGATGTAAAATATGGCTCTTCTTTCACTTCCTCCAACCTCTGTCATTTACTGTCATTATTATCATTCATTTGCTCACTAACATGGCTGGGCTTCTCATTGACGAGAACAGACAATTCAGAAGCCGTATATCCAATTAATAATTTCAGATCGCAATCGAATTTATATGTAAAACGTTTACCGGACACCTTCGATATCATATCCCCATCATAATAATACCGCAAGGCTCGGGACAATTTCTCATAATTCATTGCTGGTTTATTTTTCTTTTCGCCCCAAAGCCGAGCCACCCGCTCAGCGTCGGTTAGCTTAAATTCACCATCCTCACCCACCCATTGTATGATGTTGGCATGCTCACGATCGGTCAGTATTTCCAAGAGAAATTGCCACAATTGAACCTGGCCATTATTACCAGAACCCATACCGGCACCTCCTGCATGCGAAACATGCGTGTCCGGTATTGGCAAGGGATCTATTACATATTGTGCTAGAAATACATAAAATTCAGTTAATTTCGCATAAACATCACTTTCAATCACTTTCACACCAACCTCCTCTTTTGGCATATTGCGAAGTTTTGCGCATAATTTTCTGCTCACGTGGCAGGACGGAACTAATATTGGACGTGGTGTCTTTTAATAGATTTGATTTGTTTTCAATCAATTCATTTTCGGCCACTTTATGTACCACCGCAACAAACTTGCATTCTTTCAATAACTGAATGTGAGTCCACAGCACATCACCCGGATCGGTAGGTAACTTTTTGCGAAACTCTTCATGCGTCAACGAGCACAACTGTCGGCCGGTGATATTCCAGTCACTGTTTTTAAAATTAGTCTGCATACACGTTGAAAAGAAACAATTGGGAAAAATTAAACGGAATTTATGATTTTCAAACTCTTACGAGTAACACACCAGATTGAATTCTGCAACAGCCCATTGGAACCAATACTTGACGTGAGGGTAGGTCCAGTCATGGGGATTTTCGGGTATCTTAAGGCGTAACTGTTCTTTGCGAAATTTACTGTCTAGGACCCAATTGAGGCAGGGCCTTTCCTTTTTGTTCGACGATGAACTTGATTTTTCCGATTTGAACTTTTTAGCCTTAGATTCTCCCTCAGTATCCTCTAAATGTTTAGATTGTTTGCGCCGTGGTAAATCTTCATCATCTTCTTCAGATGATGACGAGTCGGTTTTGTAACCTTGACGATTTTCAACAGCATTCAAGGCGGCTTTATATATTTAAAGACAGTATTACATGAAATGTAATTAATTTCAAATAAAACAATTTACCTAAAGCATCTTCGGTAGGCTTTAAAACGTCTAGAATATTGATACGTTTTATTATGTATTTGATTTCGACATTGATTTGTACCAGACCTTCGCCCTTTACACATTGATCAACCAGATTTTTATGGGGCTCCAACTATAAGCAAAAATTTTCACTTTTAAATGAAAAGAAATCAAATTTTTCTCTACTCACCTCTTGGGCATCTTGTAACCAAAATTCATAGCCATGAAGGCTTACTCCCAGTTTCTTTTCAAGTAATTTTCTAAAATTTCGAATAAATGAAAAATTTGTCTACCAGCCCTGACTAGGTATTAAAAATATTTACTGTAATGTTTTTAAGGGTTCTCGTATATCCATATGCATAATAATTTCATTGTCCAATGCCATGCTAGTTGTGGTATCGTCTTGGTTGGTGGCAATATATAAATCTCCTTGTTGAAATAAATCACTGGATATTATTCCTTCTATAAAAATTCAGTATACATTTGTATTTCATATGAGTTTTTTAGCATGACTTACCTAAATCCATGCCATTACCCAAACGTTGAATTAACTCTTCAGATAAATGAGTTATATCACTACCTTCCATGTTGTCTTGACAATTTATTAATATCTAAATGAAAACATGAAATCATGCATTACTAAATATATTAATTTTCTCTTCTCCATTTAATTTTATGTATTGTTTGTTTTAATTTGTCCACATTCTTTATTATGGAAACAGCAATTTGGTGCCATGTTACTTTTAAGTTGTGTAAAAATCAGCTTTTATATATATATTGATGCAAAAAGGAAAATAATTTACAGTATTGCCATTTAAAAATTTCACAATAGAAGTTCTTTTTCATGGCAAGGTGGCATTAGTAGTTACCAAGATTTTTATTATTCCCTTTTGCGAATCAAATTCTTATATATTTTCACTATTAAAGTTTAAATGATTATTACTTTACATATTTTCTATTATTTCCTATATGTAAATTTGCAAAATAGGTTATTTTTTATATATTTTTGTTCGCAATACTAAAAATTGTTTATATTTATTATTTTCTTTTCAATTTTAATCACGGAAACAATTCTCTGCTCAGCAAGCTTCGGTTTAATAGGAAAAGGAAGAGTACGGAAATATAAAACGAAAAATAAGTAAAAAAAATCATGTATGGGTGTCTCCGTCATTATAATGCTTTATACTAAAATCCTGTACGGCTTATAGTTTAGGTTATATTCAATGCAATATTATATTTTATATATTCCTATGAAATGACAATAAGTAACATTTTGATTTTTACAAGCGTGAAATAATCAAATTCATTAATCATTCATACAATTATTCATGCTGTAACTAATATTATATCTCAAGTGTTACTTGAAAATAAACAAATATGAATTAAATTTCACCTGAAATTTCTTCGGTATACTTTGTTTACAAAAATTTCTTCTACCATCATATGTTTTCTTCCTCACATGAATCATTTTTGTTACAATTGCTTTAATAAACAAGAAATTTTATGTCAACCAGTTGTATGATTAAGTGTTATACAATTTCAATTAAATGAATGACAGTATGAGTCCCTTTTGTTAAGGTTGAGGACTGTGAAGCATTCGGTCAGTTGTGCTTCTTAAATTAATCATATTTTTCATTAACACTTTTCACATAAGTTTATATATACTCAGCCCAAATTAATATTAAGTGAGATTTATATAACATTATTTTTTCGTTAATAAATGCACAATTAGTGAATGTATGAAAAACAAAAAAGAAATGATGAAATTACTTGATGACGCCATTTTAAGTGGTTACTTGATTGAATTCGCATTCTTATACTCTTTTTTTTTAAGTTTTTTGTTCTTATTATTGTTATTCTTATTTGACCCATTTTTTGACGGACTTTGTCAAAAAAACAATTGGTCTGCTGAGAGGGAAACTTCGGAAACCTAACAAATCAGCATTAAATAGAAAATGTAAGCAAACGTTTATTATTTCGGGTGAATATTTGGAATTAGTTCTTTACATAAAATATCGAATATCAATTGATTACTTTTATTTATTGGATCATAAGGAATATATACAAATATAAATGACATGTTTATAAACAAATGTAAGTTGATGAAAATTTTTAAGTTGAAGTAGATTAGATGTTGAAAAATAAAGCAAAACAAATGCTTCCTATATAGGCATCTATCTGTATGGCAAAGTTTTTGATCATCGCGCAGATGAAAAAAAATCAGAGAAAATACACAGAATAGCTGCTTCTTAACATCTACAATAAGCTTTGGGACTGTATTGGTTGGTTAGGTGTCAATTTTCTACGTTGCTTGCAATTCAGGTTTGATTTATTTAAAAAAAAAAAAAAAAAAAAAAACTCCTTTTATAATGAATCATATCACAATCCAAGGCAGACCAAAACAACTTATTAACAATACATGATTTGTATAATAAAAGATGAAAAACATAAATTTTATGCATAATGGTGAAGTTTGTCACCGTCTCTACTTTAATGTTGACAGCACATCAGTTCAATACGTTTGTACGTGCCTTTGCTTATGATTTTATGCTTATCTCATGATGTTTATACCAAGAATGTTGTAAATAATTTAAAAAACTGCTTACATATGTAAATAAGTAAATGTGATGCGAGAAATGGTCATATTACAGAGCCATAATATGAATTAAGTTAAAGTATGAATAGTGTAAGATGGACTCCAGTAGAACTTCTTAATAGTTTACTTTGGGAATCTTGTGATTTCGAATTAGTGAATAAGCAGCCTTTTTTTACGTTCGCGTGAGCGTGTGAATTTTTTACATATTTTGTTGTTTTTTATTCTCACAATCGCATCAAAACTTAATTAATCTCGCCATGTCCGTCCGTATGTCTGTCTATTGTATAAATTTTATCACAAATGTAAAGATTTAGATATTATGCTGAAAACTTCTAAAAAAAGTTTTCTGTTTAAATTTTCTGAAATAAAAATGCCACGCCCACAATTGACAAAAATCCAAAAAATCCACAAAAAAGTTTCTTATGTAAACCTATTACAATTAGGGCCTTTTGTCCTTGTACTAAAAATGGGCGTGGTCACAAAACAATTACGCCCCAAACTTACAGGAAATCTTATTTGACGCAGAATCTGATTGATACGTAAAAAAAAAAAGGTATAGAAGCTGTAATCAGGTAGATGCCACACCCACTGTTTGTGTATGAAGATGTAGAGAATTTAAGATTTTTACTCGTTAATCTATTTTAATGTTTATGTTTATGTTGAATTGTTCTATATAGTGAGCGTGTGTGTATATGTGTGTGTTTGTATGTAAAGAATGATCTCAGTTGTTCAATACTTTGTTTAATTGTTTTTGTTTTGTATTCATCATCAAACTGATTGAAATAACGAAACTTTTTCATTAAAGGTATAACATGTGAATAAGTTGGTATGTTGGTATGTAAATGTGATGATGTCACAAGTCATACTGCCAATCACATCAACATCATCATCATCATAACAGCCATTACAACCAACACATAACAGAGCTCTGTTATTTTGGTTTGAATACAACAAATACTTCCACTATATGTTAGGTACGTACCGCCTGTATTTAAGTATCTGCATGAAAATGTGCTTTGACGAAAAAAAAAATATACGTAATGTACGAAATTGTTTTGCGAGTGTGTGTTTGTATTTTGGCTGCAGTCGAACGAACTTCATTTTCATTAAAACATTTTTCAGTCTGCAAATGAATCTTTAGCTGAACGGTTCGTTAAAGTGGTGCGTAGTGGCGTTGCTCGCTACTCTTAACAATTGTTTTGTATTTTTGCAAATTTAATACACACGGTTAAAAAGCAAAGCAAAGAGCAATAATATTGTGTTTACTCACGCATACATATTAATAACATAATAAAATGTGTAAAAGTTCAGACATCGTGTTCACAATATACTAATAATAAAAAAAAATATATAAAAATAAAAAAAAAAATAAAAAAAAAAAAAAATTGATGTGAGCACATGTTAATTAATATGAATTCAAGTTTAAAGTAATTTCGATCATGTAAAAAACGATAAACGACTGTAGTACGGTAACGCGATATATGAACATATAATAAATTTAAAGCATTCCTTGGGCGTGCTTGTTGTGCGTGTGTGTGGGCGTGTGTTTGGTAAGAAATTCGTCATTGATACATATTTTCTAACCACTTACGCATATGCGTGAATATTAGACAAGATTTGGTTTTTTTACACCTTCGCTTTGAAAAAAAAAACAACAAAAAACAAAAAAACAACAACAACAAAAACCATAATAATGAATTTTATTGTTGTTGTTGTTTTTTTTCCATTAATTGATAACGACACGTATAAGGAAAACTACATTTGGCTTAAGGCAAATTTTATATACTGACCTCCGCCTACATTTTATAAAATCCAATAATATTGTAAAATTTATCCCTGGCAAATTGTGGGCGTGGTCTTTACATAATGTTTACATGAAACTCACAAAAATCCTTGTTTTCCTATTTACATGAAAAATATTATACGAAATGAATAATTGTATGGTGGGCGTGGTCAAGCTGCCTAAGAAGCACACGTGACAAATTTTCATTATTTTTCTCTATAAAGCGTGTGAGGTTATGACTGAATCTGAAAGAAATGTTTGAAAAATATTTTAATATGGACAGACGGAAGGACGTCTTCAACTCAGGATTTAATGCTAATTTTATAATATTTTAAACTCGTTAAGATTTCTAAATCATTTCTTATGAATGTAAATATGTTGTTGTAAATATTTTGTTATGGTGAATCGACCTCAAGGTGTTGTATTCATTACAACGTTCAAACCGCGTAAAAATAGCATTTTTAATACACAATTCAATGATAAAATAATTCAATCAAATAGAAACTGTCTTAAAAATATGGTAAATGTATCAATAATTGGTGCATTTACTACATTGTTATACGTTGAAGAGCTGCAACAATCCCATGCGGTCATTCTAACACTCGCTAGTTTATTTACATTTATGTGTTTATGTATTCATTATAATCTTTATAATCTCATGTTCCTGCCTCTGGGTTATATCACATTATACAAACGAGTATAAAAGTACATAAATATAGAGAGATATATGTCGGGTAGAAGGAGAGCGTTGTGGCTATTTTTAAGGTAAATCATTTGTGTACGTAGTCAAGTACTTATCTACATACACATATGTATTAAATAGTTGTTGTAATTCACATCCATTAATAATAAAACTAATAATAAACTGATTTAGCGTTTTGTACAATAGATGATATAGAGAAGCAAGAAGAAGAAAAGCATGTTGATTAAATTTTAATACTATTACGCTCTTCTCAATTCTTCTCACCTTTACTGTTATGTGAAATATTAATTAATTGAATGGCTGACAATAGAGCTATTTTCCTAAAGTATATGAAATTTTATTAACAAAAGAAAGAATTGAAAAATATTGCAAAAAAATTTCAAAAATAACTCAAAACTATTTATTTGCTCTCTACAGTTTTTATTAAATATTATACTTTTGAGGAAAAGGATACATTACCATAAGTTTTTGTGCGAAATAATTGCAACTTCTAAACTGCAAATGGCGCACTCACCTTCGGAAACAAAATCTCAAACGATTTTATCATGTCCGTCTTTCTGTCCATGAAAATTTGTTCTTAAGGTACAGGTTGGATTTTTTAAGATATTTCAATGAAATTTGGTACAAAGATATGTATTGATCTAAAAAAGAAACCTATTAAAAATGTACCGAAATGGATCATTTTTAGAACCACCCCCCATATGAGATTCTATTATAAAAAAAAGCAACAAATCGCAATTCTTAATATTTTTGGATAAAATTTGTTAAAGAATAGTTAAATGACTTAATAATTAAATGTAATAAGTTTGGATTCGATCGCCCCATTTTTAAAACCTTTTTCAATATAAAGCTTTTTCTCGAAAAGACTTTCTTATGACAAAGCCTCGCATTTACTGAAACAAATCAATAAAATTGAGTACTTATTTGTAAGTGTAGGGTTTTAAGGGGTTAATTATTGTTGTTTATTAAACAATTCTAAAAAAATGGTAATTTTTATCTTATAAAGGCTTATATTAAAATAGGGCCATGTAAGGGCAGGGGTTATAAATATGATCCAAATCCATTTTAAATATTGACCGTAAAAAAACATCTGCGAGCCAAATTTCATGAATTATTAACAAAAAATGAGATCTGCCCTATAAGGACGGATAGACGGACGTAGTGTGATTAATTAATTGTGCATTAATAAAATAATTTACATAAAACCTTTCAATAAATTCTTTTTATGATACTTTGTACTTTCTATAGCAGTTAAATACTGTTTGCTTCAGTCACACGACATTCCCCACTAGCTTGGGCTTTTAAATTATTGATTTTTTTTCCCCGTTGACGTTAAATTTTACATAAAAATCGACAATTGGCCTTCAACACTTTTGTTACATATTTATGTACAATACATGTTCATGAAAACAACAACAATACCTTTATATGTGTATATGTGAGTTAGCTTACCTACCTACCTAAATTTTCCAATGAACCATCCAAAGCGTGAACATGATATTTTCTGCAAGCATTTAGGTTAACAATTCCGATTTGGGGGCACAACAACTACATTAGTACAGGACAAGGACAAAAGGCTGATGATTTCATTTTTTTTTTGTTGCAGGCAGTAGAGAAATGTCACTAGGAAGTATGTTAAGAAATGACGCCAATGCAACTTATACAAGAAAGTCATAAAAAGCCGGTAAACGAATATGTTCGATATGAACAACGCAAGCAACTCAAACTGAAGCCGGTTAACAGCCAGAGACTGGAACCAATATTCCATATTGGTATCGATATAAAATATATGTGTAACCTATACACTAGAGAATTACATAGAAGGTCACGCCTTCCTTCAACTGGGTTGTATTTGTAATTCAAGTGTTATATCATTGATGGACGTACAGACAAAATACATTAAATATTCAGTATTATACCCGGACTTCCGTATGAAAGTATAATTATTCTCTGTACGTCTGCCAAAAGAATTATTAGCTTAAAAGGCAATACCTGACTTCCATGGATCTGAAATTTTGTGGCACCTAATGATAGTACTAATAATAGAGATTATCCATTTGATCAATGATGATAAGTTTGCAACACCCAGGAGGAACCTTCAGAGACTTTACAAATATTCTTGCATCAAAAATTGAATCGATCTAGACGTAATGGTCCGTCTGTCCATGTACCTGACTGAAATTTTGTACAGACATGCCCACAGTTATTAAAAATTTAAAATAATTACCATATCTATCAATTTGCCATTTATTTTTGCCATTAGGAATATATATTCGGAAACACAGTTTGTTGGCGGATAGTTTTTCATATTGGACAGATGAACATAAAGTTAGATGCCTAGTATTCTATGCTGATATAAAACTCTCAACTTTAAAGGAGTGGGGATGTATATAATTTGACTTTAGTTTTTTTAATCGAAAAATTAATATTTTTCGTTAATATTTTTAATCATTTATTTTGTAAAGTCTCTGTTAATAACTTACATAGATCTGCAAAGCCAAACTTTAAATAGAACACATACATACACACATACAAGCAAAAGTGTAATACATTCAGTGAGCATTTGTGCTTTCTATAGTCTCACATATCAATATATGCGCGAATGAATAAAAATGTATGTGTGCTGCCTTTTTATTGTAAAAACAAAACAAAAACTTGCTTGTTTACGTTTTTTTATTTTTTTTTTTAAATATCTTACAAATCTACTCCCTTCACTCTTCATTTAATATGTGTTTTGTGGCATTTTGTTTACTTAAACATTTTAAGCACTCACATGTAAATGAAGTGTTGTTGTTTGTTGTGTGAGGTCTGCCGCAAAAAAACAATAAATTCAGGCAAGTGCTCTAATTGAAATTTTTGTGTGTGCTCGAAGCATGATTTGATGATTCAAAGCGAACTGTGCAGTTTTTCATAAAATTTTTGAAAGGATAATATTGTTAAACTTAATGAGACAGGGAAACGATTAAATTTTATTTTAATTCTTTCTCTACTCTAAGAGCCCCTTTGAGACACAAACAAACCTTAATTTTCTTAACTTTGTTTTCAATTATAAAACTTTTGTTGAATTATACACCATTTGTCACTTTAAAGTCACTGCTGTGTGTTTAGATAATATTTTAGTTTTGTTTGTTTACTGCTTTGTAAAGGCCATAGAGTGTATTATTTATTTAAATATCTCTATTGTGGTTAATGTTAGTGCGTGCACTTTGTTGCGGTTTCTACACTTCTTTACAAGCACACATACATATGTTTTAAAATAAAATGAACTCAAAAATATTTCTAAAACAAAGAATTTGTCAATATATGAACTGACCTAAATGTTTTAACTATCAACTACATAAATATATTTGCATATGTATATGTGTAAGTACAGGCGTATATAATGTTTCAATTGTAAATATTGTAATTGTGCAGATATTTAAACTTTTTAAATGATTAGACTCTGATTCTATCCATCACCTTAAAACTAGAAAAGTAGAAATAGTGTCCGAGTGTCCTTCCATGTATTTCGCATAATCAACTTAAAGATTGCATTTTTTACACCGTTTGAAGGATATGTGCTGGCCTGAAGAGGAACTTTCTTGATAATGGACTTAATTGGACCATTCTTAGAACCGCCCTCCACATAAAAAAATGCTACATAAATCAATTTTTGATACATCATTATCTGGAAAGTAGTTCTAAAATTCATCCGATTCGGCCCAAAATAATAAAATATAAATACTTTCACTATAACAGAAACTTATATGGGTAGGTGTTCCAAAAATGATCCGATTGGATCCAAATTTATTATTATAGCCTATTATTAGGCTAATTAGGCTACTTTTTTGCATTTAATTTTGTCAACAATTATTAATAATTGCGATGTTTTTATCACAAAAAGACTTTTTTATTATATAATCTTATATGAGGAGCGGTTCTAAAAATGATCCAAATCGGTTCATTTTTTATGGAGTTCTTCTCTGAGTTAATAAATATTCTTAAATCAAATTTTATCAAAATATCTTAAAAAATGCGACCTGAAACCTTCACCCAAAATTTATAAGGAAAGTCAGATGGACAGACAGACATAAATAAATCGATTTAGATTTTGATTCTGAATGGATTGGTATAATTGAAAATGTATGTAGGAGAGAAGTATTGTTCTTAAACAGTAGCCGCTAAGCTATTGATTATTTCATAATTTAAGAATTTTATTATAAAACTGAAAACTAACAACAAGTGTCTTATGCAACAAGAATGTTGAAGATAATGATATCGGTTTCATCGTGAATCGCCTTGTTAGTGTTAAAAAAACTGTAGTACGCAATTATTGTATGACCATGATCATGATCAGCTAAATTTTGAATAGATAAACTTATACAAGTATTGTTACATGTATAGCATGGCTTGTAGAGAAATATTCACCCCTCGTACTGTAGACAATTGTTGTACATAGTAATTATCTGCACGCTACTATGCAAAGTTATATGAGACAACAATAAATACATAATTAATAGTTACAGCAAAATGTTTAAATAATTTATAAAACATCAACTAATTTAATTGGGATATAAGAAGGAAAGGTCATGAACAAATATTGAATCGATTTTTATTAAAAATGCGTAGTTGTAGGTGTTGGTGTAGGTGGTTGGGTCGTATAATGAAAATTTTTCATTTTGGATGAACTTTTAAATGAAATTTTCAGATAATAACTGTAATCATAAAGTGTTTATATTTATATCCACCTTCATATATATATGGGGGTATATATGATTTTGTCAAAACGTTTGCAATTCCCAAAAGGAGGCATTGGTGACCCTATGAAGTATATATATTTTGAATCACCTTCAAATACTAAGTCAATCTGTCTGTCTATGTGTCTGTTTTTTTATTGTCCATCTGTCCATGCTTGTATGTTATGTGGTAACCACTCTTTTGGTTCTAAAAATTAAAGATACTGCTTGCAAACTTGGCAGAAGTGTTGATAATATTCATATCCAGATTGGTATTGAAATTGGTCAAAATCTATAAAGCGACATGCCCGCAATGTAACAAAAACTGAAAAATAAAGCAATTTTTTATGTAAATTTTCTGTATTACTCATAAAAAACCGAAGATATTTATACTCTTTGGTGACTGTTTAAGATTTGGCCTCAGCAAAATATAGTTTTTTTTTTGCTTGCTTATAAATTTTTTTCAATAATATCTTTGCTTTTTATTAGCAAGCTTTCAATGTGTTAATAGACTCTAGATAATTTCATTTTGTAATACTTTTATTGTTTATTGTAATAGTCTTATCATTCGGTTCATTAAACTTTTATAATGTTATTCAAATATATGTGAGTATAAATATGATTATTGCTCTGTTCTAGGTACGGTAAATAGTATGTGTTGGTGTAGACATCCAAGAAGTAAAGAGTTAATGTAAACAACAGACATGAGTTTATTTGTATTTGTTGTGATGTTGTTGTGATGTACATTTCACTATCGTATACATGCCTTGAGTTTTGGAAGTAACATGAAGACCGTGTAACAGATAACACAAGAATGATTTCTTTAGCAAACGTAAACAATCTGTGCAATCAGTGATAAACCTACACATTGAAATTAGCGCAACGCGATTTTATGTTAAAATCGGTAAAGACTGTTTGTGGTGTAGCTTTAGATCATAAAACACACAGGCAAGAAAAGAGTCATATCTTTTTCATCATATACTATCCACTATAATTTCAACAAGTAACAAGTAAAAAAATAAATTTGACTTAGGAATAATCTAAATTTACTAGGGGTGGGCGTGGTATGTATAAGAATAAGCTCTCTAGTAGTGTAAACGTATACGTATCAGCTTAAAGTCTAGTTTTACTTTGAAGAGGATTTTTTTGTAAATTGTGGAAATATCTGTTATCCGACCATGTCCATTTTTGGTACATCGATGAGAGAGGTTATTAGAAATAAGTATACCAAATTTTAACTTTATAGCACAATTTTTGTAGCACATAAATAAGTTTTTATTAATAATGGGCGTGGTTCTTGACCGATTTTGTCCAACGTAAATATCAATCTTAATGTAGATGTATTTATAAAGAAATTTTCATTTCAATATCTCTAAGTTTACGAGCATGAGTGTGTCAACAACAGATAGACACGTGGACGTACGGACGTACACATTAGATCGACTCAGTTTTTGATGCTGATCAAGAATATATATACTTTGTTCAGTATCCGACATTTCATTCTGGGTTTTGTAAACTTGAAATACTCTAGATGGCAGGTATGAAAATAATCTAGATAATTTAAGCTTTAGAAGGTAATTTTGAATTGATTTCTGTAAAGACAACAAGTTCTTCTCTATGTCAAAAATATAACATTTTATATTGTACAGAGTGTACACTTTACACTGTAACATAAAGAGAGTTTGAGTTTTAGATAAAATATTAAGCATGAAACGTTTTGGCGTCAAGAAGTCTGCTGCTATTGTTGCATTAGTTGAACTTTAAAATAAACTGAACTACATAGAATGGCTCCCGAATGGCGCCCGTATTCTGTAAGTATGTCGTTACGTTGGTGTTTTTTCTTTTCTATCTTTTCCGACAGCGTATATATTCTATTTACATCTGACAATGTTTAAAAAAAAATTAAGAAAACTTTAAACTTTGACCGCAACAGGAAAAGGAAAAAAATTCATGCATAATAACTTAAAAATAAATGAAACAAAGAAATACATATACAAACAGTGGGCGTGACAGGTATAGGATGATGCCTTCTAATTATATTAAGTATCAACTTAAAAGTCAACTTTTTCTGAATAAGATTTTTTGTAAATTGTAGAGAGATCTGTTATCCGACCATGCCCACTTCAAGTATATCAATATATACAATAATTAGTAATATGTGTTCCAAATTTCAACTTCTTAGCTCAATTTTTGAGGTGGATAGTTTATTGTCGATTGTAGGCGTGGCTATTTTTTTAACTTATTTATTTCTGGATGCAGAAACTAGAAGCATTTAAATAAATTTCAGCTCAATATCATAAAATTTACGACCGTGAGAGTGCCAACAATACACGGACACACTGGACGCATGGACGAACATGTTTAGATTGACTTGTTATCTTAAAAACTCGTCAAAATTAGACAGATAAACGGATGGACATGTTTAGATTGGCTCAGCTTTTCATGTAGATCAAAAATAATTATACTTTCTAGAATCTCGGAGGACTTTTTCTGACTTTTTCTTATTTAGTATTTAGTATACCTTTCATTTTATATGGAGGGTATTATTACCTTCGTGTGTGAGAGTCTTCGTTTTATTAACACCTTTATGGCTTTTGGTCAGAAATTATTTTCTATGAGGAAAAATATTTCATAAAAATCACAAAAATTCTTTCTTGGTCGATCTATTCATGGTTAACATATGTTTGTCAGCTGGCCAAATGAAGTTTTTGTTTACAATTTCCCAGAAAATAACCCCAAAGGCATGTTTAGATAATCATTAATTTTAATTATTATTCTATCAAACAATAAATTTCATACCCTCAGAGTAGAACACAATAAAGCACAAATGTGTGTTCATTCAACCCTTAAAAGTCACCACTCCTCACAACTTTAGGATTTCAATGAATATTGTTTTTTTTTTTTTTTCTTATTGACATTGTTTTAACGAGTTTGTGTATTTTTATCTGATTATTTTGCAAAATCAACAACAACTATGTAAACCGGAAAATGCGTTAGATACAACAAAGTGATAATAATAACGATAACGGTAAAAAAAACAAAGCACGTGTATTTGAAATCTCTAATCTTCTAAATTAAAAATATATTTTCTAATTATTTCTTTATTTATTATTTTATTGTTTAGTTAAAATATTAATTACAATAAATTACAGCAACAAATCAAATCAAAAAATTAAATAAAAAATAAATAGAAATTAACAGTACAATAAAAACTTAAAATCTAAGTAAAAAAATCATATAAAAGAAAATAATATTAAAAAAAAATAATAATAAAAATAATTTTGTATTGTGTTGTACGTATGTATATATGTGACAGGCGTGCCACGTATTCTCATAAACAATTGTAACAAAATACCGAAAAAGTTTCATGGTTCTGTACACAGCCTTATACTCGACAACAATTACTTAACTATTAACTAACTTGTATTGTTCAGTTTTGAAAAAGCTGAATAAATAATTACATATATTTACAAGAGTGTGAATTCATGCTTGCAAGTGATAATTGTAATTATAATAGAATGTTTGTATTGAGTAGTGCCAACCGTGCATGTTGGCAAATAAGTGACACAACAATGCACTCAATTCTTGAAGTGTTTAAATAGACCATGTTCCTATTTAATTAAAAATAGAACGAAATAGACGAAAACATTTCTAATAGAAAGTGTTAAGTGAGCTATCCCTATTGACATGGAAGTGTATTGCTTTTGTTTCAACATATTGTGTGAATTTCTTCGCTTTTTTTCTTGGCACTTTTTCCTCCATAAATATTGAGCATGTACAATTTCAACCTTGAAATTTGGCATATATAATCACCGAGTTTGTTCAAAGTTTGATATTGAAAATAAGCAAAATTGATCCACGGACAAGACCATACAGTTTAACAAAATTCAACGTCGGAAGTTAGGCTATACATATCGATTTCAGTAAAGCAGGTTTCCATTTGTAAAAAGAAAAACCGAAATTATATCTCTTTTTGATCATTCTAACGGTATATAAATAAAGAAAATAAGGCAAACCATTCGGAAGATATATTAAAAAGAATTTGTGTATCTTTTCTATAGATTATTTTGTATAGAGATTAGTAAGGTTTAAGTAATCTTTAAATATTTATACATTAATTTAAGTTTTTCTCTTAGTAGTTAGAAAATTTGCTTCTTAGCAAACTGATAGTATAAATATTTATTTTGAAAACTACTCTAAGCGGATTTGATATAAAAATCAAACACATTCTTAAAATAGAATGAAAATGTTTGTTGTGTGGTGAAATTTTCTAACATTATTTCCTTTTATTTTTGGGATGCCAATATAAAATCTACATAAAAAGTTTATATTGTAGTGGGTACATACAATTAGTGCATTGATATATATATAAAGAAACTATGAAGACAACGAATTTAATGGGTTGTGAAATTTTTTTGGGATGTTTCACCTTCAAATCTTAATTGCTTTAGCAATACAAAAGAAAACAAAACAATTATTTTATTATTGGCAACCATATATATGTGTGTAATACAATATATAAACCGAACATTACGCCTACGCTGAATTAGAAGAGATATACATCTGGCATCTATTCATGTCTACTCTTATAATGCAATAGGAGTGAAAGAATATTTTAATAACCTTCAAATAAGATGGGGATAAGAAGTTTGTCACTCCATTTGCAAGAATGAGAAAGTTTAAATATTCTTGATCTGCATCAAAATCCAGACATGTCCGTTCGTACTTCCGCCAATGTTGACAATCTCACAGCTGTAAATTTAAAGATATTGAGCCAACACTTTAAGTGCATGCAGAATTCTATTTAAATTGCATAAAATCGAGCAAAAGCCCCGCCCACAATTTATAAAAATCTATTTATTTGCTATAAAAATTGACCAATGAAGTTGAAATTTGATAAACAAATTTATAATTACCACATCCATCCATTTACAAAAAATAATAACAGAGACGCCCACAATCGACACAAAACCTTTACTCAGTGTAAAACTAGACTTTCAAGCTGTTACGTAATACGCCTACTGTTACATGGCGTAACCAGATACATGTTATGCCCACTGTTTGTTTATAGATGTGGAGGGTATTTATTATTTAATCTAAGTTAAATTTAGTTTTTTTAGAGGTTTGTAAATCTATTTTCTATAAAAATGTTTAGATGCACAGACCTTTACAACGAATGTTTTAAGGTCATCCTTTACATTTCCTTAAATAATTTTTGAATTTTTCTTATATATTTACCTAATAATAGATATTATAATATTTTTTTACATTAACAATAATAAGAACAACAGATCGGTATTAATATATGATGGGGTTTTCAATATGGACATAATAATTTTATATGTTAATAAAAATGCATCCTTACATATTTTTCACGATCTAATAACCTTAAGTCATCACTCAAAGTTAACATTTTTATTATTGTGAAGGACAATGTTTGGAAAATATAAAAAATTATTATCGAGTCAGTGGTCGCAATTTTAAGATCGCTTACTCCAATTTTCGGTCATAATATAATAATAATTTTTGCTTTAATAGTTTTTTCAATAAAAAAAATATGCTTTACTGAAACGAACCCATATTTGCTTCAAGAAATTCCATTACAACCAAAAAAAGTGATGTTGTAGTATAGATTACAGGACGAAATTGTGATTAGACTACTTTTTTCCATCGATCGCTGTAAATGTGCTTCAGGTAGTTATATGAATGAGAGAGCATACCATAGTTAAATACAATATGTATACTGTACCTGCAATACATTTCAAGTCGATATCTTATTTATTATGTATTTTATTTAAATACAAAGTTGTTATGTACTTATTGAAAAATCCTTTACAATGCAAAGTTTCGTATTTCAATCAGCATATATATACTCGTACTTGATAAAATTTTATTAAATTATTTCGTTTAAGCATTTATTCGTTAATATAGCCAACATAAGCATTATTGTCTTTCCTTTAACTTCCTTCATTATTTAAAGCATATACATATTAAATGTCTCTCTTAGGCAAGTAGTTCATTTATTTATTTATTTATGTGGGTGCAATTCATTGCTGTGACGTATTCCACGAATGCTATACATACGAGTATGTTGTACATGTAAAGCGATTAATTTGTTCAGTCCCATTCTATACAATCATGCATGCATCTTTTGTTTATTCTGCAATACAATACATGATGGCCTAGTTTTTGTTTTAACTAAATAATACCCACTTACATAGTACATTTCATGGAAGTTCTTTGTCATTTAATTGTTGTAACCATCACACTTCAATTGAAGTGGAATAATATATTTGTTTAAATGTAGGTTACTTTCGGGAGTAAGTGTTTAGTAAACAATCTCTTTCTTCTGCTTTTTAAAGACTATTAAAAATTACTTTAGAAGTTCTCTAACGAAGAAATATTTCAGAGCAATTAATTTAGACTAACTTAAGGTATCTTTTGGTGGTTATGTGATCTACAACAAATAATACCCTTTAGTTGTACATTAACACACATTCTACTTCTAAATAATTGAATCCATTAAACTAACGCCGGCTTAAATGTATGAAGATCAATAGAGGCAGAGAGATTGCGGTTAATTAAAAACGCAACTTGAAAATTGTGACAGGCGCTAAATTGTTGACAAAGTGTAGAATTCAATTAAAATCAAATTAAAACATACATACAAACATATATTGAATAAACATTTATTCTATATTTCATCCGTACATGGGTTACTTACTGCCTGCTATAGATTAAGAAATTTTACAAAGATGCGCAAAATTTTCCTTTTTTTCCATGCACCACTTATGGCCAAGGTTTTATTAAGTTTGAATGGAGATTCATAACTTTTAAATGCCCATTTTATATTATGTCGATCGATTCAGAATCAAAATCTGAATCGTTTTAATAATGTTCGTTTGTCCGTCTGTCTGTCCATGTCAATTTGGTGTACGTCGCATTTTTATACATATCTAGTATAAGGCTATATGTTAATGTAGAAAGGAACTCTATTGAAAATGTTCCGAATTGGACCATTTTTAGAACCCATAAAACGACATTAATACTTAATTACCTAAATAATTGGCTGTAATAAATTTGGACGCGATCGTAACTTTTCTAAAACCACTTTTCATATAATTATATTGCACGAAGTGATTTATATGGCAGAACCATGGACACGTACCATGAACGGTACCTCGCGAATACAGACTCAATCAATTTAATACAATATGGGGAACTAAGTAGTGTAGGTTTTAAATGGTGAAGCTTGACGAACTCTAATATTTTCAATTGTTAATTTCAATTCATTTGATTAGGTAACAAGTTCAAAGAGTAGTGACGCCGCTCCATTTATTATAGCAAATAAAATCGAATAATTTTAATTTGTACCCTATAGTAGAAAGTAATACACTTGCATAATGTATCTGTACATACCTTTAGTTATACTGATCGGATCAGATTTTTATTCTAAACCTAACTTTTAGATGGGTGTGGCATTTGCTGTTTAAGACATCAGCAAAAACTTAATATTCTCTTTACTCTTTAGTGGTGTAAGGTATAAAAAGCAGAGGAAGAAATCCAAACGCAGTGATCACTATATATACTTAGATATACCGCCAACAATATGGTAGAGGGTATAATGACATTTAAAATGTAGCTGGATGATCCTGAGATTAAAGTTTTTGAAATTTTTTTTTTTAATTTCAAGCTTACTGGAGTAAAATGCTTCCTAGATAGGTTGTAATTCAGAATTGAATTCTGACCACGAATTTTCGCGGTTTTATCAGTAAGCACAGGGTAAGTGGACCGACCGACAACTGAACAGTTCGAAAAGTTGAACATATTCCTAAATGTTGCAACCCTTTTAAAAATGTTTTATATACCAATAAAATTGGTTTAATAAATTTTTTATTGTAGACAGATGCAGTTTATATTTATAAAATACAATTAGATCACATGTTTGGTGTTTTATGTAGATACACATGGCACGTGTAATAATCAATCATTTTTAACGTAACCTTGAACTATATCAAAAACGTATTGACATTCTCTGAACGTGTTACACTTTTTTTTTATTATTTTTCTTTATTTTGAACATAAAAGCTGCGCCCTCTAATGCGATATATATTCTATAAGTATGTATTTGTATATCTCGCATACAAGTCTTTGATCTCTTAATCCCAACCTACTTACGTACAAATAAAAATTCGTCTAAAATAAGTTGCACTACGATTACAATATTCACACACATGGACAATTTTATAACTTTGTAATACCTCTCCGCGACGCGATACATGCCACATCTAAAACGTACACTCATAAATATGTAAATATTACGGTTTGTTTACAAAATTTCTATTTTTGTATGCGTTCATTTGATCATATGTACAATAAATTATATACGCACATATGTTAACATATTGTGCACTATTTCAAGTACAAAGTTTCTTAATTATGCACACATAAGAAACCCATGTGTGCGTGTGTGCGTATAGTATTTTGTGAGATTAGCGTTTAGAGCAGATAATTTATTATAGTTGACCGTCAAATTGAAATGATCCATATTGCAGTAGAATTAACAACAATAACAATGCATTTAATGATCATCAAGTGTTGGAGTGTTTAATAAAATGCCAACTTAACCCTTGCCATGGATTTGGTTATAATGTAGAATGATGTGTGTTGTTATTTTTTAAAGTATTTAAATATTTTTTTTTTATTTTCTCCATATAAACCACCCATAATGCCGATAAATAAATTTCATAAATTCTGCATCCAAACTCAAGTCAATTTAACTTCACTTTAATGGTTGAACTTTGCATCAATAAGAATATTTTGTAAAAAATAAGACATTTTTATACTCAACACAGGAATTATACAATATACTACTTGTCAAACCGTTTGTAACATCCAAAGGAAAGCATTCTTTTATATAATCCATTCTATATACTTTCCCCTCATCAAATTTTGAATTCATTTAGCTACGGTTTTTCAAACGTCTGTGGTAAACCTTCCTCTGGTCACCAAAAGCATGGCTTTAGGAAAATTTGAAATATATTTCCAGCTACTTGATGGAATGATGTATTAAAATATTGATTGTTATTAACAATTGACGTTTATTATCCAGGTAGAAGCAACATAATCTCTTAATTCCTTCCTCCATCCTCGACACGGCGATTAATTTGGCCCTATTGAGATTCATATGACGCATTTTTCAGTATCTATTCTAAATAATGTTTAAATAACAATATTTTGTCAACTTTTAGAGTTAGATAACGTAGAAGTGACACTTGTATTGGGAGGGACGACATAGATGGTTCCAGCGTTTTTCTGTAACTATTATAGTTCATTTTTAAATGACGTTCTTGTGTCAACCTTTACATTTTGATAAAATGAATCCAATTCAAACGAATGCCCTCTAATTGAGACTGTAGAATTTTTTTTAAATTTGGGCCTGATTGTTAACACCACCTCAGTCGCATTTTAAACCAAGCTATTCTTGCCAAGCTTGGCCTCTTTCTTAGTTTTCAAAAATATATTTTCCCATCTCCACAAGACCATTGTCATCTGCGAAACCTACTAATAAATTTGGCATCGAATATAGAGTTCTCTGACGAGGGACCTAAGGCAGATTCCTGTGGTAATGTTTATAAATGTTCCACCCTGAGTGGGTTCATATTCTAATAATCTTTGTTGTATACAATTTGCCACCAATATTAATATATAACGAGTTGCATTTAGTCCCTTTAGAAAGTCTATTCTAACAAATAACTTAAAACTTTGTCAACTAATATATTTCTTTACAAAACTGTATCGAATTCTTTAAAAATGCGGAGACAATTACATTTTAAAGTGAATGGAATGAATAGCATCAAGTTTTATATGGATGACCATGAAAATATTTTGAATAAGTGGAGCACAAGTCTACAAAAAATCATGTTACTAAAGAGTTCAATGCGTAAAATGTGAATTTGTAAATTCCTATAAATTTTAGGTTTTTTATCATCAATACTTATAAAGATTGGATAAGGGCATGGATAATCCATTTGAACATATGTTAAACATAATTGATCCATATGTTAAACATATGACATAACTAGACGGTTTGCCCTTGAACCTATTCGCTTGCATACGCTTTATATAGAACAGCTGTATGCAAGACGATGCCGATAATTATTTATAAATGATGTATAAATGAAAAATATTTTCATAAATATTTCCTAAAACGAAATGTATAGTTCGTGTTGGATTGCCAAAAATTGTTGAAAATTCATAAAATTTTATTGATTGATAATTTGTATTAAAGCGAATCGAAATGACTAACTGAGTAAACCCCCCATCTTATGTGGAGGGTATAAAAATGCACAATGTTTCCTTATTGTTTTGTTTATTGCCTGATAAATTACAATTCAAAGAAATAATAATTAATTGTAAGAATTAATTATACTTCCCTCTCTATGTACTCTATGAAGGTTGAACAAATATTTTCATGATTTCTATATATGTTTCATTAGGAATTGCTTTTCAGATGGGCTGTCATCTTGTATAAAATTTATTTAACGTTATAATCCATGGCATCACAATAAATTCATAATTTCAGTTAAAGTCAACATAAACATAAGTTCACTGACACTTTCTACTTTCATCAAAATTCAAGATCAAATTCATTGATCAATTTTTTATGGCACTATTTTAACATTTTGACACTTATTATGTATTTATGTGCTCATAGATAATTGTCTTTAAATTGGTAATAAGCAGTTGTCAACACAATTTATTGTACATGCATAAATATATTTATGAATGCTGATGATTGCAATGATGATAATGACAAGAAGAAGCTAATGTGGAAACCGATAGACATAATTGAGGGTTACTGGTTACTCATTCGGCAATTCTATTAAATTTAATCGTTAAACAAGACAAGAGTTCAAACGGAAAGGTTATCAAATTATGAAACAGCGCTAATAAGTAATAAGCGATTAATTATTGTAATACATGAGCTGTTTTTCTTAAAACTATTAGTAATATTAAGTATTATCAGGCACTAGAGTGAAGGGGGCATAATTCCCCCCAAGTTTTCTTTTATAAAAAGTTTTTCAATAAAGACATAATACTTTTGTATTTAAATAAAGCACAGAATAATTAAGATATTAAGCTAAAATTTAATCTAAGTGCAGTACACATGCTACATTTAATATTGTTATATTATAATATGATTATAAATTAAAGTAAAAGCTTTTATAGTTGCCACTACAAAAACGGAATTGCAATAGTAAATTTTAATAAATTTCAAAGATTATATAAATTATTAATAATAAAAAATGTTAACTTTGACTAATATTTTACTGTTGGCAGACAATGAAAATCATTCAAAAGTGTTTTCGTATTAATATTCAAAATTGTTATGTGTCTATTGAAACGGTTGTTTTTATGAACTCGTGATTTTTGTTGTTTAAAAAATGTTCATCCTTCCCCTTCCTCCCAAAATTAACATGCCTTTCTATAATGCACTTAGTGTTACAAGTACTGTCCATATACTCTTCAAAATACTTATCTTTGCAACGTAAAAATCTATTTGTTCCAGCAAATATAATTAAATTCCTCACATTAGATCATCAACTTGATTTGTTTTTAAAAAATATTTTACTGTACAAAGACAATTATTATATGTATTATTTTTAATTGAAAATTTTTGGAATATCTCTTCAACGTATAAATGACATTTATATGAGAAGAAAAATAAAAAAATAAATCAATTATCACTTCAGCCATATAGACCGATAGAAATAGAAAAGAAATTTTTAAATAATAAAACAATATTTTTCATATTATTTAAGTTGCTACATATTGTTGGGGAGACTATTTTGAATTTGAATAGATGGAGGCTACGGGTATAGTTCCGATCAACACCAAAGTTTTATTCATATAAAATACAGTTGCTAGAAAAGAGTAGATTCATAAAACATATTACGCCTACATATAAATGAGGCCGGATTTTTACCCTTACGGATATACTAGAGGAAAGACTCAGATCAAAGACTGTCACAGTATTTCTCGCTATAAGTACGTACATACTTAATGTAGGACAACATAATGACCATTATTATGACTTGATTGTTTCCTATATGAAAATTTACTTTTCACTCAACACATTTCATAATGGAGCATTCTTTGAGCCATAAATATAAATGAATTTTTTTATAAATTATTAAAAGCTTTTAATATTTAATTTGTAAAGAAATTTATAAAATAGAGTGGAAGCACATGCAGAAGAATAGAAAGTTTAGGTTGAAATAATGAAGGTAGGGCAAGAGAACCTGTTTTGACCTAAAGACAAGAGCTATTGAAAATAAACCCAATTATATGATTAATCTTAAACCCTTTAAACCTCATCTTGGTAACTCTATAACAGAATGATTGCACCGAGTTGATTAAAATCACTACAATGCTGTGAAAACCACACCTAACAGTCGTTAAAATTCTTATCATTAAATATCAAATAAAAGCGCATAAGTTAAGATAAATTTTATCTACTTACTTATAGAAAAGTATGATTCATAGTTAATAAACGGAACTGTAACTATTTAACTAAAGAAAAGTAAACAACCAAACAATACTACAATGGGGACAACAGACTTTTATAGGCATATAAAAACGAAACCATTGTAAATCAATTTTTTAGAAACTGAATGTATTTAAAATGATCATAAAAAAATTTTAATGAGTTTAACTTTATGACTCTATTTACAGATAAGAGCAGAGGAAGAACGTGTGACCAATTAAAGAGGAAAAGTCAACACCTCTATTACACAGTCAGCCACCTCATATTTGCCAACTTTGAATACAACTCTTCAAGTTTTATAACGTTTTTTTAAGCACAAAAGAAACAACTGAATGCAAGTAAATTTAAAAAAGTGATTGTGGTGATTAAAGGAAATGTTGTAAAACGAGCATAACATAAACATAAACAAAAAAAAAAAAGAAACAATAAAATCTTTACAATAACTTAAATCATCCAGCCAGTCATACATCCTGTACAAAATTTTTGCTTTAACGGATGCTTAAAAAAACATTTAATTCATTGTGATTTCTTTATTTCAAGGACCTTTTAGCACTTGTTTATGTCAAACATGAAATGCTTTTAAAATCAGGACCCCTACTGCAGGTCCTTGTGTTGTAGATAGATGAAGAAAAGTCTACAATCTGCTCAAAGCGCTTAATTGTGGAATTCTTTTGTAAAGTGTAAACAATTCTGCAAAACTTTTAATCTCTTGTTGTAACCGATTCTTACAATTCACCTAAATTAAGTATTAAAAGCATTAAAATTCGCGACAACGAGTTATATACATTTGGCAGAATGGAAGGCGGTTATATTAATGAAGGTAAGTTGCCACTATTATCCCTTTCTTTCTAATTTTAAACATTTATTTATCAACGTATTTTCTTTTTCTTTAAAATGTTTTACAAATCGTTTGCTCCATCATTAATTCATTAATTTATATACATCTTCCCTAAATGTTTGCAATTTGATTATCAAAAACAATTCAATGCATTTGTAACATCCACTTGTAGATTGCCATCCTTAGACTTTGATCATAGTTTAGATGAACTTACTTCTTGTTACTAAATGAAAAAAATTTGGCTTAGCCTAAAACTTCAGTACCCTCCACATCTATACAAATTCCAACTTAATGGCACAAAATTTGTGGCAGATATATATATTTTTATCGATTGTGAGAGTATCTGTTATACGAACACGCCTATTTTTGACACATTCATATATGGGATAATTATAAATACGTGTACTAAATTTAAACTTTATTGGTCAGATGTTTGTAACCATAAATACCAAATTTATAGTTTAAGTTCATTAGTAAATTTTTGTGGCAGATATCTAAATTTTTGTCGATTGTGTCACGCCGGCTTTTGATCGACTTTTTTAATTTTAATGGAAATATGCGTACAAAAGAAAGAAGAAGAAATTGAAGCCTACTGATTCAAAATTTTCGACCGTGAGAATGCCATTAACAGACGAATATAGTGACATAAATGTCTAGACGACTTAGTTTTTAATGCTGATCAAGAATACATATACTTTGTAAGGTATTGCAAATGGAATGAAAAATTTAGTATACTTGGTAAATCATATGTGGAGGGTATAAAGTAACAATGACACATGTTGCAGATTGAATACAAAAATCAGTTGTTCATTATATTGAAATATGTATAATTTTCTATCAATCAATTTATAATTATTATAATTTATTACAATTTTTTAATCAATTCAATCGTATTCAGTCACTTATGACAGCATAGTTAGCAGTCAAGGCTGTCAGACACAATGTCTCCTTATTAGCGTGAAGTCTAGTTGTATTTTCTATAATTTAAGTAATGGCACCAATATTTAACTTTATCAAAATTTAGCATAAACTTCCATTTATTTAATTCAAAATAAAAGCTCTTACTGAACCATTTTCATAGTTTTTTTTCGTTAATTTATTAGTTATTATTATGGTATCTTAAGGTTCGATTCTTCCATTGAAAAGTAAGGTTTTTAAGATCTTTTTTAAACTTAGAGACAAAAATTTCCAGTTTATAATAATATGGGAATATTTGTTTTAAGAAATTTTCTTGATTTATGAACTTGTCGTAAATTTTTAAATGACTTTATTGAAGTAACTGAAAGGAATAATGTAGGAACTTTTAAATAGAAGGCTTTTAGTGTAATTTCATTGTCTTGCTACATTTCTTTTCTCAAGCGGAAAACCGAAGCGCGTGGCGTTCTCTCTTACAATAGGCCAAAGTCTTAAAGAGGTTCAGTAATGATGATCATTGACTTATTCCTAATTTAAGCCAAATGTCTAAAGGGGTTGCAGTAATGATGATGGTGAACCGTATTTTCTTAACTTATTATTTTACTCATTTTGTACAAATAATGACACTTAAGTATCTTCATTCTAGAATCCTTTGCAATATTATTCATTGTAGCAGATAACTTTTAATTCATTTCACAAAAAATTAAACCGTTCATTACAATTTTATACTTGAATTACATTCGAAATTGAATAGTTTGAAAAAGTTAAGAATCAAACTTTTTGATTGGAATAAATTTATTATAAACTGTTGCTCCCTTCATTCATTTAAAATCCATTTATAATCATTTCGGACGTGCTTTCATGTACTGTTAGTTAAAATCAAATCTATTTAGTAGTTTTCGAATAAATTCATAATAAATACATAAATAAAACACTTACTGGAGCACAAAATTTATTAAAAAGTTATAAATTTATTCTATTATAAATGCTGCAGAGGATTCTGATGCCATTATAGGAGTGGAGAGTCCAGGTAATTTATAATAGCGTTTTAAAATGACATTAAGATTAACAAATTCATGCTTGAATGTGGGGAAAGTGAAAGGGAAAGATTTGTTAAACATCTACATAAGTTTCATCTATTGTCTATCTATCTCTCTATTTATAATAAAAATGCGATCACTTATGTAAAATTGAAATTAAAGTTAAGTTGAATTTCCTATTATTAGTGGAAAAACAATGAAATAAAACACGTTCCATTGAAACTTATTCAGATGGCGCCTTATTAACATTTATTTTATTGTATTGAATATTTTATCTATAATCACCACTCTGTTCACATGTAAATCAAGTATTGTAACATTTCCCATTCAATTTTTTGCACATAGTATATAAAAATTTTATATTTTTCAATAGGTCGACTAAAATATCATACATTGTTTCATATTACATCATATATACGAGGGTCACCTTAAAAGTATAGTCATGACAGTTTCTTCAATAAGTATAGTGTACCAAGCTTTGAAACGACACTTAACAACGTTAGTTTGATTGATTTTTTAACTCTTTCTTTTATTATAAGGAAATTATTCATTAATTAACCTCAAAAGTTAAATGTTAGGTTCTCGTTTTTAGAAACAATAACACTCAATAGACGTTATTTATAATAATCATCAGTGCCAACAAGACCTGAATAAAAGGGTGAAGACCACAAAATTTCTTCCATAAACTTTTAGTATAACCCTCGTATATAGACAATGATATAGATAATGATACGTTTACAGTGGTGGTCCGTACTTTGAACACTTTTCCTTTTGTATACGTAGGTGGCGCATAGGTGTGACCGGAGTTAAACAATGCCAACGGTCATTAGTAATCTGAAAACGTTATACATTAGAATAATTAATGTACTATATATGAATTTGAATTTTGAATTTTGAATGAAACAAAATTATAATATTTTATGCAGATTTCATATTTGGTATGTATATATATATTTATAAGTCAAAAGCGATATATTTTCAAGCACACTTAAACACCAGCTACGTTAGTCACAACAATAAATTATTTGAATATATAAAATGTGGAGAAAAGCTAAATCATGGAATATATTTATTAATTATGTGTCTAAAATATTAATATTATGAATTTGTGACAGATGCTCTTTAACATTTATATTCCACTAGTGTTAATAGACAAGATTTTATGTGTTAACAAGTAAACAAAAATTATATTTGGTTTAAGGTAAATCTTAAACACCCTCCACATCTACATACAAATAAAGGGCGTGGTATATGATAGCACCCTTTAATAGTGTATGTATAACGTTTCAGCTTGCAAGTCGATTTTTAAGCTGAGTATGATTTTTTTAAAATTGGTAATGTCGTTATTCGACCACACCCATTTTTGGCACATGATGAATGATGTAATTATAAATATGTTTGCAAAATTTTACCTTCATAGCTCAATTTTTGCATATTAATAGATTTTTCATCATCATCATCATTTGGCCAATTTTGCCCAAATTAAATAGCGATCTGCCTGCAGAAACTATTAGTGTTTCTCTTGTAGCTCAATATTTCAACATTTACGATCGTGACAGTGCCAACAACAAACGCACATACGGACACTCCGCCGCAAAAGTCTAGATTGACTCAGTTTTTGATGCTGACTAGAAATATATATACTTTATAGGGTCTTTTCTGTATGTTACAAACGGAATGACAAACTTAGTACACCTCCATATTATAAGTAGGGTATAAAATATGGTTAATAATAACTAAAGCAATAATTGAGAAACATTTTTTCATTCACACAAACCGTCATTCAATCAAATATACTCGAATTTTTTGCAATCCAACAATGTACTCAAATTATTAGGTCTGTGTCTGGTTCAATAACAATATTCAAAATAAATCAAACTCAAGCCTCTAATCAAATGAAAAGCTGTCATATAATTAAAGCAGTTATTTACATGACAACCTACCAATTACTATATTAGACAATGTAAGATTTATCAAAGATCAACCGCTTACTTGACACTCTTTACTGTAATTTAAACAATGCCTTACTATTGCTGGTTGCCGAAAATGTCATGTTTAAAGAAATATTTACTTGATTCGTAGCAGGCATAGTTTTTAAATGGGAATGGGAATTTTAAGGGGAACTGTAAGGTATATAATGGCAAAAAAAACTTTAATATAAAGTAAATAAGGCGTCTTTCTAAATATACCATTAAAGACACGCCCACAATTTGGGAAAAAACCCTCAATGGTGCGGAATTTGTTCTTTGAAGTTAATAAAATACTTTAGTACTCCTTAAAATATGGCGCAATAATATGCAAGCCATGCCCACAGTTTACTTATCAACCATATCAAAAAGGTACCCAAGTCTTGGCTTAAGCTTTTATATTTTATTTTTTTACTGTATGCTTTTGAACTTTATGTCTTATTTAAGTTAAAAAACTAATAAATGATGTTTAAAATGTTAAATTAATAAAATTTCGTAAATTAACATGGAATTCCTAAATAACTTAATTTGTATACAGGCAAACGTTACATGGCATAAGTAATCATTGGTGACAATCAATAAATAACAAGGAAGTTAATTAACGGCTTAAGCCAAATCTTGAATTCCCTCTTAATTTATAAGTAATATAAGAAGGCGTGGCATGTATAAAATTGTAACCACTTTGAATTTTTTATAAATAATGCGTGTTATTAGAAACTGGCTTTTTTTTACCATTATTGTTGTATATTTTAGACAAATTTTAATTTTTTTACTGAAAATTTTATTAATTAATTTATAAATTTAGTCAGACTTTAATATTAATCAATAATGGATAAGGCGTGATATTCAACTAAATATCATAATTTTTGTCACCTTGAAAGTTTCAACAAAAGACAGACATCCGGACACTATTATATTTAATCAGATTTGGAAACTAAACAAAAATATTTTGTGGAAGCGTTCATCTGTTAATAGTCTAAATAAAGACACACTCCCCCACTATAAAAAGAAGGATGTAGCAAATAAAAAAGAAAACCGCTTCATGATTAATTGAAACGTGTTTGACACGCAGGCATACATTACACGTATATACTGTATACCCGTACGTTTTTAGTTACCTTTGGCGTAAACTAATCGTGTATAAAATGTAATGGTGAAGCATTAATAACGCATGTGACGGTATGGTTATGCTAAACAGTTTCTAGCCCAACAATTTATTTGTTAACCTGTTATTACTTTCGTGCACATGAAAAAATATATAACGTTAAAGAAAAGTTAAAGTGAAGAATAGGCGTGAAATGATAAACGAAATGGAACGCTTAAATCTTAAACGTAACAGTGTTAACATTAACATTTCGCATTTATCGAATGGGTTTTTCAGGAAATTTTCTTCCATTTACAAATAATGTAATGTGATCGGAATAAATGATACAGTCCGTAAGGAACATTTGAACATTTGCAAGTGTGCCAATGCATGCGTAAATTATGTCTACAAGGAGGTTAGAAATCTATGTACAGACCACTCTTAACGTACCTGAACATGAGTGCAAAGATGTAGGAAGTGGATAAAAACATTTCGCGATAGCACCCCATTCTTATATAAGTGCATTAAGAAAATAAGTAAACTTTGTAATATATTTTAGTTAGGTCGAATTATAAATACCGATTGCTTCTGCTAAGGTTTACTGAAGAATTACTACTTCTCTCAAGGGTGAAATTTTAATGGGAATCCTTAAAAAGATCTTATTTTATTTTCTATACTTTAAGAACTCTTAAGAAAGTTATCTTTAAGAAGAATATATATGGAAGGTTGTCTGTAATATATTAAATTTACAACCCATAGAAAATATATATATACTTGTTCATCATCAAAATCTGAGTCAATTTAGAATTGTCCGTCTGGGTGTCCGGGGTTCCGGCAATCTCACAGTCGTACATTTTGTGATATTGAGTTAAAATTTTGTATATATAGAATTTATATTATGAAATTGAGCAAAAACGTCCAAGAGCCACGCCCACCAACGGACAAAAATCTAAATAGTTGATACCAAAAAATTTACTTGTGAAGTTGAAAATTGATACAAATATTTATAAATACATTTTTCATCGATGTGTAAAAAAAAAATGGGCATGATCGAATAACAGAAACGCCTACAAAATACGCCCACTGTTTGCATTGTTTGGAGGAGGAGGGTATTTAATTTTTTTACTTGTCTTATTTTAAAATCTAGTATTATACGATAACAGGTCCTCATCGATGAGGCCTATTTTCAATAGTAATCATTTCTGATATCATTATTGTGCCAAATTTCTTTAATAAGTATCAAAAATTGCAACCTGCCGCGCTTAATTAAAAAAACTACTTGGACGAACAGACGAACATCACTTAAATCAATTCAGACTTGGATTTTGTTATGTGCAATTAAAGGCCTAAAGGTATATATTTCATGGTATTCTTCGCCTTGTTATATATTTTTGAGTGCATAGTGTATATATTTTCAATCTTAAAGCGGTGGGTGTAAAAAATTCAATACAATCGACAGCCGAAAGCTTCATACAGTTAATGCGAATTGATGTATTCGCGGGTATATTACTCATAGCCCGCAAATAATATTTAATGCAACATTGCGCGCATTACAACTTCAAAGAGTTACAATATGATACAATAAAAAGCTAATGGTTGTAGCACGAGTAACTAAACCAATGCTCCTGTAATTATGTGTGATGATCGTAATCAATGTTGTGCTCATAGAGGAAAATGGACAATCTTCTTTCTAACTACAAACAGAAAAGCCGCCCGCAAGCACCAACTTGCTACACACATAATATAGATACGAGTATGTATTGTTACACAGGCAAGAAGCGTTAAGGTGCATAGAATTTGTGTGTGCGGCATACGCTTGATATCAAAGTGAAACAACGAAAAGAAAAGATTACACAAGTGTGAATATTTAGTAATCAATGACAGGTTTTTCCAGAGAATTTCAGTTAATTATAATATAATGATAAAACAAAAGTGTGATGATAGGGGGATAGAAAGTGTAAAGTAGAAATGAATTAGTTTGTAAGTGTTTAGTAAATGTTTCTAACATTCAAGAGTCAACGACATACCTAAGTATGCAAAAAAAAATTTACAAAAATTCCGCCGATATCCTATCACTGCTTTAGTTAGTTACTTAGTTAGTTGGTGGTTATTTTTCTCTGTTGTTTTAAAATTTTCTTCTTTTTCACATCCACTTATATACTATGACACATTGTAATAAATTAAACAACAAAATGCTTTTAACCCAATTCGATTGAGAAAGAAAACAATTTCAAAGAAGAAGAAGAAGAAGAAGAATTGAACATTATTACTTTCAAGGTAACAAGTAGGTAATAAACAGTTTCTATGAAAGGAAATTACTTTTTCCCTACATGCCGACTTGCATTTTTCGTTCTATTGGTATCAGCTGCTAATATGCATATGTGTACATAAATGTGTGTTTATGACATGAGAATGGGATTTTAATGTTTATGGCGCTAAAACGTTAGTTTTTTATACGTTTGTATAACTTATTAAAGGTGTGCCTCAATAGGCTAACTAACTTACTTAAGAGTGCCAAGTGATTTAAGTGCTTTTTAAAATATTAACTTTACAATTGAAATTCACGCTAAATGACCGTTAATTAGTTTTTCTTGGGAAAACCCCACCAAACCCTTAATATACATATATATACAAAGTATTATGAAAAAAAGTTAATTTAAATATATGCCATGAAATAATATTAATTTTTATTATATCAATATGATGACGTTTAGTTTTTTGTAAAGTAAAATATTTAACATTGTTACTGGAGTCATAAAAAATAAATAGTAGGGTGTCTGTAGCCGAAACGATTTTATAGTTAGTTAATTTTCGGTATGCTATGCGGTTAATGTGAAATCTCATGGATGCTTATAGCCGCTCTGTTGGCAGGCCCGATTCATATACAAGGCTTCATCCTTAGGTATGTCTATGTTTTAAAATACACACTCCTCAGCGTTTATCATGCCTCCGCTAGACTGGCGTTAGGTATTACTTTGTGTAGTATATCCCGGGGTTTATACTTTTTGTGACATAACATATGTGTCACGCGGCTGTTAGATGTTAAAAGTGTGACACGACGTATGTTGCTATCACCTGCCATTGAAATTGTTAAAAATGTATAGTCCCTTGAGTAACCCAGTTGGCTAAAGTTTTATCTTAATAATTTTTTAGAGGATCCTCTTTACTTTTTAAATCCAATCCTTTTATTTTTCTCAAAATTCTTAATAAATATTTGTATTAATAAACGGCTACACATAATATGTACTTTACTTATAATTTTATGTAGAAGAATAAAAAAAACATTCTACCATAAAATAATATTCATTCATATTCACAACAATTACTCACGTTTGCGGTTAATGAAATTGACAAAAAAAAAAAAAAAAAAAGAAATGTTCAAAAGTGTTACAAGTGCCTAAAGTGTAAACAAAAGGCAATTTGTATAGTTTGGTGTCAATTATTATTATTATTGTTGTTGTTGTTGTTGGACAATGTTTATGTAAATTAGTTGATGTTTTAAATGTAGTCCAACAAAATCGTTTAAACGGAGAAAAGTTGACGTCACACTGAATACTAAAAAAAATTCAAATCAGAAGTTCTGAAACTTTTACTAAAGTGTTGCGCTTCGCAATAGTGACCTATATCATGAAGATAAGGAGAAGAATGCTATGAAAGGTTTCATGGTAACAGAACAAAAAGAATGAATCAAATCAAACATTAAATTGCATATAGGCAAGAAAAGAGTCATATCTTATACGACTACACCATATAAGATATTACTCTTTTTTTGCTGAAGTGCAATATGTTCTCTTATAAATGTTTGGAATTATATCATATACCAAAGGTGCATAAATGCAGTTTTATGTATTGTACAATATATCGAAACTGTTACATACATATATGTGTTGGTAAGAATGTTGTTGCCATAGAAATCATTAATTGGCATTCAGCCAAAACTATTTCTCTTTTAACAGTGACATTCATAAGTTGTACCGTTTAATAAGTGTACAAGTGTGTAGGTGCATATATGTGTGTGCGTGTGGTCTTTGCAAAAATACTTATGACATAAAATCATTTATAATATATTTATATATATATACAGCATGTTGTATAAACAACGACAGACATCTTAAACAAAATGTGTGTAAACGAAAAAAGTGCAAGATCTTGTAGTAAAATAAAATAGAAATAACAAGTAAGAAAATTAAATTTGGCTTCTACTAATTTTAAATATTCTTCTCATCAAAATACAGAAAGTGGGTGTTGCAGATATACGGACAGACAGACATACAGATACACGAACATACATGTCTAGATCGACTCAATGTTTGATGCTGATCAAGCATATAAAAATAAAAATGTTAAGATCTCTGACACTTTCTTCAAGGTGTTGCAAATGAAATGACAAACTTAGTATATCCGCCATCTTATATAGACGGTATAAAAATAATTGTATTATTGTATTTTATTTATTTTAACAATAAAAACTTATGAATGAATCATGAATTATATAAAAATGTAACATATGAAGGCTAAGAATTTCATTTTATATTCTTCAATTATATATAAATAATTAAATATAATTCACACTTGTAAGTAATGGAAACGAATAGTGTATGACAGTTAAAGAATTTATTGTTTTAATTTATTTAACAGAATTTACTACAAAGTGTTGAAAAGTTATAATTAATAACATAATTAGATTAAAGAAAACAATAATCGAGTTTATATTACATTAGATGCAAATAATATATATTAATTAAATGCAGATTAAGTTGTTCGACATAATTGTCTCATATTGTATTCTGACAGCAGCTGTAGATACTAACAGAAAGTTGTTTTACATGCATATGAAATTAACTTCACAAAGCAGTAAAATTGACTGATAAAGTTGACTCATAAAAATAATTAAATTTTGTTCATAAAAATTTTATTATACTCTCATATAGGTGCGACCTTTTGTCTGTTAAAAATTTCAATCTTCTAATATTTTACAGATACCTAATATTTAAAAAGTTAGTTAAGATTCGGTTTAATATTTATACTGGCTATGACTTCTCCTCCTGTTTAATGTACACAGCTTTACAGTTATTAACAGTATTTTTTGATGGTCATTTTATTAGTAACCGACGAAAAAGACTACTGACTATTACTACAGCTTAATCTAAAATGCGCTCTGTATAAATTAAGATCGTTTTATATTAAATTGAGAAATATTTGAGTGGATTTGGTTTAATTCAATATTTTTAATGTGTTAATAAATATTTATATGTACTTATGGTATGTACACACCTTCAAATGCATATATTCACAAATTATTTTATATATGACACACTCTAGTTTACCCATACAAACAATACGTAATTCTTTTATTTGTTCAATATGACATAATCGTATGTTATGTACTTGGTTGACTAATTATTTTTAGCAGTAAAATGAATTGATTAAATAGTGCAACAACCTGGAACGCTCACGATAGCAAAACTTGAACTATTGTAATGATTTTTGTAATTTTTGCACTCAGGTAAGTTTCTGTCTAAATTGAAAAAACTTTTCAATTTCAAAATTAACAAAATAGAGACTTTCGTCAGACGATTTACTTTTTATCAATTTATTATAATTGTTTATAAGTAGAACGAATTATTATTAATAGTGTTCAATTGGAAACTGATTACAGCATCTGGATTGGTGGGACGTGGCATGCGCGGCCGTACTAGCGCAGGATGGTTAAAATTAAAACCACGCTCAAGTACTGCTCGATTTGGAGGCCTCATATAACGATAGCCCGATTCACTGGTGGAGGAAGAAATATGAGAGGCTGCAATTTGTTGAGATGCTCTCACACGTTGCGCATTCAATTCCATTTCTCGTTGTTTTTGTTTTATCATAAGAACACGTTTTTCGAAATATTTGCGTTCTGCTTTCACTTCACGCAATTCCTGATATAGTTTTTTGCAATTTCCTTGAATTTTCCGTACACCCTCCGCAATTTCATTTGCGTTGCGTCTCTTGCGTTCAATGTATTCTAAAATTCTTTGACGTTGTTTTGTTTGAAATTGCATAATTTGCATGGTGTTCAAGCCATCGGACCAAGGTTCCGGATGGAATAGCGGCTTTAGATTTGAAGGCATACTATTACCTATAGCGCAGCCGCGTGCTAATTTCAAGCATAACGGACACTTGAAACTTATAGGTCCATTAATTTCCGGCTGTCTAATTTCTTGTGTGCACTGTGCACATATTACATGATAACATCCGGCCATTAAATAGAGTGTATGCTTTTTGTAAACATACAACTCGTAGCAACGATTGCAGTGAATCCATTCCAAATGTATCGACTTTGTTTTTTGTCCTTGATTGGATGGTTGAGCCATTTGTTTTTACAAATTGTATTCTACGCACAGTTGCAGCGGAGGAATTTACATAATTTTTTTTTTTTTTTTTGGTAAAAGTATCGTAGGTCGATTTTCTTTGAAAACAAAATTAAAAATTATTAAAATCACTTTCAGTTACCGCATATATTTCTTGGAGTTTGATTATAGTTAATATCAAACAGTTTTAAATGGCTTTACTTTTCGATGTTTTATTCAAAATCCAATATCTTCCGTTTTCATCAAATGTGTACTACGTTTTATAAAACTACACTTGTTTGCTCGATCTTCTTTTTTGCGAAAATTATTTACGTCTTAAATTTCGTTTTCTATTCTTTCTAAAATCAAAACAAAGCGCACATTTATACTTTATAACTCACATTTAATGTATTTGTTATTATTATTTTCTATAAATTACAATTTTTATTAAATTATTACTATAATTACTTACATATTTGTCTTTATATAATTATAAAAATTAATTGTTACCGGATACATTACAGCTGGCAATACTGCATTTGAAAATAGAGGTGTTAAGAGAAGTGACAATAACACAATCCGTTAGCCATATAAAAAAGAGTACTAATATATAAGTTGCAGAGTTGCATTTTGCATTCAAAGGGATCATGGATAAGTAATTGTTGTTGGTGGAATATATGGCGAATGATCAAAATAACGGATAGCACATAAATATTATAGTATTAAATATTATATTGTGTTGTCACAGTGACTTGTAACAGTATTTACAAAAATTTAAATCCTATTTGTTTGTTAGGATATTTATAATTCGTGTTAACTTAAGATGTTTGTTTTTTTGTTAAAAAACTAAGTTTATTTACCTTTTTCATTATATCCCCGTGTTGGTGTATTTGACTCGTATATTTCTGTAAGCAGTTTTTTTTTATAGAACTGATACCGGTTCCATGTTAGTTTGTGGCTTTAATAAAAAAATAATTAATCGTCATTAAAGTGTAATTGAGTAGAATGATAAAGTCACAGTAAAGAGGAATATTAAATTTACACTTTATTATTATTATCATGCATAAGTATAGATTTACCTATTTAAAAAGAAATTTGGAGAATATATATATTTGTTACTCTTATCATAAAACATTTCTAATTATAAAGCAATAGTAATTAAAAAACAAGAAAAATATTATAGGCTTTACTAATTTACACTATCTAGTTGCATAAGCTAAGTAAGCCTCTGTGCTTAAATGACAAATTTATCTAAAACAAAATCAGGTATTTTTTTTTGTTAGAAACTCAATGAAATACTAATGAACATGGATTAAACTCCTATATTTAGGCTGTGATAATTAAATAACATAATTTATAACTTAGTTGTGTCACATTTACATAAACCGACGAAGTGAAGGTGTAATATTTAAATTTTGCTTTTGCTAAAACATTCTTGAATCATAATATTTTAAAAGCTTTTAGTCATTACTAAAAAAAAATTATGGAGAAAATTAACATAAAGAAGATATTAAAATAAGATTATTTCAGATGGCAATAGATGGGAAGATGAAAAAAAAATCGTGACGTAATCTTTAACCTATTAGAGATTAGAGACGAAAAATCGATTATAAAGAAGTCAATGTCATCTCCGCCTGCCGTTATTCGAGTAATGACATTTCTTGCTAAATGAAATATTTGCATATAAAAATATTTGCGTGAAAATGAAACCAATCAAGTTGTTGGACTAGCCTAACAAAACGTGAAATTAAATATTTCATATATTATAATTTATGAATTAAAATTATAGATGTATGTGAAATATCCCAATAATAAGAATTTAATTTCACCACGGCATACCAACCTTGTATTGAACGCCATATGTTAGTTAATTCTGCCGGTAAAGACAATTATTCAAACATACCATCTTATGCACATAGTAAGAGAGAGAGAAAGAGAGAGGGACGCCGTGACTTGGAATTCTTTTCTTCCACTGAAAACAAAGCCCCTATATATATGATAACGGAATTTCTCAACAGAGAGTTCCTTAATAATAATAAATCTTAATTAATTGATTTAGAATTTTCAAGTATAAAAAAAGTCGTACTTACCATATGTACAACAATTGGTATCATCTCAAATTACTGCCAGCAGCAGCTATATTTTTTTATATAAATGAAAGTGCCCAATGATTGCTTTTGTTGTTGTTTATTCTTCATTAATTTCTATTAAGTTTTTGAACAATTTTAAAAATTCAAACATTTATTCAATTGATTCGAATTTTGTTTTTTATATGTATGGAATACAGGGTGCTTTGAAAATTTTTCTAAAAATTCATGTTTAAAGAAAAAAACACATCATCGTTAATTGTTATTATTATTGTGTAAAAAATGTCTGTCGGCAACAATTTCTTCTCTTTTGGCTACAAAACAATCTTTTTTTTATAAGTGTCCAATGGATACTATGTGAACTTGTCAGTGTCAAATATCACGCCCACAAGCGCCAACTGTTATCTCTTTTCCGAAGTCTAAGAAATCACACATTTCACCGATCGCTATGTTTCGATCATTGCCGTCTTTACAAAAACATTTCACTTATCCTTTGGTTAGCTTGGACAATTTTCCATTCAAAGGGTTGGGTGATTGTTTTTATTTAGCGTGTAAAAATATTTGCATTAAATTCATTTCAATTCCACAACATTTCAGTTTAAACAATTGTTTCTTTCACTTGTTGTTTATTTATTTGTATTATTATTGTTTGTATGCATCGGTTGGTGTGCCTTTGTTAAGAGTGATGCGATTAATTACTTAATTGCAAGCAAACTTGAATTCAATTGTAAGCTGAAATAAATTCTTTCTAATTATTTATAATTTTCTATCAATGAACTATTCATTACATTACTCCTCATCCATCCTCCATTCGCTATTATTTTCGATTATTAACATTGATTGATTGCTTTGTATTGTTGTAAAAAATTTAGGTTGTTTTTCTTCTTTCATTCCTCACTCTACTTATTTTAATGAATGTTATGAAAGCATACACACACGCACGCACACGAATATGCACAATATTCATATTTATCTGACATTAATCAGATTTCATTTCTTTTCTCTTCCTCCTCCTGTTATGCGTCAAGTTAAATTCGCCCCACATTCTGTGAATGTGTGTATATGTGTGTGTATAGTAAACAAATGACAGTTATAAGAATGCTCCCATCAGTTTTTAATTTCTCTTCATAAGTATTATATGAACAGCTCTGCTACATATGTGTGTGTATGTATGTATATTATGCATGAAGTTGAAATTTACGCGAAACATTTATTCTGCACGCAACATGACTCGATAACTGTAAAAATGAGACCATTGTACTGCTTTCTTTATATCACGATTATCGTTCATGTGAAAGTGAAATTATTTGAAATTTATTTATTTGAAACCGTAAAACTGGAATTGTAAGCTGACACGTAATACATACACTATTAGAGGCCACGCCCACAGTTGTGGAGGTGGAGGGTATTTAAGATTTGGCCTAAGCCAAGCCAAATTTAGTTTTCTTACTTGTTGAGATTATTTTTAATTAATTTTAGTTACATTAGTTCTCTCAAGTTAATTGAAATGACATTAATCTTAATAAATTAAAAAATTTTATTTTATCGAAACGAAATTAATTTTTTTTATTAAGGTTAACAGCATATATTTATCTCCTAAGTGCTGCAATGTAAAAAAATTTTTGGATTGGAAGAGTTTTTCTCATCACTTATGGAATGAATTGTTTTTTTTTTTTTTTCTTTTCCAAAACATGTTACAAATTTGTTAAGAATGTACTAGTATATTAAAGTATTGCATAAGTATTTGTAAGTATGTCTCGTTGTGTATTTGAAACTGCACAGGTGGTAATTTTTCAAGTAATCACTTGTTTTTGTTCATTACTAGCATCAACTGGTGTGTACGCGTGCGTTGTTCAAATGAAAAAAACTTTTTCTTATAATTTATGGCAACAAAACAAAAAGTATTGTAAAAACTTTGTATTTACGTATGTGAGCATAGAAGCATATTTATGATAGATGCGAATTTGAAATTGTTTATAAAATAAAGCAATTGTTTATTTCCATTTTTGTTACCTAACAGTGATGGAATGTTGCTGTTGGTTGGTTGTTTTTGTTATTGTTGTTGTTGTTGTTCGCATTAAAAACTATGTGCTGATTGTTAACGCATATATTTCAAATATGGGACAAATTATCTTATTTGCCAAAGTGTTCAAATGCATTTTTCAAATCCATTCAATTTATGTATCAATCGAAGTAAAGTGAAATGTGTTCAAAGGTAAGTTGCTAGGAAGAGTTTCCTTTTAAAGACAAACTTTTTTATACCCTTCTTACATCTTACAAATTCATATTCTTTTTTTTTTTTTTTTCTTTGTCAATGTGCATAATTTATATAAATTTTTAATGAATTTTTTTTACAACTTTATATAAAACGTTTAATCAACAATTAATTAATGACATGTATACATATAATCCGTAGCCTATATAAATGATTGATGAATGTATCAAGTAAGGGCATTAAACTGACAAATGATCGAATTACTCCGCACAGAACCACAACTACCGGCATTAACCCCAACCAACAGCAGATTTCATTTGTGGCAAAAATATTTCATTACAAAAACATCTGTGATTATGATCAACAGGATGTATGTATGATACAAGTATGTACATACATGCATACAATAATAACAACGTATACACACAATACATACTCGTATGTAATTATTTGCAAGAGAGACAAATGTGAACGACATCAATAATAAACAAATAAAAAATAACAGTAAATTTTAAAACATAAACAATTGATTGAATTGAATGATCTTTAATAAAATGGAAATTCAATTTATTAATTTTTGTTACAAAAAAAAAGCACAAGTAACACTTAAGCACAACAATCAACAGGCATAGGCATGTCTTCTTTTTAAAGACAATAAGAAGAAGAAGAAGAGACAATAACCCTACAGCAGATTTTATCTCAAGAGTGTAGAATTACTTGAATTATAAGAAAACAGATGCAATTATCTTGTTTTTTATAAAATACAAAAACAACAACTATTGTTCTAAACAAGTTAATACACGCTTCTTTATGTACAGCTACTCGTACGTATTTACTCTATGAATTTTCTTTCCTTATATGTCTAAACCATATCTTTACTACACACTAACACACATGGTAGGTATAGGATAATATACTGTTATAGCACAAGAGTCTTAAACATTAATGGTGTTCTTGCAATTGCAATTTGTTATTGTAAGATAGATGGTGTACAAGCAGACGCTTTGTGGCGGAATTCAACAGAGAACAACAACAGTTTTAAGTGGATTGTATCGGTGTGTACTACTTGAGACATCGGTGGTATTACATTTGAATTAAGATAGATGCACTTTTTTTTTATTGATTTTTCATTATTACTTAAAAATTGTCCGTCGATCCGTCCATTACGTTTCTCTCTCTGATGTGATATGCCAACGAAATTGCAAAGATTGGCCTTTATCCATGATTTATTGCTGAAAAAAAAGTATTCATCATTATACATACATTAGATGTTTTTACACCCTACACATAAGATGGTTCAAAACACTATTTGATGCCGATGAAGAACATATCAAGTACATATAAGACAATACTACAGTTTAATGGGTCTGTGGCAAACCTACTTTTAGTAGGTAAGCAGAAAATATCTTCATAAAGTGAGTACCCAATCAAAAACGTTAAAACAACAACTTTCCTTTGATTTAATTTTTAAAGTACAGTTAACGCCATGCGCCACCATATGTTTTTATTTTATTGTATTTTATGTTTCTTCTCTATAAACTTATATTCTTCAAGTTGAAGTCTTTACAATTTTTGTCTTGACTTTGAACTTCATTCATGGTAAAATTTCTGTATAAGGTAAAAAACTATAAAACTTCAACTATAAACGGTTTTATCTATACATAGACCATAGTGTACACATATAAAAAGTTTATGTGTTTATATGTGGTCCATGCAATAGTTTTTTCTTCTTTACATTAACCATATTTGTTGTTGCATTTTATTAATAAAAGGCGTGAAAAAGAATAAAAAACAATGATTTTGTGTAGCAGTGGGTTTTATACGTAACAGTATGCAACTGTGTGGGTAATAAATACGATGTAAGATTTTTTTTGAATGTGTGTGAATATGTGTGTAAATAATACTTATATAACTTATTATAATTATAATAGTCACTGGGTGAAAAAAGACAAAAAATCCTTAAGACCCCATATACTTAAGCAAGAAAAGAGTCATATTTTATATTAAGTTATATACAATATATATATATAGTATGTGTAAGATATCACTATTGTCTTGTTTTTGTGCAATATGTTCATATTAAATCATCTTCAGTCATCTATCCAACTGTCCATCTGTCCAATTGCTTAAGAAAGACAACATTCAGGATATGTGTACAGTTTGAACAAGTAAGAAAGCTAAATTTAGCTTAAGTCAAATCTTATATATCATCTACATATTATTATATAAAATGTGGGCGTGGCAGGTACACAATTACGCTTTCTAAAAATGTATATAATATAATATATATACTTTGTAGAGTCTCCACCGCTTCTGTATGTTGCAAATGGAATGACAACCTCAGTATACCCCTCATATTATACCGAGGGGATAAAAAAAAAAAGATTGGCACTATGTTGATACTGAATTAGCCAGCTAGGCGCTCAAACTCCATCCATTGTGTTCTATTCGAAAAATATATAAAACTACAAAATAAATGTTTTTTCTTATTTATAACAAAATATTAAACGTAAACTGTAGACACATACACAGCCATGTATATATTTGTTGGCAGAGTATTAGAGTTGTACAGAAGATGATTCTTCATCTTAAGAAAGACAGAGACAGAGAGAGAAAATGAAGCATTTGCTTTGTTAAGTTTTGGGTTTTTACTTGTACACACAATGCATTCAGTGTAAAAATTCATAAATGCTTTTTTTTGTAACACATCCACATCCAACAGGATGTTCAGTTAGAGTTTATTGAACTATTTTTGTGGCTAATTTTAGCAGCAAGATTTTAAACACACGCATACACACTAGTTGTCCGTAATCATGCACTCTCTACTCTACGTTTAATGATGTCTTACTTATTGCAACAATACATGTAATTAATGAAATTATAAATCTTAGACACTAAACGGTGAGAAGATACACAAAACACAAAATATGACCTGTTGTGAAGGAAAGTCTACTTTTCCACTAGTTTTTTTGGGAGCGTGGTATTTACGCGATTGCGTGCTATTTGAATAGGAATCTATGTACATATAAATACTAGAAATATTAGCTCCATGTATCAAAATTTATGACCGCAAAACTGCCAACAGGCAGGCACATGCACGGACATATCTAGAATGATTTAATTGTTGTTGTTGTTGTTGTTGTTGTTAATAAAAAATATTCATACTTTAAATAAATATCCGAGGCTTCTTTGTGGGTGTGTATCTTCATCACTAAGGCCAAGGGGTATAAAAATACGAAATAATGTCCATACGTCCAAAACAGAATGATACTGTCCGTACGTCCATTACTTCCAAAAATACTTCAATTCCGTTCATTTATAAAAAGGCATGGTTGCCCATTCAATTCAGCTTCATTCGATATCTCAATGAGAATTTTATTAAAATAAAGATTTTCTCGATGTCTTGACTTTTATTTGAAATTTTTTTATTAACCACACATTAAAATATAATAATTATAATCATTCTAGTTTTTTTTTTGCTTTATTTAAGTTTTCTTTAACACATTAATTGCGGTCTCTGATATTATTCAAGTTTCCTCATTATCTGCGGTTTCTGCTATAAAGACATTTCGCTTGTATCCCTTTCACTAGTTAATCTAACCCACTAGTAAATAATACGAAATAAGAAAATTTAGAATCCTAACATTATTGTAATAAATCACTAATCAATTAAGATGCTAATCAGCTGGACGAAAGGAAAGCAGTGAAATTGGAAGATGACCCCAACTCGTATAAAAACCTTTACAACTGATTTTCATCGACAACATTTTGTCAATTCAAATAGTCAAACATAAAATATTGTGTGGTTTTGGGCTGCCCGCCAAATACAAATTCGGGTTAACGGTGAATCTAAAATCATGTGATCAACATTTTATTAGTTTTTTACGATCAATAAAGAAAATCGTAAAAATTTGTACAAACGTACAAAAGTACAAATGTTCACAATTATACGCACATAAACATAGCGTACGCACAAAATAAATAAAGTTAATTTAATTGTTTTATGTTTAATAAAGAAACTATTGTTTTCCTCATATTAGTGACGCTTGCTATTCATAAATTTGTATGTGCAGCCAATCACTTAAGGGATTGTTATGTAAATGAATTTAATATAAACCAGTAACGAAAGTAAATTTGGCTTAGACCAAATTTTAAATACCCTTCACATGTACATACAAAAGGTGGGCGCGGCAGATAAATGATTACGCCCTCTAATAGTGCATATATTACGTATCAGTTTGAAAGTCAAGTTTATTGAATATGTTTTTTTAATTGTGGGCGTGTCTATCTACATCCACGATACAAAAATAATAAAATAATAAATAAATAAATTAAATTTGGCTTGTGGGCTACATTTTATTTACACTCTACCTTCATAAACAAAGAGTGGGCGTGGCAAGTACCTGATTAAGCCTTCTCTAGCTTCAGTATTTTATCGAATTTGATTTTTTGTCTCACTTATAAGACCACGCCCAATTTCGCTCATCTATAGAGGGGGGTAATTATATATGTGGGAACTAAATTTTTTTGGCAGATTGTGGGCGTGACTATTGAACGATTTTGCCCAATTATATAGAAATTAGAAGTACCTTAATACCATTTACACACGGACATATGAAAGGACAAGTCTAGCTGGACTCAGTTTTTAATGCTCATCAAGAAAATATATACTTTGTGGACATCTCAGACATCTTCTTCTGGGTGTTACAAATGCAATAACAAATTTAATATACCCCCCTATTATGTGTAGGGTATAAAACCATAAAACACTATTTAACTTCTATTTACAAAATGTCATTTTCAATAGAATCCTCATTCACTCACGCCTACACACGCATTACATAGAATGGTTAGTTATTCAACTATTAGACCAGATCTAGATAGAATGCTATAAAAAACAAACAAACAAAATGTTATAAAATATTTATTGAAAATTATGATTTTTCAATTGTTTTGTAAATTTCTTTAAATTGTAATAATTTTATGATTTGTTGTTGTTGTTGTAGGTGGTCAACTGAAAACGAAAAATGGCCAAAAATATGTATTCAATGGACGACCGACAGGTATATTTGTCTCCAAAACATGTGCCACATTTACAGCAATTATTGCCCTGTTGATTCTAATATTCACAATACTGATAACGTATTACGTAACAGTTAGCACAACAGTACCAGCTGGGTAAGTTTTTCTCTTTTTTTAATCGAAATTCATTAATTTTAAAAATTGAAAAAACGTTCGTCTGAGGAAATTAAGACCATTAAATATTTGGGGTATTCATGTTACAGCATAACGTGTATGATGTTTATGTCTTTGCAGAAGCTGCACAAATGGTCACTTTAATGATGATACCTACACAACGCCATCGCAAAATGTTAGTCCGGTAGCAACGGCCAGTATGTTGGGCATGGCGATGCCCAAAGACACATACAATACGATACCACCGGTGGGTGATATACCGCCAGATAATGATGTCTTCAGTGAGGATTCCACTAAACTTGTAGATCACAAGCTGCAGCTTTATGAGGGATGGTATCCGTTACATTACAGGTGGGTGGCTGCTTTTAATTTATAATGTGTTCATCATAGCTTCACATACATCATCTTGATATCAATTATATGCAAGCTCTTTAAATATGTTCACATAATGTTGATTAACGTAAAATTTTGAGTGTATCTGTCATAACTATACAAGAGGCTTGAATCCTAAGTAATCATTTAAATCTGTAAAGAATATTTTCTCTTCTTTTACAATTACTTCCTTATATAAATAGGTGGGGGTTGGGTTTTTATAATTTAGCCTAGCCTTATTATAACTTCTTTAGCGTTATTTGGTTCTCTTAGTTCACTATGTGTGGTATGCTAACATACTTTTTAAATCAATAAAACTTAACTGGGTCAGGGATGTTTTTTTGTATTTACGTTGAGTTAAAAAGTTAAAAAAAAAACTAAATTTAGCTAAAACCAAAACTTACATACCCTTCATATCTTTATATAAATAGGGGCGTGGCAAGTTAATTATTACTCCTTCTAGTATAACTGTTTATAATATGTTTCAACTTACAAGCGCTTATTCTTCAGCGCATATTGTTTTTTATAAATTGTAGGCGCCTCTAATTCATGATAACGCCCACTTTTAGAATAAATGGAGGCAATAAGTAGAAATATAAATATCAAGTGTTTAACTTTACAGCTCAATTTATAGGGGGTGTGGCCTATGAATTGAATTTTGCTTCATTCAAATCGATACCTGCTTATAGACACATAAGAAGTGTTTCTACATGATTTCAGCTTAATATCTGAAAATTTACAACCATCAAAAAGCCAACAATAGACAAACATATGAATATATGGATAAATATGGCAAAATCGATTCAAATTTTAATGCTAATCAAGAATATTAATACTTTATTGCGTGTCTGGCAAGTACTTCAGAATGTTGCGGGGAATGACAAACTTAGTATACCTCCATCTTAGAGAACACTTTCATAAACACTTTCATAAAAGAAAAATACAAATAGCATGGAATAAATTTCTTTTAATAATTAATGAAATTTCAACTTTCCATTTACTTTAACATTCTATTATTTTACAATTTAAATTTAATGGAATAATGAAGAACTTGTTACCCATTATTTATACCCTCCCTATTAGATAGATGGTGTCATTCCATTTGCAATACTCAGAAAGAAGCCTCAGATACCTAAGAAATTATATAGATTCTGAATCAACATCAGTAACTGAGTCGATCTAGTTGTATATATCCGACTGTTGTTGGCACTCTCTCCGTCGTAAATTTTTAGATATTCAGATGACATGAACACCTTTAGTTTCTGCGCATAGAATTCTATTAAAATTGGACAAAATTAGTTAAGAGCTACGCCCACAAATGACAAAAATCAAAATTACAATTTACAAAACATCTTACTCAGCGTAAAACTAGACTTGCAGGTGGATCCATAATACAAGTACTATTAAAGGACGCAATCATGTACCTGCCACACCTACCTCTTATATATAAAAATGTGAAAGGTATTTAAGATTTGGCCTAAAGTAAATTTAGTTTTTCCACTTGTTTTCCTGCACTCTGGAACTATATAAAAATCTGCATAAGTGGGCAAAGAGTTTTATACGTTTTTCACAATCACAACCTAACTAACCCACAACCTAAATTGTGATATTAATAATAATTAGAATCAATCGGTAGAGAAATTCTTATTGAAATTTTTCATAACAATTTTCTTAACATCGTCTCCACCCATTATATTTATAACACATTCTGTTTGTGTTGCTTATAATGTTCGATCGTAAAACTAAAAACTAATAAAAAAAAAAAAAATTATGAGAACTTAAGTGTATGTTGGTAAGCGTTGAGTTTATCACGCATATTAATCACTTTCACAGAAATTGTCCATAACCATGATTATGTTGATGATGATGATGATGATGATGGCGTTGATAGGGTTGCATAAGATCTTGCCGCACTAGAGCTGACCTCAACACAGTGGCTACATATTGTGTGTATTGTAATTGCCATACAATGGAATGTTTGGAGTGCTGTGCCATTTCCTTATTTTCTTAACCTCCAAAAAGGGGAGGACAGTTGGTGCATCACAACATTTGAACGGATAACCTGACATGTCATCCCGTTGAGATTTATTATGTTGAAAACCAAAGAGAATTGTTTATGAGCATACCCTACATAGGACACATTGTATCAATATAACCCAAGCACCATTGAATTGAATGATGAAATTTTGGGAGACTCTAAAGAACCCTTAATGGGATGATATGTTGCCGGTGGGACCTTAATTCAAGGATCTAGTATATGTTTTTTATATTTTGTAGTGTACCCTCCAATAGACCTTTTTTCTCTAATATTTATATTAAGTTCGGTGCAGAATGTGTAGCATGATTAAACTTTAATCGAGTGTACGTGTGTGGCATGTGTCCAGTAAAGTGTGTCAACGTTTTTTTTTTTTTTGTTTTTGTTTTTATTATATTACACAAACATATTTGTAAAATAAAAGAGAACTTCAGCAATTTTATGTGTGTGGCATGTGTGTGTATGTGGGCGTATATATGAATGTGCTGGATCTGCGGATCGTTGTCAATATTAAATTGCATTAAATTATAACTTCGAAACAACAACAGTAATAACAACAACAAGTGTTTGTATGGGCTATAAGTTATGTTATGTGGATACCCCATACAGCAGGTACAGCAAACAAATGGCCCCTAACTACAGTTTCAAGTGTACCCAGTAAAATTAGTTTAAAAACTAATTCGGCTCTCGAATCAATCTCGACATTTTCGGAATTCGTTGGGTTACCATTCTAAGACGTGACGAGAGACGAGTTCACATACTACTAGTTCAGTTTTTTCCTCAACGAGATTTAAACCCATGCCCTACAGGGTGCAGAATTTTCTAAGGCTATGCCTTAGTTCACTCAGGCCAGTATAAACAGTAACTCTTTTAAAATTCTTGTAACTCCTAAACGTGGATTATACCAAATGGCTTAAAATCGAAATTTGAATCGATGTACAATTGATATCTGATGTCTGTCTGTCCATGGATTTTTTTCTAATCAATCTATTGGTCGCTATTTTCGTTATTTATTGATTAACAAAGATGATTTTTAGGCCAAGGATTGTTACTAAAAAAAGCGGATCTATTCGTTCTGCTCCTTCCCTTTCATAATATTAATAACATGGAAGAACACCAAATTCTTAGACTGAATCTTAAACATCTGAACATCTTAAATTTTATATACAAGCTGTGAGCGTGGCAGGTACACAATTATGTAATCTGATGTATTTCCTATTAACTTATAAGTCAGATTATAAATCGAATGAAGTTTTTTGTAAATTGTGCTACTCCGCCCATTATTGGCATATCGATGCTTTATATAATTATAAATGTTTACACGAATTTCAACTTATTTGCTCAATTTTGGTCGCAGATAAATAGATTTTCATCGATTATGGGCGTGGCTGTCAACCGATTATGCCCAATTTAAGTAGCGATGTACAAACAAAATTTCAGCTGAATATCTCAAAATATACGATTGTGAGAGAAATAACAACAGTTTGACACACGGGCGTACGGTCTTAAATGTCTGGATCGACTCAGTTGGCATGCTGATCCAGAATACATATACCTAAGGCATCCTTCTCGATGTTGTAAAGGCATAGCAAACTTGGTATAACCTCATCTCTAAGGTGCAGGGTACAAAAATCATCTTTCATAAAATCCCTTCAGTGTCATAATTTATTTAATTTCATTACTATCCATTCAATCTGTGACACATGCATTTTAATAAATATTGTAAATAAGAACAAAGAAACACTCTTCACTTATTCATCATATATATTTACAGACTGGTTATTGAACCCAACTTACAAGCGTCTTTAAATAATGGCAGCATAGCCATTACCATACAACGTGATTTGCACGTTCCACATTTTGCGCCGATTGTACTGGATGTCAAAAATATCACAATATCGAATGTACGTGTTTTAAGATCAATGAATGATTCAAACTACAGCGACAACAACAACAAAAACAACGATGAAATTGAATTGGAATTTGACAGCGACTACGGAGCAGATAATAGCACCTTTGTGGTAATGTTAAGTAAAATGGTGGCCGATGATAGAGATCTCACCGTGATATTAAGCATGGATTTTATTAGTCAAATAACTGATACGTTGCAGGGAGTTTACAAGACTAGTTATACCAACATAAATAATGGACAACAGGAGTAAGTTTCATCCCCTTATTACCTAATATTTTTTGAGTATAAAAAAATGTTGTTTTGTACTCTATTAGATGGATGATTAGTACACAGTTTTCACCAATCGATGCTCGTCGAGCTTTTCCTTGTTTCGACCGGCCCGATAGGAAGGCCAATTTTACCATCAGTATTATACGATCCAGCCGAAGTGCTATGGCTTTATCCAATATGCCCGTGTTTCATAGTTCGTAAGTTTATTTAATTTTTATTTTAAACTGTGATAAAGTTTTCTGATCAATTTACTGAAACTAATTCTTATAGCATTCATCGGACGGGTTTTACTCGTGATGATTTTATGACCACGCCCAAAATGCCCACCTATCTTGTGGCTTTCATTGTTTCAAATTTAGTCAAGTCACATTATTCAGACGTTGATGCCAGTCTGGTGCCACGCGTTGAGATTTGGACAAGACCGGAAAATAAAGATATGACGAAGTACGCCTACTATTTGGTACGAAAATTTTTACCCTTTTTTGAGGGTTATTTCGGCATTGAAAATCGTTTACCGAAAATCGATTTAGTGTCAATACCAGACTTTGGCTTTGGGGCCATGGAAAATTGGGGTCTTATTACTTTTAGGTGAGAAACAATGCCGGGAAGAGTGTTCAAGCTAATTAATGCATTTTTATATATAATAGAGATTCTGCCTTGTTGGTGCCTGAGGATTTAGAGAAAGCATCATCATCCGAACATATGGAATATGTTGCTCAAATTGTTGCTCACGAACTGGCCCATCAATGGTTTGGTAATTTGGTAACGCCCAAATGGTGGGATGATCTTTGGTTAAAGGAAGGTTTCGCCTGTTACATGAGCTATTTGGCTGTGAATTATGTTCGCCCTGAATATGAAATTATGGACAATTTTGCCGTTTTCGAATTTAAAGAGTCCATGCAACACGATTCAGACAATAGTTCGCACGCTATAGCGTTCGAAGTGAAATCTACCAACGACATACGAAGAATATTTGATCCGATTACCTATTCGAAGAGCACGATTCTGCTGCGTATGCTGAATTCTATTGTCGGCAATGAGGCATTTCGAGATGCCACCCAGGACTTATTAAAGTCTCTATCATATGAAAATGCTGATCGTGATGACTTGTGGGAATATATGACTAAACATGGTCATTTCAAGAAGACCTTACCCGAAGATATGACCATTAAAATGATTATGGATACATGGATTTCGAAGCCTGGCTATCCAGTTGTGACGGTAGAGCGGCGAGATATTGATTTAATTCTTACACAAGAACGATTCATGTTACCTTCGAAGAATATATCCGATAACAGTAAATGGATTATTCCGATCACTTATGAAACAGATGAATTGCATAAAGGTGACAACATTCCAACGCATTGGTTGATGGATAATGGCCATGAATTGATAATAAATGATGTGTTTACATCAGACAATAACTCTGAAAATGTCGTCTACTTGAATTTGAATCGTCAAGCTTATTATCGAGTCAATTATGATATGATGTCTTGGTTGGCTTTGAAAAAGAAATTCACGACACTACCTCGCATAACCAGAGCTCAGCTGATGGATGATGCCCTGCATTTGGCTCAAGCCGAATATCTCACATATGATTTTCCCTTGACGTTCCTATTGGAACTTTATACCGCCACCGATGATGAATTTTTGTGGTCAGCTGCTCAGAAGGGCTTGAAATACCTAATAAACATGTTAAGCAGGGAACCAGCCTACGAGACATTTAGAGTAAAAAATTAAAATTTTTAACTTTATTTTTATTACTTTTTTTAAATATTTTATATAATTTTTTTTTAGGCTTTTATGAAATTTATTGTTCGACCGGCTTATGATCGCTATGGCTTAGAAGAGCCAGATAACGAATCCCATATACAATTGCAGCATAGAGCTTTAGTAGCACGCTTGGCTTGTAAATTTAAATACGATCGTTGCTTTAATGCTGCGCATACTAAATACCGCCTGTGGATGGCCAATCCAAAGGACAAATTGTAAGTTTGTTATTGATTTTGCAAATTCAATTCAATAAAGAATTTTTATATATTTTTTGGTTTTTGGCAGTATTACACCAAACATGAAACCTATAATATACTGTACAGCGTTAGCTGAAGGCTCCTTCCAAGAATGGTATTTTGCTTATAAACAATATAAACGTACCACAAGTGCTTCGGAGAAAGAACAAATCTTATCATCATTAGGTTGCACCACCAAACCATGGCTTTTATCCAAGTGAGTAAATATATTTCTCTTTTCAATAATATAACACGTGGGCGTGCCTGGTAGCCACGTAATATATTTTATATGAATTTTAACTAAGAATTCAGATTCTAAGCCAAATAAAATTTTTAATTAACTTTAAAGCTCCATTTTTCTTTTTGCTAATAGAGATATTTTTGTATATTGTGGGCGTAGCTTTGTCAAATTTTGACCAATTTATAAAGCACCCTGCTGTACATTAAGTAAAAATATTTGTACAAAACCTTAGCTCACGGACATACTAACGGAAATTTACTAATTAATTAAGATTTTGATGCTGGTATTGCAAAAGAAAAAAAAAAACTTAGTATACACCCTACCTTGTGAAGATTTAAAAAAAAAGGTTTAAAAAAAAATATTAAAAAAATACTGCGATTGTCGAAGGTTCTACCGAGATTTGAACTCGGATCGCTGGATTCAAAGTCCAGAGTGCTAACCATTACACCATAGAACCCCACGATTGGATAACGGTCAATTATATTTTTCAACATATATCATTTAAGTTGATATAAACCACATTTTATTTTAAGCGAAATTTTTTATATGCACAAAATCAGTAAAACTTAACCTCCTCTTCCACCATAATGGTCTTTCACGAAGTGACTTTTTGACAATTCTTTTCTTTTACGATGCAGGGTATTAAATGGTCGCGCTTGACCTACTGAATATTTTTACTTGTTTTTTATACTTTTAGATATTTGAATATGACCATTAATCCTACATCCGGTATTTTAAAACAAGATGGTACCCGAGCATTTAAAGCCGTTGCTGAGAACCCCATTGGTTTCGAAATAGCTCTGGACTTTTTACAAACAAACATTAAAGAGATATCTGAATAGTAAGTTTTTAAAAATATTTACCTTAGGTTGCACATCGCTAACAGTTCATTTTCATTTATTCCAGTTACGGTGATGGATTCTCTACATTAAATTCAATGATTAAATCAATTACCACCTTTATGAATAAAGATTACCATAGAGAACAACTGGAACTGTTTAGAGGAAAAGCACAAAAATTAGGCCTTAAATCAGTTGTCACCGCCATCGAATTGGCCATAGTGCAAGTGAATAATAATATTTTTTGGCGTCAACGTTCATATTTCAGTTTGAAAGGTTTCCTGGAAGACATAGTCAGTGAATTCCAAATTAATGTGTTTTAATTTCCATTTCAACATATTTTTCATGCATAAAAAGTTATGATTTTTCTAGAATAATAATCAGAAAGTTTGCACCAATTACTGAACTAAAGAACTGCAAGCCAAGTGATATAATTTTAAAATATATATATTCCTTTTTTTTTTTTTTTTTTTTTTTTGTTAAACGATTTTCTCTTAAAAAAAGTATTCAGCTGTAGAGCTATAGTTTTAAACAAATCTAATGCAGTTAAGTTTTATTATGTAACATTTATTTCTTAATTTATTAATTTTAAAATAATAAATAACGAATCGATAGGATTTTTAAGCAGATATAATTGCATTATCATATATATACAACACAATTTATATCTAAATTGAATGCTTTAAGGGCTGTACAGAATACTTGCATCGTGTATGAAAAAAAAAATGAAAAATACAAACAAAACATCGTATGCGATAACACATTAACGGAATGCAACAGTTAAAACATTGGGCACATCTCTATGCTAACACTTGATGCGATCATTCTGTAGCCATTTAACAGTTTCGTTTACATATTGTTCCTAAAGTCAAAACTAAACTTTAATTATAAGATTTTAAGTAACGGAAACACGAATACAATGTATAACGAATTAACTTCTATTCGAGAATAAACAAATTAACATAAAAATTAAATAATAAACTAAAACCCATAGATGTAGCCATAAAATGCCATAAAGCATAAACGAAAACGAAGAATTTATCGAAAAGCAACCAAAAAATCACACACACCAACACAACCTAATACATATTGAATACAAAACTGCCCTCCCTTTCAATTACAAAACGTAAACAAACTTAAAACGGAAGGAGATAAAAAAGCATTTTCTTGTAAATAGGTATATAAAGAACAAAAAATAACAACAACAATAACAACAATATTTTTAAAAATCAACAAAATGTTGAAGCAAAAAAAAATTGCTTTTAAAACTCATGTCAAATCAAAGCTTTTTCTTAAAGAAATCAGTCCTACAGAAATTATAAATTGTCCATAGCCTACATCACTTGTGCTACATGGTAAATGTTCATAATTTGAGAAAAACCATCAAATGAGAAGTAAAATGTTATATTACGAATACCAATCTGTCTTTACATCCACCCGTCTGCTTATATAGCCAGCAATTACATATTTTAGATAAGAACAAGTAATATAACTAAACTTTGTATAAAGGAGAAATCTTAAAAATAATCTTTTTACAAATAAGGGGGCGTGGCAGGTAACTAATATAGTCCCTTAGTGTTTTAGCTTCCTTAAAAAAAAGATCGGCGCTCAGAAGTTGTTTCTTATAAATACACATGCACCGTTCCGATCTTAAAACAATAGAGTTTTACATGTTAGATCCTAAACTGAAATGTTTTTTGAAAATTAAGAGCGTGTCTATCATCCGATCATGCCTATTTTTGAAAAACCCGATGAATGCTATGCGTACCAAGTTTCATTTTCAAAAGATTAGATGATATATAAATTTTTGGAAATTGTGGGCTTGGCACTTAATTTTGCTCAATTTAAATGACACATACATAGATGAATAAGAAGGCGATTACATGGACGGACATTTCTATATTATTTCCAAATGCATTTTCAGATATTGTCAAACTTTGTTTTTTGTACTTCACGAGAAAGTCATTTGTGCTTCTTTTATGAGAGAATCACATAAAAGAGTTATTTGTATTTTATGAGAAGTATTTCACTCATGAGACATTATATGAATCTCATAAGAGAATCACTTGTACTTCAAAAGATAGTCATTTGTACAGCATTTATGAGAAAGTCATTCGTTCTTTACAAGAAAATTCTTTTCATCATTAGAAAATCATTTATAATTTAAAAATAATCATTTACATAATGTTACCATATATTATTATTATATTTTTGAAGAACATATATAATTATTGATAAAGTTCAAATGACTCTCTCATGAAGGTTAAATGACGTAAAGTACTCTCGAAAATGTAAATCAATTTTAATGGTAACACGAATATATATCGCCTGGAAGGTCTCTGAGGTCCATTCCTGGGTATTGCATCAAACTTACTATGTTATCTTCCGATCTTATAAATATAATCGTGTCTCCAATGGAAAAAATAGCAACAAGTGCTGTAGGCAACTAGAGTCGGACTTGACCGATTGTAACATTCTTTTTACAATCAAAACAATACAGCGTGATATTGCCAAGGGTGGTGAGGAGAAGCAGAAAAGAGCAGCAGAAATACCAGATTTTAACAAAGGCAGCCTTATACCGCAAATGAGTGTCTTTTGTGATTATAGATAACCGATTAAGCCGATCTATAGTTATCTTAAATTTAAAAAAAAAATTTGATAATGAAGCATAAAGTAGAGTGAAAGACTACAAGCGATTAAAAAATTTTAATTGCACATATATTGAGATAAAATTTTTTTGAATAAATTGCGTAACCATCGCATGCTTTATATACATACTTACACAATTTTATACACAATAAATATTTTCTAATTTTATGTCACATATATTATTTTTTTTATTTGTAAGTGTGTGTGTATGTGTGTGTTATGATTTTTAGCATTTAAGCACCATTTGTATTTCTATTCATTTTATTTACATATCTGTGTGCTCTAATACTGTGTTTAGTATTAAGTTCAACACTAATTATAGAGAAATTCGTCCCAACTATTATGATACAATATTATAATAATAATAATAATAATAATAAAACTTGATACTTTTTAGGTAAAGTATGCGTTATTTTAAAGTTGAAAATTCAATAAAGATAAAATGTACTCCATTAATGTGTGTGTGTGTGTTTTATTTATCTTTTTTTTAGTAATAATGACCCCGATAATTTTAAGAAGAAGAAGACAGTTTCAATTTACTCTCATTTAAAATGTACCTTTAGTACATACAACGCACAGGCAAGAAAAGAGTCACATTTAATGTTTGCCTCTTTTCTTACCTGTGTGAGTTATGTGTATATAATTTAGCATATTTATTATTTAGATAAACACACACAAACGAATTGCTTTGAAATTAGTACAAGTAAGTTGTCTGAATTCTTAAATTTTAAGCGCCCGGCTAGCTCAGTCGGTAGAGCATGAGACTCTTAATCTCAGGGTCGTGGGTTCGAGCCCCACGTTGGGCGATTAACTTTTTCAAAACTGTACGCGAAATCTTATGTGTATGTCAACTAGAAAAATATTCAATTCAGATAACAAGGAAAACAAAGATGATTTGTACGACCAAGGGTTAACAGTTTTCATAAAAATTCTAATACTTTTAGATTAAATAAAAACGGTACATAATGATATTGACCTTGAACTTTTAACTCAATAATTTTTGATTGCGGAGTTTTTTTTTTAATTTCATTCTATAACGTCAGTAACGATTTGCCATCTCTTCAAAATGCGCCAAATTAGTAGATTGCACGGCATTTACAGGAATTGGGAATCTCTAGACTAAATAAAATAAAAAAATGGGTTGTGGCAGTCTCTATCAATATATTGCAAGAAAGGGCAATGCTATGGCATTTCTAGAGCAGAGTCAATTATATATTGAAGTCATTTTGATTATAACCACACCTACATTTCGCCACCAATGTAGATGAAATTAACCATAAATATTGACTTTTCGATCTAAAAACAAATGTATAAAATTCATTTTGAATAATTGGTACGCTAAACATACCCAGAGTTGAATAAAGGTAACCCTTGGAGATCTAATTTGATTGATTGTTTAATCGTTATAATTAATTATCAAAAAATTTAAAAATCGTAATTGTCAAGACAAGATAAAATATTTATTATATTTATAAACGTAAAATGGAGAAGAAGAAAACATTGCTGGAACGTTTCGAGATTCCCATTCATCATTTAGATTTTGAGTATATAAATAAATGCGAAAACGGGCGCGAAGTGGAAAAAATTGTGCAAATATTGCGATCGGGTGAAGAGGGCTATTTCCCAGATCTAACTAAGTGTGCGGAAGATAAATTGAAAGAACTCAAACCGAACAGTCGTTTGTTTCGCTTCGAAGAACGTGTTTTAAGTCGTGAAGCATTGCCATCAAATGAATGGAAACCGATTTATGTGAATATTGCCCAATATTAAAATATATAAATTTTGTACAAAATTTTCATTTCTCCAAAAAAAAAAAAAAGGATTGGAACCGTGATATCAAAAGCAAGGATTCATTATTACAAAACCTTTCGGAAAATGTAAATGATGAAGAAATGCCACCAGTACGAGAATTTGGTAAAATAGGCAAAAATAATGAAAATGAAAACAGGAAAGTGGCCAAGGAAAAAGAGAACAATTCGAAAAAATGTGAACGTATCGGTTCAACGGATTATAACAAATGGGACAAATTTGATGTAGATGCAGAATTATTGCGCTTAGAATTGAACGAAGAGCGGGCCGAAGAAGAAGTTGAAATTCAAAATCGGATTAATATGAAGAAATGTAAGCCGCCACCAAAACCACCCAAGATAAGTGAACTTGTTCAGCAAATTGATAAAGAGAAGGAGAAATTGGAAAAATTGACCGATTTTGAAAAGGAAAAATTATCCGAAGAGTATGTATTTAATTGTAGACGTTTCAATACCAAAACTTCTTCATTTTACAGATATCGTTTACATGGCAATGATTACTTTCGTGCCAAAGAGTTTGACAGTGCTTTAACAGAGTATACTAAAGCTATACAGATTTACCCTGAAAAGGCAGCATTGGCTTACAACAATCGGGCCTTAACTTGTAATAATCGAATCGTTTTCTTAAAGCCATCTTGTTTAATGCAAAAGTTTTCCAGATATTAAACTAAAAAAGTACTACGAGTCTATAAAGGATAGCGAAGAATGCTTGAAACTGGACCCGAATAATATTAAAGCTCGCTTAAGACTTGCTGAAGCCAACTATTCCAATGGGCAACGGCGAGAGGTTAGAATTATGCAACAACAAAAAAATTATCCATTTTAATGTTAAATTCTTCTCTGTGCCTAGTCATACAATTTGTATCTAAAAGTTTTGGAGCTGGATCCTGAAAATGCAATCGCTCTAAAAGCTACCAAACAGTTGCGGGAAATCTATCAAGATATACCGCCACCTAATGCTACCCGTCTTACCATACAAGAAAACTCGAGCAATAAAGAAACTAAAGAAATGGCAGCGGATGATACAAATATAAATAAATCAGTTGTATCGAAGAAGGAAAAGAAGGAAGAACCAAAACCTAAAACCAAACCCATTGATTACGACTTTGCCGAATTAATAAAACCAAATCATATTGTAAAGAATAGAATGCTAAAGGCAGCTGAAGACTTTGGCAAATTGCAAGCAAAGGCTCAGAACGATAAAGCCAATCCGGAACCCAAAGACCATGAATTGCTTTTGCCCTTCAACTACAATTCCAGCAAAATAGGTAAAACTCTTATTCAAGAAATCCCTTAAAATATTCTTTAAATCTATCTAAAGAATAAAAAAATAAATAATTGTTTTGATAGAAAAGAAAAAATACTTTATTGCGCTAATACTTTGCTCAAGAAACGGCCAACTAACAGAAAAAGGCGCTGTTCAAATTGGGCCTTCTGTTCATTGGTACATTTCACTTGATCACCCTGTAAACGATTCACCACAATGACACACATTGCTCCCGCTTTAATACCCACATGACGAGCCAACGATGAAAACATTGTTGCTTCCATTTCAATGTTGACAATACTTTTTGCGCGACATTGCTCCAAAAATACCGCCTTTTCTTCTTCACCATATTCACAACTAGCACCATCTAAACGTCCTTGACCTTCGATTAATATTAACAACAAGTACTACATTGTCTATGTACAGATTGGATAGCAATCTATTTACCTTCGTAAAAGCAATCGGCAGCCAAAGTATTTCCAAGTATAATTTCAAAATTGTCGAGAGGTTCGGAACAAGCCATTAAGTTTTTGTAAACTATTTCACTAAATATGGCCGGTCTTGTGATCCGTTTACCCAAAATTGCCTGAACAGAGAAAAAACCAAGTAAAAAAATCACTTAAAAGGGTTAAAAAACTCTAAAAAATTTATGCTTGATCAACAAATTTTTCTGAATTTTGTAAAAGAGATCTTTTTTTATGATATAACGGAAAATGTTTTGGAAAAAAGGATCAACTAGGTTTAAATTTATCACAGTTTAAGGAAGGACGTTATTAAATTAATTCAGAATATGATTCGTAATCAATAAATTTAATAGTAGACAAGTCTAACCTTCAGGTGGAGAGTTACAAATATTCACAAAAACTAATATTTAGCAACAAAAAATACTCACAATTTCATGTTCATTCCTTAATAAGCCATTAAAGGCATTTTTAGTAATGACTATGGTACCAGGTGTAAGTCCCAGGCCGCCGCTTGTACCCAAACGCAAAAATATGGGATCAGTACATTTGGCATATTTAACCAATTTGAAAAGTTCATGCAACAACACACTCATGGAGTTCATACCAATACCGTGCGAACAACACAAAACCGGACCCACCTACATTAATCGTGTTAGTTACATAACATATACTTTCTTATTGATTCCATTCTTACCTTGAACATGGCATAACGATGACCAGACTCAGCCAGATCGACTAAATCCTCTTTATGTTCTAATCTTAAGAGTTTCATTAAATATTTAGCTAAAGCCAACATGCGTGATTTGGTGCCACCCAAGCAGACAATCTATTAAAATGTAAATTAATTGAAATTATAATAATAATAATTTTATTAAAAAAATGAATTCACCTTAATATCACCAAACTGTTGCTGCACTTCGACTGTATCCCTTACATTTGGAATATTTAAATTTAAATGATATAAATAATCGGAGGACATGTGTTGTAGTTGCGGATTTCTCAAATTGACGGTCATAATGGCACAGTCCAATTTGTAATTCTGATTCGTAAAGTATACAAAAAAATGCATATTTTATGCAATTAATTTAATTTAACTTCTAATAATTTATAAAATGCGTTGACTGTTGATATCTATTTACCCCGGATAAAATTAGTCACAGTCACAAAAAGAATTATCAAACCTTTCAATTTAACGACTATATAACGGAACTGCGGAGATTGGTCTTGGACTTAGATCACAGCTTTCTACACAAAAGGCACATAATTCCTTGAAGTATTATCTCATAAAAAAAACATGAGTATTATGTAAAAAATCCTAGACTTTCTATTTCCTACCACATTTTATGCGAATGGATAGCCAATTGCAATAATCAGGCATTGATGCCTGGAGCCTAGAAGAGCGGAGAGACTATAAAATCCTCTAGTGTAGATAGCTTGGACAATAAATTTTTTTTAGATCGCACTGTGGTTCTCCCACCTTTAATAATAATACAGCTCAAGTTCGGGCATTAGTAATACCTCAGTAGAAAACTTCTTTTGTTCTCTAAGGTATCAAGTGACTGTCCGCAAAAATTCAATACGATTGATTAAGAAATATAGGAAAAATTAAGGAAAACATCAAAATATATGAGGGAACATAGCACTTTGTCAAAATGTTTTCAATGTTCAAAAAGGAGACTTTGGAGATCTGTAAAAGTTATATATTTTACATAGGCATCAAATTTTTAGTTGATCTCACTGTCCGTCCGTCCGGTGTTTATGTTCTGATCACTCTTCTGGCCATCAAAATTGACATATAAATTCCAAACTTGGCTGAAGTGCTTTTTGAATTCATACGCTAGTTTGTTTTAAAATTAAGCAAAAGTGACACGCCCACTATGCAACAAAAACTAAAAACAAAGCATTTTTTTAAATTAAATTTTCCATTTTACTTTAAAAGAACTGAAGAGACATTGACATATATACTCCTCGGAATGCTTTCGTACATCAAAGATGGGTATTAAAAATTTGATTTCAGGCAAAGATAGTTTTAGATCACTTTAGAAACTATTTTGTTTGAAGACTATCTCTTTATCAAAGTTAGCCGAAGCTCGCACTCTCACCAATCTCTTTGCGGTATTTCGTAAAACTTTATTCTAGACTATATAAATACAACTCGGTCACTTTCACTTTTTATCATAATATTCATCTCAATTAAAAATTAATGATGATATGTTTAAGAGTAAAAGTTAAATTATCTTTTTGGATTGTTAATTTAGGCTGGGATCCAAGCTCAAGTTTTATACATCTGGCTGCAGTTTTTTAATTTATTGAACTCTTTGTTATGTTATTACAATTATTATTTATCTAAATTGCAATACAATGCAGCATTATGGAACTACGTTACATAGGTTAAGCACCTTCTTATTTAATTGAAACTAGTTTACAAGATTTGTCAGTCTTGCTGCCACTATCTATAAATGTATATATAAAATGTAACTTATAAAGTCAGCGCTTGGAAGCTAGGTAGCATACTGCGCTATAATTATTTGCTAAAATATTTTCGCCCCCAATGTAATAAATTTGAATTAATTTTTAGCAATAACAGATAAGCATAAAACATTATCAATAAATCTAATTAATAAGGTTTTGCACTAAATATACATATATATCTTATCGCAATTCATATTTTGTATTTTTAACAGTACCCCTGCAACACGGTAGATATGAATCAGTGTTGAACGAGTCAAATTCATGAATTATTCACAGCCCCAGTTCACTTGTTCTATTTAAAAAAAAAATACAGACAGACATAATTGAATCGATAGTATAGTTTAGGAGTTACAAACATCCGCACAATTGTGCCACGGTGCAGGCATAATAACTTTCTTTAATAAGCAGGCTTAAAACACTATACACACACTATGGCCGTTGAATAATTTCTATTTGAATTGAATTACATTCAATGAAACTGTTTATTAAACGTTGCAAAGAAAAAATGTAATTTAAATGAAAATTTGCTGTAACTTCAAACTCCAAATGAAAACTGTTACATGTAGTCAGAGAATAAACAGAGCACTGAAACTGCACTATTATAATATCTAATCTTGTCAAGTCTTAATATTACTATGGCTGCTAAAAGAAAGCTATAAACAACATTAATCAAATCTCCAATATCCTCTACATTTATTTAGATATTTTTCATGATGTTTAAGTAAGAACAGTGACTTTACTTTTAAGCGTTGCTATCGTAATGCCGAATTTATTATATCTCCTACACTAATGTAGGATATCATTTTATGCTTAGAGCTTTCCCTGAACTTTCTTAAAGCAATAGTTAACGTTATCCACTGTAATTCATATAGAAAAAGAGAAAAGATTGATAATGAAGAACTAAACAGAACGCACGCATTTAATTAGTAGAGATTTTTCCAATAAGACGCATTATACCGTTATGAAAGGTATTAAATATTGTACTCCGATATACAGTAAATACACTTCCCGGGACTATTCTCTTCATTGTAGGAAGCGGAGGGAACAATTAAAGTTAAAACAAAACTTTTTAAATACTATATATGTCGTATAGGGACAGTTATGGTACAGAGTCTCATATGTTTAGTAGCTTGCAAAGACCTTATGATCACAGCAAATACGAAATTTACCGGACAGCGGAAATTTGCAAGCCCCATGTTTATAATATGTGTCCTTTTCACAGCGAACCGGGTTATTTTCATGCATCATCTTACACTAAGCATTCTTACAATGAAATTGTCCAAAATAATAAACGCATATGAATCAAATAAATGCCTAGAACGTCTTGAAAGAAATTCAACAAAGAAATTCAACTTATGACCCTGATGAAGAATTGAAAGTGGTCTCTTGAAGAAGGAGAAAATACTTAAATTGAACGAAGTCTACGCAATCTACGAAATCTATCAATATCTAATAATTCGAAACCTATTTACAGGACCCTGCTTTATAGGCTGTATGGTCAGCAGATATGAGGGTCCCTGAAATAACTTCTGTAGAAGCTGTAAAGATGAGTGAGGGGTTGAAATTGAAATTAAACAAAGTCCTAAGTCATCCTAAGTCATCCAACGTCAATGGAGATTTCATAGGCAAGCATGGTGGGACAATTCAACCTCATGTAAATCGTTTTAGAGTTAAAATCTTTGTACAAGAATGTACGAAGCAAATGTATACAGTTTGATTTCACCTTTAAATTTCCGACCAGCAACAAAAATTAAACCTTTCAAGAAACTCTCCTAATCTCTTCGCTTTCATTTAAAAACATTTCTTTCGAATTCATTTTCAATTATATAATTAGTATTTTTGAAAAAAAAATCAACACATTTATTAAAAATATTATGAATTTGTGTTACAGGTTTTTTTCATTTCATTTCATGCGTGTTAACAATACTATATAATGCCGGTTATTATGGTTTTTATTTATATATTATATAACTTTAAATCTGGTCGATTTGCATTCTATTTTTATATGGATATATTATATATATATTTATATGTATAATTATGTATAAAGTTGAAATATTTTGTATAACTGTTGTATTTAGCTAAATGAAAACCAAAGTCAAACAGCAAGAACAATAAAATCCAATAAATCGTTATTTATGATATTATTACAGGTATATGGTTTATATATGTATATATGTTTATATGTATATTATGTTAACAGTTTAAAGGTAATTTCTCTTCAATTCGATTCAATTACTTATTCTTCACTTTATAATTATTTTCTTTTTTAAAATTTAAGTTTAGGGGCCTTGTCCAGAATTTAATTAAAAATTTGAAACATCGGAATTTTATTAAATGAGGTTATGTTTGCACATTTATATAAAAAATTAATCGTCATTTGGCTTAAAAATCAAACTTAAAACTAAAAACCGATAAAATGTAGTTAAATAAAGTCATATACAAGATCGGGACAAAATAATGAACACCTGACATGTATACAATATTTATTTATTTATTAATAAAGTGTTGGGCAACCCTCTGCTTTTAGAACAGCAGAATAGATTCGTAGGATGTCTGAATAGTTCTGCTGTCACTTTTGCCGCGGAAGTTTTATGGTGTCTGGCCACAATTCTTTTTAATGTTCGTCGGTCTCTGTCAGTTAATTTCGAGTTTTGCTCACTACTCCTCTTCGCCAATGTTGTTTTGCCATGTTTTGTGTATGCTGTCATTACCGTGGATACTGTCGCTCGTGAAACGTTAAACAATTCAACTGTTTTCGTCACAGACATTTCCCCTAACCGACCATCAGTTGGTGCCTTTTCGTAGTCTGAGAGATCACACACTTCACCGATCGCTACTGAAATGTAACCTACAAAAATTGGCCCGTAAACTTTGCAATACGTACGCGTCGCATCTAAAGATAGATCATATTGCATGGTGTTCTCATTATTTTGTTCATCCCCAGTATGTCCGCTTCACCTTTGGTTTATAAAGTTTTTGAAACCTTCCACTCGAATTATGCAACTGGAATGTTTTATTCAATATTTATCGTTATCATGTAAGTGAAGTTTATGTCTGTGGGGTATAAGTAATAGTTAACTTTAACCAATTATCCACTAAATAATTCTTAATATTTTTATTTGTTTAATACAATTTTTAAACTTATTTTTGACTTATTTTGTAAAAATCGTTGTGAAAAAGGAAACCCATTACGATTATTTAATTAAAGCCTCTAAATATTTATTATACCCTACACCACTGCGTAAATAAAGTTTTGTAACTCATAAACAGCAAATGCCACACCCATCATTAATTATACCAATCGATTTAAAATCAAAATTTTATCCAGATTGACTTAGAATCAAAATCTGAATATATCTATAACCAGTATAAGTCCGTCTGTATGTCCTTGTAAGTTTGTACGGTTTTGACGACAGTTTTCAAAAGATAGGTCACAATAGGACTCAGTAATGTCTCCCGTTTACCGAAACAACCTGCAACTAATTGTAGCATAATTTGGGGATTTAAATGCTGTAGGATATAAAATGGTCGGACTTGTCCGAATATTTCTGTTTGTAGCTTCTTCTTTAGATCTACGGAAAAAAGTATTGTAGTAATGATGAAATGAATTAATTTTTAATATTTTCTATATTAATCACAATATTAAGCAACTTGAACATCTTAATGTATAATTTTATATAATATATATCGTTCTTCTTCTTTTCTTTTCACTAATTATAATTATGCATACAAATAATTCACATTTAAATGCCTCTTTTTCATATGTTTTTGTTGTTGTTGTTGTTGGGTTAATTTTGTTTTTTTTTTGTTTTTCTTTGGAATCATTTGAAATAAATATTTTAATGAAAATCTTTATGCAAGCGTGCAAAAAGTTTTGTACCTTTTTAGTATGTTGCCTTAAAAAATTATAATTTATATGGATTTAGCGTGAATGTGAAAATGTTTATATTTTATATAGTATGCGAGTAATAACGGAGGCTTACACAAATCCTTTATAGCCATCAATATTAAAATAAAATATATTCACCGACTAGATTTTTACTTATCACTTGTTATACCCACCACCGTGAAGGTCAGAAAGAAGCATCAAACACTTTTAAATAATCTTCATAGGCAAAATATGTATATACGATATATGCGATGTACATATCGCATGCGATAAAACTTAAGTAAACTTCTGTTATTGATTAAAAAAAATATTACATGACTCGTTTTTGAGAGAGATTCTTAAGTTTACTATATCGCAATACATCGCAATATATCGCATGCGATATAGATAACTGTCGTTCAGATCTCTCACTATGAAAAACTTTTTTGATTGATTACTTTCTAAAATATAAACAGTAGACGTATTGTACATGAATCAAAAATTTTATAATAATTTTAAACAATTTTTTTTTTGTAATAGATTTAAAAAAAATTTGCCAAATATTTTAGAATTCTTTAAATATATCTTTACTTACTATTTAACTCACTACGTAATCAACTAGAAATCGTTTTGGGCTGTAAAGTAGATCCACTGAATCGACATGTCTGTCTGTCCGTTGAGGGTAATCATTCTCTCGATTATAAAACTTGAATTATCCATTTTAAATTTAACAAAAGTTTACACTTGGTTAAATTTAGCAAAAGACACGCCCACAAAGTAACGAAAACTCTTTCTAACTTGTAAAATTTGATTTATCAATTATTTCAATATTGACAAAAGTGTTGGAAAGTTGGGTATTGTTCAAAGGACACGCTCTCTAAGTAAACTAACACTTAAAAAAAACAATTTTTTTTAATTTTATTATTTTTTCAATTACTTGTAAACTGAAAAAGATATAGGATTTAAAATTGAAACATAAACACTTCAAAAGGTTTTATTTTAACTTTTTTTTGTTGTCAAAAATGGAGACGATCATTCATTTATCATAAATAAAACAAATGAAAAATCATTAAATTTAGCCTAAATATGAGTATAATGCCATTAATGTTACTATAGTCAAAAAAAATTGGGGGTCCTAGATACAATGTTTATAATCGAACTAAATTATCTTATTAAAATATAATAAAGATTTTATTCTCCAATCTTTAAAACTTATTCGAACTACCCAAGAACCAACAAATAAATAAAGAAAAAATGTGCTCCTAGGCGCTCTCATCAAATGTTTTGATGAGCGTCCGAATGTAAGACCTAAGACCGTGACTTATAATTTAGCATAATTTAGCCAAGATGGTGGGTAACATACCTTGATTGTTGTTGACTTTTAAACAATTAATCCATTACAATATAATTTCTATAACGAAGAATACCTTTTGCAAAATATAAAATATTTTATCTCCTGACTCCCTTGCATTTAGGCTTGGAATGCAACAGCATTAGTTTCTAAATTTTTGTTATTATGAAGTAATTGTTGCTGAATGTGTGCGTTATATATAGTAAATAATGAAAGTGATTTTCTCATATCTATATAAGTAATACCGTCATTTAAGGTAAACTGACATAAAGGAAAAACAAACAAACAAAAAAAAGATAGTTGAAGCCCTTAAAGAATGTTCTTATGCGTGCTATATGGAATGATTGAGAGAAGGTTTACTCAATAGCTTGCGATTCCTGTTGAACTAATTTAAAACGTCGTGGTGACTTAATAGAGCCCTGATTACCAAATAACGTTTTTAATTGGCCTTTTTGTGCCAACACTTTGCGTATATAGCGTGAGATTAAAGTTTGAGGACGTTGCTGCCATTCGTTCATCACTTCTTTGGGTGCATTGACCTGAAATAGAAACAAAAAATAATAAATAACACGTGAAAATATTATAGTCGGTAAAGCCCGACCAATTTAATATCTTACATCACTTAACTCCACAAATTATGGTACAATTAGTTTAGTTGTATCAGTAAACGCGGGGCATTGTCATTTAAGTCTAATCGTAAAAAATTTACTTAAATGAAAAGTGGTTCTAAAAATGGTCGGATCAGGTTGAAATTTGGCACTATTTATTATTAAGCTAATTAACTCTTCTTTACCAAATTTTATTAAAAAAATACTAAGAGTTACGATTTTTTGTCATATAAAGACAATGGAATCTTATATGGGAAGTGGTTCTAAAAATAGCCCGATTCGCTTCATTCTCAGTATGATTTTTTCTACGGCCAATATATGTCTTTATACCAAATTTCATTGAAATATCTTAAAAACTGGGGCCAAAACCAAGCCAACATATTTACATGGACAGACAGATGGTTATGATTACATCGATTTTGATTTTAAATCGATGGTATTAAAAGTGTTTTAAATATCCTCAAAGTGAAGGGTATAAAAAGTCATCGTCTTACCTGATCACCATTAAGGCGATTCAGTATGGACACACAAACCACAGCTGCCTTTATGCCAGCATGATAGGTGAGGGCGGCAAAAATAGTGCTCTCCATTTCAATGTTGACGACACCATTCTCATGCAATGTTTCCAAGTACGCCATTTTATCAGCTTCCGAAAATTCACAAAAAGCTCCATCTAAACGTCCCTGTCCTATAAAAATTAAACAAAATCCCAAAACATTTCACAAAATACTTAAAAAATAAAAACTTGTTTAAATACCTTCATAAAAATCATTTGTACACAAAGTGTTGCCAATAATGGTATCATAGGGATCATCGGCACTCGCCAAGGATTTCAATTCACGAGCTAACTTTTTATCTAATTTGGCCGGTCGATGTATGACTTTACCCAAAATTGTCTAAAATTTAAAGCAAATTAATCACACAGCCAACCAAGAGAACTGTGGTACACATACAAACTCATGAGAATTTCTTAATTGGCCGTCCAATGCATCCTCGGTAATGATGACGGTGCCACCTTCAACTCCTATACCACCACAAGTGCCAATACGTATAAATATTGGATCGTGACACTTGGCATGATACATGAGTTTAATCATCTCATGCAATAATATACTGACTGAGGGTGTTCCCATGCCGTGACTAACACAAAGCACTGGCCCAACTTTGTACATGGAGTAGCGGTACGAGTAGGCACTAATGTCCTGCAGCATAGTACCAGCTGGTAGTTTATAACCGATTTCATTCATAATAAAATGTGCAAAGTTTTCCATGCGCTTCGGTGTCCCGCCCATGCAAACAAACTGCAAAAAATACAAAAATAACAAAAAAACATGACAAATAATTAAACAATAATACGGAAAGTAAATACAAATTACAATAATTTACATATACTTGCGAGTATTACATAATGTTTGTGTATAGTCTGTCGTATAATATTTGAACTTGACCTTTTTTTTGAGCTGATAGTTAATACGTGAGCAAATAATAAAAAACAAGTGAAAATGTTATAGTCGGCAAGCCCGGTCATTTAATACCCTATATCACTTAAATTTGTTGCAATTAATTTAGTTGTTCACGAAGTATTCTAAAAAATTGGATTATATGGAAAGCCTTTCTAAAAATGGTCCAATCGAATTTAAATTTGGCACAGCCTTGTTTCTGTCTATTTTAAGTTAAAGCGTACCCTTGTACCAAATTTCAACAAAATATCTCAAAGAAAATGCGATATACACGCACACGATTACAAGGACAGACAGACGGACATGATTAAATTAATTCAGATTTTTATATTAAATCGAAATTAAGGGTAAGTGTTGACATTTAACAGTTACAAACATCTGCACAAACTTATTACAATCTTTGTGTCCGTGCGTCCGTCTGTTGTGGCATTCTCACGGACGTACATTTTGAGATATTGAGCTGAAATTTTGTATGAAGGAGACTTTTAATTTTTGCACGCTAATCTCTATTTAAAATAGAAAAAAAAAATCAGTCAAGAGCCACGCCCACAATCGACAAAAATGTACTTATCTGCCACAAAAATTTACCTATCAAGTTGAAATTTAATATAATTATTTACAAATAACTTATACATCGATGTGCCAAAAATGGGCATGGTCGGATAACAGACATGTTCACAGTTTACAAAAAACCATACTCCACGTAAAGCTACACTTGCATGCTGATACGTAATCAATACACTATTAAAGGGCGTAATCATATACACGCCACACTTACGATTGGAGATGTGAAGGGTGTTTAAAATTTAACCTAAACCATATTTAATTTTCTTACTTGTTTTTAACGGGTTTATTAATCGTACCTGTATGTAAATTTATTATCATGCCCACAGTTGCTTATTGTTTTTATTAAAAACAAACAAAAAACATATTAGTGAACACTGATCATGCACTTGGATCTCACAATTAACAAAGTTCTTTATAAGCTTAATTAAGTACGGGTTGAAATTCCCATTCATAGTAAAACCTGTTGTTTCCCTCTATAACTTCATCAAATGTTTTAACCATTCTGTTTTTTTCAAACCTTCATTAATATTAATTCTATTATAATTTTAATATAATGATAAAAATAATAATAATATTCTAATAAACAGCATTTTTATTCAAAAAAAAAAAAAGAAAAAATTACGAAATTACGTCTTTGCTTTTAATGAATAGTATTTCAACATTTTCAACATCTTATTTATATTTACCCTATAGAGTATATTAACAAAACTTCAACTACGAAAATACAAAAACATATATAAATATTAATATATTTCATTCATAAGAAGAAAACTGCTTAACCAAAAATGTTTCATTTGTTTGATAAAAGATGTTCGTCTGTGTTCAAAATTATATAATTTCAATTAATAGTTATACATAACACATAACATACTAATTCTATATAGCAGATTACATAACGTTACCCATATCCATATACTCATTCACAAATTCGAAAATTTCAAGAGACGCTTTATAAATCTTTAAATTACTCTTAATCACACGTTTATTGTTCAATTATTGTATATAACAAAAAGTCTAGCATTACAATTGAGTCACTATTCCTACTCATATAGATAACTTTTTAAGACCAGATGTATTAAGTTTCGTCAAGTGTTTGTAACCGGGGCTTTTGGAAGCGGAAGTGAAGCAAATATCTTGACACCCCAGGGTTGCTAGAGCGAAGAAAATTAAAGCTCTACATAACTCACACGCCCCTTTTTGCACAATTTAAGTTTACTGAACTAAAATAAAGCAAATTTGTCCATCAGTCTGTCTTTACTTTGGTTATTCAAAATCGAGAATTATACAAAAGAGGTCGGTCTCTACATAAAGCCCGTACATACCGCCCATTTATATCTCATTGATATAGGAACTCAATATTAATATGTGTAAACAATACTTAAAGGATCAATTTTTTTGGGTAATGGATAGATTTATGTCGCGTTGTGGGCGGGGCACTTAATGTATTTTCCTTAGTAAATAACCAGAAATGTTTGGGCAATACATCAACCTCTCAAAATTTACAACCATTACCACACAGACTTATGGACGGACATACCTAGATTGATCAGATTTTTATGTTGATTAAGAATAATAATCACTTTGTGGAATCTGTGAAGCTTTCCTTTAGAATAACAATACATACTTAGTAAACACTCCATATTATCTGGAAATAACAAAAAAAATATAAATAAAACTTTTCTTTTTCTAGTGTAGAAATCGTGAGTAATGGCTGTTTTCGTTAGGAATACATAATCTATAAATAAAACTAAAACTGTTTAAAATTTCCCTAATAGGCGAAGAAATAATCTTAAATTTAATGCACTCACCTTAACGTCGCCAAACATTTCATGTAAATCATGACTTTCACTCCCCAAAGCTAAATGATATAATATATCCTGATCCATTAGTTCAATATTGGGATTACGTAGCTTAACCGTTCCATCTGAATATCTGAAATCAAACCAATAATTCGAAATTCCTCTATAATAATAATACAATTCTTAAATTCTTCATTGATTGAATTTAAAGAAGAGAACGATAATGATTTTAAAATATTTAATAATTTAATTAAAAAAATTTTTCCCACTTATTCATAATTTCATCCATTCACTTGTTCTTGTGCAAAAAGTTTTCCGTACAACCTGAAACGGAATGCTACACTATTCAAGTTAAAATCTTAAATAAATCATAGACGATAGAATGAATGATGGATGAACGTATTGTGCTGTGGAGAGAAAGTTAATAATGGTGAAACAATTTTGTGTTATTTTTAAAACAAAAGTAATGAAAATAATTTTTTTCACCACATCAACCGCACATTAAAAAGTTACAATAAAATATTACGAAGACATAGTCAAGTTCGACTGTTCAATTTACTACACAATCTATTCTAGTAGGATTTCCATTTTAAAGATTTCATCTGTGCCTTCTAACACGTTGTTTTAAAAAGGTAAAGGTTTCTAAAAATTACTACTACTAGTGGCCACAATTGATTTTTATAGTTATTGATTAAAACTTTTATTGATTTATTTAGTAATATAACTACTTCACTAGAAACAAAGTATACGATCAAACAAAGAAATTAGTAAAAAAAGTCAATTAAGGTTACACTAAATCTTAAACACTCTTCATACCAGCTATGGGCGTGACAGATACATGATTACGCCCTCTTATGTATAAGTTTTCAGACGAGCTTTACTAGGAATACGGTTTTTTGTAAATTATGGGCATATCTATTATACACGACCACGCCCATTTTTTGTACATCAATGGAGGGGATTATCCTAGATATACATAATAAGTTTCAACTTTGTGGCAGATAAATGGATTTTTGTTGATTGTGGGCGTGGTTTTTGACTAATTTTGTTCTAAGTATAGAAACTACATTTGTCTGAACAACATTTTAGCTCTATATTTTAAGGTTTTGTACCGTAAGAGTAATTACTGGCCTGGGTTAAACAACGCAGCGCCTTCAAACTTGAAAGTTAACATTTAGATATTTAGGCACATTATTCTTTAGTCATTTTTCTGAAACAACACTCACCATCTATATATCCAATCGAATACATCTGGGGCTACCCTCGTACCTTCTCCAAAAAAAAACCATAATGATTATACAAAACAACCACTCTACGCTATCTTAACTATCAAGTTTTAATAAAAAAAAGTTTAAAGAATTACATCTATAAAATATAATTTAAACACTGTTGCAGTGTAGTTTAATGATATTAAATTGGATGGACAGACAGACTTACTTAAAATCAACCAAATGACTCTGACAATAAGCAACACCTCTCCCAAGAAACATTTCAATCAACTTATATTATTAATTTATACTTTATTAATATTAGAGACGCACAATATAAAAAAAAAAAATTACAAATTCCATTTCTTATAAACGCAATTCACTTTATGATTGTATTGATAACTGTGTATACATAATACTGGTGCAGTGTAAATAAATAAAAGTTTAAGTTCAGTTCTTAACAAAGAAAAACACTTAAAGAAATAGCGAAAATTATATCAACAAAACAAGTACAAAAAAGCTGCATTTGCTCAAACACCTAATCTTAGATACCCTACATATGGTTCAGCAATATATAGGCGTGGCATTTATACAATTACAAACACTTTTAAAGATTTTTTTCAATATTTCTTACACTCTAACCCAAATAAAAACAAATTCTAAAGATTGTGGGCGTGTCAAGGGCCATTTTTTCCACATCTATAAATGAATTCATTATAAATTATACCAAATTATTAAATGTTTTGGCTTTATTAAAACCTTATCATCCTACGTCCCTCTAAAACTTGGAAGAATCAGCCACGCCCATCTGAAAATTTTCAAACCCCAATGTTCCTTAACTTGTAAATACACAATATTTGAAATTTAAACAGTATTATTAAACAGTAATCAAGCTCAGCGGGATCCTAGGAGTACAATATCTTTAATTTTGCGACAACAGCAACTAGCATGGACATGATTCAGATTTTAAGGCTGATCAAGAATATATATATACTTGGTAAGGTTTCTCTACCCTTCCTGTAACTGTGACAAATGGAATAATAAGTTTCTTATTACCTTTTTTTATAAGGAAGATATAAAAAAATTTCAATAGAACACAAATATGATTAAATGTTTAACTTAAGCTCTCTCTCTCTCGTTTCATTTCAAATGAATTCCAAACAACATTAATGGATCTAAAAAAATATTTGTTTATATTTGAGAAGCACAGAGACACACCTCCACAAAAAACAGCTGAATTTTTTTTGTTCATGCGTGTTTATGTTTGATTTGTATACAAAAACGATGAATTCCAATTACTTGCAATTACCTTGAACTGTTAACATTACATACACTTGACATAAAACAAAAAAACAAAAAAAAAAACGTGAGCATCTATTTTTACAAACTTTTTTTTTATAAAATTTTGTAATAAAGCCAACAAATATTGTACTCTAGGAAATAAAGGTAACTGAAAAAAACTACATTTAAATGATATGTAGAACTATAAATTTGGAACGTAACAAACAATTTAACAACATTTGACTACAGCACTTAAGTAAAATCAAATTAAGAAAATTTCCAACATTTTTTAACATTCTATGAGCAGATTTTATTTTAATTAGAATCTTTTTTTAAAAAAGATCGGTGCACGAGATATGAAAACCAACTGTAATAGAAATCCCACATTATGCTTATATATCAAACCTTTAACGTCATGTTTTTTTTTGCTGTTGGCTGTTTATAACTTCTCATTTTATCTACTTGAATGTAAAGTTTTCACAAAATGTCAACCGTGAAGCAAAATATTTGCCTGTGACAGTGTGCTAAATGCACCGGAAAGAAAGCTGAATTCCCTATTTAGTAAATACGCTTATTAATGCAGAAGGTTACTCATATATCTAATATGAAGAGTATACTGAGTTAATCATTCCATTTGCAACACCCAGAAGAAGACGTCAGCATCAAAAATTAAGTAAAAAAATGTATAACACTGCGATTGGGGCATACTGAATTTAGACACACTTATCTCTTGGTTAAAAATTGTGTTCGGTAATGCCCTCTCTGTAGTATATCAAAATTCTAATGTAAGCCACTTATTAGATATCTGTGACGTTTTGCTCAAGAAATGCCCACTTTGGTCAGGAACCAGTCACACAAATTCACATATCACCCAACAAAAACAACATACTTAAATTACTTAGTTTTCTTCATAACTGTAATATAATGCATAATATAAATATTACACAAGCGAGTCGAAGGCTTGTATTCCTAGTTTGTTTAATTTTATTAATAAATAAAAAAAAATAAAAATTGAGTTGCTTAAGTATGTCCGTCTGTGTGTTTGTCTTATTCCCACTTTTCCGATCGTAAATTCTAATATTTTAGCTTAAAATTTTCTACAGAATTTTTGTGGTTTTGGTTCTAGTTACTGCCCTGTTTACATTGGGTAAAAAATGGTCAAAAGCCATCACCCGAAATCTATAAAAATCCATTTATTTGCCATAGCCCTGAACTTAAAGCTTAGAACACATATTAATAGTTATTTCATTCATCAATATGCCAAATATGGGTGTGGTCGAATAACAAATACGCCCACATTTTACAAAAAACCATACTCAACGGTATAACGGTACCTGGTAGCTTCACGTACATCAGCATAAATATCACCGTCCCCATCATCCATATCCACTAATGATTGCACAACTTTACAATGTACTGAATCAAAACTATTACAAGAATGTTGATGATTGTTCATTTCATCTAAACGTAAATCAATAACTGTTGGAGCCATTTTAAAGATATATATTTTTATTAATTTTTATACAATTTTTAACACAATTTTTTCATTAATTTATTTTTTGTTGTTGCAATAATTTAATAACCGTACTTTTGCTGAATACCTTTCGTTGTAAAATAAAAACAATAATAAAATGTTTTAAACGTGTAAGTAGATGTTTAGAATGCAACTAAAATATTTTCAAATAATACCGTAAGCTTTTATACCCAACGGACTAAGTGTACACAGAGAAGAAACCATTCAGCTCTCATGGTAATGAGTAGCAGAGAATACATACCGTACGATAGAGCAAAGTAAACAATCATTTCAAACTGTAACTATTCATATACAATAAAATCCAATTGTATGTGTTGTAAGAGTCGAAAAGAAAAGAAAATATAAATGAAATGCAGTTAAGAAAGTGAATAATGGGTTTATCTACCTACAGTGATGCATTTATTTATTTACAATATTATATTTATTATTGATTGTTTATATATTATATGAAGATCTGAAAACAGATCAATATTACATATCTCGTAAACTTTCCATAACGGTGATCTATCAATGATTATAAAATTTTAAAGTTGAGCAATTTTAAACATGCATGCAGAGAGGGATAGAGAAAGTGATGTATGCTTTTTTAATAAGCACTTTTATATATACTCGCTACCTGCCTGCTTTTTATATGTTTTTATACCCTCCTACACATAAGATGGGTGGTATACTCAGTTTGTCATTCCATTTGCCACACCCAAGAAAAGACGTTACAGACTCTACAAAGTATATATATTTTTGATCAGCATCAAAAACTGAATCGATCTAGACATATATGTCCGCGCCCATAGTTTGTATATAGAGATAGAAAGTACTTAAGAAATTTGGCTTAACACATTCTTAAATTAACACCTTTAATGTATGTTTACATAAATATTTAAACAAAGATTTAATACTTACTCATCAATTTCCTCTTCTGACAGTGAGTGACTATTAGTGGACAATAATGACATTGTTACGTTGTATGTTTTATTCTTGTTGTTGTTTTTTTTTTTTATTTATCACCAAAAATTTATTTTTTAACAAAAGTTATCTGAAAAAAACAGATAAAAATTATTTTACAAAATTTTGTATAATTTTATCGAATAAATTCTACTCTTAAAATATAGTGTTTAGGCATGTGTATGTGTATGTAATTAATGAGCATAATCTTATCTCTTTATGTTGGTTGGCACTCTTACGGTTACAAATATAATTATATGACAAGTAAAAATATTTTATGGTTTGTAAAGTACGCTACTATTAAGAATGGTAATGTAATAACGTATGTTTTGAGATTTTTCCACTTTTCTTAAATCATGAAATTTTTCTATATAGTGAATTTTTTACGAGAAATAGAGTTTTTTTGTAAATTGTGGGCGTGTCTGTTATCACACCACGCCCTTTGATAGGTGCTTCTTATGAATATGTATATTAAGTTTTTGATGCTGATCAAGAATATATATACTGTGTGACTCCTGATGTCAGAAGGGTGTTACCAACGGTTTAGTAAACTTAATGTAACCCTAATTACTATATAACTTGTTTTTCAATAAGTGCATAACAATTTTATATTTAAATAAAAACTCTGAATAATTGAGATATTTAGCTGAAATTTATTTCAGATACTGTACACATGTTACATTTAACTATGTCGCAAGCCCATTTAAAGAGATCGATTTTTTGATGAAAAAATTTGTCTAATTCCCCCTCTGCCTGTGAACGGCATGCGATAGAATGATTTGGCTTATTTTGAACTATAGCACTTACGACTGCAATATTTTCGGTGATTCGACCGGTTTGTTGTCTCACTAGCATAAGAACCTTCACAATTGTGAATATTTTTAATAGAATTTATTGACTATAGTACGCACAGAATATCTCCCTACCACAGACTCAGAATTGCTGTGGTTATTGTTAATAACTCCCAAAAGTTGCGCCTTCGTAAACTACACCATAATAAAAATTTTAACTTTGACTGATGCTTTGACATTGACAGATTATGAAAAACGTTCAAGGGTGGATTTTGTATTAAAATATAAAATTGTTATATCCTTATTGAAAACTTCTTATATCAGAAAATTTTTCACACTTTTCTTGTGATACGTATAAATTTACATATCAGCCATGTTATGTATATAGATATATAGAAGAAACATAAGTAAACATAATTTTTTGACAATCCCAAGACGGATAAGTAACTTATAAATTTTATTTGTAACAACTTTTTTCTCCTAGGCCAAGGTCATGTATGAAAACAGCATGGAAAACACCCAAAAAAATTGTATATAAGTAAAGATCAATACACACAAATGCATAGTTATACATTTTGTAGTATATTCTTGCGCATTTTTCACAACACAATGACACGTTCAAGACTGTGAATAAAAATCAATTTCATATGTGTTAAATTATTAATTATTCTAAAAGATTTATATTTTCACTTCAGACCATTTATAGGTGTGTATAACACTTCCAGTTCCGGCTGTGAAAGAGATTACCCAGGCATCATAAGACACGCAAACATTTGTGCCAGGCGGAACGTAAATGAACGTTTTGAACACATTGGGAAATTTCTTTAAAAGAGTGACACTTTTAATTATATAAAAATAGGGCTAAAAATAAAATTTCATGTACTTAAACAAAAGTAGATTAGAAGAGTATTAATGCACGTCACATTTGCTTCTAAATTTACAATTTTTAATGACATGTGAAGGTTGCTTTCATTCAGCTTGAAAATTAACGAAAATATATTGATTTTTTTTCATTTACTATCATTATATGTTGTAAAATATTTAAAAATATTTATAAATAATATATATTAAATACTCGCTTTACCTAAAATTTGCAAATTTTCCGCTTACTTAATATTTTTACGCAAATATGTGTTAACACCACAAAAAAATTATTACTTTGTACCTTCTTCATACATCTGTACACGCATTAAATTATTATTATCTTTGTTTAAGTTGCTGATTATATAAGTTTTGTTTTTTAATTTCTTTTCATTTTAAAAAAGAACTTTTCTTATTTAAAATATTAAAAAGATCAATGGAAATATTAAAGTCCAACCATCCGTATAGTTCAACACTAACTAATATTCGGGTCACATGTTAATTTTGCTTGAAGCTCTAAATGGACATATTGTTAACAACAACATAAGCATGCCTTTACATAACAAATCATGAGCGCAAATGAAACATCCCTCAGTGTTTTTTTTCACCCTAAATTATAACGGCAAACAAGAAACAAAGAGTTCCTCGGCGTTGTATTGTTTGTCATGCCGTACGTGAGATAAATGTGAAATTTTCTCACAGTTCTATGACAACCGTTAAAAATTGAATAAAATGTACTCTCCTAGAGAATAGAATAATAGATAATACACTTATGCACCCATTTACATGATATTTTTCTACATTTTTTCATTTTTACACGGTTTTTAAAATATGAAATTTAAAAAACATATTCACAATAATTACTTACTTTAGTTCGTTAGTGAGTAATTCGCCTTGCTTACTTATTTTATTTACATAATAATTTTTTTACTATTTATAATATAGAATTTAAAAGCAAAACCTCAATAATTCCACATTTTTGTTTATTTTCAATACATCTTTCCACCGATTTACACGATACTTTTGTAAACGTTTCCACTTGTACACACTTTTTACTTTAAAGAATTTTTAAAAAAATCGCCTTAATTGCATATTTTAGTTTATTTTCGCTACATCTATTGTATTTCCCGATTTACTCTTTAATTTTTTTAATATTCTCGTTATTACACGGTTTTTAACATATGAAATTAGAAAAAAAAACATTGCTTATTTGCTTCCTTATGTTAGTTAATTTTTGATGCACCCCGATTTTCGCGAAACATTTTTATACGTTTTCACTTTAACACGTTTTTAAAAGACGAAATTTAAAAAACATTCGCTTTACCTGCTTCTTCTATTTTAATTTATTTTCAATACGTCTATTCTCCGATTCATTACTTTACTTTTTGACATATTTTCACTTTTATTATTATTTATTACAAAAGGAATTTAAAAAATTTTTAAATAAATTATTTATTACGCATTTTAGTTTAATTTCAATATACAAAAGCTCTTATGTATAAAAATTTCAATTTTTTCAGATTTTTCAATAACCTATCTTCTTTGTAAATGGAAGGATAGATGTACTCTTTATAAAATCATACCGTTGTATTGTATGTGAGCAGGAGAAAATATAATTAAACACATACTCATCCATACACGAAGCGATTCGTTTTGTGTTTATTGCTAAAATTTTGAATTTTTCATAAACTGTAACCATCGTAACAATTGATCAAACAGATAACAAAATTTTTGCCAAATTTGGAATTGACAGCTCAATTGTTCCAAGCAGGAGAGTGATTATCACAGAACACACATGCACGGACTGAGGGACAAATGGACAGAAAGACACACGGACAAACAGACAGATTGATCCAGTATTTCATTCTGATTCAGAATATATGTATATACATACCTTTCGTTTCCTTCTGGATGTTGCAAACTTTTTGACAAAGTGATATATATTACAAAACACAGCTTTAGGTTTAAAGGGCTTTTTTCAACATCATGCAGTTGCAAACATTTGAAAAATTCTCTCATCAAGGTTGAACTAACACAAACCACACAGTCACTCTCTTATTCTCTCTTTAAATTATTCATATGTGTTAGTCGTTGACTAGTTAACAATAATTGGATAGAAATTCACTTTAATTATAAACGAATAAAAATACTAAAGCGATTAGGCCTAATTTTAAAGTACCCTTCATGTATGTAGTAGACTTCTTATAACAACTATTTAACTATATGTTTCAGTCTTATAGATTGAATGGTGAATTTATGTTTTGGGTGGATTAAAAAAAACCTCATCTTATATGAAGGGTATAAAGAATTGTGCATATAGTGGCACAGTGCTTCACTTGATATGTGAAAGCATTACAATCTGTTTCAATATCCCCCCCCAAACTGTTCAAAATCAATACAAATAATTTTTTTTTTTTTATATCTAAGACTTTTTTATTATGCATTTATATAATTTCAGTCACAGCACAGAATGAATGAATATTTTATGTATAATTGTATATAAACGTATAAATGTGTATGCATGTTCTATGTGATTGCAATGTGTCAATAAATAATTGTTAAACATAGACGAGAACACAGTATGAATGTACTTGAGACTTGACTTTACCTAATGTTGTTCTTATCCTCTAACATTGTACAAATGTGTGCATATGCGCTGGTACGTGTACCATAATAATGTATAATAATAAAATATGTAAAGAGGAAGGAAAACGTGTTTTTTCAGAGAGAGGACTTTATCTTAAAGTTGCTATAGAATGAAAGTGTAATTTACATAGATGACTGTGTGTATGAAGGCGTTCTAACGTTAACGTAATGATTTCTGTGCCAAAATTTGTTATTTGTTGTTTAAAAATTGATTAAATTCACTCATCTATGATTGTTAGTGTTTAATTTTTTAATTCATTTAAGTTAAAAATAAGTAAAAAATGAGTAAAAAAAGTCTATTTGACTATTGGCCAAATCTTATATATTGATCATCTTGCACCAAAGCTTCCCGGAGAGTATACGTCAATAGATCTTCTATTCTTTAGAATCCATACAGAAAATTACTTAAAAAAATTCTTCTTTTTTTGTTTTTGTTGCTTTATGGGCGTGTCGTTTGAACGATTTTTCCCAATTTCCATCAAAGACATAAACTCTACCAACACTTCTACCAATTCTAGACAGTGATTCCCACAGACAGTTATGATTAGAATGCGCTGCTGATTCTAAATTTTTATACTTTGTTGTCTGCTACATCTATTTTTCGGTCTTGAAACATTTTGACAAAGTCATTGGTACCCCCTTATGTTATTATAATTATTATTATAAATCTCTTATCAATAAAGTATCCCAGTGTAAATAATCTCAAATATTTTAAAATCATTTACGTGTACAAGCTGCTTCAAGAAAATATCCGAAAAAAAAAAGTAATATAATAAATTTCAAATGAAGCTTTCACATCATTAAAATTAAACTTTACATTTTTATAAAAATTGCATGAAAGCCGCGTCAGAACATTTTGAAAGTCGTTTTGTGCTTTAGTCTACAAATTATCATTAAATTTGTACAAATTACAAAGTGAAACGAATTGAAAGCATTTTTTGGTATTTCCTAAATTATACATTTACCGTAAAAATAATTAATAACCCCTACAGACTTACCGAGCAATTGGTTGAATGAATTTCGTAAAAAGAATATAAAACTTAATCTATTAAAAAAAAAGGAAACTTAATATTTAAGCTTTCGTTTTGTTTAGTATTATAGTGGCCTTGAAGTTTCTAAAGCATACTTTGTGTTGCTTGTTGTAGTTGCCTTAATCATCTCATTATTTGTTATGTACTAATATTGATAATTTTCTGGGAAAACTGCACGTGCTGGCAAATAGTTGGGATCCTGTTGATTGCGGTAACGACGTGCTAAAAATACAGCCAACACCTACAATCAAAACATAATTAATTAAAACATTTTTTTCATGCTATGAAAAATATTACAATTTAGTCATGTATTATAGAGACGGACAGACGGACGCAATTAAAGCAATTTGGGGTGGTAAAACAAATGAGTGTATGCTGGAGTATTTTAAGAGTTATAACTTTTCCACAAAACTGTTCATGTTCACCAAGTATTTAAGTTCAATATATATACATGTTTTTTTAAAGTTCCTTATTCTCTTTGCAACATGCGAAATAAAGCATCAGGGATTCCAGGAAAATAATTTCCATACCTAGACAGAAAGACGGATAGACAGACTGATTTAAAATATATGTACGGTCATGATTTTCCGAAGCAAACGTTTTGACAAAGTGTTACATATTCCCCAACCTTGGTAGGCATAGTGTTTATAATAATAAGTGAAATGAATCCTCACCACTGTTGGCTGAAAGCATTCACACAATACTGCATTTTAATCAAAAGAGTCACTCCAACATAATACCTTAACTTATTATTATTATAAATGATGCCTTTCAAGTCCCTAAATAATCTTTATGAAGAACCATCTCTAAGAGTTAGACTTGAACAAAACATTTCATTAAAAACAGTGTCATTATATATGTATGATCAATACATTGGTTATAAGTAATTCATTGTGTAGTCCAGTATGTGATATTTGGAATATAATGTGTTGATGATAAATTGTTAATAATGAAAAGTGATTTAAAGAAAAGCGCTAGGTAGACCGCGTGGATCTTTTTGATTCCGATAGCGCACTGTTAACCAAACACCAATGAACTGCTTGGAAGAAGGCAAGAGTACAAAAAAAAAAAATGAAGAGAGAAAATCAAAGAAATATTTTTTCGATTTTAATCAATTTAGTTTAGCATTAATGAGTAATTTGCAAATTTTGTTATCGACTTGGTTTACTTACCTCAGTGAAACTGAAAAATATCCCCAAACCGCCACATAATTTAAATGCATAATTAATTTTACTTTTTAAGTAATACGAGCATGGTACACATTGACAAGTGGGTTTACCATGAATCTTCATCGGACAACATTTTTTTTCGACCATTTCACACGACGGATCAATGCCCTCAGATATATTGGTCAGATTGTAACCACAACACAAAAGTGTATCCTGTATATGATTACGCATTGTTTCAGGCATACGATTCCATCCCTCTTCGGCAAATTCATTTTGTTGTTCAGAATTTACTGCCAAACATGAGCTGGCTATTGAAAATTGTATTAAAAATAATAAAAATAGCACAATCATGTACTACGTAAATCATTAAACGATAGTCAAGGTCAACCAAACGCGTACTAAATAGATAAATAGTTTAGCATAATGAAATATGTACTGATTGTAGTTAAAGGATACAAAAAATAGCACAACTTGATGATGTTTAACAGCGCCAATTAATCCCAGTATAGAAATCAATATTAATATAATGCCGCATGCCAGAATACCTCCAACAATTGGTAAATTTGTAACAATTGATGCATAGCGGGCGTAAACACCAACACCAATTAGCACAAAACCCACCATCTGTAAGAGAAGCAGAAACGAAAACGTTTTATTTTTTTTATTTATAAATTCATCTCCCCCAACACCAGCTCTAGGCTTATTCATAAAAATTCTAATTCTATAAATAAGATACCAATAGTCATATTAAGATTACTGTATATTATTTTAATTATTTGTACAAAGGCGAAAAAAAAAACTGATATATTTGCATAACGCCAAATGGAACGTATTCTTGGAATTACATAAAGTCATGTCTCATATTTCTTTTCTTTGTTATTATTTTAACTTGCATTTGAATAAACATTTATATAGTGTCCTGTACCTACGCTTTATTCAACATGTAGGTATATATGTATGTATATAATCTCCTAGATTATTCATATTTCTTCTTTGTCACTTACCACATACAATATATTCAATGCTATTAACGCATTTTTAGAACAATTGAAACCACCACACATTGTTTTCTTAATTATTTTCTTTCAATTTTACTTAATTATAAACAAATTTGTGTTATATTATGTGAACAAGAATTACAAGTTTTAGTTTCTTTACAATCATTTACTTTAGCTTACATAAATTTCTTTTTAACACAATCTACTACCCCCAAACTTTGCCAGTTAGTGTTGCCAGCCTTCACTTTTATAAATATTTATCAAATATGTATTTTTATCCGTATATTAAAGCAGACCTGTTAAAAACTGTAAATTCTATTTCTACAAACAAAAGCCAGGGATGCTATTAAATTAATGAAATATTCCTGTGCACCGAAAAATATTATTATAAATAATGTCTCGATTCTGTGAACTACAACTTTCTAACTATCATGGAGTGGCGGGTTTAAGAGTACGCGGACTAAGCTGTCGCGTAGTAATAGTAACAGTCTTCAAGTACCATTATCGCCATTAAAAACAAAAAAGAAAAAAGATAAATCGCCCAACGTGGGGCTCGAACCCACGACCCTGAGATTAAGAGTCTCATGCTCTACCGACTGAGCTAGCCGGGCTACGTTTTCATAATGTCAAAATTCTATTAAAAATATTAATAATAACATTCAATAAGCAATTTCTATTTATAAATCGTTTACACACATGAATTTTTTTACTCAAAATAAAAAACATTTATACCTTGTACGCTAGACAAGTACGCTAACTCGTAGACAGTTTTGATTAAATTGTGTATAGTGTAGAGATTTTTTGTGTCACATAAAAATTCTATTTTATTTAGATCACTAGCTTATCCAATTCAATTCCGGTTATGCATATATTAATATCTTAGGCTTGAAAAGAGCGTCGATAGATGTACAAGAACCCAAAAACTATAAATAATGAGTTTAGTGAAAAGCAATGAATTATATACGACAAATAAAGCCGATGACAATGATATATATCTAAAGAATAGTAACAATTAATAATAATTAATAATAATAAATTGGTGCGTGAGTAGATTTATGTATAGAGAGCAATATTTGTGAGTAATTTACTAAATACTACAACTAAGTATATGAGAGCAACTTAAAATCTATTAATTTCACTACTCTTTGAAATGGTTTACCTTTCGCCACCGACAAACCGTTACTTCCGTTAGTCGCTCTTTTACATTATTATGTACATATATTAATACAAGATTGCAAAACAACGTGATTAAACATTTGAAAAAAAAAAATAAAATAAATAAATAAATAATAAAAAATTATACGCATTGTGCATTTTCAAGCCAACGTTTGTCTTTTACGCGGTGCATTAGGGAACTGTAACCTTCAGCTTGACATTGAATTGAAATATTTTAAAGATATTCTTTGAAAGCCGAAGCACATGTTATATGTAAAATATCAGCAGATTGCCAGTTGCACACACATAAACATGCGAAGTTAATGTACTCTATATATGTATAGGTTAGAAGATAAATAATTAATAATATATTAATATTTTAATAATTATATAAACACTTAAAAATGCAACTAATTTTTTATTTATTTATTTATACGTTTGTTTGTTTGTTTTTTTTTTTTTCTGTCTATGAATCAGCTGACCAGCTCAGGTAGTATGGTAGGTATGGTGTTCCGTGCACGCCTACCTTTCAATCAGCTTTTTAATCAGGTTTCCATAGTCACGAAAATATTAACGCATACACTTAAACACATTTACATATATATCTGAGAATAAAGTCAAGTGACTTTAATTGCATGATAACAACAAGAACAACAACAATGCATAAATAATTTAAAAAAAAATAATACAACAATAAACGAACACTGTAGCACAGGACAGCAATTGAGATAAATTGGAGAAAAAACAATTAAAATAAATAAAAAAACGCTATAATTGGCTGAAGCCCAATCTTGAATACCCATCTTCGACGCAGCACAGCTTCTCGACGAGTGTATATCTTTTCTATTTTATTAGTTACAACAAAAATTCATTTGAAAAATTTCTTCGTTCTCAGTTTTTATTACATTAGGGGCGTGTCGCTTGAACAATTTTGCTGAATTTTAATATCAACCTATATCTGAATACTCCGAATACTTCTGCCAAGTTTGAAATCTGTATTTCAATTTTTGTCACCAGGAAAATGATTACCACAGAACATATACAGACGGACAGACAGACCCACATAAATGGCTAAATCATTTAAAGCGTTACAAACGTTTTGAAAAACTAATTTTTATTTTTGTTTCGTTTTTGGTAATAATACCATTATTTTTACAGACATTTATGAATTGTTCATGTGGTGATGTATGCGACGTCTCAGGTTATATCATCCCTTAAGTATACCGAGTCAGACACCTCACAAACTGTGTGTATTTTTTTAATTTGATTGAAATACAAATTAACAAATATTTATTATCTATAATTAAATTAATTAATTATCTAATTTATTTTATATTCTTCACTTTACTGATGGGGGTATAGCAAGTTTGGTATTGTGTTTGTAACGTTCAAAAAAAGACGTCAGAGACTCTACAAAGTAAATGCATAATTTTGATCAGAATGAAAATCCGAAATCGAACTACATATGTGTCCGTCGGTATATGCGTGAGTGTTCGTCTGTTGTTCATATTTTGAAATTTTGAAATTTTTATAGACATTTCTAACTATTCTGGATGCAGATCGTAAATGTGGCAAAATTGTTTAAAAGCCACGCCCATAAAAAACATATATCTATTCATTAGCCACAAATTTTCAACCACGAAGCCAAAATTAATATTTATCTGTTCCATCGATGTGCCAAAAATGGGCGAATCGGGTACGAGACACGCCCCCAATTAAAAAAAAAACCATACTCAACGTAAAACTTGATTTACAAACTGATATGTAATGCATGTACTATGAGAGGGCGTAATCATATACCTGCTACGCCCACTGTTTGTATGTAAATGTGGAGGGTATTTAAGATTTGGCCTAAACCAAGTCCGTATAGGTTTCTTACTTGTTTTTTATGATTTTGATAATTAACATTTTTTTTTTTTTTTTTATCAATCAAGGTTAACAGATTTTATTTATTCAGTTTTAACTTGAACTACATATTGTTCGTTTACTTCTTATTAGTTTTTAATCATCGTGTACTCGTGATTTTGAACTGTTCGGGTCGTTATTAATGAAATATTAATAAAAATCCATTAAATTTTTTTGCATATCTTTGTAAGGTGATTTGCCTTTTTATAACCTACACCACGACAAGTGTAGGATTATTGTATTTACGCGAATGTTTCTTAATGGCATATAACAAACCCATCTTTAATCATAACGATCCATAGAGAATCATAATGTAAATCGATTTAATCATGTTCTTATATCCGACTATCACTTCACGTTTAGCATCCTTCAACCTACAGATCCCAATTTTTATACTCATTTTCATATATATCACTTTTCCAAAATGTTTGCAATGCAATGCAATAGAAGAAAAATTGAACAAATTACATACATTATGAATCAGCATCGAATGAATGAGGTTTTGTCGGTCTGTCCATGCTCTTTATGTTCTATGGTAATCACTCTCCTGGTTGCATAAAGTTACATATTGATTGCAAACTTAGTTGAAATGTTGGTAGTTTCCTTATACAAGTTGGTACTGAGTTGAAACTGGATATATGTGGTCAAGTGGCACGTTCACAGTACAATAAAAACTGAAAAAGAAAGACTTTTTTTAGAGATTTTTACCGCATTCCTCTTAAAGGAAAAGGGAAAAATATGGCCAAAAACTTAAATACCCTCCTTAAATACATACTCTAAATGGGCGTGGTAGGTACAGGAATACGCCCTAAAATAGTGTATGTGTCACGTATTAGGTTGCAAGTCGAATTTTACTCTTAGTACGTTTTATTGTAAATTATGAGCGTGTCTGTTATCATACCACGCCTATTTTTAACACATCAATGGATAGTATAATTATAAACATGCATAGGAAATTTCAACTTTATAGCTTAATTTTTTGTGGCAGATATATACGATTTTGAGTGTGGTTCTTTACCGATCTTCGAGCGACTTGGCCTCTTGTCAAATATAGCTTTTTTACTTGCCTAACTTAAGTCATAATCTAGCCTAAATTTGTAGGAAATTGTGTCCATGATGGTTTTATATATATTTGCATTTTTATCACAATATGTATATAAGACACACATACATACTCTAATTTCCATTTTCCCGTACACAATTAATCAATCTATTTATCCCTGTGATTAAAAAATTGTTTAACGATGAGTCATCAAGTGTACAACAATTTTATTGCATATAAATGTGTGTGAGAGAAAAAAATCTCAAATTATGAACATATACACACTATATATAATATTTAAGGTGAGAATTTTTCGCCCATTGTATGCAATCGAATAATAAAATTTCGTATCAAAACTTTAACTTTCGATTGTTTGCTGATATTTCGAGTTTTTTCAGAACTAATTACAAACTTATCGTTTTTTTCCGCTTCTTACTAATTAAAACGTTTACTTGCGAATATAAATATGTTTTAATAATATTGCGTGATAATCGACTGCAATCCCACAGCAGCAAACAAGTTGGCTGCATGGAATTCATGAATTTCAGTGAACTGATAGGACCACCAGTTACACAATGATACTAAAGTGTGTGCCATTATGGGAAGAGATGACTTGATGTCTGACTGTGTAATTGGAGCTTAATCAACAACACAAGACTGTTGTTCCTGCTTGGAAATCGTTGAATCGATTTCTTCGATTAATGGCAGGCGGGCAACAAGTGTTTTTTTTTTCTTTTAGAACAAAGGTACCTGGTACTGGTTACTGGTGCTGCTGCTGCTGCTGCTATCGCCTGGCAAGCATGAAAAATTTAAATAAAATTTATATTCATTGCAATGTTTTCTGAATAATAAAAATATTTATTTATGCTAATTTTTGTGTCCTTAAATAGGTTCAATAAACGTTTAACTAGAAATCATTGTTCTACACGTACATCTTAAAACTTATTTAGAATCTTTGGAATTTAAGAAAAAACACGTATTTATACTTATTTCGTCTATTTCGATACAAAAGCAACGTGACACGTGTAAAATAATATATTAATAGGTGGTAATTGACTAAGCGACAAATGTCACACTCACGTTTAAACATACCTATCGATTCAAAATTGATATCTATACGCCCATGAAAATTTATGCGCAAGCTAAAGATTTCGATCAAATTTAGTACAGGGACATGTATAAGCCCAATGAGGGACCTTATTGAAAATGGACAGCATGAGATCATTTTTGGAACCCCTCTCCATATAACGTTCTATTACAATAAAACCCTTTATAAGGCAAAAAATCGCAATTCTTAATATTTTACAATAAAATGTTGTGAATAATAGTTAATTAGCTTGATAATGAGCTGTGTCAAATTTAGACCATATCGGACTATTTTTAGAATCCCTTTCCATATGAGTTAATCTTTCAAAAAGTGACTCCTATGGCATTACCTTGAATTTACTGATACAACTAAGCTAATTGTAGCAAAATTTGATGTTAAATTGGTTAAATTGGTGTAGGGTATTAAATGATTAGATTTGACCGATTGTAATGTTTTCAAACGGAAGAACAAACTTGGCGTACTTACCATCACATATATTGGCGTGGTTATGAATCCATTTCTCTTAAATTTATTACCTACTTAGTATATTATAGTATATATATATATCTAGTGGAGGGTATACTAATCAATAATAAAAAAAAAATATTACTTCTTAAGCCTAGAGGGGATTATTAACAAGCATGAATATGTCTCCTATGAAACTGAACGAAATATCGAAATATGTATTGCTTAGCATCTGTTATAAATGCTGGTGATAATGTTATTTAACATTTATTACTTTAATTATTTTAATTATAGTATTAAACGCATATAATCATATCCCGTAATGATAAGTTATTAGGCGTGTTGAATGTAATGTTAACAATATGTCAAATAAAAACTAAAATCATATTAACAATAGCATCAATAATAATATCCGATTAATTGTATACAAAAGTCATAGCGGCAGACGAATGCAAATTGAGTGAAATTGTTTACTAAATAAATTATTGTTTAAAAATCTAATAAATATTATTTATTGTTTATGCAAACAATTGTTAAGTTGCTTCAATGATATGAAATGTAAACGCAACCTTAGAATAATTTGCTATAATAATAATTACCAACTGATTATAATTTATTTAGATCTTACATTTTGATCTTCTGCTAATTCTTTTATTCAGAATTCCTCTTCGTCTATTTATTTAATATATTTACTTAGAATTACTCGATTATTCTTTCAATTTTATTATAATTCACATCATTGTTGTATTTTTCTCGCATGCAATTAAAATAGTTTTAGAGAATTAATCCAAGATAATATATGTACTTAAAAATGTGTATAATAACTATATATGATATTTTTAAAGGGGCGAATATATAAAATACAGTTATTAGATTATTTTTTTTTTTTTATAGAAAGTGATACAGGAATGTATTATAGACGTGTTGATATATATGTAAAATAACTTTACTTGCTACGTAGTTAAAAAATGATTTTAATCGTGATTTGCATATGACCAGGTGTTAACAGGGAGCAAGTAAAATGAACTAAATTTGGTTTTGACTAAATCTTAAATACCCTACACTTTTATATACAAATAATGGGCGTGGCAGGTATCTAATTATACGCTCTATATAGTTGATCAACATCAAGTATCAGGACGAAATCTAAGCCAAATAAATTTTTTTCCAAAAAAAAAAGTGGGCATGCCCACCCATTTATAACACATTAAATTATTTATAAGTATTGAAACTTCAGAGCTAATAAATAAATTTTTGGTTATTGTGGGCGTGGTTGAATCGATTTTGCCCAGTTTTAATAGCTACTTGCGTGCAGTAATTGGAAATGTACAATATTTTAGCTCAATATCGTAAATATATATTTTTTATTTCTTAAGAATTGGGCATGTCCCGCCTATTTATAAACCACCAAATTAGTTATAAATATTATAACTTTAGAGATACATTTTCGTGGCTAACATATAGATATAACCTGTAGATTGTGGGCGTGGCTATCAACTGATTTATAGGCGGAAATGTGTAAATTTTAATCCTGATCAAGTATATTTATATACTTTATAGGATCTCTAGCGCTTTCCTTCTGCGTAGTGACGAACGAAATGACAAACCTAAAACATTCTAAAAACACTTCAGTGTAATGTAAAAATCTAAATTTTACAAGTGAAATATAACGGCAGCGAATGTTTTCATTTTATAGAATAACATTAATACTAATTATCAATTATTAACATAAATACATATTTAAAAAAACATTGATTTATGTGTACAATGATGATAATTACTTAGTACTTACTAATAATGAGAGTAAAATAAATTGAATCAAATGTCGAATCCTTTCACAATTTACATTAAGTGATCTCTTAACTCAGGCAAGTTTCACAATTAATTAATATTTACAGCTCCCTCGCACAATATATACACATTATTATAAATGCATAACATAACGACTTAATGTTTTGAAAACTTACATTAATGCCATTAAGTGGGACCAGGTTTTTTAGATTATCATGCTGGAATTCACATTAAGCTTATTAACAATTATCTTGTCTTTAGACGTGTAATACGTCATATTAACTCTACCTAAGTTCGTAATGAGCACGCTTCGTAGTAGCTAATTGACGTCAAATATTGCAGTTGATAGCGTTTGCTGCTAGAAAGAATCTTTTTTTGTGTTTACATTCCAAAAATCGATTACTTCAAGTAATTTTCCAACCATTTATTTGGATTTTAAGTATTTAGGGTTTTGGTCACATAACTTATACCCTACTACACTTGTGGCAAAGGGTGTTGATCGATTCAGAATCAATTTCTAAATCGATTTAAGTCAGTTGTGTGTTTATGTAAATTTGGCCACATTTTTTTAAATATTTTGTTGAATTTTGCTACAAGACGCCCTTATATCAAATTAGTCTTTATATGATGAAAATTCGCAATTCTTAATATATTTTGACAAAACTTGATGAAAAATTGTTAATTGGCTTAATATTTAAACGTGTATGTTAAATTTGTACCCAATCGAACAATTTTTAGAATCCCTTCCCATACAATACTTTTAACGAAGTAACACTTGTAAAAGGTTTTTCAATTAAAACATAACAATTTTGTATTTAAATAAAACATAGAATAAACAAAGATATCGAGCTGAGACATATTACAGATAGAGTAGATATATTGCATTCAGCTATAAAAAGAGTAAACGATTTCTCACCGCTAGCATGTTTGCAGCGATCGATTTCTCGATGGAAAAATTTACTTCAATTATACTTCCGCCTTTAAATCCATACTACCTGATACCTTTTTGTAGTTGTAATGGAGTATCTTAAACCACATCTGGCTTTTTATCTATTCAATAACTCATATTTTGCTAATTGACAAAACTATTAAGCCAAAAATGAGCTTCATTGCTGAAGATGATTTTTGGATGTAATTTACGATTTTCTTTAAACTTTAACAAAACCCAACCAGGAATATCTCGGCGCTTCAAAATATAATTTTTAAATAATGCATAAAATGTTAACCTTGACTTGCATTTTGGCGTTGACAAACCATGAAAAATATTGAAGGAAATGTCTGTATTAAGATACAAAACTGTTATGTTCTTATTGAAAAATCGTATACTAACTTAATTGTTAAGCATTATTTGTGGAACTATGTGATGCAAAGTATTGAATAGTCGCGCTTGATTTACTTTTAATGCTAATCAAAATTATTACAAACGAACTCAAAGACTTAATATACCGCCATGTTATGTGGAGTACATATCAAAAGTGTATATAGTACGTATTATATAAGTTCACTAATATACAATAACACCATTTATGGTAATTGCAGTCACGTGAATTGTTGTACAGCAACCATATATCGGTTGTAATATAATAATTATGACAGCGTGTTGTTTTGTTGATATACATTAACTGGCATTTCTGCTCACATTTTATATAAAAGCAATTAACCCAACAAAAGTAAACAAAATACACACAAAAACCAACAAACAAACAAACAAAAAACATTTATTCACTGCACTGCACGATTACAACATAAGTGTGCTATAATTAAAAATAAAATAATAACAAAATCACTTCAAATTAACTTGAATGCAACTCTACGGAGTAATTGTGTGTGACTTGTAGTAAATATTTTAGTATTAGCGTATGGGCGTAAAGGGATTTTGGTGGGTACGCGTCAAACCAAAACATACTTAAGTATATAATTATACATATGTATGTGTATATTTATATAGAATAAACCGTTAACACCGTTATAGTATCAGTTTCTATATTAAAATTACTCTTTTAATGTAAAGACAACATCGAAATTTGAAAAGTTGGAAAATGCGAAAAATTCGAAAAGTTTGAAATATTTGAATAATTTGACAAATTTGGAATATTTGGCAAAATTGAAAAATGTGAAAAATTAGAAAAATTCAAAAAATTTGCGAAATTTGAAATATTTGAACAATTTGAGAAATTTAAAAGATTTTTAAAATTAGTGGAATTTAAAATTTGAAGATTTTGAAAAATTCAAAAAATTTTCAAAATTTTGAAAAAATTTATAGAGAAACTGACTTGACTGAAATTCATTAATGGTTGGATGATGAAACCTTAAACCTTTCACTGATTTATTATAATATTTCATTAGTCGTGTGTCTTTTTTGATCCTTCTATAGTTCTCAAGACTTGTTCTCAATTTCATTAAAACGTAAATAGCCACTCGCATAATGACAACCATGTAAAAATAAAGAAAGAACAAGCACGAGTATAACACATTTGTTAAAGATGAAAAAAAAAACATATTTAGATGGACCGCGACGTTTACAGTTTCTTCAAATTTCTTCACTATTTTTCCAATTGTTTGCTCAATGGGTCGATGATAAATGCCTGTCCCCTTAAAGCCCGAAAAATGACCACCCAAGATTCACCACTTCCGTGAGGATTTTTTTAAAAAATTTAACTTTTTTTTAAAGGTCAAATGATCCCCTTTCGTAAATGTCAAGCAATAATCTAATACTCTAAAATTACAGTTACATGAGAGATATGTTTGACATAACAGGGATGGTTTTAATACCATGAAATGGTTATTTTGTACAATATATATATTTTGGGCGTGGCATATATATGTATATAAAATAGAAATACAAACGGGTATACAAATGTCTTGTAATAGAAAAGTCTTCTCATATTTTTTCCAAAAAAAATTTTAAGATAGTCACAGATTGTTTGTGCTGTAACCCTCTTTTAATGACTATTAAAATGTAAAATGTGATTTAAATTTTAATTCAATAATCCAATCCTACACCTCAAAGACTTTTGTGCAAAATGTGGGCGTGACTATTATCCAATCTCGTCGAAAGATTACGGAAATGAGTGAGTATTAAATTTCAACTTTGTAGCTGCATTTATTGTTATTAAGAAAAAAATTTGTGGGCATGTCTGTCAAAAAATTTGTTCCATTGTCCCAATTCATAGTCCATACAGAAATATTTGTACAAAATGTTAGATGAATATTTCAATTTTTCAATTTTTGCAAACGGACTTACAGACGATCATGATTAAATCAAATTTAAAGTTTAATATTGAACAAGAATATATAAAATTTATGACACTTTTAAAGTGTGTTTGTGGGGGTGTTACAAATGGAATAACAAACTGGAAATAAGTGAAATGACGTGAAATTGTATTTATAAACAACAACATTAAATGCGGAGGACTGCTAAAAATAAATTATTTAATATAACTCAACCAATAATTGACGCAAAGTTTAATTAACAACAAATTATGCGTATACATGTGAATGTACAAAAATATGAATAAATAAACATATGTGTATGTATGGGTATGTATAACACACAAGTGTCGTTTGTTTAGTGGTTTTAATAGTTGATCTATTTGAGAAATGCGTTTAATACAGTTTTATACAATTCGGCAAGATAACTCCGGAAATGTTTACAATTCAGTAGCAAAACTTATAGTATTTTATAAATTTTCTCTCACAAATTAAAAAAAAAAAAAACAATGTGATATGTGTATATTACAATAACAACAACAACAATTTAGTTTATAGAGAATATTAATAATAGTAACGAAACACAACATAACGTCGATTTAAAGAGATGGTGAAATATTATATATAATTGAAGCAAGTGAAAATGGTATAGCCGGGCAAGTTCGATCATTTATTACCCTATCCCATACCAAAGTAGACCATCTTATGCTACAACTAATTTAGTTCTATCACTAAATCTGAGGCATTGCCTTTTAAATCACTTTTTTTCTTATGTGGGAAGGAGTTCTAAAAATGATCCGTTTGGATTCAAATTTCGCACAGTCAATCATTAAGCTAATTAACTCTTCTTCACCAAATTTTTTTTTTAAAAATATTAAGAAATGCAATTTTGTTGCCATATAAAGCAACATATAAGGATAATAGCAAAAGCAGGGGTTCTAAAAATCGTTTAATTCGGTATTCATTTTCAATAGAATTCTTTTTTGTCCTTGTACCAAATTTCATTAAAAATACCTCAAAAAACTTACTAATTCACGTGGATAGATGGACGGACATGGCTAAATTAATCAAGATTTTGTTTCTAAATTGATCTATTTAGAAGTTACATTTGTGTGTGTAATTTAACACAAACTTAATATACCGTTGGCCTCAAGTGATGCAGGGAATAAAAAGAGAGCTAGAGAAAGAATGAGTAAATGCAAAAATATAACAATGATCTCTGGCTCTTTCTCCCTAATATATATATATGTATATATATGTATATAAGTACTTGAAAGCAGTGAGCGTATGGTTTATTGGATATATACACTAAACTAAAAGCGAGTTAATAACGATTTGATTCGTTTACGTATTGTTCGTGAGGTGCATGTGTATGTGAAATTTTACTCCAATCTACAAATAATTTCAAAACAAATTCAGTTTATACTCTGCGGGTACTATTATAAAAGCCAAGGTTGAAGCCAAGTTTGAAAATAGTCGCATAAGAGTCTTCCTTCTGTCGAGTGAGTTATAAGTGTAACGGATAAAATCAACCATATAAACGATAAATATAACAAACACGACTGCTAACGGTACAATTCCACATTTTAATATACAGCTTGACCACACTTACGCATTAATCATAAAATTTCTAATAAAAAAACAAAAAAAAAACAAAAACAAAAAAAATATATTTTAATAATAAAGTGCAATAAATTGAAACATGAATGTTTATCCAGGAAAATTACAATTCGTTCAGCGGCAGAACGTGTTGGCGGCAACTAATTGAAAAGTGCGAATTAAAACAAAATTCTGGACAAAAAGAAAAATATTGAACTTTCGTTTCGAATTTATGTTTTTTTTATTGTTATTTGTTGTTACTATTATTGTATTATTGTTCTTTGTTGCAATATGTTTATTTCAATTAAAAAGAACACATTTGTTTAATGGTTTTCAATCGAAATTGAATTAGAGAGTGTGTGTGCCGATGCATGCAAACCCACTGATAAGTCACAAGTCAGATATTCTCAAAACTATAACTAACTAAACTAACTTCTGAAGGATTACTACTGAAGCACGAATTGTTTCTTAAAAATAAATACATTTTTAATTAAGAAAAAACCGAAAAAAAAAGAACAAAAACGGGTGATAACAAAAATTTGAAAAAAATAAAAAAAAAATTTTAAAAATTAATCTCCTTTAACAATTACGACCAAAAGCCAAATATACAAAATTTGGTCTAATATTTTCTTTTTACCGAGTTATGTCTGTAAACATCAAATATATGTGACGTGGGATTTTTTTTAAATTTTTTTTTTTAACAAAACCATTGTGATATATGTAAATAATAATTGTGATAAATTATATAAGAGATAGAAAGGAACAATTCCACTTACTTGATACAATGAAAGTGAATCAAGTGAAAGATCATGTTTATTTCAATGATGGCTTCAAGTGCTCCTCGATCAGTATTACAACAAATCTGAGTGAATCGAATGGCGATGCTGCCGTTATAAGTAGCGGCGATTCTCAAGGATCTAATGAATTTATATGTAAGTTAATATTTTTGATAAACCAATCAAATGTTGCTTGAATGTTATCATTACTTTGAAAACTCCCGTATGCTTGATCTTGCTCATATCATGACTAAACAATACTCTTAGTAACTTCCACATAAGATGGGCCATGTTCGTTGTTCCATTTTGTAACACTCAGAAGGAGGCCTTAGAGACCCTACAAAGTAGCATCAAAAATTTATTCAATCTAGACATGTATGTCCGTGCGTCCGTATGTCTATCTATTGTTGGTATTTACAGAAATTTTGAGATATTGAGCTGAAATTTTGGACAAATACTTTTAGTTTCACCTGCAGATTGCTCTTAACAAAATAAGTAAAGTCGGTCAGATGCCACGCCCTACAAAATCTACCACAAAAATTGAGCTATAAAGTTGAAATTTGTTGCACATATACATATATAAAAACCATTTCATTGATCTACAAAGATTATATGTAAAGAATGGGCTTGTATGTCATTTCACTACGCCTACTGTTGCCATATAGAAGGAATAGCTCGTTATAAACATGTGTCTTAAATTTCAGTTTAATTTTTATAACTATTGGATATTTTTTTATCGATTGTGGGCGTGGCTCTCTCTATAGATTCTGCCAAATTTAAATAAAAACCTGCAAATTTTTATCATTTCAGTACGATTTCATAAAAAAATCAAATATTTGAAAAGTGTTTGGCTAAGATCTGGCATATCATTTAGAATTTAAGATTATACTGATCAATAAAAATGAGCAAAAATGTTTATTAGAATTTTTCATCTAATATTCTAATTAAGTACATACCCTAGTTTCAAGACACACTTTGTCTTTGAATTTTCAATTTTTCTATTTGATTCTTGTTCATGTTTAAATGAATTACAACCTTTGTCCATCCGTTCATCTTAAATTTAGCCCTTTTTAGCGTCGGTTTCTCACTTAATTTAAAAAAATTTTTAAATCCTTTCTATTTGAACTTTACATATAACACATATACATGCATGAAGAATTTCATTATTTAATTCTTTACAAATTACAAGTAATCGTTTTTTGAATTTGAAAAGTATTGCTAAGAAGAAAGTGTATCAGAACAAGCATCATATGTAAATTTAAATATATTTTTTTTAATTCAAAGCTATTATTACACTTTTTTTACATATATTAAAAAAGTAATGCACTTTCCATTACCTGTTGTTTATTTTTGTTTAATTTAGCTAAAAACAAAAGAGGACGTACAGACACTTGTTAATATATTAAGAATATTATGATAAAAATTCAAGGGGATTCGATAGGTGCTTAAACTTTCATCCTAAATTTAACCCTAGTAAAATCTTCTTATAAATTTTAATAAATTTTTATCTCTTCCACTTTACATATAATCGAAAAAAAACTTCAAAAATTGATTCTTCTTCAGTATTTTACCAATACTTTTTTGAATCGATTTATCGGGATAATGTTTAGCATAGATATACTCAAGACTAAATAGACAGTTATACTTAAAGCGATTGAGAATTTGATGTAAATTCTGTGACACTTTAGCATAAGTAACTACCTTCAAAAAGGTGGGCATAAAAGTAAATTTCCTTACATCTAAGCCATTATATAAATAAATAAAATAAAAAAACAATAAAAAATTCATTCAATTGCACTCAACCGTAAAATCAATTAAAACGATTGCTTCCCCTGTCCCATCGGTCGTTATTTATAGTAATAGTTATGATAGTGTGGGTACATTATTCATGAGAGAAAGAATTTCATAGAAACAGCAAATACAACAACAACAGGAATTAAACATTCCATAGAAAACTGTTGTGTTTGTGAACCACATCGCATGCAAAACATTGCCGTACAACAGTTAGAATGAGATTTTATTTATTGCATTTATTTATATACATGTTTGTGTGTTTATATGTAAATTATACACACAATACATGATCAACTTATTATGTAACTCATACGCAATGTAAGCTTTATACCTGTTACACATACATACAAACATTTTTCACAAGCAGCTAAATCATACACTATGATCATACACTCTGTCACAGCTGTTTCATGTATAATTTGAAGTCAATCAAATGATAAACAGTGAAAAAGCAAAACTTTCAACTCATTTGTACTTTAAAAGTATTATTAAGTGTGAGATTCCCGTTATTTAAAATGTAAATTGATTTTGTAACATTTGTCCGTATGTCCGTGTATTTTAGGATTTATTTTATATAATTTATAATTCTAAATTTCACTTCTCCTTCTTCTTCTTCTTTTTGACAGTAACCGAAGATGGTGGAAAAATTATATTCTCCAGTAAATCATGGGATTGTGCTAAATCATGGCTGCAGGACAGAGCCCGCCGAACATTTAATCGTAAAATTTTATACAAACGTTTACCGATTTGCCGTTGGTTACCCAAGTACAATACTGAGGATGCCATAGGCGATTTAGTAGCTGGCATTACTGTGGGCTTAACTGTTATACCACAAGCTTTAGCTTATGCAGGCATAGCCGGATTACCAGTAGCGGTAAGTTTCTCTTGTTTTTATACCCTCCACATACAGAAATATACTAAGTTTGTCAACCCATTATTAGAGGGTATAATATATATATCTGTCACGCCCACCCTTATAGTTGTGGAGGGTATTTAAGATTTGACCCAAGCCAAATTTAGTTTTCTTACTTGTTTTTATTAATCTAAAATATAATATTAAATTTATTATCTAATAAAATAATGAAAATCATTAAATTTCTTACAGTACGGTCTGTATGGATCATTTTTGGGTTGCTTCGTGTATATATTCTTGGGTAGTTGTAAAGATGTGCCAGTTGGTCCCTCAGCTATTGTAGCCTTATTAACATATCAGGCAGCCCAAGGGTCATGGCAAAAATCAGTGCTGTTATGTTTATTGTGCGGTGCAGTCGAATTATGCATGGGAATCTTTGGTTTGGGATTTCTCATTGATTTCGTTTCGGGACCGGTATCATCCGGTTTCACGTCGGCCGTCTCCTTGATAATTATAACATCGCAAATTAAAAACGTTTTGGGCATACGGGCCAGAGGAGCCACATTTGTAGAAATTTGGTCACAAATATTTGATAATATTGGAGAAGCCCGAGCCACAGACACCATACTTGGTCTTATGTGTATTATTGTGTTACTTTTAATGCGGGTAAGCTGTGGAACTGATCAGTGTTTAGTATGAAATAATAATAATGAATTTTCATAGCTTTTTACCTCCCTGAAAATTGGTCCCAATGATCCCAGTCGACGTTCCAAAATACAAAATATTTTGAATAAGATTTTATGGGTGGTGGGTACGTCACGTAATGCCATTTTGGTTATCGTCTGCTGTATAATGGGCTTCATGTTGCATGTCGAACATCATGGTACACCCTTTAAGGTCATCGGTTATATACCTCAAGGTTTGCCCAGTTTTGCTATACCGCCCACTCACCTGTCCGCCAACGAGACCATTACCGGCCAAGAGGAGACATTCGTAGATATGGTGAAGAGTATGGGTTCGGGTCTAATTGTAGTGCCACTAATATCATTAATGGAAAATATAGCCATATGCAAAGCTTTCGGTAAGTTGATCGGAAGAATGCTTCTGGGATTATGCTTACTGATTGTTTGTCTCATTAGCTAGCGGAAAGCCAGTAGATGCTACCCAAGAGTTGATAGCCATTGGCGTGGCCAACATAGCGAATGCTTTTGTTCAAGGTTTCCCGGGCACGGGTGCTCTAAGTCGTGGTGCTGTTAACAATGCTAGTGGTGTTCGTACGCCGTTAAGTAACATCTATTCCGGTGGTCTGGTTATTATTTCGTTGATCTTCTTAACGCCATACTTCTACTACATACCTAAAGCTACACTGGCCGCTATTATCATAGCCGCTGTATTGTTTATGGTGGAGGTGAAAGTAGTTAAACCCATGTGGAGAGCTAAAAGTATTTGTAGACAAGATACTTATCTACATGACAAGTTAATAATTTCTATATTTTATATATTTTAGAATCAGATTTGGTACCTGGTCTGGGCACATTTATTGCTTGCTTGGTCTTACCCCTAGAACTGGGTATATTAGTGGGCGTCGGTCTCAACATTATTTTTATTTTATATCATGCTGCACGCCCTAAAATCAATGTGGAAATTTTAAATAGTCCAGCCGGTCATAAATATTTAATGATAACTCCGGATCGTTGTCTCATGTTTCCTTCAGTCGATTATGTACGTAATTTGGTGACAAAACAATCGTTACGCCGCAACGTACCTGTGGTTATAGATGCCTCTCATATATATGGTGCCGATTTTACTGCGGCCACCGTCATTGAGTCGTTATTGAAAGATTTTTCCAGTCGTCAGCAGTTGTTGTTTTTTTACAATTTGAAACCAAGTATTTGTGTGTTATTCGAAAGTTTATCTCCCACAGAGTTTGTGGTTTATTATCAGGAACAGCAATTAGACGAGTTATTGAAAGAAAGAAATTTTAATCCAAACATTACACTGCTACCTGTATAGTTATTAGTCGTACATACTAAAAAATACACTCGTACTTATTCTAATTATATTGAAACCTAAATAGATAGTATTCATGTATTAACTATTTTTCTTTTTTAATTATTCTGTTTTAAGTCTAAACACCAAATATTATTGTAGAAGAACAAAAATTATTAAACATACTTAGTACTAAGTTTAACTCAGGTTGTGTGTACGTACGAGTATATGTTGAAAACGCTTTTGCAATGAAAAAATTAGTTTTTAGTAAAAATATTGTTAATAAACTAAATGAATTATTCGTTTAAAATAGCTTTAGTTTTCTTATAATGTGTGTGAAATAAAAAGCAACAGTGTTTCCTGTCCAACTATGAAGACAATAGTAAAAAATTTAATTTTAATTTAATATGTAATAAATTCCTGATTAATGCCAGTAATGCGTAGTTAACTTATTTCTTATTCTTCAAAATTATAATTGTTAAAATTGTGCTTCGTTTGGTCTCGTTTATGTTATAAAAATAAAAATGTTTTTTTGTTAGTTTCCAATATGAAAAATGTATGTATATGTTCAAATACCGTTAATAGATTGTTTTATTTCGTTTATATTATACTTTTTTATCGTTTTGTGTTAATGACACTTTTGCATTGACTCGACAGCAAAAACTTTAAAAGAAAAACACTTTAAGGTCCATTTTGTATTGATTATTATTATTATTATATGTAATTATTATAAAACTAAACATTTTTTAATTGTATTATAATAAAGTGCGTTACCTCAATCTACTATAAATCTTTTACTAATAATGAAGAAGAAAAGAAGAGGAAGAATTAACTATAAAATCGAAGCTCTCGCCCTCGTACAGATTCCTATAAAAAAAAGATCTAAATAATTTTATCGATAATTATTTTATTATTATTGTCTTCTCTACCTAAATAAAGGTAAACTGTAGAATATGTATGCACGTGGTAAACAAAAAACAAAATTTTACCAAAGACAACTTAATTTAAATTTGCTATACGTTTGATACTTGCTATTATCATTAAAGTGCACTGTTGAGCGTGGTTTGCCTTGTTCAATTTCATCATTTTTTAATCTCTACACCAACAGTGTCAATACAAAAGAATTAAACTCTTAATCAAGTAATAAATTCACCAAGCAATGAGACGTTTAAGTGATGAAAGGGCGAAAATTTTATTCGAAAAATTATCCAAATAGTAAGTAGTGAGTGAAATTTAATAAATTATAATAAAAACATTCGTATTTTTATTGAAGCATTGGCCCCAACGTTAAACAATTGATTGATCGCCCTGATGGTACTTACTGTTTTCGTGAACATTTGGACAGAATTTATTATGTATCGGAACGTATTCTAAAATTGGCTGAATCTTTTGGCCACAAAAAGCTGATTAGTGTGGGAACACGTTTTGGCAAATTTTCCAAAAATAACAAATTAAAATTACATATAACAGCTTTGAATTATTTAGCACCGTATGCCCAGTATAAGGTGTGGGTGAAACCGTCATTTGAACAACAATTTCTATATGGTAATCATGTGCCAAAATCTGGTTTGGGGAGGATAACAGAAAATGCTGCCCAATATCAAGGTGTTGTCGTGTATAATATGAATGATTTGCCTTTGGGTTTTGGTGTGCTGGCACAGTCAACTACAAATTGTAAAACAGCGGACCCCCTAACTACGGTGTGTTTTCATCAAGCAGACATCGGTGAATATATACGTTCTGAGGATGTGTTATTTTAGAATAAATACTTTTTATTAAAAAAGAAAAACATGCTGTACTTTTACATTTTTAGTGTAGTACAATTGTGTGTATGTGTGTGTGTTGTGAGTGATTGTATTTAAAGTTTTTTATATACTGCGTTAGGATGCAGTAGTTAGGTGCTGCGTTATTTTAAGCAGCGCTTGATAGAGTATGCTAATACCGTTAAGCATCGTGTCGCGTTTGTCCTAATAATTCTGGAGGGTGGTCATGTAACTTTTGAGACGCGAAAATTTTCTGTAAATCTAAATAGAAAATTGTAAAATATATAGATATGTTGATCAAAAGTAATAAATTTTTAATTACATGCTAATAGGCAAACTAAGAGGGTTCGAATTATCACGCAGAGCTCCTTTGCATTGTGTGTTTTTTTATGTCTTCTCTTTCACTTTCCATTAGCATAAAAAGAAAAATATTTCTATGCATTTTTCCTAGAAATTACAATTCTTATTTAATTACTTCATAATTTAGTAATGTATTACATCTTTTAATTTTATCTTTTCCTTTTTTTTCCTTTAAATTTATATTATTAAAAAAGGGATAGCTATTTTGCAATCGCACGATAACAGTTGTTTGCGCGATGCTACATGACGGTTTATAAGGTTACGAAAATAGAAAAGTACGATAATAGTTTGACGATGATGTTTTCTATCGCTTACGAAAATGAAAATTTAAAAATAACTATTGTCGTACCATCACTATCGCTTACGTGATTATCCTCCTGCTTGCTTTTGATGAGCAGTGCCGCGCGTCGTTGACTATATACAAATTCATATGATTTTATTTTTTTTTTAAGTCTCAAAGTCAGAAACTGACATTCCATTGTAGCTTAGAGGTGTAGAGACAATGACCTTTTAAATATTAAGACCAATATATCTGGCGTTGCGTTTTTGTAAGTTATTTTGAAAAGTATTATCTTCTTTAGCAATCTTACTTGTTTTCAACACTTAATGCATAACGCGTACAATGTGTTTGCGGGCTTAGTGAACACCTGTAAAGTCATTTGTGTATATTGTACGTAGTTATTGTATTGTACTTATTTAATATATTAGAAGGGATTTACAATATCTAAGGAAATAATAAGAGCTGACGCTAAAAAACAGAAATATGGACAAGTTGGTCCAGAGGATTGCGACGTTGCTGTTAATAATATTTTTACAGAAGATACATATTCGAGGTATAAAAAGGTGTAAAAAATTAACTGTGTAAGAGATTAACCACTTAAATCAATTCCAAACATTCTCCAGCCTGTGCTTCATTCAGGAATAATTTAATTTTTGTTTTGAATTTATATTCTTTAACTATGCTTGATTTTTATTATTATTGCAGTGTGTGGGGAGAGATTACGTGATAAAATATATGTTCCGCTTAATGGTGCCAGTTGTTTTCGTCGTTTAAATGGCACCCATCAAGTGGGTTGTTCCTGTAAGAGGAAGAATATTTTTCGGTAGAATTGAAATAATTAAATAATTTTTATTTTTTAGCCACCCAGGCAGGATCTGTTGGTGTGTTGCATTTAATTAAGACTGCACAAGATTTAGATTTTGTACTACAAAGTCCTCCAGCCCCACCATATGCTCCCATGTTACCACCACACCTCTTTACACGTGAAAATATTTTACGTTTAAAGCATCAAGGTGGTGCAAATATATCAGTCGTCCTACTTATAGATCATGACAATAGAATGACTCACTTCTCTCATGAGTTGCAGTGTCCCAATCAATACAGTGGGGTGCCATTGCCCAGTAATGTTGCTGAACCAAACACCTGTAGCTCTGCAAATCCCGAATATACCTGGAATCCCTGGGGTACTGGTTTACTACATGAAGATTTGCCCTTTCCGGTATATTTTATAGACGACAGGGCCGAAATTCAAAATCTGATTGATTGCTTTGAAACGTTCAATAATCATGATTATTCATCGTATACACGGAGATCTTTGTGTGCTGTGGAGGTGAATACGTTTATGTCGGCGGCCGTTAATACGGAAGTGTGCATTAGACGGACAAATTTTATAAACAATTTAGGCCGAACACGTTATTGTGACCCTTTGGAGGGTAAAAATGTTTTTGCCACTCTCTATCCCAGAGAAATACTGGCACCCCTCGATCACATTAACGAAAAGGAGAAAATGATAATGATTACTTGCCATCTAGATACTACATCAATGTTTGACGGGCAAGGTAGGAGGGTATTAATTATAATTTATAAGAATTTACATTTATTTGATGTTTTAATAAAATTCTAGGTTTAGGTGCTATGGACTCGCTAATGGGCTTTGCCACATTAGTGGCAGCCGCTCAAATGCTGAAATTGATACTGCCACCTCAACAAGCACTAAGTAATCCAAATATCAATTTGATGTTTGTCATCTTCAATGGAGAGTCGTATGATTATATAGGCTCGCAACGGCTGGTATTCGATTTGGAAAATTTAGCTTTTCCCCCTCGCTATACACACACTTCTCCCCTTACATTGGACAATATCGAATACGTTTTAGATCTGGCCACCTTCGATGATATTTCCCACATAAAATTGCACACCATTCACGAGTTTCCACAAGTGCAACAGCTGTTGGCCAAACTTCAACACTACGCCACTTCGAAACGCTATGATTTTGATATGAAATTTGATCTTTCCCAGAACTATAATCTACCACCCAGTTCGATTCAATCATTTCTACGCAGAAATACAACATTCCCGGCTTGCGTTTTGAATGCTCCACCAACCAACCGTTATTACCACTCTATTTATGACGATTCAGAGAATATTAAATTCATGTATGCCAACACATCTTTGCCATACACTGACTTAATGCCGATGTCAGAAGCTTTTCGTTATTTTGCAGCCGATTCGGTACAAATGAAAGTTCGTAATATTTCGTCAGTGTTGGCGATGGCGTTGTATGAATTGTTAACATCTAAACAGTACACCTCCGACAGAATGGTTAACCCGTTACTTGTTGATGAATTTTTCTATTGTTTTCTAATATCAGCTGATTGTCCACTATTTAAGGCGGCGTCAAAACCCAACAGTTCACCCGGTTTACCGTTGCCACCTATAAGGTAAACGGTAGCTTAAACATTTTAATTACAAAATATATTGAATCCGTTATTGAAACAGATATGTGAGCGTGGCTGGCAGTCCACAAGAATCTTCCGGTTGGACTTATCGCATTTTGGGCTATTTATTGTCTGAGAAGTTGGATAACATTACCGAGGATGATTGCCACTATTATCCACGTCATTGGTTTGCCGGTTTTGCGGGTAAAGGTGAATGCCGCCTGACCACCCAAAATTATTCAATTGCCTTAAGTCCTGCCTTTATCATAGAAGGTTTGTATTTATACGGTTTATAATTAAGCAGCAGATTTAAGTATTATTCATTCTATCGTTCAGATTACAATTGGACCTCGGGCGAATATTCCACATGGACTGAATCGACATGGTCCACGTTCAGTGCCCGTATGTTTTTAAGGCCTTCACGACAACATGAAATTCTCACCTTAGCCATCGGTTGCCTAATATTTGTGATATCATTTTGTTTGGTTTATTGGATCAGTTTGAAGGCGGAAATATTATTTGAGGACAATCAGCCGGGAGCCAGTACTGATGCGTAAGATTTAAGCATAAGAATAAAGGAAACGAACGCTTTCATTTCGACACAAATTTCGCGTGTTAGAACCAGTTCATGTTTGTCTATGTTTTATTAAATGTTTACTTTGTTTTTTTTTTTTTTTTTACTTATGTTTAGATTAGCTCCACCTACGGCTTGTTAGTGCAAACATAATTCACAAAGATTACACCACCACAACGCTACACGTGAGCATTTTTCTTCCTTCCAACATAAACAGTTTTATTTGATTTTGATGTAAACAGCAAAACAGCATCATGATATATTGGCTAAATGATTAGTATTGTAGTAGTGATTACTTATATAATGTACCGTTCACTTTCTTATTCGTAAGTTTTTTTTATGCATTTGACTCCTAATTAATATAAATTATATTTTTAAGCTTAAGTTAAACGACATAAAAGACATTTTTTTAGAATTACGTTTTTTTTTCTTTTTGCTTAAACATGTACATACACTTTTTCTAACTCAACAAAAGCTTAAATTGTAATTGATAGCTTTTTCTAAATTTTTATAAATTATTTAATATGCAAACAATACTTTAATAAAAAATATAAAATGACATTTTACAATCTGTGTATAAACGTTTAACCAAAAATTGTTTTTTTTTATGCCTTTTTTTATATCCTCGACATAGGAGATGGAGGTGTATTATAAGTTTGTCTTTCCCACCCACCAAAAGGAAGCGTTAGAAAGTGTATATTTTCTTGATTAGCACCAAAAACTGAGTTGATCTAGATGCGTGTGTCCGTTTGTTGATGGTATTCCCTTGGACGTAAATTTTGAGAAAGTAGGCTAAAATTTTGTACACATACTTTTAGTTTTTTAATGCAGATTCTTATTCAAAATGGGCAAAATCGGTCAAAAGCCACGCCCATAATCATCAAAAAACGAATTATCTGCCACAAAAATTGATCCATGAACTTGAAATTTGGTGCACATAGTTATGGTTATCCTATTCATCGATGTGCCAAATAATGGTCGATGGTCGAATAACGGACACGCCCACAATTTGCAGAAAACCATATTCATCATAAAACTTGATTTGATACGTAATACATACATTATTAGAGAGCGCATTGCCACGCCCACATTGTGGATGACATTTAAGATTTGGCCTAAGCCAAATTTAGTTTTCTTGCCTGTTTATACTAAAATTATGTTGAATGGCCGGATTTTTATACGTGAGCGGTTCTTGCAATTTTTAAAAGTATCGCAGGTAGTTGAAGAAACCGTGTAAATCGAAATTTTTTATGTAATAAAAATTACAAAAATTTAAGCAAAACCAAAAATAAACATTCATCACACGATTATGCTTGATGCGATTTTTTTTTAAATCCATTTTTGGAAAGCCGTGTAAGAATGAAAACGTGTAAAAAAGTGTCGTGCGTGTCGAAGGATAGGTGTTTATATGTTTATATGTATATCTGTGATATATTTAGACAATCTACATGGCACCATGAGTGTGTCCTTTTAATGATTTTGCTAAATTCAAAAACAACTTACTTGAGTATCCAGATTCATTTTATGAATATACATTTTGTAAACATTTTGTATAAAGCTGTACTCATTCATTTGCCAACACTGTCAATGTTTACTAAAAACATATGATTTGCTTTGGCAAAAATACTTCCAACGGTTTATAAAATGTTTGTAAATGAAAAATTTTAAATAAAAGTAAAAACAAAATGCAAAAATTTACAGAAAAGGTTCACTGTGAACAGGAGGAAAGAGAAGTGGTGTGGATACGACGTTCACCTAGCAATGCTTGCAAATTGGAAACAGAAATTCAATGTGTTGAACAACCCATAGTTTACTCAAAACGCTATGGAGTGAATTTTGCAAAATTGGAAAAATTGCATCCGTTTGATGCAGAAAAGGGAAAAAATATCGCCAAGGTAAATAATTAGAAGAAAAAAAGAGAAAAATTGATATTTTTTTTCATAAACACATCTAATCTGCACAGTTACTGCAACAAGCTCAGCTGATTAAGGGAAACTTTTATGAACCGCAAGAGATAACCAAGGAGGATCTGCTAAAAGTTCACACTCAAAACTATTTACGCAGTCTCAACTGGAGTATAAATGCTGCTAAAATTGCTGAAATTCCATTACTTGCCTTTGTACCCAACTATTGTGTACAGCGCGGCTACTTGAAGCCAATGCGTTACCAAACAGCTGGTTCGATTTTGGCTGGCAAATTGGCCCTGCAATATGGATGGTCGATAAATTTAGGTGGCGGTTTTCATCATTGTTGCGCAAATAAAGGGGGAGGCTTTTGTCCGTATGCCGACATTACCTTATTAATACAACGCGTTTTTGCCGAGGAAGAGAATATTACCAAAATCATGATTGTAGATCTAGATGCCCATCAGGGTAATGGACATGAAAGGGACTTTTTAAACAATCACAATGTGTACATAATGGATATATACAACTGTAGCATATATCCAAAAGATCATGATGCTAAATTGGCTATAAGGTATGCAGTGGAATTGTTACCGAGAACGGAGGACAAGTTGTATTTGAATAAGTTGAAACAGTAAGTGAAGAAAAGTTACTTTAAAAACATAACCATTCAATGCCCTACATCACAAATTATACAACAATTCCTTTAGTTGTGTCAGTAAACTTGAGACATTGCTATGTAAGTCACTTCGTGGAAATATCCTTGTATGGAATGAAGTTCTAAAATTGATCCGATCAGGTCCAAAATTTGTTACAGCCAATTATGAAGCTAACTTAACTATTCCTCACCAAATTTTATCAAAAAAGGAATCTTCCACAAGACCTTCTTAATAATATAACATAAGATAATTTTCAACAGAGTTCCTCCTTGACCTAGAACATGTTTTTGTACCGAATTTAATCAAAATATCTCAAAAAATGAATTCTGTACGTACACATTTACGTGGACAGACAGACGGACATGGTTAAATTGATTCAGATTTTAATCGGTATAATTGAAGGTGGGTGGGGCCCTTTATTAAAAGTGATGTAGACTATAAAATATCTCAAATTATTATTTATACATATATTTGCAGAGGTTTAAATAAATCATTTAAAGAGTTTTGTCCACAATTGGTTGTTTATAATGCTGGCACAGATATTTTATTAGGCGATCCACTGGGTCTGTTATCCATTACGCCGCAGGTAAGTGTGTCAGTACACAATATTAAGCATAGCTTATAATATATTATTTTTTTTTTAAATCTCTAAAGGGTATCATTGAACGTGATCGTTTAGTTTTTGCCAAGTGCCGCTCATTGAAGATTCCAATTGTTATGCTATTAAGTGGTGGCTATTTAAAAGCCTCGGCCAAAGTTATTGCCGACTCTATTATAAATCTTAAGAACACAGGCCTATTGGATGTATAAAAAGAGTGTTTCCCGTTTATTTTTTTTTCCGCAATCGTACCTTTTCGCAATAAAGACTGAGATTGTATGCTTTAAGTATTTTGAGCCAAGCTATCCATGTAACCAATATTATATATTTAAAATAAATTTTTTAAAAAGAAATTCTTAATTGATGAAATATTTATATGTTTATAGGCACAAATATTCATTAAAGGTAGTATTTGTTTGGAATTTGGAACACATTATTATAATTACCATATTTATGGATATGCCAATAATGGGCGTGATCGAATAAAATACATGCCTACAATTTACAAAAATTGACCTGTAAAGTTTCTATTTATCAAAATTTTTAATTACTCCATTCATCGATGTGTCAAAAAAGGGTGTAGTCGCGGATAACAGACACGCCCACAATTTACAAAAACCTGAGTCAAATTGAGAGTTTTTACTTTTTATAGTTATTTTGGGCATTTTTTGTTGAAAATAATTTTTTCAAATTTGTTACTTAAATTTATCTGTCTGGCAATGCCTTTTCACACTACCATGCGTTAGAGGAAGTTTACACATAACAAGTTTACAATTCGTCCGCTAGGTTGTATAAAATTTATACGTTTAAGTGAAGAGCGTTAAATATTATTTTATGTGAGAAGATTTCAAATAAATGCTTTTTCACTCGTTTATATTTAAAATTTTCATTCAATTAATTAATATTTGGTAGTATTGGAAGAAGACCTACTGAATGTGACAACTGAAGAGTGCCTTTCTTTTTTTTTTTTTAAATGTGAAAAATTAAACAATTTTTTATCGGTAAAGTTTACTACATTTTTACGCAATTATTTCACATATGCGCCCGTATAGTAAAAAAACACATTAAAAACTTTATTTGGTGATTAAAGTGAGTGTGAATGTGATATGTGTGTGAGAAAATTTAAGAAAAATAAAGTTTATTATAAAATTATCTGAAAAACTTAAAAATATATTCGAAGCGACTGTAAATGTTTGTATTTCTAAAGGAAATTTATAAAATGGAATTTATTAAAGGGTGCCTGAAGCGAATGTAACGCTTATAATAGATATTCAAATTCTAAGTATAACAATAACAGCAGTAGTAATAACATAACATTAATATTGTTCAACATTTTCTGTTATCACTGCAACACTTGTATTTATATCCCGCATCACAAAGAGTATATTAAAATTGTAAGGATGTTGTTAATTATAAACGGTAAACACCCACCTTAAAATTTCGTTGCAGAATCAAAATATGAAACGATTCAACTACGTCCGTAAGTCCATGTGTCTGTTCATGCAAATTTGTTCGCTACAGATCACATTTTTTGATATATTTTGATGAAATTCGATACTAGGTCATGTATTAGCCCAAACAAGAATCCTAATGAAAATGGATCGAATTAAACCATTTTTAGAACCCTTCCCCATATAACGATCTATTAAAAAATAAACTAAAAAAAAATTTATATGGCAAAATATCACAATTCTTAATATTTTTGAACAAAATTTGGCAAAGAATACTTAATTAATTGGCCAAGTTAAATTTGGAAGAGATCGGGAAATTTTTAGAACCCCTTTCCTTATAATAATATGTTACGATGTGACTTAAATGACAATGCCTCGCATATACTGGTCAACTAAACGAATTTTAATTAAACATTGTGGTGTAGGATGAATACGCTAAAATATTGAATTAAAAAAATTGAATAATTTTCACTTGTTTCGAATTGATTTTTATTTAATTCAATCAATCACGTTATTATTTAATACAAACTAAGCCCTATGATGGTAGCTATCGTAAGAATCAAAAAATGCTACAATAATAATAAATATAAACAGGAAATGAAATACATTTTTTATGTATACATACATACATACATATATACAATATATCAAATAGCATGATTTTCAGTAGAAATGATCGCCGTTAAAGCTTAAATGGTTTGTTAATAAGCAATAAAGTGCCAAATGAAAATATTTATAACAACATACGTTCCAGTAGAATCTAATTACGATGAAACTAAATGAAGCAGTTAAAAACAATTACTTTTAATCACTCTCTCTCTCTCTCTCTTTCCCTTTGCCTTCTTAATCCCATCTCACAGATACCCATGCATGCATACATTCATATATACGTGTGGTATAGATAAACATTCCAGGGAAATTCCTTTTTATCATTAAAAATCCATTTAGCCGTTGCACAGTTAATCCGTTGTAGGTATACAATCACTTGTTGTCTGTGTACAGTTTGAATGTTTAATGTTTAGGGTTCAAGTCGAATCTTAAATACTGATCACATGTAAGATTTGTATATTTTAAGTATGATAATGGTGGCGTATCAAGATAGCTTTTTCGTTTAGAGATTTTGTTTACCAAAATTTGGAACCGCTAGTATTCATATTTAAAATAAGTAAAAAATAAATAAATTTGTCTTAGATCAAAACGTAAAAATCCCGCATAATGATATACAAAAAGGAGGCGTGGCAGGTACATGATTAATCCCTCTAATTGTATAACGTGTCAACTTGCAAAAGAGTTTTATGCTGAGTTTTTTTGGTTTTTTGTATATTGTGGGCGTGTCTGTTGTTGGACCTCGCCCATTTTTCGCTCATCTATGAAAGAAGTTTTTTTATCAAATTTCAACTTCATAGATCAATTTGTGTATATGGATTTTTGCAACTTGTGGGCATGGCTCTTAACCTTTAACCTCTTTTTAAATAACGGAAACTGAAAGTGTCTTTGCAAAATTCCATTCAGCTCAATATCTCAAAATTAAAAATTTCAGATCCTGAAAATGCCTAAATCGACTCAGTTTTTCATACTGAAATATATATATTTTTGTAAGAGCTCTGACATCTCCTTCTAAGTGTTGCAAATAGAATGGCAAATTTAGTATATTTTTCCCATTTTTGGTGGAGAATATATGGACGGATTTACGGACAAAATTATGATAATTTAAGCAAATAGATAACTTGTTAATTTTATTTTATACTTAGGATCCCAGTGAACTGTTCGTCTAAATGATGTAAATGAAATATTTTTCAACTTTGAAGAATGTCCGTGTACCTAGTCTATCTATGATACATACAAAGTAGTTTAAATTTATATATGATATTTCTTTAGGTGTAGCAAACATTATGAGGAATTTAATATGTATGTAAAAAACATAACTTTTGGCAATGTTTTATTTGCTGTTTTTTTTTTTTTTTTTTTTTTTTGAGTAAAAACTGCTCTAAACGCTTACAGTCTATATGGAAAAGATATAACCTACAAACAAAGTACCGTACTTAGTTGCTCTTTGTATGTAAATGTACATTATCACAGAACACTGCTCTATGGGTGGTGCATGTATGTGTGCAGATATATGATATGTATGGTTTAAGTTATGCTAAGTAAGCATTTGCTATCCTCTGCCAGTATCATATTTTAATTGCACATAGCACGCAGCAAACGGATTCAACTTTATACAGAACGTATCTTGTGCGTGCTTTGCATTTCCTGTCCTTGTCTTTTGTATAAAATAATATCAATAAAGAAATCAAAACAAAATACAATTGTTGTCTAAATATTTTCAGATGAACCGTATATAAATAATAGTTAAGTGAATTGTTTATATCTAAAAAGTTATATTCTTCGAATGTCAACTGATACACATTTACACACTCACCGCATGATTATGCACACTTTATTAACTGTTATCGTAAACCATACAAAATATAAACAAGTGACAATATTATAGACGATCAAGCCTGACCATTTAATACCCTACAACACTTAGTTTTGTAAATTATGCTACAATTGATTTAGTTGCACCTTTAGAATGGGGTTCTTGTTTGGTTCAACACCATATCCTTATAGCAAATTTTCGTGATATTATCTCAAAAAATGGTACTTCTAATGCACAAATTTATATGGACAGACAGACGGACAATTGATTAAGATTTCGATTCTGAATCGATCGGTATAATTGAAGGTGGGTGTGGCATTTGTCATTTAAATGTTACAAACATCTACACAAATTTATGATCTTCTTCGTCAGATGTAGGGTATAAAGTCATGAAAATATGTAAAGAATGAATTTTAAGAAAAAGACTTTACACGAAGATTTACTTTAAAACGTTTATGTGGAATACTCGCAAATACAATGAATTATCAATGAATGCAAAGTAAAAAAAAAAAAGAAAAAAAAACATCTGTTCGATCGTTTGATCGAGTAGAGTATGTGATCAATTGAAATTCCAATATATAACAACAATAACAACAATAGCACACACATGCATACACAATAGGTTAAGCATGAAAATGTAAAAGACTGCTTCAAGTATGTGTGTTTGTGTTAAGTATGTAAACACATGATGGAAAAAACGTGATGATTTCTTTAAGTGAGTGAGTGAGTGAGTGGAATGCCAGGAAAATAAGCGAACACACATGCGTAGGTAGGTATGAGAAAAACGTGTATCCCGTGTGTACATATGTTTTAATGTGTGCTGCCATTGTTTGCTTGCACATACACATTTGTACATTTGTATAACTTTTCTAGGTTTATTTTTTGTTTTTGTTTTTTTGTTTTTTGTTTTTTGTTAGAGTTTTTAGAAGAAACACGTAAACATTTTTTACACATATTACAAACACAGCTCAGCTGTTACGGTTCGAACGATCGTTGCCGTCGTAGTCGTAGTCGTGGTCGACATCGTCGTCGTAGTCGTCGTTGTTGCCTTAAACAAATACGTTGGCGTTTTCGTTTCGTTTTGACTTTAGTTGAATTCTGTCGGTGATAATAATCAGATTAACTGCTTTCGCCCACATATACTGCACACCATCACAGCCTAGCACAACGCAACCCAACACAACAGTCAAGTATTTTTTGCTTAGTTTTAAAAATTTATTTTTAAGGATAAACGATTTTTTTTTTTTAATTTCTCCGATTACAGTTTCAAATCGACCACCATGACCAATAAAGTGGTAATTTTGCGACACGGAGAGAGCGAATTTAATCGTTTAAATCGATTTTGTGGTTGGCATGATGCTCCTCTATCCGAAAAAGGTGCGTTTTACTATCGCATTATGTGTATGAATGCGTTTGCAAGCGAGAGTGTGTTTGTTTATTTGTGTGTGTGTTAATATCACTAATTTGTACGCATGTGTTTTCGCCAAAGGACTTCAAGATGCCTCAGCAATCGCTGTTGTTGGCTTGAAACGTTCCAATATGAAATTTGATGTCATTTATACATCGTTGTTGCAGCGGGCGCATCAAACCGTGAACATTATTATACAAGAAATGAATTATCATCACTTGCCTGTGTATTGTGATTGGCGTTTGAATGAACGTCATTATGGTAATTTAACGGGTTACAATAAACGGCAAATGGCTGATAAATATGGAGAAGAACAGGTGAGAATATAATATTTTTAGAAAATAAAGACGAGTTAGTTAAGGTTGCGTTTTAGTAAACTCTACATGCACGGGTTCAAATCAAGATGAGGAAAAAAATGAAAGGGTTTTTTTTTTTTTTTTCAACGGGAATTCGAACTCGTGTATAGCGTTGTACTAGTTGTACTACCCACCGATGATTAGGAATATTGCCAAGACAGTGGTGAAGGTTGGTCTTGAAGCTGTTTACGTTTCTAAAAGTAATAAATAATATAATCGGTCAAAATGAAACCATTCCATGTCTGTTCTAAGTTTAGTTAATAATCGGCTCAAAATAAAGATTTGAATCGTTATAATTATGTCCGTTTTTACGTCTGTCATTTTCATATTTATCATTCATTTTTTAGAAGGCCCTTTTACGATTAAACTCGCCATTGCCTGTAGCTTATATACCCATAGACAGATAGACACAAAGACATTTTTTCATCAATTCATATTCATTGATGGAAAACATCACCATAAACTACACAAAAGACAGGATTTGCAGCATTTTGACCTTTTTCAATATTAAATCATATAAAATATTGTTATACCTTACACATAAAATGCGATTTATACTAAGTTTATTGTCCTTCCATTTATAACAATATCCAGAAGGAGTCGTAACGGCACCTTTACGATGTTAAATTTTGAGATATTGAACTAAAATTTTCTATAGACACTTCTAGTTACTGCAACGCTATTTAAATTGAGCAAAATAGGTCAAGAGCCACGCCCATAATCGACAAAAATCAATTTTTTTTTACCCAAAACATTGAGCTATAATTTAGTAAACATATTTATAATCATCCCTTTCATGGATGTTCCAAAAATAGGCGTGGTTAGCTCAATATATACACAATACCGTATTTAGTGTAAAACTCGATTTGACAGCTCATGTGTAATATACACCTTATTAGAGGGCGTTATAATTCACTTGCCACGCCCACCATTTGTATAAAAATCTGAAGGGTATTTAAGAAATTTTTACCTTCCTTACTTTGATTTCAATTTATTTTCGTTTAGGTACAATTATGGCGGCGTTCATTTGATGTCCTACCACCGCCCATTACCCCAGACAATCCCTATTATACTATTATACGAAATAATCCCAAATTCGAACAGATACCGTTAGATAAATTTCCAGACACCGAATCAATGAAAACGCTAATGTTGCGAGTCATACCATTTTGGGAAAATCAAATCCTCAAGCACATCCTTAAAGGTGAAAGGGTATTGGTTGTGTCACACGGTACAGTGGTGAGATCAATAATCAAATACATTGAAAGTATGTATGTGGGTACATGCATATAGAAAAATATTTATCTATATGTGTGTACTATAGAAAAAATCTATAAAATCGATAGAAATTGAAAAAAAATTCCATTTTTTTTTTCTACCATTTGGACACAATTACAGATATTAGTGATGAGGATATTAATGAATTAAATATACCAAATAGTGTACCGTGCGTGTTTGAGTATGATATGAAAAGTGGCCGTAGAGTAAATAACGTACAATATCTGGCCGATGAGGAGTATGTAAAGAAGGAAGCGCTCAAGGTGGCCAGAATAGGTGATAAATGAAAATTTTATTTAAAGCTTTAATATATTGTACTGAAGATATTGATAATGACGCAGTAATATAATTTATTTTATATATATATATATACAAACTATTGCTTTACAAAGCGGCTAAAACGCATTAGCCAGAGTTTCTGACTAATAGCAACAAGTTAGCTATCTGTAGCAATAATTCATTCATAAGAACTGTTATATATGAAATTATGCACGTATGTACATACATATATATTTAAGTACGTTTAGAATAATTTACAACAGTTACCGCACAATACTGCGGTACCTACACACGTACATACGCTTATAAGTAAAAAATAATAAATAAAACCGTTGTAGTGAATAAAAACAAAAAACAAAAAATCAAGTCTTTGGTAAGAAGAAAACAACATAGATAGATCAGACATACAACAACAACAACAACAACAATCTATCTTTTAACAAATAGTTATATACTCTCTCTTATAAGAAATAATAAACTCCCACAAGAGGCTTAGCAGAGACCTGTAAATACCAAAGAGAGAAATGAATTATTTTCTTCAATTATTCTCTTCCCAGTAGAAAAACAAAAATGAAAATATAATAAAGGGGCAGTAAGATGATATACAAGCAAAGACGGTCGAAGTTATATCTGGATTGGTCCATCAATCTGGGAGACTCATCACTTTAAGGCCCGAATTTATAAATTTTTGGCTGGTTATGATGTTTGAGTGAACAGCTGCTTTAAAAACTCTACTTTTCAGTTGTTTTTTTTTACTGTAAGCTTGACTTCCAAAGGATTTTGCCCAAATGTATATAATGGACAGAAGGACAGACAGGTGTGATCGACTCGACAAAGTAGGCTAGATCGACATGTTTGTGAGTGTGTATACCTCCCGCCTCAAGGTGGGGGGTGTAAAAATTACTGTCACGAAGTTTAGAATCAAGCTGGTACTCTTTTTCCTTCAATCTACTTCAATTGTCGCACCTTTCAGCAGGATATACTGGCTGATCAGTGGCTGATTCTGAATATATACTTTTTTACATCTCCGATGCTGTTACAGTAATACAATTATGCCCACCCCCCAATCAAATACGAAATATTTATAACTTTCTTGCACTCAAGTAGTGTATAAAACATTAACTATTTCGCATCTATGTCCACTTAATCATTTATTAAACTCTTCCTCTCCACAATGTTTACAATTTCACGAGCAATGTTTATAATTTAGAGCTGTTCACAAATAAAAAAAGGTAAACAGCATACATGCATCATGTGTTCAAACCTTAAACTTGACGCATGCATATTCCATTCAAAAGTAAGATCAAGGTAACCTGAAACCACAACGTTTATATTAAAGTGAGATAGCTCTCATCGCACCCATGTAATATTATTCCACTTTTTTGGAAAGACGCAGAGAGAGGGAGACTATATGGCGCTAGCATTAAAGCTGAATTTTTATGTTCAATAATGCATGAAAGAGATGCAAAAATTCTGTTTGCAAAACGAACATTCTGCTTAATGTCTTAAGTGGGTAGAGAATGATTTGAAAAGTATAGGGAACAGTTACCCGCCGTAATTTAATGTAGCTGCCAGATACCAATGGATATCCGTAAAACGTATGTTCTCTGGCCTCACTAGTCTCAGTTGATAAAGTTAAGTGAATCTGTGCGAATATTTAGTTGCGGTCGTTGGCTACTACAGTCAGGTACATACAGTTATATAGTGCCAGTGGTCATCACATGGTGACACAATACACAAAAAATATAAAAATTTATTTGTGAAAAATTACAAAAAAAAAAAAGAAAAAAAAGAAAAAGCTTTTGTTAAAGAAAAAAAGGAAAATTTTTTAAAAAGCAATTTTATGCATTAATAACAAAAAAAAATAAATAAATAAAAAACAAAAAAATCATTGGTCGAGTGAGTTTTTTTCCAATTGGTTTGTTGCAGAAACAAAGTAAACATTGTCTAATCAATAACCAAAATAGGAAGGAGGCTTTGGAAACAAGCAGCAAACGCAAAAAACAGCATAGAAAAGATAATTCAATAATTTGCAAGTAATCATAGCAAGTATTGCAATATTGATAAAGAAAATTAACAAAAAAAAGAAAAAAAACAACAACAACTTATGAATAATCAACATATTGCCAGCTACAAATTGTGTAATGGAATCACGGAGGAAGAGCAAGTGCAGTAACCACACACTTACTAGCACCTCAGCAGACTTGGTGTGTGAGTGAGTAAGTGATACAATATAAAGGCCCACTGCACGATTATCTTATCATACAAAGTGCACATATGGGCATGTACGTGTACAATGTACGTCTGTACCCCAAGTATTAAGTGCACTGTGAAAGTCATAATTTAATACAATTGTTGTCAATTAATGGAAAAGGCAAAAAAAAAAAAAATTGAAAAAAAAGTAGACTGGTTCACAAGAATAGAAATGATACCACAAACATTCCCCTATAAAAGAATATCTCTTGGAAACGTATCAACATTACTTTCATTGAACAGAAAGTTTATTGTGGAATGGCTCAGCCACATATGATAAACAATCAACCTAAGAATTTGTAAACTAATCCCGAGCATTATATCTCATCGTCTCTCTTGCATTTTCAGGAATTGAAAACTTCTTCCAAACGCATAAAAATTGAAAAAAAAACCCATAACGTTTAAATTTCAACATTTACTTACACACCGCCCGACTATATATTTAGTAAATATTTACCCAATTTTCATGCAGGTTTCTCATATTATTTGTTTAGCGCTAGCCTTGCCATTAATTAAAACAAAATCAATTTTCTCTATCAGTTCTAATTACATTTCATTTTAATTAAACCTGAAACAATAATCATATATAATAATGATAAATAAAATTAGAAATTTTACTATGCACCACATATGCACAACGGCATGAAGAAATGGTGCTTAAGTAAATAAGATAATTATGAAGCCCGTGAAAAAAAAAAAAAAACTAAATTTAAATTAGGCCAAAATATTCTTCTCAAATGCATACAAACAGTAGGCGTGGCTGGGATATTATGCATGTAAAGGGTTTTCCAATAAGAACATAACACAAGAAAACATAAAATTCGGTTTTTCAAATAATCAAAAAACTTCAGTTCTTGAGGCAATTTGACCGTATAAGGCAAGATTTTTATGCAAAATTCTCCTTAATGTGGTTTAAGAGATATGGAATCAATAGGTTTTCCTTCATTTTGAATTGAAGCTCTTGCGGTTGCAATATTTCGAGTACTTCCATCATTGTGAATTTGTGAATCATTGGCACATTCATTCATTATTGAATGAATAAAGAATATTTTGACTTGAATTCATCCACTATAGTACATTACAGTATGTCTGGATTATTAAGGTCTAAAACTAGAGAAAGCACTCTTAAAGTTGCGACCACCGACCTAAAATTCCCGCGTAGTAATATTTAATAATTTCCAAATATTTTATAACGCATTAACTTACACGCAAAATTTTAAGCTTTATATAGGTTTTTTTTTATAAATTGTGGGTGTATCTGTTATTTTGACACATTAATGCATAAAGTAATTGTAAATATTGAAACCAGTTTTTTTCAGTTTAAATTTGAGGTCATGGCTCTGAACCGATTTTTTTCAATTTAAAGAGCATTTCGAGTGCAGAAATTAAAAGTGTGAAAATTTCAGCTCAATATCTCAAAATTTACAGCAATGAGACAGACGCACAAATGGACATATCCAGTATATCGACTTTGATTAGATTTTGTTTGCTGTTTAAAAATATACACCTAATTCTCTTTTTACACGACAGATACGATAAATTGATTCCAGACCTAAATAAAAAATTGAAAATCATGTTAAAACAAAACAATTCGTTTAAAAAGGAAAGGGTTTTAACTCGTGTTAAATCAAATTCGTGTAAAAAAAATTCGTGCAAAAAGAGAATTAGGTGTATATATGTATATTGTAAGTCCTCTGAAGTCTTTTAGGTATTGCAAACGGAATGGCAGGCTTAGTAGGCCCCCCTCATCTTATTAACCGAAAAATTTGCATTAATTATTATTTTTGTAATTAAAGCGGGAGTTAATTAAAATGAAAATTAAATTTTGTAAAATTTGGTGTAATATAAAGTCGATAGACCGTAAATCGTTTATTGTTTAGGTAGTATAAACAGGCCTATGAATTTAATATACTTTCTACCACATACCACATGTGGCATGTGGCAGGTTTATCCATAAGCGGACAGAGCAAACGCGGAAGGTTCCTTAGGGTCGAGGATTTAAAAAAAAACATTATTTCACAAAATCTTTTTTTTAGTTAATGAGCTCCCAATATAGTTTACGCTTCAGTTCCCCCAAATAACTGCATGTGGTGGCTTCAAATTACAAATTCACTCAATTCTATATGAAATGTTGGTTCGTTGGCACGTCCCAGCAATGCTGTAAACATATGATTACGTGTTTACTGCAAAGGTCAATATATCCGCACACACCTATTATAATTAAATGAACGTGAATGTGTTTAACACTGTGTATCTAAATTCGAGATTAGGCGCTCACGTCATTATAAATACAAACAACAAATTGATCTAATGTTTATATAAAAGCAAAAGAAAACAAAAAAAAAAAAAAAACATGAACCAACCCATTGATGAAACCGTTAACGTGCAATATGTAAAAACGTTTAGTTTACAAAATATTGTAAACAAAGCAATAATAATAGAAAGAAAAAAAAGAAAAAAAAAAACATTTGTAAACAAGGGCAACTACAGCCGGGTTGATGTGTTCGATATTTAATCCAGACCAGAGACCATTACTTTACACCACACGAATAAGTCAATGACAGTGACATTTGAAAAAGTCTATTTCCTACTTGTTCTGTTGCCCTCTACATTTCTAATCGCTACATATTAATGGTTCTTCTCTTTGTGTTGTTTGTAAAAATGAGGCGCATTAATATGCGCATACATTGAATGACCCACAAGGAGCTTCTTCATAAGTAAATAAGTTGGAAAACTAAAGTTGGCTTAGGCCAAATCTTAAATACCCTACACATCTACATATAAAAGGTGGGCGTGGCGGGTACATGATTAAGCGCTCTAATAATGTATTGATTACGTTCATGTCTAGATCGATTCAGTTTTTAATGCTGATCAAGAATATACTTACTTTGTAGAATCTCTGACGTCTTCTTCTATGTTTGTTGCAAATAAAATGACCCGCTTAGTATACTTCAACTATTTCTTAAACATGCACAATTTTAATGTGTTTGAACTAAATATTTGGGAAGACTATCTATCATAAAACTAACCATTACTCTTATCTTATCATCATCTTATTATTATTTTCACTGAAGGAAAGAAAAATTTCTTAGTTTTGCTTTCAATTTCTGCAAATGTTTTATATTCAAGAGTACATCAAACCCGTTTTTGAGAGCTTTCACCTTTCATGGAAATCCTTAGAAAAAGCGGAAATTTCTAATTCAACACAATTTGATGGGATAACATTACGATTGCAGTTTTTTAAAAGAAACATGTTTGAGTGCTGCCGCTTAAGTATTCAATTTTAGTAGTCAAGCTATTCCGGCTCAAGGAACAATGTACTCGTATCTGATGTTTACACAAGTGCGATGTGACAGAAATGATATGCGAATATTTATATGAAAATATAATGAAAAGTCATGCAATATATGTTAAAGTGACGCGAAATACTTTGTCATGCAAAAGAGGCAAATTCGAATATTAAAATATTATAAAACCATATGGTTCGGTTCTGCACAATTGTCTATAATGTAATAATACTTTATAGACAAACCTATTGTATATAAATACAATGGGTTTTGCAAATATTTGTAATTCCAATTCTGAATAAAGGTAATCGTACTGTATAGACTTTAATGTAATGAAATAAAGGGTGCAAAGACAGACTTTCTATTGAAAATAAATCAACCCTTTATATAAGAGGGGGGTATACTAGATTTGTTACGTCGCTCAGAATAAAGCATTAAAGACTAAATATATATCAATTTGTACCAATCTAGCCATGTCCGTCAGTCACTCCCTGTCTTAAATTTTGAGATATTGAGCTAAAATTTTGTAAAGACGCATTATCTACATAGTTTCTTCATTTAGGAAAGAACAACTAAGGGCCACACTCACAATTGATAAACATATATCTATTAGCCAAAAATTTTTCCCACCAAGGTTAAATTTGATAAACGTACAATATTTAGAGTTGGCCCATTGGTGGATGTGCCTTAAATTGGGGGGGTTGGTTAACAAACTCATCCCCAGTTTATTAAAAAAAAACTCTTATTAGTACAGAAAACGTAATCAGGTATCTGACACGCCTAGAGTTTAATTATACCCATCGATTCAGAATCAAAATCGGGATCAATTTAAACATATCCGTCCGTCCGTCCGTGTGTCTTTGTAAACTTATAAGCAAGCTACAGTTCGCATTTTTTAAGATATTTCAATGAAATTTAGTACAAGAACACATATTATTCTAGAGAAGAATCCTCTTAAAAATAAATCGAATCGAACCATTTTTAAAACCTCTCCCCATATAATGACTTTTTACAATAAAAGTCTTTAAATGACAAAAAAATTGAAATTCATATTATTTTTTGACAAAATGTGATGAAGAATGGTTAATTAGCTTAATAATTGGTTGGGTACCCTATGGCACCATTTTTAAAAACCTCTTTCCATATAATGACGTTACACAAAGTGACTTATAAGGCAGTGCCTCCCGTTGCTTCAACTAAACGAATTGTAGCATAATTTGTGGAACTAAGTGATGGAGGGTATTATGGTCAGGTTTATACCGACTATTTGAACTTGTTAATTATTTAGATACAAAGAAGTAAGGAACTAAATTGTTTCCTCAAATACACTCCACATCTATATCGAAAAAGTAGATATGTCAGGTAAATAATAACGTCTACTAATAATGTACGTATCAACTTGCACCTTTCAATTTGTGACCGGTACTGTGCTAAGAATAAATATACTTATAAACGGACATGTCTAGATCGACTCAGAATTTCATTCTAATCAAAAATATATATACTTTGTAAAGTCTCTGACGAACCCTTCGACCCCTTCTGGGTGTTGCAAACTGAGTAACTTATGTGTAGGGTATAAAAAGTCACTTCATTTATGCGAGAGAAATTAAAATTAATTTTTGATTCTTAACGTAATTGCAGAATTTAAGACAGAACGCATGCGTGGCATAATACTTTACGCATGAGTTGTATTTTATGAATGGCAAACGCATAATAGTATGAGAGGTAAGCATCTGAGGATGAATGAGAGAGAGAGAGAGAGAAATGATGTAAAAATGTGTGTTTGTTTATATAGGACGCCGTATACTTATACCATTACCCAATACTGGGTCAATGCATCGTAGACGTAACTCCTACTATGTGCGTGGTGTCATTTTAATAGCGTTGGGATTATTTTTATTCCTACAACTGAACGCCTTTTCATTCTGTAAGTAAAAGAAGATAATTCCAATAACCGTTCACTTATTCAATGTTTAATAATTTCAGCTGAAAGTCATGACCCTTTGCTGGCAGAACCTACAAATGATTCAGTGGATGCTATACTGTCCATGGTGCCATCGGTATTACATAAGTTTTTAACGCCTAAGACACGTAATCATACGTTAGTTGCTAATTGTAAGTGACATAAACAGTTATATGATTAATGTGAGTTAAATTAATTAATTAACGGTTGTTTGCAGTATTACAAAATGGCACCAGTTTAAATGGTGCCGTTAGTCTGGTCGATTCATATCATCCACCAAATATAACCGAGATCAAACGCCATATTGCCAAATACAATGATGTACAGTTAGTTTTAAATGAATACACATTTGGTCCGCTACAAAATGATTCTGTGATAATTGTAGTACAAGTAAGTAAATTGATTGATTCCAAAGCAATTACGATTTTTTTTCATTTGAAACGTTTCCTTTAGGTTCATACTCGTATTACATACCTACGCCATTTAATTGTGAGTCTGGCTCAGGCTCGTGATATATCCAAAGTTTTATTAATATTTTCACACGATTACTATGATGAAGATATTAATGATTTGGTACAAAGTATAGACTTTTGTAAAGTAATGCAGGCAAGTGTGGGCGTTATTGAATATATTTTCATTACATTTCAACATAATTATGGTTTTTTTCATTTTTTTTTAGATATTTTATCCATACTCGATACAAACGCATCCAAATGAGTTTCCAGGTGTTGATCCAAATGATTGTCCGCGCGATATTAAAAAAGATCAGTAAGTGTAGTTTATTTGAGCTATAATTTGTTTAACATAATTCCAAATTTGTAAACTTTTCTTTTTTCTTCTTATCTAAATCTAAAGAGCGATTATACAAAAGTGTAATAACGCTCTACATCCAGATCTGTATGGACATTATCGTGAAGCGAAATTTACACAAACCAAACATCATTGGTGGTGGAAGGCGAATCGAGTATTTGATGAATTGGAAACTACCAGATACCATACAGGTAGTTGACATTTATATATATGCAAGGAGTTTTTCATTAAGGACATAACAATTTTATATTTTCATATGAACGCACCCTTGAACTCATTTCATGATCTGTCAATTTTAAAATGTCAGTCAAAGTTAACATTTTTATTGTATAATAAAATATTTTGAAATTATTAAAAATTACTACCTTTTAAGTTGATGGTTGTAATTTTAAGAGCACTTACCCCAATTTTCAATTGTTTTTTATGTTATAATAAAGTTTGCTGTCATGCTATGTTAAATGCAACCTGTATACTATATCTGGAATAAATTTCAGCCCAATATCTTTATTATTTTGTACTTTATTTAAATACATAAATTGTTATGTTCTTATTGAAAAATTCTTATAAACATATATTTAAATAGTAAGAAGAATTGGTGGAATCTTAAAAGTTCAGCCAACATAACTATATAACTTCTAGATACACACTGTAATCATCATTCGTATATTTTTAATAATAATGAATAATATTTTTAGGTTTGGTTTTATTTCTCGAGGAAGATCACTATGTGGCAGAAGATTTCCTGTATGTTTTGGCCATGATGTATAGACGTACAATAGACTTGTGCCCTCAATGCAACATATTGTCATTGGGCACCTATCTAAAAACCTTTAATTATTACACTTACAACAGTAAGGTGAGTGTATGAAATTTTCAAATTAATTTCTTTCTTAATATTGCACACATATACAACATAAGCAGAGCCGAATTTATCGTTTAAAAATTATCTAACACTAAACAAAGAAATGTGCAGTTTGTGTTATTATCATGTTTCTAAGTATTTGTTACTGGCAAAGCTTTATATACAACATACGACCTCTAAAACAAATCTATGTAAACAATGTTTATAGCCACCAATATTAAGTATATAACTCGTACAGTATACAACTCGTAATGTAGGGTATGTGAGACTTATATAAAAACAGATGAAATTCAAAAATGATCCAGACTACACTTAATTCTTATTTCCAAAAACACGCTTCAATGAATATTTTCTCTTACGCCTTAAATGACGAGTACACTGATTAAATGTTTTTGCAACACCCCAAAGAATATACTAAACACTGTATAAAGCATTTACATAAAAGGTTTTTCAATAAGGACATAACATAAGTTTCGACGCTTCAAATAATAAAAAAGCTTCAGTTCTTGAGTTAATTTGATCGTGTCAACTAAGACGTTTATGCACAATTCGGTACAATGTGGTTCGAGGGATACCTGTAAATGTCGTGAAATTGACTATTTTGTCTAATTTTAAATTAAAGCACTTGCGACTGCAATATTTTCGTTATTTCAATCGGTGCGTTATCTCACTAACACAGAAATATCCAACAATGAATATGTTGACGTGAATTAATCCTTTTAATAATTGTTAAACATTTTATGATAAAAATGTTAACCTTGAGTGATGTTTTAACGTTGACAAATCATGAAAAATGCTCAAGAGTGCGTTCGTATTAAAATTCGAAATTGTTATGTTCCTATTGAAAAATTGCTTTTTATGTATATACCTTTGACAGCATCAAAATCTGCTTCGATTTAGCCTTCTTCGTTCTTTGTTATGACAATTGAACAAAGGCCATAACCAAAAATTATATTTAAAAAAAAACAATTCAATCATTGACTTTCAATCGTTGCGTTAAAATACCAAAAGTTGATTTCAGCCTACTAATCACCTTTGATCATTAAAATAAAAGTTATGACTGGCAAGTCATGCTTAAATAAAAATCGTTTAAAAATCTCTAAAAAATGGTGAACGTAACATTCAACCGATTTCATCGGATTTCAAAAACCAACCGGCGATTAATCCGTACTTTTGCCAAGTTTTGAATTGCTATCTCAATTTTTGCATTTTGAAAGATTCTTTACAAAGACAGACAGACGGACATAGTTAAAAGGGTGCAGAATTTGATGAATTCTGATAAAGTGCACTCTCAAGGTGATAAGTATAACGCATATTTCAAAAAATCTATTTTGTTAAAAGCGGACATAGCAACGCCCCCAATAGCCCAAACCCAATCAAAGCAGCTCTTTATATATAAATCTTTTGCTAAAACCGAAAATGAGGCAATGCTGCTAGTCGTGGTAGTGCCTTATATTCAGGGTTCCCATAAAGTTAGGAGAGAGAATTAAACTTTTCGCTTGGATTGGTTGCGTTTGGGTTGCAAGCTCAATGCATTTTTTTTATGCTTATTATTCCAAAAACAGCAAAAAAAAAAGGAATGTACTATTAAGATGAAACTTTTTGTATCACATATAGAAGAAATTTATTCTTTATCTCTTGTGTTGACAATCAGACACATAATCCATTTTGTACGTATATTTATATTTCTATATAAAAATATAAATTTATATATATTTGCCTATAAAATAATAATAATTTGTCATTTAATTGTTTCTCTTCTTCTTTATACGTTTGTGTTTGTGTCTTACATACATATGCAAATATATTGTTTTTGTTTTTCTTTTTAAATTAATATATAATTTATCGTTACGTGTACAGTCCAAGACCAAATCTTATAGCAATCCATACGCTTCTAGTTCGCTGATTTCTGACAACAGTCTCTTAGGAAACCATCATAAAAATAGAAAATCATTACAATTCTCATCACAACAGTTGTCATCTAGTGACAGCAAACATTTTAATAAATATTATTCATTTAACAACAATAATAATAACAACAACTATAATTATGGCATGTCTTACAACAACAACAACAATCATAATAATCAAAATCAAAATTATAAAAAAGGTAGTAATTTAGAGGCGTATGTGGGCGATACGAATACGAACGTATATGGCACTGCAGCTATGATTAGAAACATCAGCACAATTAGCACCACTACCACCACCACCACCATCATTACTAAAATCATCACAACCACCACAAAAGCGAAGAGCACCACAACTAATATTTATAATAATTATAATATTAATAACAATAACAATAAGAATGGTGCGCAACAAACGTGGAGCTATCACGTTCTACCGTCTCTATATTCCATTTATCAGAAGGTACTCTCCTCCCTGATTTTTCCTTAAAAATCCTCTTCTAAATGTTGTTGTTGTGTTTTATCAATATATATATATATAAATTGTATATATATATATATATCAAATATTTGTGCAATGATCAGTTATCGTATGAACATAATATCATGACAAATAGTTTCGCGATTAATTTCATTAGTGTTTGATAATAAATTTTTATTGCTCAACATTAACCGTAAAATTTTCATATATAACAAAAAAAAAAAAGTTTGACTTGCTTTTTTTTTAACGCCTTATCGCTTTGTCTCATTGCTTGCAAATATGTATGTACTTGAATATTATATTTTAAATAATTAGTCCATCATGCATCATGCATTTGTCATAGAGAGTGTTTTCAGTTTAAGTAAATGTTTATGTAAATATAGTGTAAATTCAGAAATTCTCTACACTCAAGGGGTAAAAAAAAAAAATCAATCCAATCAGAATCAAAATCTGATTTGTTTTAAAAATGTCCTTCTGTCCATCCTTGCATTTCTTGTAATCAATTGTACCAACGGAACGCAATGTGTGATATTTTTAAAAAAAAATTTGGCTCAATGATTTTCTTTTGTTCCAAGAACCATCACTACTAAAAGTGGACATAATCGGTATATTTTTAGGATCCCTTTACCTACAAAGCAGTATTTTAAAATAAATTTTTATATGGTAAACATTTGCAATTTTTAATATTTTCTGACAAAATTTGGTAAAAAATAGTTAAAAGCGTTAATAATTGATTGTAGCAAATTTTGGACCTAATCAAACTATTGTTAGAACCCCATTCCTTATAGCGATGTGACCACAAAGTGACTTATTTGACAATATCTCATATATATCGATACCACTAAACTAACAACAATACAAGTGAAAATGTTATAAACAGTTATATCCAATCAGTTTATTATCCTACACCATTTAGTTTCACAAAAGATGCTATAAGAATAGTGATGTAGGGTATTAAATGGTTGGGTATTACCGACTAAAATATTATCACTTGTTTTATGCAAAATTAATATATGGAACATCCATATAAAAAAAAAAGCTTTGATCATATTGCCCACTGTGATAATATTATGATTATGAGTAAAAAATAAGACTGAAGAGAAATACTTTCAATAAACAAACATTTTTTGTTTTATTATAAGCGTATAACAGTGTGTGTAATGCTTTAAACTTTTACATATTAAGTTAAATATACATTTATGCGTAAATATATGTATGTGTGTGTGTACCATATATGTATTTATTATGCTCGTTGCATCATTAAAACTTATTTGCATATAATTATAATTAAATGTATATTTTTATATCCTCCACAGAAGATGATAGATATATTAAGTTTATCATTCCATTTGCAACGTCCAGAATTTACAATTTTTGTCGATTTAGACATTTCTGTCCGTATGTTTGTGTCTGTTTATTGTTGATTTTCTTACGGTCGTGAATTTTGAGATATTGAGACACTTCTAGTGTCTGCATGCAGATCGCTATTTAAAATTTAAAATTGGTCAAGAGCCACGTCCACAATCGCCAAAAATCTATTTATTTGCCACAAAAATTCAGCTATTAAGTTAAAATTTTTGGTACACATATGTCCGAAAACAGGCGAGCTCACAATTTACAAAAACCCGTATTTAGCGGAACACTCGACTTGCAAGTTAATACGCAAAACACTATTAAAGGGCGGAGTCATATAACTGCCATGCCCACCATGTATATATAGATGTGAAGGGTGTTTAAGATTTGGCTTAAGCCAAATTTTACTTTTTTTACTTATTTTTCCTGCATTATAAGTATTTCATTTTTACTTCTGTTGTGTGTGTATATATATGTGTATTTGTGTAATTAATGTGTTGTTGTTTTTTTAAATATTTGAATTTTTTTTTTTTTTGAATTGTACACAGATTGTGTATCGCATGTCAAAATTTGTCAAAGCCAATAATGAAAATGTTAATAATAAATCAACGAAGCAGGTATTTCCGTAATTAATATTAAGTGAAATAGAGAGAGAGGGAGAGATATAGACAAACAGAGATCTCTTAGAGAAAGAATAGCGGTAGTATTTAGACAATAATGAATAAAATGTTTTAATTTGTTAAACAAAATTTGTTTCGCACTCAGCTTGAATTAATAGCTTAGGGTAGGTCATGTATAATATACAAAACGATTACAATTATAATTATTTACGTACGCGAATGTACTTCAATCGATAGTATAGTGATTGTAGCAGATGACAAAATAATTTTACTCTACTCGATATTAGTATCAAATGAAAGAACCTGATGAGTAGAATAAAATTAACAGAATTTTGGCAAATAATTAATAAATTCAATATGGCGGTCTCGAGCTTTTCCAAAACATACTTATGCACATATATGTGATATGGGTGTCAAATGAAAGGGCTCAACGAGTAGAATACGATGAGATATGTGGCTTGATAATAAATTGCATGCGACGGCCGCTCAAAAAGATTTGAAATTACAATTTTTCACAAACTATTCAATATATGCCTCAAACGGCGACACATAACGAGTATAATACATAAAGGAAAATAAGATTGTTCCAAATCATATGTGCAACCGTAAAATCGACTGATTTGGTTCACTTTTTGAACTGACTAACTTATGGCTTCAATATTTTCGGTATTTGGATCGGCGCACTGCCACCAAAACACATTCATTAGTGAATATTTTGACTTGAATTTATACACCATAGCACTTTCAGAATGTCTGGTGGGACAATTATTACAATTAAGCAAGAAAAATAAAGTAAGCTCTTAAAGTTAAACAACCAGAAATGCGGGAGTGAATTTTAATAATTTTCAAAAGTTATATAATTAAAATGTTAACCTTGACTGACGTTTTGATCCTTACAGATCATAAAAAATGTTTAAGGAAGCATTATTATTAAAATACAAAATTGTTATGTCCTTGTTGAAAAACATGTTTTATGATTTTTTTAATTTTTTTTTCAATGAAAAGTAATTTAAATTTAGATTTATTTTATTTATAATTAGTGCAATTGTATGTAATTGAAATTTATATCATTTATTGCCAGTGATTTTATCGAATTTAATATTTAGCCATTTTGAAAGAATTTTTGCTTGCCACACCAATACCCACATATATGTTACCCTGTATGATTGTAATCTTTTATTTATATATATTTATATATACCTATATTTAATTAATTTATAGAAAGCATTCACGAACTCCCATTTTAAAGATATGCTTTTGCAAAAACGTTAGAAAAGGAAAAACTTAATAGAAAAAACTTTGAATATTTAACAGGTTGAGGTGATGCCATGGATTAGTAGCAAACATAATATGGGTTTTGCTTTTAATCGCACCACCTGGGCCAGCATACGAAAGTGTAATGAACAGTTTTGTTCCTACGATGATTATAACTGGGATTGGTCGCTGCAGCATGTCTCTCAACAGTGTATGACTGGCCACAAATTGCATGCCATGATTGTTAAAGGACCACGAGTATTTCACATTGGCGAATGGTAGGCATTATTACATTAACTAAATAATTATAAATACTTTCATTCACTATTACTCTTACTGTTACTGTTGCAGTGGTGTTCATCATAAAAAGAAAAATTGCGAATCCAATCAAGTGATATCAAAGGTGCAACAAGTTTTGCGTATTGCACGCAAATCGGGTCAAATATTTCCTAAAACATTAACACTAACGGTAGCTAGTCTGAATAAGAAGACGAAATTGCGAAAAGGCAATGGCGGTTGGGGTGATCAGCGCGATCATGAACTCTGCATAAATATGACTAAATCGATTAGATGAATTTAATACTGAAACAATGTTTTTTTTTTTTTTAATTTTTAATTTTTAATATTTTCTATTTATTGTTATTGCCAAATAATTTCCATAGGAAAAAAAAAACAACAACAAAATTAACATGTGTATGTAGTTGTCTACACTAATTCATAACACATGCACACATATTAATAATAAGCAGCATTAAATGTTTTGTATTTATTACATGTAAAAAAAAAAAAAATAGTTAAATTAGCTCATTTGTCATATCTCCAGTCATTAATAAATAAATTTTAGGCAACTCCGTTTTCTTATGAGCATCAATATATAAAAATATAAAGATGAATGATGATGGAAATATATTTAAAATACAACAGAAATGATTGATTTTGATTTTTTTTTTATTTAAAGCTTCCATTTTCGTATGATATCAATTGTATTTATGGGGACGTAAGGGAGAGAGAAAATTGCATAATAAAAAAAAGACTCGCAACTCACCAAAATATTAAACTTACATAACCTTCTCTATATTTAATTGAAAAAACGAAAGTATTAGTGGTGATGAGTAATACTTTCATACTCCTCACCTTAGTTGCGAAGTATGCCAAGTTTTTCATTTTGTTTGCAACTACCAGAAATGGGCTTTAAGAACATCACATACATATAATATTCTTGATCGATCTAACCATACGCATACATCTGCATATAGCTCACGGTAACAAATAATATACATGAAGCTAAAATTTGCTGGACATTTTTGTTTATGGAGGTAGTTTTCTTTACAAAAAAAAAAAACTACGCTCGACAAGAAAACTGCACAAAAAGGAAGCTACAAGATTAATATTTGGTAAACGTATTTATAAATAGATTTTCCAACTCCGTACTGAGAGTGAGAGCTGTCGAACAACAAACGCTACTCTGAACCTCAATCAAGTACTCACGTCCGACCATGTGTGGGGAATTCATTCTCAATTCCATAAATTTCCAAACTGTCTGCACTGGTTGACATTGCAAATTGATACAAACAGCCAAAGATATGTTCACACAGTGAGGCAAAAGCTTTATTTTTTTTTTGTGTACATATTTGAGTTCATAATTTTCTTATATAATTTTTGTTATGCCACACCTCCATTTTTGAATTCATCTAAATCAATGTTGGAGAAAATACTAAAAACATTTTTGAAGCGACCGAATCGCAACTGTTTTATTGTTGTTGAACTGGCAATGCTGTCTATACAATTATTAGTAATGACAACCAAACAACTGCAGCTATCGACACAATGGTATTTTTTTAACATTTTCCAACTCAAATATCGGAATAAAATTAAATTTTGTATATAACTGCAGCTACCATTGCTGCATTACAGTTTTGCTGTTATAATCAAATTTTGAGGATGTTGTGTAACTTTAGTTAATTTATTTCAGCTGCTGCTTCACTTACTTTTACTTTCACTGACAGTGTTCTTTTAAGAATTCACTGCTATGCATAATGCTAAACATATGTAAGAACGGTTTGCGAACAAGCAAGTTATTCTGCTTTACCCATAATTGGATAAAATTACTTTTTTGTGATTGCCTCCTATACATAAAAAATCCTCCAGGGGGCGCTTACTCTAATGCACTCGATTTATAAGTGCATATGAAAAGAAGAAATAATGGAATGTACAATAAATAAAGCGCCATGTTTCCTCTCTCTCTCTCTCTCTCTCTAGATGAAAAAGAACTATATTTTTACAATCCGTATTTATAAATACCATTTAAAGTAAATTAATTAATTAACTATTAATCTCTATACGCAATGCATGCTTTTTTTTTTACAAAGCATGCCTTCTATTAAGCACTTTAGTAAAAACAAAAACATGAAAAGCAACTGAAAATATTATTAAGCTTTGACTTTTGCTTTAGTTGGTTTTTTATCGTTGGTCGGAATAGTGTTGTTATCAATTATTATTGTGTTTTGGTTGGAAAAACCCCCAAAAAAAAAAAAAAAAAAAAAAAAGAAAACTGCCAACCATACATATACAAAATCACAAATTATATGTTGGAATAATTGAAATGAAATAAGAACAATAGTCAAAATTTCTTGTGCATTCAGCTATTCGTCAATCAAATCACCACTAAAATATGGCTTCAATGTTGCAAAAAAATTTGGCACGCCTGGTCAACGTACAACGTAAATTCTCACAGCCGTTGGTTAATAATTATTTTACCTACTCGAACGAATTGTCACATCCTGTAGATCATAAACCAAAGAAACTTTCGCCGGCTGAGGCAGTTTCACACATAAAATCTGGTAAGAACGATTGAATGAAAAGTTTGGACACCATTGGAACATAATACGATTATGTAAGATGAGTATGATGTGTGTTTCCATTTGAGTATAATTTAAATAATAATGTTTAATTTAATCAAAGGCAGTTAAATGGGTGCTTCTGTACTGTTATAGCTGCATTTGTATGATTGTGTGCGTGAATAGAATATGCGGCGTTATTCGCAGTGTTCTCATTTATATACAATGCGTGTGTTTGTATTACTTATATATAAACAGAGTTAGATGTACGCGTTATATGAAGAGAGGTATCGTAGAAATGATTTCATATGATCCGCTTACTTTAGCTATGTAAAAGTATGTATTTTGTAATGCACACGGATATAATCAAACCGATTGATACCGTACTCCTTCAAAAATAGAGTATCAAAGGATAGGAGTTCATACTTCTACTTTGCGCAGAGTATAGTAAAATTGAAAAAGTCATACTTCTAATACCAAGAGAGAGTTCTTATCACTCTTCTTCAAGTCATTTTCTATTTAATATTCTTCCCCCAATATGCTGGGTTACGATTTTTATTATTACTGTACAATTATCGCCCTCATTAATTATAATCCTCTTTCATTTATATATAAATGTATATGTGTGTGCAGAAACAAAATACGATAAATGTATGTACATGTATTGATCAGTTAAAAAAAATACACCACCAAACACTTTAATTAGTAATTTATACGTTGTATAAAAGCGTTCTTAAAAGCGAATGCAAATTATTACTGTGTAGTATAAAATTGATTTTGAAAAATGTCGCATGACTACTCATATTATTATTATTATTATTATTGTAATATATGTACATCGTATTGTGTAGTTACTACCAAACAATGTCACATTGTAATGGAGTCCATTGTATTTATTATTCTCTTCATATGTATGTATAAGATGGACACACAAACAACTTTAACTGTTGCGCTTATTTGCAAAACAAACTAAGATTGATATTAGAAAATTTTCAATAACATGTAAGTGCAGTACCTGTAGCCATTTTCATGTGTATGTCTGTCTGCCTGACTTGGTCAAGTAAGCGAATATGGTTGCAAAAATTGAGATATTAAGCTGAATTTTTTTTTCTAGATTTTTGTAATTTCTGCTTGCTACTTCGAAATCGCTTAAGAGTCACGCGCACCATTAAAAAATTTTCCAACACTACAAAAAATACGAATATAAAGTTGAAATTATCAATGATTGGCATAGACATCGGTCATGCCCATAATTTATAAAGTACCGTATTTGGTTAAGCACTGACTTTATTGAAATAGGGTGCATTTACATATATGCCACGCCTACAGTTTTTTTATACTATGCGCTTCATAAGATGGGGGAGGATGTATAAAGCTTGTCATTCTCAGAAGATATCTGCTTTATGTTGCACGCACCCCGCTGACGTACGTAGACGTACGTATAGAAATTATTTCCCAATGAAAAAAAAAAACACCGCATCACCCCATATACAAATTCCACTCTGGTACTCTACGCATTAAACTTAAGTATTATGAGTTTATTTAGCCTATTGCGGACTAAATATAAATAATAACGTACAAAAGATTTGCCCTAAGCCAAGTGTACTTGCTTTTACTGGTTCTTCAGCTTTACAAACATCCAATTAGAAAATAAAGAATAATTCCATAACAAACCCGCGTAATACACACAAACACACAACAATTAATATTATTTAAACCTGTTTTTGAAGTGAATAAGAAGAGAAGAAACGACATGAAGGTATTCAAAGTTTATTTAATGTAAACAAAAGAATAAGTAAAATAATTGCTATCATCTGTAATATGCAACGTTTGGAACGTTTTAATTGAACCCATTGTTTTAAAATAGTTTTCTATAAAAAAAAAAAACAAAAACGCATCATGACGCCTTGATTTTAACCCAAACTGATTAGAATAGATGTTAAGTTTCACTTAAACTATAAAGAGATAAGAAATGATTGAACATCTGGACATTGTTGAGTGTGTGATGAACTATAAAAAATTAATCAATTTTCGATTTTAATGCAATTATTTTACTATGTAATAACTCTCTGATTAAAATGCCATCAAAACAACAAAGTCGTCCAATGCATTTCATTTTACTGGAATCATTCAATGCATTTTAATTTCATGTTTTGTTATTGTGGGTATTCTAAAAATAGAATGTATTTAATAAATATATGTATGTATGTGTTTGTTGTGTATTAAAATCTATTACACTGTTACACACCCGGAAAATTTATTGAAACTAATTTAGTTTAGTTAGAAAAAAACAAAACTAAATTTGTCTTGGGCCAAATCTTGAATACCCTACACAGCTACGCATAAGCGGTGGGCGTGGCAGCTGCATGATTACGCCCTCTAATAGTGTAGACATATGTAATTATTAGACTTTCAAGTGGTTTTACAGTTCTTTTATAAATTGTGGAATAGTCTGTTTTCAGACCATACCCATTTTTAACACATAAGGTAGTTGTGAATATTTGTACTAAATTTCAATTTTATAGCACCTTTTTTTATAGCCCGCAAATCGATTTTTGCCGATTGTGGACTTATTCTGCGATCCGACCACGCCTTTTTTTTTTGGAACTTCATTAGATGAGATAATTATTTATATATAAACGACTAAACTAAATAGCCTTATTTTTGTGGCCTATAAATAGATGTTTATCCATGTTGGGCGTGACTCTTGTCCGATTTTGCCCAATTTAAATAGCTTTCCGAATGCAAATGTCTGTACAAATTCTTTTAACTTATCATATTTTGTTAAATATACACGGACATACCTAAATCTAGACGGGGACTAGATCGTCTCAGTTTATGATGTTGTTTAAGAAAAAATATTCTTGCTAAGGTTTTTAAAGCTTTTTTTTTAGCTTAAGCTAACTCTTAAATACTCTCTACATCTGTATACAAAATTGGGGAGTGGCTGGTATCTAATTAAATCCTATAATACTGTATACATTATCGATCAAGAAATGGGATTCTGCATTAAAATAGATCTTTTGTAAAATGTGGGCGTAATTTTTCGACCCCGCCCATTTTGGCTCATCCATAAATAAATCTATCAAAATTTCAAATTCACAGCTCAATTTTTGTTGTGAGCGTTTGTGAGCGTATCATCGAATGCAACGGTTTCATTATGTAGAATTTTTTTTTTTTTTTTAGAAAAATCAATAATTCAGATGATCGCTATTATGGCTTTTTTTCAATCATATTTATCTGTTTTTTTTTTTTTTTTGTTTGTTTTTTCAGGTGACACCGTGTTTTGTTCGGGTGCTGCCGCTACCCCGGTTACCTTAATTGATGCTATGGTTGATTATGCTAAAAAAGAAAAACTAGAGAATATTACCGTTTGTCATATGCATACCGAAGGCAAGGCGGGCTATTGTGATGAAGAAAATGCCAAAATATTTCGTTCGAATTCATTCTTTATGGGGGCCAACGTGCGCAAAGCTGTAGCCGATGGACGAGGTGACAACATGTCGATTTTCTTACATGAAATTCCCAAATTATTTTATCGGAAAATTGTACAGCCTGACGTATCATTGATACACGTTTCACCACCCGACTGTCACGGTTTCTGTTCATTGGGTACGAGTGTGGATTGTGTAAGAGCTGCTCTCCTACACAGCAAATACATAATTGGTAAATTGTTGTTTGTATGGTTGTCTGTGTGTAGTATGAAAATGTGAACATGCCGGTTTATTTGTAGCACAAGTCAATAAACAGATGCCACGAACATTTGGTGATGCTTGTATACATTCGTCTCATTTTGATGCCTATACGGAAATCGATACGCCATTGCCGCAACATGGTGGCAAACCGCCCTCGGATGTGGAGAAAAAAATTGGAAAATTGATTGCTGAAAATTTGGTGGCCGATGGTGCCACCTTACAGATGGGCATCGGCAGTATACCGGATGCTGTGTTGATTGCTTTGCACAATCACAAGGATCTGGGTATACACTCGGAAATGTTTGCCAACGGTGTTGTGGATTTGGTAAACTCTGGAGCTGTCACTAATCGCTTTAAACCCCTCCATCAGGGACGTATAGTTGGCTCCTTTTTGATTGGTGATCAAAAATTGTACGATTTTGTTAACGACAATCCTTCGGTGGGTATGTATGAAATTTGTGTTAATTGCAGAAATTGCCAAAAATTCATGTAAATTATTTCATTTAATTATGCAGAAATGTATGCCATTGATTATGTGAACAGTGTCAGCGTTATTAAAACACTGCCACGCATGACTGCCATTAATTCTGCCATTGAAGTGGATTTGACGGGTCAGGTGTGTGCCGACTCAATTGGTACACGTTTCTTTTCTGGATTCGGAGGTCAGGTAGACTTTATACGTGGTGCTGCCGAAGGTATCGATGGTAAAGGCGTACCCATTATTGCCTTACCAGCCGCAACCAAAAAAAATGAAAGCAAAATTGTGCCCACCCTTAAAGTTGGTAAAGATTTCATATAAAAATCTATAACGTATGAAGGGTCAAGTGGTAATATAAGCTTTGTAACTGTATTTTAGGTGCTGGTGTTGTTACATCGCGCGCACATGTCCACTATGTGGTCACCGAATACGGGATAGCACAATTGTTTGGTAAAAATATGCGTCAACGTGCCTACGAGCTAATACAAGTTGCTCATCCCGATCACCGGGAACAATTGGAAAAGGCTGCCTTCGAAAGGCTCAAATCGATGCCTTCACAGTGCTAAAAAACAATAATAACAACAACGCTGTGCATTATCGTTTCATTTGCATTATTAATCAAAATTATGAACGAATTGTTAGAAGCATTAAGGAAAAAAAACCCACTTTTATACAAATGTCACCGCCACACATAACCAAATGGTTCAAAATTCATTTGTCAGATGAAGTTAACAATTCGTTCATTATTGATGAGCATATAGTCATCCAAAGTCATCAGTTTTCAGTCTTAAAATTTCAGTTTGTTTACAAAGTTTGAACACATCGTTGATAAATAGGCATTAAACAAAGAACAAATATTTCGACCAAAGTTATTTATAATGTGTTGTTTATAGTGTAATAAAAATGCAACCATTTGGAACTTCGGGGTACAATCTGAAGCACGAATAGAACAAAGGACACTTGTAGCTGTGTGTGATTTAGAAAATGGCGCTGCAGTAAAGCAGGCAAACAAAATTCAAACGGTATAATAATTTTAACTTTTATGTAATTAACAGTCAATCAATTTAATCATGTTTAAGCGGTAAAGTGTGTTTAATGAAAAATCAGTTCATCTACCATAAAGAAAAAAAAATTAAAAATTTTATAGTCGGCCAAGCCCGACCATTTAATACCCCACATCACTTAGTTTTACTGCAGGGTATAATTAATGTATGAATTATTTCGATTCTGTGCAACAAATAACATTCGTTTACCACATAGAGCAACAAATAAAAAAATTAACTTGAAATTTCGCAACTTGAGAAGAATCCAACGATAATTCTTCAACCTTTTGTTATTGTTGTTTCCTTTACTCTTTACACAAGCAAATCAATGCACACAGCTATTGCACTCAGAAATTCATGTTTCTTTCAACAGTCGCGCTGTTGTGCTGTATTGCAAAATAAATGTTAATGTACAGAATGTTCATAATGTAATTTAAGTATAAACAAAAAAAAATATATTGAGGTGGAGGGTATTTCAAAATTTTTAAAACTAATTCACTCAATTCAAAAGCAAAGCAACAAAAATACAAACGATAAAGTAACGCTCAACTGCTGTTCAATGCATTTACGTAAAATCAATCAATTTTATAATGGGAATATATAATATTTTTAACACAATATATATATAATGATAATTTAAATATCATTCCTTTGAAAAATCAAATGTTGTTGTTTCTCTTTTTAATCAAAAGCGGCAAATAGTCAGGTAGGTAGTCAAGTTCTTTAACAAGGATCGATATTACTACTTGAATTAATCGTTTAGTGGTCAATTTTTTTGTCGCAAATTTTGATTTTGAGATGAAATTTTGTAAAAAGTTACGCATGCAGAAACTAGACCGCTAAAAAAAAAGCCACGCCCACAATCGATAAAAATTTATTTATCTTTCACAAAAATTGATCTACAAAGACAATATTCGGTACACATAATTTTTCTAACGTTAATCCAAAAGTGGGCGTGGTCGGGTAAAAGAACTTGACGCGAAATTCTAAATGCTACGCCCACTATGGAAGAGGTGATCTTTGTTTTTGCACGCAAATCGTTATTTATTTTGGGCAAAATCGGTCAAGGCCACACCCACACCCGGGAATAAAATCTATATATCTGCCACAAAAATTAAGCTATGAAATTCGGTATATTTGTCTATATAGTTATATCATTCATCGATGTGCCAAAAATGGGCATGGTCGCTTAACAGACGCCTACAATTTACAAAAAACTATATTCACCATAAAACTGATATTTTATACATGCAGTATCAGAAGGCCAATATATATGCCACGCCCATCGTTGTGCATGTGGAGGGTGTATTTAATAAGATTTAGTTTAAAACAAATTTAGTTTTCTTACTTGTTTATTCATTGTTGTTGATGTTGTAATGAAGCATTTATAAAATGTTTACGTTATAAAATAGATACAAACTGTCAAGTTTTATTGTTGGTGCTGTTTTGTTACTGCATATAATTACTTTTACACCGCTTGAGCTCCTTTTTATTTAACTTAATTTCACATATGTGTTTGTAATTTCATTTCTTTTTGTTTTCGTTTTAGTTTACAATTTTGCATTATTGTATAATTGTATGTACTTTTTATCCAAAAAAAAAAAAAAAAAAATAATATAAAATTAAAGCGAAAAGTAAAAAACGGGTGTAGAGTTGATATTGTACTTTTTTTGAATTGACAAGAAAGAATGAATATGGCAACGCCAAACAGTGCCAGTGCATAGTGTCTGCCGTAGCCATGCCATGGCTGCCGTACAATATATATATATATATACATTTAATATATATTATATAATTAATTTATGGTCCAAAACGTAAGACAGCGTTTCTGATTAGTGTTTAATTCAAAAAGTAAAATGACAGATTGAAAAGAAATTCCTTAAACATTAGTCCTTATAAAAATGATTTAGAATTTCATAATTAATTTTAAAAATGTTCTCAACCGCGGCTACTAAAATGAGGTTGTTTGTTATAAGTGTTTGTGTAGGGTGTGTGTGTGTTTGAATGTGTGGTATGTTCATAATATTACTCTGTAAACACATTGCTGCTTAGGGTGTAGGGTATGTGTGAGTGTGTGGTATGTTCATAATATTACTCTGTAGACACATTGCTGCTTAAGAATTATTTTTATTTTTATTTTTTCTTATTCTTGACGTTTTTGCCATCGGCATTATTCTCCAATTTTAGTTTCTTTTTCGGTTGAGCTTGCGCCTCATCCTCTTCCTCCTCACCATCGTCCTCGTCGTCGGTCTCCTCATCCTCCATATCAACGACTTCAACTTCATCTTTAATATTTTGTCCATGTATATACACGGGACCTTTGCCTTTAATCAATCTGAATGTAACGGCAGTTTCATAAAATTCAATGTCGGGATTGCAGGCGCGCGTTTCGCCAGCCTTCAATACAGCGATAGGGATTTTTAAATTATCTTTAATGGTGTGAACCTGTTAATCATAAAAATAACAGAAACAAAATCAAATATAAATTTTTGAAATTTTTCACTGAAGCTACATAAGTAAAGTGATAAATAGTTACAAGTATATGCTTAGCTATAAACTAAATCATACATACACTTACACACACATACTAAAATGAACAATGCTCATTTAAGGTACACACAGAAATTTAATGACAAATATTTTTTGTCGATATTATTAATTATTATCATGTTTTTTATACCCTGCACCAATTATGTCAATTATTTTGATATTTGTAATTTTTAAACGGCACCTCCAATTATATGACGCAATTCAGAATTATAATCGGAATCTATTTAACGATGTCCGTCCGAGTGTCCTTTGTAAGTTAGTGCCCAAGTTACAAATTCGATATAAAAACAGTACTATGTTGAAAATGATTCGAATCGGACTAATTTTAGAATCCCTGCCCATATAACGATATTTCATAAAGCATGTCTTTATATAGCAAAATATCACAATTCTTAATATTCTCTTGAAAAAATTTAATAAATAATTGGCTTTGCCAAAATTTGACTCGATTGGACTATTTTATGAACCCCTTTCCATACAGATATATTGCAGAAAAATTATAATATAATTTGTGGAACTAAGTGATGTAGAGAATTAAATGAGTCGACTTGACCAAATGTAACATTTTCACTTGTTTTTACAGAGAAAGACGTTTAATAGAGTAGCGAGAGAACACTTATAATACAATACAATTAAAACCATTGATTAAACGGAGATATGGAACAGCTGGTAATTTACAATACTCATTCAATATTAGCAATTGTAATTTGTAATTATTTAATTATTAGTTATTTACTTTATGTTGTTGTTTAGTGTTTTTGAAGCATTTTATTGTATTCTCTTTAATGATCCTCAAGTCGAATTAGCGTAGGTTTATTTTATTGTGTAGGGCATACGTATTTAATACCCTATAACACTTGGTTTTTACATTATTCAATAATTAATTGAGTTAAATCAGTAAACGGCAGGCATTGTCTTATAAGTTACGTCCTCAAAAAGCTTTATATGGTTCTAAAAATAAACCAATTTAAGCCATTTTTAATAATAAACGCCAGATCAAGGAAGAATCTTAAAAACCTTGAGCAAAAGACATATTCAGAAATATTTTGAATTGATCAGAGTTATAAAAAGTACAAACACAACACTTCTACACATTCCTCAAGTGGTGCAGGGAATAAAAATATCGAATTTCACTTGTAAAACATTGTACTAGGCCAACACATTTTAGTGACGACGTTTCTCTCTACAGTCGATTACTTCATATTGCAAAAGAAATGATAAAACATTATATACAGGTTTAATTTATAATCGCTCAATTCAAGTACTGTAATGATGACGTCGTATTTGAGAAGCTTAACGGTTGCTATCAACTATTAGAGCATGACTTTCACTTGACAGCTACTGTTATCGCAACGACTTATTTATTCGATTTTAAAATCTGTTGGAGAGTGGAAGTTAATTTTTTTTTTTTGGAAACACGCGCTCTAAATAGTATAAGAACACAAAATAAATAATATATATTTAATTTGTAGACAAAAAGAAGATTTTTAGTGAAATATGAATGAAGGTGAACAATTTAAACTCTAAACTTGAACTTAGTCTTAGGATTAAATTTTTGAAATTTTAAAAACAAACTATTGGCAACTGTTCTGCATTCACATACCAAGAGGAGTTTTAACTACATTTTGAAACAATTTTTTTTCCAAGATTTTATTAATTTTTGGATTATACTTAACAATCAATGTGTGCGAGAAACTTCACAACTAACAAAAATTGTTTCTCTCATCAGCAAAAATTCACTACAGTGTTTTTTTAAATACATGTTTACAGGTAAAATTTATGAAGAGGACACTACTGATGTAGAGATTATTATAAGGAAACAAATGAAGAAATGTTGTTTTTGGCGCAATATAAAAGAAGCATTTCCTGTTTTGGAATGGTTACCTAAATACAAAGCTGACTTTATTATATACGACATAGTAGCCGGCTTAACAGTTGGCCTTACAACAGTGCCGCAGGCCATCGCTTATGCAACCATTGCTGGTCTACAGCCCGAATACGGCTTATATTCAGCATTTATGGGCTGTTTCGTTTATATTATATTTGGTACAAGCAAAGATATAACTGTCGGTAAGCTATACTTTACATTTTCTATTCCTTTTTACTAAAAATTGTATAATTAAAATGCTTTTATTTCAGGACCCACCGCTATTATGGCTTTAATGGTACAACAAATTCATATTGATGGAAATTCTGATTATGCTATACTATGTTGCTTTCTTTCGGGTTGTATTATACTATGTTTTGGTTTTCTAAATTTGGGCATTTTAGTGAGATTTATATCAATGCCGGTAATAACAGGTTTTACTATGGCAGCCGCTATTACTATTTCGAGTGGCCAAGTGAGCAACTTGTTTGGAATTTCATGTAACTATTTTCTCATTACAATCATGACGATATATTTTGAAAACTCAAATTGTAACTGAACTATTATTAAAAGGTCCTTCCAATGAATTCTGGTTTTCTTGGAAGTATTTTTTTAGTCATCTAAATGAAAGCCGATCAAATGATGCCATATTGGGTATTACTACTTTAATTATTTTATTACTTATGAAGGTATATATGATTTCTATTCATAAATGTGTTTAAAATGATTTTAAATTTTTTTAGTAGAAGCTGAAAGATGTATCGTGTTGTCGTTACCAAACATTTATCAAATGTATTTCATTGTCACGGAACGCTGTAGCCATTGTTGTAGGAATCTTAATATGTTATCTACTTAGCGGTAATAATAACGAACCATTTAAAGTAAGTGGAGAAATAACAGCGGGGTTGCCACCATTAAAATTGCCACCTTTCAGTACTACCGTTAACGGCACTAATGTAGATTTCAATACAATGATATCTAATTTGGGAATATCATTGGCGACCATACCTGTTATAGCGATTTTGGAATGTGTTGCTATAGCTAAAGCATTTTGTAAGTGATTTCTAATTTTCATATTTTTTTTTATTTCAACTCTGATATCTATTTAAGTGCAGCCAAGTCGATTTAAGACTAATTTAGAAAAATTTTAGACATAACATAAAATACAATGGAAAATCTAAAAAATAAGAGCGTATTACAATTTTCATATAAATGTGGAGAGTATCTTCGATTTACTTCAAGCCTAAGCTTAATTTTTTTTATATATTTCTTATAGCTAAAGGTAGAATTGTGAATGCTACACAGGAAATGATCGCTTTGGGTATTTGTAACATTTCGGGTAGTTTCCTATCGTCAATGCCGGTAACGGGCTCTTTTACCCGAACGGCATTAAATAATGCTAGCGGTGTCAAAACACCCCTGGGCGGTTTATTTACCGGCACTCTGGTCTTATTAGCTTTGGCTTTTCTAACCAATACCTTTTATTATATACCGAAAGCTACCCTGGCAGCCATAATTATAGCGGCCATGATATACACGATAGATTACGAGCGCATAAGGAACATATGGAGATCGAAAAGTAAGACAAAAGCATTATAAAACGGATCACAAGTTTATTTTATGAATTTCTTTAATGCTACAGTTTTGGATTTTATTCCTTTTACGACATGTGCTGTGGTGGGATTATGGTGGAGTCTGGAATATGGCATCATTGCCGGCGTACTAATCAATATAATATTCATTTTATATGAAAGTGCCAATCCCAGGATAGAGATCATCAAGGAAAAGGTAACCAAGTTTTTTTACCCGTCAATTATCTATTCAATTTATTTATTCTACGTTAGGTTAATAATTGGGAAATCGGTATAGTGAATATAAAGGATGGCCTGTGTTTTTCCTCTGCTGAACATTTAAAAGTAAAAGTGATGAATTTTCTAGCTACCCAAACAAAGGGTCACATAAAATATATAGTCCTACAAGGAGACAATATTACATCTATTGATTTTACTGTTGCTTCGGTAGGTAACGATAAATTATTTGCATTTTGAAGCAGGTTTCATGCTAATATTGTTTTTTTACATATTAATAGAACATACTATCGTTACAAAGGGACTTGGCTGCATTAAAATGTCAATTAATCTGTTGGAATTGGAATAAAACGGCTGCTGGTGTTTTATGTAAATTGCAATCAAAGCAAGTTTCGAATTTTAAATACAGTAAATCGATTAATGATTTGATAAATGAGGTAGAATTGGAGAATGGTATCATGGAAACGCATCTCAATGCTGTTTGAGGCCTTTTGACTGTTTTTACTTGCATGACTGTACATTTTTGCTTAATTTTATAAAACACTTGAAATGGTTTTTGATATGTTCTTAAACGTAACAGACACTTCAATTGGATATTATTTACTTAAACACAAGCAACCCCGCAAATTTCCGTTATATATAATAAAAAATTTTCAGTGTTATGTTTACTGATACGTTTGAATTGAAATTGAAAAAAAAAAAAAAAAACACGACTAGCTTAAAAGATGCGAAAGTAAGTTCACAATAAATGAAAAATGAAAATTTCAATCACAATAGTCGGGGTGGCAAGTAAAATTAAAACGTGTAGTTAAGGGTGTCAAGTAGAGTCTGTTATTGTTGGCAATCTGATGGTACTGATTGAGTGTGCATAGAAAACCGCCCTTATTTTATAAATTATCCTTTTTTTTTATATTATTATTATTGTATTTATTACCCCCTCTAAAGAAACAAACTTGGCAGTGTGTACTACGGTTAATTAATGCTTCATATGAACCCACTCTTATAATTATAAGCCAAGAATACTTATCAATGAAAAATCTTATAATTTTTTTACAACACGTGCTGTTGTGAATTTTGAAATTGTACGATTTTTCTTCATAAAATAATATATCTATTCTATTCTATGTTTAAAGAAGTTTGGGAATGGAGGAGCTGGGAAATTTCAGACACAAGTTAATTATAACAAGATATATTTATATGTATACATATATGCGTTGGGTATGCATGAACTGTACACCTTATCAAATCAATACACACAAACCGGCATTTGCCGCCATCAACTTTTATACTTTGTATAAAGAAAATTCACACTACTACCACTACCTACATACATATACATACCTCGACGACATTGAATTCATCTTCTTTGGCTTCAGCACCCAGCAAAACCTGTCTAATTATTAACTTTTGACCTCGTGGGTAGTCTTCGTCATTTGATAATACATCCCATGAAACAGCATTATTATCGGCAGTTAATGTAACTCCTAAAACAGAAAATATAGATAAAATTATTACCCACAATCACATTCTATTATCATATGTTATTAATTTTGGTCTCGCATTAATTTATCACATATTGATATATTTTATTCACTTTAAACAACGCACACACATTATATATCCGCCTCAAGTAGTGCGTCATTTTATGATATATAATTTTTGGATTAATAATTACCATAAAACGATTCTTCAGACATTGTGATCCTTTGGATTTGTGTGGATTAAAAATCAATGAATTAATTTCACTACTGTATAGTGTGCTGCCTGTACAATTTAGTAATTTTTCACGCGATGCGAAGACGAAAACTTTCCTATCTATACAAAACGCGACCGGCAATAGTACAACGAATGTGTCTAAAGTATAAATGAGAAGAAATAACGAAAGTAAGCATCAAATAATTAGCTTCCCTATTTATCGAGTGATGTGTACTTATCAATAATTCGAAACACGGTGGGAAAAATGATCTTGATTTATGTTACATAAACCGTTAAATAAATGAAATCTGTTTTAGAACATTTTGTTATTCTTTCATATCATATAATATAAATTTGTATAATAAAATATTGTCCTAGCAATTTATCAAATTTATTTTTATTTATATATCTGAACAATCATCAGGGGTCACAAAATTTTCTTTATGAAATTTTTATGCGCCAGGATAACTATTTATATATAAACAATTTTTCGCTTATTTTGCTATCTTGTTAACATCGTGTTCGTTTAACAATTATTAGTGGACCAACTATTTTATTAACACGTGCGGAGGTACAGTAATTTTTCTCACCTTAATTCATTATTTATTAAGTTCTCATAAAGTATTATAGCTTTTTTAAAAAATCTAAAACATGGAAACGGAATCATTCTATGGTAAATGAAAAGATTTAAGATATTTTTTTGTCACTACAAGTAAAATATTTGATATATATGTAGGTGTGGAATTAAGTGAAAAGGATCCTTTAGCACAATTTGAAGTGGCCGACACCGATAAAGATGTTACAGTACAACAATTGGTTATCAAACAAATCAGTTTAGGTGCAGAAGCCAAAACCGGCGAATTTAATGTAGTACAGGTACGTGTATATATAACTACATATTCCCACATGGGAGTAATGATTTTTTTTTCTTCGACTCAGGCTGAAGTTAAAATTAATGAAAAGGAAACGACAAAAATACCGATTGCTGTTTTGAAAGCTGGCGAAACTCGCGTATTACGCCCAAACTTAGAATTTCCCAGTGACTCGGTAACGTTTAAATTAATTCAGGGAAGTGGCCCCGTATACATTTGCGGTAAAAATGTAGTCAGCGAGGTGATTAACGATGAGGAGTGGAACAACGACGATGAAGATGACATTGACGAAGATGATGACGCGTTGCCACCACAACAAAATGGTAAAAACAGTAAAAAGAAATAATTCCATAGCACAGGCGATAATGTTCAACTTCAGAATTATATTTTAATTTTAATGCTGAGAAAGTGTAACTAACATCGGTAAATTAGGAATCTTTTTGTAATAATTAACAAAATTATAAACATTTTCAAACCTTTATGTATATTTTACAATAAAACTTGCAAACAAATGCTATTTTCACAAATCTTATAAAATATGTGAAAATTATTGTTGTCCAGTGCACAGAATCTACATTCGTGCCAGTGATATTTTCTGTCTTGGTACCCTATAAATAACAAATCTATGTGAATTTAGGATTATAGGTTATAATGCAAATCCTTTTTTTTTTACCGTATATGAATAACGCGACGGCGATCGCTGGGATGTATTAAATCTAACTTTTGACTCCATTCAATTTGTTTTACCTCATGGCGTAATTTTTTCCGATCAAAATATGATATGACACAGCTGGCGGGTATCCAAAATGCTGAAGTAATAACAACTATTACCACTGCAATGGGAGGAGGTGAAGAAACCAATGAACATTAAAAAACTCAAAAAAGGCGCCACTTACTGACAATGTTATCTTTTAAAAAGCGCAAAACTTTATTAATGTTTATCTCCTCAATGATATCCCAGAAGCGTTCGACAACATCTTGTATGGTCTTCTCACAAACTCCCTTTCGAAAAATTCCTCAATTTAATTCATATGCAAAACGTCAACATTCATCATAAGTTATGGTTATGATTACCTTATTGCAAAATCCTTGTATACAGGGGGTACCATCGGGCAGCACATCGGGTGGTTCCACAGGAAAACAAGTCTCATTAATACTCATGCGGCAACATCTACCAGCAGCAATGTTGCGTAAACATTGATTTACAAACGATTTATAAATGAGAACGAAAGTAACGGCTTACCTTTTGCAAGCATCTTGTATTATATCGCACATACAACTTTGCAAGCCTTGCGTCTCGCAATAAGGAACTGAAAATTAAACACAAAACTCAAATTATTTATAAGGAATAAAAAAAAGCATGACTTAAGTATCCACAGTCAGACTAGATGGATCAACACAAAATTGCTATCCATTCAAAATTTGGTGCTGATCATCAACATTACACACTTTGTTCAAATGTTGTAAACATTTTTAAAAAATATCCCCAAGCCCACGGTTGTTGTTATAATAAAGGGTTTTTCAATAAGGACATAACAATTTTGTATTTTCATACAATCGCACCCTTTAACGTTTTTTATGATCTGTCAACGTCAAAGTATCAATCAAGGTTAACACTTTTATCATGCTAAAGTTTATAAATACGCAATTTTTGAAAATGATTAAAAATTACTGGTCGCAACTTTAACAGCTATTCATTGGACACCCTATACGCGTTACAGTGGATAAATTCAAGTCAAAACTAATTACTATTGAATATTCTTGTGCCAGCGAGATAAAGGACTTGACGAAGTACAGAAAATTGCCATTCATTGGTGCTTCAATTCAAACAAATATAAAAAAATAAAAATGCATTTATGTTACATGCGAAAATCAAATACTTACTGCACTTGCCGTTACGACATTGTCCGCGCTCTTGACAAATGGTTCCATCATCCATGGCCGGTGATTTGGGACACTCAGCATGAGTACCAGTACAACGGGCCTCTCTTTCACACGTTGCATAAACTTGATCACGACACTTAACACCAGACGGCATAAACTGACAATTTTGGCAACAGGGTGAATTTTTATCACTGCAAACAGCACCTTGATTACGTCGCAATTTACAGTTTTTATCGCAACACGAATCATTATCCTCTGTCCCCAACAGACCAGCATCACACTGTTCGTCACCCTCGACGCGCAAATTTCCGCAAAATGATTCTTCTGGCTCCGAAAAACAACGACCCGATTTCGCTTGCAAAACTTTACGTATTGAACGCAACGAACAAGGAGAGAATTTCTAAACGAATATTAAGCAGAGGTTATGAACGGATCACTTTGGCCATGCTTTGCTATGTAAGCTTTACCTTGTTATTGACATCGTAGCCACTTACGCTGTAGGTATACATTAAAAAACTGCCTCCTTGAGAGGCACTGGGTGAACACTCGGGTATATCGGGATCATGTTCAGAGCCCCAATTATGTCCAAATTCGTGGGCAGTCACCAAATCAGCTTCTCTGGTTATAACACGTTGGCCATAATGATTACGTGAACTGCTCAAGCCAGAGTTTAAATACAACGTATAGCCATTTTTAAAATACTCTAATAAAAAAAAAAAAAATAATAAAAAAAAAATTATTTTAAACCATAATTATAGGTGAGAAAGGAAAAAATAAAAATTAGCATCCAGCTTACTTTTGAGACTTCATCGAACATAACATTTAATGAAAACATTTCTTTAAAAGAACTTTAAAACAAAAGGTTTAACGTATGTTTGGAGGAGAGTCCACATTCAATGTCTAAAAAACCAAAGAAAAACAAAAACAAAGCAAAATATAAAAATCATATAAACAATAATAAAACAAAAATTATTAATTATTAATATTCAAGGAATAGCTAATAACCTGGTGTACAAATGCCGCCCACCGAATTACGTCTGGGCGAGCCAACATACGCCAGACCTAAGATGCCACCCTCAAACTTTAAATCCGTAAACAAGTGAGCTAAACAAAAATCCTTATGGCTATATTCACGGGAAAAAACCTACAGAAAGTGGACAAATATTTCAAATACATGCACATTCATACAACGCCAATGCCTCGTCTCACCTCTAAAAGGTTGCGCACATCCCATTTTTCTCTAATCATATTATAATGAGCTTCACCACCGCGCAATCGGGTAGGTTCTGAATGTACAACAATTTTTTTTATTACAAAACCCATTCCCTTAAAACCTTCCTGATCCTGTTACGAAAGGGAAATTTCAATAAAATGTAAACGAAAGTTTCTTACTCAACTTACTGAACGATCTTGCCAAACGGTATCATTATAAATCTTATGAACACGATCGATGAGGCTAATCTGATAAAGAGAAGTGCATAAGTAAGGGTTTTTATTCCACTACCTTTTCCATTTACCAAATAATTTATGGTGGTTTTTGTGTTGCCGCCTCCCATTTCTTGAAAAAATCTATAATCCGCCACTAAGAGTAGAGGGCATCGAGTTTTCGTTGGCGTATATTCATATTGATCTGCTTGCCGCTTACTGCGCCGTTTGCTCTTTTGTTGCATTTCAAATGGATTTTTATACTTAGTGCTCAATTCATTATCTTCCGATCCGTAATCGTCCGTTTCAAGTTCTACAAAGATTATAAATATTTGTACTTTACAAAACTCTTCTTGATTGTATTACCCAAGCCTTCTTTAATGTAACCACATTTGACGGGAGTACCATCTATATCATCTCCACCGATATGTTGCCAATGCATTTTTACATCAGAAGCACGATAAGCCACCATATCATTAGCTTTGGCAGTGGGTAAGTGGCGCCATGATGGCTGCATGATAAACAATACTTGTGAGATATGTTTTTCAAAGAAGTTTTTTATACCTCAATGTGATAGGTTTCGTCGGGCAAATTGATGGTCATTGTCATCAAGCCATCTTCAATATGAGCCCTTACTGCAGAATCCATTTCGCCAAATACTCGTCCAGTATAAAAGTCATCATGATCTAAAATAAATAAAATAGCACAGCGATGTAGTATTTGTTTTTTTTTTTGTTTTGTTAAAAAGTATGATTATACCTAAATGAACTATAGTTTCGTTACCTCCGCCATCTACAGCATAGGCTTTAAAATTGCTGTGAAAAACTTGACGCTGCGGATGTAGAATTAAACGAAAGTTTTTACCCAACACTTTAAACTCAATCTCTTTAATAACATTGAAGGGGTGTAAACTGGGGTTAACACCCCTTTTAACTATACGATGCTGTACATTATCCTTATGGAGTAACTCGTAATATCGCAAAGTGCGCTGTAAAGCAACTGAAAACGAATTTTTATACAATTTTTGCACAACTTTGCTTCGTTTGTTTGTTTGTTCGTTTATTTACTTACAGCTATTTTTAATTAAATATACAACAAGTATTAATAAATAGGTATATTTTTTATATTTTGTTGACATTACGAAGGGAAAGTGATATATATATATATATATACATAAATATATTACCAGCTCGGGTGGAAATAACAAGCAATTGTGAAAAAGTTAATAACGGAACCTTAGATGGTTCATCATGAACAAACAAGAATGGAACGTTTATTTTGTAAGAACTAAAAATGCACACATTATTACATATTAATTGAAAAAAGCAACTTGCAAATAATAGTATCGTCTGATTTAATTTTTAAAGTCGAAAGTTTACCTTTCAGAAGATATTTGCAACGAAACCAGTAAATTTTACAGTACTACTATGTTAAGAATTCTTCATTTCTTGTTAAGTTCACTAAAATTAATAAGGGGTGGCAGCTTTCACATAATTCGCGTTAGATGGTAGCATTTTATAGTAAGAAGAAGAATTCGCAGTGAAAAAAAGATTTGTGAAGATTTTTTTGTAGAAATTTGCATAAATATCATAAATGAAATCGGTTATTAAACTAATAAATAAATAAATAAAATGCATCATTTGAAAGAAATTACATTTCAGATATGTTTTTGATAAAAAATATCCTCAATATAAGGATATAATTAAACTTTGCGTTTGTAGAAGGCTATTCGACTACGAACGAAAAAGAAAAGACAACACCAAAAAAACTCCTAAAACCAAAAAAAATATTTTCTGTATAGAAGAAAAAGAAAAGTATTTATATATATATTTATAAAAGGGAACACTTTATTTGGTCAAATTGCATTTATGGCCATGTGTGATGTTTGTTCGGATTTTCAACAACTTTTAGAGTCTTGTGAGTATAACATGCAAGAATATATATAAATATATATATATATATGTGTTGCAAGAAATTGGGAAAAAATATATATAAATGCACTGTTGTGTATGTGTGTAGGGAGCGTATTTTTCATTTTCTGTTTACTGATCAGTTAAAAGTTTGCTATATTTATATATAATCGAAAACGGCCGGTATATCTTCAATTTTGTATTTGATTTCAGATGAAGCTCGCATCAATGACGCTAAACATGCAATACTTTACAAGAGCGAGATTGAGACGACGTTTGGTTACATACAGGCATGGTCGCAAAGACAGTGCATGTGCTTGTACAGAGATGCCAAGAATTTTGAACGTTTTAATTTAGTAGTGCAATCCATGATTTATTTAGCGGTACATCACCTCAAACACATTGATAGACTTATCGAGGATCATAAGAAATTAACCGCCAATCTATCGCAAACCAATTCAAATGATAAAACAAAAGACAAATCTGAAGAGACGAATCAAGTTTCCAATGAAGCCTCTAATAAAGAGCAACTAAAGGATAACAATCAACTGAAGAGAGACACCGAAAAGCGTTTGACAAAAGAAGTATTAGCGAGCGCCAAATCAGAGAAGAATTGTATAAATGATGAATCAATATCAGCATCACCAAATTCTTCATCATCATCATCAATATCATCGTCGACGTCATCGCATAGTGAAGAAACCTGGATATTGTTGGAGGTGGAAAAATTATTTCTGCTTGTATCGAAAGTATTTTTGCTCAACTTTCCTTTGTACATTGCCTACAAACATGGCACCCATTCCCGATTGGATGACATATCAGCAGAGGAAGCTCAACATTTAGCAATTTTCTGTGATCTGCACGACAATGAGATTCCCGTCTATTTGCTGCGCAATATTTGCTTGTTTTGTAATTCGGGCGGATTTGCTGCCATGATGTTGAGTTTTGAACATCCCGATTTACCAGTAACAACAGCCCATGCAATAACTGCTACAGTATCGAATATAAAATTATGGCTGAATTATGGCTGCATAGTGCAACTGTTTGTACCGTTACGGAGTAGAGTGTTGCAGTACATGTGCAAGTTGTCAGATCAAAATTTACGAACGGCTGCCACCAGAGCAATGGCCGACTTTGTATGGTCGGCGGTAAGGGATCCCTTGGACGCTTCAATCAGTTTCGATGTCGAAGGACTGGCCTTGGCCTTTAAGTATTTCACCTCTACCACGCTGACAATGCGCTTGGCGGGTAAGTTTCTAGTTGTTGTTGTAATAAAATTTTGGTTAAATAAATAATTGAATTCCTTGGTTGTTGTAGGAATCGCTCAAATAAACGCTCACATAAATATATTTGGCGAAATTGAGTCTGTGGGTGAGGTGGAAATTGTGGCGCAAAAGATTGCACATTGGCTGACGGAAAATCAAATCATACAACATCTGTTTGGCCCCAATTTGCACGTGGAAGTCTTGAAGCAGGCACACATTGTGCTGAACTTCTTGGCTGTGGAAAATCAAATCACCGAAGAGCACATTAAGCTTATCTGGCAGGCCACCCAACAGCTGAAGCATTGCTCGAAAACGATCTTTGATATATTGCCATCTCTGGTCAAGAATTTGGCACCCAAACCGGCCATGTATTTGTATACGTTGCTCTGTCGCATGGACCCGAAGGAGCACACCGAACAAAGTATTTATATAGCTTCGGCTTTAACCAAACTGATATGGTCGCGGGATAAGACCCGGACACAAATGAGTTTGGAGGAGGAACTTATGGTAGCTAACGCCACTGCTACCAGTTCGGATTGTGGGAGCATGGATGGCAGCAATTCCGATGAGGGTAATTGCGATGATAGCAGTTTGGCCAGTGCTCGCAAGAGTCCCATTGATATTGAAAATGTCTGCTCCTCGGATACGGGTACAGGTGCCGGTGCACCACCCTGCAAGCAAGCCAGACGGCGCCGTCATGTGTGCGACTCTACGGAGGAGAAAACTAAAGAGACTCCCGAAGGGGATATAAATGTTATTAATTCGAAAATGGATATAAAGTGAGTGATGCATGAGCAATAATAAAGTGTTGTCCGCTCTATTTCCTTTTCTTCAATTCTAGAATGAAAAATCATCGCATCGTTAATATAATTGATAATTCGAGCAGTGAGGAAGATCTGCAAGCTGACTCGTTAAATATGCAGATGCATCGCAAAAAATCACGTAAACGTCGCAAAAATACAAATATTCCCTTAACGACGCGGCTAGCTTATCATATTGTTGAGGCCATCTGTGATGGTGGTGGCGAGGATGAGCCCTCCAGTGATGACGGTGATGATGCGGAGGGTGAAATTCTTAACGATAGTGATGACTGCAGCGATCCCGGTCAGGTGCCGAGTGCTGTGCTAAAACATTTACAGGGTGAGGGTCCCTATATACGGGCCATAGCCGAGACACACATCAGCGAATTGTTGAGTGGAGCTGAAAATGATGGTAGTTACTCGTCACCGATGAGTGTTAAGTCGGAAAAAAATATGGCCGATTTTGATGATGAGGATGTGTCCCCGTGTGAGGAGGAATTGGCCCAACTGGTGAGCTCACATGCTTCACGGGTCTCGCACAATTGTATGCCGCCAGCATTTGCGGCGGCTGCAGCAGCAATGGCTGCCGCTCACACGGCCATGTCTATGCAGAAAACTGAAGCCAATGTGGCTGCGGCTGCAGCGGCGGTTGCTGCGGCGGCTGTAGCTACTGGTAACGCGCAACAATCCTTGTTGGCCATACAGCAGGCAAACGCCGCCGCCGTTATGGCCAAGGCGGTGTCTGCGGTAACTGGTGGTGGAAAGCATTGCAATGACATTGACATGGTAGACGTCAGCAATGGTTGCTCGGCCAAGGATAGGGAGGCTAAAAGTATTTTATCTCCTCAACAACCCACTTTTAAAATGAACGATGTCTGCCAACCGGGGAATACGTTGTTGTGGGACTTGTTGCAAGATGAGAAAATCGTAAGTGGGGCATTTTTGTAAATTTCTTTATTAATGTTTTTTTTTTAAATATTATTTTTCACAATCTCCACTTAGGGTCAATTGGGCGAAAGTTTGGCCTTGGAGGCGGAAAAAGCCTTAGCCACTCTGCTGTGCTTTAGTAATGATCGTGTGTTGCGTACAAAGTTCATTGAAGGTTGTCTCTCCAACTTGGCCAACAACAAAAGTGTTATTGTGTCGTTGCGTCTGTTGCCCAAACTGTTTGCATCCTTTCAACAATTTCGTCCTTCCGACACACATCAAATTACCATGTGGGCGGAAAGGCAACATAAAATGATGCATCACTTTTTCAATAACATCAAGTATTATAGCAAACGGTACACGCAATTTTTGGCGAGTAAAAGTAACGAACAGCAGCAACAATCTTCATCATCCAGTGACATGTCATTGTATTCACATAAAACCCAAGTCTCGGTACGTTTACACTTCCTCTCATCCATCTATTCTGCGATGGGTTCTCCCAAAACGTTTCGGTAAGTACGCTCCACTTCAACTGAGTTGCACTATATGTTGAACTGTTCTGGCATCTATTTAAAGATTGAGTTTGGAACAAGTGGACGCTCTGTGGGAATGGTTGGCACATGATACCGAATGCTCTGATTGTTATTTTTCTTGGCTACAAAGTCAAGCTAAAGGTGGCGATCAGCATGCCTTGGGCTTGGAGGCATTACAACATTTATATTTGAAAAAATTACCCGAACTACGACCAGAGGAATTTTCTATGGTTGCTTTGGGTCTTTTCCAACAATTGTGCAGTTTGGCACGCATGGCCATCGCTCACTATGAAAAACAAACCGATTCAATATCAACGAATTCATCGAATATTGTGGGCATGTACCATTTGTGGAAGATTGCCTTGCGGGCTCACAATACGGAAGTATCATTGGCTGCCATTCAATATATTAACATGTATTATATGGGTCAACAATTGCGCTTTGAACGGGAATTTGTTTCACAGTGTATGGAGAATCTGGTGCAAGCAGCTAATGCTCTTGAAAGGTATTTGTATAATGTTTTCTATCGTGATAGCAGGTAAACTAAGTTTAAAAGCAGAAGGAGTTACAAATTGTACCACTTGTGGCAAAGGTTTGCCCACCTTCAATTATACCGATCAATTCAAAATCTAAAACAAAATCTAAATTGATTTAATCATATCCGTCTGTCTGTCCAAGTAAATTTGTGTTACTTGGCTACACTTTTAGAGATATTTTGATGAAATTTGGCACAAGAACATATATTGGCCCAAAGAAGAAACCCATTGAAAATGGACTGATCGGATAATTTTTAGAACCCCTTTTCACATCATGATATATCTATATGGCAATGGCTTCCGTTTAGTGACACAACTTAAATAATTTTTGAGGAACTAAAGGTATTAAATGGTTGGGCTTGACCCACTTGTTAAGTATATCAATTTTCCATCAATCATATGTGATCATACATCCCAAATGTACCAAAGAAAGGGCAAACGCGGTACATAATTTATTAGTTTATTAAGAGGGTTAGCTTAGCAGCTTAGGTATTCCAGATTTAATCTAGGCCAATTATAGTATGCATACTCTTTGATTCATTTATCCAAATATAATTGCCTGTGGAACTATTTGTTAGTTAATTATTTAATTTTTATTAATTCTTAACGTTATCAAAAAAAGTAGTACCGAAGATGAGAATGCTTTGATGTGTGTGCAGCGCGGTTTAATGCTGTTAAATACACATTTGGAAACATTTCGACGACGTTACGCTTTTCATTTGCGACGATGGGCGATCGAAGGTCAAGGCATTGGTTCGCACAGTAATTTGAAAAATGAAGGTTCCGGACCGGCTATTAGAGTTATTTTACAACCGAACGGTTTATCGGAAAAGTCTGTCCTGCATATGCACGCATGCGATTTGATTGCTGATCTGAAAGCTGAAATATCGAAATGGTGAGATTGTGGATTATTTTCTCTCTCTCTGTGTGTGTGTTTATGTTTATGTGCGTTTATTGATTGAATGAGTATAGGTGGGAAAATCTACAAGGTGCCCCCAGTTCAGGCGTGTCAGCACCTGTCTTGGGTCTCTTATTAAGCGAGGGGCCCTTGCGCATAATAACTCAAGGCCAAGAACTAAGTTCTGAATACGATGAACGGACTTTGTTGGATGCTGGCTTCAAAGATAATCAGGTAAAATCAATTTTCTTACCACAGCCACAATACGTTGATGTCTGTTTAACTTCTATTTAGATTGTTTACGTTTCATTGGGGGGACGCGGCGCTCGCCGTAAGGAAACTAATATGGATCATCCATCTATGCAGCCACCACCTCCCAAAGACTGTTTACCTACTGTTCTCCTTCTGCAATCGAACTATTTTGAAAAACTGTTTCGGCTGATGCAAACGTTGGGCGATATGAAACCCCAACCGAATAATCTACAATTGCACACGAAAGCTCAACTATTGTCACGTCGTGTATGGGACATATTGGCGATTTTACCCACCAACCCCATGATTTTAGAAATATTTAAAACTTTATCGAATGATTTTGCTTTAAGTGAACAATTGTCGGCCACAGATGAACAGCAACAATTCGATAGTAAACAAAAGGAAATTAAGCAAAAATTATCCGATTTGTTGGATCCGAAGAATTTGCAAAAGTTTATGTATTCGTTGCATATTGTAGAGAGTTTGGCGTTGAATAGTGTTTTTCAGGGTCGTAGTGGAGCAGCGTGTTGTGGTGGTGGCAACGGTAACGGTAGCGGTAGCGGTAACGGTAATGGCAATGGTAATATAATGCCTTTAGAGTCCTTTGGCCGGAGTGGTGGTGTCCCTAAGAGTTCGACCACCGTTGCTGGAGCTGGTAAGAAGGTAGGCAACAGCAGCAATGGCAAAGGGCGTCATGTGGTTGAAATAAGTTCCGCCATTAAAAACGAGTTTAAGAAAATTGTTGAATTGAATAGTACAGAAAATCCACAAGAGTCATCAGAGCAAAAGGACACTTCCCGAGACATGGAACTCTCCGACCGAGAAGATGTGGCGAATAATAAAGAAAACAATCCAGTGAAAACGTACAAGTGTCAACACAAAAAAAGTGAAACCAACAGTTTGTCGTCACCATCGGCTGGTGAATCATCCCATCAAACAGTAACCGAAACGAAATGGAGCGATATATTCATTAAATGCGGCGGCTTAAAGCATTTATATGATATTTTCATATCTGGCCAATTGCAGCAGAGTACGTATCCGGGGGAGCTACTCAATGAATGGCGTCACGATTGTTTGGGCAGTTTATTGCGGATACTGTGGCTGTTGGGTTTCGAGGAGATGCCTGCCGAAGACATGCATGTGGCCATCTCACAACCCAAACATTTCATGTTGAACATGATGACAGTGGATCCCTGCTTAAGACGGCTCTCTTCCATATTGAACGACGAGGCATATGCCAATTTTATGTCCAACAGTGCCACATATCAATATAATCACCATTTAAGGACCGGTTTTTGGGGTCGGGCCCAGGTAGTGCAATTTGCCATGAACATTATGGTTAGTTTTGTACATGCCTCCGGCGAGGCGCGGCAACTGCTGTGGAGTCAACCGGAATATTGTAATTGGGTGCAAAAGTTCATCCTTGAAGATCCTGAGCCGGCTGTTAGGAGGGAAATTTGTGCTGGTCTGTATCGTATATGCTTGGGCAACGCTCACAGTTATCAGTTGTTGTTGGCTCCTTTGTTAAGGAAACTAATATCGTTCTTACCCTCGGCCGAGAAAATGACCACGTACAGCCATCATCACAATCCGTATATGTTGGGGGACGATGGCAAAGAACCATATGGTCCGGCTTGCCGCGATTACTTTTGGCTTTTGGCCCGCCTGGTCGACACCATATCACCAGAAATGGTAAAATCATCATTGGAGTCCTCCTCCTGTAATGAGGATGCCATAGATATTGAGAAATTGTGTCAATCTGTAGCGCGTAGTATATTGAGTCGCGATTACTATGAAACACGTTACGGCCTACAAGATGACGGATTGGTGGGGTTGATTAATCTGATGTCCAATTTGGTGAAATATGATCCGACCTTTAAGTTTAGTTCGAATGCTTTGGAATTTATAGAACAGATCTTCAAATTCTTATTCGATATGCCCTCGCCAGCGAATCGGCAAAAACCGAAATGTAAGTCGGCCACTTCGCGAGCGGCCGCTTACGATTTATTGGTGGAATTGTGTAAAAATTGTCCAACAAATTATACATCATTGCACGGCAAATTGTTGGCGCAACACAGGCCCGATCCCAAGTCCACATATCCGTGGGATTATTGGCCCCGCGATGAAGGTCGCTCGGAGTGCGGTTATGTTGGTTTAACGAATTTGGGCGCCACCTGTTATATGGCCTCCTGTATACAACATTTGTATATGATGCCGCAAGCACGAAGCGCCATATTGAGGGTGCCGCCCATTAAATCCCAAAAACATGGCCCCACTCTAACCGAACTGCAACGTATGTTTGCCTATCTGTTGGAATCGGAACGAAAAGCATACAATCCCCGATCCTTCTGTCGCGTTTATCAAATGGATCATCAACCCTTGAATACCGGCGAACAGAAAGATATGGCGGAATTTTTTATAGATTTAGTCTCTAAACTGGAAGAAATGACACCCGATCTAAAGGATTTGGTGAAGCGTTTATTTTGTGGTACGCTCAGCAACAATGTTGTGTCGCTCGATTGTGATCATGTGTCACGAACTGCTGAAGAATTTTATACGGTACGTTGTCAAGTGGCTGATATGCGTAATCTGATGGAGTCACTAGATGAGGTGACTGTCAAGGATACTCTGGAAGGTGATAATATGTATACGTGTTCGCAGTGCGGAAAAAAGGTACGCGCCGAAAAGCGAGCTTGCTTTAAAAAATTGCCACAAATTTTATGCTTCAACACTATGCGCTACACCTTCAACATGGTGACAATGCTGAAGGAGAAAGTGAATACGCATTTCTCTTTTCCCATGCGCTTAAATATGTCCGAGTATGTGGAGAAAAGTCTAATGCCGCATCAATATAAAGGTAATTGAATGAAAATGAGAGAAGACCCCTTTCTTTATATATTGTGTGTTGTAGAGGATCGTGAAAAGCGTAAACGGGAGCGTGAAGAAGCTAAAGAGATTGCTGCCAAGTTGAAAGACGGCGGCTTAGGGGGCAATGATAATAAACATCGGGATGATGATGACGATGATGATTTGCAAGAGTGCTTCGAGTAAGTTTGTTTATTACACTGAAACATTTCATATTAATAACATTTGAAATTGTCTCGCCAGGTATGAATTGGTGGGTGTGACGGTGCATACGGGGACGGCTGATGGTGGCCATTATTATAGTTTTATTAAAGAACGTAATAAAACGGCCATGCAACATGATCGCTGGTTTTTATTCAATGATGCTGAAGTGAAACCTTTCGATCCCTCACAAATTGCAGCTGAATGCTTTGGTGGTGAAATGACAGTAAGTTGCCCTTAGTGGGCGTCTTTTATAATCATTATACCTGGCATCAGTTGTGGCAAAGGGCGGACTTCAATTATGCCTATCGATTCAGAATCAAAATCTCAATCGATCAATTTTAACATGTCCGTCTGTCTGTCCATGTACATGTACATATTTAAGCTAAACGTTGCATTTTTTGCGATATTTTGATGAAATTTGATACAAAGTCAAATATCGCCCCAAAAACAAACGCTATTGAAGATGGACCAAAGCAAACCATTTTTAGAACCCCTTCTCATAAGAAATTCTATTATAAAAAATGTCTTTATATGGCAAAAAATCGCGATTCTTAATATTTCTTGGAAAAAATTTTGGTAAAAAATAATTAAATTTGAACTTTTCCGAACCACTTTTAGAACCCCTTTCCATATAATGGTATTTCACGAAGTGGTTTTTACAACAATGCCTCACGTTTAGTGATATAACTGAAATAATTGTAACATAATTTAAGGTGCTAAGTGATGTTGGGGTATAAAATGGCCGGGTTTGACTGACTGTAAGATTTTCATTTTTTAATAATATTTTTTTTTTTCACAGAGCAAAACATACGACTCGGTTACTGAGAAATATTTAGATTTCAGTTTTGAAAAGACAAACTCCGCTTATATGTTATTTTATGAACGTCGTTTACCCGATCACTTGAAAGAACGTCATCCCGATCTCTTATCGTCGCCCCATGTAACACAAAAAAATGTCAAAACCCTTGATAAACTACTGGGCGTTAATAAGGAGGGGAAAGAAATTCTATCAAAAATCGATGCAGATGTTGGTAATGGTGCAATCAAACTATTGACGGAGAGCGTTGATGATATTAAGAAAATAAATAAAGATGTTGATGTACCAACAACGTCAACTGGTTCGCCATCCTCAACATCCTCGGCTGTGACACTCTGTGTAGCTGGTAGTAAAGAGTTGAAGGTTGATGCTTTCCTACGGCCCAAATTGAGTAAAGAATTGGAAGATTGGATTTGGCAAGATAATCGCAAATTTCTACAGGATCGTAACATTTTCGAACACACCTACTTCAAGTATATATTAACAGACAAGTGTTTTTTTTATTTTTTTTAATAATTTTTATAATTTTGTAGCTTCATGTGGCAAATTTGTGGTCATATACCGCAAACATTAATGGCTCAACCGAAGGTGACATGCATGGCTGCCAAGTTATCGGTTTCATTTTTCATTGAAACATTCATTCATGCCAAAGAAAAGGTTTTCAATCACTCTCTTTAAAATTGAAAGAGAAGAAAATTATTCATTTTTTTTTGGATTTCAGCCTACCATGGTACCCTGGGTGGAATTGTTGACGAAACAATTTAATGCCAGCCAAGAGGCTTGCGAATGGTTTCTGAGTCACATGTCATTAGAGCCGTGGTGGCCAATACATGTTCTAATACAATGTCCCAATCAAATGGTGCGACAAATGTTTCAACGTCTGGTTATCCATGTTATACAAAGGCTACGGTGAGCATAATATTACATAAGATGAGGTGTATACTAAGTTCTTCATTCCAGAAAGGGGTGCCAGAGACCCTCAAAGTATATATAGTCCTCATCAGCATCAAAAACTGAGTCGATCTAGACATGTATGTCCGTCTGTTCACGTTTGAGTCTGTTTGTGGCATTCTCACATTCGTAAATTTTGAGATGTTGAGCATTTATAGTTGCTATTTAAATTGGGTAAAATCGGGTAAAGGCCACACCCACAATTGATAAAAATCTATGTAACTGCTACAAAAATTGAGATGGTATACATACGATGCGCTAAAAATGGGCGTGATCGCCATACAAACTCGCCCACAATATACAAAAACCTTATAAAACTCAAGTTGGAAGTTGATACGTAATTAGAAGGCGTAATCATATACCTGCCACGCCTACATTATATATATAGATTTAGAGGCTATTTAAGATTTGGCCTAAGCCAGATTTAATTCATTTACTAGTTATTTTATTATACCACCAACCATGTGCGGAGGTGAACTCATTCCCTTATGATTTAAAACAATTATAGATCGTCTTCCTATTGTTTCCTTAAATTAATTACTTTCCTTTTCATTAAAGCTCTACACACACGCATCTGTATTTAGAGTCGACGACTGAAGATGGTAAAGAGGTGATTGGTCCAAATTCATGTGTTACCCGATTTATAGCTTCGTTGATTAAACTAATGGAGCAAGGAGCGAAAGCTCATTTGCGTCATTTATCGGAATATTTTGGTTTATTGTTTGAGTTCTCTCGCATGGGTGATGAAGAGACACTCTTTTTATTGCGTATTGGTGTTATTAAAAGTGTGGCCGATTTCTATTTGGGCAACAAGACACAAGATTGCGTAAGTGATGTGAAATTGTTTTTTTTTTTTATTGAATAAGTAAAATGAGATGTTTGTGGTTTTAGGTGGAAAATAATTCCGATAATGAGGATAACTCTTCAGATGAGACATGTCCAATGGATAAAAATCGTCCAGCTTCTTTAGATAAAATGATAGCTTTAGTGGCGAGCTTGGTGGAGAGATCACGTGGTCAAGATTTACGTTTAAAACTCTCCACCAAAGATTACAATGCAATAGCTGGAGGAAAGGTAATTCAATTTACACGTGGTTTGTAAAATTAACATCAATTTATTTATGTGCTTTTTATAGGGCTTTCCATTTTTGTATCAACAAATCAAAGACAATATAAATCCACATCAAACGAAACATTTGATTTATGCTTTGTGCCGTTGGGATGAACGTTTAGCTAATCAAATCATAACCATGTTGTTTGCCTCGGTTACCAAACATACTGAGCTGTGCGGCCCCTTCTTTAAGCTTTTAACCCTTTTAACTGAAAGCCAGGGAGGAGTTTCCGGTTTACCATGCTTCTCACAATTGGTGTTACAGCGCGTTTGGGATGCTGCCGAATATTGCCCCCAATCGGCCTTGGATTGGTTGGCTTTTCAGGCACCAAAAAATAAAATAGCTCATGCCTGGATCTTACAATCGGCCGACACTTGGGTGGAACAGTTTCTGTTGGCCCATAACAATTCCAGAGTTCGTAATGGTATGTCGGATATCCATACATGTTCTAAACTAATTGATTAATGATTCGTGAAATTCTGTAATTCAGCTGCTGCCTATTTATTGGTTTCATTGGTACCATCCCAATCGTTTAGAGCTAATTTTCGCACACATTCTTTACATAAGTTGTCGTCCCTATCACCTAATACCTACCGGTAAGTAGCATTACTGTGATTCATTACATATTCATTACTCACTCTCTGTTTTGTTGTCTCATCTAGCGAATTAAGCAATGATGCTCAAATCATTTTACACAACATTATTAATCTATTGTTGCGCTTACTGCGTCCAGCACGTGCCTATGCGGATATTAGTATTCATGGTACCACCAAGTTGACATCATATTTTAGTCTTCTGGGCTACTGTATGGTTTCAAAGACTGAAAAACTGATGGTAACGATTATTTAATTATTTGATATTTATATCCTGCACCACTTGTGGCGGATGTTTGTAACTGTGAAGCGGGAAATGCCACACCCACCTTTAATTATACCTATCAAGATCTTAGTGTTTGTCAGTTCTGTGTGTTCATGTGAATTTGTTAATAAGCTATTGCTGGCATTTTTTAAATATTTCGATGACATTTGGCGCAAGGGCATGTATTGGGCCAGAGAGGAACCCTACTGAAAATTAACCGAATTGGACCATTTTTAGAACCACTTGCCATATAAGGGCCCATTATCAAGAAAGTCTTTATATGGAAAAAATTCACAAAATCTTAATATATTTCAGACAAAATTTGATGAAAAGTACTTAATAATTGGGTGTGCTAAATTTAAACTCGATCGGACTATTGTAATGACATAAATTGTAATGTCTCACTTGTACTGATACAACCAAATTAATTGTAGTATAATTTGTGAAACTAATTGGTCAACTATGGCACTTTCACTAATATTGTTTGTCTCCGCTATTCTCTATAGATGGGACCGTATATGCGCGCATTGTGGGATTTATTTCATCCACGACTTTCTGAACCCAGTGTACCCGCCCATCACAACAAACATGCATTATTAGCGTTCTGGCATCACACAATACTAGACTGTCCCGAGAATGCATCCATTGTAGCAAATTGTACAGAAATAACGCGAAATATTGCATTTAATTATATACTGTAAGTCGTTGACATTTTTTTTTATAATGATTAGTATGGGATGGAATAAATATTTATTTCCGAACAGAGCCGATCATGATGATTCCGAAATTGTAGCCTACAATCGTGCTATGCTGCCCGCTTATTATGGTCTGTTACGGTTATGCTGTGAACAGAGTCGGAATTTGACGCGTCAACTGGCTGCCCATCAAAATTTACAGTGGGCCTTCAAGAATATCACCCCTCATCCCACCCAATATTCAGCAGCTGTTGATGAATTATTCAAGTTGATGGCTCTGTTTGCCAATCGTTATCCAGAGGCTACCGACCAAGAGAAACACGAAATAACAGCCTTTCGACGGACAACGCTATCAGCATATCTCAGTGCTTTGGATGCACGCGTCTCTTGGGGTACATTAATCAATGCTTTGCGCGTACTAGGTAAGTATGTGTGAGACACATAAGATGGAGGGTATAGTAAGTTTATAATTCCATTTGCAACACCTAGAAGGAGACGCCACCCTCCGAAATCGATCTAGACTTGTGAGTCCGTGTATCCATCTGTTCTTGTCATTTTTTTGTGTAATAAGTTTTGAGATATAAAGCTGAAATTTTATACAGACACTTTCAGTTTTTGCACGTAGATTGCTATTTAAAATGGGCAAAATCAGTCAACAGCTACGCCCACAATAGACACAAAATCTTGTTATCTTCAACAAAAATTGAGCTTAAAGTTGGAATTCAGTACAATAATTAATAAAAAAAGGGGTGTGGTCACATAACAGACACACCCACAATCGACAATTGTCAGCCACTAAAATTGATCTATAAAGTTGGGATTTTGTTTAAATATTGTGTAAAGATAGCAGACACGCCCAATTCAATTTACAAAAAACCGTATAAAACTCTCCGTGCAAGCTGTTAAAGAGAGTAATCACGTAATTTGCACACCTCCTTTTCTATGTAGGGTACTTAAGATGTGGCCTAAGCCAAATTTCATTTTCTCCCTTTTTTTATATATTTTTTAAGTGGATAATGATGAAGATCGTTTACTGGTTATATATAACGGAGGCATTGAAATGTGTTTCGAGGCATTGCACACATTACATTCCATGCATCACGAGGCTACCGCCTGTCACGTTTCTGGCGATCTACAGGAACTACTCAGCGAATTGGTTTTACTTTTGGCCACATTGAGGATGAGTGCCCGCTTGGATAGTGCCACTACTAAAAAACATCAACAACACCTGGAACAGCAAGCGCAACAGTTGCAGGCACAGCATCAACAACTGTTGCTAAAACAACAAGAACAATTGAAACAGCAGCAACAACAACCGCAAACGCCACAGCAAACGCAAAAAGACAAACAATTACAACAACAAATGCATCAAATACAATTACAACAAATGCAACAACAATTACAGCAACAACATTTTCTAAGGCAACAACATCAGCACACTGCCCTCTTAAAAGGCTTACCCGATGCTGTCAAGCGTTTGGCTACATTTTTAAATACCTACAATCCACCCGATTTGTGTCGATTGTCGTTGGATGTGTTGCGTGAAATGGTGCGTAATCCCAATCTGGAGGTGATTAGTATATTGGCACCCATACTTATCAATTGTCACCTGTCACTGGCCAATGCTTCGCTAGCACCGCTCAGTTCTGTGGGGCCATTGGGGCCATACTTCCCACGACGTGGTAATAAAAGTAATTGGCCAGCAATAGCGAAAAATATGCCGCGACCACCGCGGCCCATGGTACAAATGGGCATACCGCAAACAGAACTGACACACAAAGGTGTCGACTTGGAGTATGATGCCCAATTGGAGGCGTTCTACAAACCCTATCATGACTTCTTGGATGTCATGATGCGTATGGCCGTCAATACGAATCAGTTGAATGAGACACTTGTCAAATTAAGTTGTTTGGTTGCTATTGAGGCGGCCCCCTTACATTTCAATTTATTTCCCAAATTTTGGGTGGGAATTTACAACAACAAAACTACCAACAAGTAGGTGTTTAGGTGGCTTACCATCATCATAAAATGATCTCTAAATAATTGATGATTCCTTTCTTAGATATGTGGATTTATTGATCAACAATCAATACTTGGTTGAGTACATACACATAATATTACGCAACTGTCGGGTGTCACTCAGTGATCAATATATCAGAGCTTTCCTAGAAATCTACTATCCCAAGGTATAGGATACAGGGTTCATTTGCCATTCCAATTAATTAATTATCCTCCGCGTTCTGTAGATATCTGCCCATTTGCCAATTGCTCGCCTCTTGTACACGATCAGTTATTCAATGCACTCCAAAGAGGATTTAGATGATTTGTGTGGTGATTTATTTGCAATACGTGTCATTGCTCAAAGTACTGGCATTCCGACATCGGTGCGGAAACAATTGCGCGGTTCCCTAAAAGCATTGTTGCACAAAAGCGCCCGCTACCAGGAAATGGTTGAAAATGGTAAAAATTCAACAATTCAAAAAGAATTGAAAATATTTTTAAATATAATTTTAAAAAAAATCATTGAAATAAATTTTTTTTCAGAAATATTTGCTAATAAAAAATTGAAAACAGACAACAACAAAGAGCAATCCATTTTAAAGGTGCCAGCAACAGCAACAACTACAGCAACAGCTGCAGCTGGTAAAGATGATGCCGCTACCCCAAGTACAATCGAGAAATCGCAAGAGAATATTAACAAGGACAACGAAACTAATGTGACAGAGAAGTTGAACCAAAACCAAACACTAGAAGAAGACAAAAGTTCAGCATCATCATCATCAGCAGCAGCAGCACCAGCAGCTGCTGCTACTAATAATACTGATATGGATACAAAAACTGATGTAGATACCGTTACTAATACTACCACCACAACCACCACTACCACCCCTGTTGCTGCTTCATCAGAAGAAGAGAAAAAACTTGAAGATGATGGTGATGCTGCTGGGCATCAAGAAACAAAATTGAAAAATGAAAAAAAGAACGAGGATGAAAAGCATGATAATGTTAAAGGAATATCACCGCTTAACAATGATGACAGTAAAGAGGAAGTGGCTGCCACTACTGCTACTCTATCTATACCATGTCCCATACAAAAGAATCCCAACAAGAAGACGGCTGATGACCGTTTACTGGCCGAACATGAAAAACGCATCAAATTATTGTTAACAATGGAAACGTATATTAAGAGTATATTGGCATTAATGCAAAAAGATGAGAGCAACTCGCCAAATGCAAATGCAAATGCTGCACATTCGGAGGACACCAACGAACTGGAGCAGACAAACGCTGGCACTCCAGTGCCCGAGAGTAGTGACGAGAGTGGTGGTAATAATATAGGAAATGCTTTTAATGTAAATTCTTTGTCGGCCTCAACTACAACAGTGACAACATCCTCAACAGATTCTGCTACTGCTGTTGCCACTACATCATCAGCGTCTGGTGAAACGAGTGAAAAATGTTCGGACAGTAAGGGTACAAATAAACGGTTATCGCCTGCCGCTGTAAATGTGATTAATGAAGATATTAATTCAAGTTCACCGTCAACGTCCACGGCTAACAATTTATCGCAAATTTAGTTATCATTCAATGATTTATTGAATATTTTATTTTTTGGCAAATCTTTAGAGTAGCAAAGCTAAAGACATTGCGACCACTTTCGTAGAGGGCCTGAGACATGAATTACTTTTCTCACTGTTTTTGTTTTAATTCTTCATTTTTGTTTTGTTGCGTTTTTCATTACTTTTGCATTTGAAAAACTTCATTTCTTTCATTTACCAGATAAGCTATAAATTATTTATGAAGGGACTTTTTTTTATACTCTACACCATTTATTTCAAATTCATAAAGGAAGGTTGCAAAAATTTTTCATTTTAAATTTGGATTTTTTAAAAATTTTTACATATAATTTTTACAGCCTAACTTTTTTTCATTTTTTTTTTCATTTTCAAAGCTGAAATTTGTTCATTTTAAACTGAAATGTTTGTAAAGGTTGATCATTCATATTAATCTCTATGCAGTAAAGTGTACTTTTTAAATATATATTAAGGCTAAGTTAACTGTACAATGGCTTAAACAATTTTATATATATATATAAAAAAAAACTTCATTTATGATGAATGGTGGTGTAGGGTATGAAAAAAAGAAAAATTTAAAAAAAAAAGCTAAATTTGGTTTAAGACCAGATTTTCAATATTCACCACTACCTATACAAAAAGGCTTTCCAATGATTTAAATTTTAAATTATTATTTTTGTTAAAGAAGACATTTTTAAAAATCTTTATTTTCATTAAAAATTTTAAGATAAGAAATAATAAATATTTAAAAAAATTTTATTTTTAGTGAAAATATATGATTTGAATTTTTTTTTAATTAAATTAAGATTTTTTTATTGAAAATTTAAAATTTTTAACCAAAAATAATAAAATCTTTAAAAATGTTTTCTTTAATAAAAATAAGAATTAAAAAATAAAAGAAATAATTTTAAATAAAAATAATTTTTTTTTAAATCCTTTATTTTTAAAAAATTTTATTTCTATTGAAAAGTTAAACTTTTTTTAAAAATTTCTTCTTTGCGAGTTTTTACACCATGGGGGGGGGGGGCGCTAGGGGCGTTCCTTTTGAGAGCAATATATCTGTCGCGTTTAGTATGCAAAACATTATTTATATTATTTAATAGACATGTACAAACAAAACATATCTAGATCGGCTCAGTACAGGATGCTGAGTTGGGTAAGGTGGTGGTTATAAAAAGTTAAATGTTTAAAACATTTTCACAGCATAGTTTTTAAATATTTAAACGCTTTTCTACATATACAATATAACTATTATACCACACTGTACTAATGTATAAATGTGAGAAATGTACTTTCATGTTTGTCTCAGTCTCAGTCTCGGTCTCTGCGAGTTTATGTGTATATAATATTATTTATACAAAAATTATAATTGACTCTCTTTCGCTTATTTGGATACTTGCTAAAGTATGTACAATATTTAAAGTTTTTTTTTTTTAGAGATATTGCCCGTGTTTTCATTTGCAACATGTACAGGCGTTTATTCTTTAAGTAAATTTATATAAAATTTGACTTTATTTTCTTTCTCTTTCTATCTATTTATACACATATGTAAGGAAACGTGCTGTTTATTAGTAAAAAAATATTTTGATTAGAGAGGATTGTTTTAATGATTATATCTGTTAAGATAGAAGTGCTGCAATGCTACGGTATATAAAGTAAAGTTCTGCTAATTTGTCGATCTTCTTAAATTAAGTTTAATTAATATGAAACTTGTTATCTCTTTCAAGTCTTATTCGAACCTTTTTATAACAATTTCAAAATACTCTAATTATTTAACAATTTCGATTTCATTTAAATTTTTACGCACAAAAAATATTATAAAAATAAATTGTGTGATTAGAAGAAAAAAAAAATATATATATATATATATCAAAATTATATAAATGTAAAAGAGAGCAAAGTTGTTTCTTAATTGTCAATATTGAATGGAAATATTCAAAATTCAAAATAAGAGACAAACTGCCCATCGGATGAATTTTATATTCATTATATATGAGCAACTTGAATACACCCTTTCTTCCATACAAACACACACACGCATGTATATGTATGTACATACTTTTCTTAAATTAAAATTTCAATTATATTAAAAAAAAGCTATTGATTGTATTCCTCTTGTATGAATTCATTTTAATTTCTTTCAAAATCTTTTTAGATTTTAGATATTCTTTAAATAGATTTATATAATATATACAGATATATATATATATTTATATGAACTATTGACAAATCCATTAACCGAGTCTCTGGAACTATCCATGTATGTATGTATGTATATCGTAAATTTAAATATTTTAAAAGCAAACGTCATCACTTAATAGACACAATTCTGTCATTGTATAAGAAAAATTGATTACAAAATGACATGTCCAACAAAAAGTAAAGATCAAGTAACGGATTTATATATGTATATATATTAATATATATGTAAACAATCTTGTCTCATATATAGACAAGCTTGTACGCTTGCACGCCCATAAATAGATATTTGATCATTTTTAATTAATATTAAATAGATGCGAAAACAATATTATGATGTATGTATTAAATTGATTAATATATTACATTCACATACATATGAACATATACTATAAATATATATAAAGTAACTTGAAATCTTGATATTGATATGATACGCAAATCTCTTCACATACTTGCTAAATAAGATTAAATACACCAACACTTATATACAAATTAAATAAATCTAATAATTTTTAACGTATAAAAGTACATTTTTTATTAATTTATTTATGTAATTGTTGTGCATTCCAATGTAGCTTCCTTGGAAAAGCATCTTTTTGAAATAATGTACTCCGCCTCTGCTATACGGGTATCACAATGTTGAAACATTTTTTATACCCAAACGGGTACATTAAGTTTATGCGGTTGTTTGTAACTCCTAACCAGCAAATGTCATGTCTCTTATACCAATCGATTCACAATGAAAATTTCAATAAATTTAAACATGTCCGTCAGTCCTGTGTGTTCATGTGAATTTGTTCATAAGCTATAGATTGCATTTTTTGAGATATTTCTATGAAATTCGGTACAAGAATATATATATTGGTCACAGAGAGTAACCCTATAGATAATGGACCGAATTGGACTATTTTGAGAACCCCTCCCCATATCAAGTCCTATTATAATGAAAGTCTTTATATGGCAAAAAATCGCAATTCTTAATATATTTTGACAAAAATGGCTAAAAAATAATTAATTGGTTTAATATTCCGTTGGACCAAATTTATATCTGATCGGATCATATTTAGAACATCTTTCCATAAGATCGTACATATTGTTATATTGAGCTGAGCTTATGTTTCTGGCTTTAGTATGCAGATTAAGTAAAATCGACCAAATGCCACGCCCATAATCGACAAAAGTACAACTATTAGTCACAAAAATTGAGCAACGTAGTTGAAACTCAGTATACAAAGTTATATATTTAGTTCTTCCATCAATGTGCCAAAAATGGGCGGCATAGAATAACAGATAATGCCCACAATTTATAAAAAAGATTTTCTCTGCAGAATTCAACGTGGAAGTTGAGACAAATTACAGCTATTATTAAAGAGCGTATTCAGGTACGTGCCACGCCTTGTCTTAACGCTTTTGTCTTGAGTAAAATTTATTTTTTTTTACACTTTTTTTAATATCGAAAATAATGTAGATTGTGTTCGGTTCGGTGAACATTATTAGACAAATTGATGGAAGACTTAAAAGGCGTTCAATTAGACAAAATGTTTACACTAGTTCTTCAAAAACCCATTTCGCACACATGTCACAGTTTAAATAAACGAAACTGTTCACCTTGAAACCTAAATAAACCAAACTGTTCATCCCGAACAGTTTTGCTTGTGGCACCTGTGGCTTTAAATTCCTTTCCATAGTATTCCTCTAGCATGCGCACATTACACATATCTCTAATGTGAATGACTTACTCCTTTTAATAGCATTTCAGTGTAGACAAGTGAAAGGACCGCATCATCAACGACAATGCCTTGCAAAGGTTGCGAAAAAGGTATTGATTGAAAACTGAAATCTATTAAATTTATGGAAATTTCTTAAATTATTATTTCATATTATTTATTCATGCAGATTGCAAATGTACAGCAGAAAAATGCAGCGAACAATGTAAATGTTCGAAGGGTGACAAGTGCAATTGTCATGAAATGCCAAAAGAAGGGAAATCTTGTTGCAGCAAACAACAGCACAAGGAGAAATAATATATTAATTAAATTTCATGGAATAGAATTTTACGAATAAATACAATAAAATAAAGTATGTTTTAAATACGTCAAGTATGATAAAGGCTTTTATTTACCAAAGGTCACCCCTTACCATAAAAGGTTTACGCAACCAGCAAAAACTTTCATAGTTTTCAACAATAACCGGACATTCAGACACAGATTTTGATAATGATCAATATATAGGGCGTGGGCAAAATAATATGAACACCTGACATATACATAATATTTATTTATTAATAAGTTGTTGGGCCTCCATTTGCTTTTAGAACAGTTGCAATTCTTCGCGGAAAAGATTCGCAGGGTGTCTGAATAGTTTTGCTGTCTGGCCATAGACATTTATTTTTAATGTTCGTCAGTCTCTGCCAGTAAACTTTGAATTTCGCCCACTATCCTTCTTCGCCGATGATGTTTTACCATGTTTTGTGAATGCTGTCACTTTAATGTAATGTTAAACAATTCAGCTTTTTCAGCTGTCACAGACGCCCCTACTAACCGAGCACCAATGACTTGCCCCCTATTTCAACCGTCGCAGAACAAAACGTATAATACGTTGAAATATAAACTAAAAGTCTTGGCAGATTGTTTGCATGGAAGCAATGTTGCCAACATTCAAGATATACTACATTATTGCTTTGGTGTTCATATTATTTTGTCCATCCCTTGTATATAATTTTCGTGGGGTTCTTAAAGTTTGCTGTTGGAAAGTTAACCTTAGTATACCTCTTAGATGGAGGTTAAAATTAAATATGAGTACTCATCTACAACAATCCTCTTCCACCTCTTTGTATATTATTTAAAACCATGCCCCTTTTCCCTAAATTGACAAAATCACATTTATATAATAGATGCATTTATCTTTCTAAATATTTATTTATTTCAAAATTTAAATATCTCAATTAAACATAAACAATAGACAAACGTTAATATAGATGATGCTACAGCATCCGTTTTCTATTCATATAAATTTTTCTTTTTTACAGTATTAATGCCTAAAAATTTAAAATTACGATTAAGATTAGAAATCTTAGCCTTAAAAAACGAAAACAAAATAAAAAATATTTTAAAAAATTTGTTAAAATACATAAAATAAAGCAAAATACAAATATACACAAGAAGTGAAAAAGAAAACTTTACGAAGACTCGTATGCTATGCATACGTGTTTTATATAAAAGGAAACAACAATAAGAACAACACATGAAAGTAAAGGTAAAGAAACTTTTGTTTGTTATCTTTGCTTAGCATCTTTAATTCGAAAATTTATCATTTTTTTTTTATTTTTTATTTAATTACAATAATTAACGTCAAAGTTTTTTCCTTTTTTCTTTATGTGGGGTTGCGTGTAATTGGTTGTATGTAAAGAAAATGTAGAATTTGGACAAAAACGCTTTGACGCTTTTTTTCGTATATTTTTTATTTATTTGTAATAATTATTTGACTTTTATTATTATTTTATATTTACTCGTTCATAAATATCGATTAGAACGAGACAATTGTTGGTATGTACCCTGTATCGTATACATAACCATCAGGTATAAAAGAAGACAAGTGGTTGTTAATTATAATTTAATGTCCATTCGGAATAATTGTTGTGATGAAATTTCTTCCCATATACCCATGAAAAAAAAGAGTAATTTGTAAATAAATTCCGGAAAATATAAGAATACCGATTGAGCTTCTTACACATTTACGCATTCGATTACACCACCAAAGGGATATGGCACACCCACCTTCACTTATATCGTTCGAGACATAATCAAAATTAAAAATTGATTTAATAATGTCCGTCTGTGCTTAACAAACATAACATTTTTTCAGATATTTCAATGAAATTTGGTTCAAGGATATGTACCGGCCCAAAGAGGAGGAGGAGGAGGAAAATTGCACCGAATTGGTTCATTTTTAACACCTCCACTCATATAAGGTTTTATTATAAAAGAAATCTTTATATGGCAAAATATAGAAATTCTTCATATTTTTTTAATACAATTCCATGAATAATAAGTAATTAGTTTAATAATTGACTGTAACAAATTTGAACCCAAACGGATCACTTGGACGTGACTTATAAGGCAATGGCAACGAGTTTTCAGATACATCTCAACAAATTGTAGCATAATTTAAGGGGCTAAGTGATGTAGGGTATTAAATGGCGGGCTTGACCGACTATAACATTTTCACTTGCTTGTTTTTTTCAACTGCGTTTGACTGAGGTTGTGAGTACAAATACATTTAAAGTGTATACGATTGTACACAATTTTATTGTGGTTGTTTGTAAAAAATATATGTAAGCTATATAATATTATAATTAGCAAAATAAGACAATTATTGTTTTTTTTTTTTTTTTTTTGAGAGAGGTGAGGGTAAGGACCTTGTTGTACCGCAACGAGATTTTGTTGGAGGGGAATAGAAACTAAAAAAAAATATTTACTCCATTTGGACACCAAACAATACGAAGGAGTGCTAGCGTGTGTGTGTGTGTGTGTGTGTGTGTATTACCATATAAGAACGCATGATATTTTTGTATGGATTTAATGATTCTTCTTGGGCCTTCTTTTTTTACGAGTTGATACAATATTGCTGCCACTTGTACTGCTACCTTGAATAGTTGCACTTGCTGCAGTTGCCAATGCAAGTGCCGTGCCCAATTGTTGTTCCATTACTCGCTGTTGCTGTAGAATCAATTTTATTTTCTTGCCCTGATCACAGGCAGCTGAAAATTTACTCCATATAGTACCGTATCGTTCTACATCGGCAGTTGTTGTAGCATCTGCTGTTGCTGTGGCTGTTGTTACTGATGATGATGACGATGCTGTAGCCGTTATTGCATTCTCTTGTTGTTGCTGTTTTTGCTTTGCTTGCAACTTTTTCATATAATTTTTATTTGTGGCCGTTGATGTTTTTGTTTTTTGTTCGGGTTTGTTATTGCTTTTGTTGGTGCTATTATTATTATTATTGTTGTTATGATTAATATTTACTGTTACTTTTGCTTGTTGGTTTTTTGTTTGTATTGGTGGTTGGGTTTGTAATTGTGGTTTTTGTTGCGTTTGCTTTTTGTTGTCATTCTTTAAATGTGTTGGTTGTAATTGTTGTGTTGGCGTATGTGTTTTGGCGTATTCTCATGAACTTTTCAGTTTGCCATTTAGCGAAGTGGAGGATGGAGTGCGTCCACCGATTGCATGTTCAGCAGCATGTGTCGCCACATGATGTATGCCCTTCTCCATGCAACCCTGATAAATAGGCTTCATGAACTATTTTTTTAGGATAAATAAAAAAAAAAAAATTAAATTCATTTTTTTTGGCAAACTTCTCTCGAAACTTACGTTATCCCATAAGAAGGTCGCAAACTCGTCAAGTTTTACACCGAAATCGGATAACTCGCCACTGTATCTGTTTATGTGTACAAGTTAGAAAATATTTCTTACATGTCATGAATATATATTTCCAGTATACCTTATGTAAGCCCATAGAGCTAAGGTGAGTAATGCCACGCCCATAACTAAGTTGGAAAAGTTCGCAAAGGTGTACATGCCCAACAGGCCAAAGATGCCACTTAATATATAAAAAACGACGGCCAATGCAAAGTATACGGCGGGCGTCCGAGCAGCTTTGAAGATATTTTTACTTTCATTGTGCGCCTTATAATTTATGAAAATCTCTTCAATATCACCATCAAGTTGTTGGCGAAATTTCTCCGTAAACTCCTCACCACCCATTTTCCGTTTGGCAAGAAACTATTTATGAAACAAAATTGAAGCTATTTCCATAGCGAACTCATTTCTCCGTTAGTTTATCATTCATACCTGAAAGATGGCTTTGTCTTTGACACGTAAATGTTCAGCTTCCAGGTGAGCAGTACTTAAGTAGGGTCTAGAGCCGCCGCAAACATCTTCCATTTGTTGATTGTACAATTCTTTAGCGTTGGCCACAGCTGTTAAATGATTAGCTTCAGCTGTCGCCTATAAAGAGGAGGGTTGGTGTTAGTGTTAGTGTTGGTGTTAACCACGTTCCATACAAACACAATTTCATACTTACCACCAACATACTTTTCGGTTCGGGTAATTCATTACCCTTATAAATGGTCATGTATGACTGAAAATATTGTATCAGATCTCGGGCACGAATTTTTTGTCCACTAATTTCCTTATATACCAGATTGTCGGGGGATAATAGCATCGGCACTAGAGCTCTTAAGCTTTGTTTAAATTCTGGCGTTATATCCTTGAGCCGTCCATCAAAACTGGGATTTGTGGCCACGTTGAGACCTGGATGGGGCATCAGAAAGCAGGCCACCTCTTGGAAGCATGAAGAAATGTGCCGCCTTAACGATTGCAATTCGGGATGTTGTTTATCGGATATTTCCAGACGCCTCTTTAATATCTGTTCACCGCCAACAGCTCCATATTCGGCCTCATAGGGGAAACTCCAGTCGCGCACCAAAAATTGTAAACGTTGAAACGGTTTCTTGCCCGTATCGGCCAGAGCCAAACGGCCGTACTCGGTAAATAATTGCAAATGTTGTAGATCGTCCTCTTGTATGTTTTGTGATAAATTGAAAATTTGCACCGACGACAACATTGTACTGAGAGCAAACACCGTAGCACAATCGCGTACGGTACTCTGACTGTCAAAGGCGCCCTGGGTGTCCAACAGTATGATAGCCACCTTATCTCCGTTGGAGTAATCATAACAGAATATATCGGACCACATTAAAATACCCGTGGTATCCCGTTCTGAGCCGCCACGCCATGAAAATCCTGTCAGTGGAGCGGTTTCATCGCCTAGCCAATCGGTTGTATCATGACGCACATACTACAACAATCATTTCCCAATATTTCATTAAATTATTCATTTATTCAGATTGTGTATGGAATGTCATTGTGTGTTACCTTTGAGTACATGTAACGTAGAAAAAAGTCCAATAGGAAACTTTTTCCTTTACGAAACGCTCCAGCTACTGATATAATGCATACATAACGGTCCTTAACTTCCTCTCGCATCAATACCTCACTCAGTTGATCTTCGTTTAGCACAAACGTGTGCTCTGCTGAGGTAGAGATTACTTGAACGGCCTCACCCGGCATTTTGTTGCCCTCTCTTCTAATTCTTTTATTATTTCAAATTAATTTTTTAAACAAGTGTTGGTTATGTTTTCATACACAAAGAAATCTGAAAATAAATTATTCACATAATTTCGTTCTGTACTGTTGTAGTTTTAATTAAAAAAATGCGATTTGTATTGATTAAATCGTATATATCAGGCACAAATTTTGTATTTCAAACTGTTTTTCATAAACACATTTATGGTGAATTGATAATATGAAGTTAATTATCTATTTTAATACACATATATGACATACAGGCAAAAAAAGAGTCACATCTTATGTGAAATACTCTTATAAGATAAGACTCTTTTCTTGCCTTTATGTGACATTTATAAATATCCCAAAAAAAAAAAAAATCTTGGTTTAGACCAAATCTTGGATATTCTTCATTTTTAAATTAAATAGCTAAACAGTGGGCGTAGTGTCTATGCTATTACGTCTTTTAAAGTAATTATTTCACTTTAACTTGAAGCTCTGTACATACAAGCAAGAAAAGAGTCACATCTTATATTGTATAGTCATATAAAATATGACTCTTTTCTTGCCTAGGTGCAAAATATATAAATATTACAAATAAAAAACTTTGGTTAAAACCAAATCTTGGATACCCTTTGTATATATCGCTAGATTGTGGGCATGGTGTATATGCTATTATGCCATTATTTTATAGTTTTTAGAGCAATTTCACTTTAACTCTACACCAAAGAGATATTTTCGTAAAATAGGGGCGTGTCTGTTATTTTGTCCTTTTTAAGCATATTATACATATTTGTTTTGGAAATTTATATTGTTTAAATCTTTTTATTGTTGTGGTCTTTGTGGCAATTGTGGGCGTGTCTCTAGACCAATTTCCAATTTACCCAAATGTAACTGAAATGCATGTGTATACAAAATTCGGACTAAATTTATATTTGTCATCATCCTGATGTCTTGTTTTGAGTAGTCGTGACGAACTTAGTATACCTCACCGTGTCATAAGCTAAAGATACAAAAAAACAGAATTTAAATTTAACTCAAGCGCCCAATTAACGTTTTATAGCAGCGTTCTTATCGGGCCTTATCACTCCTTTCTATTTACTGTTTTATCAATGACAGATCTATTAGCTATACAGCTGTCTTAAGAAAAAGTTTACAAAACACACATGGAAGTACATATAATAATAATAATATTATCTTTCATACTTGAACAGATTTCCTTAAACAAATTATTTTGTTGTTGTTTTTAAATTTAATCACGTTTTATATTATTTAATAAAATGTTATATTAAATAATAGATTAAATAAAAACAAGTAAGAGAACACTAAAGTAAGCCAACTTCCAAATTTTAAATATCCTCTACATCTACATATAAACACAGGGCGTGACAGGTACATGATTACGCCCTCCAATAGTGTATGGATTACGTATCAGTTTGCGAGTCTATGTTTATAATTGAGTATGGTTTTTTCTAAATTATGGCCGACCATGCCCACTTTCTACGAAGACAAACTTAGTATCTTATGAGAAGGGTATTAAAATCATTGAGGTCAAATGTCGAATACCCCACATCGATTCCCGAAATTATACATATATGTGAAAATATTTTTCTTTACAAAAAAAAAACAAACTACTTTTTCAGTCCGCTTGACAGATTTTACTTAATTTCAATACTAACTAGCATATGAAAACTATCAACACTTTTGTCATATATTTGGTGTGCGTTTTTGTCTCATTTATAGAAAATTCATTTCTGTTGGACTATGTGACTGAAGGGGTACTGAAAACCTGAACTGGTTTCATTTTAATTTTTCTCATTTTTTAATTCAAAATGTCACTTCCGCTATATAGAGGGACAGAAGTAATTTCTATTTTTTGTTCATTTTTCAATTTTTTTTCTTTATAAATATCAACACTGCTGGCAAGTTTGGAATCGATAGCTTAATTTTTGACATTCATGGACAGACGGACATGTCTACATCAACTCAATATTCAACGCTGATTCAGAATATATGTACTTTGTGGGGTCTTCCACGCCTTCTTTAGGGCGTTGCAAACGTTTTCATAAAGTGATTTATACCCCCATATATGATATATGATGGTGGGTATAAATTCATATGCAATTAGAATATTTTTATTCAAGTATTCTATACACCAGCGATTTTGATGACGTCGCCATTATACACAATTTTTGACATTACAAATTATATATAAATATTAATGATTACTATAATTGTTGTTGTTGTTTGGTTTTTCTATGAGATCACTGTTTTTTTGTTTTTTATTACACACATTATATACACATATTATATTATTCGCATTGTAAGCACCTTTAGTAAATTATTTATATATTGCGACACTGCTTCAGAGCCGATTAGCTGATTAATGAATAATGAAAATGTTGTGTATATGCGTGCTGCACAAATGTTATACAAGATCATTAAACATTGCAGTTACATTACATTTGATCATTATCGAGCGCAAGAGTGAGCAAGAGAGAGCACACTTTATTCAGTTATATTAGTAAACTTCAATCAACATTTTTCTTATAAACGAAAACCAGAAATGTTGTGTATGCAAAACTTCAAGACCCACAGCCATCACCAACATCATCATCTTTATTCATTTCTTTGTTTGAAAATTCATAAAATTTTGCAGAGATTTTATATGCATTTGGTAACAAAATCAATTTTAATAATTTTGTTGTGTTTTTTTTTTTCAATGCTAGAGAAAGCACAGATGGCATGTGATGCTTGTAAGAGTTGCAGTACATACTCGTATATACGCGTTATGCAATTTCCATCGATATGTGTTTGTTGTTGTTGTTGTTGTTGTTTTGATCAATATTACATAAATTTACTTCTTTTTATATATACATCAATTTATCATGGTATGGAAATCTTTTTGGTCTAATATTTTATTACATCGATTGAATCACATTAAAATTGTAAAGAAAAAAATTTAAGTTATATAAATAGGTGTGTCAATAAAAGTCCACGTTTACACAAAGTTCATTTTTGGAATAAAAACACAAAAAAAAACCAAAGGAACGTGTAAAAAGATAACTACACTCTCACTGTTTTTCTATTAATCTTTCAGATGATTTGGTTGTTATGGAGCGAGCAGGTTCACAACAACACTAATTGCTGTAATAAACCACAACTGTTTGGATACCTTTCGATTCAAGAACGTATACTTACTTTAATTTAAAAAAATACAACAAATTGTTAACACACAGTACGTGTAAGAATTAAAGAGAGAGAGAGAGCAAGCCAAACCAAAGAATGGAAAGAGACGCGAACTTTAACTCTCAGGGATACGTATTTCGGCACGTATTTCAACATTTGCTGGCAGAATGTCTTGTTTATGTGTTAGTACAAAATTATTTGATCCATTTCAATGTTCTCCATTCACAGCAGTTTCCTACTTGTAAAGAGTGAATAAAACTTGAATTTGGTTTAAGATAAATTTTAGATACCCTTCCATTTTTATACGTACCATGAGGGCTTATGAATTGAATTCACCCTCAATGATTGAATTGTTCAACAAAACTATTTTTTATAAAAATGAAGCTAATTTGCTAATTGATCCCAATTAATTGAATATATTATAAAGGGATTTCCAATTAGGACATAACAATTTTGTTTTTATATAAAATATAAAATAATTGAGATAATGGGCTGAAATTTATTCCAGGTTTAGTACACAGGTTACATTTAACAAGGCATGGTAGTAAACTCCATTGGTCATAACCTGGCAGACATTTTCTTTAGTGAAAAATATAGTCCAAGCATGAAATCTCTTGGGAATGTCTTGAAGCCTCTGTAGATTTGTTGTTGTCCAATAACAACATATTTTACTTATTGACTAAACCCCTAAGAGAAAAATCAACTTAATCGCTAAAGATGATTTTTCAATAGAATTTAAGCTCTTCTTCAAACTGTGTTAGAGTTCAATAAACGAAGTTTCGACACTTCAAATGATCACGTTGGACGATTATGATGAAAATTGGTATAAATGCTCTTAAAGTTGCAATCACCGCCTCAAAATTGTGATAGTAATTATTAATATTTTAATATCCTACACCAGTTAGTTTCCCAAATTATGGCCTGTAGCTTATGCACAAATTTACATGGACACACGGACATGCTTACATCTTTTCAGATTTTAATTCTGAACCGATCGTTGTTATTGAGGGTATATGATGTACCCTTTTCCAAATGGCCAGGGTATGAATATTAAGAATTACGAAATTTCTTCATACAAGATGTATTGCAAATAAAGGCCTCTTAAGGGGAGAGGTCTTAAAAATTGTTCAATTTTCAATCATTTTCAATAGAAAGGATGGGTTTTTGACTGGAGTTTCATCCAGACGGAAGGAAGGACGGACATGGTTAAATTGATTTACAAATTGATACTGAATCGTCCGCTATAAATGAAGATCTGGGTATGGCACTTAAATTAACTTAACAAACATACTTGTATACTGTATAGTGGAGTATAGTACCACTACAATGACATTTGCCACTTAGGAGTTATATATGCTCGCACTAACTTTTTTAAGCTCAGCTCAAGAGAATCTCTCCCTCTATCTCTGCTCTTTTATATATCTATACGGTATATGGCTTAGTCACACTTATCTATTGAAACACATTTGTGTGCGTGCGCCTGTGTGCATGGATTGTACTTTAAAGCGCAGGAAAAAAACATAAACTGAGCAAAACTGAGCTATTCTGATCTTTGTGTTGGATATTTTAATTTATTAAGCGCAAGAAGAAGAAGAAGGAGAAGAAGGCAAACGTAATAAACGTGGATAGTGAATAATGCGAATATCGATCTAAACATAATTAAAAACTACAGAAAAGGAAATTACAAACAAAATGAAAATACAACAGAGCAACAAAAAGAATTAAACAAATGTTAATTAATGCAGTTGAATTGATTTTCGGGGTCTGTAAAGCACGCTCACAGCACAATCATCCAGCAAACAGGCGATACGTACAAGGTTTGCACAAACACAAAGAGTTTTTATAAAATCAGTTATAAATCTAGTGGAATGCTTTACAGTTGCAATTGATGGCACAGCAACATTCAGAGGCGAAAATAGGCCACCGCCCTAACATACTTTTGCTACTTATGGCAGTTTTTGGTCATTTTTGTGGCGGTCAAGGGGAGCCCTATTATTATTTGGGCTGCTATACGGAACGTCATGACGTCTTAACGGAGGAAATGTTTGCCAAAATGCCGCAAACATGTGTAGAATTTTGCGAAATCAAACATACGAGTTATGCCATCATGTCAGCTGACAATTGTTATTGCACCAACAACATCATCTTGAGCGATAAGCTGGATAATAAATTTTGCGTTTACCGTTGCCGAGCTAATAAGTTGGAGTACTGCGGTGGAGTGGAGGTGCTCAGTTATTATACAACCAAATGGACATTAGATGCGTCACCCGTTAATCTACGTTTGGTGAATGCCACCGAAAACAGTTTAAGTTTAATGTGGGAGGCGAAGCAACCAAACAAAGCTTTGTATGCCAGTGCCGAAACGCCACTACCATTAATGAAGGTTAAAAATTATATAATTAAGGCCAACATAGAACGCACCTACTCATCTTTGAGTTTATATTCACCACCCGAATTCAGTGTTCAGCACGATCAGACGAAAATTGAATTAACCGATCTGTATCCGGCCACCCAATATAATATTAGTGTGAGTGTTTTATGTGAAATGGAACAACAGTGCGGTATCTCGAATGTGATGGCCAGTACATTGGTGGGTGAACCTCATCCGCCACCACCACAACCCATCGTTTTGGACACCACAAATACAACAATTACAATTCACATACAACCGATACGCAACGATAATGGACCAGTCAGTAAAGTGTTGATAATAGTGGAACGTGTCGATGACATCATATCGCAACCGTTCCAACCAAACCTACTCAATAATTGGCAACAGGCTGAAGAGCACGGTTTGCCCTATTATATAGCAGCCGAATTGGATTACACACAGCTGAATAGTAACCGTACGCGTACATTTATTGTGGGTGATGGTAAACGTTATGGCCGTTACACTAATCCACCATTGGATAATACAACCACCAATATACGCATCAGTTTGGGTGTGGTGAGTTTATAAATTGTCACATAAAATGCAATAACATGTTGTTCCTATGCTTCTCCATTTCAGGTCAGTACCCTGAATGGTATTACACGCACTTTATATACACGCAGCATTCCGCAAGAGCCAATTATTTCCAGCATTGAATCAATGATGGAAAATTTTCAATATTCTACTTTTGAACCGGGAGCACAATCATTGATTGCATTGAGCGTGTCATGTAGCATTTTCGGTTTATGTTTTATCATCTCGGTAGTCACGTACATGTATTTGCGTTACAAGACAAGTCAATTAAGAACTGTACGCAGTCACAGTTCACATGAGATGACTATGCAACAACCGATAATAGAACAAGAAAACAACGGTTATTTAGTTGAGGAGGACATACCAACAAGCGACAGCTTTAAGGAGCAACTCAATACAATGGTCAAATCATTGGAATCCAGTAAAAGATTGCCACGCAACAGTATACGAATGAATGCGAATGATGTGATAGCGGAGGGTAATTATGGTAAAGTGCTTACTGGAAAATTATCATTTACCAATGCCGCCCATAAACAAACGGTAGACTGTCAATTACATAATTTGAATGTAAACGATTTGTCCAGCGCAGATCAAGCCAAACTGTTAAGGGAATTTCGCAATATCATCAAATTGGAACAACATTCAAATATTTTAGATTTCTATGGGGTGTCCGCTGGTAGTGATTCGTTTTGTGTTTTATTCGAACAACAAAGTGTTACATTAAAATATCGTCTGATTGAAAGTCGCAAAAATCCAAATACTGGACGCATCACTTCATTATCGGAACAATTGATATTGCAATGGATTTATGAGGTGGCCAGTGCTATGGAATATTTGACTAAATGCAAAATAATGCACAAATGTTTGTGTTCGTATAATATTTATGTTACAGCTGATACCAAATTGAAATTATCGATATTTGGTCCCATACCATATGCCAGTGGCCAACGTAAAGTTGATTTGACACGTTGGCTGGCGCCTGAAGTGTTGCGCTATCAGAATTATTGGTCAAAATCTGATATATGGTCATTTGCGGTAGTGGCCTGGGAATGCTGTACATTGGGCGCTACACCGTACGCTCAACTAACTAATAGCCAGCATTTATTGGAAGCTCTTAAAACTGGCATGCGCCCTCAACAACCTGCATTCGTGTTTGATGATATTTATCAAATGTTATTAAACTGTTGGACTTTGGAACCCAGTGAACGTCCCAGTTTTGATGATTTATGTTATAATGTTCGACAATTAATGACATCACCACGTCACGCTTTATCTTTTGACCGTCAGTCCAATCAATTAAGCTCAAATAGTATGGAGGTGTTGCCCTTCTACATGCCATTACTGGAATTGGAACCTTTATGAATCAGTTTTCACCATTATTAAAATCGCTCTGTCTTGTTCTTCTTTTACACACCCTATATATATATATATTATAATTAAATTATTGAAACGTTTTTTTGTAGGTTTTATTTAGAATGCTAACGTTTAAAAAAAGGAATAAAAACAAGTAAAAAAAGTAAATTTGGTTCAAATCATTTGTTGTAAGTATATGTGTCAGTTTTCAATTTTCTATATTTCCTTCTTCAGTTGTTGATGTACTGTTAGCATACCGAATAACTGATTTTGAAAAATTTTCGTTATCAATCAGTTTACAGAGAGATTCCTAAACTACAGAAAGATGTACGTACGCATATAAATCGTTTCAAAAGTAACTGATCAAGAGCAAGAACACTTTGCAAAATCTCGAAAGTCTTCTTCTGCATATTGTAAACATACAAAATAATTATAATCATTATGCACAAGTGGAGTTGACATTGTGTACACAAAAATATGAAGAACACTCAGTAGCAGAAACGGTGTAAAGTGGAAGCATCAATATTTCTATAAACGCCTATAACATAAATATACAAGCTTTTAAATCTTTTGTGTTCAGAAAGATTTTCTTCATTCAATTAATTCAATTTATGTAATATTTAATTAATAAAAAAAAAATACTTTGTTATGCGTTTATCGGTTGCACAATTTTTTCAATTATTTATACACACACATCACATCTACATCATATAATTCAAAATGATTAATTAATTTGTATTCTTGCATGATTCAACGTTCGCAGACTTTATTGTCTCTTGTTTTTATAAAAATGTTTGTTAAACACATGCACTTATTCATATAAATAAATAAATACATTTAATAATCTTACTGAGATTCAATATTTTAATTATTCATTAATTATGTTGAACTTTTTGAAAACTAAACGTTACTTGTATATGAAGATATAAAGCGTAACAGTTTGAAAACGGAACAATTTTATATTGTCACGAACCGCCACTTGACTCAAAACATTAAATACTAAATATTTAATTCAATATTTTTCTATTTGAAGTGTTTAAAATAAAGAGCATCTGTATAAAAGATTAATTAATTAGAATATTGTCATTATTAAACACATGTATGATGTATAAAACATAAAGAGAATTATTTATTAAAGAGCAATTACATAAAAATACAGCTAGCAACGAATATGAAATGACTTTTTTAAAATCCCCAAAACGATTTGAATCCCTTTTTTAATTTTTTCTTTAACTATAAATAAAATATTACCACAAACTTTATTTGCACTGCTTCACTGCTGATTGCTAATAATTAACTTGGAATTATATGAAAATTACTATTAAATCTGACATCAGGCAATTTGATCTTATCTTATAGCGGTGTCAGAAGAACGTCAGAAGAGTAATATTCTGTGTGTTGGCAAAAATCATCACATTATTTATTAATAAATGTAAGCAAAGAGAGGTTGTACGTGTTATTGTTTTGCAATTGTGAGCCCAGAAATTATTTAAATTTATAGTGTAAATAGAAAAAGAATAGGGTTAACAACACAAGAAAGCAGGGCGAGAGAGAGAGAAAGAGAGGCTGTACTGGAGTCCTGATATTTCAAGGCAAAATATTATGACACTGCAAATTCATCCAATTTCCCATTGTCTATACCACCGGAATATGTTTTTATAGTTTTTTTTTTTTTGCAAGATTATATATATGTAAAATTTTATAATTTATTATAAATTCACAGCAAGAAAAATCTGGTACATTGGCACAACACAGCAATTTATTATTATTTGTAATTACTCTTCTGTATGGAAAGCTCTTTATTCATTTAATCTAAACTTTTTATTTCACATATCACTTACATATTTCTTTTGTACAAGGAATACCAAAATCTTTTATATTAAAAGTATATGAAAATTGCAAATAAACTAGTTTCTTTTTTTTTTTTTTTATAATTCTTTGCGCACAACTTTTCTCGATAGAATATTTTCTTATTTTCTTCCTGGTATAAATTATAATGTGTCGACTTTTATCATCTCTCTCACTATCTTTAAATCGATATTGATGCTGAATTTTCTAAAAATTTAAGGGTAAATATTTTATAAATCACAATTGTGTATTATTAAAACGGGGTTGTTTTGTTTATTTATTTTAGAACTTGATACTCTGGCATCACATATGAAATATGAAAAAGTGGCAATGCTGTTGCAGTTAAAAAACGGGCAATTTTCTTCTTTTTAAAATAATAAGAGAAATTATTACATTCATATTTATTTATTAATAATGCATTTTTTTAGTTTGAAATTTCAAAATCGATTTTCATTTTGTAAAATTCCGCAATATTATCTAATTTCTCGTTGATTATGATTTTACCTAGTTTTTGCAAAAGAATTAATTTTTAAGGGATCGAAAGTAGTCGAGGTGGTTCACTTTAGTTTTAAGTTTGCTTGTATTTAGTTTATTTTTGGAAAAGGAAAATTTTATTTATTTTTTTTTTTTTTCATTTTTAGAACCTCTTTCCATATAACGATTTTTTACAAGATGATTTTTACATATAAAACTGAGTGGTGTACAGTGTTAAATTATAGGTTATAACCGACTATACTATGTTTCCTTCTTTAAATGTTTTTTAAGAGACTTTTTAATATATTTGATAGCACAAGTAAATATAACATTACGATCTTTACTCGTATAAATTTACACGATATAAAATGCACAAAATTCATGAATACGAAATGGGCATGCAAATGGTACCAGAGACTTCTAAATACATTCAAATTCCGTCTTTGTATTTAGAGGTCTCTGATGGTACCATGAGATATTGTTCAAAGAATTTAAGAGAGCGACACTCCGTCTCTGTGTCTGGTGAATAGAAACAGCATCAACAGCAACAGCAGCAGTACCATCCATCAGTAACCATAACAATTGAAATATTTGGCTGAAACAGTTCGCTTATAAACGCTAAACGTTCAAATACATCAATAAACGCCGCGCGTTTTTAATTTTTTTCTATACTTTACATATACAACAGCAACAACAGCAACAACAACAACAACTACTACAACAATTAGAAAAAAATACAAAAATAAATAAAGATATATATATATACATACGTTTATATATAGAGTATATAGAAGATAAACGCATATAAGTATATATATATACAACATCACCAGCAAACATAATCACAAATGAGATTTATTCTAATTCTACACAACAACGAGAGGAGAACAACTAAGTCTTTGATTTTTTTTTTGTTTTGATTTTTCTGTTAAATACTCATCAAATAAAAGGAAATAAAATATATATGAAATGAAAAAAAAAAATTTCAAATATATTTGAAAAAAAGGACGAAACTGCCTTATAAAGTATAAAAAAAGAAATGAAAACAAATAGAAAATAAAAACAATCTCTAAAAAAAGAAATGGAGAATAATTGTGTTTGAGTTAAAACGAACGTTAGATCCGTGATGAATTTAATTTTATAAAAGAACGAAAAAAGAAAAGTATGTAAAAAAAGTTTTCAATGTTAATTTCTAATATAAAAAAAAAAATAATACAAAATCGCTCTTTACTCTTGCTTAAGTATAATTTCGTACAATTTTTCTATGGGCCACGTTAAGTCAATGTTTTTTATACAATCTTTTCTATGTGTGGTGAATTATCTATAACAAGGAGAACAAATGAGAGATGCTTGATTATATTCAGTGTCTATGTGTGTGTGTGTGTGGTATTGCTTTCCTTCTGATTTTTAAATGAGTGTAAAAGAAATTGATTTTTGATGGAGTAAAACACGACAACTGTATAGAATTACTTTGAAATAAATTGAAAAAAAAAAAAAAAATTTAAATTAAAATTATTCCAAAAAAGCAAACAAACAAACAACAACAAAAATTATAAATAAAATAGTAACAAATCGAACATAAAAGTAAAAAAAAAAAAAAAGTGAAACAAAATTAAAGAATTTTCTTAAATGTGGGAGAAAAACATTATGAACACTGGCATATATGCAAGAAAAAAGTGAATACTAATACTTTTACATTGAGTTTTCACAGTTTTCATAATTTTGGTTTTTTTTTTCTTTTCTTTTCATCGCGACAATTCAATTTAATGTTAACATCGTTGTTGTTGTTATAGTTTGAAAAGGTGTGTATAACGGTACTAAATATATAAAGAAAGATTATATCAAAAAAAAAAAAAAAAAACAACAAAAAACATAACAACTTCCAAAAATTGTAAAAAATATAACGTAAAGGATATATAGAATGAAAGAAAGAAAGAAAGAGAGATATATAGAAAGAGAAAAAAAAACAGTTTTTTATACAATTTCGATTGTATTTCCATCTAAAATGTGTATACATACACAAATATTTGTATCTATACAATTATTTATATATATACGTACATTATAAGCTTACATATATATATGTACAAATACCATTTAGTATGTCTGTGACTGTGTATGATGTGCTTCATATTCAATAATCTGCTGCATAACAACTTTAAAGCATCCTTGCTTTACGCAAATGTATCCAGGTATACATATAAACATGTATACATGTGCATATAGATGTTTCTACACATATACACACATACTTCTATCGATGGATACTTTAAAGTTTTCAATGGCTATAGTGTTCTATTTACTGTTGTTGTTATTATTATTATTATTATTATTTTTATTGTTTTTGTTACCTTTGTTATTATTCAGAGTAAGGGTGATTGTTATGTTACTATTCCTTTACAACAAAAACACTGTTATCATAACCACATACACTCATACCAATCATCATATATATAATGTTTTCTCTTGCATCTCGTTTGTGTTGTGTGTGTTTTGTGCGTGCGCATATATACATGTGCGTAAGTGTGTGTACAGTTATTCGCCTTCACTTTGTGTTTAAGTTATTCTTTTGTCGGCTGATTATGTATTGGTGCATTCTTTTACATCTTTAATAACTCTCATAACAGTAAAATTCTTATCAAAATAAATTCCTTAGAAATGTCTTTTAAGTCTTTATAAATGGGTATGTGTGTATGTATGAGTGTGTGTATGGATGGTATTAAAGTTTGTTGTGAGTTTAAATTATTGATTTTCTTTATACTTGTTTCTGGTGCTTTCATTTTTTGTTTTTTTTTTGGGATATATTAAAAATTTATTACTGTTATCATATCAACATGATAGTTGCCAGATCTCTTCATTAAATAGTTTACTTCCTCTATATTTATCGTAAGATAATTTAATAGATTAGAAAAGTAGACAAATTTAAGATATGGAAGATAATAACATTATTATACCCTATACCACTTAAGAAGAGGTCTCTAGTAAAAATCCCTGACATACATTTTAAATTGGTGCTTTTTAATATATTTACTAATTCACAGAACTTACTTCACTTACTGAATCACTCACTAATGCAAGAACATTTATCTTCACACTTTGATTTCTCAAACATAAATTCTTTCATTCTGTCATCGTTAGCAATTTGGTCCAATTTTGTCACTTTCAAAAGCTAAAATATGTTCTTGTATTTAATTGTCATTAAAATATCTGCACAATTGAGAACCGTAGTATTAAAATTTATATGGACAGACGGACGGACATGGTTATATTGATTAAGGAATCCTTTGCTTAAAGTAGTGAAGGGTATAAAAACCGATTCGGACTATTTTTATAACTCCTTGTCATATAATATCTTAAAATCATAAAATATTATTTTAGAAAAGTTCATAGTTAGTTTTAGTTATTTAGCATATTAATTAACTGGGTACAAATATACTTAAAATACTACTACTACACCTAATATTGCTTTTCGCAAAAACCTAGGGATCTTCGGCACTTCTTTACTTAGTTCTAAAATTAGTTCAGTAACGCTTGTGCGATACTCACCATAGTGGAACACGTGTATGTGGTTATTGGAATATTTTCTTCAGTGGGCACGATGTACAGTGTAACGACACTCTCCTGGACCTATTTTTGGAACTGTTTAAATAAATTTTATAGCAAATAAAAAAGGGCGAGGCAGGTACTGTTTTATGTAACTTCATATATACTACATAACAACTTTTATGTCTGAATTCTGAAATTTGGTCTATCGTTTAATGGTAAATATAAAGACTTGTACAAAATTTCAACTTCATAGGACAATTTTTGTGACTTATGTATGGATTTTCGTTAATTGTAGGCGTGGCACTTAATCGATTTTACGTAGATGCTAGAAATTTCAACTTAATATCTTAAACTTTACGAACGGGAGCGTCTGTAGAATAGGTACTTACACGGACACATGGACATATTTGTCTAGATCTACTCAGATTTTGATGTTGATCAAGTTTATATACACTTTGCAGGGATACTTTCTTTTGCATGTTACAAACGGAATAGCAAACTTAGTATACTATGCATCCTATATGGAGGTTATAAAAATGTTAAACATTTTGGGGAAATATTTATGCGCCAGCTAAACTACATCATAAAGTAAATAAAACGAAAATGTATTTTAAAAATAAATAAAATCATAGCCAGTTTATGTTTGTTCAGTCAACCATTAGTGTAGATGATATGCTCAGCAAACATAACTCATTTATGTTTAGTTTGGAAAAACGTATAAAAAAATTATAAATATTTTATGGGTGGTATGGTTGCAATGTGTACAATGTGTCCAAAAAAAAAAACATTCGACTACAGATTATAAAAATTTTCATATTTTTTCACATCTGATTTTAAAAATAATATTTTGAAGAGATAAATTGTAGGAACATGTGTGTCACAAGCGCACATTGATTAAATCAATTCAAGAATTGTGTGGTAACAATTGCTAGCATATAAATAAAGAAAACATATGGCATCTCTAAACATAAATTTTCATCACAAGAGACAGAAATAAAGAGAGCAAAAGAGAATGAGAGAGAGAGAGAGAGAGCTAAATGTTAAGAGACATAAAGAATGTTAGAGAATGTTAATAAAAAGTTTATTTATGATTTTTTAATTATTTCGATTATTCGCCTTAGAGAAGAAGATTAATTGTATGTATGAGGATTTTAAAATATTAAAATCAAATAATTTTGCAATAATAAAATATCCCCTTCGTAATCTACTCCTCCTTTTTCTATGTTTTTTTCTTCATCTTTCATATAATTTGTGAATTATTTCTCAGAGAGGTGCACGCAATGTAATAGAGTAAGAAAAAGAGAAAGTGTAGTTGCATTCAAGGAAACAAAACAAAATGTATATATATATAAAAAACAATGTGATTATATTATATATAAAGCAATAATAACAACAACAACAACATATTACAACAACATTAATTTGCTGTTTGATTGCAAGTATTTTATGACAGGCAATGAAGGTTTAATTAGATATGAATTAAAATTTATGTGAATAACTGTACGTATGTATCTATGTAAGATAAATGATAGTAGAGGATAGGATAAATATATATATATTGTATATGTATCTAAGACTCTATGTACCATATAACTAAAACTGGAAGGATATTTTATAGCACATTACGAGTACGAACTTTCTTATGAATCTATGGCTATATTTAACATATACATACAAAAATACCCACATATCTATATACATATATTATGTTGTTGTTTTCTAAAGTTCATTTTTGTTGTGTTAAATTTCGTATTTCGTAAAGTGTATGTTTTTGCTAATGCAAGGTGGTAATACACTTAGGGATTATTTAATGTATACATATAGATTATCTATGTGTAAGTATGTGTATACAATGTAGAATGTACAAGTGATTTGAAATGTTTAAATGTTCACTAAAAAAAGTATCTATAAATTACGATTTGTGGATTCATTAAAAAAAAAAATATATGGACGGATAGACGGACAATAAATTTATGGATCGAGATGGTTTGGTAGTAAAGTTGAACAAAAAATTGATAGAGGATTGAATTTTTTAAAAATTTTTTTTTGTATAACTTTTAAAATTCTATATTTTATAAGATTGACATATCAATTTATTTGTTTGGATGCTTTAGGGATTGGATTGTTTCATATAGAATTTGACTTGAGCAAATTTAGTTTTTATACTTTTCATATAAAATGAAGAGTATACTAAGTTTGTCATTGAAAAAATCCGTTGCAGACCCTATAAAGTTGATCAGTATTAAAATCTGAATCGAAAATCTCATGTCCGCTCTCGCGGTCGTAAATTTTGAGATATTGAGGTGACATTTTGTACAGAGATTTCTAGTGTCTGATTGCTATTTAAATTGTGCCAAAATCGGAACACACCCACAATCGATAAAAATATATGAATTTGCCACAAAAGTTAAACTATGAATTTGGAATTTGATTCACATATTTATAAATATTCTATCCATCGATTTAGTAAAATGCACGTGGTTGGATAACAGACACCCCTATAATTGACAAAAATCGATTTATCTGCCACAAAAATTGAACTAAGAAGTTGGAATTTGAAACCAATAATTATACTTATCTCATTCGTCGATGTGTCAAAAATTGGCGTGATTGAACGGACCCGCCTACAATTTACCCAAGACTAAACTCGACTTGCAAGTTGTTACGTAATACAAACACTATCAGAGGGCGTTTTCAAGTACCTGCCACGCCCATAGTTTGTGAAGGGTGTGTAAATTAATTTAATTTAAACCAAATTTACTTGTTTCATTTGTTATTTTTTCACTTATCTTATTTGGCATCCCAAAGGTATAATGAGTTGGCTGGTTGTTAAAGATAGGGTGTGAGTTAAGATGTTATAACCGTATGTTTTTTAAAAATTTATTATTAAAAATTACCAACGTAAAACTATGTAAAGTGAGATTGACTGATGGTAACATGAATGACCTTCACCTATTTTCTGTACACAATATTTTAAATCAATGCATTTGATTTTTTTTTTTTTTTACTAGACTTGGTAATGGTTACGCCAATGGTTTTTGAGTAAAACTAACACTATAATACAGATACGTATACACACTCATACAATAAGGGAAATACAATATTATATGTTCATGTGTGTGTGTGTGTGTGTGCTATGAATGTGCGGTTTAATTGCTTCATTAGTACTCGCTTGCATTTACATATCAACACCATTTTAATTAATACGAATAAATTACATTTATTTGCTAAGCATGCTTACATGCATACATTATAAGTATAGGTCTGTATTTTATGTTTTGTGTATTAATTAGATTTAAATAAATTTATATGAATGCATGTGTTTATATATTGTATATAAAATAACTTCTTATACTCTAAATGGTATCTGTACAGTGGTTACAATAGTGTTCACTTGATTAGATAACAACTTTTTCCAAAATTGCTTAATAAAACCATCTAATGTGTGTTATAAAATATATCTTTTTAATAATGTTTGCAAATTTTTCTAGTTTTGGCGAAATTTTTACTTTAACACTATATGAAAACCATAAATTTTTTGATGGTGTTAAATTAAAAAATTCGCCAAAATTTGATTAATATCATAGATTATAATAAACTTATTTTATATTATACCCAATAGTTAGTTTTATTAAAATGCATCATTAACTTTTTTCTTAACTTGAAGGAAAAAAAATTATTGCAAAAATCATCCTTAAAAGTTATGAATAAGAAATGCATTTTGTTTGATTTTAAAAAATTCGCCAAAAATAAAACAATAATAGGAATTATAAAATCATGATTTTGTATTTTAACTAAGAGATTGCTTTATCGAACAGCATCATCAACTTTTTTATAAATTTGAAGGGGAAAAAATTACTTCAAAAATCATACTTAAAAATTATTTACAAAAAAATCATCGTTTTTTAAAAGTGTTGAATTAAAAAAATTTGCCAAAATTAGAACAATAATGGAAATTATAAAAGCATAATTTTGTATAATACCCAATAGTTAGTTTTATGAAACTTCATCATTAATGTTTTTATAAATTTGAAGGAAAAAAAAAATTATTGCAAAAATGTCCTACATAAAAAGTTATTATTTATTCAAGTGAGCAACACTGTATATACGTGTATATATAGATATTTTTAATAAGGGCACTGAATTTCTATAACAACTCTTGTATTTTAGATACTTAAAAATATTATCAAGAGATTAAATTTTATTATTGGTTTTTGTTAAGAGAGGGTGCGGAACGTAACTGATGTACATTTAAATTAACTAAAAGTGTTTATAATAAGTTCTGTTTATGATGCTAATTAAAAATATACATGCTTTACATACACACACTATATATCCTTAATAAAGTCTCTGAAACTTCCTTTTGATAGATGCACACGGAATGAAAAACTTATTATCTCCATCTGCCTTAATGTGTTGGTTATAAAAATAATATTAAACATTGTATAATAGTTAAATATAGCAAACAGTGTATGGTGGAGTAACAGGGAATGCTGAAAGTGGAAACGGTTTGAAGGTGATCCCTTTATAAAAAGAATTCCAAAAAAGATGTAATTCAGTAAAAACATTCTCTCCTTACATGCACTGTTATATGTGCATAATTGAGACGAAAAACTATACACAAAATTGTGCGGTAACCTTTAATTGGGAGATTTCATGTGATCATGTTTAATTTTGTGTTACAACCAAAAACTCTACGTTAACGATAATATATGTGTGTATAGTTCACATATGTATACAACTCCTAATTACACCCTCACCATCTTTAATACTATAGGACACACCACCATTCAATGTCACATGCACATGCACAACAACACAAAAAGTGAAAACAGTGCATTTTATAAAAGTTAGGCGGGTAGTCCTGTTTACAATGTAATCGATTGACGTGAAAGAATGTCGCTTTATGCGATTACATATGTTAGAATCCAACATTTAGTTACATCTTTTGGCATTACTTGAATCCATAATATCCAAGGTAAGTCTATTTATAGTTAACAGAAACTTTACAAAATTAACAAGATTTACTAAAAACTTGTAAAATTGTGAAATTTTATTATTTTTACAATTTCGTTATAAAATATTCCTATCGTACAACAACAATTTTTAGAAGAATTGGATTGCTTCAAATGATAAATTTGTTGTATCTGTATTCTTCTTCTTGTTCAATATAGTGTAAAGATTAAAATGAGGACAGATGGGCAAATAAACAGAAACTTTTTGTATGAAAGCATTTTAGGGTATCTTAGTGTCTTAGAGGGTATCAACCATCAACATTGATATAAAAACGGTGGGCATGGCAGGTATTATTATGACATCCTTTAATAGTATTACTTATCACCTTATAAGACAAGTTTTATGCCAAGTACGTTTCTTTTGTAAATTGTGGGCGTGCTGATTATCCAGCCACGTCCTTCTTAATATATATGTACACCAAAAATTAACTTCAAAGTTTAATATTTGTGACAGATGACTAGATTTTTGTCGATTGTGGGCGTGGATATTGATCGATTTTGCCCAATTGAAATAGCGATGAAGAAACTAGAAGTATTTGTACGAAATTTTAGTTTAATGTCTCAAACATTTACACTCATAAAAGTGCCAACAACAACATATATATATTTTGTAGAGTATCTTCTTCTAGGTGTTGTACACGGAGTAACAAACTTGATATACTTCCCATCTTATATGTGGGGTGTAAAAAGTATTTAAATCCATTTTGGCATTTGTAAAATATAATTATATGAATATATATCAGCGATAGGCAACCAGCCAGAAGCTAATTTTAATAGTTTGATTGAATATAAACCTGTATAATATTGATTGCAACTGATTGAAATTTAATTTCTGTTGAAAATTTAAAGCCTTTCCTCGTGGAAACTGGGCTTTGTCTGACCAAAAAATTCGTTGTTTTTGGGATTATTTTACTACTTTAGGTACTTAGGTATCTTTCCAAGCTATTAACTCAAAAATTTTAATTTAAGAATCACAGTATAGCAGTACATATATGACTTTTTTTTATAAAATTGGTTTTTTTTCCAGTTTTTGTTGCACAGTAGGCATGTTATCCGAATAATTTTTCCCAATTTCAATATCTTATGATAATGGATACAAAAATATTTATTTGAAAAGGATTATGAAGAGCATAACAATTTTGTTTTTGAATTAATTCCAGTTAAATGTTTATATGTAACGTTTAACTATAAAATTCGATCTCGTTAAAATGATGTATTTGGCCAACAAGCTTAAACTAACGACTCCGGTATAAAATTCATATAACACGGTCACTTGTTGGGGTTATAGTGAAATCTCTTGAAACATATCTGAATTTCTTGTTGTTTAATAACTTTATCATAAAAATGCTGTTGCTTGGAGTAAACACTCTTAAACTCAGAATTGTGATTAATGTAATTTTTATTAATTTGCAAATGTTGTTCCTTAGTGAAATTCATCGTAATAAATATGTTAACCTTGACTATAGTTTTAACGTTAACAGATCTTGCAAAATATTCAGATGCAAATTTGTATTAAAATACAAAATTGTTATGTTATTATTGAAAAACTTGGGTAAAATCAGTTGAAAAATTAAAAATTACTCATACGCCTGAGTATTTTTTTGTAACCACTTACTGAAACATAATGTTGTTTATACATTACATAAACTGAAATAAAACAATCAAATTTAATAATTTTATAAAAAAAAATATGTCTTTTTTTTATATTTGGGAACAAGTTGCATAAATGAACAAGCACTGGGCCATCAACATACTTTCATTCATTCTATCATTATCCCCCTCGGACCTTAAAAGAGTTCATTATTTATTTAAACACAACATTTTTAATACATATATGAATTTGTCACTTACCAATATAAGTATAGGCGAGGCAATGTATTTGTTTTAGTATAAAATATTCATGCCAATTATGTGCACGCATATGCTTTTCATTTGACAAAATTTCTATCAAAATAATGACTGTGTACGGACAAGAACAACCAGTGGCCAGCCCATCGTCATTATTATTATGTGCATGTAGAATGATTATTTGTACTATTTTATATATAAATATATATGAAGAGCACATAAAATATACAAAATATAAATCAAATTTATAAAACAATGTTTGCTCTTTCTTACGTCCTCTACATCAGACGGACGGTATACTAAGTTTTCTAGAACATTTGCAACATTTAAAACTTAGCATCAAAGACTCTTTAAAGTAATCAATATCAAAATCTGCATCGATAATAATCATAGAGTCATGAACGTTATAAACGTCTGCAAGTCCATAGGTCCGTTAGTCCTTACATCCGTATACATCAGACATCCATAAGTTCGTACGACCGTAAGTCCCTACATCCGTAAGACCGTACATTTGTAAGTCAATGCGTCCGTCAATCATTGACATTGTCACGGAGGATATTGATACAATTAACTGAAATTTTTAAGGTTCCTAAATTATATTAAAATGCCAGCACTCTCTATACTGTATGCTGTACTCGTATATATATGTAGACACACTTTTTGCAATAAGGGTACAGTTGTGTACTTAAATAGTTTCCACTCGTAGCAACAGTGCTACCATACTATAAACGAGGCAATGCATGGGCATGGCAATGCAATGCAATGCAATGCTTGATTCATTCTAATTATGACACCATCAAGGAATACATAGACATTTATTGCATGTGTATTATATAAATATATATACATTTACAAAGTATTTTTTTATATTTGTAAATAGTGAATAAATTTAAATCGTATTTAATCAAATTTGCGTATAATTCTGATGTTTATATAAATGAGTGAAAATGTTATAGACATAGCTTTCTCAACATTAAATACCCTACCTCAGGCATGTAGTTTGGCTGTTAAAATGAACAGGAAAAAAAAGTTGTTTTTCAAAAGCGAATCTTACGATTATTTACAAAATTTTTGTACCGTTATAAAATTCTGTTCTAAACACTTTAATAATACATTATTTTCATTGAAAAATTCACGTTTCTACTTGGTAGGGTTTTAATTTTTTTCGGCAAAATATTTTGAAAAAGAAATACATCCAAGTACCCTAACCGTTTAATATTCTACATCATTTAGTTTCAGAAATCATATAATTTTTTATCGATAAAGGTGATAAATGGCCTGATAAGTCACTTCATTATATCATCTTCATATGAAAATGGGTTTTAAAAATAGTTCGATCAGATTCAAAATTGTCACAGCTAATTTTTAAGTCAATTAGCTACTCTGTACCAAATTTTATCATTAAATATTAAGAAATGCGAATTTTCATCATATAAACTGTTATTTAAAATAAGAGCGTTATATGAGAAGATGTTCTAAAACTAGTCCGTTCGGGTTAAAATTTTACAAAGCCAATTTTATTAAACCCATTAACTATTTTACCAAATATTGTCACGAAATATTAGGAAATGCGAATTATCGCCATATAAAGACTTCCATTAGAATGAGACTTTATATGGGGAGGAGTTCTAATAACAGCCCGATCGAGTCCAAATTTAGCATAGCCAATTATTAAACCAATTAATTATTTTTCATTAAAATTTTTCAAAAAATATCAAGAAATACGAATATTCGCCATATAAAAATGTTCTTCATAATTGATTCTCATATGAAAAAAATTTCTTAAAATAGTCCAATTCAGTCCATATTAAATAAATATTCTTTTAGCGTCAAAACATGTCGTTGTGCAAAATTTCATTGAAATATTTCAAAACATGCGACCTGTAGCTTGTGCCGAAATTTAATTGGATATACAGGACAGACGGACGTGATTATATCAATTTATAGTTTGATTCTGAATTGATCGATTGATTGGTGTGCCATTTGCTGTTTAATAGTTACAAACATAATATACTCTTAGCTACAAGTTGTGTAGGGTATAAATGTGTCATTTGCAGTATTAGACGGACGGATAGACAAATTAATAAACAAATGATAATTTTTTTGTGTTGTGTATTTCTAAGTTCTGTACTAAATTTCAAACTATTGTTGTAGCAATAACAACACGTATGAATATTAATCATTTTACAAGAAACAGCAAATACGTACGAAGAAGTACAAATACAATTTATTAAGTGGAACGCCCAACGACACAAAAAAAAAAAAAAGTAAATTTGGAAACTGTGAAATTCAATTTTGAATTTGCTAACAACTTTGTTTACGGGAATATGAGTTGTACTGTACAGTGTACACACTTGTCTATGTAATGTGTACGTTTGTGCTGCACTTGTATGTAGAATTGTTTGGTAATTTTTATCGACGGGCAGGCGCGCGTATGAAACGCTTCAAGAGAACATTTAAGCATAAAACGGCGACAATACAAAATTTATTTATACATTATATACATATCTATAGTTGTTCATATACATACATACGCACATATTTGCTTTCTGATTAAATTGTAATAAAATGAAATTAGAATGCACATGTTTTTGCCATAATGAATAGAGTACGAGTGCACATGTCGATTGGGCCATTTATACAAAGTGTGTGTATCTGCGTGTGTGCGCGCTCGGTGTAGTGTCAGTCAACTGAGAAGGGCAGCGGTGAACTGGAGATTGGTGAAAAATAATTTCATTCCATTTTTTCTTTTTAATGTAAATTTTGGGGGTAAAACTATTGGTGAAATTTCATTAAATGGAATATCGTTAGAATAAATAATTGCTAAATGATTTCACACACATTTCATTGAGTAATATGGAGAAGGACCGCTTTTTGTAAAGATTTATTTTCCAAAAAAATAAAAAGCTACACCTGGCTTAAGTCAATCCTTAAACACCCTTCACATCTATGTAGAAATTATACGCGTGACAGGTATCTGATTACACTCCCTAAGGGTGTTTACACAATGTGTCAACTCACAAGTCGAATTTTACCCTAAATGAGAATTTTTTTTAAATCAGACACTTGTCTATTACAGGATCATGCTCGTTTTACAATGATGAAGGATTTAATTATATCTGCGTGCAGAGAAACCGTACAAAATTTTAGCTCAATATCTTAAAATTTACGACCCCAAGAATGCCAATAACAGATGGACATACATACATTCATGCCTATATTGAATTAGTTTTTGATGCTAATCAAAAATATATATACTTTGATGGGCTTTACAAACCAAATTTATAAAATTAGAAATGTTTTCATAAAATTTAAGCTTAAGAGCGTTTAAATGATTGACCGACAGGTGGACATATGGACGCGTTATTTATAGATCGCTTCAAATTTTAGTGATGATTAAGAATTCTGTGTAAATTCTTTGACACCTTCTTCTGGATATTGAAAACAAACTGAATACCAAACTTAGTATACCATGATGGGAGCATCAATATGATAACTTGTGCATTTTTTGTGCCCTGCACCACTTTAAGGGTATTTTAAGTTTCTTCAGATGATTGTAAATTTTTAGCGGAAAATGATGCATCCACCTTTATTTATGCTTATAGATTTAGAATCAAAATCTGAATTGAATCAACCATGTCCATCTGTCCATACAAATTTGTGCAGGTTGCATTTTTTAAAATATTTTAATGATATTCGGTATAAACATCATAAGTACATAAAGCGTTTCGTAATCGCAACCCTTCGATTAATGCTAGCTTTTGTGGACCTCCCGCCGTACTATTTTTGTCGAAATAGTTTTACTTAAATGAGTGTTGAGTTATGCTGTCACTCTTACTGCGATAGTTTTATGTTGTCTGGCCACAATTCTTTTTAATGTTCGTCGGTCTCTTCGGCGTCGATGTTTTACCATGTTTTGTGTATGCTGTCATATGTCTGTGGATGAAACGTTAAATAATTCAGCTGTTTTCGTCACAGTCGCTTCCGCTAACCGAGCATCAACGGTTTGCCCCCTTTCGAAGTCTGAGAGATTACACATTTCACCGATGACTTGTTTTAACCGTCGCAGAACAAAAATAAAACAAAAATAACCTACAAGTCTTGGCAGATAAGCATACATACACGTCGCATTGTTCATATTATTTTGTCCATTCCCTATAGTATATTTTGTGGAATTAAGTGATGTAGGGTATTAAAAGGTCAGCTATAACTGATTGTAACATTTACACTTGTTTTAATTACATTTTCAAACCTTTCAATATTTGTAGTTGAATGGGCGACCTCACCAAACTGTTACTGTTTACAAAAAATTTTCATTTTATTTCAATTTAATATAAGCGTCTACTATGAAATTCATTTTTGGGTTGTTTTTTTTTTTCCTTTATTCGTTCTCTTCTCCTACAATATTGTGCACAAATATTTTTGCTTTTGATAAATACTCGTACATGTGCATCTTTTAATGGCAATTTTTATTATGTATTATGGTTTATACATAAATATTTGGGTCCTATGTGTATATAGTACGAATAGTTGTATTTATGTACGTATGTATGTGCACATGTCTATGGCTAATATAAAACCTTCGCATATGTTGTCGCGCGTATTTTATGATATAGTTTGTTGCTTTCAATTTTATTTTTATGAAAGAATTTTAAGAGTTTAATTCAAAATTGGCAAAAATCTCGACAGTAGAAATAAAAAATAAAGAAAAGAAAAATTACATATTAACACAAACACACACACGTATACATACATATGTATATAATATAATAAAGTTGCTGTACAGTGGGCCAGGTCAGATTAGTGCAAAAGAGAATTTTATGCAAATTGGAATAATGTAGAGGACTTTCGAGGAGCGCGTTATAGGATGAAATTTTTCTTAAAAACTTCATTTACAAAAGTGGTTTGGTTAGAAGGTGAGAGATCAATATCAAGGTCACCAGCTGATCAGCTGTTCTTAATGGAGAGTAAAGTATTAAGTTTGTTCTTCCGTAGAGATGTGAAGGTACAATATTTAATTATTAAAATTAGCTATAATTGCATTCAGCGAACACAATTATGGCATATAAAGTTTCATAAGAAGTGTTCTCTTTATTAAAACCACAACTTTATATATGGAGCAACAATAAAAAACTACATTAGCCTTACCTATGTTTGGCAAAGTGTCACCTCCGATCAAACAACACTCGAAATCTTTTATTATAATATAAAGTGAATAATTTACTTTCAGAGTGAACAACTTTTAATCAAAATGCAGTACCCAATTGATCTTTATCCAATACGATTTATTTTATTTTGTTGCTTCCAGCAATACTATATAACTTTTGTAACATGGAAGATAGCCCAAGTCTACCATTCCATATGAAACTACAAGAACAAGGTTTTGAAGACCCCTTAAAGTATTTTGATCAGAATCTAAATCTGAATCGATTAGATGTCCGAATATGTATGCACCTTTGTTTCAGCTTTCATGGTCCCAAAATTTTAATTATCTCCCGTTTTAATGTCTGTGGTTTGAATAAAATCAGGCAACTGTCAAAAAGAAGTCTCGGAAACCCTACAAAAAATATGTACAAATATGTATTCTTGATAAGCATCAAAATCTGCCTCAATCTAGAAATAAACGAGTGTCCATGTGCCTTCGTTATAAACTTTACGTTTACAAAAATTGAAATGTTAACCTAAGCACAACCCGCAAAACAACAATTTAACCATGTCCGTCTGTCTGTCCATGTAAATTTATTTATATTTTGATGAAAATTCGTACAAAAGCATGTAAAAGTAATAATATTAATAATAATGTATGACGTTTTACAAGCTTAAATACTCATTTCCTTGTAAAACCAACCCTTCATGGTATTATTCTTAACTGTCGGTGGGTTACCAATACTGGAGTTCAAATTCCAGCTGAAAAACTCTTTCACTTTTATCCTCAGCTGGATTTGAAGATTTTTTAAGACCTTATAAACGGGGTTTACAAAGACAAAGCCTAGGTTCACTCAGCTACTGAGAGGACAACCTAAAGAGGTAGCGTAGTAAAAATGCACCGAACTGCACCATACTTATGAGGTCCTATAATGAAAGTCTTTGTGTGGCAAATAATCGCAATTCTTGATATATTTTCCAAATTTGAACCCGATTGGGACGTTCTTATATGACAATGCCAAAAAACTAAATCAATTGTCCACCTAAGTGTTGTTGAGTATTAAATGGTCGAGCTTGACCAACCGTAATATATTACTTTTTTTTACATAACTTTTTTTTTTTTTAAAGCCGCATTTGCTCCATTTTTTTACATCAATTCTCAAGAATGCTTCAGATGTTTGTCTTTCTCTGTAATAACTGTGTCCCATATGCATATATTTTTATCTTAAAAAAAAAAGCGAAAATGGAGCAACATGCTGTTTTTGCATATTGCTAATATTTTTGCTATTAAAATGTTTATATATTATATGGTCCACCCTCTATGTTCATTAGGTGAGTTATTCAAATAAATCCATTGATTGGTTACCACTAATGAGTTTTTGTTAAGAATTTTAGGATGAAGAAAAATTTTCGTAAAGAATTTCTAAGATTTTCAGAACAAAATTTTTAAGAAATAAATTTAAAATTTTGAAAATTTAAAAAAAAATTTTTAAAAATTCAAACTTAATCTCATACATAAAGTATTGAAAAATAAGAATTTTGAAATGATTTTTTTTTACTTAGACTCGTAATTAAAATGATTAGTAGAGTGAAGGAAAAGCGTGATTTATGTAGTTCTTGGAATTTATTTTTCTTAACGAAAGTATGCTTTGTTCAAGTAACGCTTTGATGCGAATGTCTTTGGTTCTATAATTTTCAATCACATGGCATTTTAAAAAGTTTAAGTCTTACTTTTTGTTGCGTTGGTTTGGTAATCCATACACAGTTAAGTATATTACCATGAAAGTCGAGGTTGGTTCGACAGGCCAATGAGCAATTTAAGCTTGTAAAACGCTCTACATTATTATTCTCATTATTATTGAGTCTTACTTTAGACTTTTTAAATAAATGATCCATCTATTTATTTATCTATCTTTGCGCCCGTCCCGCCTTAATATTAATTATAGAAACAAATCATTTTTCTTTTCCATTTATAAAGTCTTTTATTCTTGTCATATGATTGTTTGTTATATTCAATCGAAATAGAGATAATTATTATAAAATTCGTACAAAATCGACTAAAAAATTTCCCACTTGTTAATAGGAGGGAGTATGTAGGGAAATATTTTTGTTTTTATATTTATATGTATTTGCTGCTATCACTTTGTTATTGTTATCTTCCTCGTATGTTTGGGTGGGCAGCGTGCCAGACATTTTTTTGTGTGTTTAGATGGTTTTCTTTTTTATTTATCTAAAACAAATTGTTGTCGCGATCTACAACATATTTTGTATCTCAACAGCATATATTGTACCACCAACAAGGCGATAAAGAAAACATGTAAAAAAGGTGTAATTGGCTAAGACCAATTATAAGATATCCCCTACATTTATGCGAAAATTGTGGGTGTGGCAATACACAATAGACTTCTTGAAGTGTGTGGGTTATATTTTACCTCAATAATTGAATTCACCACTAAGGAGGGCTTTTTCTAAATTGTGGGCGTGTCCTTTAAATTCGTCCCCTCTTCAGCGTATCCATCCATAATTAATAGTATGTTAAAGTGAGAACAATATGGAATGAATGGTATTAACATGTAGGGATTCAAAACGCTTCGAATTTATTGGATGTTGTGATCGATACAACTTCCTGCAAGTAGAAAGAATTGGTCCACCTAAATACAACTGTAAATAAGTCCAATACTGTCAGCATAGAGAATTATTGCTATTGGCTAAGTAAGCAACTTAACAGCAAAGCCTTTTTTCGGTCGACAAAGCTCTATAAAATTCTCATCGCCCCTATGTTTGTCTGTAGCTCTTTGACACGAATCTCTTTGGTTCTACTCTTTCTCTCTTACAGTAGACCGAACATCTAAATAGGTTGTTATGGGCTAGTAATGATGATAATTAGAATCGATTGTCTCTAAATTTGATATAAAATATACGTAGCGCCTTCTTTTAGATGTTGCAACTGCAGAGACCAACTTAGTACGCATATTGTATTGGGGAAGCCAAGGCCAATACTCTCCTTATTTATATGTAAAATGCGGGCGCAGCATACTCTCTTGTAATGACTATGTGTTACATTTAACCTCAAAGTTCAAATTCTACTATACTGAAACTGTTTATGGGTTTAATTATGGGCATAACTGTCCAATGGTTTGTTAAAATTAAAAAATATCTGTAAAAGGTTTTACCTTCAGTTTTGCAATGCTTCAAGTGCCAACTCCAGGCCCCCCTGAACATCGATAAATCAATTTTTTTTAGTTTTTATATAAATATATAAACCAATTTGTGATAAATGATTGATTTATGAACTGCAGTTACCCATATAGTATATGATATAAATAATTATCTAGTAAATATATATAAAAGTCATTATAACCATCATCACATACCACCTCGTTATAAAAAATTTAAATGATTCTTCACAGTTGCATTCAATAAATTTAAACTCAATTTATGACTATTTCTATTCAAATCATTTTTATGAATAATATATAATACATGAAATAGTAGCCAAGAGTCTTCAGTCTTCAGCGTGAGTTTATCTTTCTTTATACCCTCTTTATGCCATCTTTGTGATGAGCTTATATTGAGTTTGATATTTTGTTTGCAACTTTGAGAAAGAAGCCTCGGAGAATCTACATAGGGAGAGTATCATATCTAAGTCGAGCAATCATTATTATAATCTGACAGTTGTTAGAATGCTTCCAGTTGTAAATTTTGAAATCTTAAGCTGAAAAAATATATCTTTAATATCTATACTTAGGTTTCTATTTAAATTGGGTGAAATTTCTTAACAGCCACGCCCACAATGAGGCCCCAAAAATTGAGTAGTAAAGTTGAAATTTGTTACACATATTTATGGTGAGTTTTTCTATTGATTTGCAAAAAGTGGGCATGGTTGGATAACAGATACGCCCACAATTTACAAAAATCCTTTTCTTGTGTAAAATCTAACACATTTCTATTACAGGGCGTAATCAGATGCTTGCCACGCATACTGATTGTAAATGGAGGTAGCGGCATTTAAGATTTGGTTTAAGCTAATTTTTTTTTACTTGTTTTTAAATAGATTTTATTTCGTCAAAAATGTTTTTGAGCAACTTTCAAGCATTTTCCCAAAATTATTGTATTTGGAAAGATGTTCTACAAAAACATCAATTAAAACATTTGGAAGCAGAAAAAGTGAAGCACTTAAAATACGTACATGATAGAATATACAAGTGAATATATATATATTCCTTCCTATTGAATCAATTGAAGCGTGCAATATGTGTGTATACTCAAAATGAAAAGATCACTGCAATGCACTTCTCTGTGACTATATAATATCTTCTACATATATCTAATTGTGTCTATTTATTTATTGTACGGGAAATATTTATGAATGAATGTCTTTTGGTTGAATAATAAAGGCGAGAAAGATGAGAAAAAAGTCTATAATTGAAGAAAGTCAAAGTCGGTACGTCCATCATCATTATTCAAAATAAGATCTTTAATAGGTATCGTCTGGGGAGTGCTTTTGCGCCAAATTACATTAAAATTTCAGTATGTTGTATGTATTTTTGTGCTCTATTTATAAAATGAGATATATGGTATGTTTCAATGTAAAGATGATCTTTTATGTAAAAGAATTCCTTTCCATAGGAATACACAATATTATTGAGATTTATACGCTCCACATAAAATAAAAGGTAAACTAAGTGCGTTGTTTCCTTTAACAAGAAGGCATTAGAGACCCTACAATGATCAGCATTAGAATTTGAATCGTTCTAGTTATGTCCGCTCATTTGTCCATGTATTTGGCTGCTGTTGGAATATGTATGGTTGAAAATGTAGAGATATTGAGGCGAATTTTTGAATATACATTTCTAGTTTCTGTATACAAGTAACTTTTCAGTAATTGGTCAATATCGGGTGAAAAACTACACCCATAATCTATTAATCAATTACAAAAATGGATAGAAACGTCAAAGATCTGCAGAAAACATTGTTTTGTGCAAAATATGACGTAGACGTTTTTGCGCATTACAAAGACTATTAAACAGCCTTATAAGGTAACTATCACGCCCACATTTTATAGATAGATGTATAAAGTATTAAAGATTTGGCTTAAATATATTTAGTTTCTCGGACCGACAGCCATAAATTTATGTTGATCAAGATTATATCTTACTTATTTTGTATGGTCTCAGAGACCATTAATTTCTGGGTATTAGAAATGTTTTGACTTTATAGTGGAAATATAAATTGTCGCTGATTTTAATTTTTTCATTAACTTTAGTACAGAATATTTCACTGTGTGAAATTTGGAATAGGGAAAGTTTTTTCTTCTGCATTCTTTAGTCTAAAACTAGTAAATATTATATAATTCATTTAATATAATAATTGCATATTAAATGTAAATGGAAATATATGTAATGTGTGCACAAAAGGAAGCTTAAGAAAATATAATGACTGAATGATTATGATTAGCTTATCACAAACAAGAAGAAGAAAAACTAAATTTAATTTTGGCTTAGGCCAAATCTTAAATACCCTCCACATATACGCATAAAAAGTGGGCGTGACAGGGACGCCACCTATTATGCCCTCTAATAATATATGTTTTACGAATCAGTTAGTAATTCGAGTACAGTTTTTTGTGAATTGTGGACGTTTCTGTTTACAACCATACCCATTTTTTTTGGACATTATTTCATGGAATGTCCTAATTATAAATATGTGTATCAAATTTCAACATCTTAGCTGAATTTTTGTGGCTGATGAATATATTTTTGTCGATTATACATCCACGCCATTGACACATGAACGTAAGGGATAATTATTGATATGCATACTAAATTTGAAGTTTATACATAAATTTTTTTACAGCTAAATAGATTTTTGTTGAATGTGGGCGTGTTTGTTATTCAACAATGTCCACTTTTTTGATACGTCCATGAATTAGGTAGTTATAAATGTATGTATGTATCGTTAAAAAAATCTGGTTTTTATAAATTGTGGGCGTGGCTCTTGACTGATTTTACCTAATTTATATAGAGATCTGCGTGATATATAAATGTCTGTATAAAATTTCAACATAATATGTCAAAATTTACTACGACAAGAGTGCCTACAACAGACAGAAATGGGTTCATCTAGATGGACATCTCTAAATTGACTAAATCTCCATGTCTCAAATGGAATGAAAAACTTAATATACGGGGACTAAATATATCTTGTGTGGATGGTATGAAAATATTTATGAATTTTATGCTTTTAAATGCTTTAAATTATAACTATTTAATGTTATGTATTAGTAAATAATATATTAATTAATTTAATTTTTTGTTTTTAATCGAATTAAATTTCGATTTTTTTATAATTTGCAGATTTTTATTGATTTAAAAAAAAAACAAAAACAAAACAAAAGCATATCTTGTTGTTGTTGTGTTATATCAATCAGCCAAACAACCAACAAAATCAACCATCTCTCTATCTCCACAAGCAGTACCATACCAGCCATAACAGCCACCATCATCCCAATATGAAAAATGTAGCTAAATAGTAAAAAAGTATGGTTTTCTAAAGAGAACTGAAAAGAAAAGAAAAGACAAGAAAATTTCAACTAATTAAAGCATTATTACCACCATTACCAACTACACCACCACCACTACCACCACTACTATCACCATTACTACCAATACCATAAGTATCACTACCACCACCAACATCATAATTCATCATGGCTACCATCAATTCGGTAAGTAAATAGATATACGTATGTGTATGTATACAGATCATATAATTATTGTTAATATGTATGCATAGAATTGTTGTTGTTGACATTATTATTTTTGCGGTTAGAATTTTATTTTGACAATTTGACTATTTGGCTTAAATAAAATGATTCATTGCTGTCGTATAATGTCATTCAGTCATTCGCTCATTTACTCACACTTGAGGGCCCAATTTCTTTATATTGTTACTATTGCTGCTTTATTTGTCATGGCATAATAAATTATTAGAATATATAATTTGTAAATACACATGTGAGTATGTATGTATGTATGTGTAGACACTTTGGCACACCCACTTAAGTAAAAATATGCAGATAAATATCTATCAAAATGATATACGACAAACGAATGTAAATTATTTGCTTTCTCTATCAATAGTCATCGCCTGTTTATATACATTTTATATACATACATATAAAAAGTAAATAGACACATACACAGGTTAAATATACGATATAATAAAATATGCGACACAAACATGTTGTAGGTGGATATATTTTTATTACATGCCTTCGTCCATTGTTTCAATTTCAACACCATGAAAATGTCATAGATGCGCTTACATGCATTCTTGTGTGGGGTGCAGTAAATATTAAACAAAACTACTTGCATCCTCCTCATTATTGTGGCCACTATAAAATTCGTTGTTATATTATATGAAATATATTGTACAACACCTTTTCATTTTATCCTTGAATGAAACAGCGACCGGTTCAGACGGTTCACGTATAAGTCATCATGATTATGAACGATTTCCTGGGCATAGCTTATCATTACTTCCTCTACATAAGATGCTAATTTTTTCATTCCGTTAACAAAACCCAGAAGGGAGCGTTAGAGTTATTTTTGATCAGCATCGAAAACTGAGTCGATCTAGTCATGTATGTCCGTGTTTTCGTCTGTTGTTGACATTACTACGATTGTAAATTTTGAGATATTCGACTAGAATTTTCTTTTCAGACACTTTTAATTTCTACATTTAATTTGCTATTTAAAGTGGGTAAAATCGTTAAGAGTCATGCCCACAATCGATAAAAACCATTTATCTAATTCTGTACTTATAAAAAAATGTACTTTTAAAATTGAATAATTATAATTACGGCGAATATCTTAATTGTACCAAAAATGGATGTGGTCGTATGACGAAAGCGCCCTTTTTGATTCTGATTCTGTTGTTTTAGTTGATGCGAATCCTTTACATTGTTACAAGTCATAATTAGATACTTGCCACGCCCATTTTTTGTATATGAAGAAGGTATTTAAGATATGATGATCTTACTTATCCTTTTACTACAATATTAACAAGTACAAATTTAATTCAAGCATAATCAAAGTCTTAAGTACCTTTCTCATGTACTTACAAACGGTGGATGTGGCAAATTATATTTTACACTGAGTAAATTAAGGGCGTATCTAACAACTACCTCATAATAGGTGTACCGCGACGTGTTGTGTGTACCAAATTTCAACTAGATAGGGGAATTTTTGAGGCGGACAAATAGATTTTTGTCAATTGTGAGCGGGATCCAATGTAAATTGAGTTCTGCGTCCAGAGTGTCTGTACAAAATTTAAAATCATAATTTCAAAATATACGACCGTGAGAGTGCCAACACGTACCCATACATAAATACCTAAAACGACTCAGTTTTTAATTTTGACCAAGAATATATATATTTTGTAAGGTCTCTAACACCTCCTTCTGAGTATTACAAATAGAATGACAAATTTAATATACCCATCATTTTATGTGGAGGATATAAAAATTGTGTAAAGTTTTCACCTATGTGTACATGCATTATATGCAAGCTCGTAAGTGTGCTAGTATGCATTTTAAAACATTTAGTCATTAGGACACACAATAAAATATCGTGTTATAAAATAATAAAAATTTAAATTTTGCATTAATGCGTGTCCAATTTATATACATATAACTATAAATATATATGTATATGCATTCATATATATATACAAACATGTAGATTAGGTGTAATAGAAAACAAAACAAAACCTACATAAAATATTTATAGTAATACGTAGATTGTCCCACTATGATTAAAATAATTTATTGCAAACATTTTCATTGTGAAAGAAAATTTCTGCTCTTATAAAATATTTAATGAAATTAATTTCAACGTAAATACATAAAATGTATATAAAAGTATGGGTATTATGTATTATATATAATATATAGAGTTTAAAATTTATTATGCGTCAGCGAAGTGGTCTACGGCATAAGTTTCTAACAGGAACGGTAAAGCTTTTAATAAATGAGGGCGATCAACAAATTTTATAGATGATGGCGTGTTCGAGAAATAAATCTTCCAAAAGGTCTTTGGCCCTATAAGTGTTGGCGATGAGTTCCGAATTAAAATGAATCTTGAGCTGTACGAACTTTACTTCGACTTTGACATTGTCCCTTGTATAAATATGAAACGTTTACGATGGCTAGGTCTCGAAAGTGTTCTAGCTAGGACGGTGCTCTAAAGATAACTGGAAGGATGTCGTGCAAGAGGCAGATCAAAACTCCGGTGGAAGGCATAAAACACTGTACAAAAGTGGAGAATTTGCGCCCAAGATCAAAGCGAATGGCGTTCCCTTTTACAACAGGCCAAAGATCTACATAGGTTGTAATCGGCCAGTAATGATGATGATGTTGAACTTGCGTAATCACGCGTTGGTTGAAAACACTTAAAAACAACAAAAATTAGAATCTGTCTGTATGTCCATTCTTAGTTTTTTATTTAAAATAAGTGAAACTGATTATGAAGCCCCACATCACTTTGAAAAAAATATCTTTTACAGTAAATTTTATTCAAATACATTGATACGCCTCCCGTGTAACCACCAGCTATGCCAACAATAATGAAATAATATCAAGTAAAAAGACTATAGACTAAAAGGAGATCAAATCTGGGTCAAATTCTCCCCATAAATACCAAAACTGTGAGCTTACACTAAAGAAAGTTTTATGAATTAATCAATTTTCAATTTAAAATATAGTCTTTTACCAAGAAATCATCGAGTCATATATACTTTTAAACCTATTGAAAATAAATTTCAGAATGAATTGTTATAATATAATGATCACTGTATTCTAAATCGCTTACAAGTTACACAAATTCACTCGAATTTCATTTGTACGACAAGTTGTTTAGGGTATATTCACATAAATACAGTTAGGGAGAACTGTATTTATTCGTATGTATGGTTGTATGTATTTGCGAATGTCTGATTATAGAAATGATTGTCTGGTGCATATAGTGCAATGTTCATAACCATTCCTTATTACAAATGAATATATATTTGCAACACTCATTAATATGAGACGACCGACCCTCGTTATGCCAACAGTATGGCTGCTAATGTTGTGCCATTTGTTACTGGGCCATCATCATTTTGGATTTGGGGCAAAATGTTTAAAGTGAAGTGGTTTATTTATTATATTGTATTAACAGCAACAATAAACATTCACTCAGACACACTAAAAAAAAAAAAAAGAAAAACAAAAACAAAAAATTTAATTTGAAAGTAATAAATTTCATAGAAGACGAATAAAAAAGTGAAGTGCGCCCCCCTTCTATTATACCTTTCACACGAAGCGGACAAAGTATAAAAGTATATATTTTCTATTTGAGTTCAACATTTGAGTTGGTTTTGCCATGTCTGCCCGTATGTCCGAATGTTAATGAAACGCTTACGATCTTAAATTTTGAGATATAACCAGACGCACCTATTTCTTGCATGCATTTAAAATGGACAAAATCAGTGAAAAATCACGCCCACAATTGACAAAAATCTATCTATCAGCCACAATAATTGAGCTATGAAATTGAAATTTGGTTTACATGATTACAATTGTACCAACCATTAATGTGCCAAAAGTGGGCGTGATTGGATAACAGATATATAATAGACAAAAATCTATTTATCTGCCACAAAAAATTAACGTGAAATTCGGCATGTATATGTATAAATATCTTATCCATAGATGTATCAAAAATGGGCATGATCGTATAACAGACACGCCCACAATTAACAAAAAATCATACTCAGTGTAAAAATCAACTTGCAAGCTGTTACGTAGCATATATACTATTAGAGGGCGCAATCATATACCTGACCCGTCTTCTTTTTGTATGTAGATCTGGAGATTATTTAAGATTTGGCCTGAGCCAAATTTAGTGGGGAAGAGTCGACACACCCACAATTTATAAAAAATCTTATTTGACACAGAGTCTGATTTCCTGGTTGATCAAGTAATATATACACTATGTCTATATAGTAATCACAAATCTAGCATAGGGTGCGTAAGATTTGGTTTAATCCAATTTTAACTCTTTTACTTATTTCGGTTAGTATTTATAACTTTAATTATTTTTTATGTACTACATGTATGTACTATATATGCACATAATTATTGTTTAGAAAATCTTAAAATTTAATTTTTTTTTTTTTTACATAATTGAAACACTCTCCGATGGATTTTTTGGAAAACATTTCCATTAATGGTTTTTTTTGTTTGTTTGTTTGTTCTATTTAGGACATATGTATGTGTATATATGTAAGTGCAAGTACCTGTATATTTGGTACGCACATACCTTGGCATGAGACACATAACAAATGCCAATCAAATGTCAATGTCATTAGATCATAAATCTTTAGCGTTCATGGATGCACACGTCTATTGGATATACACAAATGTATGCTCATCTGTATGTGCATTATTATTATGTAGATAAATGCATATTGATTTTAAATGTATTTATTTTTATTTTTTTATACATATTCATGACGTTCAAATGCTAACAAATGATTACAAAACTAACGCCATAAAATTATCTCCTTAAAAGCATTTCCGCTTTTTGACGTTTACCTGTACTAGCGGGTATATGTTTATAAAACAATATATACATATATATGTATAGCTATTAATCGATACAGAATCACACGAGTTTCAAGAATTTTATAAAATATTTGAGCGCTTTAGCTGATTTTATCTGTCGTATTTTCATATTAGGCCTTAAAATTTATTTAAATATTATAAAACAATTTTTTGTCACATACGTATTCATACATATAACTCAGATTAAACAATGGTGGTCACTTGAATACGTAATAAATTTCTTCGTTGAACTTTTTTTCCCATAATTTTGCTTCTTTTAAGTTTAAAAACAAGTTAATGAGATATTTATTGATGCTGTTTAATGAAAAAACATAATATTTTAACATATAATAGAAATTTTTTTTTTTTTAATAATTTCTACAATTTTTCTATTTTTAGCAAATTTTTTACCGTAACACTATATACGAGTATATAAAAACCATAAATTTGTTGACAGTGTTAGATTATAAAATTTGCAAAAAATTGAAAAATAAATGGAATTATAAAATTATTATTTTGTATTAAACTTAATAGGTTCTTTTATCAAACTGTGTCAATATATTGCTTGAAGGGTTAAAACAAAAAAAAAAAAAAAAACAAAAAAAAAAATGTTTAAAAAATTATATACAAAAAATTTATAGTTTTTTTGATAGTACTAGAGTATAAAAATCTCCAAAAATAGAAAAATTAAAGAATATTTAAATAAATTATTTTGTATTATATCCAATAAGCCTTCTAATCAAACTAAATCATTAATATTTTTCTAAGTTTGAAGGAAAAAAAAATTATTTCAAAAATTGAACTCACAAATCATATACAAAAAACGTATCATTTTTTTTTTAATAGTATTAGATTAAAAAATTCGTCAAAAATATAGATTCTTTTATTAAACTGCATCAATGATTTTTTTCTAAACTTAAAGGAAGAAAAACTATTGCAAAAATCATACTCAAAAGGTTATTATTATCTATTCAAGTGATGGTCACGGTATTTTTAAAACATTTGTTTGAGTCAAAATTAGTCAAAGATATCATAGCATGTATACTATGATGTAATATTAAATGTGAATATATAGCAATTGCAATAACATAATTGTGTTTGTACTTTTAATTACGCATATATATATATACATATGATAATTTATTATTAAGGTTCCCAAGAGTATACATTTGCCATTGAACGGTCTATCGACAACACCACGTGTGCTTATGTGCAGCGCTTCAGTGGGTACTGAAGGTTCGGTAACATTGCAACTACGAGATGCGAATTCAACTTCGTCATTTTCGCCATCATCCTCCTCCGACTCGAATCACTCACTAACCGCTGCCCGAATAGGTTCCCACACTGACGAAACCAGTTTAGAAAATGCTTTAACAATTGGTTATCCGGATCCGGAAATGCTTGCAGATGTTTTGGGTACCCTACAAACGGCAGGTACATTATATAACTGCAAACTCATTAAAATCAATTTTTATTGCAAATATTTTGACATCCTTTTATTATTTTATTCCAGCTTTAAAGAATACCAACATTAATTTTTTTAATAGTGGTAATGTTAACAAGAACAATAATAACAACAATAATAATATTAATAAACAAATAACAACAACAAATGCCACAACAACAATACAACTTAGTGAAACGGAAAAACGTGATAATAATCCCAATCCCACTACTAACCCCAACAATGATTCCAATCCAAATAACAATCAACATTACCAAATTGTGAATGTTGGCGATACTGGTAACGGTAGTAAAAATTGTCCCAATAATATAAAAAATCGTTTAACTACAAGTACAAGTACAAGTACAACTACAACAAATCGTCGTAACAACATAGTAACGACAGCAAATGTGTCCAGTGGTAATTATCAAGCGTCAAATAGAGAAACATCCAAGCCATCCAATATATTGGCAACGACCACTGTACAAACTGTTTCCACCTCTACAAATACAACCAACAAAACCAACAGTTACATTAAAAATTGCTTAATACGTAGCAGTAGTTGCAGTAACACAGCCAACATAACATCATTGGCTCAAATAATGAGCAATAGCAATACAACCAGCACAAGCATTGGTCCAACTAACAACAATACCAATAACAATAATAATAACAATACCAACAACAATAACATTAACAACAGTAATTGTAGCAATAGTAGCAGCTGTGCAAACGGCAATAATGGTACACCACAGCCCCTACAGAGTAGCAATCCTTTGACGTGCAATAACAGCAATTGCAGCAGTACCAGTAACTTCAGTTCCAACAGCAATGACAGTTGTTTCAGTGTGAATAGCAATAGTAATAGTAGTAGCGGCAATATTAGTGTGCGTAGCGTCTCTGTGCATGGCAATCGTAAAGTTCCTGGCGCTCTAGCAAATCCGCCCAAAATATTTAAGAAAAGCCGCTCAAAGCTATCATCCCCAAGTCGGCACGGTCCCCAGCAGTGTCAGGTAGGTCACAAGGGACATACTCACTCAAATATTATAAATGTTTGAAGTGTTTTGAAGGAATAAAGAGGATCAACATAATCTACATATGTCTAGGCTACATTACTACAATAGTAGGAGTAGTAGGTTCATGATTTAGCACATCAACGGATGGAAAAATTGTGTACATATTCATACAACATTTCAAGTTCATAGGTCAATTTTTGTGGCAGATAAATAGATTTTTGACGTGGCTCTTCACCGATTTTGTCCATTTTAAATAGCGATCTGCATGAAAGAACTAAAAGTGAAAGAAAATAAAATTTTAGCTCAATATGTCAAAATTTACGATCGCTAGAGTGCATACAATAGCCAGACATACGTATACATGGACCTACATGTCTATATTGACTCAGTTTTTTATGCTGAAAAAGAATACTTTGTATGGTATCTGACGTATCCTTTTGGATGTTGCAAATGGAACGACAAACTTAGTATGCCCCTATCTTGTGTAGGGTATATATAAAAAAAAAATTAAACTTTATTTTCCTCGTTTCACCCATTTCTTATTTATTGCTTTATTGTTATTGTTGTTATTGTTGTTCTCTTTTTAGATTTGTAATAAGATTTTTGGAAATGCATCAGCTTTGGCTAAACATAAACTGACGCACAGTGACGAACGGAAATACGTTTGTGCGATGTGCTCGAAAGCATTTAAACGACAAGATCATCTGTAAGTTTTATCTTCCACATACCTATACCTCTATATATGTACGAACAATTAGAAATGTTTATATAGTCATAATGAAAATTTCGTAACTTGTCGGTGTCCATTAAGAAACACTAAAATCTCAAGGCATTTTGCTCATTAAATAAATTAAAAAAAAAAAATTAAAAAAAAAATTCTCTCTTTCGTTTGTGTTTAGAAACGGCCATATGATGACGCATAGAAATAAAAAACCATACGAATGTAAAGCGGAGGGGTGTGGGAAGTCATACTGTGATGCTCGTTCATTAAGGCGGCACACTGAAAACCATCATGCTGGCATAATAACTCCACAAAATCAAAGCCTCAACTCCGTGGCGGCAATCAATGGCAGATCATCAGCCAGTTTAAGTTTATCACCAGCCACAGCAAGCGGTTAGTATTCAATAAGACAATATTGAAAATTTCCCAACATTCGCACATTTCTGTATTTTAAAAATGATTAAAATACAAATTATAGGAGATGCCAACTCTCCAGATGGTGGTGCCACTTGTTTGGGCACTTATATTTCTAATGGCGGCACTGTAGTAGATGCCTCCACCGGTTTAGCTTTAACTGAGGAGGAACTCAAAGCTTTAAATGTCCCTTTAAAAACTGAAGTCACTTTATTATCACCCACCTCAACTACTGCCACTGTGTTATCAACAGGTGGACGAACAACATCACCTGCTTCGACAACAATTACTTTAACCGACAACGGTGGTAACTCCGATGGGGAAGGCTTAACACGCGAACAATTAGACTTGATTAGTAAAATTATGCGTCAAACTAAACAAACTACGGCGCAAGTAACTGTTTCGTCGCATTCCAGTTCCCAATCGTATAAAATTGATACATCATCAATTCAGGCGCAGACACAAAACTCCAGACCACGCACCTGGAACATGCAATTGGTATGATTTCATTCTGAATTCTAAATTCTGAATTCTGATTCTAACATATTCTGAACTCATTTATTTAACATTATTTGTAAATTTCAGTTGAATACCACACAAAATTTAGCGATTACGGTGGATGAGGTGACTAATGATATTACCTCGCAAAAAGTTGGTGCGATTCAAGCCGATGTGAATGATGCAGATGTAAAAATCGATTTAACAGGCGGTGTCACATCAACCAATATGTTGAATATTGTGAAGGTCGATCAAAAGCCGGTAGAGTGTAATTTATGTCATCGGAAATTTAAGAATACGCCAGCACTGAACGGTCATATGCGTTTGCATGGCGGATATTTTAAAAAAGATCCCGACTCGAAGAAGAGCGAAAAGAAGGAAAACAATGGACCACCATTACAGACAGCTAGTTTTGGGGTCCGAGCCTTGATTGAAGAAAAAATTATTAGTAAACGTAGTAGAGATTTGAACAAGGTGAGTAGTGTCTGATGAAATGATTGTAATTAACTTGCGTAAGAATTCCCCTCTCTGTCTGTCTCTTTTAATAAACATTTTTCATCCTTTTTACTCTAGGGTGCCTTTGCTGTACCTGCCCCACCCACAAGTAATTTATCCAATAATCCGAGCCTGCGCAGATCCGTTAATGATTTGGAGAGTTTTATTAATTCGAAAACTCAAGCAAATCTTACCACATCTACATTAACCAATACAACGGGCACCATGCTACCTGCTAATGTGACCATAAAGAATAGCTCACGAACGCTATTAAATGCCCAAGACATGGGTTTACCACAAAGCATTGAAATTTTCAGTACTAAACAGTCTAAACATTCAATAAATAATGTAAGCGTTGGAGTGGGAACAAGTCCACCACAGACAACCACTGCTACGGAACGGAATATATCAATAAATGGCTCGAAAACGAGTACAGCAGCTGCATCTGTATCTGCGGCAGCAACAACAACAGCCACAATGAACACAATAACAACTACGACAACCCGAAGTACATCCACCGATACGAAAGATTCAACATTAATTGAGTTATTAAAACGTGGTACTCGCATTGCGATCACCTCAAAACAGCCATCTAATGCCCCGTTGGGTGGTGTAAGTCGTCCCATAGTCACCAATAATAGCAATAATAATAATAACCAAAGACCTCTAATAACATCGTCAGATGTTCAAGTGTTGAATAATAATAAAACGAAATTGTCGAATGCGAACTTTACCACATCAAATGGTATATCGATTACCGAAGCTGCTCCCCTATCCTTGGCCATATCACAAAATGCGAGCAACGCAAATGAGATATTTACTGTTACGTATGCTGGTGACAATTCCAACTTGTTTGGTGATGGTGAAGTGTTTAATGTGAATGAAGCTGAAATGCTTCTGCAAACGGTAGACACAATGCAACTATTGAACGATTCCGGTCAGGATAATCTTTTAAAACTTTCAGAACCCTCTGATCGTTTAGTTATGACAGAAAATTCTGTTAGACTTGGAGAAGGTTTTTCAAACACTTTAAATGGACAGCATAGACAAATTCTTCCAAATTTTCAGCAATTTCATTCCAAAGATCTAACAAACAATTGCATAAATCCCTCTATTAACGGCCGCTTAAACTCTCTGTCTCTTCCATTGAATGTTAAATCGCAATACGGCTCGTTAAATTCTCCACCACATTCTCCTCTGGCATATCCTACACCACCCTCCAGTCACGAGAATGTCACGCAAACTTCTCCCTACATTGAAGACAATCAACATTTCAGTGATTCGGCGAATGTATTCTTTAGCGAGACATTGATAACACCCTCAACATCGGGTTGCAGTGAGTTGGATAGCGATAACATTCTGAAATTGAAAAGTGTTTTGGAAAACAATAACTTCGACAACCATATAAAAGTGGAAGATTTACTTAATGATGCCAATACGGACACTGAGTGTGATTTGAGAGAATTTGCTGAAGCGAATCTGTCATTTTTAGATGAAGATCAAGATCAATTTTTAAACGATTCGGACAATGCTACATCCCCTTTGACGGAGTCCTTTTTTAATGCCGATATTGGTTCCGCAGAGGAGGTCAAAGAGGTTCTTGATGAAGTTTTGTCCGACAATCAAATGAGTTTACAATGCGAGAATCAGTCGGAGAATATTATCGACTTGTACTACTTGCCTGGTTTGAGTTTGCAGTCACAAATGATGCCCAATTCAGAGGATCCCTTGTTGTCTTCATCTCCACGCGATTTTGGTCAGCAGAAAATGAATCATCAAACCTCTGGTATAAGTAGCATTCCACCACAAAGCTCGAATATTATTACGAACGGAAGTTCGAATGTATATCACAGTAACAATGCAGTTCCATTGCATGCATTACAACAACAACAACAGCAACATCCCCAGAATATAGTACAATTTGCAATAAATCAGCAACAGCAGCAGCAACAGCAAATATCTAACGACAGTAGTCAGGTTATAGTGACTGTACCAGATAATGGGTGTACTGGTGCAGCTTCATTCATGCAGTACAATTTACCAAATTTACCGCAAGTACAAATTCATCAAAATCAGCAACAATCACAACAACAACAACAACAACAACAACAATATATAGATACTAAAAACCTGCCGCCTACAATGACCGCCACCGCAACCAATTGTGGTGGTGGGGGTAGCAACAATAATCGAAGTACAATGGCAACTTTAAATGAGGCCTTGATGCAGCCGCTCATATATACAGGAACCACCGAGAGATTAGATATGAAATTAGAACTAACACAAAACCGCCACCTTGGATTAAATATTCAACCACAGCAACAACAACAGCAGCAGCCACAGCAGCAACCATTAAGAGGCACCGATTATAAACTTCAAATACATTCAAATTTAAATTCGGTTGCCTCTAATAATCAACCTACCGCGACGTACAATTCCAACGCCAACAATCATAGTACACCGAACACAATGTCCGTAATTACAACCACATTACAACCTTTATCCAATCAAACCAATTCCATTTTGAAAAGACGCTTAAAAGGCTATAATTCCTCAGACGTAACTTCAACTTCTAGCCACTCCAAATTTCAAGTTCTCTCACCCTATCGCTCGAAGCTACGTAAGCCCTCTCGAACTCATTACACTCCAGCCCCTATCCTGAATCCCGAACGTAAAGGACAAGGTTTGTACTACAACATATTGAAAGATAAATGTTCAAGCCTTTTGGGATTCGATACTTTTAATGATGATTTTGATGATGCCGTTGGTCTGGTAGATTTTTCGGATGAATCTAAAGTGAATTTAGGTTCAGCCTATCAGGCTTCTTTGCCCGCTTTGCGAGAAAGAACTTTAGCAACTGGTGTTGAGGAACCGGTAGGTGCCGAACTTATGTGGGATCCCGAGGTGCAGAAGGATGAAAAGATACTCTTACGCTTCATTGACCTTATCAAATCATCTGCTGTACCTTTGGGCTGCCACACCGAAGAAGTAGCTTTACAAACATTGATGATATCTAAAGGCAACACATCATCGGCTGTCTTAACTCTTTTACAAACCCAATCGAATTCATTCCAAATGACTTGGACCGCCCTAGAATTGGAGATGTTTCTGAAAGGCTTGGAAAAGTATGGCAAAGAATTTTGTAAAATATCCAAAGAAGTAAGTGGCTGCATGTTCATTAAGTGACTTGAACCCAATTTTTCAACTTTGAAAATTTCCGTTTTTAGCTGGGCTCAAAAACCACGGGAGAATGTGTTCAAATGTATTATTTCTGGAAGAAACTGTGTGTGGATTATAAGATAAGCCATCTGAAAACCGAAACACCACCAAATAATCACGTCAGTGAAGCGAAACCCTATGTATGCGAACAGCCCGACTGTTCAGCGGTAAGTTTGTTTCAAAGTCTTTTAATTTTTTTTTTTTCACCTTAAATCTGAGTTTTGCCTTGACGGCATTATCTACATTCGTTTGAATGAACATTGCAGAGCTTTTCATCAAAGGCCGCTCTGCATGGTCACACTCGCATACACACGTATGGCCGAAACAGCCATAACCATAGTGCAACTAATCCAAATGCTAACATCACCACCCTACCCGGCTCAACCAGTACACCAGCTGGTGCATGCAATGCCAATACGCAGGCTAGCCACTCAGCCAGCTTACCCAAAGATTCCAATGCTACCACTTCCAAAGATAACAGCGATTTCCCCTGCAAGGTGTGCGGCAAGTAAGATTCTCTTCCATAATGCTCCTCATCAGCTTTCCGAGTTTATTATGTCGATTATTGTGTTCTTTGGTTAACATTATCCGTGAAAATCGTGATCACGTGAGCACGTGCTTTAGTTATCAATATTCTCGTTTCACTCACATACGTTGGCTCACATCATTCCCGCCACCGCCACTCATTTGATTTGACAGTCAAGGGAGCGCATGATATAAAATCATGCTTAACTCCTGCCTAATTCGCATCGATTTTCAATTTTCAATTTTCCATTTTTCTTTGTTGTTCGTTTTTCGGTTTTGTTTTCCGGTTTCGCAAACCATCCCTTCGCAATCCTTCCCTATTCCCGTACATACCTTCATATATAACGATAATTATTACTGTAATTTTGATATGACACGTAATGAATATATAATTAATTGTTGTTTATTGTTGTTGTATATTTTATATGTATTGTTGACATGTTGCCAAAAACCGAAAATTTATGTAATTGTCCTCCAGTCAAAAATAAGAAAATTTCTTAACAATTGATTTGCGTTGAGAAGCATAAAATAACAAAACAAAAAAAAAATTACGAAAAAAAATTTTAATGAAACAATAATTACACACTGAAACAGAGAGAGAGAGAGAGAGAGAGAGAAGAGTAAACTACATGCACATACTTGTGCTTCATACTGGTTTACTGATTAAATGATCGTTTGCTCGCTAGTTGTTGCCCTCTGTTGTACAATAAATCATCACGAGCGTGGATATGTTAAGTGATTGTAAGTTGTATGTGTTTATGTCACGTTTTTTTTTTTCATTTCTTTCGATATTCTTTCATCTTCTTTTCTCTTTTCTGTTCTTACACTTTCTTTTTTGCCCCAAAAAATTTATTTATTATTTGCCAATAGTCGTCAAAATATGTCCAGTATGGACAAAATTTATTCATCTTCTTATTACCTATAGCGCATTCTCGTTTATATATATCATTTGCAAAGATTGAAGAAAATTTGCTTAATTTCTTTATTTATATATATGTATGTATATATAAAGGCCTCAATTACTTCACTTTCTATTCTAAGTACGCAACTTGTGATGGGTTCAACTTCTCCTTCTCAACATTCAAGGCACTCCTCAACGATTCTTTATAGCTAAATTTCTTTACTTCTTTTTCCTTTTTTTTTTTCTCAAACATTGGCTTATCTTATTTACATATTTCGTATATATTTTTATTTTCGCTTATCCTCCTCCTCCTCTAATGTTGTCTACAATTTGCTTCTGAGCTCGTTTCACTTCAACACTATCTCTCTGTGTGTGCATTCTTAACACCATAATCAAGATAAGTAACTGTACACCGGATGTGTTCCCTTTTGTATGTGTGTGTGTATTTGAGAATGCATGAAATTGCATGCACACCGACACATATATTATACAAATAATTTCTAGCTGCTTCACTGTTCAAATATTTTATTTAGCTTTGGCATGCTTTTCTCTTATAACTGTTTACATCCACCCACTCTGAGGTTTGGGTGAAAATATTGCATGTTAAGGTAAATATATATATATATTATATAATCTCTCAATAAAAGGTTAGGAAAACAACAGCGCACGTATGCTATAAATCAACATCAAATCCTGAGTCAATCTAACAGAGTCCATCTGTCTGTCTATATGAAAATCATTCCCTTGCTTGCAAAAAACGAAGATATAGATTTCCAATTAGACAGAGGCCCTCTAATTTGTTATTTAGATGTAATAAAATTGGTCAAATGACACGCCCACATTATAAAAAAGTGAAAAAGGAACTATTTTTAGACTCTCCTACAAAGTATATATATTCTTGATCAGCAACAAAAACTGAATCGACCTAGGCGTTTGTGTCCGTGCGTCTGTCTGTTCTTGTCATTCTCATGATCATAAATTTTGAGCTGAAATTTTGTACAAACATTTCAAGTTTCTGAATGTAGTTTGCCGTTGAAATTAAGAAAAAACTGTCAAGAATCGCATCTACAATCGACAAAAATTTATTTGTCTGCCATAAAAATTGAGCTACGATGTTGGAATTTGTTGGAATATTTATAAGTATATATGGATGTGCCAAAAATGGGCGTGGTTGGAGATGTGCCTACAATCGACAAAAATTATTTGCCACAAAAAATAAACTATAAAGTTGAAAAGTTTGTACACATATTTATAATTACTCAAACCATCAATGTTTAAAAAATGGGCGTGGCACACCAACAACCGATAAAAATCTATTTGTCTGCCACAAAAATTGATTTATAAACTTGAAATTTGGGACACATATTTGTAATAATCCTAATCATTGATTTATCAAAATTGGGCGTGGTCGTTTACCAGGAGCGCCCACAATTTATAAATTATGTAGCGTAAAACTCGACTTGCCTGCTGGTACGCAATATGCACACTATTAGCGGGCGTAATCATGCACATGCCACGCCTACTATTTGTAAGTACATGTGAATGGTATTTAAAATTTGGCCTAAGTCAAATTTAGTTTTCATACTTCTCTTTCTTAATCTAACATCTCTTTGGAATTTTGAATTTTATATATGTATGCTTATTTGTGTGTGTGTGTGTGTGTGTGTTTTATTAATAGAAAAATATGTATGTATGGTGTATGTTTTGTTTTATTGTCTTTTTTTAGAGTATTTAATAAAATAAAAAGTCGTAGCGCTCATATGAAGACACACCGAGTAGCAGATAATGACACAACAACAACAACAGCAACAACGACAGCAATTGTGCAAACTGTACAAATTATGAATCAAATACAAATACATCAACCACAGCAGCTGCAACAATTACAACAACAGCAGCAACAACAACAACAACAACAACAGCAACCAGCCATACGTCAAGAACATAATAATAATTCATAAGTAGATGATAAGTTTAATGTTACAATTTAGTATTTACATGAACAAACATACAAAACATACAAAACATACACAACGTACATACGCAATTATACGCATGATGTCAACAAATATTTGTATGTATGTGCGTTTCATAAGAAAATTAAAATCACATCACATTACACATTCAAATTAAAGTTAAAATTAAAGTAAAAAGCAAGCAAGATGAAAAAAGATTTAAACTTTAAGTTCTTGATTAAACAATAGTTGTTTAAAATTGTGTGTATTGACAATCGTTCCATCATATCATCACAACATTAAAATTATTCTTAAATTTCAATATAATTCAACAACGATTACCCTGACTCTTCTATTCTAGTAGGTTAGTTAGTTAGTTATAAGATATGCACAGGCGTGTATGCAGCGTATATACGTAACGTGAAGTAGTTTTCATCACAGTGTTCTCTTAGTAGTTTTTATTTTATAAATCAGTTTTTATCTGTTTTTGTAGGTTTTGTATTGTTATTAGTGGAAACGTTTTATTTCATTTATCCGTGAGTATAGGTTTGTTAAGATTCGGAAGAAGGCTTCAGAGACTCTACCAAATCAGCATCAAATTTTGTTTCGATTTAATTATGTTTGTCAGTCCATCTATCCGCCTATGCTAAGCATTCTCCCTGTCTTAAAAATGGAGCTATCTATGTATAATCCTTGACAACCAAAATATGAAAAGGCAGTTACGACAGTTATATATATTTTAAAAAGTGAACACATTATTGTCGGTCTAAACTCGACCTTTCAAATCATTGACACGAAACATTGTCTTATAAACCGTTTTGTAAAAAATAGATATATAAAAAAGGGTTCTAAAAATGGTCCGATTGGGTTCAATTTTGATCAAGTCTACTGTTTAACTATTTTTTTTAATCAAATTTTGTCAAATAATATTAAGATTTACAAATTTTCGCCGAATAAAACTTCCTCTGGAATAAGGCGTTATATGAAAAGGGGTTCTAAAAATTGTCCAATTGGATTCAATTTTCAATACGGTTCCTCTTTGGGCCAATACATGTCCTTGTACCAGATTTCATGGTTAAATAGAGTCAGATTTTGATTCTGAATCGATCGGTATAACTGAAGGTGGGTGTGGCATGTGCCATTTAGGAGTTACAAACATCTAAACAAGTGGTGCAGAATATAATTATAAAAACCATTACAAATTATGAATTTTCGCCATATAAAGACTTTCCTTATAATAAAACCTAATAGGAGGAAAAGATTCTAAAAATGGTCTCATGCGGTACATTTTTTAAATGTTTCAAATTTGTTCCAAATTTCATAAAAATATCTCAAAAAATTCAACTTGTAACTTGAAAACAAATTTACACGAACACATGGACGTACAGACGGGCATAGTTAAATCAATTCAAAAAGTGATTCTGATCGGTTTAAGAGTTACAAATAACTACATAAATTTCATTTAACCTTTACCATGGATTATGTAAAATATAAATTAGAATTTTGGCTTTTTATTGAAAAATGAAGAGTTTTGCAGAAAAGTAGTGAAAACAGTGATTTTCTTTTCTTTTATATATTCTCGTATATTTAATAAACATTTTAATCAATACAATGTAAGGAGATGTTAAGAGAGTGAGAATAATACGCACCAAACCAGAAAAAAAACAGTTCTCATAAGATTAACTTTTTAGTTTAGCATAAGGAATCGAGCGATACAAAGAGAATTTTTCATATTGTATTAACATAGAGCCATACATTTAGATTAATTTGAATACAATACAACGATAAATTAATTGTTATTATTATTTGTTTATAAGTGTATGACGTAATATTTTTTATATATAAGTGAATTTATTTATTTAAATTATATAATTTGTGTAATATATGCCAAAAAAGACACTTGACTTACCTGCTCATTATTACTGTTATTGAAATAAATTACAGAGACGAATGTGTCTGAACAGGTTAAACACTGTTAAACACTTTTCATTTTTATACACTCAACATATGTTTTGAATATGTGGCAGTATAAGTGATCACCTATCACTTGTTGCCATTTGTTTGGTTTCATTAATTTTTGTTGTTGTTATTATTCATTAATTCAGACATGTAGGGGATGGATAAAATAATATGAACACCACACAACACTACTTCAGTGTAAATAATGCGACGCGTATGTATTGAACAGTTATGTGCCAAGTCTTGTAGGTTATATGTTATGCGATGGTTAAAGCAAGCAATCGGTGAAATGTGTAATCTCTTCGATTTCGAAAGAGCGTAACTCGTTGGTGTTCGGTAAAACGAAAACAACGAGCGACAGTATCCACGGTAATGACAGCATGCACAAATCATGGTAAAACATCAACGGCAAAGAGAAATAGTGGGCGAACCTCAAAGTTAACAGACAGAGACGGACGGAAAACTCTCACTTAAGTAAAACTGTTTTGACAAAAACAGTACAGCGGAAAGTCCAAAATGGTGGCCCAAAACTTTATTAATAAATAAATATTGTCTTTATGTCAAATGTTTAAATTATTCTGTCCATCCTCTGTACATATGTATATAATCGCAGTTGTTTTATTTATTCATTATATAGAATTATATGTAGATCTTTCAAAAAGGTATTTCTTTCTTATTATTCTTCATATGTAGGCTAGATAAGCAAAAAGGAATTCACTGAATTCGCGTGCGCATCATAATGTACCGTCTAATGTTAATTCAGTGCTCTGTTAAACAATTGTTAATTTCGTTTTTATGTCTACATTATTTTAACATAATCTTAATGTTTAATTGTGATTTGTTTATAATAAGAGTACTAACCGTGTCCATTTGTCCTTACATATGTATGCATAAATTACAGGATTTAGCTTTTAATAATAATTCCATGAAATTTAGAACAAGGAGAGAATATCTCTCATTCTTCTTATAACATTTATGGTAAAATGTAAATTAAATTTTTGCTGAAGTTAGTAATTTAACTACAGAGAAACTAATTTTTTATTATACTGATCAATATGGAAATATCTTATGAATCGATATAATCATGTCTAGCTGTCCGTTGTCTGTCCATATAAATATATATACAAGCTACTGCATTTTTGTATAAAGAGGAATATTCTTGAAAATAAATTGGAACGGGCCATTTTTAGAATTCTTTATATTCAACTGAATTATAAAATTTTGCTTAATTTTAATTTTAATTTTTTAATATACTTTTTTTATAAGTTGTATACATATGTATGTGATATACATAAGGAATGAAAAGTCATAAGTAATTAAATACCAAAAAACTAAAAAATTAAATAAAAATTTAAGAAAGTCAGAATATTTCACAAGTCTATCCATACGCGCCTTCAAGCGTCTTTAAAAAACTATTAGCAATTTGTATGGTTGTATTGTAAATTATAAACATATAAACATATAAGAGCCTATTAGTGAGTGACATTTTACTGATAGTACACATACATATACATCTACAATATGTAAAAACGAAAGGAATACAAGAAACGCAACTATTTGCACATTTTGTTGTTGTCACACATAACTGTCAATAATAACTTTAAGTTTTATGCAACTATCTATGTACCATACATGCATACATACAAGTCACAATCATATCTTTATTCTCCTTTGATTAACGCTTGTATGTTGTGTACAATATTTCTCAACCCATCCATGTGTCATTGGCTTTAGTCAAAAAAAAAATTTTATTAAAAGTAAAAGCGAAAATCATTACACACATATTCACATACACTTACACACACACACGCAAACACATGAAATGTATGTATTTGAAAAACAAAGGCCTTTTTTACTTCAATACTTGATAAATTATTTTTATTATAAAAAATAAAAAAAAAATAAAAATTTAATAATAATTAAAGTAAGGCATAGCATAGCGTTGTAATTGCAGCATTCAAGGAATGGGAAGAACCTCAAAGAAAATCTATATATAAATACTTTTTTTTTATCTTTAAAAAACTGAAAAATAATCTTTAATATGTAAGACTTTTACTTGTTGTTATTTGTGTTTGAATGCTTAAGTGTTACTTGCACATAAGAAAATAAAAAAATAAATAAAAATTAATAAAGAAAAAAAAAAAAAAACAAAAAATAAAATATGTACAATATGTATGTATAGGTATCTATTTATAATACTGTTGCTTCTTGGTATGCATACTTTCGTCTTCTTCTCCTTCACCTTCTTCATAGTTATATAGAAATTATGAATTTTTTTCAAAAAACAAAAAAAAAAAAAAAGAAAATTTCAAATAATATTAAAAAAACAGAAAACGTGAAATGGTATCCATACGTGTATGCACATTTACAATACATGTATGTATGTGTGTATATGTACAAAAAATAAAAAAATTAAAATAAAAATGTGAATAATTTTAAAATTATTTGTATTGAAATCAATTTTTAAATTTTTTCTCTGGAATTTTTTTTATATATAATAATTTTTTTCAAATTAAACAATCATTTGTTAATGTTTTTTCAGAATTTTTTTTTTCAAAATTAAGAAATTTTAAAAATTACAATATTTTGCAAAATTTATTTCAAAATTAAAATTTTTTTAAATATATTATAAATATTTTCTCTTCAGTCGGAACTTAAACTAAATGAATAAATTGAATAACGGATTCTTTTCTTGTCACATGAGTAGTGTCTAACTCCTCTCCTGAATTCTTTTCTCTGTTTATTATCTTCAGGAATGTTCATTAACATCATTTCTCTTACATCTACATACAAAACAGTAGGCGTGGCAGATTCATGATTAGACCCTCTAATAATGTATACATTACGTATCAATTTGAATGTCGTAGAAAGCCTCGCAGATGCTACAAAATTGTGTGATCTAGACATCCATTTAGACATGTCCGGATCTATTTAAGATTTTTAAAATTTTTTGCGTCTTTTTGGTTTTATTTCATATTTAATAATAATATAATTATATATAAAGAAGAAAAAAAAACGTTTATTTTGAGAATAACCTAACTCCATCTTACACATAGAAACATTTCATAATAGTATACAAAAATTGTTTTGTTTTTTTCTTTGTTGTTTCAAATGAACTCCTATATAACAGACACAGATAATATTTAATATAAATAGATTGTTATTTACAGTAAGTAATTCAACAAATACAAAAAAGTAAAATAAAATAAAAAAAAAAAAAAATAGTTCATCTTAAGTCATCTTAGGCAAAATGAACGTTTCATCTAATAAATTACAATACATACAATACCAGATCAATAAGAGTCATGTGACATATGCTCGCACTTTAGTTCAGTAAAGACAATCGTTTTTTCATTTAAGCCACTACCACAATATATATATATAAATAAAAAACAAAACAAACAAATAAACATGACATGAAGTGCAATGAAGTTTAGCTTCATCACCAAAGAATTTGAAAATGATTTAAAAAAAGAGAAAAAATAAAAAATCATAATAATATACATACATACCTTATCTCAATACTCTGCGTTGTGATTGTGTATTAAGTGTGTATTATAAACGAAAAACAAAAAATATATATAATCAATCTAATAAACTAATAATAATAATAATAATAATAAAAAGAAAAAATGATTTTTAAAGATTAATTTTAGAAAAATATAAGAAAACAAACTAAAAACTACATATACTACAGTAAGCCTTCAAATCAACTGTTGCATATATAAAATAAATACATATTTAGATATATGTACATATACATACTTTTATATATAATAAAGTTGTATATGAACGTTTTGGTGGGCCAAAGACTATGCCCACCCCTGCGGCGGCAGTATTGGCACACAGCAAACAAAGCGACAACAAATGATAGAATGAATAGCTCTTAGACATATCAAATCATTCGTACTCTTGTGGTTTGCCTCTTTTACACAAACAAACAAACACACACACACACAAACACACTCACCATAAGTAGTTACCACTTGTTACAATATTTCAATTCATTCCACTCACTGTATGGTAAACTTACTTAAAATTGAGAACTCATCATAATACATAGTACCGTCATAAAATAATACAGTTATGCATAAACGTGTGCATACACTTACAAAATAATGGAAAACTCATTTAAAGAAACGAAAATTGTACTTTATTACTTACCTATACAAACAGATCAAATACCGAAACAAAAACAAAAAAAAATCAAAAAAAAAAAACATTAATAGGAAAAAAATTTATATAAAGACGTTGTTAAAGAGATTATTGAAAAGAAAATTTCACACCACACACTCACATATGTAATTACAATACAATTAGACGTAAAGGAAAAAAAATTCTTTAAAAAGAAAAAAATATTTTAATAATAAGCATTTAAAGAGAAACCATTGAAGTATTACACGAATAAGCAGCTACATCACAAGCCAACAACAATAACAATAAAACATTTTTTTTTTTTTTTTCTTTTACATACAACATTCAATAACAATAACAATACAAGCAACAAAACTAAATTTTGGTTTAGACTAAATTTTAATCACCCTCCACATATATACATATATAAATAATGGGCGTGACAGGTACCCTTAAACAATGTATGTAATATGTAATAACTTACATGCTCACAAAAAATGTATTTCGTAAATTGTGGGCGTGTTTACTACCCGACTTCGCCCATCGATCCAGAAGCTGATTGTATGAATAACATAATAAATATGAAATTTCACTTCATAGCACACATTCTAAGGTTAATAGGTAGATTTTTGTAGATTTTGGGCATGGCCCTCCTCAATCAATTTTGTCCCCTCTAAGTAGTGTTTGGTGTCTATGCTGTGCCCGTGAGTGCCATGGACAAACACCATAACCCAGTGCATTTTAACAATTGTCAAGTTCAAAAATGGTAAAAAAAAAAAGAAAAATTTTTATAAATTGTCAATGGCAAAACGTCAGTTAAAGTTAATATTTTAATCATGGTGAAGTTCACAAACATGCAACATTTGGGAATTATTGAAAAATTATTGTCACAATTCCGAGTCGGTGGTAGTATAATCAATGAATTTTCAGCTCAATATCTGAATTATTCTGAATTTTATTCAAATATAAAATTGTTATGTCCTTATTGAAAAATCCTTTAAATATATTTTTGTGAACTTCTGACATAGTTTTGGTGTGACTGCCTGTCCGTGTACATTTATGTACGCATCAAATCTACTCACTGTTATATAAAATGTTAATTTTTGAAGTACAATTGGTTTTTGATGAAGTACAAATGACAATTTGGAATTGGTGTAGATCGCCTCCGATTGTCATGGTGATTAAGAATATATTCTTATTCTAGGTGTTGCAAACGTAATAAATATTATGTGGAGGGTATAAAAAAAGCATATTAATGGTGATTGTCTTTTTGCCCCGTTATTTTTTCATCTCTCTTTATTTTCCATATATCGCAAAGCCACCAACTGCTAAACGGGAGTAATTGTTGTGATTAGAAACAAACTAAAAAATACTCTCCTTAGCAACTGTTTCACACACATGACAAAAACTTACTCATAAACCAAATTAAAAAAAAAAAACACTAAATACTAAAAATAACGTTGAAAAAAAGAAAAAAAAAAAAAAATAGAAATCTTTATGGTTGTAAACTGATGATCAAAATAAAACAGATGAAACTGTGTGTACTTAACAAAAACAAAAGGAAAACTCTTAAGGTTCACATACACATACACATACAAAATATGAAATATTTATATACATATATTAGTGAGATAATGTGTTTTTAAATTCAAATTTAGTAAGTAGTGTGATTGTGATTGTGTGGACAGATACACAAAAACAAAACAAAACAAAACAAAAAAAGAATACTTTTCCCCCAAAGGAGCTTAGACAGTCTTATAAATTATAGTATGTGTAGTCAAATATAAACATAAAGTAGAATTATTTGGATCCTTAAACATTATATTTATAAATATATACAAAACAAAACAAAACAAAACCATACAATTGACAGACAGCATTCCTCGACAAAATCACTTTTGCTTCGTATTTGTTAAGAAATAAATACCATTACTGGCTCCTTTGCATTGTTTAGATTAGACAATGCTGCTTACGTTACCACTCTGAGATGTTCTGTAGTCAAATATTTTAAATAAATTTTTCTCTTCTTGTTTAGAGTATGTAGCCACAGACCTTGAGGAAAAATAAGTTTTTATGAAGTTTAATTCATTTTTATTTAAAACCATTCTTTCGTTCTAATTTGGTTTAGGGTCTCCTAAGTTTGTCAATCCGATCTTGGCGTTACTCGAAGGTATAGCACTCGCGGTTCTAATGAGTGCCGCATATTAAATTTTATCTATAAGGTGGTAAGATAGGGACGGTTCTTTCTACTAAGTGCCAAATTTTTACCAGAACACAAGAAGTAGTCGTGTACAAATTGCTAAAATAGTGCAGCATAAAAAATTTATATAAACTTGACCGAATACGTTTTTGGTCTACTGGTGTTAAGCTATTTTGAACAAAGTATACCATGCGTCTCAGTTCGGCACATTGTCTCCCATTTAAACACAAAGTGCCCTGTTTCAACTTCCCTTTTACGGGCCGTTTCTTCGGTCTCCGAACATCATTATGGCTAGAGCAAAATCTTCCCTATGCCCAAAATGACTTGGTCATCGTAAGCGTTGAAATTCTAGCACACGGACTATGTCAATGACGTAAGATCTCTAAGACAGATCTCACAGGACCTCTTTTTAATTGTCAGCGTGTCTGCTAAGCAAATTTATTAATTTGAAATAAAAAACTTTTTACTTAAACTAAGAATTTCTATACAACGAAATTGTTCATTAAATATTTTTGTCACCATGAGCGTTTCAATAATGGAAAGACATCATAAATTGGTCTTATGTTTATAAAATTATTCAAGAATAATCTGCGTCTAATACTTTTCGAGCTGGTTGCAAGGATTCCGAAAAATTGTGAAAACTTTAAAATCTGTGCTAAAAAATGCTATAAAACTTATCAATTTAGGTGAAGAATTTAGAATAGCTATACCAAGTACGCAATATCGAAGAATTCTGTAAAAGTCAAAGAAATGTTATTTTATTGATTCAAAATGGTTGAGAGGCACTGATCTTAAGCTTCATTCTGGTGCTTGCCAATGTTATGACAAATTTAATTGTGCAGGAAAAAGAGAAACGGTTGACACAATTGAAATGTTATGTCGTTTAGTTAACGATAACAATAATTTATAAATCTTAAAAGTGACAGGATTTTGTTTGAACATAATAACAGTTTCTAACAAGTTTAATGTTTTTAATCGTATTGGATTATAAAATTCCTTTATTTAAGAATGCAATACAGTTGACACTTAAAGCTCTAATCAATATTTTTAAATGCTAAAACATATTTGAAAAGCTAAACCTTGAACATCTCAGACTAACAACAAGTGAATTTGCTCACCTAACCGATAACAGGATGTTTTTATTGTCATTAAAAGGGAATGAAAACACATACACATGGTATTGTTCACAAATTAAGTGGATTGTGAAATGTGAAAAGTGCTTTAAACAGACACTTTGTCAAGGGTAAAAGGACACCATTAAAGTTCGTTGAGTGTAATTTGCAGCCTTTGCGGCTTTTGGTTGGAAAACCTAAATGCTTAACACTCCATTTACACAAACACACACACACACACACATACACAATTTCATTAATGATATTCCCTCCAAAAAAAAAAAACATAAAAAATAAATAAAAAATAAATAAATAAAATTAATTAAAAATATTAAAAAATTTAACAAAAATCATTAAAGTATTTAAATGTAATTAACTTTTTAAATATTCTAATAAATATTGTTGTACACGCATTCACATATATATACAAACAATACAAAACAACACATTCGCCAAACACAAAATGTTTGCTTCAGTAAGTACATAGTATACATAATTTTTTGTAGCCAGTTAATTGTTTATTGAATGAATTATAAGAATAAATACAAAAACAAGCAAAAAAAAATAATTAAAGTTGATAAAAAAAAAACCTTTAAAGAAAAGTAATAAAAATTTAGTTGAAAAAAATACACACACACCCATTAAAACTAAACTATATGTATAATGTGTCATTTATTCTTTATATACACACACACCCACACATGCACACGAAACTCCCATTCACCTGCACTTTGTAACATTTCTGATTTTATTACGTAATCTCGATATCATTCATGTTGTCTCAACGCATTCAATCCACAATGAATCGTATTATATATCATACAAATATCAAATTGGTAATCATTAAAAATTTATGATAAATTATAAAAGAAAAACAAACAAACAAACAAAAGTAACCTTACGTCGTCTTTAACACAATCAGAGTATAAACGAAAAAAAAAACAGCAAATCAGCGTCAATTTTTAAATGTATTCAGTATAAACGAAACAAAATCATATAAAACAAAAGCAAAAAACAAAAAATTATGAATAAATTATTTGTAAAAATTAAATTATTTACTTAAAGCAAACGCATTATACTCACGCACGCACACACCTATTCATATAAAACATAAACTAAACTTGATGATGTAGAAATAGCAGCATCAGCATTGTGTTTATTATTCAACATTATCGATTTATGCTGCATGCATTATTTTATCGAAAGCCACATCTTAAATACCCACCGTCTGGATACCAAAGCCTTCCAATGAGTATATAAAGGGGATGAAGAAAATGAACACTATGCAATATGGTACATCCTGTTGCATTTTGGCAACACTGCTTCTATGAAAAGAGTAAATTATATTTCAGTGTATTATAAGTTTTCTTATACGACGGTTAAAACAAGCGTTCTCTCAGACTTTGAAAGAGGGCAAATCGTTGGTGTTCGGTTGGCTGGAGCGTCTATGACGAAAACATCTGAAATGACCATCTCTTATACGTCAACAACTTTTATACTTTATTCGAAACAATTCTTAAAAAATTGCTTATTTTCCTATTTATTTTTAGTACTGTGGGCGTGTCATTTGACCCATTTTACTTCATTACAAAACTAAAACATTTGTCATCTCAATTTTAGCAGCTGGGAGAGTAATTATCACAGCATCCATGTACAGACGGATGGACAGACATGGCTAAGATTGACTCAGTATTTTGATGCTGTTACAAAATATGATCTCGGAAGCCTCTTCTTGAGGGTTGCAAGTATAATTCACAATTTTTTTTTATAATTATTATTCTATATATATATTGTGTTAAAGCTCTCTTTCACCCAAAGTTTTTATACACTTTTCAAATTTGTATGGCAGACCTAAATTTGTTATTCCATTCAGATGGAAGAAGCCTTGGGGATACTAAGTGAGTCGATATTGAACTGAAATTTTGTACAGACAATTCGAATATCTGCAGATAATAATTTAATATAGATAAAATCAAGGTCCCCGCCCACAATCGACAAAAATTCATTTATCTGCCACAACAAATTGAGTTATAAAGTTGAACTTTGGTACATATATGTATTTATAATTACCCCATTCATTAATTTACAAAAAGGAGGCGTGGTCTAATAATAGACGTGACCACAATTTACCAAAAACCACATTTCACTCGTAAAACTCAACTTGAAAGCTGATACGTAATACATAATAGAGGGCGTAATCATATACCTGCCACGCTTACCAGTTGCATGTAAATGTGGAGGGTATTTAAGATGTGGTCTTAGCCAAATTTAGTTTTCTTACATTAAAAGTCAGTGGGTATAAAGTCCAGTTGAATCCTTTAAAATATGAATTCAGGCAAAATGAATGCCATGCCTTGTTTTGCTATCTGACTTTCTTTATTAATTAATAAATTATATAAGTGAAAAATTTTATCTTAAAAATCAAGAAAAAAAACAAAACAAAAAAACTTAATCTTCAGCAATGAATTGAAACGTGATACTACTACAAAAAATATCCTGGTTGTGCACACCATTAATTCTATAATTTTGATTTCCTTTTAACAATCAACCACCCACGTACACTAAAATAAATGAAATTTTTTAAATAAAAACAACAGAAAAAATACATAAATACGTATTAACAAAAAAACATATGAGTCCTTAAAAAACAATAATTAGAAGTTTACATTTGAAATTTTTTAACTGTTAAACTGCCTTCACTTAATCGTTACATTTCTGTTGGCAGAAAAGCTCGCATTACTTTTAAATTATGCATACAACAGACATTATATATAAATTTTTATTTTAGTTGGGTACCAAGTTAAGTAATGATTGTGTGGAAAATCTATTATTTGAAAGCAACATATTTACTACTAACTATATGAGAACGTTCAGGCTGTACTTTATACGAATACTTACAATACTTACTTAATTATTCACTTAATTATAAAATGGAAAAATCTAATGAAAACAATTGAAAATGTTTCAATTTGGTCAAAATGCCGAAAATTCAAACCTAACCTAACCACCACCACTTCTCTATACCAGATAAATCAGTCGTTTTGTTATAACGAGAATGTACAGGAAACCTCTTAGAGATCAAAAACAATCGATAAATTTTTGAAATGAATTTTTTTTTTTTTTTTGGAATCTCTTCTTTTCTAATTCATTTTAATTGAAAATTGTCCATCAGTCCATACATATTGGTTTTGAATTTATAGATAACAGTTTTTGACATATGTCGATGAAATTTACTATAAAATTATAACTTAGTGTAAACGATCTAAAAATGACAATTATTTTTACAATATGACCCCTCTTCATATAAGGCTCTAAATAAAGTGGGCGTGGCATATACTTCATTTAACCATCTCTAGTTCTTGTACTACACAATAACGAACAAAACGAATTTTGTGTTAAGTAAGATTTCTTGTATACTGTGGGCGTGTCTGTTATCTCACTACGCCCATTTCTAGCATACCGATGTATAGGATAATTGTTAATATTTACTAGAAATTTTAACTTCATAGCTTAATTTTTGTGACAAATATAACGATTTTTGTCAATTGTGGGCGTGTCTGTTATACAACCATGTCCATTTTTGGCACACCAATAAATGAGGTAATTAAAAATATATATATCTAAAATTTCATTTTTATAGTTCAATTTTTGTGAAAGATAAGTAGATTTTTATCGATTGTGGGCGTGACTTTTAAGGGATTTTTCCCAATTTAAATAAAAATCTATGAACGGAAACTCTATACAAAATTTTAGTACAATATATCAAAATTTACAACCACTAAGAGTGCTAACAACAGACAGACGCATGGACGAACATATTTAGATTGACTCGAATTTTGATGGCGATCAAAAAATATATATATTATGTAGAATGTTCCAAAAGGAATAGAAAATTTAGTATACTTTCATCGTTTACAAGCATAACACTTAGCTTTAATATGTAGCGTCGCAGGTTCGATACCCACAACAGTCGACCATTGTTTAAAAATATTTTTAAATTTTTTTTTTCAATATTAGCGGATAATTTCTCCATCTGGAGGGTAAGAGCAGTGTATTGCATGCATTTAGAAGAGACATCTCCTGAGTGCCAATCTTTTTTTAAAAAACTTCAATATATTTAGAGAAAATAATTCCCATTTAACATAAAAATTAAGTTGTTAGGAATTTAGATCGATTTTCAACAATCCTCTCCGTATGGTTTTCTCTGCGTTGATCAAAAAAATACTAAAAATAAAGTTGTGGTTAAATTGTTTTAAAGTGATGATGGTGGTGATGGTGGTGGTGGGTGGGTGGGTGTACATGATATAAAATGCCATCCATACATACACAAACACAAAATCATCTTGAATCGATTTTTATGTTTACATATATACGTATAATATATATATATATATATACACATACATATAAACATTTGCATTTACGTATACATCACAAGTTTTCCATTACTTATATAATATGTATATGGTATATGTATGTACATATATATAAATACATACACAAATAATAATAAATGAATAAAATAAATAAAAGGTTGTAGCTTTTAACTATGAGATAGATTATTTTATCACATTTCTCTTTTTCCCTCTCTCTCTCTCTCTCTCTCTCTCTCTCCACACACTCCAACACACACACATACATGCACATCTTACACTTAATAATAAGGATGATGATGATGATGATGATGATTAAAAAAGATGATGATCTATGATTAAATCCATATAATAGCGTAAAATGATTGATATTCTTAATGTTGAATGAAAGAAATTGTGAGAAGAAAAAGTGAAGCCCACTTAAGTACTTATATGTATGTCTTGTCTTATTGCTTCATTTCTCTTCCCCCATTTATTATATTATACATAATAGACACACCATAGATAAGTGACGTGTAACATGTGTATATTAAGGATATAAACGAAACATATAATATGTACATGTGTATATACAATACCAAACAATACAAATACAATATATATAGAAAGAGAGAATTTTTTCATTTTCTTTCTTCACTTTTTTTTTATCATTATTATTATTATTATTATGGATTATTCTTATTATTATAAAAAAAAAATAAAAAAAATTAATTGACAACTTAACTTCTTAAGCATATAAGTGAGAACTACGCGAGTATAAATTCTTCTGTAAAATTCTTATATACACAAAAATAAAGAACAACAAAAAGAAAAACCACACTTGCTAGTGTATTGTGTTTGTGTTATTCAATTTGAAATTATTGTGTAAAGGTAAGTAAATACAGGGTATGGACAAAATAATATGAACACCATGCAATAAAGTTGCATATTAATAAAACTACGTCCATGTAAACAATGTGTGCAAAGTGTATTCTCTCGCACTTCGAAAGAGAACAAATCGTTGGTGCTCAGATCGGTACGATGCCATAAATTTTATACAAAACATCATCTGGGTGCTGTTCTTAAAAAAAAAAAAAAAACAAAAAAACAAAGAGTTTTTCAATAAGGACATAACCTAAAAAAACATAAATTCAGGCTTCAGTTCTTAAGTTAATTTCATTGCAAAAGTCAAAATTTTTATGCAACATTCACCCAAATAAGGTTTAAGAGATTTCCAATTCCTGAATATAGCATAGAATCGAGAAATTTTACTCTATTTTGAAGAATTAAAAATTGCGCATTTTCATCCTATAAAGATTGATTTAAAGTAATAGCGTTTTATGAGGAGGGCTTCTAAAAATGGACCAATTTGAATCACTTTTTAATAGTTGACATAAACACGCCCTGGTACCATATTTAATCGAAATATCTTAAAAACGATTTTCGAAACCTTTACATAGACGCGAAATAGACTGTAGGACAGATGGACAAAGTTAAGAAGTTTCAGATTTTGATTATAAATCGATTGTAATAATAAAAGTTGGATCTATGTTTAACATTAAGCGAGCATTGTATTATATCATATTATTATACATACAATCAATGCGGATACATGATGCATATGCGCTCAATCTGTTTTAGCTTTTTGGTCCTTAAAGTTTAAATTCAATTAGAAAACTTTTCCAGAGAAATGTTGAAAAGCTTCTGAAATATTTCCGCTTAGTGTTATTAGAGTGTTAGTAGAGACAACAACCTTATTGAAAATGCTTTTAATATTTTCCTATCATTTTTTTTTTTTGTATTCTCTTTGAAAAGTAAACCTTTTCAAGTATTTGACTTGTAGGTTGAATGTGCTTTTCTTTGCAAGGAAGGATGTACGTACGAATGTATTTTCGCATATATGTACAATTGTATAAAAGCGAAACCGAACCGAATGTTTACATTCATACACATATACATTCATCCTGGCATGTCTACATGGATGAATTGCAGACCCTTTCGCTTTCGATCCGAGATATAGTTCAGTGTGTTCTTACACAACATTGTCCTTGTTAGAAGATTACACATGCAAACATACACACGTACACACATAAGCTTTAATATAACGAATGCGAAACACCGGCATACAAGAAAGTTTCAAAGCAATGGACAGCAAAAGCAGCAGCCAGTTGACTGTCTGGCAGGCTATAATAATTAGTTAGTCGCTAGTAAACAGGAGTCAGAGGCAGTAGTAAAGTTACGATAAGCGCGCATTTTATAATAAAAGGTGGTGGTGTTAAAAAAAAATAAAAACAACAAGAAGAAGCATTAAAGCATTAAACACTGCAGAAGGGTTTTTTTTGAAAAAAAAAAAAAAACTAAATTCTTTTCAATATTAAATAAATTCAGAAAAATCATAAAAGTGAATGAATTTTATACGATTTTATACTAAAAAAAAAAAACTTACTTTCTTATAAACTTTAATAATAAAAAAAATTCACTTTTCATTTGCGTCGTCTACTAAACCTTCGTTATTAACGACGTGGCTGTGGTCGTGGTCGGTTTTATCAAATATCTTTCGTTTAGATTGTAACCCCCTTGTGTGCTTTATATATAGTATATGCGGTATATATATATAAATATATTTGCAAAACATTTTTAACCATAGAAGTGTTTATGTGCGAGTGAATGTGTGTGTGTGCTGTGTAGTTTAGCAGACCATTGAGTAGACAGACATACGTCAGCCAACTGTTTTTTTTTTATACGAATTATATATAAAATCTATTAAATTTTCCATTTCATTCCGTGTAACGTACAACGTAGCCTCAAAATGAATTATTCAAAGTATCATCATAACGCTATGACCCTATCGGCCATAGCCAAGGTAAGTAATCATATAATGGATGAAATGGTAGAGGAGTTTTATTAAGAAGCATGGAAAGGGTATAGCATAAGATTTTATCTTAAATTTCGCACATACATGGATAACAGATTTAGTTGTAATTTCGATTTTAGAAAATAGTGCGCATGTACGTTTAGTTCTTATGGAAGCTTCATTTTTTTTTTTGTATGGGAGAACAATTTTATTTTCTTTTTAGAAAATTGTGTAGAATTTTAACTTTTTTTATTTATATAAAAAACATTAAAATTTCTTAAAAATCAATATATGAAAAAACATTAAACTTACCGCAGCACTAATAAGTAAAATGTTTAGAATTTTCAAATCAATTCCTCTACTCTTCATAATCATACTCGTACAACGTTTTTTGTTTTTTGTTTTTTTTTGTTTTTGTCTCGCTGCTTTGAATAATTTAAAACTCAATTGTGTTTTACTGATTCGTTGGTGATGGTTACTGCCACCCCTTAACCATTTCCTAGTCGCTTATTTCATTTAACTTACTGTGCTTTGGCGAATGTCCTTGAACGTTTCTTTATGTCGTGGATGATGTTGCATGGACTCGCTATTGCGTATTACATTTGTGTGTTTGTTGTTATTTCGTTATCGATAATTGTACTTTCTTTACCTTTACAAGCATATTGATTCAAAGAAATGGTATGAGGCCAGGTTTATTGACCTGACCTTGTCATTATGTATACAATGTATACAAGCGTCATTTCAAACCAACTATAGCAGTTCAATGAACTGTTTAACAAAGAATACAGCTTAGTGAGATTATCTCTAAGGGGTGAGATTATCAATTCTAGTTAGCTATCAATTATTACCACACCCACATTGTTGATAAACGCACAAAATTTATATATCTAGACATCTAAATAAATCATATTCGTTTTTCTGTTGTTTTGTTAACTTTTTCATAAAACGAACTTTGCTAGAATTATAAAATTTTTTATGTTTTACATGAGCACTAACATTTTTATATTAATACCTGTAATCCTCGATTTAAAATTTACTTGAATATAATGAAATTTTTACAATAGAGATAATCCTTATATAGTAAAAGATATCAAGCATTAAATGAAAAATATTTGAATAATTCTAATCCTTCATCGTGTCATTTATGTGATTATACACTAATATGGTTAAAACCGTAGCAGAGTCAAAGTAATTTATCTGGTTTTATAAAATATTATAGAGCCACGAAAAACTTTTCATTACGAAAGAATTACTTTACCTCCTATAGTTTTAATCCTTTTTGGAATCTTTCCAAGTTGCATTGAATTAAAATCAAATTCATTATTATGCTGTATTTTTAGTCTCATTACAAAATATTGTATTTTAAACCATGATTTTCTTACATTGTCAGCAATATAATCTCATTTTAATTTGATGATTTCCTTTTTTCTGTAAAAATAATTCTTATTATCCCAGCGCAACGGGATCAAAGCTTTAAAGGTGTTGCCAACACTATGAAAATGAAAATAGTAGTACTGTTACGCCATCTGTATTAGGATATTTAAAATGAATGTAGCAATGCATTGATCATGTAGTGTCAGAGATATTACTGTAAACTGTAAACTGTTAAGTTCTTTCCACTCTGACGATAAGAAACAGTTGAGTTGTTATCTTTCTTTAGTAACAATTTATAATTGAAATAATGTAAATATACATAAATAAAAAAGAAACCGGCTTTTGGTAAATTTTACATATACGCAAATAATTATTGCTAAGGGAAACTAAGAAACTGGTTTAAACTTTATGCACAACAACACAACGTAGAAGAAAATCCAGATTTTTGTATAATTTGTATATATTTTATAAATACAAAATTATTATATATGTTAATTAATGCTGGTGTAATACGTAGGCTGGGCAATTGGAGATTGCAGTTGATTGTTGCCTTAACAGGCAAACACTTGTTAAACAAACAAATAACTCTGAATTCTTTCTTTTATTCCACAATGTCAACCGATACTGCTGTAAAGCCAATTTTATATTCGTATTGGCGAAGTTCTTGTTCCTGGCGAGTACGTATTGCCCTTAATTTAAAAGAGATACCGTATGACATCAAGCCAATCAGCTTAATAAAATCTGGTGGTGAACAGCATTGCAATGAGTATCGTGAAGTGAACCCTATGGAACAAGTGCCAGCTTTACAAATTGGTAATTTTATAAATATATTGAAATGAATTTATTGTTTAATTTTGATATATATTTTAATGATTATAGATGGCCACACTTTGATTGAGTCATTGGCCATTATGCACTATTTAGAGGAGACCCGACCTCAGCGGCCTCTGTTGCCACAAGATGTGCATAAACGGGCCAAAGTACGGGAAATATGTGAAATTATCTGTTCTGGCATACAACCGCTACAAAACTTAATTGTCTTGATTCATGTGGGTGAGGAGAAGAAGAAGGAATGGGCTCAACATTGGATTACGCGCGGTTTTCGTGCTGTCGAAAAAGTATTGTCCACCTCAGCTGGAAAGTTTTGTGTCGGTGATGAGATTACCATGGCCGATTGTTGTTTGGTGCCGCAGGTCTTTAATGCAAGACGGTAAACAAAGCTGTACATAAATGTATATAAAGTGTAAAGTGTAAAATTTCTATGAAAATATTTTTAGATTCCATGTCGATTTGCGTCCCTATCCCATCATATTGCGTATTGATCGTGAACTGGAAAGTAATCCAGCTTTTCGTGCTGCCCACCCCTCCAACCAACCGGACTGTCCCCCTGAGTTGCCAAACAAATAGAATTTCCCGAATCCAACTGCAAAACGACGCAAAACTAAAAAATAATTGCAGTTTATCAAAATGTGTGAGGCAACAACGAACAAGAATATACAACAAATAAAACTCGGCAAAAAAAAACAACCACAATTAACAAAGGAACAAAATGGAATGAAACTAAATTGAAGAAACAACTACCACTTGACTTACAAGTAATTTTATATGAAGAAAATACTTTTTTTTTAATCATAATAATAATAAGAAGAAACAATGAAGAATAAGACAAAAGGAAAAAAACATTTTTAAAATTACTATAAAACACATGTTGTGATGAATGTAGTTCGAAACTGCATTATTAAAAACGTTTTTTAAACGTTCAAAATTATTAACGCATCATTATCAATAAATCAACAACTTAATTAAGTATTTATTACATAAAAAGGCGATATTTGGTTCAGATAATAAATTTTAGGCTTAAAAAGTTTCAAACTATTATAAACATGAAAAAAAAAAAAAAGAAATTATTATAAATTATTAATAAATACTATTTAAAAAAAAAAATACATACATACATATGATATGTATGTAAATGACTTACTTTGGACATGCACGACGAAAAGCAAAATTGTATTCAGGGATTTTTTATCACATCACAACACAACACACACAAAACATTAATAATGAAATAAAACAACCAAATATACATTAATTAACAATAAATCTTTTCAAGAGTACAAACATTTCTTAAAAAAAACAAGAATAAAACACAAACAAAGAAGAAGAATATATAAAATAAAATACAAACGAGAAAACCAAGAAGAAGGCATTTACTTACAGAGTCAACACAACAACCATAAGCCGAAAACAATAACAACATACCCGAACGTATAGAAAAAATCAAAAAATGTCGATTATTACAAAATCATGAATAGAATAAGATGACAGCAGCAATAGCAATGAAATAAAATGGATGAAAATAAGCGGATTTACACTACACACATATATGGCTACAGTTCAAGTATATTTCCCTTACCCAAGTAAAACATAAAAAGAACGAAAGGAAATTAATCTTCTATTCGGTTATATTTTATGATTATGCTCAAACACTTGAACAAACTAAACATTAGCAGCATCATTGGCAATCATACAAATGGTTTGTATTTGTAAGACTAGCAAAAAACACAAAAGCGAAATGAATACTAAAATATTTTCTATGAAAGATCGCATTACCAAGCATTCTCTTACGTACACTACATTATCCACTACACTACTACACTGTATTATCATCCGTAGAATATAATGGAATACTTTTCTAAATTTGTCTTAATAATGAAAATTACATGAGATTTTTATGAAATAAATTTCGAAATAAAATCAAATTAAAACAAATTTGTTTAAAATATGAATGGTAACAATTTTATGATTATATTTTATATATATATCAGAGGCTGTAAGTCAACATTTAATAATGTCTGTGCGTCCGTAGTGCTAAAAATGTTAGCGATCATAAAAAATTAAGATATCACGCTGATACAGATATTAATCCATAGAATAGATCGTCTCACATTTGACATATAAAATGTAGAGAGTTTTCAAAATTTGTACCAAGTCAACCTTTTCAAGTGTCAAGTATCCTTTCTATCTTACAAGCTTAAGCAGACTTTTTGATCTCTCTCTTGGCGTTCTACTTTGTAGTTGAGTTCACCATGTGTTCACCCTGCATTAAAAATGAAACATTTGCAATATTTTTGTTTTTTTATTTGATTGGTATAATTGTCATTTTATTTTATAATAATTATGAATTATCGTCTTAATCGTTTACTTCTCTTCCAATCAAAGACGGCATAATGTTGCTTAAATATTGTTATTGTTGTTTTTTGGTTTTGTTTTGTTTTTTTTATTAATTTAAACTACATACGTATGTATTGTATTTGTTAAATTTCCACTAATCTACACAAGTAATTAATAATAAAATTTCATACTATGTACGTTTTATGTTCATCATCATCTTTTTCTTCTTCGTTATCATACCAATACCGTTTCCACTTCCTTGTAATTCTTTCCTAACACATTTTCTTCATATTTAGTGTTAAAGGTATTTTTGCTTTGTTTGGTTTTTATCGGTTTCCCTATCATACTATTTAAATTTTTATTTATTAATATATGTGTTTTGGTTTTTTTTGTTTTTTTTTTTTTTTTTTGTATCACAGTCAAATCATAAAATATTCTTTTTTTCCTCTAATGTTTTAGATTTGCAATTATTAAGTTTTTTTTTTTTTTTTTTTTTTATTGAGTTTGCGGAGACAAGATGAAATTCTCAAACGTAAAGAAATTTTGTTGTATCGAGTATATGCAGTAAATAGATTTTATTAAAACTACAGTTATTTATTTATGCATGAAATGTTACATTTCTGTGTTTCTACAATACATTGGTTTGCAATTCTTTTCATTCTTTCCTTGTTTTATTTTATTTTTATTTTTTTTAACCAACTCTGGAAGAGGGGGACGCCATTATCGGTTTTACAATATAATGTTTTTAATTTGTGGATTTTTTTTTACATATATGCATGTAGGTACCATTTCTTTAACGAAAAAAACTTGATTTTTTTCTTGTTTAAATATTATTTAGAATTCTTTTTATATCATTCAAAATTGTTTTTTACAATAATAATCCAATGTAAGTGTATAGGTGTATAAACATAATACATAAACCATATATATGAAGCGTGAAGTATAAAATATTAAAATGAAATTTTAATATTATAAAATTAAATAAATTTGCGTCAAGCATTAAATGAGTATTAAAAACTTGCATCGCTTCATAATAAAGTCGCCATTTACGGCGCTTACGTTCAATACTTTCCCTAAAACGCTATTTACAATCACTTCTTATTGCTAAGAAATGAGTTGAATTTAATTGATTTAATATTGTTTTCATATTTTTAATTTACGATTATAAAACAATAAAGATAATTATTGTTTTAAATACTAATAAACAAGAATTCACATATAAATGAATTTATGAAGAGTGGAGAAGAATTTATGCAAATGATTAAAGGAATAGTGAAGCATAAAATATAGATCTTGCAGAGCTCTAGTTAATCCATCAGAGTAGATCACTTTAAGATCCCCTTTCATTAAAAACTTCATTTTGAAATAAGTGTTTATTTTTTTAGGAAACCTTGCAATTCTTAATACTTTTTTAACAGCAATTAGTGAACTACAGTTAATTAGGGCCAAAATTGGATTACATCGCAACATTTTTAAGACCCTTAAAGCTTTTTCTAAAATGAACCTCTCGCATTAATTGAAGATATAAGACTCGAGTCTTTAGAGGAAATTTCTTCTGAAAGCCAATCTTTAAAACAAAAATCACTACATTGCAAAATGTTACAATTCTTGGTATTTCTCAATGTTTGGGGTATAATGAGCTCATACATCTATCAAACAAGCTTCAAGGTGAAAAATGTACTTTGTTTTTCAGTTGCATTCCACAATATAGATAATTTATCTACACAAAGCTTGGATCTGCCGTGCAACCTAAATGAGGTCTTTGGTGCTAAATGGAGTTTTCTTAATTAGAATTTTACTTGGGTTTAGAATTTGATATTAAGCTGGAAGTCGCCCTATAAGCATCAAAAGACCGCTACCTGGATCTTCAAACTGTACATTCACTTAAAACCTCTCAACCGCTCTCACCGCAAAGCCCACAGATATCCACATCGTATAGATGCAAGATGATAACCGAGGAAATAATGTCTCGTATTAAAAGCTTCTACGCAGATTGATATCGCTTCTACTAAGTTCTAGTAGTTTACGAGTGTAATTAAAACATTTTATAAATCGTTTAGACTGCCATCGGATTAATAATTGTTCCATATTTTTTCCGTGTATATTCAAAATGTATAGTGGATGGAACAATTTATAAACTTTCTCTCTCCTTATAACAATTTTCAACGAAATGAGTTTTATGTAATGATCTCTCGTATCTATTGATATTACCAGATATATTTTTGTATAACTTGGAATGCGTGAGAGTTAAGTGACTGCTGTAATTAAATGGTGTAGGACTTGAAATGGTACAGCTTAAACGACTATGACATTTCACAGTAAAGAAGGATTGTATACTTTCTCTTAATGAAATGCTTTTCGGATGTATCTAAAACCAATCAAGGTTGAATATTTTTAAAGAAGTTGAACAACTTTTACTACATCTTTGGTACATGCTGGAAAATGTTTTAGGGCAGAATAGTGTCAAATTGTATAAAATGGTGAAATGTGTTAAGTACTGGACAAGTAAGTCGTATTGTAATTAAGAATTTTTTCCTATTTATTTATATGACAAATGTTTCGTAATGTCTCTCACTATTTATGTTGGTCATAGACAAAATAATATGAACACTGTATATAGAGAAGCTACCGCCGTACTATTTTTGTCGAAACAATTTTACTCAAGTGAGGGTTGAGTTCTGCTGTCACGGTAGTTCTATGTTGTCTGGCCACAATTCTTTTGAATCTCCCTGTCAGTTCACTTTGAGTTTCGGTCACTATTCCTTTTCGCCGATATTGTTTTACCATGTGTATGCTGTCATTATCGTGGATAATGTCGCTCGTGAAACGTTAAACAATTCAGCTGAGCACCAACGATTTGTCCTCTTTCGAAGTCTGAGAGATCAAACATTTCACTGATCGCTACTGAAACATAACTTAAAAGTCTTGGCACATAAATTGTGCAAGACACACGCGTCGCATTATTTACACGGAAGCAGTATTGTCAACATGCAACAAGATGTACTCTATTGCACTCTGTTCATATTATTTGGTCCTTCCTCTGTATATCCATTTATATTGAATTAATTTTATTATAAAAAACATTTGAAATTTCTTCTTTTATTAACTAAACAAAGTATCGTTCATACATATGTATGCAGAGGTAAGTAATATTGATATAAATAATATTTGAAATATTGTTTACAAAGTAAATCTCTTGCGTATATTGCGTACTTGCTATGTATGTATAGATGTTTTTTTCATTTGCTTGTTTTTATATATAATTTGTATATTTTTAATTAGAGAGAAATTCATGTTTAACAAGTATTTTCATTTTCTTTTTCTTTTTTAATATTCAATATATTCCAGTTTTGTTATGTATTGTATTTGTATTGTATGTATGTATATGACATAAAATACATGGATTAATATTTAGGCGGTTAAATGTAATATTGAGACTTAGTCTTCTAGCCGTCACTGCATCTTACATTGTTTGTTGGTTGGTTTTGTATAAAAATCTTTCATTTTGAAATGAAATGAAATTTTTTATTTGTTATTGTATTTTATACATACAAACATACAGTATATGGATAACTGTATGCATTTCGTTTTATTAATAATAACGTGAACATCAATGTACGTATTCGTCTATGGATACACATTTATATGGAATTTATTTTTATTATATAAGAATTGTAATATATTTATATATTTGTTTTATGTATGGGTGTTTAGTAAAGATGTGAGCAGGAACAAAAAAACAATTATAATAATAATAATAAAATATTTATTTTTTTTTTTTCGTTAACAAAGTTGCCTTCAACAGAATTTAGTTTTAGTGTGTGTTTGTGATTATTTTCAATTATTATTTATTATTATTATTTCTACATAATAAATAGTGCAGAATATTTAACAAGTTTGATTTAGTTTCGTATTTATTTTTTTTTGTGTTTCAATTAATTTTTTTTTTTCAAATTTCAATGAATAAAAAAAATTTCCTAATAAGTATCCTAGAAACGTTAGGGAAGGAAGGAATTGTTTATATGTACTTTGATTTTCTAGCAGTTTGTATTTTTTTTTTCTTTTTTACTTTCAACATTTAAGGATCCGTTTGTTTGTTGCGTAGGTTTTAAGAGTTATGTATTTTTTTTTTTTTTTTTAACAAATTGTGTTTGTGTATGTGTTGTTTGAGTATAATGTAGAGAATTAAAAAAATTTAAATATTTAAAAATCAAAATATAAAAGGAATGAAAAAAATAAAAATTAAAAAATTAAGATTTAAAAAAATTTAAATTAAAAAAATTTAAAAATTACAAAATTAAAAATTTTAAAAATTAATAATTAAATTTTTTACACATTTATAAATTTCCGATTATTTAATTACTGTGCACCATTTGGTTTCACAATTTATACTATAATTAGTTAAGTTGTATCACTAAAAAACACAAACAAAAGTAACTAACTTGCATAAGGTTCTGAAAATAATCCAATTTAAATCATTTGTCATAGGATTCATCTCGATTTTAAGATAAACTTCTGTACGAATTTTTTTTTGAAACACCTTAAAAACTGTGATCTACAGCTTGCGTCTAAAGGGACAGGCGGACATGATTAAATCTATCAATGAATCAGAAAGTGCTTCTGAATGAATTGGTAAAATAAAATTGTTTTTTATATCCAGATGGATTCGGTTAACTGAGTCTAATTTAGGAGGTTCGTTTCAATAAAATGTGAGTTTGTTTTATATTAAAAGGTTCGAAATGGATATAAATGGATATTAAAAATTAAGGATTGCGGTTATATTACACGCACTACAAAGTACTCTACCGGCGCTTTTTATCTACTATTTTTTTTTTGCATAAAATCTCACCCTGTCTTCAGATTTCTTCCATCACGTAAGGTGGTGAAGAAAACCATTAAAAATATTGCTTCTAATCTAATAAGCTAATTATTAATTATAAAATTATTTCTCCCTCTCTCACTCCCTCGATCAGTGTGTCTCTTATTCTAATTATGGTTCATGTGTCTCTATTATTTAGAGTTATTGATTGAATGTTTTTGAAAAAGAGAAAGAGTTTCAAATGTTTTGAAGTAATTATTTTTTTCTTCGGATATTAGGCAACGTACACATTAAATTAATTTGTGTAATATTGTTTTTTTAATTAATTAATTAATTTAATTGTATTTTTTCATATACGAGTATATTTTATATCACAGATTCATATTTTGATGTTTTGTCACAAAAAGTGCTTTTCTTTCAATTTTAGTTTAATCGAAATATATATATATATATTTTTTTTGGTTATTAGCCATAATGTTGATGCGATCATGTGATTAAATATGAATTTGTAATTATTTGTAAGTTGTAAAAAGTAGAATATATATTTCTCAAGGATTTAATGTACGTCTGACTGATGCTACATGGTTAATGTGAATGCATGGTGACATTGTACAAAGTAATCTCTACCTAAGTAGAATTTGACTTAGCTTCTTTCATTTTGTAGTGGAACATCTTTTCTTACTTCAGCCTTTCGAACTGGACATGAAATGAAATTTTATATATCTTCACAGCCCTAACACAACCAAAGCAGCTAGAAGCAAAATTCTCTCTCTTTATGGATGAACCTTGCGGAATCAAAAGTATGATACCGATTAACAGCACCATTTAGTTGCTCTAATTGACCAGCGTTTCTTAAAATGTGCTCCGCAAAGCCCTTGAGGCTCCTTGAGTCAACTTAAAGGGCTCTGTGAACCTTTTTGGTGTTAAACATTATCAATTGGCACATAACCAATTTCGTGTAACTTATTATGCCTTTGGATTGTTCCGCAGCTCAAGAACCGCTGGTTTAAACTAGGTTTAAACAGGGGAATGGACAAAATAATATGAACAGCTGCAATTCTTAGCAGAATAGATTCGTAGAGTGCCTGAATACTTCTGTACTTACATTGATAACTATTACAAAAATGAGGAAATCATTTAAAGGGATTCTAAAGTCATTCTGAATCGCTTGAAAGTATAAAATGTGGAAGATATTGAATTGGAACATTCCCGCTTAATCGAAGTTGATGAAAGCTTTTCATAAAAAAATATAATTATGTTGTTTTTTTTTTTAAGAGAGCCAGTGAGAAAGGGGGAGAGTGGGAGTGAGATAAAAAAACTATAAACAAAATCCAACCAAAAACCTTTGTTTACTTGACATTTACTCATATTTGACATAAATTTCTACCAATAACTTAACATTTGCAATAATGTATTTTGTCGTTTTATTTAATTTGATTTTTATTTATATAATTTTTATTCCAAGGCACACTATAGCATATAATTACAATAATACAATAATTATATTTTAACATGAATGAACTTTAACAAAAGACAGAGAAAATATAAGAAATTATATGTATTTATTTGTATTTCATACAAAACAAGGCGGAACAGAGGATTGTCGAACTAAAATGTGTTAACTTACAAATATGATTCATTGTTGCAGCTGTTGTAAGATGAGTATAAGAAAAGAAAATAAATAAAGTGTGTGTGCGTGTGTGTGTGTGTGTGTATGTATGGTATGCGTGTGTTGGAGTGTTTGTAACACTGTATTTTAACAAATTATTTATTGCACAATTTTTTTTATAAATAAATTTTCTTTTTCTTTTGCTTTTACATCAATTATCAATTAAGTAAGTGAACCATATACGAGTAAACCATAGAGCAGTAAATGCTGATAATTTCTCATTTATCAATAAAAATATATTTTAAATTCAATCTGTCTGCGTTAAACATAAAAAGTACAGGCAGAGGCTTTCTGCAAGCAGCTGTAGATAACTACAAGCTATGAGAGGTATACTAAATGTAATATTTCGTTTGCACAATAGAATAAAATCTTCCATCATCTTGTAAATAATAATATATTTATAAGTAGACAATTCAGAGGTGTGCCAAGAATGGGCGGGGTTGCCTAATCGAGACGTCCACATATAACAAAAACTACTGTGTTTGTGCAATGTTCAGCCATTAAGGTAAAACGTAACATATACTTCACAATGTGTCATTCAAAGAGGACGCTTCAAAGTGTTTGCCACGCCCATAAATTTGAAATATCTCAGTCAAAACCAAAAATAAATGAAATCTTAAATATCTTACACATCTAAAAAGGAATGGTAAGCGTGGTTGGTACTTGATTACCCCCCAAAATAGATTATGTATTATTTATAAGCTTGCAGGTCAAGTTTTAGGCTGAGTTGGTTTTTTTGTATATTTTAGGTGTACCTTATCCAACCACGCCCATTTTGGGTACATCCATGAATAAGATATGTTTACAAAATTTCAATTTCATAGATAAATTTTTATGGCAAATAAAGACAAAAGATTTTTGTCGATTGTGGGCGTGGCTCTTAATCAATTTTGCCCACTTTTAAATGACAATCTGAATATAGAAACTAGAAGTGCTTAAATACAAAATTTCAATTCAATATTTCTAAATTTACGACCGTAAGAATACCAACAAGAGACGGATCTAGAACGATTCAATTTGTAAGGATGTGACTTCTTCCTCCTTCTGGCTGCAAAAGAAATGACAAACTTAGTATACCCTTCCAACCTATGTGAAGAGTATAATAATTTTAAAACTTCTTATACATTAAATTGGCTTCATAAGCTTAAGAAGTTTACAACAAAGGTTATCATCGATCAAAATGAAATTCATTGCAAACAAAACTTATTGTCTATTTAAATTTATATATAAACTTTTAGAAACATATTGAATATAAAATATATTCTTATCACTAAAACGAATATGTCGGTATGTAGAATAAAGGTTCTCTTCACAGGAAATCTTTCATAACTTAAAACAAACTTTTCTTCAATTAGTTATTCTATGGTTCAGTAAGCCTTATATGGTTCAGTAAGCATCACAAATCATCAGTTAAGGGCAATTATTGGAGAACCTTATCTTATTGTAGTATCATGAAGCACAGGGTATATTAAGTTTATAGGGAAGTTTGTAACTATTAAATCAAATCATTTCTTGAATCCCTTTATTAAAGTCCGTCTGTCTGTCTTTTAGTTGTTTATTTATATGAGGAGTTGGTGTGCCTTCGTTTTTGAAATATTTCAATGAAATTATTTTGTAAGTAAAAAGAAACGTTCAAGTTGTTGGAATATGAAAGCAATTCTCAAAATATGCTAAAGAAGTATTTTTCAAGAGGTGACAATGAATCGCTGATTAATAATTGATGCTGCAGATTTTGTAGACTGTACAAACTGAGTGGTGTAAGGTGTTAAATGGTCGAACGTCACCAACTCTAGCATGTTCATTGGCCGTAATAATGTAATGCTTGAAATTGATGTGTGCGTTTATATTATAATTTGTAAAATTCTGTGTTTCTGTTTATAAACTAATTGAACAATTTTATATTTCCATACATACAATCACAACACACAAACATACAAACACACGTACACATACAATATGTCATATATGTTACATATTTAAATAAATATAAAACATATTCCACATTTTTAGGTAAAATAATTATTGCAGCGTGTACGTTTAACTTAAGTTGTATTGAACAACAACGTTTCATTTAATTTTGTTTTGTATTTATATTAATTTGAAAATTACACTAAATACAATATGTATGTTTGCAGATATTATGTTTATATTGTATAACTTATCATGATGGAAAATGAAAGTTTTCTGCTTAAAAAATTTATTGAAAAAGAAAAAAAATATTTAAAATTTACAAAATATATATATTGCACGATTTATGAGGACTGATGATATTTTGGGCGATATTGAATAGCGGAGTGGTATGGTGGTATGACGTGGTCGAGTGAATTGAGATTGGCGTAGTGGTTGGTGGTTGGTGGTGGTTGGTGGTGATGACGAGTTGATAGTGACTTTTTGATTTTTTTTTTTCTTTTTTAGGATGTAACGAGGGTTTGATTATTATTTTTTTTTTTAATTTTTTTGGTTTTAATGTAATGAGGTATTTTTATATATTTGATGATTAGGATAAAAAAACATTTAGATTTTTTTTTTAATTATTATATCTTTTATTATTATTAGTCTATATATATAATATACCTTTTCACAATGTTAACAAAATAATTATGTATTTAAGAGAGAGAGAGAGAGAGAGATTTTTTCAAAACTGAACGCCTGACATTATGTTTTTTAGTCATTGTCTTATGATTACAATAATTTTATTTATTTTTTTATCCTTCAACATAATAAAAAAAATTTTTTTTATTAAATAATAATATTTATTATTAGATAGTGGAATTTTTTTTATTTTTTTATTTTTACTTATTAAACATTTTTATTTATAATAAAATATGAAAATAAAAAATAATTTTTAAAAAAACGAATTCATGTTTAAAAGTGTAATTTAGTATAGCGAACGAAATATATATAAATGAATGAAATAAATTAAAGGATTTTTTTAAACTGTCTTTTTGTATTTTATTACGTTTTATTTACTACTCTTGATTTATTATATTGTATATTGTATGTAACAACCAAGGGTGTGGTTTTGTGTGAGTGTGCATTCTTTCTTATATAATAATGTATTTTTTTTTGTTTTTGTTTTTGTTTTTGTTTATAACAAATCAGAATTATAACATAAATTGCACATGATTATAAATTAATTATTAATCACTACTACCACTACTACTATACACGATAACAACAAAGTTTAACTTATATATTAACTTAATTACAAAAAAAAAAAAAAACTGAAAAACCAAAAATAAAAAAAATAAAAAAAAACACATGGGGAAATAGGATGGAAGATGTGATGTTGCGACACAGCTGTGTAATAAGCAAACAAACAGGCCAAACAAAATATGTCCAGTAGTGATGGCATCTAAAGGAGTTCAAAAAAAGGCATTCTCGCAACTGGCAAACCAAACAAAAGTAAATACAAACTTAATATAAAATATATTATACGATTATGTTACATATTAAAATTATTACAAAAAAAAAAAAAAAGAAAAAGAAAAATCATACGAAGAATCTTTCCATGTAAGTACACACACACACCCACACTGTAGTGTGCAGCATTACATATTATTGCACAAAAACCAAGCGCTTTAACAAAAACACACATTACCACTCGCTGACTCTTTTTTTTTTTTCAATATTATTTTTATTTTTTATTTTTACTGTCGTGTCACTTTTGATTTTTTTCATCAACAGCTTCACATCATTAACCACCAGCACCACAGCTTTTTAAAAACACGCCAAACCAAAAATAAAATTTATTTCTTTTTTTTTTTTTTATACAATATGTTAGATCATTAAAAAAATTAAAAATATTTTTTTTTTGTTTTAAAAAAATATTTTCGAAAAAACATTAATTGGGGAAGAGGAGGGAGAGGGACAGCATTTAAAAATTCACCCAAAAAAAAAAAATGATCTTAAAATCATCACTAGCCTATTATAAGAAAAATTCAACTTTAAGATTTTGTTTTTTTCATTCTTTACCTGCCATTCCCAGAAAACTTTCATTTTGTACAAAATTATTATTATTTTTATTACTTTTTTTATTAGCTATTCAAAGTTTGTAAACACGATCTGATTGCTGGGGTCAAATTATTTAATAATATAATAATAAAGGCAACAACAACAACAACACCAAATAAGCAACAACCACTTGAAAACAAAACATTTTTTTTCTAATAAAATTTTTTTTTTGTACACAATTATTCACAAGATTAGCGCAATCATTAAAGAGTCAGACAAATCTACAACATTTACTAAAGTAAAGAAACAAAAAATAAAGAAATATTTGTTAAATATTTTTTTTTAATCGTTTTAAATATTTCGTTAAAATATTGTACTTTCTTCAGTGTAAATAAATTCTTTAGGCTTGACGTAAACAGACATACCAATCAGATCGTGATTTATAATGATTTGATTCTCTCTTCAACATAATTTCTCTATGTACGCTATATAATATAGGCTGCGAGAGCTCTACGAAACAAAAACCTTTTGTTATTGCATAGTAAACGACGCCTGGTTGCTTAATTTAAACGTTTCTTTACCACAAAGTATTTGGCTAAACAAGAAGAGTACATATACAGTTTTTATCTTTGTTTTTCTTTTCTTTTTTTCAACATTTATATACATGGGAAAACAGCAACATAGTTTTAAAAGTATAGAAATCACATATTACTTAGTTTGTAGTTGTTATTATTGTTGTTCATGCAAATTATGAAAGTGAGTTATAATTAGTATTTAGATCTATAAAGTTTTTCTCTTAAATACATGTTTATACGAGGAGCAATTATATGGTGTATATAAGATGGAAACTATCTCTCTAGCCGTTCACCGGTGGCATGAATTTATCGCTTGTTGTTGTTTATAAACATTACAATTCTACACCTGTGATTTTTTTTTTTTTATGTATATATCGATACATTTATATATCTATGCATGTATATATTTATAGGTACAATTACGTGCGTTTAATCAACAAATGAAAAAACAAACTGTTTAATAAAAAAAATGAAATCGAATATTCGTTAACAACCACTTCTTACGGCTTACGGCACTGTTAATGTTATACAATATAAAAACAAATTCTATTTTTTATGTAAATATAAAGAATTTCTAACTAATTTAAAGACCTTTTTTTGTTTCGTTTTGTTTTAAAAAACAATCGCCACCGAATGACATTATTTGACATGATTTGCTGTTGGATGCATGACAGATCATCGTGTTTGAAAAAAGAAAATATATTAAAAAATATGGAATACAGGACTATGATGTGAACTCTGTTCAGTTAATCCTTTGGGTTGCTAACATATTTTTGCTATTTTTATACCTTAAACGTAATTGTTTGAAATGGAAATAAACTGAATCTGAAATCTGTACTTTTATTATACCCTACACCAAAAGTAAAAAGAGTAAGAAGGCATGATCCAGATCCACTTTTTGCTATTTAGGATGCATGATCTTAAAAGTCCGTCCGTTTTGAATATTTTTTCATGAAATTTGGCCCAAGAATATGCTTTGGGTTAAGAACGTTCATTATTGAAATTTAATTTTATTATATCAATCGATTCAAAATCAATCGTCTTTCCGTACTTGCAATCAATCTATAGATAGCGATTTTGGAGATCTCTTACACCAAATTGTAATAAATTTTGCATAAAACTTTGGACTTTTATTCTTACAAGATCAAATTATTTCAAAAACTGAAAACTCTTAATCATTTGAAGAGCCGAAATTTATGTTATGTTATGTTATGTCCTTATTGAAAACCCTGTATTTGTACCAAATTCGCTCTTTTACTGTTAAGGAAGCCTTTTAGGATGAATGATCTTAAACGAAAAATGCCACACCCACTTTTAATTACATCGAATGGATTAAAATCAAAACATAAATTGATTTAAACATGTCCGTCTGTACATCCATTTGTATCTGTACTTGCAACCAATCTGTGGATCGTAATTTTGAATATTTTTTCATGAAATTTGGTGCAAAAAGGTGTTCGTGGCCAGGGATGGTCCCTATTAAAAAAGATTATATATATAGCTCATTTTTGGAATCCTCCTTCTTCTTATAGAGTTCTAATTCTAAAAAGATTTTTGTTTGCAGAAAGTTTGTAGTTCTTAATATTGTTGGATAATTTTTTGTAAAGAATAGTTAATTAAGGTAGTAATTGACTAGACCAAATTTGAACGCGCGATCGATTCTTTTTTAGAACTGGTTTTCATATAAATAAGTGGCATTTATATAGCAATGTCACGCTTTACTCCGATATAACTAAAGCATATAAATTAACATACAATTATAAGTTAAAGAGGGCAAAGGAGGTCGCACCTAAGGAAGTCTACCTAACGCTTAGCCGTGGAGAGTGAAGGCTGTTATTAATTCCACCATTTAGATGAACACAAAATTGCTTTTCGACCTAATGTTGCGCACAGCGGAACATTCTTATAAAGATGTGTTGGGGACGTTACTTATATAAGAGAAATTGTGAAACCAAGTGGTGTAGGGTATTAAATGATTGGGTAGAACTCTGACTAATATATTTTTACTCTTTCTTTTTATTTTCCTTTGCAATTAAGTGAATGATTTCAAAATTATTGAGTAAGTAAAACAGTTACGATCAAGCATGACAATCAAGTTATTACAATTCATTACCACATAACGCGTTAATTTGAATGAATTCAAATTCAAAATTAATTAGTTTAAAAATAGCAGATTTTAAATATGTAATGAGATTAGATTAAAGCGATAAAAAGTAGCAAAAATTTTATGTTAGCTACCTGAAACACAACCAAACAGCTGTATCCTTTGTAAAGCTAATGAAGAAAGAGAAAGCAAAAGCAGCGAGTTGACATTAAAAAAGATTTAACTTTTATTATCCTTTTGTAATGTCAACAGGCACATTTTGTCTCTCCCTCCTCCATAAACTTGACTGTTTGCCGTTTTGATTATATTCAGATATTGTCGTGTAGTGAGAGGGAGGAAGAAATTTTACTAAATTTATTATTCTATGTATTTTATATACAAAAGTAAATAAAGACAACTATCCGGGGTAGTGAGTGAGTAAGGTAGGGAGGTAGGGATGGAGGGCATAGAGAAAAGAATGGATCATAATTGATGTGAAATGTCAAAAAAGTTTCCTTTAATTTCTTAGTTTTTGTGTTGACTCCTCTACAGTTATTTGTATGTACCATACGTATATAATTAACATAGTTAAACTACTACAGAATTATTTTTTATATGTATATCATATATATATATATATATATATATATATGTAAATATAAATAGTAATAAATTTCTTAACTTGAAAAACTGTTGCTATTTTCATTTGTTTTCATTTTGTGTGTTTTTCGTTTCCGGGCTCGCTTTTGATGGAACTTTTTGTGTTTTCTGCCTCGATTTTGATCAATTTTTTTTTGTTTTGTTTTGTTTTGTTTTTTCTTGTTTATATTAATAATAAAGTTGAAAGTTAAAATGTAAATTTATTTATAAGTATGTATGTATGTATGTATTGTAATTTTTTTTTCTGTTTTTGTTTTTGTTATGTTTAATTTACAAATTTCACTAAATTTTCTTTCTACATAGTATGTGTCTGTGTGTGTGTTTGAGGATTTACAGTTTGGCTGTAATCATGCTTCTTAAATGATTAACAAAGCATTGCTGCAGTAGTACCGTTATAATTATGATTGCAGCCAGCAAGTGTTTATATTGTTTGTTGGAGACGGTGTATAGAGAGTTTCTGTTCATTGCCGGGTATTATATTTTATAAGGAGAGAAGAGATTTTTGTTAGTTTGAAAACAGTTTAACAACAGGTAAGTTTATGTTTTAATAGATTCTTCACTATTTTTTTTCTTTTCTTTTCTTTTCTTGTTGGTAAAGTTTAATGCTCTTTTTTAAATGTGTCCATTTTGTTTTAGTTTTAGTTTTTGTTTTTGTTATTTTGGTTCATGATTCCTTTTGTTTCTGTGATTTTTGAATGAGGATTGTAGTAGGGAGTGTTTATGAAGAAAGTTTTGTTTCCCCAAAGAAAGTTTTGTTTTTGTTTTTTTTTTTTTTTACTATTAAAATTTTTTTTTTGTTTTTTGTTTTATTTTTTAATTCACAACAGTGGTTAGTGGTATTTGTCGCGCTCGCTTTGTCTCCTCCTCGCTGATTTTTTGCTCTATTAAAATTTGAGCTTTAGCAATGGCACTCGGTTGACCAGTTATTGTTACAATACGATTTCTAGTGCCAGGTGCGAAAATGCCCTTTTTTGAAATTTGCACATTTGCGCCAGATATATGTTGTATTTCAACTAAACTACGACCATTCGGACCTGCAATTCACACATATTTCAGCAATTTTATGTAAATAATTTTTCAGTATATATATATAATGTGTATATATGTAGAAATAATTGATTATTTATATACATATATAATTGATTTATACTTAGGTTATAAGCATTCACAAAAAAAAAAAAAAAAAAGAGAGAAAAAACCAAAAGAAAAGTGAAAAAAATTATTTCATATAACATAAGACCAAATTTTATATATAACACACATTTGTAGTTTACCGATTTAGATAAGAAGATTAATAATTTGTTGTTGTTGTTTTTTTTTTTTTTTTAATATTTAGTTAGTAAGAGAATTAAAAAAAAAAAACATAATGGAATGTATTGGGATATATAAAAACCTCTTTATTTACATATAGGTGTTATGTGTTTAGAAGTGTGTGTGAAATGTTAAACAAACAACCAAAGATAACTCTAAAACTATAAATACAAATGTACCATAAAATAAAATAAAATAAAACGGTGAGGTAAGTATTTAATAAGATTATGTGCAATATATTTATCGATATATATTTATACACAGATATATATTTCGACTAAGTATAGATCAGCGGTGAGAGCAGTGCAACTTTTCATTTATTATAATCTATCCTACTTATGGTAAAATGTGTATTAAGTTGGTGCCAATGTTTGCAACGCCTAAACCGCTCCTTTATTTATTATACCGATTCAGTACCTTTTAAATTCATTAAATCTGTCTGTCCATGCATATTTATGCATAAGCTATAGGTCATGATTTAAATTGGATCATTTTTAGCACTCCTTTCCTGTTTAAAAAAGTCTATATGATGAGAATTTTTAATTTTTTAAATTTTTTAAATAAAATTAGATGAACAAGCTTAATTAATCAAATGAGGACCTGATGCGTAACCTTTTTAGAATCTTTTTCCCCAAAGTGATTCTTATATGATAATAACTCGCGGCCCCTCTTCTTTTAATAAAATCATATTATTTAATTTCTTTAAAATTTCTGAAATTTTCAATTTACGCAAAAATTGTAGAATTAATTGCACAATTCCATTAATGTTATGTGAAGAATCCTATTGAATTTTATTGCACTTTATTGTTGTGAGCCTAAAGATTTGCTCTCACCCTTACAATTGATTGAATTTATATTTTATGATTATCATAATTGCCTCTTTTTAAGCATGCATTCCGCGATGAAAAGCAGGCACGTAGCTGAAGGCGAATTACTGTTCAGTTATACAAATTTTTAATGATATAAAAATAGTCGATATATGGATTATGATTGATGGAAATTTGCTAGTTGCTGAAAATTCAATACGTAGAAATGAACTTTTTTCCGGCAAAAAAAAGCTTTATTTAAACTATTTATAATAAGATTTTAAAAAACATTTGGCTATTTACAAAAGTTTGAGGTTCCTGAAGCCTATCGAAACAATCCCAATTTTCAGGGTGAGTTATTAGTCCCACGTAACAGACGAGTTCAAATTCCAGCAGAAAAAATTCTTTCATATTTTTCCTTGGCTGGATTTGAACTCGTGTTCCACAGCAAACAGAATTCTTTTAGGGATCTTGAATAATACGGCCGCATCTTGGGAGAGTAACAGTACCTTCAAAATATAACTCTCACAATCGTTACATAGAGAGTCCGTTACATAAGACAAAGTCTTAGCTCAGCTACTAAAAGGACTACATAACGGGATTACGTAAGCTTGTAAAAAGCCAAATGTTATAAACATTTTTTGATAGAAAAAGCTCCGTTTCTATTCTTACAAGATAGAAAAAGAAACTTTAAACCAATTATAGTGTACATTTATATTGATCTGCCCTCACTACGTGCCTGGTGAAAAGCATAGATTAGATACAAGAAGCAGCTAAAGTTGCGTGTATCAGCTCAGTTTTTTTATATCCCCCAACCCCTAATAGACTGATACACGAAACATCAGCCGTTTCGTATCGTTGCCACAAATGCACAAAAGTTGTGAGTTTGTTAAATAAAATAAATCGCACAATAAACTAAACTACTACATAGACAAAGAGAATTATAACATATTTTACAATAATATAATTACAATAAAAACATTGCTGAATAACAACCGTACACGTATATAAAGTGAAACTCCGATTTGTCTAAACAGCTATTCAGATTTTCTAATTTGCTTACCAGCGTTATGATAGAGGCATGCAGTGTAATTAAGCTATAAAAGTACTGAAAAAGATAAACTATACTACATAGAAATTGGATAAGTTGTTATTTATATAAATCATACAAATATGTATGTCCTTCCAAACCGAAGCTTCTTTTTTTTTTTTTTTTTTTGCTTTATGCATAATGAAAAATAAAGTACAAGTATGTCTAGTATGTCTAAGATTTAATAAAAAAGCTGCCCCCCATTAAAATTTTTCTTTTTTTGTGTGTTTTGTTTAATTAAGAGAACAATAATGCAAACCAAGTAGTGAATAAAAGTCTAACAGAGATGATAATTTGAGAGATACAATGTGTGTACAGGTGGCGGTGTCGTGAAGAATTTGGGATATCAAGTGTAATGAGGTGAAAAGAAACTGCCGGGTGTGTAGAGGGAAAGGTGATCCAGGGCCAGCCCAATTCGATTATAACTAAAATAAAATATTTTTACTCTGGCCTACCGCGCTTTGTGTAGTCCGTAAAGAGTGCTAAACAACGTGGAATGTCGTTGTTGTGGATGATCGATGGTTTATTATGGATGTGGGCGGGTTGCGGTTACGTTTATAGGGTGTTTATAATAATCACAGTTCAATTTTCTCACATTTTACTATTCGTGTTGTTTTTTTTTTTTTAATATTTTTTTCCTTCTCTAATTCTTTTGTTAAGCGTTCGTGGACAATTAAGAGACGATGGAGAAACTTTTATGAAATTGGTTTCACTTTACTGATAATTAATTGGTGTGTACAGCGTCCACACCAAACGTATACTAGAAATCGTATGGAGGAGGTGTGGCAAGAACTTGACTAGCATTACAAGAGAAAGAGAATTATTAAAAGGGGTACAAAAAAAACCAAACAAAAGAAAAAAGGAATAACGGCAAACGTAACAGGTGTCATAAGTTTCCGGTGTAAGATTTATATAAACCTTGAAAACTGAATCGTTTAGTTTTAGTAAAGCAAAAAATAAAATTGAAAGCATTAACAAGGAAAAACCAAATCTACACTACTGGTTGAAAAAATAACAGATTGAAAAATCCTTCAAGGCAAACATTTTACAAGTACTCGCGAAACAATCAAACTGATGCACTTGCACGATATTAATTAGCAACTGGGGGTAGTATGGTAAAAATTTAAGGTTCAGCTTTTGTTATATAATGTGTTTGTGTTGGTTTTTTTTTAAGTTGTCTTTTTTTTTTTTTTTAGTAGGGAAAATAATAACGTGGCCCACCTAAAATAGCGCCTACAATAACTTCAGGAATTTCCACGTTTTTGGAATCCTTGGCACTCAAATCACCGGGTGTGGGACTCTTGCTCAGGCCGGTCAACGTGTGAGCAGTCGCACCCAGTGCAGAAGTTGTGGTGCCCGCACCCGTGGCAGCTGTTAATCCAAAACTGTTGCTATTCAATGAGACTGGTGTAGATGCTGTGGCGGCTGCTGTACCCAAATGACGGAATGGATCGAATTGAGCTGCTGCAGCAGCCACATCCAGGGTTTGGGTGGGCCTCGAGGCAGCAGCCGCTGCTACAGCTGCTGCTGCAGCATTGTATTGCTCCAAATTGACTTGACCCACAGCACCGAATACGTTGCCAGCGGAGGCGGCTGTAGCAGCTGCTGTTTGCTGATCCAATGCGGACACGCCCAAATAGCTGCCGAGAGTAGCGTGAGCACCGTTGGTATGTGGCAGTCCTACACCCATGCCTAGTACGCCATATTTTGCCAAAACACCCAAGGCGGCGCAAACTTCTGTGGTGGCGGTTTCCGTGTATCCAGAACCTCGTAGAGCAACCTTGAAAGATAAAATAAAACAACCTATTTTATTAACCTCTCTTCCTGACTACCTTCTCTCTATACTCCTACCTTAATATGTTCCAACAGTTGTGTGGCTATGGCTAAATTTGGTGCCGGATTGGGTGATCCCAAATTCAAGGACAAATTAATGCCGGTACCATTAACCAGTAGACCAGCGGCCGTTGCTGCGCTACCAATTGTAGTGCCCAAAGTAGAATTTAGGGAAGCGGTACTCGAGTTGATGGCATTCTGATTGGTGGCATACGGAGAACCTGTCGGATTGAAGTTGGCGACTGGCCCGCTAACGTCGGCATATGATACATTCAGACAGGTGCCAGATTGTGGATCCTCCACAATTTTGGACAAGATCATTTTGCAGGCATTTTTGTTGTTCTCCTTGTCACCGATGATGGTGATGCAGCGCTCCTGCAGGGAGATGTCTTTGGGTTTTTGCGAGATCTGCACATATGAGCCGCTCTCCTCCTTGATTTGCTTAATGTAAGCACCTCCCTTGCCGATGATCATGCCCGCTGTGGAATTAGGTACTAAAATCTTGACTTGCTTGTCGCGCTCCTGGGCCTGCTTGGTGTCAGAGTCCAAGATTTTATTGCTCAAGTCGGGTTTTTCGCGAATCTTATCCATTATGAAATCGAGCACCGTCATAATGCCTTCGACCGTCCCAGTTATAAGACATATACGTTCGGTAGTGCCTAAGCGAAAATCGAGAAATAATAATCGATCAATTTTTTTTGGTTATATAAGAAAAAAAACACAATTGTTATGCTCTGATCACCTGGATAGAAATCATGAGATTTAGACATTTTCACGCGTGCACCTGTATCTTTTTGCAATGAAGCTATAGTCTCACCGCCTTTACCGATAATGGCTCCGGAAGCCACAGCTGGCACTAGGATTTTCATATGGTATGTGGAGTCACCTGCAATGAATGAAATCAAATGCAAAACAAGTTATTACGTAAAGCCAAGATGCCAAAGTCTAATTTCGTACTCGATAGAGAGAGAGAGAGAGAGAGAGAGAGAGTTGAAACAAAGATTTTTTTATCACTTTATTTATTGTATTTACTCCTCGGTTGGTTAGTTAGTTAGGGGTTTCAAATTAAAAATAATAACATTATTCTCACTCTTTAGAAATGTTAACGATTGCGGATCGTCAAATGAATTATGATAATGGGCATGAGAAGAGCGAGCGAGCGAGCAAGAGAGAGATCCCTTATCAATCCATATATGGGTAAAGAGTTTATAGTAATTATGGTGAGAAGAATGAATTTTTCTTGAGCGCGTTTAGAAGTTTTGAAAGGCTTCTGTTAGGAATCTTCTAGTCAGAACGGATAACAGTACTGTAAGCGTATCTTCCGAAACACATTTCCTGTCCAACAGGCTTCACTTCTACTTGAATGTGTATTCTATGGGGTCAATTTTTTATACTTTATATTATAGGCGAAAAATTCATGTTTTGAAATAAAAATACGTGTATAATGAAAACGAAATAAAATATTTTAATTTATATTTTATGTTTAAATGACAAATAGAGAGCAAAGTCCTACATGACTGCTACGATAAGTGACGGGTATGTTTTCTTCTCTCTTTTCTTAAAAAAATAATTCAAATAACGGAATAAATATTAATATAAAATCATTAAATATGTTTTGCATTATATTTTCTTTTTAGGATCTTTGAAGAAAAGATTTCAAAACAAAAACAAAACAAAAGAAAAAAAAACAAATGTAATGAGATTTTAATGAAATTCGATATGAAACAATGATGATAAAGCTTACCATGATGATAATGATTATTGTTATTATTTTCAATTTCAACCTCAATTCCAGAACAAACAGACTCACCTAGAAATAGATGGAAAAAAATAAGCAGCACAAAAAAATGCCACATATGGATAAATGTGAATGTGAATGAGATAGACGCGGATTGGTAGAAAGAAAATACACACAAAAAATAAGAAAAAGAAAGTGAAATGGAGAGATAGAGAAAGAAAGAGAGAGAGAGAGAAACAGATGGAAATTCGTACAGAATACAGAGTCAAAACGTAAAGAAAAAAAAAACTGAATTTAGCTTAAGCCAAATCTTAACTACTCTCCACATCTAATCAACCCGCATCGTGGGAGTGGCAGGCACCTAATCAATTTACAGGTCGGATACTGTGCCTATTGGTTTTTTTTTTGCAAACTGTGGACATATCTGTCAGCCAACCACACCCATTTTTGCTATATTGATGGATACAATAACTTCAAAGGTCCATTTTTGTGACTGTTAGATAGATATTTGTCGATAGAGGGCGTGGCACTTGATCGATTTCACCCCATTTAAAGAGTTATCTGCATACATTAACTAAAACTTCTGTACAAATAAAATGTCAGCTTAATATCGCAAAATGTACTACCGGGAGGGTGCCAACAATAGACGGACAGACGGACACTCATACGGCCATGACTAGATCGATTTCTATTGTAATACAGGTTAAGAATATATATTTTTTATGCAATAACTAAAGGAATAACGAACATATAATGTTGCAGAAAAAACTCTTAAATCATGGAAGAAAAATAAAATTCTTCATTAACCAGAGGAGCTAAAAAGAAGGACTAATAAATATATAAAAAATAATTATTTAAGACTTATGGTTAATAGGTTTCTGAGATCCATTCTCCTAAGAACTTGATGTTAACATGGCAACTTTGAATAAAGCTTTCGGTAGTGTTGTGCTTTACATTTGGATTTTTTTTTTTTTAAATATTAAGAAGAAGTTTCTTCTTCATTATATATGATTAACATATACAATAGATGTGTGCGTCTATGTATATATTTATATTGAAAGAAACACGAAAAGAAAAATTCATAATATCACAATAGGTTATACCCGATTATTTAATATCCTACACTCTTTATTTGTATCTATGGCAAAAAATATTTTCTTACGCTAATGGTCTCCAGTATCTAAACCCCAAACTATTTGTACCATTTTGTCGTGTAGGGTGTAACCATATATGTGAATATGTCTATTAACATGTATCACATTTGTTATCTAATTATATTCTCAGTATGCGAAGAAACCGGCTGATGAGAACATTAAGTGACATCGCTACTTGGTGTGATTTTTAAACATCTCATACATACGTACTTATACACACACACTCTCATACATTCGATAAACTTCATGTGTTTAACATTCTGCTTAATTAAATTTGTTTTCATTTTATGAATGTTTTATTCTTCTGGTACTACGTTCTATAGATATTGCGAGAGATAAAGTAAAAGAGAAATGTTACGCTTATCGGCTTGAGAAGAAAAAAGAACATTCTTATCATACAAATGCAACGAAATCAATTTTTAACTGTGGATGGAGCTTAGAAATATATAATATATGAAGAGAGTGAATTTTGTGAAGTTTAACAGCAACTGACTAAACAGTTTAAGAGCCATATGAAGATCATCATGTAAGATTCTTAATGCACGTGTTACTTGAAGATAAGTAAAAAAAAACTGAATTTGGTTTAGACCAAATCTTACACACCCTCAACATCTACATACAAATAGTGGGCGTGGCAGATGCATAATTAAGCTTTTTAATAGTATATGTATTAGGCTTTAGCTTTCAAGTTGAATTTTACTCTGAATATGGTTTTTTATCGATTGTAAGCGTGTTATTAATACATCGATGACGGATGTATATCAAGTTTCAACTTCACAGGAAAATTTTTGTGCCCGATATATTGATTTTTATCGATTGCGCCCACCCACCCATTCTTGGCATATCGATTAATGAGTTCATTTTTCAGATGTTTATTAAATTCCAACGTTATAGCTCAATTTTTGTGGTAGATAAATAAATTGTGGACGTGGCTCTCGACCGATTTTGCCCATTGCGATATGCGTGGAAAATTTCAACTTAATATCTCAAAATTTATGACCGCGAGAATGCCAACAATAGACGGACAGACGGACATACATTTTTAGATCGTCTTCCTTTCTCTATGTATGTTGCAAATAAAATGAGAAGCTTATTCCCCCATCTGGAGAGTAAAAAATTAATTTTTGTAAAATATCTTCAACCCTGCAACTTTGAAAAGTGTTGAAATAACGAAAAAAGCCTACATTTGAGAAGAACGTCTTTTTAATTTTTTAAAATAACTCTGTGCAGAAACATTCCCACACATATTTTCAAACATATAACATACATACAAGCGCGTATGTACGTATCTTATTATAATCCAGGTTCTCTCTTCGATTCTTTTCTTTCTTTCTTTCACAGATTAGTTTGTTTGTATGCGTTAATACCAGAGTGGGTAATAGAATGATTGGGTAATGATAACTCGAATGATTTATCCTCCTCAATGTTACTTATTTGCCCACTCTTACTTTTCTATGTATTTAGTAAATTAATTAAAATGCAAAGAGATGCTGTTGCTTAGTAGAAGCTGAATGATTTGGTGATATTTGGTGGTGGTGGTGGTGGTGGTGGTGGCATCGATGGCGATGGCAGTGGTGGTTGTTCATCTGATGAATTGATTAATTAATTGAACTATTGATGATATCATTGATGACATTCATATGTGGTTGTTTGTTTGGTTTTTTTTTTTTTTTTGGTGGTTGACTGATTGATTGATTGATTTGGTTGAAGAGAAGAAGAGATGTCACTGTGAACACACACATATACACACACATTTAAGTTACTAAATTGAACTCACCAAAACACCAACAGGTCTTATACGGGGATGTTGAGCCAGGTGCGTGTTGATGCGAATGCTGATGTTGCTGATGATGCGTTAAAGATGTGGATGTTGATGTTGATGCAGCATTTGCGGCAACTGTGTTGCCAGACACAGTTATTGCAGTGGCCGATGTGGATTGTTGTTGTTGCAGGGATGATATTGTTGCATTCAGCATCGATTTATTATTATTGTTATTATTATTATTATTATTATTAATATTGTTGTTGTTGTTGTTAATATTGTTACTGTTGTGATGGTTGTTTGTATTGTTGTTGTTGTTCATATTATGATTGTTGACAATTGAACTGGGGCCGTTGCTAATATCATTATTATTATTATTACTTTCAATGCTATTCACCTGAGCAGTATGTGATGCATTCGACTGCAACAGTTGATGCTGCTGTTGTTGCGTTGTATCCATCTGTTGCAGATGTAGATTGGAATTGATATTAAGTGACGTTAAACTATTAAAATGATTTTGATTCAAATTATTGAGGTTATGGTTGATGTTGTTGTTGTTGTTGTTGTTGTTGGTGGTGGTGGTGTTGTTGTTATTATTATTATTGGTGTTATTGTTATTACTTTTATTACTGTTATAAAGGTGCTGATGATTATTGTTGTTGTTATTATTATTATATGATGATAGAGATGGCCCGGAATGTTGTAGCTGCTGCTGTTGTTGTTGCATGATTAAATGTTGATAAGACAACAGGGGGCTGCTATTAAGTGGTGACGGTGACGCATTGGTCGATGTTGAGTCTGATGAAGATGTTGAACGATTCATTTGATATTGTGATGGTTGCCGATGCTGATGATGTTGCTGTTGTTGTCCCTGTTGCTGAATTGAATTGTTTTGCATATATGGCCACTCTTGCTGTTGCCTATCTTTTAAATAATTCCCCCTCTCTTCAATGTACTGTTGTTGTTGCTGGTATTGTTGTTGTTGTTGTAATTGTGGTTGTGATTGTTCGATATCGGTTATTTTCACCTCCTCCATTAAATCGTACACATTTGAGATGAGACTCTGCGTTAATGTATTCATTCGTAACATAGCTTTTTTACTATAAATTGGTCACGTTTGAAAATATTGCACAATGCGTGTTGTGGTTGTTGTTGCTGTTGCAATTGGTAATTGGTAAATGAGATTGACGAAATATCCCCATACAAGCGTACAGTTGGCAATGGTTCGTTCCTCTCTTAACAGATCTCTCAAATCACTTGGTCACAAGCTTTTGTTCATAAACATTGTTTAACAACATTTTCTACGTTTTGATTTTCTATTCATCAAATTATTGGAAGAAATCGGATTTTTTTTTTTTCGTTTTTTTACATTATGTATTGTGTGATGAATGGAAAGGGGGGCCAATCAACAGTTGAAAACAGTTTGTTCATAAGAAAATCCCAAAAAAAAAACACAAAGAAAAATAAATATTTCTTATTAGCTTTATTTTATAACCAATTTTGCTAAAAAATTTAAATATTTTTTAACTTTCATTAATTTATATGCAATGTTGTTAATTGGTTAACGGTTATTTGATAAATTGCAACGAATTTGATCGATTTTTGCATTTATGTGCTCTTAGTTTATAAACAATGTTGATGGACAGTTCGAGGTTAGTAATGGACAATTCCCGTTATGCTTGCTACTAATGAGTTGTGGGTAAATGCTTTCAAGAGTAAAAAGCAACGGCACACACAGGCCAAAATGACACAAAACAATGAGGGTGAGGCTTTAAGATATATTGAAAGGGTAGAGAGAGAGTGAGAGAGAGAGAGAGATAGAAAAGCGCGAAGCCTCTAAAAAAGTGGATTGATGATGTCAGCGGTTGTGAGATTATATATAAAACTTCCAGAGAGATAAAAAGAGAGAGAGTGATATAGAGAGTGAGAGAGTTGTATATCGTGATATCATGGTAGATAATAGTAGGTGGTAGGTAATAATTTATTTAGTATATGTGACAACACCGACAACAACAACAACAATAACCAATATATTTATGTATACATATATATATATATATCTATATATAAGTATATGCACATATGTATGTTGTATAAAAAGTTGCAATGAATATGGAGCGCAACAGCAGCAGTAGTCTAACAATCCTTTCTTCTTAAGGTATCTCCTCAACTATCCTTTAGAACTTCCTCTTCCCCTTTATCAACTTGTATGATGAAATGATTAGAGAGATGTGTGCATGTGCGCTTGTATTAATACATTATTGTTATTATTCAATAGATATGAGTCCAACATATTTTTTTTTGTATATTTGTATCGTAGCTGGAAATAATTTCTCTCACAATATTTTCAATGATGATGAAGAAGAAAGAAACTTTTTTTTTTTTTTTTTGGTTCAGTTGATGGTTGATGGTTGTTGCAGTTTTGAAGCAAATGTTGTCGTTATATACCTACTTGGGCGAGTAGGTATGTAGAGAGGAGACACACAACAGTAATATCGTAAGGATTAAAGCATATGTGAGATGAATGGACGCTTGTATAGAAGATAATTGTTTATAAATATTTTGAATGTACGATAGTATCTCTTACACCACACAACATCCAACAACAATAATTATATTTATATATATATATATATATGTATGCATGTGTGTATATGATTATATATATATTATATTATGTACAAAGATGTTAGATAAAAGAATTATGTAAACGATGGGTGAGTTGGTTTGGTGAGTAATAAATAGAATTATGTACGCAGTGAAGAATTATGTAGGCGGTATTATTGTAATAATTAATAAAAGATTTAAGTGAAATTACCATTTTCTTGTTATCTGATTTTTTTTCGTTTTTTTTTTCTTTTTGTTTGTTTTGTTTAATTGTGATTTAGATCAATCGTATACTCGTATAACCGTTGTCTCTACTGGAATGGCATGGCATGATAGTTGTTATCCCAACTTGTATTTTGCTTTTGTTCAGCTGAATGCAAAGTTGATAATATTGCTTTCTAACAATATCAACAGTTATGTAGTTATGATGATTTTTATCTCTCTTTCTCTCTCTCTCTCTGGATTCAATTTTTCTTCTATCATCCACCAGAATACCAAATAGCTTAAAATGACGACTGCTTAGTAGTTGCTTTATAGTTGTTGTTGTTGTTGTTGTTGTTAATAAGGTTCATGTTCTTGTTCTTGTTCGCTTTTTAAACACGTTCTCGGTCGTGATATTGATAAAAATGCTGTTGTGCTAAATGCTTAACGTTGACGTTGCTCATGCATGCCGCTTTTAATGCTTGGCGTTATTTTGTTTTATACTCTCTTTTATAGCAGCTTTTTTTTATTTATTTAAAATTTTTTCTGCATTGCATTCAATTTTCATATAATTTTCAATGTTATATCGTCTGAGATGTTATGTTTTGCAATTGAATGATTTTTTTTAACATATTGTTTATTATCTCTCTTATCTTTCAATTAGTTTACTTTAATACATATGTGGGGATGTTTCTATATTTCAATTAAACCATAAATTCTTGCAAAAGTATACTTTTTATATAAAAATTTTTATTTATCAGTTTAAAAACATTTGTTTCCGATGATTCAGTTTTATGCGTTTTTCACTAGTTCTCTATGAAACACAGCAGCAAAGCATTTTTAATTAATTGTTTAATTATTCATAAACTTATTTAATTTTCTTTATAATTCAATAGTGAACGTTCTATATACAGTTTTAATTATAAATATTCCAATACAACTAAACATCATCTGTACCCGATAAAATGGATAATGGAATTTTATATGTGAGAAAACTATAAAGAGGGGCCGTTTTGATTATAATTTCAAACATTCAGGCATAATAAATGATTTTCATGAATTTTTTTTTTTCACAAAATATTCAAAATTACAAAAAAAATTTTTATAAAAAAAAAATATATATTTTTTTTAAAGTAATTGAAAATGTTATAGTTGGTCATGCTTTTCCATTTCATACTTTAAGCCACTTAGTTTTACAAATTAAATTTCCATTAGAACGCTAAGTCACTTCGTAAAATGTCATGATATGGAAAAAGTTCTAAAAATGATCCGATCAAGTTCAAATATGACCTAATTAATAGTTGAGTTAAATTTTTTCATCAAATTTTGTTAAATAATATTAAAAATGGCGATTTTTAGCCATATAAAGACTTTCTTTATAATAAGAGCGAGCTTATATGGAGAGGGGTTCTAAAATTGTTCCAATATGGTTCCTTTTTGGGCAAATAAATGTCTTTGTACTAAATTTTATCGAAATATCTCACACAAGGGGGCTTCTGATTTGCGCACTTGTAGCAAGGGATGTATTAAGTTCATGCGGACTCTCAAACGGCAAATACCACACTCACGTTTTGTATCTAATAAATTTATTGATATCCGTCTGTCTATGCATGTAAATTTATGCTTAAGCTACAGGTCACATTTTTTAAGATATCCTCACAATCTCAATATATTCTTTGCTGCAAGTGGTTCAAGGTATAAACAGATGGAAGAGATTCACTTGATTCGATAATCGATATAATTACGGAAGGTTTATCCCAAGTATTATGAACGTTGTTGCAGTAGGGTGTAGTTTATAAAAAAAAGTGCGCACAAACTTCTTCATGGATCTTCATGGAATGTTTACACACTTGTATAAATGAATATTTGTAGTCAATCGTATTAAATTACTACTGAGAAAAAAAAAACCAACCAAAGGTACACAAGAAGCAGCAACAATCAATATAAAAAACAAAACAAAAAAAAAACACACATAGATACACGATAAACACGCAAACACAATATTATTAAAATTCAACACGATTCATTTTTTGTAACAAATACGTGTCACTGTGTCGTGCTATTGGAGGCGTCGTCTATACGCATGCCACTTGAATATATATAAAAAAAAAAGGAAAAACAATTTCAGTATGTATAACAAAAATGACAAATAAATACATGTTTCACATTTAGCATGTATCAGATATAAATGCATACATAGCAGCAACATTTAAAAACTGGTTAACAATGAAAAAATCAATGAAACAAAACCGAACCAAACTGAACCAAACAAAACAAAACAAAGCGCATTGAGTTTGAATTGAATCAATTTTATTTGAGTTGATTTCTATTACACAACACACGTCATTATTAGAAGAACAACGAAAATGTTTTAGAGAAGATAAGACAGAGAGAAGGTTAAAAGCCGGTATTAGTGGACAACCGACAGCCGCAATGTTCGCATCAAATGAAAAGAAAATGAAAATGCACATTTATTAAAAGAAAACTTGATGAACACGCACACTCACACACACACACACACACTAATATACACACTTGTACACACAGTTGCACAAAAACAAATGAATGTTATTCAACAATAACGAATAGTTGCTGATCTTGAACTGAGTTAGAAAACCTTGTTTGGATGGATACTATAGCAAAAGCTACTTTAAAGTTTACTTTTTATATTGTACAATACATACTTGTTAAGATACATATTAATGAATAGGAGAGATGATATGTATATAAAATGCAGCTTTCCTTGATACACTCTTTTAAATATTCTCTAGAATCAAACAACCTCAATATTTTCCAACACATTATAATCTAGTTAGATAATAAACTGCTTGGAGAAATTGCCTGCTGTTGTGAAGTCCTCCTTAGGTATTCAATTATCAATTAAATTGATAATCTATAAATTAGAACATAACTATCAAAGTCTCCAGTGGTTCTAAAACTGTAAATTTATTATAACCTGCACCACTAACATATGTAGTAAGTTTGTGCGAATTTATGTAACTCCGACACGGCAAATACCACACTCACCATCAATTATACGGATCGATTCAGAATCAAAATCTTAATCGATTTATCCATGTCGATCTATCCTAGGTGTACCGAGAAACCGTATTGTAAATGAATCGAATCGAACAATTTTTGGAATCACTTCATATATGAGGTCCTATTATATTGAAAGTCTTTATATAGCATGAAATCGCAATTTTTAATGTTTTTTGAGAAAATTTTATGAGGAATAGTTATTGTAATTAGCTTAATAATTGGCTGCGCTAAATTTGGATCCAATCGGACCATTTTTAGAGCTTCTTTCACGTAATGATATTTCTCGAAACGGCTTTTTAGCAATGCCTCGCTATTTAAAATGGACAAAATCGGTTAAGAGCCACGCCCACAATCGACAAAAATCTATTTATCTGCCACAAAAATTGAACTATAAACTTGAAATTTAATATACATATATTTTATATATGTTATACCCTTCATCAATGGGCCAAAAATGGGAGTGGTCGATTAACAGGAACGCCCACAATCAAATAAAATCTTTATATCTACCACAAAAGTTTACCTAGGAACATGAAATTTGGTGTGCGTATATATAGTTATCCCATCCAGTGATGGGCATGGTCCGATAACGCCTACAATATACAAAAAACCTTGTTCAACGTTAATCTAAATTTACAAGCTGATACGTAATACATACACTATTAAAGGGCGCAATATATATATATTTGCCACGCCCACCATTACGGATGTAGAGGGTATTTAAGATTTGGCCTAATTTAATCAAATTTAGTTTTCTTACTTGTTTTTTCTCTTTTTGATTTATAAAAATTGCCAAAAATTGAGAGGATTTCATTTTTAATCATTTTTTTTTTTTTTATTACTAACGCCCATAATTCATAAATTCATATCAGATGCATATGTCATAATTTCAATAGCTTTTTACGTACATATATACGAATAATATCATGCGATTACTATAATATTATGTACAATATAAACAAATTTTGTTTTGTTCATATACTCGTATATCATCTGATGGTAATTTAATATTTTAGCTTCCGTGTCTAATTGTTTTTAAATGTGTTCATTATCACGACATAGTTGAGGAAAAACACCATAACTATAAAAAACAAAAAAATGTGTAAATAATACTCGTAATATAAATAGTACCGTTTGTTTATGCAAACATTATATGTCTGCAAGCTTGCTGTGCTTTTCAAGGTTAAGTTGAAGTATGCACTGATGCATTTTTTTTTTTTTTTTCTTGTTTAATAATCTATTGTTTCATTTGCATGTTAATGTGTGTGAGTGTTGGTGTGCATTCATTTCATAGAATTCATTGTCTTTAATAAATAAAATCAAATAACTGACAATTGTGTTGACGCTTGACAATGAACGAGAAATGTGTATGTGTGTGTGTGTGTGTGTCTGAATTGCATGAAGGGCACTTCTGTGCGTATGTGCAATATAAATTTCACTGTTATTAACTGTTAATAGATTTCTATGCAAGCACAGATGCTGGTTTTATTTAGCAAAACATTAACTGCTTGTATATTGCCTTAGTACTCTATGGATATAATTTGATACATAATTTAAAGACAATGTACTCACTTTTTAGTATTCGCCCTTATTGCTTTATTCATCTATTAGCTGTATTTAGGGACTGATTAAATAATTTCACCCACCACATAATATGTGGGGGTATACTATATATAAGGAAAACACTTAGAAGTAGGCCTCAAATACTCTCCAAGGTTTATATATTCTTGATCATCTTTAAAAACTAAGTCAATTTAGACAATTATGTCCGTGTGTCCATCTAAATGTTGGCACTGCCGTGGTTGTAAATTTTAAGATATTGAATTAAAATTTTGTTCTTCTAGACGCTTCTAATTTCTGCATGCAGATAGCTATATAAAATGGGCAAAATCGTTCAAAAGCCACGCCCACAATCGACATTAATCTATTTATCTGTTACAAAAATTAAATTATAAAGTTGGAATTTGGTACACATATTTCTTATTACGCCATTTATTGATGTTCCAAAAATGGACGGGATCAAATAACAAATGCGCCTACAAAACAACAGCTTCAAGATGATTCCGAGAGCGTAATAATGTACTAGCTACGCCTACTATTTGTATGTAAAAGTGGAAGGTATTTAGGGCTACATTTTTTTTAATCTTTTCCCCCTTGTTTTTGTGTACATTTATACACGTACGTCCGTCCGTGTACAGTTCAAGCATGCTGCTGGAGACGATACGAATTGTTAAGCTAAATAAACGTTATTCCAGAATATTTTGTGGCTCTAACAATTTTTAATTGATTTATGAATTTCTATCAAAGTACAAAACTTCGGTACATGGATTTATTAGGAAAAAAAAATTGCCAACTGTATACTCACATATATATAAAGATAAATAGTTAAAAGGCGGGCATGTTTCAAGTGTAATAAAAACAAAAGGTGGAGTCTGATCAAACTCTATATACTATCAAGTAAGTGCTCATACATATTAAGTAAGCTTTTAGAGAACTCGCCTCTTCAATTTCAAGTTCAATTTTTCAATTTTTCTCAATCTTTCGGTTTGAAACAATACAAAAAAAATTTTATAAAACTACAAAACCAACACAGCAACTAATTACACATACCACACAAGTTTTTGCACTTTATCATAAACCTAGGTATATATATATATACATCTATAGTAAAATATATACAATAATTATAACAACAACAATAACAATAAATAATTGATAGATGTACAGCCATACTATACCATATGAACTAAAGCTACTGCAATAGAACGTGCAATGCTGTTATTAAAACGTAAGAACAACAATAGCAACAACAACCAACAATAACCAACAATATTATCTAAGTATATACGAAATTTAAAAACAAAGTAAAATTGGCAAAACAACAACAATAACTGAACCTAATACAAATGCATCTATCTACTTAAGCAAACTTTTTTGCACACAACTATATACGCATGAACGTATGTGTACATATATATACCTATGTATACTTAGAAAACTTTGCAATTGAATTTCAAGGTCATACACTATTCGCTTAGCTTGTATATTTATACTATACATTAAAGCACATGAGATGGGGATGGCGTGGATGATGATGATGATGATGATGATGCAGAGCAAGTGCATAAATATGAGAGCAGTCGAGAGAGGAGAGAGGGAAGTGTTATGTAGAATAGAAGAAGAAAAAGACTTTTATGAGCAAAGTGCAAAAGCACACACTCATATATGTATATAACCGTTGGGTCTAGTTTGGGGTTTTTTTTGTGTTTTTGGAATAAGAAAAAAATTATGAACGATTTTTCAATATTTTCAGTAATTTGTTTTTTATAAAAGTTTTAATATTTGGGTCGATTACTTTACTATTGCTGCCTTCTAATTGGTTTTATTATTATTAGAAAAAAAAATATTTAAAAAACTTTTATAAATGTCTTCCTTTGCTGAAGATAATGAAATAACTTACACGTCGGCATTATTGATTTTAATGCACGTTCTCACTTGTGTTCTGCTTTTATTTTATTCTTTCAATTATTTTTGTTTAATGGTAACGAACAGAATTGCTTTTTTTTTATATTTTTTTTTTATTTTTTATTTTTGATTTTGTTAAACTGCTGGTAAACACGTCCATGAAATTCGACAATATACACGTAGAGAGCTTTTATGACATGATAACGACGAGAAGCGAGAAGGCGAACAAGTACAACATCGACAATGACAATGACATACACAAACACACCAAAAAGCGTACCAAAGCGCGATAAAAAATTTAATAAATATGTGAACGTTTTTGATGGTCGTTAAGAAATATTAGAATGTGTGTGATGAAAAAAAATTGATAGAAAAAGAAAATTTCTCGTTTTTTGTTTTTGTTCTCTCTCTTGTTTTATTTTTTATTTTTATTTTAATTTTTTATTTAAATTTTTTGTTGAATTTGAATTTTACTTGTCTTTTCAATAGATGAACATCGCGTATCAGCCCGCACTCACAGACCGAACAGAGCACAAAAAGGAACTGACACAAAAATCGCTACGACAAGTAAACGAGCAGCGCTTTAGCAGCCACAACATGTTGGCATACGTATGTAGATGTAGAAATACACATACACAATCACACGAATCATGTAAGCTTATGCAAAAGTAAATGTCTACCAATACTAACTTATACGCACTCAATGCATACACAACTGTACGCGTGCTGGGTTTTACTTTAGTATTGTGTGATAATGAATTTAACTATAATAACAATAACAACAACAATACTACTACCTACTTCAATTACAACAACAACAACAACAACTATAGCGTTTGTTATATCAAAACCGAACGAAGTACGAACGTACGGAAACAGTAATATTTTAAAACGAAAAATCTAATAAAAAAAAATTCAAAAACACCGTTTCCAGGGATACCCTACGTTTAATATTTTTTATATATATTTATTTAGTCTTACAGACTATGACTAATTAAAAATTCTAAATAACATTTACATGAAAATTTGGTTAATCCTTGAGACGATTAGAAAGGCAAATAGCTCTCGGAGTGGGGTCATTGAAAGCATAATTAGAATTTAGCTTTTCCTTTCTAAATTTTTTTTTTTTTTAATGAATAAAAAGGACTGTCTGTCACATCTTGAAGGTAAGTCTAAAGGAGAACCTCAATCTTCCAACCTATAACGGTAACGACAAACTGCCCCTTATGCCCAACCTAACCTAAGCGTAACAACTCTGAAACTTCAATAAGACGCCACTTTTTTTTTTTTCTTGTTTATTGAGGGCGTGTCTGAATACTTGTATAATTCATGGTAAAAATCTGTTTTTCGATATGTGGAATTTATGTTAACACAAACCTGCATGTGTTTCTATGCACCGTATATGTTATATAATATATGAGATTATGTTTGGTTTTTTTCCACTTATTTTTTATACCCTACACTACTCATTGTAGAAGGTATATTAAGTTTGTGTGGATATTTGTAATTCTTAACAAAGACTTTCATTATACCGAACAATTCAGAAGAGCTTTCTAAACATTTTTAAAAACGTCCGTCTGTCCATCTATCTACTGTCTGTCCCTAACGTGGGCGATGGAGATATTTTAATGAATTTTTGGTAAAAGATATTGAGGAAATATAGTTAATTAGTTTAACAACTAATCGTAAACTTTGCATCCGATCATCTTAATTTTAGACCCCCGTCCATTGTCTTGTACCAAAATTAATCCATATGACGAAAATTTACAAATTTCATACTTTTTTAATAAAGATTCTGTAACTAGAATTATTTAGCATCAAAATTATATGTTTCAATTTTGGATCCGCTCGATCTATCTTTAGAATCTCTCGTACCATAAACTCGACTGACTTTGACTTAACTTGATTCTCTAAAATGTCATAAATCAAAATTTGTCTGAGACCACATTTTAAATGCCCTCATCATAATAGGCGTGCCATATTCCTGATTATTATACTGTATATATGTATGTATATGCATTCTATTTGTCAACATATGGATAAAATTTTTCGCCAAGTATAGCTTTTTTATTAAATTGAGGGCGTGTCGGTGATGTGATCACACCTTGTTTCGGTAACTTTGACTTCTTAGCTTAATTGTTATGGCTAATTGATAGATTTTTATCAGTTGTGGGCATGGTTCCTGACCAATTTTAATTATTTTGAAGAAACTAGAAATGTTCATACAAAATTTCAACTTAATGTCTCAAAATTTATGACCGTGAGGATGGCATAAAAAGACGCATGTCCTATACATGGACAGACATGTCTAGATCGACTCAAATCTTGTTGCTAACCAGGAATGTATATCTCAGAAACCTCTTACGTGATGTTGCAAACGAAATAGCAAACTTAGCATACCTCCATGATTAAGGTGGAGGGTATAACAAGTATATCATTAACTTTTCAAAATAACTGCAATATAAACAAAATTTGTAACCCTCCAATTACGCGGTTACTCTCTCTCTCTCTCTCTCTCTCTCTCTCTCTCTCTCTTTGTTATTTAATGTATCAATTAAAGACACGCAAGAATTCCAAAAAAAATTCCAAAAATTTGTATTTATAAAAGAATTTACTGGCGAAGAAGAGTTGAAATTGTCGACAACGAAAATGGTCAAAAAGTGTTACGTTAATATGGGAAGAAGGTTCCAAAAATGATCAATCAAATGAAATAAAAAAAGTGTGCAAAGAAAAGGTTGAACATCTCTGTAGTCAATAAAACATTGGATCAAACATATCTACAAATAATAACTGGAACGGTTTATGTGCAGTAGCTGATGAAATACAATATTTACAATTTTATGAAATTATAAAACACTTGTGCATACCAAGTACATGTTTATGAACATAAATAAATTTGTACTAATAGGTTATGCACATAGTCAGGCGTCAAATACAATGTTTTCACTAGATTTTTAAAAAATATTTAAAAGAACTTTAAGGCGTTTATTCTATCAGAAATAACAACATTTTGTTGTCAACATAAACTGATGATTATAGTTACTTCTACTTGGGGATGAGGGCATACCAAGTTTGCTATTCCGTTTGCCTTTAAGCAGAAGAAAAAGTTAAAAGTTCTTCTTTATTAGAGTCAAAGGATGTAAAAGTCGATCTAAATATGTCTGTCCATATGTCCGCTTATTGTTGACACTTTCTGGGCCGTAAATTTAAGCTGGATCTTTGCACATATATATTTGTATTTTATGAACACAGATATTTAAATTGGTCAAATTAGTTTCATAGCCACGCCCACAATCGACGATAGTCTAGTTATGCACCACAAAAATTAAGCTATGATCTTAAATATTAGATGTGGATTTATAATTAAGCCAGCCCATGCATCGATATACAAAAAATGGGCGTGGTCGCATAACAAATGACAAAGTGTTTGTTTGTAACACCTAAATGGCAAATGTCACATCCACCTTCTTTTATATCGATTGATTCAGAATCAAAATATGATTCAATTTAATTATGTCTTTCCATCCGTCTGTCTGTTCATGAGACTTCATGCTTAGGCTATAGGTTGCATTTCTTGAGATATTTCGATGAAATTTAGTGCAAGGATATATATTGGCGCCAAGAGTAATCCCATTGAAATTGGATCCAATTGGACCATTTTTGGAATCTCTCCCCATATAAGACTCTATTATAGAAAAAAGTCTTTATATGGCAAAAATCGCAATTTTTCATATTTTTTGGCAAAATTTGGTGAGAAATAATTAATTTGCTTAATAATTGGCTGTAACAAATTTGAACCCAATCAGACCATTTTAAGAACTCTTTTTCACATAATGATATTTTACGAAGTAACTTAAATGGCAATACATCGAGTTTACTGTAAGTGATGTAGGGTACTAAATGATCGAACTTGATCGACTATAACATTTTCACTTCTTTGTTGTTGTTGTTGTTGTTTTGTTGTTTTTTGTTGTTAGTTGAGAAATTCTACATGACATATTAGTATATTCCCTTTCTACAAAAACAAAACAAACAAACAAAAAACACACACAAACTTTTATAAACCTAGAACGATTACACTGCAACGTGACCTAAATTGATATGGAGCCAAAATGGCGAAGAAAAAGTAGAAGCAACAACAACGACACTATACAGCAGTAGTCATAAAATATAGCATATACATACACACATATACAATCAAATGCAAGCATATATACATACACACACATACAAACGTATATGTATGTAGAATAAATGAATGCGAGTAGAATGGAAATAAATCTAACAAAAAAAAGTTTATTCCAACACATACGGGACATAAAATAGAGCAAAATAGAGAATAAACCAACAGCAGAAATCAGGTCAGAGATGTAAATGTGACGCTTCAAGCTAATTGTAAGACACTATTGTACTAAAAATACTTTTTATTATGGACTATGTTTGCAGGGCATACAACTAGAAGTAAAACTCTATACTGTTATAAACTAATTGAGATAGTCCGTCTGTTCCTGTGAAGTAAGAATTTAGCAAAGTTTTAATAATAGCTAAATTTAGCGTAGGTAAAATCTTAAATAACCTACAAAAAGTGGGCGACGCCATCTCACAGTGGCGTATATTACATATCAGCTTGTAAGTCGAGTTTTATACAGATTTTTGTAAATTGTAGGCGTTCCTGCTATCCAACCACGGCTATTTTTTGCACATCAATAAATGGACTAATAATGAATACGTATACCAAATTCCAACTTTATGACAAACTTAGTATACCTCCTTTTATATAGAGGGTATATCAACGAACTATTCTCACTTCACTTTAACTTAATAAACTTTCAGTATGCATACTTAGGTATCTGATTAGATAACGCAACCATATGTCTACACTGTACCTTGATATCTCTAAGCATTACAGATGCATAGAGGTGATGCGGTATATGGGTGTAATATGCAATCTGGCATAAATGAGGAACAATTTGAAAAGCCAAGGCAATATGGATGAGAGCCAAGAAAAATTTTTGCATTTCCGACAAAGAAAATCCGACTAGTGTTCAAGCCAAGATTTATAAATTATCAATTCTCTCTCTCTCTCTATCTCTCTCTCTTTGTTTGTTTCTGCCTTTCTGTTATGAGCTTGCATTTTCTAAGTGGTATACTGATTTTTGATTTCATACACACAACAAAATATGACGCAACTCAAGGCCGTTTACACAGTTTTCATTGCATTATTGTATTTCCACTCAATCTCTTCATCTCTGCAGAATTCTCAATTTCAAAAATTGTAAATGAAAAAAATGAAAATTGTTGTCTCCATAAATGGGGCCAAATGCACACTCACGTACAGCATGACAAACAAAATCAAATCTCATATTCATTGCTATCATTGTTGTTGTTGTTGCTGTTTTTGTTCTTCTTCTTCTATACATCTTATCTGATTAAGTGTGCTCGAGTGTCACGAAAAACCAAGAGCACAGAGCATACATTCAGCTGCGTACAGTGTTGAGAGACTAAACAGAGCATAAACTAAAAATATAAGCAATGTTTGCATGTATGTATCACGTGGCAACATGAAAGAGAGAACGCTTTGGAGTAATTGCACTAATCTGTGATAATAATAAAAGCTCACTCCCGGGTACAACAATGCATCATAATGTGAAAACATAATAACCTGTATGTATGCGTGCGAGTGTTGGTGTTTGTATGAAAGCATATATACCATAAAAGAGAAGGTCGCACATCTCTGTGAATTTTTGATAAGTGCGCAGGATATTGGAATTTTGTTGCACTGTCTGGCCCCACATACGCACACACGTTTAAGTTGGTTTTTCCATTGCCATCGACACGCACATTCCTACACAGGCATAATTGCCACAAGAGCATTTTTTCTAAATTTCTTTATTTTACTCTCTGCTTCTTCTTCTTTTTCTTATTCTCTCTTTAACTTTTACAAGTATTTTTTACATTATATGTTTTATGCTCCACATTGGCTGCTCTTGCACTGGCAGCAGCACATAATCATTTGTCATTGTTGGCGTTTATACCACACAAACGCATGCATATACGCATTTATGTATGCATGTAGGTATACCACTATATGTTGCGTTGTATTGTGTTGCGCGTTGCGTTAAATTTGCAACACACACACACACACACACACACACACACACATACCAACACATTTGTGTATACGAGTACTACTTAAAAACTAGGTCAATGGTTGGTCTGTCCGTTATGTGCCTGCTGCCCGCTCTTGTATAAATACCTGCTTGATTGCTTCACCTAAAACAGCTTGTTTGCTTGCAACATATACAACACATATATACATAAACAAACGTACATATGGAGCAGCAAAAAAGCGAAAGAAAAAAAGAATAATCAAAAATTGACAAACATTGTACGTTGTGGTTTGTATGGGTGTGTTGTGTTTGTGTTTTGATTTTATGTTGTAGTTGAAGCAATTTCTCATACGCACCAACATACACGCACTTGTTACAATGTTTACATATTAAGGTTTGTGTGTCAATTCTTTTAAATGTTCGCGTTTTTTTACTCATTTTTTTGTTTTGTTTTTTTGTTTATTTATACCTGTATGGATGAAACGTCAAAATATGTCAAAGAAATCATTCATGAAGCTTGAATGTCAAGTAGACGTTATGTTGGGGATTATGTTGAGCACGCATTCATTTACAGTTATCCAATATTAATATATAAGCAAATAAAAGATTTATTAAGCTAAAGCCGAATTGTCGGGATCCAATTCAGTTTATTTTCTATAGCGTTCTTCTTTGGGCTAAAACATGTTCTTATAGCAAATTTCATAGAAATATCTCAAAACATAAATTTACATGGACAGACAAACAGACATGATTAAATTGATTCAGATTTTGATTCTAAATCGATCTATATTTAGTCGTTCAGTTATTTAAAAATCTGTCCGAACTTAATATAGGGGACGTAGGGTACAAGAATTTGGCAAAAATAGTTTTCAATTGTGAGAAAGTAAACTTTTCAACATAATTATACAGAAAATAAAAATGAAACGAATATTACGTGCAAGGTCACCCTGTAAAACTAACTAAACATTAGAATTATTTAAAAAAATTATTATTATTGTTATGTAATACATGTTATGCAATAATAATATATCACCTCAATCATAGCCTAGCTCCTCCTCCCACATCTAAGCGTATAAAACGTTTACTTAAAATTCGATAAAAAAAATATTGAAAAGGTTAAAGAGAAGCCTACGAAAACATGCTTGCCAATGTAAACTGCAGCAAACTCAGTTTACAAACGTATACACAACAACAACAACAACAATAACAACAACAACCGTGCACCTATTGGACAAGTGTTTTTTTTTTTTACAAAAAGAAATGAAATGAAGAAAAATAAAAATTTTTAAGTAAAAAAATGTAACCTTGACATAAAAGTTTATCTATCTAAAAAATACGTTAGCACAACTCCAATACATCATATTTATCATATATATATTATATAGATATATATAAATACATCATACCAGGTATGTCGTGTTAACTAATTGTGCACAGAAAAACGTTCAAGTGTTTCTGCTGATAAACAAAGAAACAAACCAACGATTTTTTCTACACCTATCTAACTGTCTGTCCTTCCATACAATTTGCAAATATAACGAAGAGATGAGCTGATCTAAACGTTGTATAACATTTATCATATTCACACCTATACCTATACAAAGTTTAAGCATTACTAAATTGCTAACTATACTAAAAAAAGAAAACGTCACGATTTGTGTGCATGTATTAAGGAGTAAGGGTGTACATACGTTATAAAGTTAGTACATACAGAATACATAAGCGCATCTAATTACAATAGAAACAGGTCTGTTTCATTTTCAATATATACCCACGTATAGTTAGATACACCGCACTCTTCAAGGAACACAAGCGTTATATTAAATTTATCATATCTCTTGCTTGAAGCTTAATTACGTGAATAAAACTAAATAACATATTACATTTATATGTTTATACAGTAAACTGAATCTGTTTAGCTAAGTTCAGTTTCACAGATGCGTATGACTTTACGTCTGTCCATTGATTATTCAACAAATCATTTCATTTAAAAGAATTTTTGTCCAAAAAGGACACGTAACTGATGTTTTTAATAATTATAAGGAATATTCCAAGAGTGGCCATGCCCTTAATAGAAAACAAATCTCTAACTTTTCTACAATATCAAATTGAAATACTATAGAAACAAAATCGGTCTCTGGCGCATTGTTGGAGAGTAAAATATATTCAAATATATTTAGGTTGTTTTTTTAATGTAATAATCGGTTTAATCTGTGGTTATAATATTTTTATTTATTTAACCACATGGAACAGGAGAGTATATTAAGTAAGAATGTTTGTAATACAATAAATGGCAAATGCCACAAACACATTTTATTATGCTTATAAATTCAGCAACAAAATCTGATTTGATTTACTAATGTCCGTCGGTCCTGTATGTCCATGTAAATTTGTTCTTAAGCTATAGGTCGAATTTTTTAAGATATTTTTATAAAATTTAATACTAGAATATATATTGGTCCAAAAAGAAAACTTATTGAAAATAAACCTAATTAGACTATTTTTAGAACCCCTCCCCATATAAGGTTTATATTAAAGAAAGTCTTTATTTGGTGAAAATTCACAATTCTTTATATTTTTTAATAAAATTTGGTGAAGAACAGTTAATTAGCTTAATAATTAGCCATAACAAAGTTGAACTCAATCAGACCATTTTTAGAACCCGTCCCATTAAAACGCTTTTATTTTAAATGCATTTTTATATAGAAAAATATTGATATTCTTAATATATTTTGACAAAATTTAATCAATAATAGTTAATTAGCTTAATAATTGACTGCAAAAAATTTGAACCCGATCTGCATATACAGATACAACTAAACTTGGAGCAATTGTAACATAACTTATGAAACTAAGTGGTGTAGGGTATTAAATAGTCGGACTATAACATTTTTACTCATTTTAACTTGTTTTTTTATTATTGAATAATTTTCATTTCGGGTTTTTTTTTTTCCTTGTTTTATGTATTGTACGTTAAGTGCAATTCAAATCTTCGGTGTGTTTTGCTGTTCCAATGATGTCATGAGAGTATTTATGCAATTTCTATACACATAGAGCAACATTTAATAATTTAATAAAAATAAGTTGTTTTTATATCATCCACATAAGAGACGTACAGTGCACAGCTGAATTTCTACGTTTCCGATAACAAGAAACATTTGATGGAACTTTTTCGTAACCATACACTAGACTGTTTTTCTTATATTCTGCAGAAATTATCTTATTATTGAATAATAATGTTAATGTGTTGGTAAATAAAATAAGTGAAGAAAAGTTATATGTGGCTGAACCAAAATTTTGGATACCCACCACTTTTATACAATAAAATAAAATACATTTAATAACTAATACCCTGTATAATAATTTCGATAATTATACCTTAACTTGTTATACCCCCGCATGCTAAGGTGATGTTCAAGTTTTTTCGTTAAGGTTTTGTGACAATCTAAAAAACGTACCATCACATTTTAAACTTCCATAAAACTGCAAATATATCGCCTTTGAAGCGAGAGAGATAATGTTGAAATTTTTAAATGATTGCAAATATGAAACGGCTATACAAATGCGCATTAGGTATGGTACGTATTTAGTAAGAAGAATTTTATGAATTTCAAAAATCAATACAATATTTACAAAACCCTGGATATGTAGATTTGTGATATTTACAAGGACATAAATATGCTATAAAGGATTCTTTTAATTTTTGAATGATATTTTTCTGGTAAAAGACGCCCTAATTAACTTCCATGAAGTTCTTACTAAAGTGTTTGCCCACTTTGGTCTTTGTTTCTTTTTTTTTTCATTGGAATTCAGTAGATGTCATCTATAAATGCATGCATTATACCCGAAATTATTCTTCAATGATGAAAAAATTTCAAAAATATTCAATAATGTTTAGGGTGCTGAACACAGCTACTGACTGTTGTGGGTATCGAACCTGCGACTCTTTATATTTTTGAAATTGTTTTTATTTTTTATTTTTTTTTTGGTTAGGGTAGTGTTAAACGCCTTACTAAATCTTTGGATTGAAGTGTACTTATAAACTTTTTTATCATTTATATTACAGAATTTCCAAATCAAGTTCCTTAGAAGAAGAAGACCATTTAAGTATGACTTGCATGGATGGGAAATAATATCAATGATTCTCAATATGTAAAATGTGTTGATAAAAAGCAAAAAAACAAAAAAAAAAAAAACAAGGATAAAATTATAGTCCAGAATGAAACGAGATAAAAGAATGGTCAGAGACACAAGGGAGAAGGCGTGGGGGGAAACCCAAAAAAGCAACGGAATAAAAAGTTATGTAAACAAAAACTTACCGGAACTGAAATGTGAGCGTTTTGTTTGTTCATTTTCCGGATCGGTGTCCAGTGGTCGTTTTCTAGAGTCACCAATTTCAGGACTGGGACACGTTTCCATAGTAGCGTCTTCGGCCATTGTTATTATGTCAATTTTGATTTGTGTGGATTATATAGCGATATAAAACTACGTTAACGGTTATAACGGTTTTAACAACGACACAACAAAACCCAAATAGTACTAGTGTAGCAATTGTTACAGTAAGGTAATGATATTTTCTGTTGCTGATACAAAACGATGTGACTTGATGCTAACTTTTTTGTTTGTTTGTTTGTTTCAATGATGACAGAGTTCTATATATGTCTCTTTCTCTTTTAAAATATTTATGTCTTTCTCTATTCTATCTATATATATATATATATATTATATAATATATATAGGCACCGAGAGACAAATCAGATAGAGATGGCAACAAAGGAGAAAAGATTCTGGTGATTATGGTTGTAGTAGTAGTAGTCTTAGTAGTGGTGGTGGTGGTGGTGGTGGTTGGTAGTAGTAGTGGTTGGTGTAATGATGAGCAACAAAGCAACGAAATGACGCAAGTTATTTATCGTTATTTTTTTGTTTTTTTGTTTTTTTGTTTTTTTGTTTTTTACTCTCTATTTGATGATGCTCTCTCACTCACTTGCGACATTTATGTAATGGCCCCACTATCACAATGCTGTGAAATTGATCTGGCTGGATGATGAATGCTAAACAAGTGTTTTTTTTTTATTTTTGATCGTTTTCTATAAACGATTTATATATATGCTCTCTCTAACCACGCACACACACACTCTCTTGATCGTGATGTTGGCGCATTTGCTTTGAATGGTTATTGTTATTAAATTAATTAATTAATTTCTGTTATGATAATGAAAGCTTAATCACTATGTTCGTATGCAGCTTATATGCTATTATATGCTTTCTTCTGCGGTAATGATATCGTAATAATATCACATTCGCACTTAACTCTCTCTCTCTCAGAATGCAGTGATTTTGTGGTAATTGCGGTAAAAAGTTTCAATTATAACTTCGGCATCCGCTTTGTAGCTCTCTGATGTGGGTTGTTTTTGCTCTTTCCACGTTTTAACACCTCTCCTCTCAGTGGTGTAACGAAAAACTGTTTCCTTGATATTGATTTGCTTGGTCAATGATGTTCAATGATGATAAAATTTCCTTAATTAATTTAATTGCCACGTCAGCTGTTTGTAAAAAGCTATTTGAGCTCTTTTCTGTGTTTTTGATATCATCTAAAGTAAAATCCTTACACATTTGTGAATGTAGTAGCAGTAGTTGTAGTTATAGTAGTGGTGAGGGCGCAGTAATGATGGTGGTAGTGGTTGTGGTAGTGGTGGAAAAGAATGCTTGACTGGTGGTTGTTGATAATGATGACAAAATTGGTAATTGTTGGTAATTGTTGCGCGCAATAAGTTGAGTTTGAGATTTTGTGGTTGTTCGGTGATCGTTTTTATCATAATTCATTATTATTTAATATCACATTAAGATACCCAAACATGTACATAATATGCATAATATGTTTTTATGTGCGAGCGAGAGCGATTGCGAAAAAGAGAGAGGGGGAGAGAGAGTTGAGATCGATTTGATTGGTTTAGTTTTGATTTGATTTGATCAAAAACGAACGTTTATATGAAAAAAAAAAGAAAAAGGAAAAAATTCGTTATGAGTAAATGCAGTAATATAAAATTATACACAATTTATAAATATTGATTATATTGTCTGTTGATAAAACACTAAACGATGGTGGTAACTATTACAGCAGCACGCCTTAACATCGATTTATAAATATTTATGAAAATGTTTAATATCATAATATATAAATAAACTTTTGATTACATGCTTATGTATGTATGTATATGTACTATATGTGTACGTGCTTGCCTGCATGTTATATGTATGTGAAATATTCTATTTTCATTCCTTTGGGTAACCATAACCATGTGTTTATAACGGCAAAGAAAGAAAGTTTTCTTTATATACATATATAGAATAAATGGTTTTTATTTGCACCGTTATGTCTTTTATATCTGTATTCTAATATAAGCACGCATGTGATTAAATGTATTATGCATGAATGTGAAAGATTAAGTTTAACAGATTTGCCTTTTATTTGATTTGATTTTATTATCAGATATACCCACATATACATGGTTATAGATTGAGCCACTTGCATAATATGTAAGGCTCTTCCCCTAAACACTTCTTCACATAAAATGGACCTTATACGTAGTTTTTTAGTACATTTGCAACTTACCTACAAATTATATAAAACTTTAACTGATCGTTCTAGACATGTCTGGCCGTGTATCTATTTGTTGTTGTTATTTTCATAACGCGTACTAAAACTGGACGTAGTCAAATAACAGACACGCCCACAATTATCAAAAACTTACTTATCTGGCACAAAAAATTTATCTATGCAATCGGATTTTGGTACACATAAATATTTATAATTACTTTCTTTATCGACAAGCGAAAAATGAGTGCAGTCGGATAACAGACACGCCCACAATCGACAAATTTCTATTTATCTGGCACAAAAAATTGACCTATAAAGTTTAAATTTGATATATTCCTTTAAATCCTTGCTCAATCCATCTAGAAAATGGGTGTGGTCGCATGAGAAAAACGTTTAAAATTTACAAAAAAAAAAACGTTTTCAGCATAAAACTCAACTTGCAAGCAACTCAATACATACAATATTAAAAGGCGTAATCATGTACATAACACGCCCACTATTTGCATGAAGATGTGGAAATTTTTTCAGATTGAACCCTAGCTAGATTCCTTACTTGTTTCTAAGTGTAAAGTTGATGGATTACTCAATAAAATCTTTATACAATTCGCTCGGATTACTTACACCATCTTATCGCGGTTTTTGCTTTTCGATAACTTTTCTTTTATTCTACAAATGAATCTCTTTCCATATCTTATACGTACACTATGCAAACACGACCATTTGTTAAGTAATTTTTTTTTTTTTAGTATTCTTGAATATTTCTTCAACTGTTGTATATGGTTGTTGTTGTTGTTGTTATTGCATTATAATTTATATGCATACAATGCATATGTATATTGTGTATAATTGCTGTATGGTCAAGGGTAGAAAATAATTGCCTCAGAATATTTTATTTATATCTACTAGTAGTGGTAGTGTACCAAACCCATAAACATACGATATATACGAGTATATGTACGGTTTATGTATGTACTTTCAACTCATAATGATATCTGCAAATATATATAAATAGATTTGAACTTTACTTTTTATCAGCTTTATTAAATGGACTGATTTCCGAGACGTAAAACAATTTGTATGGAATTCAATTCAATGAGTCAAACAATGTTTAATGAATTTGGAAAGTTTTTTATATATATACTGTGAAATACTTGTATATACCCTAAGCATATATTCAGTTCGAATCGAACCTAGACAAGCTGTACCCTTGCCTACCTATCTATGTCAAATTTCAACTCTGTTTAAGATCAAAAATACGACTTCAAGTGCTTCCCTAAAGAGTCGGCCATTCACACAACTATGCTCCACAATTTTTACCTCTTCATCTTCTGTACAGTTCCTACAGAAGTCATTGTATTAGAGATAAACCATAAAACAGTGTCGCGTAAGAACTGCGGTGACTGTGGATATCGATTTTCTAGTGAGTCGTAAAAAGTGTTTGCTCGTTTGCCGTTTCAGCCGAGGCCAGAGAACGCGAGGTATACAACAGATTGATAGATCTGTATATGCGGTTTGTTTTTATCACTATACAATTGTCTGATCAATTTTTAAACGGTTATTTTTTGAAATGGTAATAATCCTGCCTACACTTAAGAAAAAACTTTCACATTTACTCTTAATTTAATTCGTAATTATGCTAGAAAAGGGCGATGCCGGCTAGCCGATACGTCCATAATTTATAAGAAATTTTCTTCAACCTTTAAAATTGACATTTGGAAAGCACTATAAAAAACATTTTTACGCATAAATGTCAAAAATTTCCTAGATTTTGTCTAATTTAAAGTCATCCATTTTACATAATAAATTAAATATTCTATATTTATTTGTAATGATGGATTTTGCTCAAAGTTATTTATTAAAAAAATATTTTAAAAAAAAAAGTCATTACAAAAAAAAAAGTGTCCTGATTATTATCCCTGTAGCCATTGCTGTGAATATCCGAATTTGTTTATTTGTTTGTGTGTTACGCTTCTATGAACACCTTGATATTTATATCAGTGCACTGCTGTTGAAATTATATTTGAAATAATGTCAAAACATTGTGTTCGACACAAAAGAAGAATATTCTCTTGTTTTCATTGTGCTGTACATTCACTAACCTTGAAATATTTTCAACAAAAAATGAAAAGAAACTCAACAAACACTACAAAATAAGTAAGAAAACTATATTTGGTTTGGGTCAAATCTTAAATACCCTCGAAAACTGTGGTGCAGGTGGAGGGAACATATTTACGGCCTTAGGCGTAATAACTTGAAAGGCGAATGTAACGCTGAATATGTAAATTTTTGTACATTGTAGGCGTGTTTATTATAATATCACGCCCATTTTTGGCACATCGAAATATGAGCTAGATATGTACATACGAGTTTATACCAAATTTCAACTTCATGACTCCATTTTTGTGATAAAAAAAATAGATTTTAATCGATTATAAGCGTGTTTGTATTCCAATTACGCCCATTTTTAGCTTGACAATGAATAGAGTAATTAATTATAAATATTTGTACCAAATTCCAACTTTATAGCCCAATTTTTTGTGGCAAATAAAAAGATTTTTGTCGATTGTGGGCATGGCTCTTGACCGATTGTGCCCAATTTAAAGAGACAGAAACTAAAAATGTTTGCACCAAAAATATTTGAAAATTTACGACCGTAAGAATGCAACCACAGGCGAAAATATGGACATGCATGTCTAGATCGACTCAATTTTTAAAGCTGATCAAGAATACATATACTTTGTAGAGTCTCTGACATCTTATATGTAGGGTATAAAAAAAAGAGAATTCTACTCTTGCACGGTAAAAACCTTATAGAAATGCTAACATTTTATTTAATACCAAACACATGCTTCTCTAACATATTACTTATGTTAACGTGAGTGCATATCCCAACAAGTACTCTGGAAATATTGTATATTGTGGTGCAACAAATACTGTTACTTTTGATTACATTCTTTATTTATGTGAGGTATAATGTACAGGTGCACCTTATATGTGTGTGAATGTATGTATATATATATGGTATTAAATTTTGCATATCAACAATGATATCTTTGTTTTTTAACGAAACATACTCTATATTTAGTTTTTGTTTTTTTTTTTATTTATTATTTTCTCAAGTGAACCGTTCCATTGTTATCGTGTTGATTGACCATAAAAATAATTGTATAGCAAATGTTTTCCATATTATTTATAAATACACCATTTAAAGAAATATAATAACAAAAACAAGTGAAAATGTTAAAGTTGATACTAACGGACAATTTAATACTCTACACTACTTAGTTGCACAATTTCTGCAGGAATTAGTTAAAAGGGGTTTGCAAATGGTCCGATTCGATTTTAATTTGGCACACTTAATTATAATTATTGTGACAGTTAACAACCGTTCTTGACTAAATTTTGTCAAAAAAAAATTTTAAAAATTGTAATCTTTCGTTACCTGAAGCTTTATTTTTGTATGTGGCTTTATATGAGAAGGAGCTAGAGAAACGGAAGGATATATAATCCCGCCCATTTTTAGCCTATTAATATATCCAATTATAAAAATAAAACAAAATTAGACAAGTTTTGTAACTAATAGATAGATTTTTGTCGATTGAAGGCGTGACTCTCAACCGATTTTGCCAATTTTAAATGTTTGTACAAAATTCCTTAAATGTATCTCAAAATTGAGCAAACTGTGGGCATTCTAAGGATGGACAAACATGATTAGATCGATTTAAATTTTAATGCTAATCAAGATTTTGTAGGGTCTCAAGTTCTTACTCCAATTAGTGTTACAAACGGAGTGATGCATTTATTATGTTATGTAGGGTAACTACAAAATGTTAAATATTCATTGTAACAAAATTTTAAATATTTCATTTTCATTTATTTTTATTTTATTTCAACTTTTATAAGCATTGTATGGTAGAAATCCAATGATTCTCAAACTTTTAATGTATGCCTCGGAAATGTCTGTAAATGTTCAACTTTAAAATGTACTCTGGTGTACGATTAGAATGCATGCATCCATATATGGATTTACGTTTAAGCATCAAAATGAAACACTGCACTTATGGGTTAAATGTGATTTTCATTTATTTTATGCTTACACCAATATATTGCTGGCGTTAATGAGAGTGTTGCAGAGAATCATCACAAAATGGACATTATTGGCATTCAAGCAATTAGTTTGAGATTTATTTCAAATCGCTCAATTCATGCGTAACTTGTTTGTTACTTAACAGCTATCTTGTTGCATAGGTAATGAGAAAAATATGCCAAAGTTTAAAAAGATTTAATGAGAATTTTCTAAGATTTCTTTTAATGATTTCCGTTTATTACTAAAAGCAGAAGAGATTGATATAAGAAAATGACCCTTTTCATACTAATGTAAAGTATACCAAGTTTTAGGTTGATTGAAGTCAATTTTTTATGCCCTAACTTACTTTTCCTTTCAATGGACGTACAGACAAAAATTATTCTACCACAATTACTTTCATCTAAAAGCAAAAACTTGAATTTTAAATTCTACCCACTGCCAGAAACTTTCTTCTATATTTCACATTCTAATGGCAAAATCAAGAAAACATGTCTGTCAAAACCCGTTCTCTAAAAAGGTCTACTAAGCAGGCAACTTGAAATGAAACTTTTTAAAAGCGCAAATAAACAAAACCCAAAAATCTCTTCTAAGCCGATCAATATAAAATACTATATATAAATATACTATATACTAATGTATAGTTTACAGTTTTAATCTAATGAACACTGTTCTACATTCAAACAAACCCGAACCTAATGAAGTCGTGACAACTTTTCTATTGACTTTTAATCTCCCAGAACCCAAATACATATTTATACAATGTTAAATTTTATTTCATATACGTACACAATTAACAAAATTTATGTACATGCTCGTTCATACGTACATACATATGTTGTATCATCCAAGTTAGTCTTTAATAAAAATGACAATGTCAACCGGTTTGAACCGCATGTGAAATGATCTCATTATAAAAACTTAAATGAAAATAGAATACATATACATATACATACACACACACACACATACACACCCTCATACACTCTGACACATTTAATGAAAGCGAATCTAACTAATATTCGTTCATTTATAAAATATTCAAAGGTTGCTTACAACTCAACCAACTCAACTAATAGAAAAATGCATTAATAGCTACATACCGATACATTCATATACAATGTACTGTATAGGGGTGTTATATAATGGAATGAGCAAAAGATAGAGAGAGAGAGAGAGCAAAAGTCATTTCGAAAAGAAACCTGTTTGTTTTTCTCTTTCTCAGCTGAAATGGTATAGAAATTAAAACAGGTAAAAAAAGTAAATTTGGTTTAGGCTGCATCTTAAACACCATTCACATCTGCAACGGTGGGCGTGTATGATTATGCTCTGTAATAGTCTACTCATTATGTATCAGCTTGCAAATCGATTTTTACGCTGAATATGATTTTTTGTAAATTATGGGCGCATATGTTATGCAACCACGCCCATTTTTGTTACATCCATGGTTGACGTAATTATAAATATTTGTACCAAATTTTAACATTGTAGCTCAATTTGTGTAGTTGATAAGTAGATTATTATCGATTGTGGGCGTGTCTGTAATCGGATCACGCATACCTTTCGCATATCGATAAATGGGATAATTGTAAATATTTGTAGTCAACATTTTAGCTCAACTTTTGTGGCAGATAAATAGATAAATATATAGATTTTTTTAATTGTGGGCGTGGCTCTTAGTCGATTTTGCTTAACTGAAATAGTTATTTGCGGGAACAATTTGGAAGTGCCAAAATTTTTGCTCAATATCTTAAAATTTACGATCGTGCGAGGGGCAACAATAGAGAGGCAACCGGACTCACGAACACACATGTCTAGATCCCTTTGTTTGTTGCAAATGGAACAACAAACTTAGTATACCTCCATCTTGCACCTAGGGTATAATTGTACGTTTATGTGTGCGTATGCATGTGATATGTTTTGTATATATGCAGCGAAATGAGAAAACAAATTTGTAGATATAATTGAGTTTGTTTTTAAAAATAGATTTCTTTTAAAAAAAAAAGTTTTCATCTTCCTCGTCTTACATTCTTTTATGACTTCTTTCATTAATTTTAACAATTTCATCATAAACCATTTTATCACTAGACTTTATAATCTCCATGAATAACGTGCTCACATATACACATATACATTGCCTATACATGTGTGTGTGAATTGAAATGAAATTCATATGAAAGTATTTAAACAAGTATTGTGTGAATGGAAAGAAAAAAAATTGAAGAATATTTAGTTCATGTAACATGTGCGTCTATATGTCATTGTTGTTGGCACATATTTTTCATCTGAAATTTTACACAAATTTTTAATTGCTGTACTCAGGTTTAAGTTTATGGTATAAATTAGTTGAGAACCACGCCCAGAAAAGATAAAAACTGTATATAATATATGTCTGTACGTCTGTCTGTCTAGTGTTGACACTTTCACGCTTACAAAAATCAGTTATTAAGATAAGTTTTTTTTTATATGTTTCATTTCAGCACCTAGGTTGTTACTTAATTAAGCGGAATCTGTCAAGTGCCACGCCCACAAGCGACCAAAATGTATCTATCAGATAAAAATATTTAAAATTTTATGTAACAAACATATTTATAATTAGTGCCTTTAGTTAAATACGAAAAGTGGGCATGGCAGGGTAGCAGATATGCCTACAATTTCCAAAAAAAACTGTACTAGATGCAGAATTCATCTTGTGAGTTAGCACATATTACAAAAGTTACAAGAAGGCAGAATCAGACACCCTTCACGCCCACCTTTTGTTTATCTATAAATGTGGAAATTTTGGTTTTTTCAATTAATTTCTCTAAGCAAACAACATTTCAAGTGCATTTGTGTGGTCAAAGGTACATAGTTCGTTTTCAATGACATGTGAGTCCGGTGTCTGGTATGACTGACTTGACTTATTGATTTGTTTTACGCTTAGTGAATGGCAGCTTATTTGCCTAGCTGACTGCCTTGAGTTACAATCGCAATGGATGAGTATAGTGAGGCAATCAAACAAATATTTTGTTCTGTATAAAAGAAAAAAAGTATATTACTTAGAAAAAACAACTTTTTACTTTTATCCCAACAATGTTATTGTTAAGAGGTTTAACTGTATTCTGTAGCATCCTGTAGTACTACGAAAACGGTGATCTAGGTTTAAGAATACTTAAAGTGTATGTTTTCGCAAAATATTAATACTTCCAGCTTTATGACGGCAAGGATGGAAAATCGTTAAAGTGTTATTTTAAATTTTATGTATATTTTTTTTATTTTTATGAGATTTTTTTTTAATTAAAAGATATAAAAAAATACCTCAAAAATTTCTACCACACATGAATGAAAATTTTTGGGTCGATCAGGTATCACCATTTAATGCCCTACATCACTTAGTTTCACAAAATATGTTATAATTAGTTTAGACGTATCAGCAAACGCGAAGTCACTTCGTGAAATATAATTATATGAAAATAAGTTCTAAAAATGATCTGATTGGGTCTAAATTTGTCCCAGTCAATTATTAAGTATGATTTTGTCAAAAAAAAATTGAGATAAATATTTAATTTAATTAAGTTAATAAGGCTTCCTAAATATGATCCAATTTCAACCATTTTCAATAAAGCACATCTTTGGCTCAAAAACACTCCGTTGTACTTTCAACGAAATATCGAATAAATTTACGTGAATAGACAGAAGAATAGACGGACATGATTAAATCGATTCAGAAATAATGTTTTTAAATCGAAAACATCCGCACAAACTCAATATTCTATTTGTCACAAGTGGTGCAAGGAATAAAAATGGAAACGACTTCGAAAGAATTGCGAAAAAGTAACCTTGATGGTTTTAGTTGTTGTAATTAAAGTAGAAAAGAAATTATATAAAAACATTTTTATGCCCACCACATAAGAGGGGGGCATTCTAATTTTGTCATTTCATTTGCAAGACATAAAAAGAGAAGTCGGATGCCCCACAAAATCTTATTGTATTCTTGTTTAGCATTAAGAACTGAGTCGATCTAGATATGTCTGCCCCAGTCTCTGTGGTTGGCATTCTTACGGTGGTAAATTTTAATATATTCTAGTTTCTTTACCTAGATTTCTCTTTAAATTGGGCAAAATCAGTCAAGAACTACGCCCACAATCGAAAAAAAAAATTTACTGTAAAATTGAAGTTTGGTATTAATACATATTTCTAATTAAATCATTTATCGAAGTTCCCAAAGAGGGCGGGGTCTGATAACAGACACGCTCAAAATCGCACAATTGACAAAAATCTATTTATCTGCTATAAAAATTAAGATATATCTACTTTAATCTTATATATCAATGTGTTAAAAATGGGCGTGATGGGGTTAAAAGTACGCCTACTTGTTACAAAAAACTATATTCAAACTGTAAAACTTGACTTGCAAGTTGGAAAAGATAAAATTATCTAGCTGGCATGCCCACTGTAGATATTATAGGGTATTATTTATATCGCCTTACCCAAATTTTGGCTTTTTTTTTTGCCTTCTGTTAGTAAAGAAATTTCTGTATTGCTAGCAAATTTCTTATTCTCACGGTTCTGCTTTTATGTCTATTCTTACTATACGTGGCTATATAATGAAGGTTGAATGAATGTATTCAAGATTTGGAATGAACTAGTTTTTCTAATTTTTGTTTACTTGTTATTCACACATGTCTATAGTATATAATTTAATAACAAGTAATTCGCATGATAACACATACATGCACTCATGTGTATCTATGTATATGTATTTGTTTTTGTTTTTATTTGATTCTGATAAGAATGTTTGCCGTTCATAATATTATAACTAATCAAAATGCCATGAAATGTATACATAGGCATATAGTGTAAAGATAGAGGAGAAAAGAAGAAGAACAGAGATAGTACTTACTGGAGAGAGAGATAGTTTTTTTCCTTCTCGATTTTAATTTTGTAATATTTGTATAAAATCTAAATATTTCTGTGTAAAATATTACTCCCTTAACATTAATTTGGAAAATTTATTCAATTTGTCCTTACGTCCATATGCAATTACCATAAATATATAGATGGCTTTGTTTATTTGTTTAATAATTTTATTGCATGATAGAACTTTTAGATCAATACGTATGATGAACATTTGTATTAACTACCTAAACCACTGGAGACTTTGATTCATTTGTTCTATATATTCATAAAATGATAATAAATTTCATCCCTTGATAATTAACTAGTGTCAGGTGTGTGTATGTGTATATAGGAGTGTATATATATTTCTAAAAACCTGAATCAATTTAAATATATTTTTATTTTAATTGAATTGTTTTGATATACAACAACAATAACAAAAACAACAACAATAATTGTACAATTATGGTAAATGGATAATCACCAATAGACACAAGTTTGTCGCTTCAGCTTACTTGTATATGTACAAACCAAACAAATCGGTACCTATAACAATTTAAGAGTGTGTGAGCAATCAAAAAAACAAACAACATCAACTAAAACTAATCAACTAACAAGAACAAGAGCCGAATAGATGTGCAACATAATTTAAAAACCATGTTGACCCAATTTGGTCGAAAACAAAACCATCACATCGTCACAACACAAAACCCTTAGCCATACAAAATAAGTAAAATGAGAGAGAGAACCAATCAGACACATATACATATAGAGAGAAAGAGAACAGATTTCAAATGGAATTATTCCATTTGTAAATGGCTAACACCCACCTTCGGCGCCATATCTCCTAACCCCAAGCTTGCGGTATTAGTATTACTTTGTTTGGGAAAACAAAACAAAAAGTTATTCTAAAACGTACATGAGATCATGTGCTCAGAGTAACATTAATTTTATCCTTAAACAATTTTATACAAACATCTCTGGTATTAATTTATACAATAATCTAATGTAATAATTTATTATACTTAATTTTTATTATTAACAACTATTAAGTAAATATTCTTTTATAACAGAAATGATTAAACAAAAAATTACTTCAGATTATTTCATATTATTTGAAGGCTTTTTCTTACCCTTCCCATAACCATTCATATGGAAAAGCTTTAAAGGCAAAAAGCTTTAAGGCACAACTTCAAAAGAGAGAGTAAATAAAAACAAAAATAACGCAGAAAAAGTATTTAGAATGCAAGTCAATGCAAAAATGAAAGGGAAAGTATTGTGTATGCAATAAAAAGCTTTTAATAGGACAGTTTTCGTTTGTATGTATGCAATGTTTTTAATATTCTCCTTCCTCCACCTTAAGGTCGAGGATGTAAGCAATTTTTTTAAAACACTGACGCGAATCTAAATAGCTTGACGCATATACTAGATATCCTATAAATTTACATTTAACGTGCAGGTGTGGCATATATAGAGAAATGCTCCTATTAAATCTTGGATTGTAAAGAATGAATTTTGCATTTTGCAACACCCAGAAGAAGGCGCCAGAGACCCTACAAGTATATATATTCTTGATCAGCATCAAAAACTGAATCAATTTAGATATGTATGTCCCTGTGTCCGTGTGTCTGTCTCTTGTTGAAATTATTATAAGCGAAAATTTTGAGATATTAAGACGAAAATTTTGAGATATTGTGCGAATGCCCGGCTAGACAGGGAAAACGACACAAAACTCTTGGAGCCAGTTTCCCTGGAACATTTAAAGTCACTAGCAGATGCGAAAATTTTTCCACCTCAAACGATTTACACATAGTATCCTGTGGATGACTTTCCTAACCATTATGGTATGTTTTTACGGGTAACACAGTGGGCCTACATATCAGCCTAAATGAATTCCCTTTTGGCACACACTCGACTAACTTACCTGAACCTAAGACTGAATAAACCTAAAGCATAAGCATTTGAGAAGTAACATAGATAGTGTAAATTGTAGAAAATGAATTGGATTTTGATGCTTTTAAAGAATTTAAAGAATGTACACTTTATAGGATCTCTGAAGCCTCCTTCTGGGTATTACAAACGGAACGGCACTATAATGTGGAGGGTATAAATATATCACATATCAAATTTAGCAGTTATGTTGTCAGTCTCTCTACATAGGTGGGTATTAAGTATGAAAAAAATCCTTTGGAAATATTCTTTTTACAGCTATTCTTAGACACAATGGATTTTATAATAATAGATGAGAAAATTTTTGCACTTTTAGTGTAATCCATGAACGTTTTTCGGAAGTAATGTCGGATCTATTTAGATTGTTATAAATCCTGCTTTAAATTAATAATATCAAATATTGCTTTAAGTACCATTGTTCCAATGGGAAAGAATAAGGAATACCACAAAAGCAATTTCATTCAGACCAAAAAAACAATAATACTGAAAATCAATGTTTCGAATCGAAGAAATATAATTCATAATTTCTAGTCACCTCTTCTACCTTTTACTGAAAACTTATTTCATTTAAAATTCTATACGAATAATGAATAATTCAGTATTATATAATACGTTTATAAATATATATTTAATAATATTTTAATATATTCAGCGATAATAGATTTTTGTCTAACATTCGGTACCGAAAGCGACTAGAAATTAAAGATAACGGCGACAATAACTTACATTTTTTGTTTGTCTGTTATTTATAATTCATGTAGGTCACAGTTGTAGAAATATTTATACCATCATGATAATGATATGAGGGAATATTGATTTTGTACTTATGGAACACCGCAAGAAGTATATATATTCTTGATTATTATTAATAATCGATTCTCTGTAGGTAGGACTAAGTGTATTTCTTTCCAACACTATCACGATCGCATCAGTTTAAATATTAAGTTAAAATTTGGGCATTTTAATATTTCGAATGGGCAAAATGGATCATAAGACACACCCACAAAGCTAATAAAATACCTAATCATTTACTTTTCTAGCCTATTTTTCTCTTATCGGCACTATCGCGATTACAAAAGTTGATCCAGGACATTCAGGACGACTTTTTACCCATATGGAAAAATTATTTTAGCCATGCCCATCTTTAATGAACATATTATAATTGTTAATTTATTTTAGGAGTTTATTTAGAATATTTGATTTGAGTGTTTATCTAAAAATTTTGACTCAGTAGTCCTGCTCCTTTATGTTGGAAACTAATTTATAAAAATAAGCGTAACGTAAGCGCATATAAACGCTAAATTTTGGTGTCAAAGATAGTTTTTTCTTAATTGTTAAAAAAAAAAAATTTATTCAGAATTTATATTTAGATCCAAGTACGATTTGTAATAGAAATGAATCGCACCATACGAAAATCCTTAGTATTGTTGATTAGATGGATCGTGTAATAATTGTATGCGCATAAATTCCGTTTTAAATTTATATATACGCATTATACACATACATACAAACAACAAGAATCGAGTACAAAGTGTAAATATATTTTATCATGTAAGTGTGATGTATATGAGTTAACTGCGAACAGTCATAAACAGTTCGTGAATAACCATTTTACACGAATATTAAGTCAACCGACCGACCAGCAAGCAGCCATAGCTGTTGAAATACCTTAAAATTCATGCATACCCACTATGTGTTTATACGTATATGATACAATATGCTGACTACCACAGGTATATGCATGTTCTATTTTATTTCTTATATAGAGCATATATGCAAATATACATGTATAAACATGTTTGTGTGTGTATATGAATATACTTTCATTTCTATTCTTTATTTTGTAGGGCAACAAAAGCCGAAAAGCTTTGCATTATAATATATTTCTACACTAAATACAAATAAATCCTTTATGATCACCTACACATTTACATTCACTTATATACGTATGTGTGTGCTCAAGTGAATGTATAAACAATTGTAAAAAGTGTCTACAAATGAATTGCTGTTTAGAGAATTTCATTTTGTTTCGCAGCTGAGAGTTAAGTGTTCGTCGGAGTACTTTTAAAAGGTTTTATTTTTATTGCATGTCATGCACACGAAACTTGTTTCAGAATTATGTATAGTATAAAGAAAAATCCCCTCACATAACTTAAGCAATTGTTGATAAGGGATTTACTAAATAATTTGCTTTTATTAAGAAATTTTATTATTACTGGTGCATTCATTAAGTGGGAACATATGTTTGAGGATACAAAATGACTTCAAAACCTTTAAACTTTTCAGTATCTAATCTATCGATTAGTGACCAACCAATTCATTTCTTGACTGTTCTTATAATTTTCATTGACGCATATATATAAAGATTAACAAGTAAAAATTTTAAATTAAATTTGGCTTAAGCCAAATTAAAACGTCATTTAAACGGAGAGTGTAACAGGTACAAGATTACGCTCTCTAATAGTGTATGTACATATTTACCTATCAGCATGCCAGTCGAGTACAGTTAGGGACGGACATACATGTTCAGATCGATTCAATTTCTTCCAAAGTGGACGTGCCACGTATATCATCAGGCTATCTAATAGTGCACTTTAAAATCAACCTTTATTAAAGAAAAACATATATTTATGTCAAGTCAAGTACTTCTGTAACTCATATCTCCTATTATCATCGGGAGGACAAACAGTTTTAGCTAATTCGATTTCAAATTTTAAGCTGATCCTGAATAGATATGTTTTGGAGGGTCTCTGTTTTTAGGTATTAGAAACATTTTGACAAAGGGAGTATACGATCTACCCAAACTCAAAATGGTGGTGGTATGATTATCTAAATATAATCGACTTTCCCAACTTATATAAATGATACAAGCATCAACAAGATAAAACACTTGGTTGACTAGTAAGTAATTGCATGCAATTAACCATTTTACAAAAATTATGGGTATTGTAATTATTAATAATCAGTTTTTTTTTTATCGTTTTTATTCGTACTTTGTCTCTTCATAACATTTTACAATTGACAGACTTACGGACACTATACTGTTGTCCTTACATCCGGAATATTATCGTATCGTTGGCAGTCAGTCAAAAAATGTGTTGGACTAAAATTCTGTCCTATTACATAAGAATATTATATACAATCAATTTTTATGAATAATAATTTTTAGTTATAACAACCGTTTTAATACAAAATTGATGGGCCATTAAATAATACTTGAAATGTTAAGTAAAATGACGGAGAGGTCGTCTTCATTTAAATACTATTAACAACAAGTTTCATCGCGATACAGGTTTTCATTACACATATCGTAAAATAATACTATTGAAAAAATTATGAGACAATCAATAATATAATTGTTATGTGAAATGAAATTCATTTTATACGCTGAGAAATACGAAATAAATGAATAATCCTGACATTTAATTATCAACTAAACTAATGACTTTAAAATTATATATTGGGTACATGATTATTTACAAGGCAGCGATGCATCCAGTCTACGTACTGTATTTTTTTATTTTAGAAGTTTTTTTTTCAAAGTTGGGCGTGCCTTGTTTTTGATTTGGCTCATTCTAAATGAGAAATTCTCCACCAAATATATGTGAACCAAAGACTCAATTTTCGGTCGTCCTGTTTGGTCTCCCTTTTGATATTTAGCTGAGGCCGCCATAGCTTTGAGTACCCACCAATGATGGTGAATTGAATGTTTATGTCAATATACTTTAGTGCTTCTCTTTCAGTTTCTTCCTTCACTGTCGGCGTATCATTTGACCGATTTTACCCAATTTTAATACCAACCTGATTATGAAAAATACTTATATTGTAAAAAAATTTAAAATCGAGACTTCAATTTTTGCAAACAGGAGAGTATTTATCACAGCGTAAACATGACATGGACAGACGGACAATTAGATTGACACTGTATTCAATGATGATTAAAATGTGTGAGATTTCCGTCGCCTCCTTCTAAACCTTGCAAATACTTCTATATACCCCTATAAACATATGTTGGATGGACGTACAAAAATTCTTAGCTTCAGGGCAAAAAAAATATATATCTAAAGTGTGCGATGGTTACATTATGTGGCTCAATTTGAATGAAGGATATAATAAAAAATAATAAAAAAAAAACACCCAAAACTTGGTCAAGTGACAAAAACCTTGTGACACTAATTTCGTACATATATATATGTTTGTAAATGCGTGTCTGTGCACGATGCATTTGTTAGTTTTCTTTTCTAAGCATTTTGTTACATTTTTATATTCTCACGACTTGTTCTATACGAAATTTCACTACAAAACAATAGAAAGAACATGTACGTACATATATACCATGTGCGAATATATAAATTTAAATAAAGAAAAAAAGTAAATAATTAAAGATATTCACAAGTATGTGCATGTCTAAGCAACACGTACACACACTTATAGACAAAAACCCACTTGACATCTTCTTTGACTTTCTTATTCTTGTTATCACAGTAGAACAATATGTATACATACATACATGCATACAAATACTCGTACATTTGTCTCCTATTACGATCGTATGCTTAAGGGTGTGCTTGTGTTTTTATACAAAAACTAAAAATAACGATTAACGTGTACATATATAAAAAAAAAAAAACTACATATAAACGGTGGGAGTGGCAGATACATGATTACGCCTTCTAAAAGTGTTTATATGTCAAGTAAAACAAAGGAAGTCGAATTTCTCACTAAGTACGGGTTTTTGTAAATTGTGGCCGTGTCTATTATTAGACCACGCCCATTTTAGGTACATCGATGCATGACATGATTATAAATATTTATATCAAATTTCAACTTCACAGCTCAATTTTTGTGGGCGTGGCTTTTGATCGATTTTGTTTAATTTACATTACGATCTGCGTTCAGATACTGCACAAAAAGCGATCCTTGTGTAAATTAGCGGAATTTTTCATTTCACCAAAAAAGAGAACAGAACTTAAGACAGAGCTTTGAAAAAATTATCGTTGAGGGTAAGAACGGTACAGTTTATGAAGTAATGAAAGACTTTTCCTAGGCACCGATTTCGAAGACAAATATTACAGTAAACCCTCCCGTCTAAAACTTCATATAAGACGGATTTATATTATCTTTTTTATCTTATAGTATATTAAAGATATATAACACGTAAGCTAACTGGTTTGAACTGTGAACGATTCAAGTATTTGACTCGCACAAATACGAATTCACATAACATGAAATGCATCTAGTGTGTTGTAGAGGGCTTTACTATACATTCATTATATACTGTTATCGAAATTTTTCAAATCATATCAAACTGTTTATTTAATAAACAAAATTTTATTTCATACGCGTCAAAGGAATTTTATAAAACGACAATTAAGCTGTGACAAGTACGAGTACAACAATGCGTCTATCAGTTGGAGTCTATTACTCTGTGACATATTTAGATAAGTGGATATAATGATGAATGCCATACAACGCCAGACACCTACACATCCAGTCAAGTGTAATGTAAACATATAATTGTTATGTTATTTGCAATACTTACTTACTCACTTACATATAAGACACATTGATACTGCACATCTGAACATACATAATATGGTATTAAATTTGCTTTTTGTATTTTCTTAATCACATTTATATGATTGATAAGTGTATACGCTATGTACGCTTGAGTTGCTTTATATAATGGGACACAAAACAGAAGCTTATGTAACATAAGCCACAATATAGGTATCAATGTGTGTGTATATACCTATATACCTATATAGGTGGTAATGAAAGAAACATTCTTTTTATAAAGCAAACAAAGCCATCGAGCAAAAAACACGACCACCATATAGAAGTATTTATACAAAATTTCAAAGTTAGCATAGACTATAAATATCCACTCAACGTTTAACCTCTCCTTCAATGGTTCATATTAAAAAATCATCTTTACGATCTTTTTCACTTTCCTAATAATAATACAATAATATTACCATTGCTTTGATCGGAACATTATTTGATTTAATATCCCATTAATGATGCTCATACGCATTGTAGGCTACATACATAAAAAATCTATTTATTTGTCTAAATCTTGAATATTCCTCACTCACCGCATTTAAACCAGCCAAGAACTGATTTGCATGTCATTTCTTATGGTTTATGAATAATGAGTAAATCGTCAATCAATATATTTTCTGCTCATATTACAATCATATCGTATACAATACCGTACAATACGAATCTTGACCCAAATTCTATTGTAACACATCAAAAGATGGATTCAAACGATTGTTTGAATGATTTTTGTTGTATTTGCGAAAATACAAAGAAATCATTAGTATATACTTGAGTACTTGTAATGAGTGTTTTAATTCCTCATTATTAGGTGCCACTCTCTCTCTCTCTCTCTCTCTATCGCCCTGCATATGTAACAATAAAAATCATAACAAGTAATTATTCTCATTTTTTATGTATACCGTTAGCTAAAAACTTTTTTATATGACTGAAATTAAATTTGTGTATTTGAAATACTATAAGAACGCACTAGACACCTCTTGATTATATATTTTCATGCATCATTTAGTCACTAATTATAATTTTTAAAAGCTTTTTTATGCGCTTCACATAACATAGTTGAAATCTGTTAAGTTTGTTATTTCATTTATAACATTCTAAAGGAGCCGTACAACACATCTCTCTATTCGACTTGGTGTAAATTTGCATCGATATTTGAAACGTTTGAAGACAAACCCATCTTTCATTATAGAAATCGATTTAGAATCATTTTCAATTTAGCATTATTTTCGATTTAGAAACAATTTCGATTTAGAATTATTATTATAAAAAAAAAATCTATATACAAGCGGTAGGCGTGGCTGGTACCTAATTACTTTGTGTATTTATCACAAACGAGTCGAATTCTGAGTTAAATAAGATTTTTTGTAAATTATGGGCGCTTTCGTTATTCGATCATGCCCTTTTTTGGTACATCGATGAAAGCTTTGTTTATAAATATGTTCAACTTCCTAGATAAATTGTTTTCGATTGTGGGCGTGGCAATTAGATTAGTGATTACGAACAATTTAAATAGAAATCTATGTACAGATAGAAACACTTGTAAAAAAGTTAAGCTCGATCCATTCGAGAATAGGTCTCAGATGGTTCTCTTAACGTAATACTTAACGGTACTTTTTGGAGGGTAGGCTCAGACGTTCGAGAGTATTTTAGTAGATCATAGAGCTACCAAAGCATTTCTGATCGTTAAAAAAAAAACAAGATAACTAATGGACGGACTCATACCTCTTTCCATACCATTCTATCCCAATCGAGAATTCTTTTATACTTAATAGAGCTACTGAAATTTCTAATTCTATCTCACACAATTCTAATATACCGCCTCTTACTAAACTTGGTGGATATTAAAATCATTATAAAATTAAAGGGCCTTGAATTCAACTTTTTCAAAATTAGATATTTTTATATCTGTGCATATATGTATATGTTTAAAATATATTTTTGATATAAAAATATACAAAATTATACACACACATACAGAGAAGTGTATAGTTATACCAGTTCAGATGTATGCGTGAGTTCGTGTATAATATTTTTTGCTAAAAAAAAAAAAATTGTAAAAAAAGAAGCAAAACTTTATGTTCTCTCAAGTCTACCCTACAATTAACGCAAGTACACATGTACACATATACAGATGGTGTATATTTAGAGAATATTTGTTTAAAAAGCATGAAATTTAAAAAAAAAAATAATTTTAAAAAAACAAATTAAAAAAAATTAAATTTGGCTTAGGCCAAATTTTAAATACCCTTCACATCTATATAAAAGCGGTGGGCGTGGCAGGTATGCCCACTAATAATGTATGTACTAAATATCAGCTTACACGGTAACTTTTGCTTTCAATAGAGTTTTTTGTAAATTGTGGATGTATCCGAACACGCCCCCTTTTGACTTATCTATGGATGGTGTAATTATAAAACAAATTCATCAAATTTCAACTTAATAAGTTAATTTTTGTGGCAAATAAATAGCGTGACTCTTGACGTAAAAATTGGCACATTTTACGTATCGACCTAAATACAGAAATTTTTGAAGTTTCTTAAGAATATCAATAACAGACAGACAGACGGACATGTATGTCTAGATCAACTCAGCTTTTGATGCTGATCAAGATTATCTGTTGCCAATGCAATGATCAACTTAGTATACCCCCCCTTCCTTCTAATGTGCAGGGGAATAAAATAATATATTATACAAATACATTTACATACATACGATCGTATTCATATTCACCTTTTATATTTTGAATAGTCATAAATTTTGATAAGGTTTTTTTTTAATATTATTCTTTAGTTTGCTTTTTCACTTTATCCGTTTACTTTCAAGCACTCCATACAGTTTAATTTAGTTTTCTTTCCTTTGCTTTGCTGCTGTTTCAGTTTTTGTGAGTTTTATCGTGTTTTTTTTTTTTTTTCAGAATGTTTTCGATTATATAAAACTAGCAGCGTTTTTTTCTTCTTCGTTCTGTAGTTGAATAAAAATTTTTATGAAATTTATTTAAATTTTTTCTTTATTTTTTCTTTTTTTTTTAATAAAATTTTATTTTCGTTGATATATTGAGTTTTGCATAGAACTGAATCATTCGAACGAACAGTGAACATATATTTGCATATGTGTGTGGTGGTGTAAGTGTGTAGGTGTGTGTGGTATAGTCCGAGTGCCCATATGATGGGGATAACTAATAATTTTTCTTTTTTTTATATATTTTCTCTAATGTTAGTTTTGTTTTTATTTTCACACACACACACTCCAGGGTATGTGTATTATATTCAAAATTAATTTTTTTCAATTTCACAATTTTGTCGTTTTGTTTTTTTTTTTTTTGTTTTTTTTTTTTTTAATATTTTTTATTTTTATTTTCAATGTATAGAGAATGGTTACTTTTAGTTCCTTTCTGTTTTTTTCTTCTATGTGCAGTACCGTTCGCTGTGCAATTTGAAATTTGCTTTTACTTGCTGTACGCTGTAACGTTTAACTGAATTCAATTTGTAGTTTGCATTTAAAATATACCCCCAAGAAAATAAACCCTTTTTTTAAAACAGTAACAACAACTACAACAATATCAATAATAATAAAAAACAATACGAATAAGCGAGAGCAGCAGAAATTCAATTCAATTCTCTTTGAGAGAATATTTCTAAGCTTAACGTTCAAGAACTAAGGGTAAGCGTATACATATATATGCCTGTGCCTGTGTGCGTAGAAGAAAAACTAAAAAAAGCTTTTCAGCATAATAATCACAATTTTCTCTCTCTTCTATCTTCTTCACATAATGGTAAAATATTAAGACAGTACAGACTATCTCTCCTATAAAGTGTGTTCTGTAGTTGTTTTCAGTTTGTTGAGTGGCGTAGTACAGTAGGCTCTAATTAAAACAAGTAAAAATTCTAACTTTAAGCTTAGTTCAAATCTTATAAACCCTTCATTATTTCCTTCATAGTGGGCGTGGCAGGCAAATGATTCTAATAGTGTATACATTACGTATTAACTTTCAAAACGAGTTTTATGCTGAGTAGGGTTTTTTTTGTAAATTGTGGGCATATCTGTTATCCGATCGTACCTTTTTTTAATACATTGATGGATAAATATAAAATTTCCATTCCATAGCTCGATTTTTATCAATTGTGGGGGTAGCTCTTTGCCCAATAACGAGTGGACCGGTAATGTGAAGTACCTGCCCTAAACTTTAACTCAATGTCTTAAAACCCCTTCCCATACAAGGTTTTACTATAATAAAAGTCTTTATATGACGAAAATTCACAATTTTTAATATATTTTGACAAAATTTGGTAAAGAATCGTTAAGGGGCTTAATAATTGACTGCGCCAAATTGTGTACTCGGTCGGAACATTTTTAGAACATCTAAGTATGGACTAAGTAGTATAGGGTATGAAATGGTTGGGTATAATCCGCCATAAACCTTTTCACCTATTTTAATATAATCCCTAAATCCTTTAATTTTATCAATTATTTCAATACTTTTGTTCTCTATACTTCGTATGTTACAAAACTCTCCAATTTTTTCAATTTCTTTATACCAAAACAACATGTTGTCAATGAGTGTTAATATGTAGACATTGTTGCGAAAAAAGAGTGAAAACAGAAAAACTCTACACTTAGGTATGTGCTCTTAAAATACAATATATGTTCTAATTAATAACTATATACACTTGCACAAATAGGTAAATAGATACATATACATATGTAAATACATATATATGTATTTTGTTCTATTATTAGGGCACTGGGTTTCTGTTTCTTTTCGACCTCATAACAATAGCAAAAGCAAAGGAAAGCAAAGGAAAGAAAATTGTGTGCTGCACACAAAAAAAGCTTCTCTTTTAATAACAACAACAATAGTAATAATAATAATAGCACTGCAACCTATATATACAATATATGTGTAAAATGTTCCCATGTATGTGTTTTCTATTTCCGTAAATGTTTATATGTAAGATCACATTTATTGGAATAAAAGTGCTCATGTACGTACGCGTACATACCTTTTACAGAACATAAAAGTAAAACAGCATAATTAAACGAATTAGCGCAATAAAAATTTTCAATTAGTAAAAAAATTACATGAAAACAAATCATGTGAGATTGGACAATATGGAGGTGGGTGACAATTTACATAACAAAAACAAGTGAAAATGTTATAATGGATTAAGCGCGATTATTTAATACCCTACATCACAAATTATGCTACAATAAGTTTATAATTGTATTAGTAACCATAAGGAATTGCGATAAAAGTTATTTTAAGAAATATCATTATATAGAAAATGGTTGTAAAAATAATCCGATTGTATCCAAATTTGTTACAGCCAATTATTAGGCTAATTAATTATTCTTTTTCATATAGTTGTTGCCATATAAAGACTTTTTTTTATAGTAAAACCTTCTAGGAGTAGGGGTTCAAAATATGTTGCGATTTGGCCCACTTTTAAATACGGTTTTTGTCTGGGTCAAAAAATGCGAACACTAGCTTGCACACAAATTCACATAGACACACAGACGGACAGTTTTTATTTCTGAATCGATTGGTATAATTGTAAGTGCATTTGTCCTTTAGTTTAGAGTTACAAACATCCGCACAATATTTACATGATAGTGCTAACTACAGACGGACACACGGATATAACTATCTTGATGGACTACATTATACTTTGTTGGTGTGGTAAATGGAATGACAAACTGAGTACACCCCCATCTTTTTCGAATATATATAAAAAATTTAGTATAAAGAGGACTTCCCTTGAGTCAGGACATCTTCTGAGTCTCAAACTATATGTTGCATTATTATACGATGCCTGGTAGACATAGAGAGTAAATATTTTTTCATTTTTTATTTGTGTAGCTGCATTCCCATGTACGCATGAGTGTAAAAAGCTTCCACACTCACAATTTGGCACACGTAGGAATACTTGTATTTATGCGTGGGTATAAAAAAAGTGCATACACTGGGTATCACGTGTAAAAAGAATCAACCAAGAGATGTTATTTTTACTTGCCAAGAATCACTGGACAATATATTTGTGTACACACATACATAAGCATAATATATATATGTATATATGTAGAAGAAACACTTTTTTATATGTCTCTTATCGTATACGCTTACGTACCTAACACCTTTTACATAAGCATCGTGCTGTGTTGAGCACGAAATAATGAAAATAACAACAACTGTAAAATTGAAAGCAAACAAATAAAGACCAGAAAAATATCAGCCACAATTTGCATGGTGATAAGGTGTCATCCAATAAATGTTATTTTTGTTGTTGTTGTTTTTGATTATTATTATTATTTTTTTTAATGACAAAACACTATGTATATAAATATACACAGATAATCAAATGGTGCTTGATATGTTCTATATAGTTTATATGCGTATGTGTTTATGCCTGTGTGTGCATGTGTATGCTTAAAAAAAAAAATATACTCTCTCATATACTCTTGTTACGTGTGCCGAAGTAAACGGCTATGCAGAAGCTCGCTCATGCCCGCTCATCTATCACTTCTTATTGCACAGTTCTACACATGCATACATACAAGTTCCCATACATGTGTATTATTAAAACATAAAACACATATATATTATACTTTTGTAAATTCAATATACGGGTACGAGAATCTTCAGTTGTTTTTTTTTTTTTTATTTTGAACTTTTTAATTTTATATGAATCAATATAATGTGCGAGTACCATAGTGTTTGTGCGTTTGAGAGCGCCCATGGGTGAGCACAAGTTAGTGGTTTTTTAACTTATATCTATATAAACACATACATGTGTGTAAAACGGTTTTTTTTTTTTTATTAATACTCTGACAGTAGTATAGCTCTTATGCTGTTGTAGTTGTTGTTGACACTTGTGTTGGTGTTATTCCTACATAGCTTTACTTTGACACACTTTCGTATGACGTTACTTTATTAATTTGTTATCGCATGTTTTTCTTTTTATCGTTTTCTCCCTCTCCCTCTCTCTTCCTCTTTCTCTTTCTCTATATAAATATATATCTGTTATGGATGGTTATGACATTTGACTATTGGAATGTTACTAATGTAGTCATGTGGGGTCACTTGAAAAACTCTTCCTTTTTTTCTAAACAAGTCAATATGGGGTTATAAAAACAAATTATATATTATAATATTAACGGTGAGAGAGAGAGAGAGAGAGAGAGTGGGAGCTTTTGTTTAAGTGGTATAATAGAATAATAAGTAACGTCATGATTTTCATTTACTTGTTATAAAATGTTCAACTTTTAAAAAACATTTCATTTAAATAATTATACCACACATACACACGCACACATAATCTTTTGTATGTTTAATATGTATTTAAAACGAAAATTTTGTAATATCCGGTGTTGCCTTCAGCACTTTAATAATTTTAATCCGAGACAACCACATAGTACATGTACATAGTGCTTCTTGGCATTGAAAAAGAATTATCGTTAGGCGTTTAACATGAGATAGAATATAGAACATAAGTATATGTGCTAGTAACTAAAATCCACACAAGCACAAGCACTCACACACACACACACACACATACACATCCATCTCATATTATTTATACACAATTAATACACACATCTGTTTATTTCTCTTTCAACTAAAAGTTTTCCTTTAATAAACACATTTTATTCAATCAAACTCTTCACAAATTCTTGTCAAATCTTCCTTTTTGCTTTATAATAAATCAAGAGTTAATACCCTTACTTTTTTTTATTTCAATTTTGACTGTTATATTTTGTTAGAGTCTTTTAATGAAATGTCCACGATGTTATATATAAAGCGGGCGCGCGATGAACAACATTGTAAAACGAACGAATCACTTCAAGTGGCAGCTCGAATGTGATTTCAACTACAAACCATTTTTATATTGTATTTTGAATAAAAGTGGGAGTTTATATATATATATATATATATATATATATATATATGGCAAGTGTCTACTGTGGTAGTGTGTATGAGAATCATTTTAATACTCTTCTCTTTTCGATATCTCTTAAAGCCAATCAGAGAAACTAAACGTTATCGATAGCATCTCCATAATTATATGGCAACTCCCTCTCTCTCTAGTGTACGTAACTTTTAATAAAATTATACTTATAAATCCACGCACACACAACCATTCCCAAGAAAAAAGCAACAATTTTTAAAAACATTAGAGTTGCCATATAAAAGCTTTTTATATAAATCCTTTTTTCATATGATTTTCTCACAAAGAGACTAAAGTTTTTTTGAGTAATTTTCTCTCTCTCGTTTAGAGTTTGGTTTAAGTTATCGAAAAAGAAGAAGAAAAAACAACACCAAAGGAAGTTGAACCATATATTCTTAAACAACAACAGTTGACTTTATCACTATTTTGTGCTCCCTCCCCCAGCTACAGCAAGAGTACTTCTTATATGGGTTAATTCATATCATTTTTTTCATCATATATGAAAAGTTTATATGCAAATACGTATATACACACATACACACACACACGCGCCCACACACAGTTTTATACATTAATTGAGTTATAAACACTTGATAATTTCATTTAATTTTTTTAAACCATTCTCTACATATTCTTATATAATGTGTGTCCAATTCAATTTTCAATCAAGCTTACTAAGCATTAAGTTACTTTATTAATAATTATATGATTTAATATTACTTCACAATATATAGGTATTTCACGATTGCATGTGTATCTGGACACAATTTAAGTATGCCATACGCATATATGCAATTGAAAGAAAAAAAGAAACAACCACTTTATATTCTATAGGATTTAACAGTGTTGCCCATTATTTGATATATGCTTTACAGATAAACAATAATAGACAAGTGTTTTAACAAAACAAAACAAAAACAAAAAAACGGTCTAAACATAAATCCAACAAAACAGTGGCATGCACGCACGTTTTTATGCAGAGATGAAATCTAAAAAATAAGGCAACAAACTCTCAGCTGAAAAACATTAAAAATCATATTCACTCGGACTCATGTTTTACTATCATTTACATGTTAAATTTAATAGTATTTCAGAAAACTTTGAGAAAAATGAAACATTTTTTTACATGCATTTAATCAATTTATTATTTAATACAAATAAATCCAAGGCTCTACACTGGTCACATTTTTAATAATAAGTCGATAATGTGGCAACATCATATAACTGCTTGCATTTCAAATTAACCAATCAAATAAGTAAAAATTCATTTTTTTTTTTTTTCAACTTCAATTCAACTTCAACTCCACCTGTAAGGCATTCTAACTTAAATCTTGTTTTTTATTTTGTTTTATAGTCAACTTACTGTAAAAATGGAAAATATTATATTTTAATATCTATTCTACAAAGCAAACACACACAAAATTTATAGGCTACTTCCGTCTTCTTTAAATTAAGTAAATTATATAACTACGGATATGTAATAAATAAAACTTTGCAGGCAAAATTATGTCTATAAACTAATGCATGTTGTATGTATATATACAAAAAGGAAAACACACAAGTCCATTTGTTAAATGTTAAAAAAAAATTAACTTTGAACTAAACATAATGTGAATGCAAATGCAATTAGAATTCACGCTGAACTAAACTTTGTAAAATTAAGTGTTTTTGCTTGTTGGCTTATTTTTTTTTTTTTTATGTTAAGATTTTATCGAGCAAATCAACTAGAACGTCGAATAATTAGTGCCAAAGTGTCCATTGGACATAACGAAATGCTGTCATGTATGCTAATCGGTTCATCTATATTTCGCAAGAATGTCAACGTCGTCTTCTGAACCGATGTAACATTTTTTGTAGGCCATTGCAAGAGATTATGTAATGTGAACTATGTATAGATAATGAAAAGAATACATATCAAATACAAAAAAACATATAAAAACAACAAAAATTCAAATGATTACCTCAGCATTATATAAAGTACGAACACCAACGCATTGCAACAAACTTGTTCGATGTATTATGAGACCAGTATTTTGTGTTGCTGAAATTTTCCGATTTCTGGCTACCGCTTGTCTAACCATTGTAGGCTCTAAATTGCGCATAACAGCTACCTGCATATCATCCGCCAATGCCACATGATTGCCACCGAATTCGGGCAAAACGCCAATCCATTCATTTTCGGAAAATATAAATTTGTCCAATGGATTCAAAAGAGTACTGGAAGCTTTATATGCATTAGCCGTCAAAGCTCCAGCCGGATGATTTTCGGCCATTTTCTCGCAATTATTCATTCGTTCTAGGACAACACGGAATATATGCAATATTGGCTGATTGTCTAATACACCTTGACCCAGACCCCGTTCATCGTCTCGCGTTAAGCGGCGATCCTGCATAATCTCCACTTCACCAGAAGCTAATGATGAGCCACCCAATGGTTGAGCTGTCACTACGGTAAGACGCATACTCTCATCTTCGATGTATATGGCTGACGGTATAGGATAATAATTAGCTTGTAGCGGTAATTTACTAAATTTTTGTCTTCGTATCATTTGTAAACCGTTTAGATCCGTATAGAATGTATCACCGTTATGTAGGCGTGTCTTAAAACGCATAGCTATCTCCACATCATCCATGTCGCTTATGTCAATGTAATTGCGTATTTCGGGAAATTCACCATCCCTCAGGATGGTGTGATGCACACCAAACGACAAACCCACTGAGACAGAGGACTCCAAAGGACCTTCGGTCACCAGTATTACGGGCGAGACATTATTTTCAATCGATGTGGCCGGACCGTTAGGCAAGAACAGATAAGCACCGGAACGATCACCGTGAAAACGTGTACCGTACCTAACGAACTGTACTTTGACGGGCGTGTGAGAGTCACTGTCACGCAGCTGTATAGATTTCATCATGCCCGCATTTGTAAAGGCCACCGTGGGACCTGAGGAACCACTCTTTAACGATACTTCCTTATATTCGGTAAACTTCACCTCCTCCGGATAATCGCCCAATTGTGTTGTAATCGGAGTACTGGCCATTATTAAGTTGGAAGCAAATGTTAAATAACTGCAAGCAAATCTCTTGTAAGAATATGAGTAAGAATGTATAATGAATCACACGTACCGTGATGGTTTATCAGGCGAGGACAGTTTGACGATATATGTGGATAAACCCAATGGCGGTACTCTAACCTTAAATATTAGGCGATACTTGGTGGTAGAAGCTTGTGGTGTTATGGTTTTCGAGAAAGAATGCTTATGCCAAGACCACACTGGACTCACTTGTCCCAGCACCGGATTGTTGTTAAAGTCCACAATTCGAATATATGGCGAGGCCACATAAAAGTCAACAACTTCTTCACGCCACTGAGGCAAGGTGTTGTGAAATGCGAGATGTTTCAAAGGCAACTCCTTCCCCAATATGATAGTGGTTCGGCTATCACCGGCACCCGGCCAACGCGAATCGTCCAATAAAAAATAATGAAATTTATAATCAGCGTTGTAGATCTAAAATGATAAGATTTTATGATGGAATGTTAGAAACAGAACAATGGCAAAAATGTAGCTTCCAAACCGTATGTTTCGTCAACAGTTGATATACAGCCTGTTGCATAATAAATTTACAATCTTTAACCGCCTCCAACATACGTTTGGCGTAATCTTCGACAACATGTGTTTTGGCTGTGCCGGTGATGCCGTCATGATGCTGAAACAAAGACAACTGTTGCCTGGCATTCGTTAGCATTTTATCGAAATTTGTCGATGCCGGCCACACACTCCACGCATGTAACATTTCTGCCGAATGTATGTAATGCAACAAAACGCGATCCATACGTTTGTGGTAGGGGCGAGAAGTGTAATAACCGCTCCAATAATTATCGGTACGATCGGCATAAGTGAAAAAGTCCCCGCTCAGCGTTGGAAAGTGTCTGCTCTGTTCGCGTTGCACCTGATGAACAGCATCGAAATATTCTTGCAAAGTACCGAACTGTGCCTGCACAAAGTACTTGGCTTCAGTGTTTATATGCTGGAATAATGCTTCATAGTTGACGCGCTGCACTTCCCATTCGGTACTCTGGCTGTAACGAAAATCATCACCCAACGGAAAGAGTAAAACGTTGGTCTTGTACAGTTGAGCTTTTTTCTTCCATTGATCCACCAATAATTCGGCTCTAATAAAAGAAATTTATTAATAAACAATTAATGAAGAACTAAACCGTGTCAAACACCTTTCAGCAACGTTGTGCTCTTCAATTTGTTGGGGTGGTACGCGCCAAGGACAGCTCAGTCCGAAACCGGCTAATCGCTTAAAATCGAATTGACAGCAAACCTTGGGATCGGGGCCACACGAGTGAGGTATATCGTACGAATAGAATGGCATCATATGTGTGAATAAGTCCGTGCTACCCTTGCCATCTACCAATATTCAGGTCAATTAATACAAATGCAAATATTTTCATTTTATTACAAGGTTTACCCCATAGTTGGCGCCAATAGAATTCCAGTTGCTTCCTTAAAGCCAACTCCTTTTTGACCGAGTAGTGGGTTCTTTGTATGAGTAAATTTTTGAAACCGGATTTCTTTAATATGTACGGCATTGTTGGACTATGACCGAATGGATCGATAGACCATGATGATGTCGGAGTCATATTGAAATATTGCTTTAGCCAAGTCTGACCTTCGGTCAATTGCATTAGAATACTTCTCCAATGGGAATTGGCCTCATCTGGCATTACCCAACCGCCGGTGACAAATTCCAGCTGGCCATTCTTCACCAATCTGTTTCATACAACATAACGTTGATTTATTAACTTTGATCATATATTCAAAAAAATTATTACTTTTTAATGTCCTCCTTATTGTTGTCACCAAGATCGGTAAAGAAGCGGGAAAAGTAAGATATTTCCGCCCATATAAACTTCATATCGGAATTTTCTCGTAGGTGACGCAATGCATTCGATAAAATATGTTTTGTTTCGTGATCATAATAATCGTCAAATGTTTTTATCCAGCCGGGATCATTGTGTGAGTGAGGCACCACAAACACTTTCAATTTATGATGTTCATTATACTGCAAGGGATCATATTTGACATTCCAACCCTGTTTCCAAACACCACCATCTCTATCCTCAAATGACATTTTCGTATACATATCCAACATCTATTAAGTGAAGAAAAAGAAATTCATTAAAATCATTCACCATCTCTTGTGGCAGCTCAATATTAGAAGGCTGCTAACCTGTACATCTGATTGAGGTATTTGTTGCAGATCAAATGAACATGTTCCATCAGTGTCAATTGAGTTACTAATTTCTTTCGATTTATCCCATATCTTATTTTTATTTAGAGTAGTATTCGTTTTCGGTGCATCGTTTGCCTCCTTCCAAGTTGCTTTGTTGTTGTCTCGTACTGTTTGCTTTATATGACCTTTTATTATTTGTGCTTTGCTGTGGTCCGTTTTGTCATGTTCTATATGAACCTTATTGGCCAAATCTTCTGAAGGTATGGCATAATTAATGACAAGATATATAGCCAAAAATATTACAACAAATATGAACACATAACGACGCCGTATTAGTATCATTATTTATTTATACATATATGCTAAACTATTATAACTAGATTTTGAATTTGCTCCTTTTATTATTATTGTCAAAAACTAAACAAATTATTTCATTTTCACAGCTTAACAGACATATTAAAAAACAAGAAAGGTTGCCACAGCTTTCAAATACATATTGTATGAAGAAGAAGAATTATTTATGTAAAACAGCTGATAATAATGATTGGAATCTGGAAACCCTACTCATTTATTAATACTTTTCGGGAATATTTTTTTTTAAACCAAATCGATGAAATTTTTAAGAAAGTTAACTTATCTGTACTGTCAAAGAAGTGTTAGACTATATTCATCTTCAACATGTTCTACTGCACAAAGGCAAACATTTCTAGAGCGTATAACTGCTGGACCCGGCCTACAAGAATTTATCAATGTAAAAGCTAGAAGCGTTGGTTTAGAAAAACTTAATAATACAAATGAATTTATACCATATCTACCGGATAAAAGTTTCACTGGTCAAGGACGTAAAGTGTTTTTTGAGGTTTATGGCTGTCAAATGAATACAAATGACACGGAGGTGGTGTGGTCCATACTACAGGAATGTGGCTATGACAAAATCACTGGAGACATAAAACAAGCTGATGTTATTGTTGTCGTTACATGCGCAATCAGAGAAGGAGCTGAAAGTAAAATATGGAATCGCTTGCAACATTTGAAAGCTCTGAAAACTAAACGCTCAGCCAAACGAGGTCCTTTACAAATTGTCGTACTAGGCTGTATGGCTGAACGTTTGAAAATAAGCTTATTGGAAAAAGAACAGTGTGTAGATGTCGTGGCTGGCCCTGACAGTTATAAAGATTTGCCCAGATTATTAGCTTTGTCTCAACATTATCAACAATCAGCTATTAATGTGTTGCTTAGTTTGGATGAGACTTACGCCGACGTTATGCCGGTACGCTTAAACACCCAATCGCCTACAGCTTTTGTTTCTATTATGAGGGGATGTGACAATATGTGCTCGTATTGTATTGTCCCCTTTACTAGGGGGCGAGAACGATCTCGTCCCGTAGAATCTATAATACATGAAGTGAAAATGCTGCAAGATCAAGGTATACGTGAAATAACATTGTTAGGACAAAATGTAAACAGTTATCGGGATACATCTAAAAACCTTGAAGCAACGGTCAACTTGGCATCAGGTTTCAAAACCGTGTACAAACCCAAAGTAGGCGGATTGCCGTTTTCAGTGCTGCTGCGCGAAGTTGCCGAAAGTGTACCCGATGTCAGAATTCGTTTTACATCGCCTCATCCCAAAGACTTCTCTGAAGATGTTTTATGTGTTATCCGAGATTATACAAATATATGCAAAAACCTACACTTACCCGCTCAGTCCGGCAATAATGCCGTTTTGGAACGTATGCGGCGCGGCTATACACGAGAGTCTTATCTGAGTTTGGTGGATAACATACGGAGATACCTGCCTGGTGTTGGGTTATCAAGTGATTTTATTTGTGGCTTTTGTGGCGAGACTGAAGAAGAGTTTGCAGACACTTTGACACTAATTGAGAAAGTGCGCTATAATGTCGCCTATCTCTTTGCCTATAGCATGAGAGAAAAGACTACCGCTCATCGCAGATACAAAGACGATATTCCGCCGGAGGTTAAAACGGAACGATTGCAGCGTATGATAAAAATATTTCGAGAAGGTGCCAGTGAACTGCATAAAGAATACGTGGGTCGCCGGGAACTAATTCTAATAGAGGGCACTAGTAAGAGATCCTCTGATTATGTATTTGGACGTACAGACTCCAACATTAAGGTGATAATACCCCTGAAAGATGTATCCGTTAACCGGCCGAATGCCCATCAATATAAAACAGTGCAATCTGGCGATTTTGTAGTAACTCAAATAACCGAGTCCAATTCGCAAATATTGAAGGGCAACCCTTTATATATATCAAGTATACAAGATTTCTACAACAATAATTGAATTATACTAAAATATAATATAAGCAGACAAAGAGAGATAAAATATATTTGATGTTGTTTTTCCCCTTATTCTTCCATTTTCTCCTTTTCTTCATTTTCATGGCCAGCAACGATATGTCCATTATGAAATTTCGTCATAATTTTACCATAGAAATCAAATACTGTACTGCTAGCTGTTCGGCATATCGTATGTGCATCTTGAAATTGGGCCAATTTGAAGCAACCGGTACTGTGAACTGTTACCAAATCTCGATCCAACGAATCGAAAACAAATGTGAAACTGGCTTTATGATCAATCGTTTGGTATTGATCTGGATCCAATATTAATACGTCATCACTATCTATAATGCAATGAACGGCAGCAATGGTAAATTTCATGGGTGCAGCGCCAGCGATTAATGCCATACAAGCCGCATTAATTGCACAAGCATCCAACTGAAATATACAATCAATCCATACAACTGAATCTAAATCTAAACTACAAGAATTCTCGCGAATACATGCATTTAGTAAAAATTACCCCGCCTCTGTCATCCAATTCTTGCAGTTGCACTGTAATCATAGTCCGAGGATGCATTTCCGTTAATAGGCAGGCTTCGCATGTATCTTTTATTATAGCTTCACGGATTTTATCTTGTATAGTTGGCAGACCAGATTTGGGTCGGTATACACTTTCCACGTGGGCTTTATCAATCTTTAAATTTTGCAGCTTGACTTCTACAGGACCGTACATAGCGGCCAAAACACATGTGCTTCCCTGTGAAAATAACACACAACCATCGGGTCTCGTTAAAGCATTTAATTCACAATTCAATGGGCGCAATTTATTATCGGTCATTGCTCTATCTTCCATAGTGTTTCAATTAAAAAGATTACAAAAATATACAACAATAATATACAACTGACAATCACACTATTGCATATATTTCGCTTTACTTAACATCGCATAAATGCTGAACTCAATAAGGGGAAAATTAGCCAAACAATAAAAACCATTGGGTTTTAAGGTTTTCTGTGTCAGGCTGTTCTTATATTAATATCTTTTTTCTTTCTAACGCATTACAAAAAACGCACCGTTCTATGGTTTTAGAAAATAAGAAATGAAGAAGAAATTGAATTTAAATTTCTACATATTTAGACTGTTTTGGGAAATGTTTATAATTAATATAAAAGCCACTTGAAATTTGCGGAAGCAATGCCTTGGTTGCCACTCTTTTTTACTTTTATTTCACTTCAGCTGCACTATGCAAACGGTAAAAGAGTTGCGAATGTGAAGTTTCACGCAAAGACGTAAAAGGTAAGAAGTATGGGTTTTCTGTGTCAGGCTGTTTATATTTTGCTTCTTCTATACTTTCTAATTTATTACATGTCAGAGTTTTTTTTTTTATTTTGTGTATTCAGGATTAAAACAATTGTAAAAATACTTGATGTGGTTTTATTAAAAAAGAAGAAAAATAATTCATAGGACAAAATTATTGGTATGTATCATTTGCACCGAACAAATTAACCACGTAATTGACAGTCATTCTAGATAACACCTGAAAAACCACCCCTGACCTATAAAAACCTAATTGAAAGATCTACACATATATATATATATACTTAGGGGGTTATTGATTTAAAAACAATTGACAGAAATGAATAAAGACGAAGCGTTGCGATGCATCGAAATTGCTGTGAAATACATATCTGAAGGCAGTGAGGAAAAGGCCGAAAAGTTTCTGCTGAAGGCCGAAAAACTCTTTCCAACCAACAGAGCCAAAGGTAAGCAAAAGAATTCCTCCCTCTCATACTGTATTACTCGTTATATATATATTCACATATCCACATATGTTTATAAACAGATTTATTGAAAAAAGTGAAGAGCTCACAGCCAAATTCAAATGACAATACCAGGAAACAAAACCGTACAAGCCATGCCGAAGACATTCACAAACGTCACAATTCCGGTTCGCGTGCATCTGAACCAGAGTACACAGATGATCAATTGGAGGCGGTGCGTAAAGTGAAAAAATGCAAAAGCTATTACGAGACATTAAGCGTGACTAAAACAGCTACGGATTCAGAAATTAAGAAGGCGTACAAAAAGTTGGCTTTGCAATTGCATCCCGATAAAAATCGGGCTCCGGGTGCAGCTGAAGCATTCAAAGCGGTGGGTAATGCTGCTGCTATCTTAACGGATCCGGAAAAACGCAAACAATACGATTTATTTGGACAAGAATCGCAAGCGGCAAGCCATGGTGGTAGTAACCGTAGTAGCTATTATAACAACGACTTTGGTTATACACGCGGATTCCAGGCGGACATTAGTGCTGAGGAATTGTTCAACATGTTCTTCGGTGGGGGTTACCCCCAACAAAATGTTTACATGCGCTCCCAGAGACGACGCCAGCAGCAAAGAGAAGAAAGAGAAGTAATGAGAGAAGCGAAAATTAGAACTTTTTGTTAAAATTTTATTCATTTCAGAATCAATCCTCCTCGTCAGCCTTAATCAATTTACTGCCCATAGTCCTGTTGATTTGTCTATCAATGATGTCCTCGCTTTTCATATCTGACCCTATTTACAATTTAACTCCCACTCAGTACGTGTGCTCAATATTCATTTTATTCCTTCCAATCTGGTTTAATGTTTTCATGTTGCTTGCAGCAAATACTCGATAAAACGTACCACAAACAATAGGAATATCCCATATTATGTGAAGGACAATTTCCATTCGGAATATCAAGGTTCTGTAGGTCGTCTGGAGGAATCGGTTGAAGATGATTTCATTAATCATTTGAGGCATGCTTGCAGTCGCGAAAGGAATCATCGTATGTATTGTCTTTAATCCCTTAAAATCCTGCACTGTTTGGTTTTATTATTGTTTATGTTATATCTTCATACCTGCTAGGAGACTCCATGATGGCTAAGGCCCGGACTTTTAATGATCACGAACTATATCGGAAAGCGCAGAGTATGAGTACGCCTTCCTGCGAAACTGTACACAAATACCTCAACACATAATTTATTTACTATTCACAGCCCTGTCTTGTTTGTGTTTACTTGTATGTATAAATAGTTTTCCTAAGCTTTAATCAAATACATAAGTGTTGAGAACGAAAATAACCTCTCCCAACTATGTTTGCTCTATTTATTAAAAAGAAGTGGTAGGTAGTAGTAGTTACTTCAATCTGGATCGCAATATTTGGCCTCGTTTGTTTTTGAATTTTGGTCATTTTATTGTGTCGTCTAAAGACCTTTTCTATTAAATGTTGGAATTTTAGTTCACATTTTGTCGGCTTATCTTCGATAACAGAGAGCTCTTAAAATAACTTTGCACTATAGATAAATATCCGTTACTTACGCTCATTTCATAACTAATCCCTGCACAATTCTTTTTACGGAATACACAGACTCAAGTCACTTATTTCTACATTTGTAATATTTGTAATTTTTTTATTATTAGTGAAATTTCAAAAACCCCACATATTAACTAGCTATAATAGCCTCTAAGGCGGCCACAACATCACCTCTCTGTTCGCGTAATACGTTCTCAGCTTGAACTTTACTTATTAGCATTTCGTTCATCTAATTAGACATTTGACACAAAAAAGAAATAAAAATAAAAATCACATCACAATATATTCGAGTTTATATTTCTTAAAAGTATACACTCACTATGAGTTCTATGTCTTCCTTTTTGACTTGAACTTTTTGCAATTCCTTTTCTTTGGCAACTTTCAATTCATCCTCTTTTTGACGTTGATTACCAAATTGTTCTACAGCCTACACATACAATTAATTAAATTATGTTGTGTGAGCGTGAAAGTTCATTCTAACCTACACTGGATATATTTGCGGTTGAGAGTTCTTTTTCTTCAGCGTAATCGGTAACGCGTTCCAGGTCAGCCGCTCCACCATCGTGTTTCGTTTGTTTTTTCTGCTTTTTGTCTTGTATTTCATCTTCAGTACCATTAATGTCGTGATCAGCCATAATTTTTCTTTTATATTTAGTATAAATTATTTTAAGCAATAAATTGTCTATTCTATTAAAATTATTAAATTATTATATAGAATATACTAAAAACAATAACAAAGTTAGAGATGTAATTAATCGAATAACGACACGAACGTTTTGCGCCTTATAGGTAAAGCACTATAAATGGTATCGTGCAATATCTCGTTGTATACAGCAAGACACCAAAAATCATCTGTTCTCACATGTGAAACATCTACAGAGTCGCATTCATGTCTAATCTATAATATCAATGTCACAATACACACATTTTAATCAAATTAAATTATATTATAATAAATAATAAGTGAAGGTATTAATTAAGTAATTGAAAACACTGAACTAAATAATTTAATCGTTCTCTATTATCAAAAATCGCACATCATTTTTTTATGTTATTGCCACATTTTTAAAATACAATAAGTAACTATGTGGCAAAACTTTACCAACTTTTTTGCATATTAAAGTCTAAAAAAAGTAAACAAAACAATTTAATTTGTTTGAAAATTTTTTGAATCAATGGATAAATCATGTCCAATATTAAGGATATAAAATTGGAGGTTTGTGTAGACTCCATAACATCAGCTTTAGTGGCAGCTGAGTGTGGTGCGTCGCGATTGGAATTGTGTTCTGCTCTAAGTGAGGGAGGCCTAACTCCTTCGGTGGGTGTGTTAAAAGTGCTCAAGTGTTTAATACCTATACCAATATATTGCATGTTACGACCGAGAGGCGGAAATGATTTTGTCTACACTGATCATGAATTGCAAGCCATTCTTACAGATATAGAATTGTTGCAACAGGAGGGAGCTGATGGGTTTGTTTTTGGATCATTAAATTCAAGTAAAGAAATCAATGTCGAATATTGTCAACGAGTCATCAATAAGGCCAACGGGTTGCCCGTCACTTTTCATCGGGCATTTGATATAACTAATCCCGAAAAGATGCATCATACTGTACAGACATTTATAGAACTGGGATTTAAGCGTTTGCTTACAAGTGGTTTTCGCCGGAGCGCACACGAAGGCTTAGATTACATAGCTCAACTGATAGCTAAACATCATCGTGATATAATTATTATGCCAGGAGCAGGAATAAGTGTAGGCAATTTGGAAGAGATTTTAACCACTAGCAAATGCATAGAATTTCATTCCTCTGCCAAGAAAAGCGCAGATATGGTCTCCAATATCGAGAGTACACAAATGGATTGTGACACGATGAAACAGGATACCATGAATTATGAGACGACCGATGCCAATGTTATACGAAAAATGATAAGTATAGCTAAAGCTATGAGCGAAAATAATTAATAACAAAAAAGGAGGCATTTTCTTTTAAAGTTGACTCGTAGTGACAGTTTTTAAAGACTATAAATTAGGTATACCATAGGATGATTAATTTATAAGCAATATTCTCTTTTAGTTTAATATTAATCGAACAATAATACTATAAATTATGCATGAACTAACAATGATTTATCTAGATTACATGTGACTATCATATTAGTAATTTTCTTATTTGCATTTATTTGCAAGTAATATATTAATAAGTACTGCAGTAAAAATAAATATTTAATTACAGATTTTACCAACTTGTTCCGCGTTGTTTCAATTTGCATTAATACAGTTTTTGTTTTCGTATGCTGATTGTCCGGTTAAATTTCTCACTTTATTTCAATTTGCTAACTCAACCCGGACAAATTGTAGTCAGCTTTCTATACAAAGGTGGAAAAGTGTTTGCTAAAATAAATTGATTTAAAAAAAGGGGCTGAACAAAATATTAATTATTTGGTGAAATATTGCTTGTAAGAATTAATATATAATATTATTTAGATATCGCGCGTGTATTGTTGATAAACTATGTTACATAGAAATTTCATTAGGTCCATACTAATTGTAACCAAAATGGCGGATAGTTGGCGTGTGTAGTGTGCGCAATATAAAATATATAACATATATACGTATATATTCAGAAAATTAAGCATTTCTTCGTTTTGCTCAAAAAGTATTTGTGTTTTTCAGTGAAAAACGTAATTATGTCGAATTACGATAATAACCAACAATTCTTAAGTAAGTTAAGTAATATAAAGCAGGATGTTGATAATCCGGAGTACAATGATAGTGGAGACTATCGAGAAGGTCAAGGTGACTACGATTACTCTCAGGATGATGGTGGCGATTCTCAAAATGACTCACAAAACAATGATAATAACGATGATGGCCGAGGCGACACTGAGAATGACGAGGACGACGACAACGACAATGATGACAGCCAAAATGAGGGTGGCGACGATGCCGATGAACCCAAGTATATTCGATTGCGGGGACTACCATGGTCAGCCACCAATAAAGAAATTTTGGATTTTCTGAAAAGCGTCAATGTGGTTGACGGAGCGAATGGTATTCATTTGGTGACATCTCGCTGGGATGGCAAAAACACCGGCGAAGCATATGTGGAGGTGGAAAGTGATCAAGACGTGCAGAATGCTTTAAAATTGGATAATACCAATCTGGGACATCGGTACATCGAAGGTGAAATTAATGCAAATAATATTTTTTTTGAGGCATTTTGTTTACTCACTATTCATTTCATATATTTGCAGTATTCACCGCTCAAACTAAGGAAGCTAAAGGCGTTGTTCGTAAAACTAGCAACTCTGGCATGTCCTATGTAGTAAAATTACGTGGCCTACCGTACTCAGTAACTGAACAACAAATCGAAGAATTCTTTAACGGTAAGTGTTACGTTTGATTTCAAAGTAAACTTGAGAGTAAAGTTTTCCTGATAACATGCTATGCTTAAGTATCCTATTTATAGAAATATTTACGTATTGAAATTTATGTACAAAACTATGTATACAACTGTATCCCAACAATGGCCTTTTCTCAAATGAGAAATGGAAAGTTGGCGGTTACAAAATTACTGTGTGGGCGTCGACCACTAAACAAAACCGACTTTAAGTCTTTCTTTCCATTATTGTTTAGTTTATTTGAAATGTGAAACATGAATATATGTAAGAACTTTAAGCCACTTCTGTAGAAGTGGAAAACGATTAATCAAGCAATCGATTAATTTGATTAATCTCAGTGAGTAGTGATTGAGATCAGTAATAATGAAACCATAACAAACAAATACTGGTTTTCTTTCACCTACTGCATCATCATGTACTGTTTGTTGGATATTTTTGTTATTTTGTTATATTATTGTTGTTGGGCAGGGTTGGAAATCAAACCGGATCGGGAGGGGATTTCTTTTGTTACGGACAGAAGGGGTCGTGCTACAGGGGAAGCATTTGTTCAGTTCGTCAGCCAGGAAGATACTGAACAAGCCTTGGGCCGTAATCGGGAAAAAATTGGGCACAGGTGGGTTCTCTCCATACAATCAATTTCAATAATTACTACATATGAACATATTTTTAATTTCAAAACAAAAACAAAAAAATATAAAAAAAATTATAAAACGTATCAACCAAATTTTTATCGTTTATATTATGAAATATTTTACATTAAAATAATTTTTGTATGTAAGCGTATATAACGGTATGGCAAAAGCACATACGCAACAAACAATTTGTAAAGGGTTGTGGATTGTTGCTGGTCTTATTTATATATATTACCCATCTTCAAAGTTGAGTTTCTTTTGCCATACCCATGTACGTCATTTAGTATTTAAGCTGAATTAACAAAAAAACAAAAACAAAATCTTAATATAATTTTAGTGTACTTTTTAACCAAAAAAAAATTAAAAATTACGATCCCGTTTGCAGCTCCAAGTACATAGCGTTTAAAACAAACATTAATAAATGGTTAGAGGTTTTGTCCGTACGTCCATTTATGAAAATTAAGAAAAATCCCAATTTTTTGTGTTAGAGTCCGCTATTTGTTGAGCTGAAATTTATTGCAGATGTTTCCAACAATAGACCGACGAACGAATCTTATATTTTAAGATCGATTCAGACTTTGATAATAATAAAGAAAATTATACTTAGAGTGTCTGACGCCTTCATCTTGGTATACTTTTAACCTAATGAAATACAAGGTAACGCCTATAATAGCTGAAAATAACTACTGCCTGCAATATAACCAATGAATGAATTCGGCTTTCGACAAAAGATGTACAATGGTGGAAGGCACAGAAAAACTCTGTTTAATTTCTAAACACATGCATTTATTTCATTCACTTATGACGTTCATTTCATTCTTTTATTCTCCGTTCAGGTATATTGAGATATTTCGTAGTTCCATTGCTGAAATGAAGCGATCTACGGGCAATAATAACTCGGTAGGGCGTATGGCACCGTACGATATAAGAGAACGCGGCAGTAATCGTGCTGGCAGTGTTAGTAGCGATTATAGCAGCGGCCGCGGCAATCGTAAGTGTAAACAAACTTAGCATGACACATGTAGGGTATTCTGAAATTTTCATTATTTTAGGTTGGGGCAACAATAATGGGGGTTTTGGTGTGGGCGCCAACAACACATTGGGCTTCAATAATCTACCATTCGGCAATAGCAACAATTTCAATAGCTTTGGCGGCAGTGGTGGTGGTGGCGGCAACAATTTTGGAAATTTCGGTCGTTCTGGTAATAATAGTAGTTTCGGCAATAGTGGTGGTGGCGGTGGCTTCAACCGTTTTGGCGGCAACAGCGGTAATTTCGGCAACGATTTCGGGGACTTTGGCGGTTTTGGCAACAATCGCAACAATGGCGGCAACGGTTTTGGTAATTTTGGCAACTTCGGCAACAACAGTGGATTTGGCTTTAATCTCGGCAATTTCGGACCCATTGGTGGCGGCATAAACGATGTTGAATACTTTGCCGTACATATGCGTGGTTTGCCGTACACTTCGTTTGAAAACGATGTGTTTAAGGTGAGTGTTCAAGGCAAGCTTTCAAAACGTTGCACTTTAACAAATTGTACATTTTCTTATATTCTTTTCTCTCTTTAAAGTTCTTTGATCCTCTGCGCCCAGCTAATGTCCGCATTAATTACAATGAGAAGAATCGTCATAGCGGTACCGCCGATGTTTACTTTGACACGTACGATGATGCCCAGGAAGGAATGAAACGTCACAAACAACAGATGGGTTCACGTTACATTGAATTATTCTTTGATGGAAAGGTCAAAGGTGACGATATGTACAGTGATAACGGCTATGGTAATATTGGTAGCGGCGGTGGCGGTGGTAGTGGTGGTCGCAATAACAATTTTTCACGCTTAAAGGGCTTCTAAAGATGCAACTTTTAAATTTTAAATTGTACAATTATTCTAAAATGTCCTTACATACGTAGTAGCGGCTTTAAAATGGAAGAAAGAAAATCAAAAATTGTTTTATTTATCCAGCCAATGTTTTCAAATTTCATTTTACATGACTTAATAGATTATATTTGCAATTTTCTTTTAACTTATTTTTCACATCATATTTTGATTTCACTATAAGTATATAAATCACTTTTTTATGTAACAACAACAAATAAAAAAAAAAAAAAGGTGGAATGTACGGAACAGAATTCCTGTTTTAAGTCAAATGTAATAAAACTCTCTGAATCTTTGTAGATATATGTGTTTATTAATGAAATTTCAATTTATATAAAACAATATCGGTCTTATATTCTACGTATGATTAGAATGAATTTTATGCATTCTTAAATTTATATTTGAAATTACAATTACACACACTATAGATTATTTAAACGTACATAAAATCTTAATAATAAATATTTTTAATTGTCGGGTACAACTACTCCCATAAGTGGTTTTCATTTTCTATATACTGGGAATAAGAAATCTTGTTCAGCAAAGTTGAGCTTTGCTTACGTGCGTATGTTTTTTTTTTAGAAAAGTGTTGATACATCATTGTTTAAAGCGGCACCTAGATGATCTGTTGATAAAATTTATTTAGAATAAAAGGAAAATTTGTGAATTTAGGGTAAAACGTTACGAAGTTTTGCATAAAACCTTTATGGGCCCATATATTATTCCGTTATTTATAAGATGTATACAAAATAGTTAAATTATCATTTTTTTTTCCATGTAAACTCATTTAAATAGCTAATGCGTGTAAAGGAGTTTTGAACAAATAAACGGTAGGGCAGCAATAATCACGAATGGGTGGATTGCACTTATTAAATAAGCAAACAACTCGAGATGTTTTTCTAAAACAACAACATTAACAACAATAACATGTGTTTGAAATCTAAATGAATTCATTTATATGATGTTTACGCTACTTACTACCACTACAACTGCAACTACGTATACGAGTGTATGTATTTGGTGTAAGGTAAACATTGTTTAAGTAAAATTTTTAAAGTGTTTCATGAAGTTTATTTATTATTTGAAATGGTTTCGTTCATACATTTTTATAATCACCGCATAAGAGGGCAGGCTTTACTTTACATTCCAGAAGAAGGCATCAGGAATCTAACAAATTTTGTATATATATTCTTCATGAAATTCACTTATACAATAATATAAACATAACCTTCTGTATGTCTGTGCGTCAGTTATTGGGACGCTCATGTAGGTACATTAGCGCAAAATTTAGTTAAACAAGTTTAAATATTATAAACCTTCATGCTCAACCATGCAAATACCCTACTCAAAATGTTCACTACAATTAGTTTAGTTGTAGTCTTTACGAGGCATTGCCATTTCGTGAAATATCATTATATAAAAAGGGTTTCTAAAAATTTACCAATCAGGTCCACATTTGCCATAGTCAATTATTATGTTAATTAACTATTCTTCAGCAAATTTTGTTCGAAAATTTTAAGAATTGCGAATTTTTACCATATATGGGGAGGAATGGGTTCAAAATGATCCAATTTGAACCATTTTCATTAGTATTCAACTTTGAATCAAGACACGGCTATGAACCAAATTTCAATGAAATTTAAATTTAAAAACTGTGACCAAAACCTTGCGTACAAAGGGACATGATTAAATCGATTCAGATTTTGATTCTAAATCGATCGGTATAATAAAAGATGGATCTATATTTAGCCCTTAAGAAGTGCCAAACATCCTTTGCTTAAAACTATGGATTTAGCGAATAAACATTTCTAGTTTTTGAACCTAGAATTTTAACTATTTTAATTAGGACAAATTGTTCGAGAGCCACACCCACAATCTATCTATCAGCCATGAATATTGATTTATAAAAATAAAATTTGGTACACATGTTTATAATTAGTGTTAAAAATGGGCGTGTTCAGATAAAAGTTACGCCCACAATTTGCAAAATAAGGAAAACTTGAAGTACAATCTTACCGATAAATTTATACATAATATATATACTCTATTAGAAAGAACATTAAAAGACATGCCACGCCCATTTTATATATTTGAAGATTTAAGCCAAATTTAGTTTCTTTACTTGTTATGTACTTTATATAACAAAATACATTTTAATATATTTACTGTTTTCCAATTTAAACTTAAAAGAACACATTTTGTTGTAGAATCTTGAATGTAAAGTTCAGAAAACTAATTAAAAATATTTTTTTGATATTTCATTTCAAGATTTAATTAAATTAAAACCATCGTAATTGATAGAATGATGAAGTGAATTTATTTGTTTAACAAAATAACACCATAAACGTTCACGTGTCACATTATCTTGTTAGGAAGCTGTTAAAAAGTAGTTAAGTTTATTTAACGATTAAATATAATTTTCTAAAATATTGTAATTTCACGTGTTTTGATGTGACGCCGTATATTTTATTGTCTTCACCATTACTGGAATTGCGATTTTACCTCCTACGTACACATATATAAGATGTCAGGTAAATGCGTTTCATTAGTGAAATGGAACTTTTAAACTAATTCTAAAGTATTTTACTTTTGTGTATTTGTTAGGTATAATCTCACTTTTTATAAATATTAAATAGAAAATTATCGTTATATTGAACATTTTGGATTTCTTGTTCATATAAGAAGAAGAAGAAATCGGAGAAGATGGGTTTTTTACTTTTCGGTGCGAACCTGAAACTCTATTTTAGTAGGGTAACTCAATTATATTCATTCATTTAAATTGTTTCAATCATTTTAAGTACAATACAAAATTCATTATTTAAGCATTTGTTTTAGTAATTAATAAATTTGCATAAGAAAGTTATAACCATGAAATAATTTTACAATTATTGTAAATTCAATTACGAGTAAATGCATATAAAGAAGTTTACTTCCTATTGTTGGATTAATTAATTAATTAATAAATATTTTAAATTGTATATAAATTACAAGAAAAACCGCAAAACAACTTAATTGAAAAATGAACTTTTTTTTTTTTTTTTTTTGTTAAAAACGTGCACAGTTTAATTGTTTTTGGGTTAATATTAGGTTGAAAGAGAAGTAATCAATTTTAGTCTCACTAGATGGCTAAAGAATTCTTGAACAGTTTTACAACTGGCCGATTCAGTTCTGAGTTAGAGCGGTAAAGGTAAGTACTCTCTGTCAGTTTGGCTAAGACGTTTCCTTTAACTGTCACTTTGAACAAATGATCTAAAAAAAGCTATTTTGTGATCTATTTTCTAGTCCTAAGTAATGCTACTACTAACAACTCTTATGCTGATATACTTCGATCATTCCACATATGTCTACAAATTCCAAAAAACTCAGCGTAGAACTAAACTTGCAAGTTGATACTATTGGAGGGCCACATACCTCTACCTGCCACGCCCATTGTATATACTAGTATACAATTTGGCCAATTTAACTTTTAAATTATTTGATTTGTTTTCTTAATGATTTCATCGACTTTTTACTAATGGGATCCATGTATCTTTAACATAGAAAACTACCGGAATGTAGTGTACAATGCGACGGAACCAATATTAATATGCGACAGTGTCGGGATAACATGAATTATATAGCCGTCTGACTCTTAGGGAATTTTATAATGATAGTAAAAGAAAAAAATCTCAGAGGTTTGAATTACTATTGAATTACTTTTATTTCTACCTAATATATTTAATACATATATATAATATATTTAAGTAAATATTTTTTTATTATTTACAAGGCATTGCTTATCAATAGAAATATTTCTATAGAACTATGATGAAAATGTATAAAAATATTTGGAACAAAGTAAAAGTAAATTAGGTTTCGTAATTGGAATGTTAATAAAATTTATTAGATTATTTATATTATGAGATGAAATGGAGAAAATCAGACATTACTTGGATAGTAACAGTTGCCGAACGGTCTTCAGTAATTTTTAAAGTAAGCAGAGATTGATTTAAGACATCAATTTATTTCATGTCTGTACTTCTGTCCATGTGTCCCAGCTGTGATAAACATTTTTTTGGTCACAAAAATTAAGATATCGTCTTCAAACTTGGTAAAAATATTAATAGTTTTTGGACGCAGTTTAGTAATGAAATTGGGTAAAATCGGTCATAGGGTACGCTCACAATTAAACAAAAACTAAGGTACGTTTTTATAGGATTTTTTTATCCTTTCTTTTTTTTATAGTTCAAAATCTATAGAAGACAAGAGGCTAAAAATTGACACTCTTTACTCATTTTAAAGGATTTTTCAATGTTTCACTAAAAGCAATATTTCATTGTAATGATGTAAGATGGTGGGTATTTAGGATATGGTCTCAGCCTTATATATATTTATTTTTCTATTAAAAGTTTTAACTTTATGTGCTATAAGTATTGTAACTGTGATAAGAACGACTAGACTTGAAATTCCTTCAATTTGTTAAACTCTTCATTACGTAATATTTATATTTACTTATTTCTTATAGAGTACAACTGATTTTTTCCAACCGTCTTATAATAATGACTTTTTAATGATTTTATTACAAAAAGTACCTTTTATTTGGATTCTATTATTCATTAGTATTAACCATTAAAGGTCATTATTAGTCGGTTTAATTAAAAAAATTAATATCCGCATTAGAGAATTTATTAAAAATTACTTTTGTTTGGTGTAGATTATTTTAATTAGTTTCTAAGCGCAATTGTGTAATGAAGTAATGCAATTTTGTAGATTGTGTACGTTTCTTATGAGATGAGATTTGTATAATTTGACCTGATAGTGGTATATATGATATTTACCACAGTTCATTGAACTAAATTCTATTGTACCTACTTATGAGTGTATTATTAATATTATTAATATTATTATTAATATTAATAATACTGATTGGAAGTGTAACAATAATTATTGATAATAATAATATTGATGATTAATGATAACTTATGAACTGTAAACAAAGAAATTTAAAATTAGAATTAGATCTCCTTAGTATACCCACCCAGCTTACATGGCGGGGTAGGAAACTGAACTGAAAGATAAATTTGGTTTAGGCTAAAGGTTAAATATTCACCATCGGTAGACCAAAAGGCCTCTAATGAGTAAAATGGATAATTTTTAGCTTCTATTCTTCATGAGTAATACTTAATAATATGAAAAAAAAAAAAAATATTCAAAATATACATTTGTTCGCACTGTGGGCGTGTTGTGTCATCAATATTACCTACTTTCTAAAGCAATTACTTTTCAGACACTAACCACACTTCTGTGTTTCATTTCAATTTTTACGACTAAGGGAATTATTTCCATATAGGGACTGCTAAAATGACTTTGTTTTCATTTCTGATTTAGAATATATATACTTTTTTAATTCATTCTATCTAAGCTTTGCAAACAAAATCATATTATACTCCTACCTTTGAGATTATATTATGGCATCTACGGGATGGTTCTTCTAAACATTACGGTATGTTGTTACGGATAACATAATGGTCCTACATTCGATCAACCTGAGCTAACCTTGGAATTACATTACATACAAATATAAATTCAGTTCAGGCTAGCTCTTGAATACACAAAAAGCATGAACGTGTATTTAAAAATACAAAATAATTCACTAATTATACATTCTCAGAGTCCAATGATCAATTAAATTCTTTTATAAGAAAATATTATATTGTGGAATTCTTACAATAGTTTGGTGGTAAATATGTTTAATGAGATAGCAGACATGACCAATGTCTTACATGCTTAAAGAATGAAGAAAGGTCATGCCTTCTCATTAAGAAAACTTATTTACTCAGTGCAATATTTATATATAATTATGTAATTTCTAAAATACACCCACTTACTTACGTACTTGATTAACTAAAAAAAAACATTGGGGGAATTACTTTTTCTTACTTATTTTTAACACTTTGAAACCACGATATGAAAACTGGCAATTTAACGCTTGATTTGTTGTCTCTCCCTTTAATAAAATCAAACAAAGTGCAGTAGTCGATCCAGTCCGTCTTTTTAATACCTAACAGCAAGGGAGGGACGCGTTTTATATATAGCACATTTAATTCTTGTTTTTGATTGATTAAAAAAAAAAAAATATTGTAAAATGAGTAATTTTTATACTCTTCATATATGAGGGGGGGAATAATAAGTTTACTATTCTATTTGAAGTACCTAGAAGGTACTCTACAAAGCATATATTTGCGCAAAGGTAAAAAAAAAAAGTCGCATCCTATATGACATAGTCAATTTTTGTCTGTGTGCGATATATTATTTATCAGTACCAAAATCTAAATATAGATATGTCCGAACGTGTATCTGTCTACTTTTGGCATTCTCACGATCATAAATTATGAGATTTTGAGCTGAAGTTTTAGTTCCTGCACGCAGAATACCATTTAATTTGGGGATAATTAGTTAATAGCCACTCCCACAATCAAAAAAATATATCTTTATATGCCACAAAATTGAAGCTATTAAGTTGAAATTTGGTGAACATATTTATAATTGGTAAAAATAGGCATGGTTGGATAACAGATGCACCTACAATTTACAAAAAAATTTATTTAATTTTTATTTTATGAACAACATTATTAGAGGACGCAATCATGTACTTGCCACGCCTTCTGTTTATGTGTAAATGTGGAGGGTGTTTAAGAGCCAAATTTACTTATTTCACTTGTTTTTTTATGAAAGCTTAGAAATGGCTTTATGTCGGGAGGAGTACCAAAAAAGGACCAAACAAATCCATCTTCAATAATAACCGTTTTTGGCTCAAGCAATATTTCTGTAATAAATTTCTTTAGAAAATTGTAAATTGTATGACGGACGGACGGACGGAAATTTTCATATTAAGCCGCTTAGTATTATTAAAAACGGTTTTGGCATTTACCGTTTAAGAGTTATAAAAATCTGCTCCGGTACATCTAAAGGCTTGTTCCACTTCGTGCTGTAGGGTATGAGGGCGGAGTGTAAAGAAAGATTGATAGAACGATCATAGAAGCGAAACTCTTATGACACGGGCAGTACTTTCAAGCAAACTTTTATAAGTGTTAGTGTAAGAGTGTGTTTAATGAGTGTGTATGTGTGTGTGTAAGTAAGGTAACGCATCATATTATACCGCGTTTATGTAGCTTATCACTTTACTCTCTTCGATATTCTCAAATTCATACCCGACTCGTACGCGTTTGGAGAGAATAATTAAAATAAAAAATTCAAGCTTCGCTTTTTTCCCATTCCAAGTTTAAAATGTCTATAAAAACTCAGTTTAAGAGTTGTGCTACAAAAAATGTTTATTCTTGTTAAGTTGAGAGGAGTATCAGGTTTAGTTAAAGCTCGGTTGCGCATTGACAAACAATCAAAATAATGTGTATGCGAGGAGGTTAAAGATAAAACGTTTCTTTTTGTTGAAAAAAGCAAAACATTTGAATGAAAATTGAAAAAAACCTCTGAAGTTGTTTTTTTTTTTTTCGTTTATATTATTTTACGAAACACTGCGAAAACACTTGACAAGCTTTAGTTTTTATTTAAGGCAATATCTTTAATGATTAAAATATTACAATAATAATAAATGTATAGACATGTTTAAAACTGATAACAAATCTAATAATGATAATAAAGATTTTAAGAGTGTGCGGATGTGAGTAGTGAGAGTGTTTATAAAGACAGAAATTAAAAACAAGAAAAAACTAAATTCGGCTGAAGTTAAATCTTAAATATCCTCCACCTGTGCATACGAATTGTGGGCGTGTCTGGCATTTTCTGACGCCCTTTAGTACTGCACATAATACGTATCAATCTAAGTGCAAAAAAATTGTTGTTTCTAAATTGTGGGCATATCTGTTATTCGACTCCGCCCACTTTTTTATATACTTTGATGGAAATGCTAATTGTAAATGTGTGTATCAAATTTCATAGCTAAATTTTTATGGTTGACAAATAGATTTTTGCCACGCCAATTGTGGGCGTGGCAACTCAACTAAAAGTGTTTTTTTACAAAATTTCAGCTCAATGTCGCAAAATTGATAACCGTGAGAGTGCCAGCAATAGACGGATACACAGACATACAGTCGAGTGCATATGATATACAGTTCTCGCATAAAATTTCTCTTTTTCTTCGAATTACTGTTTTTTTTCTTTGCGTATCTATTTACCAGTCAATCATGATCATTAATCATTTAACTGTATATAGGAAACATGCGTTAATTCTCTTAATTTTTTTAGTCTTTTGTTTTTAGTTAGTTTATTATAACGTGACGTAAATTAACATTAAGAGTAAACAAGAAAATTGAATGTTTATAAAGGTGCATGAAATATAAGTGAAAATGTTATAGTTGGTGAATATCGATTGTTTAATACTCTACACCACTTGGTTCCTCAAAATATGCTACAATTACTTTTGTTATATCAGTAAATGCGAGGCATTGCCTTAGAAGTTTTTTTCGTAAAATATCATTATATGGAAAAAGGTTCTAAAAATAATTCAATCGGGTTCAATTTTTGTTACAGTCAATAATTGAGTTTATTTTCTCTTCGTTACCAAATTTCATTAAAAAATATTAAGAATTGCGATTTTTTGCCATATATTGACTTTCATTGTAATAAAACCTGATATGGAGAGAGGTTATAAAAATTAACCAAATCGGTCTACAAGTCCTTGTACCAAATTTCATCGAAATATTTAAAAAAATGCGATCGGTAGCTTGCGCAATTTATATGGACGGACGGACATAGTTAAATTTTTTTCAGATTTTAATCGTTTGAATTGATTGGTATAATTGAAGGTAGGTGTGGCATTACAAATATCCTTACAAACCTAATATACTGTTTGCTACAAGTGGTGCTGGGTATAAAAATCTAATAAGTTCATATAAGTCAACCACTCGACTGCAGTATTGTTAAGATGATAATCAAAGGCATTAAAAAGAACAACATTACACTATACAAACAAAACAATAATAATAACAATGTGATCATGTAAAAAATTCACTAGAAACAGTTCAAAAATGTAACTGTGTTGCTAATAATCTGAAAATATTTCATTCAAGTGCAAATTACGATAAAAATTAACGTTAAAGGAAGCAATATATTGTGTTATCGCATTGTAACGGCTATAGAAAGACAGTGTGATGTAATTATATACAAAACGAAAAGTTACTAAAGAAATTTTGTAAACCTTGTAAAACAATATGTGCTGTGAACTAATTGAGTTGTCGTAGCATTATTTGAGCCAATGAGAATGAATTTTGAAAATTTGAAAAATCATGAAGATGACGATTGATTTGGTTAAATTGATGTATTCCAAAAATGTACTTGCACTATTTTCATGTACAACGGCTCATATGACATATATACATATATATAACCTTCACATTATAGTGGGGCATATACTAAGTTTGTCAAACCGTGTCGCAGTTACTCTAATTATATACCTCTACAAAATTTCCAAGTTCAAAGGTTAACTTTTGCAGCTGATAAATAGTCTTTTTATTGATTGTGGGCGTGGCAGTTTAACCGATTTTGCAATCTATATACAGAAACTTATTCTCTTAAAACTTACAGTCGCTAGAGTGTCAACAAAACACGAACTTATAGACGAACATATCTAGATCGATTCAGATTTTGATTTTTTCTAAGGCAGAGGTATAACATTTAGTTCCAACTTAGAACAGTTGATGAAGTTATCGATGGTTAGTTGTTAAAAAGTTTTTAAAAATGTTTCTATATCAGGAGGGAATTGTCAGCACGGGTGTTGCAAAATAGAATAATAAACTTAGTGTACAAAATAAAAGAGAGAACAATGAGCTATATATACTTCAGTAGAGTACTTATCATATATTGCAAGTACTTGTAATTACTTAATACTATTAAAGTGTATATTTTTTGTATATCACAGCTGTTTGCCGTTGCCAGTCGTGTCGCATATCAACTGATCAAATATTAACTGAAGCAATTTGGTGTAATGTGTAATTCAGTTATTCTTCATAATCGTTGATAATCTTGTTACTTATAGCAACAGCAAACATCATATAAAGCGATTAAATAAACACAAATGTTCCCGGTCTTAATATGTGTGTATGTATGTATGTGTGCATAATGAATGAACGGATAGATGATAATTATGATGAGGAATCATGTGAAAATTAATTAAATGTACAAATTTGTGTTAATTGGAAAAGACAACAAAATTGTGAATCAATTTCATATAGACGGTACAAGGAACGATTAATTAATTGAAGAAATGAAATCAAATAAAATGGATAATTTAAATGGTAAAGGGAATTTGTTAGCAGTGCCGTCATTTCATCCTCAACTGGGACGTTTGCATGCCATTGATTCTACCATTGAACTGAATACAATAAATAATAGCAGTAAACGTAATGAAGAGGAGGGACTGGGCTACACACATACCTTGGTAAGTGTATTTTTAATTGAATTTTTCTTACAAAATAAGTGCAATGCAATGTATGCATATAAGTGAGAAGCAGATTTCTTTTAAATTAAGGCGTATTATGAGAAGGGGCTGTACAAATTATTCAATTTGAACTATTTTCACTACGACTCGCCTTTGAGTTAATTAATGACCCTGTACCAAATTTTATCGAAATATCTTCGACTATGACCTGTAGCATCAATTTACATGGACATATGATAGGACGGATAGACGGACATATCTAAGTAATTTGAAAACGATCGGTATAAAGAACAAAAAACATCATTTTGAGCCATCTAGGAGTTACAGACATCCGTACAAACTTAATGTACTCTCTAGCATAAGTGTTGCAGGAAATAATTGGTTTTAGAACTCTTAGGTTTGGTTGGTTTATGTTACGCTACATTAACTTAACTCACGTTACCTAAGGTTAGTTACAATTTCTCATACAAGATGTCAAAAATTACATAAAAATCTTTAATAAGCACTCAATTCGTAAGACTTTCATAAAAGTATGCATTTTTTTAATATCCTGCACCACTTGTTGCCTATAGTATATTAAATTTGTGCTGGTGTTTGTAACGGAAAGAGTCACATCTACATTTTCAATTGTATTGATCAATTCAGAATCAAAATCTGAATCGATTTAACTAAGTCCGTATGTCTGTTCATAAAAAATTCTCAATTTATAGATCGAATTTTTAATATATTTGGATGAAATTTGATACAAAGGTATATATTGGCCCAGAGAGAAACTCTATTAATAATGGTCAGATTTGGACCATTTTTAGAACTCCTCTTCATATAAGTACCAATTATAATGAAAATATTTATATGAAAAAAAGTTCCAATTCTTAATATTTTGTGGCAAAATTTGGTGAAGAATAGCTGGGACAAATTTGACCTCGATTGGTACATTTTTACAACCCCTTACCATATAATAATATTTCACGAAGTGACTTATATGGCAATGTCGCACTTTTTCAATACATTAATTATGTTGCATAGGGTATTAAACGATCAGTCATAACCAACTATAACATTTTCCCTTGTTTATGATAAAAATATTGTCCCTTCACATGAGAATATGAGTAAAACTTTTGCTGTTTGGCTGTCATTTATGAATGAATTTATGTGTTTATAAAAAAAATGCTTCAAAAGGTATGCATTCCTCAAGCATTCTTTTGATACGCACACACAATATATGATAAAAAGCACTTACGCGCATCAATGTTGTAAAGCATTGTTATCTTATGATGTGATCATAACACAACTAATCAACAGTAAATTTCTTTATAATTCTATTATGTAGGATTTTATGTGTGTTTGTATAAAATAATGATTGTCTGAGGGCAAATGATTATTATGGTCAGCGATTTATTTTATTATTATTGTAAAGTTGATTGAACCGTATAACTGTAATATTATAATTAAGACAGTTAAGTTGAAATTCTGAAAAGCGTGAGTGCTCTGCACTCCCTTGAGTGTGGCTTCTGTCTGGAAAGGGAAATTTTTGAATTAGAATATATAATATATATATTGTATTTCACTCTATTTTCAATGTTGCATATTTTCGAGACACTCCTTTCGATGAGTATTACCCGTTGCCTTGTTTCAATTATCGCCTCAATTTCGAGGGTTAAACTTTTTTACACTTATACTCAATGTAAACAATAAACAGATATTTGTACAGTAACGTATTTTTTCTTTCCTTTTTTTTTTTGTTTTAGCACAAAAATATACGACATGAATATTAATTTTTTTTTAAATTTTTGTGAAAAAATTATATAAAAGTATTTGATTGGCGAAACGTTTTAAAAATGATTTGCTTCTCCTTAAAACTAGTTACATTTAAATTTGCCAAATGAAGCTTGTACAGTAGTACCTTTTTATACTCATTACATAAGATGGGTGGTTTACTAAGTTTGTCATTCCCTTTGCCACTCCCAGAAAGACTCTTCAGACACCCTACAAAGTATATATATTTTTGATCAGCATCAAAAACTGAGTCGATCTAGACATGTATGTTCGTTTGTCCGTATGTCCGTGTGTTTGCCTGTTGTTGGCTTTCTCATGTGCGTAATTTTTGAGTTATTTAGCTGAAACTTTGTATAGGTACTTTTAGTTTTTGCAAATAGCTATCTGAGAAGGGCAAAATCGGTTAAGGGTCACGCCCACAATTGACAAAAATCTATTTATCTGCTATAATAATTGAGTTTATAAGATGAAATTTGGTGCGCACGTCTACAGTTACCCCATCCATCGATGTGCCAAAAATGGGCGTAATCGTATAACAGGTTCACCCACAATTTACAAAAAACCATATTCAGCATAAAACTCGACTCGACTTGCTAACCTAATCCTACCTAATCAGCGTAACCATATATCTACTACGCCTACCACTGAAGATATGGAGAATATTTAAGATTTGGTTTAAAGCAAATTTAGTTTTCTTATTTGTTTACATCTACCTTTACTTTCGGTTCTTTTCAAATGTTACTTTATTGTCGGACGATCATTGCTTTACAAAAAAATTTATAAAATTTTACACTTTAGTACATTAGGGTTCATAATTTTATATTACATATATTACGGTTTATGTCTTGACTGAGTATTATTATACTATAGAGAGTCAGCAAGAGCTCTGTGTGTGTGTGTTCTGTGATTTCATTACTCACTCTCTTAAGTAAACAAATGACAAAAGTGTCATTTGTTTGTGTGGTGTTCGCATGCACGTTTGTTTTAATTTACGTGATGAGGAAATAATTGTTATTTGGCTTAAGTTACTTTTGAAGGCAGAAATTATAATTTTATTTTAGATAATTTTTTTTTTTTAATAAAACTATTTAATAGGCAAACAATTTCATTAAGAAAAATTTTCAATATAAATAATTTTAGATAATTTTTGCCAGCTTTCATTACTTTTAAAAATATTTGTTTGTTGACTTTCGGGTGATGTTTACTTAGCCACCCAATAAATAATTGATAAATAATGAAATAAATTAATAATTAATAGGCACATAAATTTGGTTTCTTCTTCTTCCATATTGAATTTTTTTAAAACAAGCATAAGGTTCACAAATATTTTATACATATGATGGTAATATATGAACACTTGCTTGTTGCGATAACTTAACAGGAAAACGTGTCGCGAATGATGTAATAGTTGATAAGAAATGTCCTCAACATTATAGTGAGTTTATACCAAGTTTGTCATACATTTTGCAACTATCAGGAAAGCCCTTAGATCTCCTACAAAATATTGTCCAATTTGGCCAGGTACGTTAGTATGATAAGGCAATGAAATGCTTATAGTTTGTTGGAACTTTCACAGCCGCGACCTTACCACCCAGACATAGTAAATATCCTTCAAATAAAGAAACATTTTTTAAAAAAATCCTACAATAGCCCACACACAGGTTCGGCTGTTATGAGTATCGAACCGTGATCATTCCTTGTTTATATATGGAGGTAAATTGTATTTAAGATTTGGCCTTAGATAATTATATTCTATTATTATAAACATATAACAGACACGCCCATAATGCATAAGAAATTCCTTACCGTAAAGAGTTCGATTTAAAGATATTAACCAATATGAAGACAGACACACGTATAGCCTTATATTTAGAGCATTAATGAAAAGCCTAATTTTCAACTTCTAGAAATCACTTTTATAACTAAAAAAAAGTAGATTTTTGTGGGTGTGGCTGTTGAGCGATGTTGCTTATTTTAAATTAAAAACTATTTACGTAAATTAAGTATGAATCTACATAAAATTTTAGCTCGATATATCAATTTTTAAGCAACACTAAGAGTTTCAATAAAACGGACGCATGGACATATTTACATAATAACTCATAAATCAATGACGATCAAGAACATATATGATTTGTAGAGTTTTTAATACCTCTATTGGATAGTTGTATACGTTAGGATAGACTTGCTATATATATTATATGTGGATATATAAAAAAAATGGAAAAAATTTTGTATTTTACGAATTCGGAAACGTATTATCTAAATCTTATTAGAATGAATGAAAGTATACATGAATGAAGACATCGGTAGTGTAGTCTAGTCAACACTCCTACAGTATATAGAATATCTAACACATATGAATCTACTCATATTTCATATTTCATTGTTCACAGTTTAAGCTCAATTAAGACGTTTGGCTCAAATTTAGACGTGACAACACGGCGACACTCTGATCAAATTCATTTATACCGCATACATGGCATATATACAACAATCAAGCGTTCTCACTTGGAACAAAATTACACTTATAAATTTGATTAAATTATCTGCTTAAATTAATCATACACCCAAAATAAGCTCTCAGTAAAAGTTATATAAAATTTAAGAATTACTTACCGATTATCAAAAAACTTATTCATAGTAATAAAACTATTTTAGTAAATTTACATTTTCTTCAGGATATAAATACTCCTTTAAAATTCTAATGATTAGTGGAAATTTTCATTTTATTATAAATATTTTGTACATTTTTACTGAGATTTTCTTTTCTTACTAATACTAGACAAAAACATCTGAAATTTGGGGTTAAAGTTCTGTATGTAGGATTTTTCTTTGCTCGTTCTAAGATTTAGCTGCAGCTCAAATGACAAATAAATGGAAAGAGAAAAACATCATTTCAAGTAATGTGATGAATTTTTTTTTTGTATCACACAGTTGAGTGGCATATGTCGAGCTAGTAAAACTGAAAAATTTAAAAATAAAGAATATACAATAAATTTATTCAAATTGTGATTGAAATAATATTTAATAAATATTTGGATAACGATTAATTTGATTTTGTTTAAAATCCCCTCCAATCCAAGTTATGGTGTATTTTCGTGAAAAAGAAAAGAAAGAAAACTATTTGGAACGTATTATACATGATGAGGAGTTTGGCGAAGAGAATGTGGAACAAGTGGATTCGGAATGGGCGGATTTTGAAAAGTTTTTGCATGAATTTCGGCAACGTCGCATGAGCACCATGTCCATGTCGATGGAGAAGCAGCTACGACATGCTGCAGAACGAGAGTCTCGTGTTAAATCGCAAACATTCTATCCTTGCCCACCGCCTGCAGAACATGGCCACGATTCTGATTCATCATCGGAAGATGACGGGCCATTTGGATATCTTGATATTCTAGTAAGCATTTATTTCATTTTTAGTAATTTTTAAGTGTCTAAGCGAATTTTAAGTTTGTTGTTTAAGGAAATGTGGTAAAATTATTCCACTGGTTATGTTAAACGTAATCTGATAACGTACACACTTATATAGACGTTTTTTAAAAATCGGGATGTTGATCAAATATTTATTTAAGTGTTAAAAAGTCTAAATCTTCAGAAGAATTACAACTTTTTAGTTTTCAAGGGTCTGCTTACTTTCGCATTATATACATAAACGTGAATAATTTTGTAAATTGATTGTAATTTGATTTGAAGTGGTTGAAGTGCGCCTAGAAGTGGCTTGAAGGCTGTAAAGATTTTTAGTTAAGAGGCGTTACCAAATCATCTTACTTGATAGCGGGGCCCATCTGATAGTTGATATGAATATATTGTTAAAGGGAGCAATGAGGTACCTGTCACGCTCAAATTTTTTATATATAAATATTTGCCTTAAGCCAAATTTAATTTTATTTCACTCTTTATACAATACTCCCCGTATGTTAAGTTAAGTTAGTTTTTTCGTTTTCTACCTAGAAGGAGACATTGGGGACCCCCATCAGCAGCATAGAAATATGAGTCCATTTAGCTTAGGCTTGCTAATTATGATGTATTAAGGCCGAAAGAACTAAAGTATTTATATTTCAGTTAAGTGCCACGTCCTAAAATGCGAAAAATTTATATATAACTAAAACGCCCACAATGTACAAAAGGCCTTAATATGTATACCAAAAAGAGGCCGGTTAAAGTATATATATTCTCGATCTGTACAAAGAAGTAAGAAAACCAAATTTGGTTTAGGCAAAATGACCAAATCCAAAATGGTGGGCGTGGCAGATATATATATGTTACATCCTCTTACGTATCAGCTTACACGTTTTGTTTTAGGTTAAATATAGTTTTTGGTAAATTGTGGTACATCTATGAGTGGGATGACTATATCTCCAGTTCATAGGTCAATTTTTATGGCAGATATAAAGATTTTTAGTGATCCTGGGCATGTCTGCTATGCGACCACTCCCATTTTCGAGAGTATCTGATATTTGACTTAAGCTAAATTTACTTTTCTTACTTGTTCCCTTTTTTTAGTCAATCTTACGTTTAATTTGTTTGTCTAATAAATTAAAATTTATATCATTTGTTTATGTGAATGATGCTGAATGAAATACAATGCGAAATGGTGTAATAATTATATTTCTTAAATTGTTTTTTTAAATTATTATGTGGGGCTATTCATCTTTGCCGCCCAATGTTTATAAAAATAGAGGGAGAGAAAGCATCTAAAATAAAGAACGTACGAGTATGTTTAATATTAAAAAAAAAAATAAAACATGAAACATTGAAGGTAAAGGGCAGATTATAGATAGATATTCAAACACAAACGCACATTGGGGTGACCGTTTGTAGGAAGAATAGAAATATTGTCACATTGAACTCTGTTATGAAAATGGGTAAAGTGTTGAAAAAAGGAAAAAACAAAACAAAACAACACGTTGCTGCATTAGTTGTTGTTATTGTTCTTCGCTTTTAAATTTTTATTTGTTTTTTTTTTTAATAATTTTCCACCAAATGGCAAAAAGACATAAGAAAATATTAAGAAAATGCAAAGAAATGAAATGACATAAAAATGAAAGCTCTTTAATGTTTTCAGTTCCCTCAAAGTTTTCGTAAATGTTACAACAACGGATCTCGGTTCCGTGTTAATAATTAACGGATCTAATTAATAATACAAGAAGAAATCTATTTTATTTACATAATATTTTTTTTTTTTTACCAAAAAAATAAAACAAACACAAAATTCTCCTTCAGCGGTTATTAAATGGTGGAAACTTATTAATGGGTTTAAAAAAGAATAAAAAATTTATAACTTAAGTAATTTTGAAATTTATCATAAGTTGAAAAAAAAATCAATACTCTTTGTATTACCATATCTATAGTTTATATAGCTATTCAGTCATTAGTGTAGGCGAAAAAGATGAGAAGTGTTGCGAAATGAGTGCGAACCTTGCACGACGGGCATATAAATTATTCAAATGTGCAATTATAACAAAATTAATGAGATCAAATATTTGAATGCTGAAAATCGAATCAATTCTAATTGGTAGAAATAAAAAAAAAAAAAATAATAATTAAACAAAAATTAAAAATGATAAATTTGGCTTAGAACAAATGTTAAATATTCACCACCCCTAACCAAAGCTTTCCAAGGAGAACAATTATACACTTTTATACACAAAATGTTTCGGGTATAGCTGACCAAATATGTATATATAAATATTCTTCATCAGCATTAAAAACTCAGTCGATCTAGACATATATGTCCGTGCGTCCGTTTGTTGTTGACATTTTCACGATCGCAAAATTTGATATTTTGAGCAGAGATTTTGAACAAGTACTTTTAATTTCTATAAGATCTTTACTATTTAAATTGTACAAAATTGGTAATAAAAAGCCACGCCCACAATGGACCAAAATCTATTTATTAACTACAAAAAGTTGAAAAAAAAGTTGAAATTTTATATACATACTTATAATTATCCCATCCCATGATGTGTTAAAAATGGGCATGGTCGTCCCATAATTTGAATGATAATGATGAGTAGAATAATTAACTTTTGGCTTAAATCAAATTTATATATTTTACTCGTTAACTTTCTAGCTGCTGGATTTTTAGTTCTATGAAAAAAAATCATTGAAAAAGGTGGACTCTTCATCATTTGATCGATTTTGTTTAAAATTTCAAAGATTATTAATAAAAAAGCTAAGATTGACATTGATATTTAAATTTTTCCTACTATAATGATTTCTAAACATAGACATAGACATGGACATACGGACATAATCAGGTCGACTTTGTATTGAATGCAAAATTAATATAAAAAAAATATTAATTAAATATTTAAAGAACGTTAAAAAAAATTTTAAATCAGTATCGATGAAAAATAAAAATAAAAATTAAAAACAATCATAATCGATAGAAAAAATTAAACAATATTTAAAAAAAGAGAAAATATCAATGAATTTGAAAAGGAGTGCAAAGAAAAACTTTGTAAAAAAGACAACAAATATATAAATTAACTGTATAGTTGTGTCTCTCTGTGTTTCTCTTCATCACCTCTAACAATTAATTTGTGATAATTATTGTTATTACCATATAATCACTAATCTCTCTCATGTTAATGAAAGTTTGATGTTTAGATCAAACTAGTAATGTGCCATGTTTAGAACGGCTTCGGTAGTGGAGGATGAATACATACGTGAATATGCTTTCGAACCGGAATTACTGTTTAATCGTGATGAATATTTGAGAGAAGAGCAGTGTCGTATACGTAACACAAAAACAGCTACAGCCGCTCGTTTGGACGACACGTATTTTCACCAAAAGCGCCGCTCTAGTGGCGACATTAATGATGATTATGAAAATGAAGTTGAAGTTGAAATTGAAGCGTTCTACTATGTAAGTGGGAAACGAAGTATTGAGTGTAATTGTGAAATTCATGACAGATTGAGTAACTTAAAAATATCTCTTTGGTTTTCAAGGCAAGAAAGGCATGTTGTTGAATTCCATTTAATATTTCAAAAATAGGGACCTGCAGATAGGCAGACATGAAGAGAATGTGTTTTTGAATTGAATTGTGGATACTAAACATTTGATTAAAAAGTTTCCATTCTTAGAAAAAAACACGGAAAAGGTTTTGTTGTAAAAGAACCTTCAAAACATGAAGAAAAAATCGTCTATTGTGTATATATATGTGTATGTGTGCGTATAAACTAAAAACAAAAAAGAGACTATATTTAATTTTTGTTCTTACAAACGAATAAACAACGAACCCATAGCAAACTTACCTCACTCAAACCACCAAAAAATGGACCGTACCTGCGTTGACTCATAGGCCGGGGAACGCGTAACCGTGACTGTGACCGTGAACAATGTTATACCAAATACAGCGAAAGTTTGTCTATATCTTCATACTTATTATATGGAAAGTGTGGGCGTGGCAGTGCGTTCTCTTTTAAAATATCACAAAAAATTTATTTCATTTCATATCAAGGGTTGAATTCTAAACCAAACAATTTTTTTGTTGCAAATTGTGGGCATTGCTTTGCCCACTTTAAACACATTTTTGGAGAAGCTAATTATATATATATATGTATAACAAATGTTATGTGGGCGTGGCTATTAACCCATTTTGTATATGTTAAATAACAAACTAATAAGAATATTAAGGACTAAAAATATCTATCAGGTCATTATCACAATTTTTGCAATTGTTATAGTTTGACTATAAACGGACGCGCGGACATCATTAAATACTTTCAGATATTGTTGCTTAAAAAGGGGGTGGGGCCCCTTCTCGATGTTGGATACGGAATGCTAAACTTAGTATACTTACCTTTGTTTTCTATATGATGAGGTATAAAATAACCAATCATTGTCAAACTGTAGACACTTATTACTTATTACTCATACGTCCCGTAATATATGAAAATTTTAATTAAATTTAAAACATATGCACACATACAATTTCATACAAATTAAATGAAATATTTGCTCATAAAACAATTGATTGAATATGTAAAAATGATATGTATGTCCATATAAGATGGGGGGTATAATAAGTTTGTCATCCCATTCATCGATTTGAAAAAAATTGGGCGTGATCGGATAACAGACGCACCCACAATTTAGAAAAAACCATATTACATGTAAAACTCGACTTGCAAGTTGATACGTAATACATACACTACTTAGAGGGCTTGCCACACCCACCGTTGTAGATGTGGACATTCTTTAAGCTTTGGCCTAAGGCAAATTTATTTTTTTTACTTGTTTCTCACCACACAATTCATATACTTCTAGCAGCCGTTCCAACTCGTTTAACTCAAATATATGTCTGTATTTATGTATTATGCTCTCTCAAGTAATGAAAATATATGAATTCAATCATTTGATAGAAACACTAACACTAACTAAACCATGTAAAGACAACATCAACTGTGCCTGACACTGCATAAGAAAGTAAATGTAAACAAGCAAAAAATAACAATAAACAAGTATTGTAGTAATACAAACGAATATATTGTGTGTTTATTATATGAAATATTTGTGCACAAATATTTACAACACACACAGAGACAGTTGTCTACAAATTGTCATAAATAATACAACGTCACTTTGCTTCGTTTTATATTTTACAATTTTACAACACTACTAGTCGAATTATTTTTATTTTTAAAAATATACCATAACACACACACACACATGGCATATATACACATACATTGATAGAAACATTGTATATGCATTAATTTATTGTCTATAGGTATTACATCCAAGGGTAGACAGGTTTATGTACATACATACAAGTGCACATGTTTTGTGTATATAAACAGTTTTAATTTTTGTTTTAATTTTCCTGAAATAATTTTTCAAATTTCTTTTGTAAAGTTTTTATCTGACTGTGTGACAAACACACACATATTTTTTTTTGTCAAAATAAGTGAAAATGTTAAAATTGGTCAAGCCCGACCACTTAATATCCTACATAAGGTAGTTTTGTTGTATAGGTAAACTGAGAGATTGTCATATAAGCCACTTAGTGGAATATAGGAAAATGTTCTAAAATTAAACCAATCGGATACAAATTTGACACAATCTTTAACTTATAAATAGTTGACAAATTATTCTTCATCAAATTTTATTCAAAAATATTAATAATTATGACTTTTCACCATATAAAGACTTTCTTTATACTAGAACCTTATATGGGGAGGTATTCTGAAAAAGATTCAATTCAATCCATTCGCTTCTTTAGGCTAAAGCAAGTTCTTGTACCAAATTTTATTAAAATACCTCGAAAAAGTGTGATATATAGCTTGCGCACAAATTTATATAAACAGACAGATGGATGGACGGACATAGTTAAAAGTGAAAGAAAGTGTGAAAGAAAAAGTGATTTGGAAAGTGATTCTGAATCGATTGGTATAATAATTGGTGGTTGCGATATTTGTCGCTTAGGAGTTACAAACATCCGCACCAACTTAATACAACCTTTGCCAAAAGTAAAGCAGGGCATAAAAAAGGCATTCCGTCCGTCTTTAGTACAATAAACGAGCGCCTAAATTAAGCAAAATTGGCAGAACTGTCGGTTGTTCCATTAGACAGTTTGGTATTGAATTTGAAGAAAATCTAACGAAGGACATCTCTTGCAGTAGCACAAAACACTGATGTAAAAAGACAAGAGAGTTGAAATTTCAGCCTAAATATTGCATTAAAGCTATTCTTATTCAAATCTTATTCAAATTATTGCCAAGCAAGATACATAAGTGGTTAATGTTCAAAGCCACACAAACACACACCTTTTGTATAATTATTGTATACATGGTTATATTTTGCAAATGGTAGGCAAACAAGCATTCTCTCGCTGATATGTTTTCTTTAATATATGTACACACACCTACATACGAGTACACCACATATACCTCAATGACGAAAGTACAAATTTTGTTTAATAATTATGACGTTTTTGTAGCATGGTTCGCATAGTTTTTGTTTACATTTTAGCACCAACAGTATGCGTACGTGCGTCTATGAAATAAACTATGCAGCAAATGCTTGTGAAATTCTTTTGTATTTCTATGTCACTGCCATTGCTGTCGCACTTATTAGATGATCCTTCAAAGCATAAAGAATATAAAACAAAACAAAACAAAACAAACAAACAAAAGAAAGCAATAAAACTTAACCATAACGAATTATTATAGGATTCTGCGCTGTCTGCGCAAATTTCAAATATGCACCAAAACTAAAAAAAAACTAATGAAATTAATTTATGAATTATCACCAGAGAGAAACAGAGACGGGATAGAAAGAGTATTCACATCCCCTTTAAAAGATAGATATTCTTTACTAACCCTTCCATTCAAGTTAAATGTATTGTATATATGAACGGGTATAAATAAATAATTGTTAAGATGATTTTGTTGATAAAAACTATATAAATATGTTTTAATTTACGACGAGACACACAGTGCCAAATAGTTTTATTCATACTTATAAATATAAACATAATTTATATGTAGATGTGTGTGTGTGTGTGTGTATGTTTGTGTACAATACAAAAACGCCCATTTGTTTTTGTCCCAAAACAAACAACCAAAAAAAAAAACACAAAAAATATCTCTAAATTTATGTCAGCATATTATGATCGCATTGAAAAGTTGTTTATGATAATCTCACCCATTCACTCACTGACCAACGCATTGATAAAATCGCTTTCTTTCATATTTTTATATGAAATATTCATAAATCAGATCATATTTAACATGTGTGACGATTAATTCATACATAAAACAATCGTCAAATCATAAAACAATGTCGTTCCTTTCATCAGGGGTCTGTTATTATACTCTTCACTCGTACTAGGTTGGCGATTCCTTTTGAAATACCTAGAAGAAGACTTCAGAGATCCTAAAAAGTGATAAGCATTGAATTCTGAGTTGATTTAGCCATGTCCGCCTGTATATCTGTCGGTTGTTGGAAAGTTAATGAACGTAAATTATAAGTTTCGAGGGTAAAATTTTTGTATTTTACACTTTTTGATTTAGTACGCTCGTTGTTTGCTTGAAAGCCACGCCTACAATCGACAAAAATCTATCTATAAGCCATATAAATTGTCTATTTAAAATTACATTTGGTATTATCCAAAAAAGGGCGTGGTCATGCAACAGACATGTCCAAAATTTAGAAAATACTTTTTTTTTTAATGTATAATCGGAATTTTATATAAATCTATTTGATAAAAACGGGTATTGTCGCGCAACAGACACGGCCACAAATTTATAAAAATGGATTTGATGAAGGAACCGAAATGTACATCCATCTACATATTTAACAATATAATATATATAGACACGTCCACAATTAAATAAAAAATTTATAATTAAGTTAATATGTAATAAATAAACTGAAGAGGATGCAATTAGACACTAGCTAGGCTCACTATTTGTATGTAGCGAGTTTTTCAATAAAGACATAACAAATTTGTATTCTAATAAAAAAGTATTCTTGAAAGTTTTTTAATAATTTGTTGATGTCAAAATATCAGTCAAAGTTAACATTTTTATCATGGTGAAGATCACAAACGAGTGACGTTTGAAAATTTTAAAAAAATACTACTCTACTTTATTATCGGTTGTAATATTTAATTATTCTACAAACAGACTGTAAGTGCTATGGTGGTGAAATTTGTGACAAAATATTCATTATTGGATGTTCTTATAACAGGCGGAGACAAAGCACTGGTCAAAATGAGTGAAGTCAGTCGATTTCATATCGTTCACATTTGGAATTGGAATTGGCGATCTCTTATACCATATCATGTGGAATTTTGCATAATGATCTTGACTTACATGCTTACAAATTCAATTTAACTCAAGAACTGAAGGCTGATGGAGCATTTGAAGCGCGGAAATTTATATTATGTTATGTTATGTCCTTATTGAAAACAAACGTTTCCTTTTGCAGGGTATTTCAGATTTGATCTAAGCCAAGTAAAGTTTATTTTTTTATTTTTTATTTGTTTTAAAATAGTATGTGCGCACGTGAGCCATACAAAATCAATTTTATTATCAGACATTTACAAAAATACAATATATAAATGAATGTGTGTATGTGAAGCATAGGCTTATATATGTGTACATATGTATTCACAGAAAGAGTAAATTTTCAATAATTTATTCACAATTCGGTTAAGAAGATTGTCGAGAATGTTTGGTGTTCTGCTAACTTATTGTAAGTTAAAAGGAAATGGAATTGATGATGAATTGATTGAGAATCTGGATAACTTAATGAAATTGTATTGTTTTTTCAATTATTTCCATTTCATTGTAGATGTATGGCCGCTATACCAAAGATTTAGGGGAATTTGCTAAAGATGAAGCGCGTAAGCTTAAATTGCTTGAAAAGCGACGGAAACTGGAGGACAAACAAAGGAATAAGGTAAGGGAACACTTCAAACTATAATGAGTTAAATATTTCATAAATTGTCTTTGACTCCTTGAGAGTCTACTGTGCATTCTTTTCCATGCTATTTATTAGGAAACATATCAAAGTTTGGTCAATTGCTGAACTAAGAAATTTTTGCATTTTTTCGAAGCATTTCATTACATATTTCCTTGAAAGAAATTTAAATTATTTTAAATTTTAGAAAAATTCGAATTACATAGTAGACCCTCGGATGTAGTTTGTTCATAATTTGAGTTGTAGTGGTTATAGATTTATTGATAAACTATTACTGCTAATAATTGTTAAGGAAATTGTATTATAAGTTAGCAGTGCTGGGAATCATTACTTTCAGGAACTCTTAGGTAAACGACAGTCCCGTTTATTTAAAGTCTCCTCATGGATATGGAAACATACGTTTGCCCGTCTCGGCGAGGATTGGGTATTTTTAGCTTTGCTCGGCATTATAATGGCTTTGCTATCCTATGTCATGGACAAGGGCATTTCCGTATGTACAAATGGTTAGTAAGTAAACAAGTTGTACAACAAAATACTTTTTTGAACTTTCCTCTTTACTCCCCCACTTTCCTCTTTGTATACAGCTCGCATTTGGCTTTATCGCGATTTAACAACACACCCGGTAGCTCAGTATTTTGCTTGGGTGTCTTTACCGGTTTGTTTAATATTATTTTCAGCCGGTTTTGTTCATCTCATAGCACCGCAAAGTATAGGTAAGTGATTTGTAGTTTATTAGTGTATCAAATGTCATTATTATTATTGTTATTATTAAAGTTGTTGTTGTTGTTGTTATTGTTATCGTCATTAATTAAAATTTATATTTTTATTTAGTAGTAGTTGGTTGAAGCTTTCTTCCAATTTTTTGCTTACTTACTTTAATGGTTTCAGTCTGAACTTGAAACTTAACGGTTTTGTTGTGTCAAGTTTATAGAGCAAACAACCTCTGCAACAGAGTTGCCAACTTATTTATAACTAATTTGAAATATTATCCGAAAATACACACATAACTATATACACTACACTACATTAATTGTGGGCATGGCTAATCAATTTTGTTTTCTTTACCCACCATCATAGGTATGTGGGGGAATATAACACTTTGTCAAAAGGGTGGCAGCACGCAAAAGAAAACAATATATATTCTGAATCAGTTTTAAATACTGAGTCGATCTAACCATGTCTGTACGTCAGTACAGTGCGTGTCTTGTGGTCGCAAAAATTGAGACGTTCATTCCAAACTTGACTGAACTGCTAATAGTGTTCTTACGTTGGTTGATATTAAAATTGTACAAAATCGGTCCAACGACACACCCTGAAGTAATTTTTTAAGTAAATTTTGCCTCTTCCGTAAACTACAGAGAATATATTAATATATATACTCCTCAGGAAGTTTTGGTGGGTATTTAAGATTAGGCCTCAGTAAAATATAGTTTTTTTACTTGTTATTAATTATGATTAACATTAGTGTCCGTTATATAAAAATTAGTCCAAAATGTTAATTTTTTCATTACTCAATCCATCTCATTACAGATACATACACTGAATCGAATTTTAATTTGAACTTAAAGCTGTTAAAGATTGTTTTTTATAATCACCACTTTTTTAAAATGTTTCTAACACCTAAAAAGAGAGATGAAAGATCCTACAAAAATTATATATTCTTGAAGTTCTTAATCGATTGTCATGTCTTCTGTCCGTCTGGGTATCTATCTATAGTGAGCCTTGTGTACGTCGCAAAATTAAAGATATCATCCCAAAACTTTGTAACACTATTGTTAGACTTTGCAGCCACATTTTTGTTAAAGTTAAACAAAATCGGTAAAAGTACAAGCTCACAGTTAAGAAAAAACTAAAAGGGAACAATTTTTTTGGATGTTATTTAAATGTGTTTCCTCTCGAAATTTGCATCAAGACCCCACCTAAAATTCACAAGCTTCATTCAAGTGCATGATTTACAATAATACCAATAATTGTGTTGTCTTAACTGAATTGATGGAATGTTGGGTAACTTATTACCTATAATAGTATTTTTAAGGATATATTTCGTATTTTGTTGTTGTTGTTTTGTATAGGTTCCGGCATACCCGAAATGAAAACCATACTAAGGGGTGTGGCTCTTAAGGAGTATTTAACATTTAAGACATTAGTGGCTAAAATTGTGGGTTTAACGGCAACTTTGGGCAGTGGTATGCCATTAGGAAAGGAAGTAAGTATAAAAATTGTGCCATTGTGCCGGCTTTTTTTTTTTAATTTTTCCTCCTGACATCATAACAAGAGATATTGTATTTTGTTTTGATTCATCATTTAGGGTCCATTTGTACATATAGCAAGTATTGTAGCACAATTATTAAGTAAGCTAGTGACATCATTCCAAGGTATCTATGAAAATGAATCGCGTAATTCGGAAATGTTAGCGGCCGCTTGTGCGGTGGGTGTTGGTGCTTGTTTTGCCGCTCCCGTGGGAGGTAAGTGTATCCATTTATTTCCTAGTATATCGCGTAGTATTAAATCATGTTTATTTGCCGTGTAGGAGTTTTATTTAGTATAGAAGTAACTACCACATATTTCGCGGTACGTAATTATTGGCGTGGTTTTTTTGCGGCGGTTTGCGGTGCTACCGTGTTTCGTTTATTGGCAGTTTGGTTTCAAAATTTGGATACCGTTCGTGCGGTATTCTTAACCAACTTTACAACTGAATTCCCCTTCGATCCTCAGGAATTATTCGCTTTTGCTTTAATGGGGTATGTATTCAAAACTGTTTTTGAAAATGATTCTTGAACTTGTAGTTTGTTTATTTTAGGGGGATTTGTGGTGTAGGAGGAGCCGCCTATGTTTGGGTTCATCGACAATATGTATTGTTTATGCGCTCCAACAAGAAAATGAACAAATTTTTACAAAAAAAGTATGTCCGACCTGATCCATATTTTTTTTTTTTTTTGTAATTTATAAATTTCGATTTTGTACGTTTCAGCCGTTTCTTGTATCCAGGTTTTTTAGCTTTATTAGTTTCTACTTTATCATTTCCTTTGGGCACCGGCCAGTTTATAGCCGGTGAACTGAGTACACATGAGCAGGTGGTGCAATTGTTTACAAATTTTACTTGGTCGCGGGAGGATTTAACCGTGGAACAAGCAGCTATTGTTACACATTGGGTGACGCCTTATACAAATGTTTTTATCAATCTCAGCTGTTATGTAGTATTTACGGTAAATTTGTTTACATAAATATTTGTGGTTCAAAATTTAGCGTTTATCTATATTTGTTTAGTTCATTTTTTCCATTATTGCATCCACTATACCGGTACCTTCGGGTATATTTATACCTGTGTTTAAAATTGGTGCTGGTCTGGGACGTTTGGTGGGTGAGAGTATGCATTTGTGGTTTCCGCAGGGTGTACGTTATGGCGGCCGCCTCTCACCTATTTTACCCGGCGGTTATGCGGTAGTGGGAGCGGCTGCTTTCTCTGGGGCCGTAACTCATACGGTGTCAGTGGCTGTGATTGTATTCGAAATGACCGGTCAGATAACACACGTGGTGCCAGTCATGATAGCGGTGCTCATTGCGAATGCTATAGCCGCTCTATTGCAACCCTCCATGTACGATAGCATAATATTGATTAAGAAACTGCCGTATCTACCCGATCTATTGCCGTCCAGTTCTGGCATGTACAGCATCTATGTGGAAGACTTTATGGTGCGTGATGTGAAATATATATGGCAGGGCATATCGTACCAGAAGCTAAAAGAAGTACTCAAAGCTAATAAAACGTTGCGCTCTTTGCCTCTGGTGGATAGTCCTGAGAATATGATTTTATTGGGTTCGGTGCAGCGCTACGAATTGATTAAGATGATTGAAAAGCATATTGGGCGAGAGAAACGCATGGAGGTGGCGCAGAAGTGGCAAAAAGAGGCAGAAGAAAGAGCTCGTGAGGAAGAGAAAAAGAAACTGGAGACTGCTAATGTTCGTGGTAGGCGACCCTCACGGTTTGAGGTATTGCCAGCCCCCGACATACTTAGTTTACGCCAATTAGCCAATAATGAAAGATCGCCAGCAAAAAGACGTCAAGAAACCCTCCACAATACATTGCAGCCGCGTAAATCTATTTTGAAAAAGACAAACTCTTTCAATTTGAAAACCTTCACACCTACCTCATCTCTACACAGTCCCAACATAACACCCTACACTACTATAACGGCTACCAGTGAATATCGTATACGAAATGCTTTTGAGGCGATTTTTAAAAAATCCACTACTCTGCAAGATGTAGTACAGCCAACAAGCAATGGTGGGGAGGAGAGTGCGAAATCTGAAGATAATTTATCGGCTGCACCCAGTACCGTAGATATTGCTGCAGCTACCCCCGAAACTCCTGTGACGAAAGCTCCAGGTACACCCAGTATTTCGAAGAAAGTTCAGTTGGTAAGTGGAACAACCTTTATTAGATTTGTTATGGTTGCGGGTTTGAAGTAAAAATTTTATAAATCCCATTTAATCAAAAATTTAAAAGCAAGCACAAAGTTCTTCTCAATCTGATAATTCCTTCCTCGCGGAGGAAGACCATTTGGATAATGAGAATCATTCTAATAATATGGTAAACATTTGCTGTAAATTTTTTTTATAAAATTTTTAATAATTTTCCAATTATTGCCAAAGCAAACACCAAAAATTACTAATCATTCAATGCAAACTGATCCTACGTCCACCACTAACACTCCAGCCACCATTGACAGTCCAATTAAAACAAATCATTTTCAAAATTATATTAAACGACCACCCACACCACCTCGTCGTTTTTGTAAAGTAACCCAAAAATATCCTCCAGCAATTCATAAGTCTTGTGGAAGTGTGACCGCAAACTCACCGATAAGACATAATAAAATTGCACCTATAATCAATAATAACATAAATTCGAAACAGATAACTAAATCGGAAGACGAAGTGATGGTAAGTTTTTGGAGAGATGATATGAAACGTTTCAGTTTTAGGTTTTTAGTGAGAATATTTGAGTAACTGCAACCCCAAGATATTCAAATGTTTGTAACACCTAGAGAAGGGCTTCGAAGAGCCAACGAAGTATATATATTCTAAATGAGTATTGATTACAGCGTAGATCTAACCATGTATGCATGTCCGTCTGGGTGTGCAAATCTTTCTCCTCATCACAAACGTTAAGATATTGATTTTCAACTTAGCAGTAGGCTTCATTATATTTTTTTTTAAATGAAATTAGATAAAATCGATCAAACGACACGTAACGAACAATTATCAAGGATTAACTTTAAACGGTTTCCTGGTCGTAAATGTGGAAATATCGATTTCAAATAAGGAGTAGACTTCGTTACCTTTTTTATTAACAAAATTAGACTAAATCGTTGAAAGGTTCAACTTTAAAAGGTTTTCTGGTTTCCAAAGTTGAGATATCGATTTTAAATTTGACTGTTTGTCATCAAAATTGGAGAGAATCGATCAAACACGCCTTTAATGTATCGAAACATGATAAACGGTCGATTTCAAACTTAGCAGTCGTCTCTTTTAGCTTGTTTTTTAATCAAAGTTATACTAAATCGGTCAAGGGGTCAATTTTAAAGGGTTTCTAGGTCGTAAAAGTTGAGATATTGATTTCAAATTTGGCAGTTATCTTTATTAGTCTGTTTCTTATGGGAATGAGACTAAATCGGTCAAATTGCACGCCTATAAATGATAAAGTGTCAATTTTAAAGCGTTCCTGAATCGATTTTTACCCATTTTCTAGCCTTTTACTTTATTACTTTTGAAGAAAATTAAAAATCAAACATTTTTAAAACCCACTCTAGATTTAATATAGAACGTAGTTGGCTAACAAAATTTGAGGCGTGAAGAGACCTTAAGGTCTCCAATATTTCGTTCAAATAGAAAAAACGGTAAAAAATGTTATATTTTTAATTGAACTCTGTCCCCCTCAACTAAGTGTCTAATAGTACAAGATCCTTAAACTGAAACTTTCTTACTTTCTTGCTAAACGTCTATAACGTCTGAAAATATTTGTTAATATAATGTTATGTTAATGTTAATTTTATTTCAAAAAAAAATTAAACATTTTGCATACCTAAGGAATCAAAATCTAAAATTGCTACTAAGACACCCGATTTGTGCAATCATCAGGATTCAGTAAGTACTTGCATGAACATAAAGATATACTTACTAATCCGATTACATGGATATTATGGTTTTAAAGAATAACTTTATTTAATTATTGTCTCTTTCTATCTCTCTCTCTCTCTTTCTGTTTCTTTCTTTGTATCTGCTCTTCTTTGTGTTTTCGCGTATTATTGATGTAAATAAAACTTTTGTAAATAAACTGTATTTATAGTCCTATATAGGAAGTGTTAAAAGGATCAAAAGTGTACAATTGGTAGGTAACAGTAAATGATAAATATTCCAGGTTTTCAGGAACATAAAAAAATGCATACCAACTCCCATAAGTGGGCGGATGAATGAGATATAATAAATCTTTTAAATTTGAATAAATTTTATTGCAGCCGCGCGAACGTGTTATTGATATGTCGCCGGAAGATCAAAAGAAATGGGAAATGGAAGAAATGCTAAAACCAACCGATTTGGAGAAGGCTAATGTTCATATCGATCCCTCGCCATTCCAATTGGTGGAGCGTACATCCATACTGAAAGTGCATTCTCTCTTCTCCATGGTGGGCATTAATCATGCGTATGTGACGAAAATTGGACGGCTGGTGGGAGTAGTAGGCCTTAAGGAGGTAAACTGATACTTTTCAATTTAATTCAATATTTATTTCACAAACTTTTCATTTATCGTATAGTTACGTAAAGCTATTGAAGACATTAATAGTAATAATTTTGTGATACAAAATCAAATAAAAGACAACGTTGCAAGGGAGGGTGATGAACACGATGTGGAAAAATGTCCCATTAGTAAGCCTTTACTGCCGCAGGAGTGTAGTGATAAGCAGGTGAATATAACTGTCACGTCTATGGATTCAGCTCTATCCAATTCTGATAACTGTTCCGATATCGAATTGGAAAATATACAGAAAGCATCGCCGGAGACTGATTCTGATACAGTGGACTCACAAACAACACCTCCACAACCTCAACAGCCACCACCATCACTAACGCAACCACACACCACCTCTCATGTAACTTTAACCGGCTTTGATTCGTCAACGCAGCAGTAGATAAGTTCTATTCTATAAAAAAGAAAAGTCTGAACTCTTTCTCACCCTTTCCTCATCCTTTTTTTTGTTTTTTGATACTCTAACTCTGGGGTAATTTTTATGTATTATTTTAATTAATTGTAAAAAATTTGTATTAGAATGCTACTTATTTATTAAATGGGTTTTTTTTTTCTACCTCAAATGAATATTTGAAAAAATTTAAAAAAAAAATTTCTTCATTCTTTGTACACACATATAAACAGTTTGTAAATATTTTGTAGGTTAATCATTAATTTGTAAACTTGTTAGAGTTGAATAAGTTTAAAATACGTATATATGTGTATAAAAAAATAGTTTAATATTTTTATTATTTAGACTGTTGTAAACACTGTTTAATTAAGTTGAGAAAGATATGAAAAAATTGTTTTAAGTAAATTGAGAAATATTTATAATAAAAAGACGATAACAGGATATTAAAATAGAAACAATTGAAATTTTTAATTGTTGATTTGTGGAAGTGGCAAATAGCAGGAGTTGGAGATTCTAAAAATATTAAAAATGGGCATCGATGGTTGAAGATAATTGTATCAAAATTCAAGTTTATAGCTTAATTTTTGTGGCAGATATATAGATTTTTGTCAAATGTGGGCGTGGCTCTTGACCGATTTTGCCCATTTTAGAGATCTGCGTGCAGAAACTAACAGGATTTGTTAAAAAATTTATCTCAATGTTACAAAAGTTACGCCCGTGAGAACGCCAACAATAGACAGACACACGGACATATATGTCTAAATCAACTTTTTGATGCTGATCAAGCATATATATACTTTGTAGAGTGTGCCACTCCTCCATCTGGGCAAACGGAATGACAAACCTAGCATGTGGAGCATATGAAAATTTCATAGTCTGATCATACCTCAATATTTAACACCCTCCCACAAATTTCGTCAAAAAATATTAAGAAATATAAATTTTCTTTATATAAAGATTACCTCTTTAATAAGTCGCTACATGAGAAGGGTTTCTAAAAATTCGTTCTATTAGGGTTTTTTCAGCCAAAACCTATTCTTGTACAAAATTTTAACCAAATATCTCAAGAAATGCGACCTACAGGTAGTATGCAAATTTACATAGACATATAGACGTACAGACGGACATGATTAAATGGATTCAAAAAGTGATTTCGAATTGATCGACCTAATTGATGGTGGTATAACTACTAAGATCAAGCAAGAACAAAACATTATGTCTGTCCTTAGTAAAATTGATCTGTTGATTATAATTATTTACAAAGTCTTACAAGCTTAAATGCTCATTTGCCTGCCGAACTAATCTCGATTTTCATTTACATCGGGCAGATTGGGATTATCTAAAGCGGTTTAAGAGTTATACACATCCGAGTGAACTTATATAGCTTTATAAAAATGTGCCAAATAATCTAGTTCCGACGGAATCTTTTTAAATTTCTAATGAAACACATTTTTTAATAAAAATTAGAGAACTGAAATATTTCAATCCCAACCTCTTTCTCCAACACAAGTAGTTGAGAGTTCTATGAATGAAATTTGGAAAACACACAAAATATGTATAAGAACCAAATGCTTTTATTGTAGTATGTATTAAATTTCGTGTACAGAGACAGGTGTTTAATAACTTAGACGAATTAATTTTAGAATTATTTGTAGCTTTTATTTAAAAATTTAATCCAAGACTGGTGAGTTATCTCAATACATTCTTTCCACTTTTCCTACAGAAAACACTTCAATAATGATTTTATTTCAAATAATTCAATTTTATATATCCATTAAACTCAGGACTAATCAATCAATTCATTTCACAAAGTTTTACTTTAATTTCAGAAATGGTTACAATCGTTTGTTGTTTATTTTGTGAATTCCCCTGAAGAACAATTGACTACGATTTCTTAAAATTAAAACGGGAACTATGTGAAATATAAACTATTAACGCTTTTATTGAAATGTCTGAATTGTTTGAAATAGAATTGAAGAATTTTTCAAATTATATTGATTTTCAAAAATTAGTAAAGTACAATCGATGTAAAGCAATTCTTGAGTTTTTTTTTTTCTTATGAAAAAAGTGAAAAATTAAACAAAATTTTAATTGAAAAAAAAAATTTCACAATTTCGAAGTTTGTTTAAAAATATATAAAAAATAAAAAATCACAACTTTTATATATGTATTTTTTTTTGTTGTTGTTTTCACAAATCAATTTTTATTTGTTATTCCTTGGACTTTGAAAAAAAGCTCTTCTAAATAACTGTTGTTGTACAATACCTATGCTCTCTCTTTAATAATCAATTTAAAGCTTTAAACTTTGTTGTTGTTGTTGTTGTTTCGGAAACATTTTACAGAGCACACACAAGTAGTACAAATATTATATATAAAAAAAAGTAATCAAATAAAAATTAATTGCAATTGAGAAAAATAATTGATGTTGAATGAGAAATTTCAATCATCCCTTTTAAGCTGTTGCCCACCCGACAAACATCAATTTACCAAGATGCAATCGCGGCACGGTATGGGTGAGATGCAAATTGCTGCTCTGCTTTCTAGCCGTTAGCTTGTACATACTCATTAGTCTTGTTCAACAGATTAGCCCCGGAATGCATTGGATGCTTTTGCTGCTGCTTATGAAATATTGTATTACAGGGTGTCGCATTCGAATTGTTAATTCTGGCTTTTTGACGCCTTTGCATTAAGCAGCTTTCGCTGGGCGGTGACAAGCCAATCGGATATTCGTTTATATGTGAACCAGAAAGGCCGGCAGCATTTGTTGGGAAACGTCCCGAACCAATACGTGGCTTATTGAAGCGACGCTGTGAGTTGTCATACATTTGTTGCTGTTGGAAATAGTTCTTACGCATCCACTGTGGTTGATAGAAACCGCAATTGCGTGCTGATGTATAAATGCAATCGTTGCGCCAATTGTGTATGGATGGTGGGGCAGCAGCCGCCTGAGAAGTTTCGTTATCTGAAGGTGGAGTGCCACCACTGCTGCCAGCGCTATTGTGTCGATTGTGATAATAATTGGGCAATGCGTAAGGTTTAGAGCGCATTACACCGCCGCCTCCATCTGGTCCTTCTACGGCTGCTGCCGCTGCTGATCCGGTTACATTGCCAAAATATTGGTGCAACTCATTGTCATTGTTCCAGCCATTATCACCGCCACCACCAGCTGTACCCGCATTTTGATAGTTGGAGCGATATTTACGTTTATATTGCGGCGACAATTGGTTCGATGGTTTTTGCCTGTAATCAGTTTGATGATCCTTAGTATAATTGTGTTGCCGCCAATTTTCAATTGGTTTTGGTTTCTGCTTACTATTGTTGTTGTTTTTATTATTATTATTATTATTTTCCATAAAACGTTTTTGAACTGTCTGCTGTCTATTATGCGATTTGTATGGTGGCTGTTTATATGTGTGCACAACAGCTTTGCGGTTTTTATCTTCGCACAACTCTTCATCATCATCCAAATCATATTCGTCTCCTTCAAAATAAAGCGCCGACTGCTTTTGTGTTAAATGTTTCTTATTAATAAATTTACCCGATTGATGGTTCAGGTAATTGGTAGTTGTCTGCTTGATGGGATTCTTCTTCTCTTTTTCACCATCAATCACATTTTTCTTAACGTTATATTTTTCATCTGAGTTAATTACTTTATTATCATCTTCATCATCATCATTTACTTTGTCACTAGCATCAATTGGTGGGATGAAAGCGTTTGCATTTAATAATAATATGGTCGGCTCAGTAACGTGCACTGGTACGGAATCGGAATTTTCATTAATTAGTTTGACATCAACATCATAATCATCATCATCATCATTTTGTTTATTATAAGTTTTCATCTTCTTCTTCTCTTCTGTCTGTTGCTCTTGTAAAGTTTGTTTTTCTTTGAAAGAACGATTGGTCTCATTATCAGCCACAGGGAGCATTGGCTTCAGATCACAAATACTATTCAATATTTCCACATTGTTATGGTTATTGGTAGACCAATTATAATGATCATCATCATCATCATAATTATATTGTTTAAAATAATTTTCTGTTTGCTTTTGTTTTTGGTTTCGTTCTTCACCTTGATTGTTATAATTAAAATTTTTAATGGACTTGTCTGCGGAATTGTCGTTCAATTTAAGGGAATTATCATTATAAAGCATAAAAGCAACATCATCGTCATCATCGTTTATATCGTAATAATCACATTTCCAGGAACTAATGTTCTCCTTATATTCATCATCATCATCACCTTTATCATCATCATTATTATCATTGTTCATATCACATAACTGGGTATTATTTGTAGCTGTCTGCAAATTCATTGGCGCAGTGAAGTTCTCCTCCACTTCCTCGTCCAAGTCGCGCCAATAGGTTGAAAAGTTTTGCAAATTTTCAAACACTTGATCATCTTCGTCGCACTGACGGTTGTAAGTGTTGCTCTGGTTGGCACATTGTTGATATGAAGTACAGTCATTATAATCCAAAGTCCATTCTTCGTCTTCATCCAAAGCGGCAAAACGTGTGCCTTTGTCCTCCCCTTCATACTTATCATCATCCTCCCGTTCAGCATGCGAATCGAGTCCAACGTACATGGCTGAACGTGTAGCACCAATTTGAGAATTACGCCGTGAGCCATTATTGCTGCCGTATCTATTCATAGACAGACGACTGGTGATAATGTTATTAGCACTAATGCCGCCCGAGCGATTCCAGGCAGTTACGGTTTCTGGCATCTGGTAATTATCAATGGCATAGCCTTGCAATGGTTCGTAGATGTTGGGGCGTTCTTTCATGTAATCGTAACGCATGCTGAAATGTTGCAAAATGACTCTTTTCACAGCCATGGCGGATTCGGCAAATTGTGAGATCTCACGAGCTGACTGATTTCTGAAATTTTATATTTTTTTTTTTTTGTAAATTTTTACTTCTAAGCTTTTTTTTTTCATTTTCTCTCACCGTCTAATGTTACCCGCTGTACGCAAAGCCTTGCGACGATTTTCCATTTTGCGGCTATTGACCGGCTCCTCTTCTGATATCTTTATCCAGGGATGATTAAGCACAGCTTCGGCACTTAAACGTTTCGGTGCCTCTTTCACCAAAAGGCCGCGTATTAAATCTTTGGCCTCCTCACTAACATCTGTCCATTCCGGTGCCGGAAAATTAAAGCGTCCTTAAATAAATAAAACAGAAGATAATACTATTGCGATGCTTTTCCTTTTCTCTAGTAACCTTTACCTTCTTGTATGGACTCGAATAGCAGCTCTTGGCAAGTGCGACAATTTTCGCCGCGATTCCAGCCACAGTCCTGTTGACAATTACCCGAAAATGGCGGATAGCCACACAGCAAAATATATGAAATGACACCCAAGGACCACAAATCACAACGTTTGTCATAATAATTAGCCTCGCCCACGAATAAATCAACAACTTCAGGTGCCATAAACTCAGCACTGCCCACCTATAATATATACCAGAGAAAGAATAGAAATTAGAATTAATTTATCTCCCCCCAGGATGTGTTCAAAATTGTACGGTACCGGTGTCAAGAGTTGAGGTGTGGCCGCGGGCGATGATATATCTGTAGTAAATTTAATACCAGAACCCAAATCAAAATCACAAATTTTTATGGGACACAATTTGTCTGGGTAAACGCACAAGATATTTTCCGGCTTGAGATCACGATGAGCAATTCCTTTTTTGTGCAGAAAATCCAGACCAGATGCTATCTCTTTAATAATCTGAGCGGCCTCATGCTCGGAGAAGCAAATGTGCTCCTGTATACGGGTGAGTAAGGGGCCGCCATTGATTTTCTCAAACACCAAATAAAATTTCTCTTCGTCTTCGAAAAACTCAATCAATTGTAAAATGCCTGGATGACCCTGACAATGATGGAATGTTTCCACTTCGCGAAAGACCCGTGCCCGGGCATGGCCAGGTATCTTATCGATAACTTTGACAGCATATTCCAGTTCCGTGTAGATATTAATGCACGTTTGTACCGAAGCGTATGCACCCTCTCCCAATATTTCACCCGTCAATTTATACAACTCTGTAACAAAACGCAATCGGATAAACACACAATAAGTGAAAATGGAAATGAGATGATTTAAAAAGAAAAAAAAAAAAAAAGAAAATTATTAACCTTGAAAAGTCGATGAATGCAATGATGAGCTGGTGCGCTTCTTTTTGCGTCGCTTCTTTTGCATTTCCTCCTTATGACGATTGAAATCGGCCTGACGTTCAGTTTCGGTTAATTTGGGCGCCGTCTCATTTGATTCATTGCCTGATACATCATCGCTGCTATAACGCGTCATTTCATTCTGACCACCTGTCAAGTAAACAAATTATAAATAAATGAAGTAAGAAAAACTATATTTCATTCAAGAGTTCAATAAATAAATACGCATTTTGTTCAAGCATCAGTAGAGATCGAAAGTGCTATACTTATTGGCAAGATGAGAGACATTGTGTTGTTGTGCTTTTTGCACTTGAAAAACAATAGCAAAAATAAAGATCAAGACAAGTAAGGAAACTAAATAAATAAATAGTGGGCATGGCTTATATATTATTACGTCTTCTAAGTGTTTGTATTTTGTATCGGCTTCCCAGACGAGTTTTACTTTCATTCGTATATACATATAAGAGACGATGATTATGACCAATGGTGAGGCCATGTGAATACTATTACATATCGTATCGTACACACTTGAATTCAAAATTAACTTCATGACATCATGTCCGTCTGTCTCTTATCATATTTATGCCACAAAAACACTCAAATGTTTTCTTCTTCTACTTCACTTTCCTACATGACTGACAGCTTTCTTTTTTAAAAATGCTGATAAAAAAAAAAAGGTCATCCTTAATGACTTCTCTACTAACTGCATATACTTAGCAAAATGAATAAAGGCATATTTGTATATGCTTGATGGTGATCTTCTTCTGATCTTATTTTATCAACGTCAACGTGATGTTTAATATTCTTATCATGAATAAAAATATTGTTTGTAAGCGCATGTATGCAATTAAAACAATGCATTGAACTTTTTCTCATTTATTAATAAATTTACAACATAAGTATGTAACGTAACATTATATATAACACAAGAACGAGTCTTAACAGAGAAATGTTAAAGAAATGAAGAAAAAAATCTATCACTTCGCTGTAAGTGTATGAGTTCTAAATATAAGAGATAAGATTACACTACAACTGTTTTTATTTAAGTGCAAAAAATAAAACAATAAAACAACAACAAAATTACTGATAAACAGTTGACTATTGTTTACTATTATGTTAGAATGCATTCATAAACAGTTTTATTATGTAAAAAATTCTAGATTAGCTCACTTTGAGAGAGAGTAACAGAGAGAGAGAGAGATAGCGAGAAGAGGTTAACACACAAAATATATATAAATATTTAGAAGTATTATTGTTCTTATGATACAAGTTTTTTAAATCTAAATAAACAAATAAATCTAGTCTACCCCACACCACGTCTAATAAATAACCTTGAAATTATTAAAAAATTATGAAGAAGCAGTTTATTTATGAATTGTTCTTAAACATTCTAAGAGTAAACAGGAATATAAAAGTGAATGAGATATGTCTGATTTGAGTTATACCATATATGAAATACTCTCCACTTTTGTTCTACTTACTAACTAAGAATTGAGGGTGGGTGGGGCATGTGTATAATCATATATGGATTACTATTGACAAAAAGGTGTGATAAATTCCCCCCTTTTATACCCACCATATGGAGGCATACTAAGTTTGTTATAACATTTGCAAAACCCAAAAAGACGCTACAAAGTTAAGATATTCCTAATCCGCATCAAAAACTAAATCGATTGTCTGTATATCTCACGACCGCAAAATTTCAAGATATTGAGGTGATTTTTTTGTACAGACCCATCAAGTTCTGCACAAAGATCCCTGTTTAGAATGAACAAAATTGATCCACAACCACACAATCAACAAAAAAATATAAAAATAGACCTATACACCTATGGCCAATATATGTATTTTCTTTAGCGGAAAAAAAAAGAAAAACGGAAAAGAATTACCGACACATCCCACACATACTGTAATATCACATATGTAAAGGGTGAGGAAAAATGATGGAAACTTTCGAATACGGTCACAACATGAAATATTGAGAAAGAACTTCGACTACAAAAGTTGTCGGATCTTTGACCTTTGAGAGAAGGTTTTGCTTAATCTAAAGTGGCATCTTCTGATAATCATAATTCTCCGCTTTACCTCCATGCTGACATTATTGAAAATATTTACGGAGACAAACAAGAGATTCGGAGAGCTGTGAATTTATGCATGTTGATACCGTACACTTCGTTTTGTCCTCAAAGTCATCGCTAGAGTCATTTTTGCCCCTTCTCACTGTCAAACGATAGGTTTTACGGCCGATAATGCCGATATCGTTGTCATAAGAAAAATTGAATTTTTCTACAACAATGTCAACAAACAATCGAGTGATTGATATGTAGTACAACACAAATTATTACATAAACCAAGTTAATCGGAGTTTTGCACAATGGGAACTAAGTGATGTAAGGGTAGGCTTGACCTCCTATACCCAACTAGCGCCCTCATAAACTTTTGTAGGCACTTTTTCACTTTAATATCGCAAATTGTGCCCTTCAACCAGAGCAGAACACACATGATTGAACACAAATTTTGCTTTTAATAAAAGTCTAGCACCACACGTTGTCCTTTATGAGGTTATTTTGAGGCTGATTTCTGTAGAGAAATCCAATAACAACAAGGATATAAGTGTAATAAAAAAGTGCGTTTGTTAATAAGAATAAAATTTGAATGCTCATGAAATTAATTAATTCGTTATTATTGCAAAAATATTACTTTTGGCATCAATAAGCAAAATAAAATAAAACAAAACAATAACACAAACCAGAGTAAATACATCACGTAAACATATTATTATAAATATTTGATGCAATCATCGTTCCACAGATGCGGAATTGATTAAGCGTTGAAGCTCATTTGTAAAATATACGGATGGATGGATGAAAAACTTTTATTGTTTTTATCTCTATACCCTACACCCACATGGAGTAAGAAAGTATATTAAGTTTGTTCAGATGTTTGTAACTTTTATATGGTAAATGTCACATTCACACTTTCAATTATACCGATTGATTCGGAATCAAAATCTAAATCGATTTAATCATGTTCGTCTGCCTGCCCATTGTGTGCAAACTACTGATCGCATTTTTTTAAAATGTTTTAATGAAATTTGGTACAGAGGACAAGTTTTGGCCCAGAAAGGAACCCTATTGAAAATGGAGCGAATCGGACCATTTTTTAGAATGTCTTCCTATAAAACATTTTTTTATAAAGAAAGCCTTTATATGCAAAAAAAAAATCATAATTCTTAATATTTTTAGACAAAATTTGCTGAAAAATTGTTAATTAGCTTCATAATTGGCTAAGCGAAATATAGATCCGACTATCGGACTATTTTTAAAACCCCTTCCCATATAATGATAGTTAACAGAGCAACGACTTACCTCGCGTTTACTGACACAACTAAACTAATTGAAACTTTATAGAAACTTCTTTGCCGCTTTAACAAAACTATTGACTGACATCCCTGATTTAGACATCTTCCTTAACACTAAGGAGATTTTATACAAAAATCACGTGTAACCGGGAATTTTTTAACTTTTATTTGTCATATTATACCACATAACCACTTTAAATACATAAAAAATTAATCTAAAGGCCCAGATAATAATTAGAAAAATGTGTATAATCTTGAAAAGCCCACTTTTGCATGAAATTTTTACGTCCTTGTTGTAAATATATGGACAGATGGACAGTTCTACATCTATTCATAATCAAATATTAGTTAATCAAACTTTACGGGAAGTTGTAAGCCTTCCTTTTGTTATTGTACCAATTCTTTCCCTTTGGATGGTAGCTTGAATGAATTCAAAGAATAAAAGTCTTTCTATTGAAAATATATGTAAACGAATTCTATAATTATATAATACACGTATTATTAAAAAAGAAAACTTAAGTATTAAGCTTAAACATTATCTCCGCAGTCAAAATTTCATAATTGTTCATTATAATAAAAATTCCATTCAATTCAATTTTAAGAAGCTTACATTCTAAATATCATTTTACTGTTATTAATCTTAATGTATTATTATTATTGTACATATTACAGTAAATCGTATTAAGCTTAAGTTTGAATATTTATAACGTAAGCGTTTATATTAAAGACTTCAACATGTTTACAAAAATAATACAATTATGAAGATTTGAAATTAATTATATGAGATAGGAGACAAAAACAAGTAGAGAAAATTAAATTTGGCTTAAGCCAAACCTTACCTTACCTACAATAGTGGGCGTGGCAAATATATGATTAGACCCTTTAATAGTCATATAGTATTCCGTATCAGCCTGCATGTACAGTTTTAAGCTTTAAAATGTTTTTTTTTTTGTAAATTGTGTGTAAATTGGGCGCGTCCGTTATCCGACCCCGCCCATTCGCAGCATATTGATGGAAGAGATAACTATACATATATACATCGAATTTCAAGTTCATAGGTTAATTTTTGTGGCAGATATATAGGTTTTTGTGGATTGCGGGCGTATCTGTTATCCGAAAACGCCCAGTTTCGGCACATTGAAGGATGGGGTAAGTATAAATATATGTACCAAATTTGAACAAAAAAGCTTAATTTTTCTGGTAGATAAATAGATTTTGGTTGATTGTAGGCGTGGCTGTTGATCAATTTTGTCAATTTTGTGATTTGCGTGCAAAAACTAAAATTGTCTCTACAAAGACTCAATTCAATATATCAAAATGTACGCCCGTGAAAATGCCAACTATAGACAGACGTACGGACAGGCATATCCAGCTCGACACAGTTTTTAATGCTGATCAAGAATATATATATTTTGTAGGGTCTCTGACGCCCCATTCTCAATATTGCAAACGGAATGACAAACTTAGTATACCCCTCATTTTATCTGAAGAGTATAAAAAACATACTATAAATAAATACATGATGCGCTTACATATATAAAAAGATTAAATAGCAGCTAATGAACGCACATACAAAAGTGTGTAGCTGCGCCTACACGAAGCGGCGCCATTACTGTTCCGCATTATCTTAATAAGACACATTATAAAACAAATTCATTACATAGCACACTACGCACACATTATAAATATAAAGACAAGGAAAAAAAACTAAATTTGGTTTAGGGCAAATTGTAAATACCCTTCACAGTCCTGTTGACAAAAACAGCCAGAAGGGACTTGGAAGACTGCATTTTTAATTCCATGTTTTTAATCAGTAACCAAATCTTTAGTTCATTCACTCATATTTTAATATATTGATATAAAATTTTATCAACATTTTTAGAATTTTTCGAGTCGAAATGATGATTAACGAAAATCATTGTAAAGAATTTGATCGATTTTGAACAAAACCATTTTATTGTTGGATCTCATAAATAAATCCCTATTTTTTTTAAATAATTTATTACATTAAACTGTTTATTAATTATTTATGCTATTCTCTGACTTGCTGATGTATTAGTGTTCTTTTTACTAACGTGACCAACTTTACAGAAGTGTTTGTTACTCAATACGAAAATTAGTTAATTTTACTAATCGGCCTCAAGTTTCTTTTCCATTTGGGCGACATTAACTGTAAGCCACGCCTACAATTATCGAAAGTATATATATTTATCAGTACAAAAAATTACATTTAATTCTATCCAAATATTCAGTTATCTCGCTACAAAAAATCAACGTATTTGAATAACAGAAACGCCTAAAACTTGCCGAAAAAAACTATTTGACATAAACACCGAACTTGTAAGTTGATGGCGATACTTTCATATAGAATACTTTTACACTGTATATAACACCTTCTTCTAGGTGTTGCAAACAGAATAACAAACTTTATATACCTTCCACCTTTTGTGTACTGTATTAAGAAATGAAATGCGTAATAATAATAATGTTACGAATAACAGACAGCAGTACTAAATATACTGCAACACTACATAAACAAAGAGACAACCCCGAACTGCAGAAGAGAATTCATGAAAAACACATTTTTTTTAAAATTCTCACAAAAAAAAAAACTATTTTCGTAGTTCGTATTTATTATATTATCCGAACAATTTACACATGCACACAAGTGACGAAATGATGGTCAATAAAGTGCCACCGTTTACAACCCTACACAATTTAGTTTTGTTAATATACACAGACACATATATACACACAACGAAAACCAAACAATTCCTTAAGCTGTTTAAAAATTATTAGTGTCGCATAAAACTGAATTGTTGAAAACTTATTATACAGTTAACATATAATATGTTTAGTATCTGTGATGTGTATAAATTCTTGTCATTTCATTTGCAACGCCCGGAAGGAAGCGTCATAGATACTAAAAACTATATATTTTCTTGGTCCGGATTTAAAAATTGGATCGATCTAGGCATATATGTCCGTATGTCCGTCTCTTGGCACTCTAACAATTGTCAATTTTGTGATATTAAGCTAAACTTTTGCACAAACAGTTTATGCAGGCACATCGCTATTTAAATTGATCAAAATCGGCTAATGGCCACGCCCATTTTCGACAAAAATCTATTTATCGGCCACATAAATTGAGCTATGAAGTTGAGATTTGGTACACGTATTAGCAATTATGTCATTCATCGATATGCCAAAAATGGGCAAGGTCGAATAAAAGACACGCCGATAATCGACAATCTATTTAACTGCCACAAAAGTTGACTTCATAGCTTGAAATTTGGTACATATATTTATAAATACCCCATCCACGAAAATATAGTTTGGCACATGCCTAATTCCAATAGTAGATGGCAGGCAGTACAAGACCTTGCGGCAGTGATAATGAAAAGGCTCCGAATTCTGGAAAGGAACCGAGCGAATCCAGATTTCTTCGGCCCCGTTGGTTAGATGTTCGTTCGATTAGATAGGTTGTTGTCATAATAGACGTAGCCCAGTCAATGGCCTTTCTCCCCGGTGGTGCCACAGGGACCCGGGAATTAACGCAGAGGTGGTTTTAGCGGGTTAATGTCTCGCACCTCAAGCTTTCGAAGCTTTCCACCTATCGCAAAAAAAAAAAAACCCATCCATGGATGGCCATGGTCGTATAACAGATACGCCCACATTTTACAAAGAGCTTTATAAAGCGCAAAGCTCTTGATTGCACCCTTTAATACGCAATGCATACACTATTAAAGGATGCAATCATGTTCCTGCCACGCCCACCATTTGCAATTAGATGAAGAGTATTTAAAAATTTGACCCAAACGAAATTTACTTTTTTTTTTACTCATTATACTCGTTTAATAAGTTGGTGTAGGGTGTAGCCATGTAGGTAAATATTCTTATTTAAACAATAAACATTAAACATATTGTGTATTTACCCGTCATATTTAGCGTATTTTGTTGATTATGTTTTCTTCAAAATCGAAAAACAAGCGTGAATTTCTTCTTATGCGCACACACACGTACAAACATACACGATGAGATGACGCAATTAATTAATTGGTTATTTTTTTCTTTTTAACCTAATTCTAATAAGTATAAAAATTTAAAACGCAAAAGAATCTTCACATAAACATAAACATGTGCTCGTAGATATCTCCAAGACATTACACAGAGAATATGTATGAATGCAGTCAAGCATGCACAAAACACTTATAATACCTGCCGAAGGCGTTATTTTTTTTTTTTTTTTCGCCGTTCCCTTTCGATTGTCTCTCTTAAAGAGAAATGCTACTAGAATAGGTTAGAATGTTACGCTACGTCATATATATATTTTACACCTTTATTAAGCTTTGTCGTAACGTGTACATGGTGGTACACTTTAGTTCAACACTTTAGTAGCACATGTAAAAAAAAAAACATTGGACTGAAACACGAATTGTTTGGTATTAGTGCGCACACATTACATTATGAAATGGGATGGCGGCGTTCTCCTCAATTTTTTTATATTTCATTTTTATGTATGATTAGTATCGTTTAACCGCAACGTATAATGGATCTGTCAGCGCTAAAGGTACGCGTTAAAATAAACGAAGAAAATCTCTTAAATAATTAACAAACCTCAAACTCAATATACAAACACAAACACACAGCCAATGCGAAGAATATATGCACACACAGTAGAGACGATGATCGTGATCAACTAACCGCAAACCTTAGTACATATTTACATTTGCTGCTACACTCTTCTGATATCATACAAGAGGGAAATAATATTGTGTATGTGTATGAGTGCATTTATAGATTTCTATATAATGTTATAACTCAAAAATTACCACTAATTTGTCTCGCAGTTTTCTTGTATCTTATCCCTACTGTTTGCTTCTTCTACAAAAGGAAGGTTTCGCAGATTCCAATAGCATTAAACTCTAAATTGATTTGATGTGTGTCTGCATTAAAACCCTTAAGCTATTGATCGAACCTTAGTTCATGTAGATGCTTTCTCATTTTGGAAATTAACAAAATCGCTTAAGAGACACGACCATAATTAATAACAAATAAGAAAACTAAATTTGGCTTAGGCCACATCTTATACACCCTCCACATTTACAATAGTGGGCGTAACAGGTATGTTATAACGTTCTCTAATAGTGCATGTCTTACGCATCAGCTTGAAAGTCGTTTTAAGTGTAGTCTTTTGTAAATTGTGGGCGCATCTGTTATTCCATCACTCCCATTTTTGGCACATCGATGGGTTCAATAACTATAAATATGTGTACCAAATTTCCAGTTCATAGGTCAACTTTTTGGCAGATATTAAGATTTATCTTCATTATGGGCGTGTCTGTTATATGCGCGCGCCCATTTTTGGCACATCTATGGACAAGTTAATCGTAAATATGCATACTAAATTTCAGCTTGATAGCTCAATTATTGTGGCAGATATAATAGATGTGTTGATTGTGGGCGTGGCTCTTGATATTGCTATATAATTGAATTAGCGATCCGGGTGCATTAACTAGAAGTATCAATAGTGTACAATATCTAAGAATTTACAACCGTAAAAATGCCAACAGCTGACAGACACATACATGCCTGTCATTGACTCAGTTTTAGATGCTGATCAAGAATATATTTTTATTTATTTTCTGTGTTGCAAATAAAACAACAAACTTAGTGGGGGGGGGGGGGGGTATTTTATGTGGAGGGTATAAAAAATATGATTTATGAATATTTGTGGCATAAAAGAAAATAATTAGTATTGTCGTGTATTACTGTACCCTCTACATTAGATGGTGCTCAACGAATTTCAAAAACTCTTAAGAAGTTTATGGAAAAATCGTGATCCCAAAACTATATTTAATCTGATATTTTGTAAACCATAACTGACAAGATACACATGAGTAAAGTTGACATTGATTACAAGCAGTCTCTGAATGGTTGGATAACAAACACTTTTCACAATTTATAATTCGACCAATGAATTGAGAATGTACGAATATTTTCATGGACATTAAAAAGAATCTCTTATGCGCTACGCTTACAGTTTATATAGAATAACGGAATGTTTCCTATATTTGGTCTAAGTTAAAACAATACACTACAATTAATATATTAATGCATACATACAATATTTTTATTATAATAACAGATCCAGAGAGAAAATATAAATTGTTTCTCTACAAATATATTGAAGTGTTCTGCATGTTCTGAGAACATATATTGCACATTTTAACAGTTTGTTCTTCATTTATTACGCACTACTACTGCAATTACTTAACTGATTATTATGTAGTCTTATTCTACACTTTGTTTACGTTTAACGGATTAAATTGTGATTTAATAAAAAAAAAAAAAAACACATCTATATTCCGTTACTCAAGAGATGTGTTTGTTTATTGTATATAAAAAAGTGTGCTATTAACTGTTTACTTGGCGACTATTAATAAACGTGAATACTTCCCATTTTCTTCTCATAGAAGAAATGTTTTTATTGAAATTAAATAAATCCAAATGAATTTTTGTTCAGTGTTTTCATATTTCACTTTTACTGATGCATTTTTCGAATGCAATATATACCGAAAAAGTATTAAATAACGTAAACAACCACACACATTAAAAAATACTCAAATGTGCTTTTCAAACAGTACAGTATAGGATTAAATTTACAGTACTTTACAAACTTTAAAAAAAAAAGTGAAAATCGGTCCATCTCCAACATTTAATTTGGTTGAATCAGTACAAGTGAGTCATTGTCATATCGTTATATGGAAATGGGTTCTTAAAAGCATCCGATTGGGTTTAAATTTTTGCCACAGACAATTATTATGCCAATTAACTATTAAATTTTTATCAAATGATTTTAAGAATCTCGAATTTTCGTCACAAAAACGACTTCCTCCGTAGAACCTTATATGGGGAGGGGTTTTAGAAATTATTCAATTTGGGCCATTTTCATTAAGGTTTCTCTTTGGCCCAATACCGTACCCTCATAACAAATTTTATCGATATATCTCCAAATATGCAATCTGTAACTTGTTCACAAGTTTACATGGATAGACGGACGGATCGATTCAGAAAGTGATTCTAAATATATTGCTTTTTAGGAGTAACAAATATTCACAGAGACTTAATACACCTTTTGCCAGGTACTATAGAGTATAATAATTAAATTCTGAATCCTAATAAACTATGAATAATTAACAAATGTGCATTTTAAGCTTAAGTTATACAAAAGCTGTTCACCATTAGGTGGTGGATATAAAATGACAAAATCGAATATCTATGTTAAAGCTCGACCCAATTTTCAAACAATTAATGATGGCTAGCTGGCTGGTTGACTGTGTGTGTGCCAGCCAACAAGACCTTCATATCGTTTATTGCACTCTTTTATACTGTATATATGTAGGTGTGTGTACATTGCATGTAATGCATTTCTATAACGACGTAGTCAGTTTTTTTTTTTTTAATATCCATATACATTCATTTTGGAATAAAATTAACAGAAGAGCACAGAATACAATATATTTTTGTTGCCTTTACAAAGCATACAATATTACAAAATTCCAATAAAATAATTATGAATGTCAATAACTATTATCTGACATGAATATGTAATCAATACAAAGGGCAATAAAGGGAAAAAAACAATGTACTCACCAGATGACTGAGCGGTACCATTTTCGATTTTAACACCTACGGTGTCGGTGCCTTTGGTGTTTTTCGAATGTACAACATTATTGCAATTATTTCCATCCTCCCCACTAGCTGTGGTGGTTGTACTTTCTTCCAAAATACTTTCCACCATATTCTATCCTTACGTACGTAATTTGATTCTCTTCAATTAATTTTACAAATTTCACACGATTCCTTCTTCAATTCCAAAAATAAAAGAACTATCTTTACTTCCACCTTATGCACAAGGCTTGATTTGTTTTGATACTTGGCGAGTTTCTTGGAGTGCGTATTGAATATTTCCGTAAGATCATATACACTTAGAAAAAACAAAAGCAGCACCTTTGTAGAATATGTATACACGCATACACCGTAAAAAATAAATTTGATATTCGGTGGTGCAACAGCAAAAAGTGCAATGTTGCACACTGTTGGCAAATTTCAATCAATGCACTCTTCAGTAGATACGGTTTGCTGCCTCTGCTTTAGTACTCTCTCTCACTCTTTTGCTACAGCTTAATCAATTAACTGCAGCTGTGGTTTATTTTGTTTTGGTTTATTTTTATGAAATACTCTCTCACTCTCTCTCTTGTTTCAAAATGGTGGCCACAGAGCAGCGCTCTTCTACTTTTCGATTTTTTTTAGATATAATTTGATTACTAAAAATACAGTAGCACTGATATTTTCTTGGAATTGTGCGATACGTGTCGAATTTTTAAGAAAACCGGCAATTAGGTGACTTTTAAAGCCTAAAAAAAGGAATTTGTAATTATTGCTGCGCTGTTGTTCAGTTGACTGTTTAAAAATTGCGCAGCTAACGAAACTGGCTAATCGGAAAATTTTATTTAGCTTTTTTTAAATATCTTTTTTACCAAAAAATTTGTTTGTCAATGGTTGTTAATAACAGGGCAACCTTCCAATTGTAGTTATTTTCCTACCAATCATCCGATTTTCTTTACACCTTCTACATTAATACTGCACTGCTACCTTCTGCAATTGCAATTGCAGACCCCCTCAATTTGTATCTGGTTATTGTTGTAGTAAAAGTGATAAATAACTTTGTCTAAATCGTGGATCCTGATGTTATATTTTAAATATAATTTTATGATTGGTTATTGTATTCAACATTACAAAAGAAAGTTAGTGATGTACTAATTATTCTTCAATATAAAAGACGAACTGTTGTTGTAATTACACTTTGCTGCTTTTTTCCATTTGCAGCATATATACATTTCTCAGTTTTTTTTTTTTTCTGCGATTCACAACGATATTCGTATATGTGTATGGTTGCGCTGGAAATCTCTAGAATATCCTTATTTGAAGATATATTCCTGATAAATTTACACAAGCATTTATGCTGTTGGTTGGCATAGATTATTGAATTTGTAACGTCGTTGTTGAAATAATATAAGAATTCGCTGAAAGTAGCGGACTAAAGCCGTTTTCTTTTGCGTTTTATCGCCGTTTATTGATTTTTCTTTAGCTACCGCTCCATTTTACACGCAATCCAGTTGATGATGAAATTCCGACTGAACAAAAATCCAATAAGCGATGTGTACTCGTTAAAAAGATTCACCCATGAAACTGATTAAGTAAAGATAACAAACTGTAATGAAACAAACACATGTACCTCAAGAAGAAGAAAAAGATAGAATATGGTTTATTAACACTCAATGTATATGCAGCGGCATCTTCAATACGAATTTAGTAATAAATTATATAAAATAATAATATAAAATATTTAATATAAATGATATAAAATATTATAATAAAAAAATACGTATATAATTATTGTATGCCATGACGCAGCACCGCAAGCACAACTTTACGCGCATTGACGCGAAATTAGTAATAAAAGTACACTTTTAAGGCAACCAAGTTTTAGGATTTTATTTAATATCAACACATCAACCATCAATTAAACCTATTAAAATTTGCCGTTATTTCATAAATAAAATTGAAATTGTTATAACATGCGAGTACATTAATAAATAAAGTTTTTTTTTTTTTTTGAAATAAAGTGCAATGCTTATGTTGGAGAAAGGCTAAGAATATTAAATTATAGGGTTTAATTTAATTAATATTAACTTTTACAAGCAGTCCAATTGATAACCTTGTAAACAGCTGCAATTCGGTAAAGTGCAACGTAAATCAACTTCTGCTGCGTGTTGTGGTACGTGCAAGGGTGAAGGTGATGTTGTTGCCATAGTTGCAGCTAAATGACCTTGAAAAGTAATAGGGAAAGTTATAGGAACAAACCATTTAGGATAAAAAGGTGATCCAGCACACACAGAACCTGTCACAGGTTTAGCCTATAAAAAAATGAAAAGAAAGATTGTTATATCAAATAAGTAAGGAGATAAATTTGGCTTAAACCAAATCTTTAACACCTACTACCGATACATCGATTTAAAATCTTTTATTTTGGAAAAAAATAGTTTAAAAATGTTTTTCTTTTAAAATGTTCGCTTGATTTATTTTATTCGTTTTCAATTTTTGCAACCGTCAGATTATGGAAGCACTGTTTATCTGCTCAAAAACATATAAACTTTGTGGGATTTCTGATAACTGGGTATTGCAAATATATGGGCCGTGGTGGGTATAAAAACATACTAAATTTAGTTTATTTCAAATATAATGTACTCTCCACCTATAGAAACCACTTATTTTTGGTGTAGTAAACATAACGATACAATTAATGCCCGTTACAACGTGGAGAGTACAATAACCGTTATGTCTAAAAATATTTACCGCACGATGGACTGGTTTAAAGGCACTGTTGTGCCTCTGTGGCCCATTTGCAGAGAAATTTAAATCGTTTTCCATGTCATTTGCTGTTAAATTCTCAATGGCTTTAATTAAATCAGCATCACAACGCTTCAAAATCAATTCCAACACAGCTCGTTTACGTTGTGGGAAGAGTTGTTCTAACATATCAATGGCCGGCTTTGAAAGCTTGGACGATCCTTCTGATGACAGACATACATTGTCGCCTTTGTTAGGTTTAAAATTCTGCTGCTCCATTTGACCAATCTTAACTGATACTGATGACAAACTTAAATCTTCTACCGTATCTTCTAGCATTTGCTTGGTGGTATCTGTCATGTTGTAAATATTGCCTGGTGGCAATGCATCAAATTGTTGGCCAGTTTTTGTTGCCACCAAACGCAACGCTATAGCATCCTCTACCGCCTGTTGACGCTTCAAGGCAACCTGTATTGAATTACCAAAACAAATACAAATACAAACACAAACATGAAACACACATTTGTTAAACGCCACATAAATATTAATAAATAGTTTATCCGGTTTGACTGTTTTGAAGCGTTCAAGAGTAATTCTATTAAACTTGGTTGGTGTGTCCTTTGGGAGTTTCTATGTAGATTGTCTCTGTTTAACTTGTAATTTAAACATGCACCCAAAGTGAATATACTTGCCCTTGGGGGGATGGTATACTAAATGTTTTACGAACACTTGTGCAAACAAGCATTAGTGAGTAGTTTCGTTTATCTTCTCTCACATTTCTTATGTTTAACTTTCTATTACTACCACACTATACTGCACTGTATGAAAAGAAAGATTAGAGGCTCCCGAATATGTTTGTTTCTCTTGTCTGATATGTGATTTGATTTCATTAGCATTTGTTTTGATTTAATATCCGCTTCCCATTGACTTTTTTCTTAGTTTCATTTATAAACTTTGTGGGTGTTTTATACATATATTCACTTGTGTGTAAATATAAAAACAAGTAAGGAAACTAAATTTGGCTTAGACCAAATCTTAAATACGTGGCAGGTATGCGATTACGCCCTCTAAGAGTGTATGTCTTACGTGTCAGCTTCAAAGTCGAGTTTTACGTGTAGTTTTTTGTAAATTGTGAGTGCATGTGTTATTCGATCACGCCCATTTTTAGCACATCAATGTTTGGGATAAAAATAAATATGAGTACCAAATATGTCTATTGTGAGCGTTTCTGTTATACGACCATGCCTACTTTTGGTGTATCGATGATTAGAGTAATTATAAAAATTTCTACTAAATTTCAACTTCAAAGCTCAATTTTTACGTCAAATAAACATATTTTTAGCGATTGTGGGCGTGGCTTTTGATCTATTTTACCAAAATTAAATAGCGATCTGCGTACAGAAACTGTCTTTATTAAAATCCAGGTAATTATATGAAAAATTTACAATCGTGAGAGTAATGAAAACAGATATACATCCTAGATCGACTCAGCGTGATTTATGCTAATCAAAATATATATATACCTTGTAGGATCGCTGACGCTTCTTTTTGGATATTGCAAATGGAATAATAAACTTAATGAAACTCCACATCTTATACAGAGAGTGCAATTATTCTTCTATTGAATGCCGTTAGTGAATGCAGGTAGATGCGAGAAGAATAGTTTCATTAAATTTAGCGATTGCGTTTTTATGCAAACCAAAATCTTTATCAAAATCTTTGTTATAACCAGAAAGAAACATCTGGGACTCCACAAAGTGCACACATTCTAAAGCAATTTTTCCAACCGGCCTTTTTCCATCTTTCTCTTCATATAATCGAGGACATTTTACATACGTTTTTATTCCGACATTCCGTCGACTAACGTTACTTTCGATTCTTTCAGAGGGTTTTGTTCATAATATGTTGAAAATGGGCGGTTTTAAATAATCGACACTCCCACAATTTAAGGAATAGAAGGAATTTAAAGAATAGTCTTTAGTGCAGAATTCTGTCGATGAATGAAAATGCAATTAATAATATTTTGAAACAATCGTTAAAAGAGACCGCAATTGTACACGCCCAATTCTTGTGCTGGGTACTACAAATAGATTGACAAATTTAGTATCCTTTTATAGCGAGGGTTTGATTATATTAATCAACCACCAATATTAATATTTTATTATAGAATGGAAGAATTTCAGTTTTATATTTAATACGCCGTAAAAATAGGTGGATTATGCCTGATCTGCTTGTAGAAAAACCTTTTTTTTATACTTTAGACACTTTAACACTTCTTGATTTTACTCTTGCTTTAAAAATCACTTATTTTGATTGTTACTGATCTTTAAGAGCAATTTTTAATTTTGAAAAAATTTCAAAATATTATATAAAAAAAGTGCCTCCGTTGTGGTATGAGTTATGGTAAATATGTAAAACTATTTAATTTGGATACCTGAGCAGCCATAATCCTTTGTCTCTCAAAGATCAAAACACACTTGGGACAACGACAACTCTTATAAGAACAATGTTTCTTGTGACCGCGCAATTCCGATATCCAACCATGATTACGACAACGGGCACATTTCGGAACGCGACTTACTACCATTTTCCTCTGATCGATTGGCACAGGTTTTAGAAACTTTCGCGATTTTTTAAAGTTTGCATTTTGCATTTCTTCAACACTATTGGCTTCCTCGGCCATATTAATACAAGAATATTTCCTCTAAAGACTTTACCGATTATTATGCTTAAAAGATTTCAAGTGCATGAAGTGTTTTAAATTAATGTACCATTTATTCTTAATGATACTGTGGTTAATGTGAAATGTATCCACATTAGAAAATGGTGAACCATGACACCAACTGCGCAAACTCTACTTTCAATACACAGAATATAAAAAGGGTTACAATCGGTAATTGTGGTAGCCAATGGCAGACTAAATGTGATTGGTTAAGAATTTATTCTCGCAATTTAGGACCGCCTGCATCAAAACATCAAAAACATTTAAGTACGATTAGGAAAACATATCAAGTTATTCCTTAAATTTCACTTTTTTTTTTAATCATTATCTGTATGAAATGTTATTGATTGATATAATTTGGAAAAAAGTTGAGTAAATAAAGTCAAAGATTAGTTATAATTCATTAACTATATTATCAATTCATCTAGCTATCTAAAGCTGTGTAAGGCGCAAAGTCACTACTGTTCGTTTTGCGCCACACATTATGTTCCAACACATATGTCTCACCAAGCACACCAAATATTTCTTTCACTTTTTGCAATTAAAAGGGAAAAGACCTATTATCAAATACATACTCTGTGTCATTTACTTAAAATTGAATGCGTAGTTATAATACCGTTGATCATTTAGTAAGCATATACGAACTCTAGCACTGATGTTATTATATATGTACTCTTGCTTTATTATTGTTGATACCTAGTAAGCATATACTTGTACGAATCTTTGCATTGTTGTTATGTCTAAGTACCGTTGATATCCAGTGAACATATAAGAATTCTTGCATTGTTGTTATTTCAAATTCTTGAAGCATAAGCATATATGAATTCTTGCATTGTTGTTATTTCTATTTTTAAAAACATAATACCGTTGATCTTTGTTATTTAGTAAGTATATATAAATTCCTGCGTTATTGTTGTTAGTTCTATACCGTTGATCTTTTGTAAATATTGGTAAAATTTGATATAATTGTGAGCCCTGCCACACTATAAAAGGCGAAGCAAATTTTATGAAAGGAGGCAGTGTGGCTGGAGCCGTCAAGCTAGTAAGGTGAGCACAAGAATTATTATTAATAAAGCAAACATAATGAATTAATCGATTGTTTTCTTGCAAGCATAGCGTTGGTCAGGTTCTCGCACCTAGATATCCTGCAATATTTTTATATTGTATGCGCCTAGGTCGCGACATCGTCGCTTAGTTAATCTCTCAGTCCCCGCGCCTAGATATCCTGCAATATTTTCCTATATTGCATGCGCCTAGGCCGCGCCATCGTCGTTACGTCACAGTCTCTCAGTCGTCGCGCCTAGATATCCTGCAATATATTTATATATTGTATGCGCCTAGGCCGCGCCATCGTTGTTACTACGCAGTTTCTCTGTCACCGCGCCTAGATATCCTGCAATATTCCTATATTGCATGCGCCTAGGCCGCGCCATCGTCGTTACGTCACAGTCTCTCAGCCCTCGCGCCTAGATATCCTGCAATATATTTATATATTGTATGCGCCTAGGCCGCGCCATCGTTGTCACTACGTCGCAGTCTCTCAGTCCTCGCGCCTAGATATCCTACAATATTTATATATTGTATGCGCCTAGGCCGCGCCATCGCCGACACGTCATAGTTTCCGCGCCTAGATATCCTACAATATTTACATATTGTATGCGCCTAGGCCGCGCCATCGTTGTCACGTCGCAGTCTTGGTATCGCGCCTAGATATCCTACAATATTTGTGTATTGTATGCGCCTAGGCCGCGCCGTCGTAATACAACGTCGCAGTTCCTTTGTTCCCCGCGCCTAGATATCCTGCAATATTTATATTGCAAGCGCCTAGGTCGCGCCGCCGTCGTGGTCACAATAACCACTGCCGTATCCTGCAGCGCTCACCGCTCCGCATCTACCGCTTGCTATTCGAACTCAGCAACACTCTCGTATCCTGCAGCGCTCACCGCTCCGCATCTACCGCTTGCTGTTCGAACTCAGCAACACTCTCGTATCCTACAGCACACACCGCTCCGCATCTTGCACCACTCATCGATTTGCGACGCTCACCGCTCTGTACCGTATACCGCTTTGCAGCCCCGTCATTTGTATCCTGTAACCGCTTGCCGTTTAAACCCAGAACGCTCTCATATCCTACAGCGCACACCGCTCCGCATCTTGTACCGCTCGTCGATCTGCAACGCCCGTCGCTCTGTATCGTACGCCGCTCTGCAGCTCTCGCCGCTTGTATCCTGTACTGCTTGCCGTTTAAACCCAGTAACGTTCTCGTGTCCTGCAGCGCTCACCGCTCTGTATCTAACCGCTCATCAACCAGTACCGCACGTCGCTTTTGTACCGCTCACCACTCTGTATCACTCACCACACAAAACCCGCTCACACACCGATTTGCAGTAACGCCGTGCCCCGCACCACAAGCCGTTACCGCGTTAAAAAACGTCGAATAGAGAAGGCGAATCTAAGAATAAGAGACAAGAAACAGCTCGTCATACAAATTTCTTTGTAAAGGAACCTTGGACTCGCTGAGTCATACCCCAGCTACTACAAAACTTCTTTACAAAGTGGCGCCCGAGCAGGGACTTTTTAAGTCTCTGAAATAAAACTACATACGATTTGCCATCCAAGTATATTTGACAACCACACGTTTAATATTGTATACCAATCAAGATGTCTCAAATTCGTACATCCTGGATCCGCTCCTTACGAAAAGAGGAGTTAATGGCATTGATGAACGAACTTGGCCTCGAAACCACAGGCACAGTGGATGAACTGAGGCGCTCTTGCGCACAATACCTGGCATTAGAACATACCGAAGAAGAAACATACCAGATCCTACAGTTACAAGAAAAATACGAATCAAGAATACAAACATTGTTACCAAGTAATGATCCAACCAGTAGGGGTCATTCACCTATCCCGCAACCTAAAGCTCTGAGTAAAGAAGACCTAGAAAGACTAGTGGAACAAATTCAAAAGAAGCTATTGATGTCACAAAACACAGCCGAGAATAAACAAAGATCTCAGTCATCAAGTCCCGAACCGGCAAAATCCAGCATAAATAAAAGGACAATGATGCAGGTAATCCGCGATTGGAAAATACTCTATGATGGGGTCACAGACACCTTTCAGTTTATTGAAAGTGTCGAAGAGATGGCCCATACCTATGGTATACCATGTGATGAATTGCCAAAAGCCATGCCTGAACTTCTCAGGGGGAGAGCACTCACATGGTATCGTAACAATAATCAACACTGGACAACATGGAGTTCCTTCAAAAAGGACTTCTTCAAATTTTTCCTGCCGCCTCGTTTCTTTGAAAAATTGGGTGACGATATACGCGGTCGTAAACAACGCCAAGGTGAAAGTTTTCACGACTACCTGCTTGTTCTACAAGATCTAATGAGGCACTCAGAATTGACACATGAAGAACAATTAACGAGAATTTTCCACAATGCCCTCCCAGAATATCAGTGGTATATCCGAAGGAGAGATTTCAAGTCATTAGCCGAATTACTAGAATTAGCCGGAGATCTAGAAACTATTAAAACAACCGACACCCCGCAACTAGCTCCATATCAGCCAGGAAGAAGCGCCCCACCAACAAGAATCACAAATCCCAGAACGGCTTGCCACAGGTGTGGTGAGCAAGGACACATTGGTGCAACATGTCAAAACAGGTTGCGTATATTTTGTTGGCAGTGTGGTAAAGTAGGGGTAAGGACGCGTGATTGCTGCAACAACCAGCCGACCACTTCACAAGAGGCACGCCATCCGAACGAACGACATCCACAAGAAAGAGGATGTGGTGTATCGATGCCCCTGCACACCAAAACCCTGAAAATTGATAGCAACAAAATAACGGCCATTATTTGCATCAACGAACAACATATAACAGCATTGATAGACACCGGCTCCACGAGCTGCATTATAAGCTCAGCCATGGCACAACAACTCGGCGAGTGTGCACGATACCAAACTATCAATACGCCTATCCTATTGACCGATGGTTCGACAGTACAAATTACTAAAATAGTGCATTACACGGTACACTTTGGAAAGCAAAAGAAAGAGTTACAATTCTTCGTAATGGACAACACCGTCGAGGACATAATCCTAGGTTTAACATTTTTATCAACATTTGGTACCACCCTGACTTGCGCAGGCATCTCATTGAATTGTAAGCTACAAGAGGAAGAAAGCACAAGAGATAACACGTCAAAAGTTCAACACATATCTACGGTAAGAAAAATTACTAGCATAACACGCAACAAGTTACCAGAATCTAATCAACGTACCATGGAACCCAATCTGAATAACAATAAGACATGCCGCTGGTTAGAGAAACGAAAGTCAGAAGTGATAAAGTACCCGGAAAAATATGCGGACTACACTATAGCCAATGACCAACTCTACCGCCACTTCCCGACGCAATACACGGATATAGAAGGACAGAATTGGAAGCTATGTGTACCCACTCACAACCGAAGGAGAGTAATAATCGAAAACCACAACCCAACCTCAGGTCATTTAGGAATTCGCAAAACAACCTCTCGCATCACAGGTAGATACTACTGGCCAGGCATGTTTAGAGATATACGGAAGTATGTTCTTAGTTGCAAAATCTGCCAGCGGTACAAGGTGAACCAACAACGCCCTACCGGCAAAATGTTTACCCAGATACGAACCCGCCAAAAACCGCTCACCAGGGAAGTCAGCACACAAACCTGCAACGAAGTATTAGACGACGAAGGACCAAGCACCTCAAAGGGTATGAAAACTGGCAAAACACAAACACCCCAGCAAAGTGGTGGCCATAGTCCATTGCTGTCTGAAACCAACAGTGATCCGATAGGGGTATTGCCAAGCCCATGGAGCGCCAGTACTACTAGCTCATCAAAGTCATGCATAACTAAGAGGGGCAGACCGAATATCAACCATGTGATTTCGCCCAACGCGCCGGTCGAGTTCCGACATTATAAGGAGTACAACATGGGGTCTCCAGTATCATACCGGATGTCCACCCAACCCACAACGTCCATCCGGACAATAGCGGATCTGTGCCATCCACCACCACAGTACACAAAAGAGACTCCAAAGGTACACGCGAACAAACCAACCTACATTTTCGATTCAAGGGTGACTTCAATTGATAGAGAGAAGCTAGAAGCATACCTCAGCAAACGCTCGGACATGCATAACACAGAAACACGCCGGCGACACCGCTGCCAACACTTCATTGGAAATCGTCGTTTTGTGATAACTCGGAAGACAAACGGCGAAATCTTCATCCGCGAGGGGAGGGAGTAGTGTAAGGCGCAAAGTCACTACTGTTCGTTTTGCGCCACACATTATGTTCCAACACATATGTCTCACCAAGCACACCAAATATTTCTTTCACTTTTTGCAATTAAAAGGGAAAAGACCTATTATCAAATACATACTCTGTGTCATTTACTTAAAATTGAATGCGTAGTTATAATACCGTTGATCATTTAGTAAGCATATACGAACTCTAGCACTGATGTTATTATATATGTACTCTTGCTTTATTATTGTTGATACCTAGTAAGCATATACTTGTACGAATCTTTGCATTGTTGTTATGTCTAAGTACCGTTGATATCCAGTGAACATATAAGAATTCTTGCATTGTTGTTATTTCAAATTCTTGAAGCATAAGCATATATGAATTCTTGCATTGTTGTTATTTCTATTTTTAAAAACATAATACCGTTGATCTTTGTTATTTAGTAAGTATATATAAATTCCTGCGTTATTGTTGTTAGTTCTATACCGTTGATCTTTTGTAAATATTGGTAAAATTTGATATAATTGTGAGCCCTGCCACACTATAAAAGGCGAAGCAAATTTTATGAAAGGAGGCAGTGTGGCTGGAGCCGTCAAGCTAGTAAGGTGAGCACAAGAATTATTATTAATAAAGCAAACATAATGAATTAATCGATTGTTTTCTTGCAAGCATAGCGTTGGTCAGGTTCTCGCACCTAGATATCCTGCAATATTTTTATATTGTATGCGCCTAGGTCGCGACATCGTCGCTTAGTTAATCTCTCAGTCCCCGCGCCTAGATATCCTGCAATATTTTCCTATATTGCATGCGCCTAGGCCGCGCCATCGTCGTTACGTCACAGTCTCTCAGTCGTCGCGCCTAGATATCCTGCAATATATTTATATATTGTATGCGCCTAGGCCGCGCCATCGTTGTTACTACGCAGTTTCTCTGTCACCGCGCCTAGATATCCTGCAATATTCCTATATTGCATGCGCCTAGGCCGCGCCATCGTCGTTACGTCACAGTCTCTCAGCCCTCGCGCCTAGATATCCTGCAATATATTTATATATTGTATGCGCCTAGGCCGCGCCATCGTTGTCACTACGTCGCAGTCTCTCAGTCCTCGCGCCTAGATATCCTACAATATTTATATATTGTATGCGCCTAGGCCGCGCCATCGCCGACACGTCATAGTTTCCGCGCCTAGATATCCTACAATATTTACATATTGTATGCGCCTAGGCCGCGCCATCGTTGTCACGTCGCAGTCTTGGTATCGCGCCTAGATATCCTACAATATTTGTGTATTGTATGCGCCTAGGCCGCGCCGTCGTAATACAACGTCGCAGTTCCTTTGTTCCCCGCGCCTAGATATCCTGCAATATTTATATTGCAAGCGCCTAGGTCGCGCCGCCGTCGTGGTCACAATAACCACTGCCGTATCCTGCAGCGCTCACCGCTCCGCATCTACCGCTTGCTATTCGAACTCAGCAACACTCTCGTATCCTGCAGCGCTCACCGCTCCGCATCTACCGCTTGCTGTTCGAACTCAGCAACACTCTCGTATCCTACAGCACACACCGCTCCGCATCTTGCACCACTCATCGATTTGCGACGCTCACCGCTCTGTACCGTATACCGCTTTGCAGCCCCGTCATTTGTATCCTGTAACCGCTTGCCGTTTAAACCCAGAACGCTCTCATATCCTACAGCGCACACCGCTCCGCATCTTGTACCGCTCGTCGATCTGCAACGCCCGTCGCTCTGTATCGTACGCCGCTCTGCAGCTCTCGCCGCTTGTATCCTGTACTGCTTGCCGTTTAAACCCAGTAACGTTCTCGTGTCCTGCAGCGCTCACCGCTCTGTATCTAACCGCTCATCAACCAGTACCGCACGTCGCTTTTGTACCGCTCACCACTCTGTATCACTCACCACACAAAACCCGCTCACACACCGATTTGCAGTAACGCCGTGCCCCGCACCACAAGCCGTTACCGCGTTAAAAAACGTCGAATAGAGAAGGCGAATCTAAGAATAAGAGACAAGAAACAGCTCGTCATACAAATTTCTTTGTAAAGGAACCTTGGACTCGCTGAGTCATACCCCAGCTACTACAAAACTTCTTTACAGCTGATTAGCCATTATATGGTAAATTATTATTTTTAACCAATTAAGTATTTTATCGAAAAAATATAAAAACATTAAATATTAATAAAATTGTCAATCATTTGAAGATATTAGTTTCAGTTAAGGTGGTGTCGCGGTATAACGCCTAATTGCGGTGAAAATGGCCGGTGGAAATATTATTAATAATAACTTTTCTATAGAACGTATTCTGAACGATATAAATCCTTTGTCGTATTCCGTGGATATGTCTAATCGTTGTAAAGATTCTGAACAATTCGAGTGTAATAATTTGCAACCGCAACTTGTTTTACACAATCCATCACCCGACCATTTGTATTGCCCTCATCCGTACAGTACAAATAATTTTTATAATCACGAAGAAAGAATTGAAATTTGGAATGCTCCAACAGCCAACTTTTATATAACAACAGAACATAAACCGTCATTTCATCTAAGTCATGTAGAAGACTTTTATAAAAATCAAATAATTCTCAATCAATTCAATTGTGAAGGTGAGTTTTATTAGAAATTAACTTTATTCTGGATTTTACTTTTCTAAAAATTTAGAAGAAGTCCTTGATATTATTGACTATTAAAAAAAAGTATTTAAACTATTTAACATTTCAGTAAAACTTACTAATCATAGACTTCTGACTACACTTGGTGCGTTCTCAAAGTCACCGCCAAGTTTGAAGTCTATATCTTTACCTTCCGACCACGAATAAGATCCCTGCCAAGAACTTGGATTAAATTTGTGGAGACTGATTGTGTAGTTTTTTTAAGTTATACAGAAAGAAGCCTCGAAGGATTGCTTCCATTTTCACTTTTCATAAAGACTTTGTTTGTAATATTCAGACTATCCATAAAAGGTTTATTAATTCATTCTTTTAAAACGAATTAATTCATTTTTTCAACGATTTTCATAAACTTTAATTCCAAGCTTTCCATTTAAAGAATTTCAAAGCCATTTAATAAAAATTAATGACGTTACAAAAACTAAAATCTTAAAGTTGAGTAAAGTCTTAAAATATAAAAACCACAAGTAATGATTTAATATTTAATTCCAGGTTTTCCAGTACATACCCTTTCCACGCCTAGTACCTGCATGTGGAATTATTGCCCTAAATATAATCAAATGCGCTTCCAAGCATATCAAACGAAAATATTGGAAAATTATTTTATGACTAAAAGTAAATATCTCAGTCCAGACGAGAGATTATATTTGTCATTTAAATTAAAGATAACGGATCGTCAAGTGAAGACTTGGTTTCAAAATCGTCGCGCTAAATGGCGTCGAATCAAGCAAATGACGTTGTAGACTAAGAAGAAATGAAATAATTTTATTAAAAAGAAATAAAACAAGAAAAAAACTATTTTTGTTTGAGGCGAAACGTTGAGTACCCACTATGCATGCCCGAAAGCTTCCCGAGGAATAAATATATCAATATAGTATCTGTATTTTATAAGTAATGGCGGAAAATTTATTTAAAAAATTGTTCCATTTGCAGTTTTTGTTTTTGCCCAATCAGTCATCATTTCGATCAAGTTTGGAATCAAAATCTCATTTTTACGACCAGGAGATTGAGTACCACTGAACAGATATGATTAAATCGACTCAATATTCGATTTTAATTAAAAATGTATATATTTTGTGGGGTCTCTGACGCCTCCTTTTATATATACAATCATATATAGGGCCTTTCAATAAGAACCTAACAATTTTGTATTTAAATAAAGTACAGAATAATTGAAATATTGGACTGAAATTTATAAAAACCTTTAAAGTACTTATGGGTTTATTGCTGAAGATGATTTTTCAATGAAGTTCAGAATTTTCAACCACTTACAATTGTGGTAGTAATTTTTAATAATTTGCAAGCGTTTCTCGTTGGTGAACTTTATCATGATGACGGACATCTTGACAAATTATGAAAAACATTTAAGGATATAAATTGTTATGTCTCTATTAAAGTGTTTTATTCTTCTTCTATAATTCAACTAGAATGGTTATATTTAAAGATAAAGGGTACGCTTGACTAACATATACAGGATATGGACAAAATAATATGAAAACCTGAGGATTTCGCAATTGCAACCCATCCCTTGAATGTTAGCTTTGTGGAACTCCGAACGCCGTACTGTCAAAACAGTTTTACTCAAGTGAGTGTTGAGTTCTGCTGTCGCTTTTACAATAATAGTTTTATGTTGTCTGGCCACAATTCTTTTTAATGTTCGTCGGTCTCTGTCCGTTAACTTTGAATTTCGCCCACTATTGCTCTTCGCCGATAATGCTTTACCATAGTTTGTGTATGGTGTCAATGCCGTTAACAAGATGGACTCTATTGCATAATATTCATATTATTTTGTTTATCCCCATAACTCCTTAGCTTGAAAATTCGAACTATTTAATTAAGTTTAATTAATTACTTTTATATTTTTCATTTCATAAATAAATAAACATCTTTTTTAGTATTATTAATATTTTTATTTTATTCCCTTTTTTTTTTTTAACATGATCATTCATTCTTTCTTTCTTCCTTTCTTTGCTGCTTTTCTGTGATTATTTTAATTTATTCATATATATTTTTAGATTCATTAATAGATTGTATATAACTTATGTAGAAGATTCAACACCTTTTTCACTGAATTGATTATTAATTTAATTTAATTGAAATTTTATCATTATATTATATATATATCATATTATGCATAATACACATTAATTAATTTTTATATAACTTTCTCTAACAAGCCTGTGTTACAAAATGCAAAAATGTGTCAAATAGTTTCTAGTTAAAGATGTTCCGTTATTGGTTTGGTACTGCTGTTCAGCTAAATGTTTAACATTTTAACAAATTTATAATATTATGTAAATTGTAAAATTATGCCCATTTACATATATGTTGGGCTAACAATTATAGTAACCAAATAACTGACAGACTTTAGAATATAATTTATTTTCTATTTCTTTTATTTTTCAATTCAGCATAAAAAAAAAAACATAAGGAAAGCACTGTACCCTACCATCATAAAAGAATACATATGTAAATATGTACATGTAATATTGTAGTATGTCGGTTTTTTAAAATTTGTGTACAATTGTTGTTTTTGCGTATTAATTGAATTCAACTTTGAGCTTAATAAAAGACAATCTCTTGTCAACTGGCTGGCATTTGAAAATGTGTGTATATATATAATAAGCTTAAAATTTCTATATTTCCAATAAAATCTAATACAATTTTTAGCCCCTCTAAAATGGGGTTTAGTTGATTAATGTAGAAGTAGCGTTAGAGTTCTCTTTTTACCAAAATTCTCGTCATTTGATCATTTACACAGAAATATGTTCAAATCCTTGTGTTTGGAAAATAACATTACGCCACCCACATTCACTTTAATCATATTTGTATTTTAATATGTCGTAAAGAGTTGTATATAAGTATTATATATATATATAAAAATTTCACCCCAGTTTGGTGCCCTACATCGTAATTTATTTTTATATTCTATATTAATTTTTTTTTTTTATTTATTTACTTGATTAAATTTGTTTTTTTATATATAATATATGTATGTACGTGTATATGTACTGACGGCTTTTATAATTATATTACACATTGTTGCATTTCTTTGTTTTTCTTTTACCATTTTTGAGTATGTATGTGTAGTTAAATGTATACTTCAACATTTTTATACCCTTCACAATGCCCAGAAGGCGGTGTCAGGGACTCTACAAAGTGTATATATATTATTATTCCTGATTAATATCAAAAACTAATCTAGACATGTATGTCCGTAGGTCCATATGTTGTTGTTAATCTTACGGTCGTAAATTTTAAGATATTAAGCTGAAATTTTGTACCGACTTTTTTAATTTCTGCACTTAAATCTTTATTTAGAATGAAAAATTTATTTAAGTTAAAAGCCACGACAAAAATCTATTTATTTGCATATTTTTTAATTATTCTATTTATTGATGTGCCAAAAATGGGCGTAATCGGATAACAAACACGCTTATAATGGACAAAAAATCTATATATCTGCCACAAAAATTTACCTATATACTTGAACTATGAATTTGGTATGCACATCTATAACGATGTGTCAAAAATGGGCGTGGTTGGTTAACAGATACGTTCATAATTTAATGAAAAAAAACCCGTATTCAGCATGAAACTTAACATGGAAGTTAAAACGTTATACATACATTATTAGAGAGCGTAATCATATACCTGCCACGCCCACCATTTCAATGTAGATGTGAAGAGTATTCAAAATTTGGCCTAAACCAAATTTAGTTTTTTATTTGTTTTTTTTTTTTTTTTCTTCATATATATGACACCAGTTTTTTTTTTCAATTTTTTGGTTTTCAGCTTATTTTCCCCTTAACCCCTCTTCCCATTTTACATTTTCACTTTTTATTTTTATGAATATAAAATAAAATTTATTAAATAGTAAGAGATAGAGAGAGAGAGAGATCCTTACACCACATTGACTATGTGTGTTGTGTCCATGTGTTGTATCAGTGTGCGCATAAACGACATTTCTTTACGGGCATTCTCCAATATTACTTTGGGATCATTAGAGGTACAGCGTAAACAATTCGGTGCAAAAACCATCGCCAAATTAGATGAATCCATTTTAGTAGCACTCACCACATCCGGATGAGAAAATTGTTGCAGAAAATGTATCAGATAAGTTAAAACCTAAACAAAAATGTGTGAATTATAGCTCAAAAGAAAAAAAAAAACTTTTTGGGTATGACATCATCAAGCTCCACCATATGCTATTCGTTTCAAAGAAATTTCACTTTTTGGGTGAATCTATGGGACCGCTTCCAATTATACAAAATATTTTAATTGTCCCACTTACCAATTTATTTAATTCAGGCAATTTACTAACAATAGCTTTGGCCTTTTCTGCCTCATCGGTATTCACACACTCCTCATATAATTCATCAGGTATAAGGGGATCGTACAGTTCACGATACCATAATTTCAAAAGACTAGCAGGAGCATGAGCATCTAGAATTGAAAACGAACACATAAGAAACTAATTTTAGAGTTTATTTTGAGACTTGGGCTCTCGCTTACCCATAGTATTTTTGTAATCAGGAACTTCCCACCGATCTAAACGATTCTTGAGACAGTTAACCTCATCAACATCAGCCGACACACGAAAAATGCCTTCAGTCTGTTTGCCATTCAACAGAAGAACCTTAAAAATTTAAAACATTACAACCATGGCATTAATACGATAAAATAGTTATTAAACTAACATGTTCAGATAATGTGGTTTGAATCCAAGGTAATTTACGAAAATGGAATTTATCTCTTTGTAAATCCATAACCTCGGCCAACGTGTTGCCAAACATACTCTTTCGTAAAATTTGATTCTGAAATGTTTTAGAAATTATGTTAAATCATATAATTCCATGAGAGGAATGTAATCATTTACGTACCCTGGCCTGCTCCACCTCATCTTCGCTGGGCTTTTTCGCCTGTCGGCGACCATTTGTGCCGATACGTTCCAGACGCCTACAGCATACAGTGGCATAATGTGATATCTGTACATGAATGGGCCATTTGCCCACCTCTGGAAATGTTGTAGCAAAAGTTGGATCACGATGACGATTAACATAACTAATGCAGATATAAAGAAAACATTAATAAAAAATATTTAAAAAAGAAACAAATTCCAACTCAAAACGTTTACTTTAACAGGGTAGGTTGAAAAGTGGGTGACGGTGGCACAAACGATAAACAAATGGCCATTAATTCCCAGCCCCGTATCAAGGATTCTCGTTTCGGATTTTCCGTAGTTTGACGACACAATTGCACGTAAAGTTCGTCACGTAATCTGTAACAAGTTAAAAATAATACATAAAACTTCTACTTTATATATAAACATTGAATAAACACGTACTGATGTTGTGGCAATGCTGCTGTTATAATATCGATGGCAACAGAATTTAAGCTCATGCCCGCTCGGGCTTTACGATCACCCATGTAAATTTGCACTAATTTGAACAGCTCGATGGCAGTTTTCTTATCATTTTTATCACGTGATAATGCCAACATTGGACGACTTATCGCCTCCGAAGTCCAACTTAACATATCCCGTATGGAAGACTGCATAACAAGAAAGAAAATATAAAGAAAATTAAATATATTGACCAGCTCTCTCTCTACACCATTTCTGATTGAAAAAATAAATCGATTTGGCTCAAGTCAAATTTTTAATTCCCCTTAACATGTACTTAAAACAGTGGGTGGGTGTGGCAGGTACATAATTCTACCTCTCTAATAGTGTATGATTTACATATCAGCTTACAAGTTCAATTTCAAGTTTCTCAAAATGTACAGAATTTAACCTCAATAGTTCAAATTTTGCGACTGAGTGCCCACAGAAGACGGACTCACGGACACATAAATCTAATCGACTTAATTTATAGCACTGATCAATAGTATATATGTACTTTGTTAAGGTCGCTGGTATGTTCTTGTAGGCGTTGCAAATATATTGACAAACCTAGTATACCACCCTTCTTATATGTAGGTTATAAAAAATCCATTTATGTGTCAATTTAAAAATCCTGTAGCAAGATATTTATAATCATTGTATACTATTTTTACCTTCTTACGAAATATGCCCTTGGAGTGCAGATTGAGATTATCTGCGGCAAATTTCTCAATATCACATTCTTTCATACAAGCGAGGGTGGAATAACCTACACCGTTGCCGCCAATGCTAGTAGGAGGGGGAGCATGCTTGGCAGGTGGAAATATTTTTTGTATGGTTGGTTTCAGATTTGGAGGCGGCAACGGACGTCGTAGCAGACCACCACCACTATTATTCCGATTGTGAGTTTCATCTTTGGTATAGGGCGGCGGCGGCATAGGTAAGCGACCACTTATTCCGATTGTACCCACACCATTACCGCCACCACTATTGCTTTCGGGTGTAGAATTTTGTGCTATGCGAGATATTTGGCGATTGGGGGAGGGTAACGTTTGTGATTGCTTTTGCGGCTTGTCAATCTCGACATGCAAGTGTTGTTGTTGCTTTTGTTGTTTATGTTGATGGCTGGAATTGTGATGGGAATGATGGCCAGATGATGGTGGTGGTGGTGGTGTATTCGTGTACATTTGAGTGTGCTGATGGCCTCCACTGGGCGTAGTTATGGTACATGTGGTAACAGACGTAGTCGTAGTTGGGGCATTATCATAAAACGAGATTTTATAATGCGGCTTTTTATTGCTCCTTTGAAAGGATCCCTCTGTAGTTGATCCCACACCCTCAAGTACCGCCTCCACATTATCGGAACTATATGAAATACAAAATTATTAATATTTTCACTCTTTTAAATACCAAAAAAAAATTGACTGCAACACGTACATATCTTCTCTAGCTGAGGGATCAAATGGTGGATACTGATAGGCGTAATAGGAAACACTGTCACCCATATTAGCATAGTCTTCAATCATACCGTAGTTGTGCTCCAAATAACCGCCACCGCCGTGTGTTTCCGAACCGCCATCCGAATCTTCATTGTCCGGTTCATGGCCCGACAACGAATGCTCCGATTGACTATCCGAGTGATACGAATCCGAATCGATGGGATCACCGAATAAATAACGACCCGACAGCTTGGCTTGTTCCAATATGTAGTGTTTCAAAGGCAACAAATGCTCTTGCATTTCCTGCTTGAAGCAAGTTTCTTAAAAATCTTAAACGAGTTCCAAACAATAACAAACTTACTGTATCCCAGTTACTGTACAAGGGCGATATTTTGCCATTATCATATTCAGCATCACTGCTATCCGGATATAAATGATGTCGATCTCGCATCTTACGCATCTCCCTTCGGTCTTCCGTATAATACTCATTCGAGTGGCGATGGGTTTTATCCTATAATTTTGATACAAATAATATATAGTTAATAATACATATGTTTAATATTTATTAACTGTAATTAAATTTTATTACCAAACTGGCCATATTATGACGTTTTGTTCGGTTTTCTTGTGAGTTTCGTACTTCCGCTTGCTGGACACTCATATTCTGCTCTTGTTGTTGTTGTTGTTGCTGCTGTTGTTGTTGTTGTTGTTGCTGAGACCACGAACCGCTGCCGGATAATTTAGATTTACGGCCACAAGAATCATTAGAGCTCCTTGATGAATGCGTCAGCATGCCGATGTTATCTGATGAGGGGAAGTTTCGTGAAACGATATTATTTGGTGACGATATTACCCCGGCGGTGGTTATGTCACTTAAATGAGGTGATGATGGCTTACAGCCAATTTCTCCAATAACCCTACCACCACCACCTCCACCCGTCAGTGACAGACGGTCCAAGTTTAATAATTCCAAACTACTCGACGAATCTGGTTTGCAATGAATCACATGACTAGATGATGTATTTGAAGTAGATGGCTGAACAGCTGAACCTGAACAGCTGGAATGTGCTCCCGGTGAATGTAGCAGGACAGTTGGACTACCACCACCATTACGGCTACTCCGCTCATTCAACATATTGGAAATACCTTTGAGGGGTTTATTTTTATTGTTATGAGGACTTATGGGACTCTGAGGTGATGAATCGCTGGAGTGCTTCATATTGCTGCCAGCACTACCGCCAGTGCCATGTCCACTACTAGTCGCACTAGCCGCACCGCTAGAACACTTGGCGGTGGTGGTGTGCCGACGTTTTGTTAGCGGTGTACCATCCACGGATTTGAAATATTTTTCGTGCATGGAATCATCACTGGCTGCTTCGCCCCCGTTAGCACCGTTTCCTGTTGAACTACCAGCACTAACTACTAAAACGGTACCATTGGACTCTGTAGCTGACTTGCGATAGGATTTACTATGATGGCCTGGCGATATGGGACTGATGGACGAAGACATAAAACTACCAGAGCGAGCCAAAGCTACTTTAAAATCTCGATCTCGATCACGATCTTTACGTAAAAAAAAAAGGAAACAAACAATACAGTCAAGTCCCTGAAGGATAACTTCAACTTCACAATCGCAACTCACCCATAATACCGCCAAACTCCACACCCTGACGCGATAATTTATTAACCGCTCCACCACAACTCTGTTGAACATTGTACGGAGCGTGCGTTTGTACAAGCGGATAACGCTGAGGATGATGTTGATATTGTACATCAGAGTCTGGTGATATTTTCTTTTTCAGCTGTGGCGTATTGTGTAAGCCCGGCGAACCTATATCTGTACTGATGTGATGACGATGTGAGGCCATCAATTGCCGATCATGTGACATATTGTGTACACCCAGACTGTCTGGCATTATATCGAAACTAAAAATTCATACCAATCAGTTGAAGACCAGTCAAGTGTGACTGTAACAATGTTTTACCTGCCACCTGAACCCTCTTTACGGCTGCGATGTTTTTGCAGCGAACCGACACGTAAGCTATCACTAATGGAACCCATACCAGGACTGCCGCTATTACCGGTAACGCGTTCATCATTGAAGCGCCGATATCCATGCATACTGGATATACTAGAATCACTGGATTTTCCCGACTCCTTATAATGATTGCAAGAGTCTGAAAAAAAAGTATTGAAAATAAAAGTTATGTAACTACTTAAATGATATGTAGGAAGCGTATGCAATGTTATGCACCAATTATTTGCACGCATTCCAAGGCCGCATATTTTTATTATTAAATTCTTCACCTTAGATATACTAAATTTGTCATACCGTTTGTAATTACGAGAAGGAAGTTTCTCATCAAGAAGTAAATGTTCTTGATGAGGATCTAATTGTGATATTGAACTAAACATTCGAAGTTTTCGCATGTCGCGTTCACAGTTGCAAACAATGACTCACGACCTTAAAAATAGAGCTAAAAAGTTGTTATTTGTACTCATATAGGGTTTACCAATAGGGACATAACAATTTTGGATTTTAATACAGCCACACTCTTGAACATTTTTCCTGATCTGTCCATGTCAAAACGTTGGTAAAAGTTAACATTTTTATCCTGATGAAGTTCACAACTGAGCGACATTTGAAAATTATTAAAAATTACTAACGCAATTACGAGTCAGTGATCGCAACTTTTACAACGCTTTCTCCAATTTTTCGGTCATAATAATCGTTCCACCAGATAGGATATGCATGCTAGTCAAAATATTTATTATGAGGTGTTCCTGTGTCAGCGAGATAATATATCGGTTGAAGTATCGAAAATATTGCAACCATAAGTGTTTCAGTTCAAATTAAAAGAAATCAGTCGATTCCGTACCATACACAAGAATTGGAATTGGGAATGTCTCAAACTACATTGTGGCGAATTTCGCTTAAAGATCTTGGCTTGCACCCTAACAAGATCAAATAAACTCAATCATTTAAAGCGCCGAAACTTATGTTATGTCCTTATTGAAAAACCTGTTTTCATTCATAGATGTATTGAAAAAAGATGGACCCAAATTACAGATACATCCACAAATTATTCTCTCGTACATCAGTGAGCTATAATAGTCATTTAAACAGGGCGCCATTATCTAAATAGCGCATCCGCGGATTATATATATTATGGAGGGTATGCAAAATTTGGCCCAAGCTTGTTTTATTTTCATAAATTACAACTTACTGCTCTACTATCTGTTTAAATTAACCTTAAAATTGTTTATTTAAACCATTAACTGCAATTGGGGGAAAAAAAACGAGAAGGTCAGTTTGTCTGGCTACAAGCAAACATGTATGAAACAACTAAATAAAATAAGTAACGTTATATTTGGCTTAGGCCAAATCTGGTATACACTCCACATAAATATGTAAACTATAGGTAGGTCATAAATAGAATTGCGTCCCTACAATGTATATGCTCCTTATTACCAAAAACATTGTAAACGAAACCTGTTAGAGTTTATTGTGAATTGGAAATAGTGTTGGTTCTTCAAAGCCGACAGCCTATTGCAGTTTGTGAACTTTTTTCCTTCTGTTTGTTAAAAACGGACTGACTGACAAACCTAGTATACCCTCCCCTCCAATGTGGAGGCTGCAAAAATGTGTCCACGTGTGCATAAATAGACAATTATTTTCAATTACATGAAATTAATTTGATATTCAAATATAACAAGTAACCATTTAACACCCTACAGCACTTTGGACTATTAATTATGCTACAACTAATTTCGTTGTGTCAGCAAACGCGAAGCATTGCCATATAAACCACTTCGTGAAATACCATTATATGAAAGCCCCTTCTAAAAATGTTCGGATCAGCTCCAAATTTTGTACAGCCAATTATTAATTAACTATTCTTCACCAAATTTTGTTAAAAAATATTAAGAATTACGAATTTTTGCCATATAAAGACTTTTTTTATAATAGGTCCAATTCGATCCATTTTCAATGGAATTCCTCTTTAGGTCAATATATGTACTTGTAACAAACTTCATCAAAATATCTCAAAAAATGCGATCTGTAGAACGCTTGCGCACAATTTTATGGACAGACAGACGGACATGGTTAAATCAATTTAGATTTTGATCCTGAAACGATCGGTATAATTGTAGGTTAGTGTGGCATTACAAACAACAGCACAATTTTAACATACCCTTTCCCACAATTGGCGCAGAGTACAAAACCTTCATTTACGTACATAGTGCGAAATGTTTTACTTGTGTGTACTGTATATACATAAATACTCGCATACCATATATGTATGTGTAGCAGAGTGTATTATTAAAAAATTTTACCACATATTTATATCCACAAATATTTTGCGCACATTTTTCGTGTGTGCACCATATATAAGCAAATGAATAAAAAGTAAGAAAAACTTTCAAAAGTTGAAGCATTTTAGCAAGAATTTACGTAATGCTTGTAATACATGCACTCACACACATTAACCGTATGTATGTATGTATGTATAAATTATATAAAAAATCATACATGCAAGCAAATAAAATATATAGCATAAAATATGTGTGTATGTGTGTGTGTAAGAAATACCTTGTGATCGTCTTGATGACGAGGAGAATTGTTGCATATCCATGGAACGTGATGAATCACCAGCACCAATACTGAATACCGAATAGATCCCAACGAAAAGACAGAAAAAGAAGAATACAAGAATACAAGAATACAATGAATAATGAATCTTCTAAACACACATACAAGTGACATTAAATGTATGTATGAATATATTTTATATACATATATTACTGCCATGTGAGGCATTGTTACAAGTTCCTATAATTAAATGGAAATGACATGTTTTGTAAGAATTAGCTGTTTCTCATTATAGTGGGCGCATACTACTACTACTACTGCTACTACTACTATTACTAAATTGTAAAAAAAGTTTTATTTGCCTTCGACCAAATCTTGAATCGTCTTAAAGCATTAAAGTAAAACCAGTAAAAGAAACTAAATTTGTTTTGGGCTTAAATCTTAACTACCCTTCACATCTTCATCCAAATGGTAGGCATGATATATTTATCCTTCTAATATTGTATGTATTACGTACCAAAAATTTTCAATTATGAGAGTGCCAACAACAAACATACATGCGGGCGGACCAGACATATCTAAATCTATCCAGTGTTTGGTACTGATCAAGAATATATGTACATTGTAGGATGTTTGACACCTTTCTCTAGGCGTTGAAATTGGAATAACAAACATAGTGTACCCTCCATCTTATGTGGAGTTATCGGATATTCCAAATATTGAGGCTTATGGCGGACCATTGTCGCTAAACAATTTCTAAGAAAATTTACTTATTTCAGTTGTTTTTTTTCTCTTAGATGCGTCCTTTGTTGAATTTTGTTTAATTTCAATGTCAACCTGCCTATGAAAACAACCCGAAAATATCTGCCAAGTTTGGAGTTTATTTGACAACTTTAGCAGCAGAAGAATAAACAGATAGCTTTGCTTAGCGGTTCAGAATTTCAAAATTTATATTTGTACGGATCTCTGATGCTTCTTTCAGATTTTGACAAACTGATTATATCTCGGAACTTAAAGTGATGGTTATAACAAGTAAATTTCAAAGACCCTACCAAGATTATATTTTCATGATCAGCATTAAAATCTAATTCAATCTCTATAGACATATTCATCCGTCTGTCTGTCTATTGTTAAGATTCTTACAGCCGTTCAATTTGAGATATATGAGGTAAAATTTCTTTATTTCACTTCAATAGTCTTTAAAAGAGGATCCCATTGCATATGCCAGGCCCATGTACATATGAGTTTAGTACCATATCTGCGATATTAGATTTGGTCCAAGTCAAATGCAGCTTTTTTACTTGTTCATAATTCAAATGGATGGAATGTTTCCCTATTCATTTGTATGCCTTGCCTTAAGAAATATAATTTTTTTGAAAATTTTAAAGGAAATATGTTATTTGGTTCAATAGCAGGACATCTAATTACTGTCTAAGGCTAAGCCACCGATTATAGCAGCTTTAGAGAGTTTAATTATAGTCCTGTTAGTATCAGTAATGAGTCGCGTTAAGGTTATCCAACCAAAGTTTATTCTTCGAAGTTGGGCATGCTCAAATATTTACAAAGCACCGTTTCTATATATCTTTAACAAACAATGAAAATTAGGATTGTTGGAATAGTGAAAGGTAACTTTACAACCTACTACTGGAATCTTGCAAGTTTTTTTACCCTATTTACTGATTATTTTATACGCTTTTAAGTTGTTTTTAAGAGTTTACTTCAACACCAACAACAACATGCAACTTACCGGTAACTCTGTCGCCCACGTGGACTGGATAACATGTCGCTTGCAAGTTTTTCCTCAGAACTGGCATGCAAAGGCAAACCAGCACTGCTGCGTTTATTGAGACCACCAATACTGCTGCCGCCACTGCCACCACTACCCGCCGTATTTGTAGGCGTTAAATGATGTGAACTACCGCCCCCACCACAACTGCCACTACCACTGCCGCTACTGCGCTGTAGTGTCGTGCGTATTTTCGGCATAGAAGGCGATGAATGTTGTGATGATTGCTGGCGCTGTGGTGGCTGCTGTCGATAGGGCAGCTGTGTCTGCGTGCAACTTTCACGTCGATCGCTCGGATCTGTGTTTTGTTTGAGTGTTTGCAGTTTCGCCAACGGTATGATGTCACACTTGGTCGGCCGATGCCAGACAGTCTTTTGTGAAGCCGCATTATAGTAATAGAAACGCTGCGTATTTGTATCAAATAATTCCCACCATTGCGATGAATCGGTACGTTTAATTGGTACATCCTGACATACACACAAACAGCCCCACATACAACGCACACCGCACAATAATTATGTGATGGAAAATGTAAAGGCACACACACGAAGTAAAAGGAAAAAGAAAAACATAAATAATAAATAATAATATAGTACACACGATAAAAATTGTTTAAAGCAAAACGATAAAATTAGGGCAACAATCGTTTACATATGTTTTTGAATATAAATTTTATATACATATTTTTTAGCAGCAACAGCCAGCCCCCAAAGCTTTTGCAATTTTACATATTTTTTTTTTTTTGTATCCATATAGCTGTAAATACCTACACACACATATTTTATGAGATACAGTCGAAGAAGAAAGTAATAAAACACCGAAATGGCTAAATGCTGAAAATCTTTATTAAGTCAAAACGTTTACAATAATGTTTCACAAAATGTAATAAAAAATTTTAAAAATTCCTTAAAACTATTTATACCCTGTACCACTTGTGGCAAAGGGTATATTAAGTATATGCGGATGTTTGTGATACTTAAACGGCTAGTGTCACACCCACTTATAATTCTACCGAGCGGTACAGAATCAATCTGAAACGATTCAACCATGTCCGTGTGTCTGTCCATGTAAATTTGTACACTAGCTACTGGTCGTATTTTTTGAGATATTTTAATGAAATTTGATACAAAGACAAGTCTTGGCTCAGAAAGGAACTTTATTGAAAATGGACTGAATCGAATCATTTTTATAACCCCTTCCCATATAAAGTCCTATTATAAGGGATGTCTTTACATGGCAAAAAATTGTAATTCTTAATATTTTTTGGCAACATTTGGTGAAGGGTAGTTAATTAGCTTCATAATTGCCTGTGCCAAATTTGAACCCGAACGGACCATTTTTAGAACCCCTTCCCATATAATGAGAATTCACGAAGAGATTTATAGGGTGCAACTAAACTATTTATAGAGCATAATTTAAGAAAGATCACACTTAACCGACTATAAAATTTTTACTTGTTTTAAATTTAATATAAAGTAACAACGTAACCCCACTGTGGCTTGGAGCGGCATTTTACACATAATATATATACCTTCAAAACCCAATGAAATTATTCGAAATATATTCTGAATTAGTTTACAGATTTTTAACACTTATTCACTTATATTTTTACTCAGCCCTTCCCTTTCATTATAGAAAAACTTTATTATTACACAACAATACTTTCGTGTATGACTGTATGTATGAAACGCACAAAAATTTCCATTTTAATAAATAAATAAATAAACGCCATTAAAAATTCGGGGCAATACATTGTGGCGCAAACATATGTGTGAATTATTGTTTAATAATTATCAGAATTTATAAAAAGTTGAAATGCCACTTAATACAGGAAAATTAATTTTTCAATCCTGAAATTTCACAATTATAAATATTATATTACAAAAAAAAAAAAAAAAAAGAACTTGTTTCTTGAGTAAATATTTTAAAGAAACTAAACAAGTAGGACAGAAGGATGGACAATTCTAAACATTTTTTTAAATGTTTTAGAAATCACTACAATATAGAACCGTACCGTGTTAAATTCAAAAGTTATTAATATGAAAGAATATTTTTATGCTCTTCATACTTGTATCCTTTATGCGACCATGCCCATTTTTGATTTCATTGATTGTAAAAATGTGTAAAAAATATCATTTTTATACCCTCCACATAAAATAATAAGATTTTATTTGCAACATCCAAAAGTAGGCGTCAGAGATCCTAAAAAGTAGATATATTCTTTATCAGCCTAAAAAACTAAAGCAATCTAGACATATATGTCCGGGTGTCCGTCTGTTTTGGGTACGCTAGCGGTCGTATATTTTGAAATATTGAGCTGAAATTTTGCACATGCACTTCAAACTCTCAGATTTCAATATAAATTGGGCAGAATCTGTCAAGAGCCACGCCCACAATGGACAAAAATCTATTTATCTGCCACAAAAATTGAGCCAATAAGTTGAAATTTTGTACATTTACACATATTTATTCCAATCATCAATATGGCAAAAATGGGCCTAATTGGATAACAGACACACCCACAATTTAAAGAAACAACATATTCAGCATAAAACTTGACTTTAAAGTTAATATAAAATACATACATTATTAGAGGGCGTAATCTTATACCTGCCACACCCACTATTTCTATGTCCACCACTGTATATACTACTACTGTCCCATCCTTTTTCGTATTACATAAGGTAAGCTTAAGGCACCCTTTATTTTATGTGGATAGTATAGTGTATAGTTAGCAGTATGAGACTTACAGTTAATCTAGGATACTTTCCACATTTTATTATTAAATTATAGGTTCAACACGTCTACAATTACATGTTCTTTTAACTACCATTATAGCATATATGTTACACATCAACTCGAACATAAAAATCCACTAAAAAAAAAGTGATTTATTTTAATCGTGTGCGTATCTGTTATCTCATCTTACTTATTTACGAAATACCAAGAGATAGAGTAAAAAGAAGTAATGTTTCAAAATTTTATTCTCGTATTTCTATTTTTGTATTTGTGAGAGATTTTTATCTATTATTCATGTGTGTGTGTGTGGTTTTAAATCAATTTTCAACATTTTAAATAGAAGCCTAACGACAAAGACCAAGTTTATTTGATATGACATGAACCATGAAATTCACTCTCAAATCTAAAAGTTTTACTAATGACAATAATATAGAAATTCATTAAGAATAAAATTTTTCCATTTCATATGTAATCTGGAACAATTCTCATTTAATTTCATCATGAATACAATGGTGGGTATAAAAAGTTATCTTTAGTTGATATTAAATAATATCTTTGCAAAGGTAATGTTTGACACTGGATAGTGTTGAAAAATAAAATCAGTTCTTTGTTCTTTGTTTTGTTGCTTTTGCTTTTGCCATCAAACAAAGACTTATTTCCATAATATCATTTATAAACATATGCACACAAGTATATCATGCTACTTGAAAGTGTTATTACAGTCACTAATAGCTTTTTAGTTGATTATCTTTTTTTTTTATTTTTATCTCTACTTGTTATTGCCTAATCTTTAACTACTTTTTCTCTTTGCGTCAGTGTCATTCTATATATTGTACATTGTGTCTCAGTTTGGTCAATGCTTTGTTACTTATTTTCCATTCATATATGAAAATCAAATTTTGTAAAAAGAACCAGTCTTACAGATCTTAGAGAGAAGAAAAATTAAGAAAAACAATAACAACAACAACAACAACATATACACCGTTACATGACCTTGAACTTTTAACATACATTGACATTTACATAAACACAAACACATGCATATATATAGCAATGGCAGCACAAAGCAAATACTCAACATAAAAAAGAAGACAAAGATGAAGAACTTGTGATCTGATATTAAGCACGCCGTCATATACACATTCATGGATACTCAAATTCAAGTTTACAATATATATGCAAGCCATCCATCATTCTAGCAAAATCTAGCGTTAATAAAACCGCTTTATGCTGATAAACGCTTGACATTGTCTCACTGCAACCGCACAGTTGTTGCATCATTGCACTGTATGGCTATGTTTTTGATTACAGCTTAAAATGTATACACAAACGGTACGTAACACTCTACCACCACCATCACCACCATCAGCACCATCACAATAATAACAACAACACCTCTTTTTAAAGAGGAAAATGAAAATTTCATTATTTCAACATTAGTCGGTGTTGCTGTGGTGAGAGCAGAACACTTCTTGTATAAACAATGTCGACAATGTGTGTGCAATTTTGATTGTTTTGCTGAAATTTCATAAATTTTTACTTCTTGTTCTGCTGCTTCGTATAAATGTTTTTATTTTTTTGTACCCTACACCACAAAATTGATGCAAGGGTATTTGTAACACCTAAAAAGCAAAGGCCACACCCTTCTTTAATTATATTGCTTCGTTCAGGATCAAAATCGGCATCAATTTATCTAGATCCGTCTGTACGTCCATAGTTTCCTTTTAATTAACCTAGAGATCGAAGTTTTAAAGATTTATTAATGAAATTTTATACAGGGATGTTTTATGCGCCAAGGACAGTCACTATTGAAAATGGATCCATGTTTAGAATACCTACTCACATAACATTATATTTTAAAACATGTATAAAAACTAAATTTTGTCTTAGATTAAATCCACATTTACACAGAAATGGTAGGCGTGGCAGATACATGATTACGCCCTCTAATAATGTGTAGGATACACATCAGTTTGAATGAATACTGAGTATGTGAATATATAAACTGTGAGGGTGTCTGTTATCCGACAACGCCCATTTTTGGTTAATCGATGTTTCGAGTACCATATTCTAATTTCATATGTTCATTTTTCTGGCAAATAATTAGATTTCTGTTGATTATGGACGGATCTGTTATCCAACCACGCCCATTTTTGGCACTTATGTGGATTGGTTGGGGTAATTATAAATATGTGTATACAAAATTTCAACTTTATAGTTCCATTTTTGTGGTATATTTTTGCACATTGTGGACCTGTCTAATACCCAATCACGCCCATTTTTTTTTTTTGGAACATCGATGAATGGTTTATTTATAAAAATATGAAACTAGAAAATTCTGTATAAAATATCAACTCAATATGTTAAAATTTATGATCGTGAGAATGTCAAGAATGGACATAGAGACACACAAGTGACTTTTATATAATACAACTCAATTCAACTAATTATAGCATAAATTGTGGATTTAAATCGGATACAACCGATTACATTATTTTCATTTCTTTTTTTTTGCAAAAATGTACAAAAATTAATTCGAACAGTGTACAGGGCAGAGTGGGAGGGTGTGGACAAATGAAAAATACACTTATAAAGATATTTTTAGTGTTTGTATTATATGAAGAGAGAGAGAGCATAGGATTCATATGCGATATATGTTATATATGTATGTACCGTTATGTAAACATTACTACAACATAATGAAATGACCTTGACTCGATTTTCACTTTGTAACGAAAAATTTGTTTTGTTTTGTTTTCTATAAATATTTATAAATAAAAATATACATACATACATACATACATACATAGATAATGTAATGTTTTGTAATATGAGTGGGACGTGAATTTTATGCACCAAATACATATGTGCATCTTCAATTTACACGATTCATTTACATAACCTAAAATCACACACTTTAACACGATCGTACAATACCTATGAAAACATTTCACGAACATATTTCTTTTAAATGTCAGCAGTGTTCTGGAACTGTACGGTTATCATTTGCACAAAATTTTTGAGTGCAATTAATCAGAGATGAAAGTAGAGGCTTATCTGTATCTATATCTCTCACCCTATTTCTCTTTCTGTATATGTTGATATGTTTTTTTAAATTACATTTTTTTTCTTTCTGTTTACGTAAACATAAGAATATAAGAAAGAGATGCAAACAAACAATTGGATGAATCTGTTTTATTATTAAAAGTGAATAAATTGATTATCTTTCGTTTTGGTTGTTCGGTTGATTGCTAGCAAGTAAACACATCACCAGCATCTATTTTTATACCCTACACATAAGTGGGAAGGATATATTAGGTTTGTTATTCCGTTTGCAAAACTCTTAGATTGTATAAAGTTTCAAAAATCAAAAACTGAATCGATTTAAGATATATACAGTAAGTGGACAAAATAATATGAATCATATGTACACAATATTTTGTCAATCCCTTGTATGTTCCATTGATCATAAAATTTAAGATATTGAAGTGAAATTTTGTACAAACACACTTTTAGTTTGTGCCCGTAGATATTTCATTTTGGCAAAATGGATCAAGAGCCACACTTACAAGCGACAAAAATCTACTTGTTTGTCAAAATTAAATTATAAAGTTGTCTCTATATGGAAACCATTGTCCCAGCGGGAAAAATTAAATTTAAACTTAGCAAAAGCGGATTCTGTACATAATTTGATATTGAATCAAATGTTAATATGTCCTGAAAAAGGATCCATTTTTCAATAATGCACATCTTTGGATCAAATTTCATTGAAATATCTTCAAAAATATGATCAAAATGTTGCACTTCAATTTAGATGGACTGAGAACAGAGATATGAACAGACGGACATGCTTATATGGATTCACAAACTGATTCTGAATCGATCGATATAATAAAAGATGCATTCATCTTTTGCCGATAAAAAATGGCGCAGAGTATAAAAAGTCTAAATCGACTAGAGGACAGACCTTTAGTGCAATGAAACTGCTAAATAAGCTTTGCAAAGATAAACAGTGAAAAATTTCAAGGTTTTATTATATGTGCACAAAATTAAAAATGATTAGCCACGCCCATTATAAAAGTTTAATGGATATACTTGGTTACTCTTATAGTTTTTTTAAAGTAGGAGGAGAAATGTGTAAAAGTTACGCTTTATTGGTTAAGTCAATATTTCCATAAACTTTGCTAATTCAAAAATCTATTTTACCACATTAAGTTGTTGGACATTCAAGCTTTAAGCTGAGTCTCATAAAGCATTATCATGCCCTCCCTTACATTCATACTATTATACCAGACTTTCATTTATATAAAAACTCTAATTAGCAATTATTTATATATAAACGCATTACAATATATTATATTATTTATTATTTTAATAATAAGCCTTAAGGCTTATATTAAATTGTATTATTTAATAATTTATAGCCATTTTATTATATGAAATTTCGCTAAGAAAGTTTTATTTATTAGTTTTTATATAAAAATTTGATTACATTTAATTAATGAAAATATTTTTTCAGTTTTTACAATATAAAAATCAAGTAATACCGATCATTTAATACCTTACACCACACATTATGCTACATTTAGTTACAAATTATATCAGTAAACGTGAGGCATTGCCATGTAAATTCACTTCGTAAAATATCATTATGTGGAAGGGGGTTCTAAACTTAAACCGATTGGGTTCAAATTTGCCACAGCCAAATATTATGCTAATTAACTATTCTTTACCAAATTTTACCAAAAAATATTAATAATTGCAATTATTTGCCATATAAAAATTGATTTAAAATGAAGACGTTATATGGGAAGAGGTTCCAAAAATGGTTCAATTTGAATAATTTCCAATAGTGAACATCTTTATATCAAGACATACTCTTGTACCAAATTTCATTGAAATATCTTAAAAACTGTGACCAAAACCTTTACATTGAACACAATACAGACAGACGGACATAGTTATAATAATTCAATTTTTGACTCTAAATTGATCGATAAAGTAAAAGCTCGTTATTTCTTATACCGTTTGCGAGTTACAAGCAACCGCACAAACTTAATATACCCTTTGCCATAAGTGACGCCGGGTATAATGATGATCCCGTTCAAAAATATTTTAACAATTTAATAGTTTAGTGAAAGCATTTGCATTAATGTGCTAAACCATGGCTTGTATGTTTACATGATTGTTTATATTGGATAATCATCTAACTTTATGACCATAACACACATAACACATTTACACAATTAATACAAATATAAATATAAATAGACTTTTACTTCAAGGCTGAGTGGTCAGGTGTGCCATTATTTCATTTTCATTTTCATTTTTCATTTCTCCATTTGCATTATTACAAATATTTTGTACACTTGTTGTTGTTGTTGTTGTTGTTGTTGTTGTTGTTGTTTCTCTTAATACAGCAATAGCATTAATTTTGCAAAAGATTTATATTTTATAAAATGAGTTCGGTCATCACCAACAACATGATTGTGAATTACTCAAATTTTGTTGAAATTCTATTGGGTCACATTATAATTAATAATCATCATCATCATCATTATCATATTATTATTAATATCGATAACATCATAAGCAATACACAGGCCAATATATTATCATAAATAATTACAAGCCGTCATTGAACATTTATGCCTTTCACAGATCGATCCGTTACATTCAGATTTAAGCGCTTACAATAATTATAAGCGTATGCATGTGCATGCTATACAGTATAATGAGTGTGATAATTTCAACTAAACACGTATATGTATATATGAGAGCAAAGACAGGCACATTCACAACAAACGCTATATAATTGTTATAAATACATACTTATCGTATTAACGTATTGATGATAACAACGCTTAGTGGCGCTTATATTTATTTAAACGAAAGTAATGTTTTTGTTGTTGGTACATATTAAAAGCATGAACAAGCTGAATAAAAAAGCTAAATTTGGGTAAATCTTAAATGCCCTCCAAATCTACATAAAAATGCTGGAAGTGACAGATACATGATTACGCCCTCTAATCAGCCTACAAGTCCACGTTTACGCTCTGTACGGTTTTTTGTAAATTATGAGTATGTCTGTAATCTTTGGAAGGTCCTTAAAGCCTCCTTCTAGATGTTGCTAATAGATTTCCTTGAACCGATTTGGCTTAATTTCAATATCAATCTGTCTACAAAAACTAGTTATATTTCTGCCAAGTTTGGAATCGATATCGTTATTTTTTACTACAAACAAAAAAGACGGACATTTAGACAGAATTTTCTTCCAATCAAGATCATACATATTTTGTATATTTACTAGGAGTTACAAACACGTTGACAAAATAAGTATACCCCCATAGTTGATATAATAATGATTTTACATAGCCTATGAGATTCTACGCATCAGGCCCTTTCATATGAAATCCTTATTGTAAGAAATGTTGAGATAAATTCATCAAGCAGACGCCATATTGGATTTAATATGAAGTTAATTAGCCTAAAGCATACTACTCATTCAGTTCTTTCATTTGACATCCATATCTCTTGGATTTTAAAGAAAAGTCATAATCGAACGCCAAATTTTGAATATATTCTTAAAGAATAAAAATATAAATAAACAATAATTAATGAAAAAATAAAAATTAATAGAAAGAGTGATGTTTTCAGGATAACTAAGAATATGCTTCAATTGTCTTTAACACCTGCTATCCCTTCAACATTTCCATTATATTCATCATTATAGAAAATTATTCAATGCACGTTTTTAAACACCGTGGCAATATGTGAAAACATTTGCTTATTATGTACATATATGCATGTGTGTATGAGTAGTATAAGCTTCATAAAAAGACCAACAATAACAATGTTGTTGTTTTGCTTAAGTGAGTCTAAAGGAAAGGAGAAGAGCAAACCTATTTCTGCTTAAAGAAGTAGATAAAATGAGTAAAACTGTCATTAACTAACAAACAACAAATGTACATCAACATACACAAACAAAACAGCAACAGCAACAGCGGCCTAAAACACATACACAGAGCAATAATTGTAAAGCTTTCCTACCTTACTTGCTCCCTCGACTTACTGAACAAAATGAAAACGTACGCATGTGGGTGTTTGATATGTTAAACACAACAACAACACAACACAGAATCAACTAATATTACCACAAGTATTGCCACTACTACCACTACTACTACTACTACACTAAACTGAACTTACTTTCATGCACATTTACACAGCGATTCTTTTGACTGATTGTTTTAATGAGGACGACACAGCGTCAGACGACCGAACCAGCCAGCCACGACGACAAGTGTTTGTAAACAAAATCATGCACAGAAAGTAAAGTTTTGGTAAGAAACCGTATTGTGTGTGTGGAGCAATGATTAAAAAAATCCTCAGTTTATATTGCTGTTGAATGGAAAATGGCAGAAAGAAAAAGGGAAAAGAAACTATATTGGATTCATGCCAAATCTTAAACACCCTCTACATATGGGAGGCGTGGCCGGTTCATGATCAAGATGTTTAATACTAATCAGCTTGAAATTTCAGTTTTACGCCGAGTACGGTTTTTTTTAAATTGTGGACGTGTATGTTATGTAACCACGCCCATTTTCGGTAAATCAATGGATGGGTTAATTATAAAAATATATATAAAAATTTCAATTTTATTATTTAAATTTTTTAGGTTTTCCTCAACTGTGGGTGTGGCTCTTGATTCATTTTGCCTAATTTATATAGCGATCTATCTGTAGAAATTTTCATTACAAAATTTCAGCCTAATATCTTACAATTTGCGAATGGCATCAACAAGCTGGCACACGGACATACAAGTCTAAAACGATTTAGATTTTGATGCCGATCAAGAATATAAAGTCTCTCTGAATGTTACAAATGAAATGACAAACTTACTACACTTCCCATATTATAAAGAGTGTATAAAAAGAAAACACAGGAAGTTGCATTTTTAAACCCCTCCCTTCCATAGTAATAAAAGTGTACTAAGTTGGTCATTCCACTTGCCAAATATCTTATGAATCATTATTTAGAATTATTTTCTTATGTTTCTTCCCCTTTTTGAATACCCAGCATATAGAAAATTATTCATTCGTTTTTTTTTATTTTTATTTTTTTCGTCCTACTTAAATGCTTAAAATTAGTCAACAGCTCTGGTCTGCCCTGCATAGGGCTGTAGTTCAACCTAGTTGCATACGGAATGATTAACTTTGTATACTTTTCACTATAATTAGAGCACATAAACATGTACTGACATGCATAGGTATCAATTTACAAACAAACAGGATCAAGGAAGCTAAAGATTGCAACATATATGCATTGTACCTATTGTGTGTATGTTTATCGAAAAGTTTGTCTCTTTTATTCATATTTGTTTCTTTTGAAAGAAAATATTCTTACAGCTGAACTGTTTATTTCTTGGTACTGAGTCTACCCCTCCATGTAAGCATTACACCAAGGACACTATGATGTGATGAGTTTCGTTCATTATAATGCTCATGTATTATGTTCAAAAAATGTATAAAAATGTGTGTAAATCTATATTTTAATATTGTATGTACATACATATTTACTAGTGATAATCCGGTCAATGTCTTTGTTGTTTCTTCCAAACAAATTTAGAAGATCCCGTTAATACGATACATTTTCTTTCTCTCCCTCCGTGCAAGTTCTGGTCACATAATAATAAATGTTTACGTACTCATATAATTGTTTATAGTACTCAGAAAAAGGGGCCTCAGACATACCATTTTCTTAAAATAATTTCAATGGTTCCTACACTCATATAATTTTTAGCAACTCTGAGACAATAGTATCGAAAAACAAGATAACAGTAAATCTCTCAAACAAAACTATATATTGGACTTAAGTGAAATTTTAAATAAGCTTCAGATTCAGATACCAATCGTAGGCGTGGCCGGTACCTGATTAAGCTCCTTAATAGTGTATACATTATCATTGTCTTAACTAAGAAGTCGGATTCTACACAAAATAAAATTTATTGTAAATTGAGGGCGTGTCTCACTTCGACCATTTTTTACACATCGATCAAAGAGCACATTATACATTTCAACTTCCTAACTCAATTTTTGTAGCTCATAAATAAATTTTTTATACCGATTTTGTCCAATCTAAAAAGCAATCAGGGGGCAAAAGCTGTCTGTACTAAAATTCAGCTTAATATCTCAAAATGTACGATCGTGAAGAGACGGACACACGGACATACATGTCTAGGTTAACTCAGTTCTTAATGCTTAACATACAATCTGTAGACTCGTTGGTGCCTCTTTTTAACTGTTGCAAAGGAAATGACAATCTTAACATACCCCTTATCTTATGTAGAGGGTATAGTAGTGATAGTATGGAAATAATGACAAAGAACTTGGTAAACAATAATCGCAATCCAAACACGCATTAAATGAAGTATATACACATACAGAATAACTCTATAATTGATTGCACATTTATACATAGCACCTTATCTCGTATTTAATTTGCATACAAACACACTCACACACATATAACAAAATACAACATCTATTCTCGCACTTATTTAACAAGACAACTGCTAATTAACATCTAATAGAAATTAATCAGAAGCACATGCAATCAATTAACAGTAATTTCCTAACCTAAAAGGCAACTGTGACAAAGTTTTCTACTTATCGAAAAGGTATGGTAATGTTAAGCTTGTACAGCAGTTTATAACTATTACATAGAGAGAGACTCCAGAGACTAGTAATTACTTTTAAGCATTCTCACATAAGTTCCTCAGAAATACAAAAATTGAGAAAAGCGACAAAAACCGAAAATTTAGCATAAATGAGAAGAACAATTAATACGAAAAAGTCCTCCACCACATAGTTTTCCATAAATGTAGACGGAGGGTAACGAAGATTTGGGTTAAAACCACTTACTTGTGGATTGCTTGCCCAATACTTGTCTTATTTGCTTTATTATTAAACGAACCACAACAAGAACTTCCCGATAATCATGACATAAATGATATTTACGTTTGCGTATGCATGTGTGTACTCTTCTATAATTAGATAGGTAAACAAGTAAAAAAAAAAAACTACATTTGGTTTAGGTGATAACTTTAACACCCATCAACCTTAGAAAATTGACATACAGTGTATGGATGGTTGAGCATGCTTATAAAATGTAGGCATGGTTTTAATTTATTATAATTTTTAAGGGAAATCTTTTCTAGCAAAAACAGAGATATCATTAAAATGCAAGAAAAAGTGGGCGTGACAGGTACATCTTTACGCTCTCTAATAATGTACACCTTAGGTAACAGGGTGCAAATCGAGTTTTTCGCTTAATAAAATTTTTTGTAAATTGTGGGCGTATGTTATTCGATTACGCCCTTTTTTTTACACATCGATTAATGGCATAATTATAAATGCGTATAAAATTTCACATTTCTAGCCCATTTTTGTGGAAAATAAATAGATTTTTATCGATTATGGGCGTGTCTGTTATAAGGCCACAATCAGTTTTGGCACATTAGGTCTATTACAAACATATCTACCAAATTTCAACTTTGTATCTTAATGTTTGCGGCAGATAAATAGATTTTTGTCGATTGTAGACGCGTCTCTTGACCAATTTTACCCAATTTTAAATTAAATTTTAACTCAATGTTTTAAAATTTACTGTCTGTTGATTAAATTTGACTTATACAAATAGTAGGCGTGGCATTTACCTGATTTTAACTTCTATAATTTTTGTATTCGACTAACTAGAAACTAACAAATCGAACACGCCCATGAATGACCTAATTATAAATATGTTATGTATACCAAACTTCAACTTTATAAATATTTTATGGATTGTGGGCATGGCTTTAGACCACTTTTGTCCCATTTACTTGGAAATATTTGTACAAATTCTCAAAATTTACTATTCCGACCTTTTCTAACAATGGACACCCGGACATACGGACATACATGGCTAGATCATTTTAGTTTTTAATGCCTATCTGGAATATATATCCTTTGGAGAGTCTCGAGACCTCCATCTGGGTATTGCAAATGGCATAACAAACTTAGTATACCGCCTATCTTATGTGGAGGGTATAAAAGCGGCATCAGAGTCGATCCTTTTTCTTTTATAATAAATAGCTAATAAAACTTTCTAAGAAACATAAATACAATGCCAATGCTCAGTTTTTCATAATTTGTGTTCAATTTATTTCGTTTAATTTTAACACTATTTTGCTTCCAAGATGTACCAACACTTCTGTTCAGTTTAATATTTATGTTCCATACTCGGAGTCTCGGACATAACAAAATCTTAACTCAAACTTTAATGCTTTTTTTATGAATATTACAAATGTGTTAACAAAATGAGTATATGTACATACATATGTATGTAAATGTTTTGTATATCTCGATAATAAGAGAACATTGTGTACGTTTAAGAAGATGCGCCATTATCAGTAAAGATAATATAGTAACAAAGGCAAATGACTCAAACACATGTAAATTTATACAAACAAACACATACACACATCGTAAACATATGTGTACTTAAGCATGAATACTAAACGTTATGTTATATTTAGCTCCAATTGTATCCTACATACAAACAGAATACTTTCAAATTGTTTAACATTCTCAAGTGTAAGCAATCAAAAACAATTATTAGCAATTGGAAACCATTTGAACGGTTAGCTTCTATTAAAAAAAAGGTGCATACCGTATACATATGCATATATTATAGTTTTCAAAACAACTTTACTTTTACATTATTATTATATAATATTTTTTTTTTTTTTTACTGTACGAATTGACTTGGACGGAAACTCAGCTCATATGTCCAGCACAATTATTATATAATATAAACAAACAAAAAAAATTGATATTGATTGGAGTTAGTGAGTAAAAATATTTATAACTTGAATGGTGGTGACATTTTTCTTAAGCTAGCACTTACTTCCGGTGGATCCCAAACACATTCACCTGTAGTTAAATTTGCATACATATGCTCTTTGGTACGTGGCTCTATTATTTCCACCCATTCTATTCTGCAATAGAAAACATATTTTTTTTTATTTTTATTTTAACAAATTAAATGATTATCATTAAAATTAGTTTAATTGTACGCTTTATAAATATTTTTTATATGAAATTTCCATTTATAAATGAAAGAGAGTGATTCTCTTTGGTGAGAGCATAGTAGTTATGAATGAAAAGGAAATTAGCAAAATAAAATTTCATTCAACATTTCATTCATTTCTCCGCAACACACCTAAATACACACACACACACACACACACATGCGTATGTATAAAAACTATTAACTGCACTTTCAACATTAACAAAACCAAAAATCAAGTTTTCCCCAAAACAAAACGAAAAATTATATTTCAAATCAAATATTTGAACCAGGAAATGCCGTTAAAAAGCTATTATTGTAGATTTATTAAAATCAACACGTTCAAATGAGCATGCATAAATTTGTTAGTAATTTTCCGGTTACACACTTATGTATATAAGCATGTACTCATATGAAGAGCACACTTGTCATTGTGTACATATATATAAAGCATTAAAAAGAAGTAATTATTTACTTCTGGTGGCAAATGGAATGAGTAAATTGTCAAATGTGCCTTTGTGGTGTCTGCCTGCCATTGCTTTATTATTGTGCATCTCTATTATTACCATTTCATGTCATTTTGTCATTACATTGTATATGTTTTATTGCTTTGTATAGCAAACTCTCAAATTTAGTTTTGTGGTATAGATGAGTGACAATATGCATGTTTTAGTTCTCGACTCTTTCTCTCTATTTCTTTAAAGGGAAATCGATTTTAACATTATAAAGAGAAACACGCCAAGAAATAAATCATTTCATTCCTTTCTAAAACAAACCGAATATCTTTTAGATGAAAATTTCGTTTATTTTACATTTATGTAAATTTTTTTGCATAAGTAATACAAGAACGGTTTTGCATAAAACATGCTTTTTATCAAATTACAGGTAATTACAAATCACTAAATCCTTCTGCAGAAATGCAGTCAACTTTTTAACTTCTACAAAACTTATTCAATGATCTTTGGACGTTACACATACCTTTCGAAATTTGCACTCATTATTATATGCTGCCTTTTTTTTTTTATTATGGATTAACTTTGTTTAAATTAATTTTTTTTTTTTTTTTGTCTTTATTTCTACTTAAGTGTGACCGTGGTCTAGCCTTGTAGTAAAAAAGAACTGCTAGTAGCTACTCCTACTTGTGCGTAATGGTGTGTGGTTGTTGTTTGGCCTCTTCACCAACAACAATAAAAACACATATCACCATTACACACACTTCGATTGCGACAGAGTAAACTGCGCCAGCGGCGACTGCAACACCCCACACACTTTTTTTTCTGCTTTGCTCTGCTCTTATTTTTCCACCTCTTTTTTCTTCTCATACAGCCACACTAAGGATTTTTCTTTCGCTTTTCACTTAACTTAGCACTTGATTAAAATATTTTCATTTTATCCTTATTTTTCCTTATTTACTTGTACATGTTTTCTCACGCTTTATACGAAGCACGATTTCTTTGTTGAGCACAATTATTCATTTTTGTTTATTGTTCCATTTTATTTAATATATTTGCTCTGCTTTTCCATAGAGTTGCAAAAAACACTTTCACTGTGACCATAGAACCAACCGCACGAATTGCGCTCTGCCGAAGAACTAACAATTAACGCCAACGATTTTCGTGAAACAGCTAGTAGAACTGAACCAAACCATTAAGTGAACGTTGGGAACTAGTTTGTACACTTTTGGTTTGGTAATATTTTTAAAAATTAGTTTTTATTTCTTTTTATTTATTTTCGATATCAATCGTTTTAAAATAATTGCAAAACTTTCATTTATATTTACTATACGACATTTTAGTAATTATATGTACCTTATTTATAATTTCCTAAAATATTTATAAACGTTCGACTTATATTTAAAAGTAGGTGTCAGATGAGAAACTCAATCGACGCAGCTTTGTTCGTTTGTCGCTTATAAATACTAAAATTATTAAAATAATTAATATTGAAATTTCTAAAAAGTTTTTGATTGATTTTTTCTTTATTTTGGTTTCTTACAGTAATTATTTTCTTCTCTAATGTCAAAAGCAAGAAAACATATTTAGCCAAGCGTCACCTCGCATTGCAGTACAACGCTTCGTTTATGTGGCCACCTTCACATAAATCCACACACTTAGTTAACAAACTAAAATTTTAAACTGAAACAGAATTGGTGCTGTAGTGCATTATACTAAATATCTAAAATACATTGCAATGCATTGTATTATGTTATACATTTATATTTTTTACAAAAAGTACTGATGCATATATTTATAAAATTTTAATACATTCTATTTCAAAATAACTTATTGTTTACGATTCAATAACAATCTGCAAATACGGCTGCGTTTGTCCTTTTTATAGAACACAAAATATCATCCAGTAGGGAGGATAAATTGTCCGTTGTTGAAAACCATTCCTGGCGATTAATCAACAATTGATTTAAATCAATTTGTTTAATTGCTTCAATGAATTGCTTGGGTGATACGTTCGTATACACTTTATATAATTCAACATCAATGGTGATGGTTGCGGGACTTGGTATATTACCGTTATTCAAATGTAATTGTTTCTCATACGTAGCCGCTAAAAGATTAATATCTTGCGTGGACAAAATCGATTCTATAACGTCATCTGAATTCAAAATTGGATGCGATTCTTCTTCAGCAGCATACTCTGCTTCGTTGTTGATGCAATTACAATTGTTTTTATTATTTAAGTTATCTTCATCGGTATCCATTTTATTAACAATAGTTTCGTAATCATATTTCTTCAACTTTTCCAACAAATGACGTACCAAATGAACGGCTGCCCTTAGCACTTCTAAATCATACTCTTCTCTCAGACATTTCAATGTGACACCCAAGCAACCCTTCTGCGACAATCCTTGCAATACTTTCATTATACGTAATTGAATCTCTTTTTCGGTAAGAGTAACAATTTTTTTGTTCTCTTTTGAAAACGTTACTGGCGGAAATGTGCCATCAATCATACCCTGATAGGTTAATTGTTTTTGAAATTCCAACTCCCAGAAGTGCAACGCTTCAATTTTCACTTCCCAGTGCAAATCCGCTAACACACAATGACTTAAGGAGGAATACAGAGTATCTAGATATTTGTGAGGTATTTGGCGATAGTCGTATATCGCTGCCAGCGTTTTTAAAGCTTCTTTGCGCACTAAGCCCTCACTATCATTCATTAATACAGAAAATAAATGATCCTGAAATATTTTTATAAAAGCAAGAAATTAACAAAACGATATTCCGAAATTTTGTTGAACGCTTACAAGTAAATCTGAATTTTTGACATCATTCTCCCACAAACTATTGATCAATATCATTTTGGCCAGACATTTGAAAGCGGTTGCTCTTACGTAAGGCTCCGCGTCACTGCGCGCCATGTCAACCACAATAGAACATAATTTGTGTTGATTGAGAAATTGCTGAAATGCAGGAAATTCTATAAATGCAAGAACAACAAAAATTTACACACTTTTTAAATGCATTTTGTACAGATGTTAAAACTTACTGAGATGAGAGATGTCGGTTATAGATGTGGTCAACTCCAAGGCACTGTCCCTTACTTCCCAGGACAAGTCGTGCAAACGTTTCACTATTATGGGACCCAAACACACTAACCCAGACCCTTGCAGATTGTCCACCAGCAGAGCCATATTGGGCGACAGGAAATGCTCAATGGCCAGTTGCACCAACTTCAAAGCTTGCACCACCAACTAGATCCAATTTTATTGCATAATGTTTCTTTATAACGTTGACTTAACATTAAAGCTTACCTTATCCGTTAGATGTGGATTCTCCAGCACATACGCCACAATATTCACCACACAAATCGTTTCTATGGATTCTTTCCAGTTAATGTGATATTTTTGAATAAGTGATTGTATGCCTATTAGAGTGGCATACAAGACATTGGGAATGGCGACAACAAACTCTGTGCTCATCCACAGCTTAAGGCTGGCACCCGGTTTCTTATGTTTACTACACTTGGAACTATCCACAAACTCCTTCAAGGCATACATCATGGCTTGAAACACCAAAATCGCTTGTTCTCGTTTTAAAATTGTCTCCATGGAGAGAATACTATGTATAGACTTGTAGGCCAAATCGGCCACCAGGCCCAAACCGGACTCTCCCGCAGTATAAATCAAATCTCTCACTGCATAGCAAATGCGCAAAGTGTGCTCACAGTTAATATCAAACAACTTCATCAGATAATTATCATATAAATCCTCCTCGAAGAACAGGCTGTTGCGCAGTATGAACAAGAGCGGCAGCAAGTGAAAGGTGATCAATTGATTTTCGAATTTTATAAACTGATTTTCAATTTTTATTTCCGAGGGAGCTTTTGAGCCCAACTTTTTCCACAGCTTGTGATTTAATTCTGCCAACTTGATGAAATTCGTCAGCTTTTGACGCGTTACACAAAACTTCATGGTATTTAAGAAATTTAAACCAAAATAAGTGAACTTTTCCGGCTCTATGCAATCGTCTTGTTGCCATTGTTCTTGCACCAATGTGGCAAAATTTAATGTAGTCAGCGTTTGTAGAATTTTTTGCAAAAAATTTGCATTCTGTGTCATTTCTACCAGCTTCCAAACCGTCAATTTTAGATTATGATGCGTTTGCAGCAAACAAGCCAGATTGGTATTCTCTTCCGCTTCTAAGGTTTGCTCACAAATAAATGAAAGCAAATCCAATGTGGAAGCTAAACGATGCTGCAATTCCGTATCGTCTACATTAATGGTAATTTGTTCATTGCCCTCTTCATAAACATTCTCGTGGATGGGTTTCATGATTTCTTGCAATATCTCTAAAACGATTTTCTCATCTTTAGCTTTAACAGAAAATTTATAGAGCAACTCATAGAGGAGTTGTCGGGCCTCGCGTACAACATATAATGTATGTTCGCTGCTGCATAACTTAATCAGATATAGGTACGCTTGCCTTTGATGTATATACGGCAAACCTAAACTGATTTTAGAAACGGAGTCCAGTACTCGAACGTAGCCCAATTTAATGGAAGGGGTAAATTGTTGGCTATTACTTTCCAAAATACGTAAAAGCCTACATTTTGTTTAATGGAAAGAGATCAATAATGAAAAAATATTTATAATAAATAATAATAAGCCTATTACCGATCTAAAATGCTATGCTGCTTTAATGATATAAGGATCCATTCATTCTGTAATAGAATACTGCAAAAATTCAGCATAAATGCTACCACCTTAGGGTATACACTTTTATAATCCTCTTCCAACTTTGTCAGGCACTTATCTATCCATTCCACCGCAAATTGATTTTGCAAAATGAAGTAATTCTCTAAAATCATAAATAAATAATGTTTACACATTGAAATGTATTTTATCTAAATTAAACGGTACACCCTTATTTACCTTTCGCAGATATATGAGTGATAAGCTTTTCAAAGTAATCATTACTGGACACGGGAAACTTTTCATGTAAAAATAATTCAAAAACACACTTTAAACGTTCTAATATTTGTTCATTATTGGCCATAATATAAATATAAATATAAATAAATATTTTTTTAAATTCCTTTAGACGGCTAACTAGTAACAGGTGATTTGCAATACGATCTCAGTTTTCTCTAAGCTGTGTATAAGTGAAGTTGAAAAGGGAAAATTCGAGTGTTTTTTGGTACATTTTTGTGCATAAAATACTTTGTTTCATTCCACTTTGCTAACAACCATAAAAAATTAACGAAATGTTCACTGTGGATATTAGATAAAAAGACACGAACATCTTTAAATAAAAATAAAGATTTTCGTTAGAATCCAATAAATGTTATTGTAAATATAATTCTAATTAACATTTATTAATTCGTACCACCAAATTATTATTCAAAATAAAAAACAAATCTATACTTTATACGTAATGTCTAAAAACGAAATCACTTGGTAAATATATTTTTGAACCATTTTTGCACGGAGATAAAATTTATATGAAGTTAGTGTTTTCCTACAATTATTGCGGTGAAAGACTATGGACAATAATGTAGCCAACGTTCACACAGCAAGCTCAATACATAACGCGTCATTAAAACAATTATATCAGCAACGGCAGCATTCAAATAAAGAGGATAATAAAACGTTTTGGAGGAATAGTGGTCGGATAGTGCCGGGCCGTCCCAGCCCAAAAAGAGTTGACAACAATTTCGAACAAGACCAAGTATTAACAGACACCATTAGTAGTGTCAAAGGTGGCGCGGGTAGAAAAGGACCCGGCATTATGATGGCCACCTTTAGGGACTATCAAAATTCTGTAAGTGATGCTTGGGATACGGGTGATGATGAATTTTGCATTTTGTCAAACACACCACAATACCTTCAAGAGACCAATTCTACTAGAGAGTCCACTTTGACCCATTTTACAGGTAAAAACAATGAATTCCAAAATAAAACAAAAAATTTTCACAGTGAGTTGCTGTTACATATAGAATCGAATATATCACGACAAGTGTCTGAAACATTAGCCTTAAATGTCATAGAAACACATCGTAGTGGCCATAATGCTTACGCGATAAATAGTAATAATAATATGCCAAATAATTGTGCAATAGAGCGGGCACATACGGACTATAGTGATAGAAGAAAGAATAAGGCTGAAGATTCCAAAAAGGAACAACCCGAATTGAAGTAAAAAGTTTATAATTAAGATGCTAAATATATATAAAAATATTTTGTATATAATTGCAGACCTCGCATACGTCATATACATGCTTTGCCGGGGCGACCTCAATTGCAAAGGATCACTTCCAACTCCCAAGACGGAGAATATGAGACAAAAATTGAAAAATTCAAAGCTTTATTCGAATCACCCCTTTTGGATTTGGTGGCGCTAAAGAAATTAAGTTGGTCCGGAGTGCCAAGAATGGTATTGCTTCATACAAAAGGCATCCTCTTACATGGATATAAAAAAAGACATCATTTTCTTTCATTTGAATTTAGATGCGTGCCATTAGCTGGCGTTTACTATCGAAATATTTGCCGCCATCGGAAGAACGTCGTAATGCGGTGTTGGAAAGTAAACGACAAGGGTATCAGGATTTAAGACAAAATTACTTTAAGGTTGATAGTCAAGATGAATCGCAACAAGACACCTACAGACAGGTGAGCTAACCGCTGAATTACTGTTTAATTATATTTAACATGTTTCGGTATCGCTAGATTCACATTGATGTGCCACGAATGAATCCCCAAATAGCACTCTTCCAACAAAAATTGGTTCAAGAAATGTTTGAACGCATTTTATTCATCTGGTCCATTCGTCATCCAGCCTCCGGTTATGTGCAGGGTATTAATGATTTGGTTACACCATTTTTTATAGTATTCCTGCAAGAGGTATTGCCACCAGGTAAATAATTTGAATAATATTTGTACGAGCATGAAAGTTTTTCATCTTCTTATTAAACAACTTTTTTTTCCAGGTACCGACATAGAGAAATACGATATATCGGCTTTGAGTGAGGAACAACGTAATGCCATTGAGGCTGATTCTTTCTGGTGCTTATCCAAATTTCTCGATTGTATACAAGATAATTATATATTTGCTCAGTTGGGTATTCAGGAGAAGGTTAACCAATTGAAAGATTTGATACAAAGGATCGATGGTGAACTTAACAACTTAACAGATTGAAATGAAGTGGGATAAATAAAAATTTATTTTAATTGTATGATTGAAGGCAATCTGCACCGTCACTTGCAAGCACACGGTGTAGACTATTTGCAATTTTCATTTCGTTGGATGAACAACCTATTGACCCGTGAACTGCCGTTACATTGTACCATACGCTTGTGGGACACCTATTTGGCTGAATCAGATGGTTTTGCCTTGTTCCATTTGTATGTGTGTGCCGCCTTTTTACTGCACTGGAAAGAACAACTAATGCAACAAAACGATTTTCAGGTAATGTAGATTTTCACTTCAAATACAGAATTTTTATATATAATTATGTGTTTATGCAGGGCCTGTTGTTGCTGCTACAAAATCTGCCAACTCATAATTGGTCGGATCGCCAAATAAATATATTGGTGGCTGAGGCGTTCCGATTAAAGTTCACGTATGCAGATGCCCCCAAACATTTGGAAACGAAAAGTTGACAAGAACAACAGCGACACGAATATTTATATGTGTCTTAGATAACATTCAAGAATTCAAAGTACACACACCCACACACATATATATGCCCAGAGGTCTAACGTTGCGTTTGGAAAACGTATTGAATCGAATTAAAAACAGTTTTCATATCCACCATCTCTTAATAATATTGAAATGCTTCAAAAAAAAAATGTCTGCTACTATATCAGTTTGTCTGTTTATTCATCATTCCAATTGATTTTTACGGAAACAACGTGTTTTTTTTTTCTTATTTCCCCCATCATTTGCAAAACTAGTTGGTGTGTATTCAACATTTGGTCTCATCTAAATGTGGCTTTTTTATTTGTTTTTTTATATATTAAAGATAAGAAATAAAAAATAATCAAATACATACAAACATTATGTAGAAACATTGTACACGAATATAGCAACACACTCTATATTAATTTTTGCATGTTTCTTAAACAAAGTTTCATATACATACACATTAGAAATATATGCTGATGTGTGTATGTATATATTTATATATATATGTATGTACGTTTATCTATGAAAGTAATGTTATAAGAATGAAAGCTTAAAGAGAGTTGGAAATTATATGCTGTTTGTTTCATTACAATCACCTCTCTTTAGTGCCGTTACAATGTTTAAATTATGGTGGCATTGTTCCAAAATGCAAAGCAAATCTTTAAAGCATAAATTTTCTGGTTGGATATGGTAATTTTCATAAATTTCATTTATGGTAAATACAATTAAATCTCTTATACAATAAAAAATAATAATTATAAAGGTTCATCTTTGATTTCCTAAAGGATATAGATCATAAAGTAAAAAACTCATGCCTTTAGCTTAGGGATGGACTTTAAAGATCTTACAAAACACATAGAGAGTTGTTTGTCTGTCCGTTCATAATGAACATTGTAGGTATCCTACACTTTGAAAAAATATTTTACAGAAAATGTCAAAGTAAAAAATTTAAGACAAAATCAAAAAGTCAAAAAGTAGATATCCTACAGCGAGCATGTCTCCATCAAAATCAAAATTCATCAAAATTTTCCCAAAGGCCATCTTTACCGAGAAAGGTTTTGAGTGTCCAAGTAAAACTGAATGTTTCTTTTACCGCCACATGCCATATGTTTTATCTCATAATTTATTTACAATATTCCGTTAGTTTTGTCTTTCGGCCAAATGTTTCAATTGTTTTAAAACTGTTTCCAACAATTTCTTTTTATCATTTTTTCGCAATACTGAGAACATTGTCTTTTTATCCGCTTCACGTATCTTCTCTAAAATGACGATAATTGCTTGCGGATGCACTAAATGGTAACGATTCTCTTTGTTGCCATAATCGTGCAGATAAGTGGCCCACTCCTCCATGGTCAGCAGATCCAATAGTTGGCGACATTTTAGAAAATATTTGGATAGTTCACCTTCCTTGATGCCTGGTACCGGTTCCGATTCGGCAAAACATTCGCATTGCATTAAATCTAAATTAATTTGTTGTAGAGCACCGGTAGATATTTGTTTGACATCCTCATCAAAGAGGGTGGCATAGATTTTGCCAGCCATGTGCTCGCAAGTGCGGCGACAGGCCGCTTGAGCTATGGTGGGTAATTTCGAGGAGAAACTCTCAAAGGTACTGCTCAGGTAGGAAATCATATCAGTGATGAATGCTGAAGCCTTGCCCGGCGGCTCCACCAACAACCAATCGTATTCGGACAATTCGAAGAATTCGTCCACTTTCGAGCAGATGCGCACACTGACTTGTTTTTCGGCATCCTGTCGTGCCACATGAAACATGGCCGATGGGGTTTGTGTGATGCTGTTCTGCGTGTTGGTCATGTGACACACAAACTCATCCAGGAAAGGACTGGCCTTTTCCAAATATTGCGTGTCCACCAGAATTTGTATTAATTGTGGCAAAGCAACACTGGGATTGCGGAACACCACCGACAGACAGCCACAAAAACTTCGTGTCAGTAGGAGATTGGCCGCTTTGCGTACCATGGCGGCCACTTCGTTGGGTGACAAAGTCAAATCTTCGGCAAATTTCATGCACGCATACATAAACTCTTTGGCTTGATGGTACACTTCCGGAACCATGCGTGAAAAGGGAAATGTTTTCGGGAATGGTGCATTCTCCAATTGTTCCGAATGGAATGGAAAGCGTTCAATAATCGCTTCGTATTCCTCTTGATCCTCCACTGTCATCAGCAGGAATTGTTCTCTATTCAATATGTCGCGAAATACATGCACCCAACGTTGTAGTAGCACCTCATTGTAATGGTCTCGCATATTATGCAGCAACTCCCACAACACATTCACCGTGTAGCCGTAACATTTGAAAGTGTTGATGGACAGCATAATCAGATTCTTTATTCGTAGCAGAACATTGGGATCGGTGCAGGAGGAAGAACTCATACTAATCTCATTCACGAATTTCGTCAAAGACGTGGACCACAGTTCTTCTAGGTAGGCATTGGTCACCACCTCACCGGCTGTATTTTTAACATGATCCTCCACCACAAAGAATCCCACAATGGCACATATATATAATTTGTATGCATCCAAATTGTCATGCATGCCGGGTGGTGGTTGCAAAACTAATTTCGCTTGATCGCGTCGTTGCTGGCGGTAGTCCTTTTCGAAAAACTCCTGTTGACCGAGAACACTGTAAATGTGCAAACAACGGTAAATGGGAGAGAAATCAATCAAGTCTTGAGCACTTAAATTGTGCTCATCCACAGCAGTGGAACGATTGTTTAGCGCCTTCTTGTGATCTTCAATAATAGTGTTGATATCACGCTTTTGCAGCTTCTTGGTATGCTCAATAGCCTCTTTTCCTATGCGCGGTGAAAAGCGGCGAATATTTTCCAAGAATTCCCGGAAATCTGCTTCGGACGAACGGCGTATGTTCTCCTTGATAACGGGTATTGCTTGTCTCATTTGCATCACAAAGCGATAATTGTGTAGCTTGGGTAAATGTGTGTTTTCCAAAGTGTCTAAAGTGCGTAACGCTTGATAATACTGTTTATTGGTGGCTTGTTGGCAAAATTTCATATAACACTCTAAAGCTGGTAAACATTCTTTAAGTGCCTCTATGGCAGTCGCCAAATTGGATTCGATTTGCCGAGCTTTAACCAAATCATTGCCCTGCTTAATTAGGGATGAGCTAACCTGCTGTAAAGACTTATCCAATGTTTGCACTTCAACGGCCAACTGTTGAGCCTGATTGCGTACTTGCAACAACTCTTGAATCGAGTCTATAAAACCTTGATAAGATAAATTGCAAATACGTTCAATTTCCTTGTCATGACTACGTATCCTTTGGTCCAATTGTTCAGTTATAGTTTCAGTATTACCACCTGCAGATAATTGTATTTAATTATTGAACCAAAAGAAAATAGCCAATGTTTACCTTCCAAAATTGAGCGAAAAGTAGGACCCCAATAATCATCTACTGCTTCTATATCTTGTACAGTAATTTTCGACATTTTTTTAAAGAATTTTTGCAAATGTTATTCAAAAATTTGCTATAAATATTACTTTCACTAATATGTGAAGTTACCAATCATGCGATAACTAAAGTTTTCAATTACAGAGAAACAAAGAGAACAAGAATACAAAAGATTCCAAAAGCAAAAACTTCAAGTAATCTCCTGATTTTATTCATGATTAATATAAAATTCTGAAGCTAATCAATCATGCTCACCTCTCCGTCTGTTGTAAACATTTTCCCTACCTTAACAATAAGATATCAATTACAGACTTTTTATTGATAATTTCTAAAAATTAATACAGGTTCGCAATAAAACAGGGTTGTATTAACGAGAAAAAGAAGCAATTTTTTGCCTTAGGAAATTCGTTTTTGTGTACGTGTTTTAAGTTATCTGTCTCTCTATTGAAACAAGTGGAATAGAGTTTATCTTTTACAACTCTTGCCAGCATTAAAATGTGCTTAAAAAACTTTCACTTTAAATAAAAATCACACAACATTATATGTGATTAAATAAGTTAATAATGCATTTAGTAAATAATAGATATTAAGTTCATTTACGAAAACTCTAGAAAATACGTACTCTCAAGATATTCAAGATTAAAAAATAAACAACGGAAATGTCGACACAGCGGCATTTAAATGTACCTTTAATTAACAACCGCAACAGCAACAACAACAACAATAGTAAAAATGATATTAAAGTACGAGATGATCACGTTAATAATAATGAAGAATACAAGGTGAAAAAATCTTCCAAGGAGCGTAGCGATCCCATGATTTTTGTCGTTTTCGTTTCTTTGCTTTTTGATCTGTTGGCATTTACAATTATTTTACCACTTTTGCCGTCCTTGCTGGAATATTTCAAAAAAAACGATAGTTCCGGTTTATATAGTATTTTAACGCAACGTATACAATGGTTTCAACAATTGGTCGGGGCACCAGAACGTTTCAATTCGGTGTTGTTTGGTGGCCTGTTGGGATCTATGTTTAGTTTTTTGCAATTTTTGGCCAGTCCCATTGTGGGCGGCCTTTCAGATTATTATGGCCGCAAGCCGATCATGTTACTATGTGCGGTAAGTAAAATTGAAATGTATTGGAAACGATTACAAACAAATTTACTCTTTTCTTTTTATGTAGAGTGGCATTGCTTTGTCTTATTTGTTATGGGCCATGTCGCGCAACTTTGCAGTTTTCGTGTTGGCACGTTTTGTTGGTGGCCTTAGTAAAGGTAACATTGCATTGTCCATGACCATTATAACAGATGTGTCGAGTGAACGGTCTCGTAGTCATGGTATGGCGTTGGTGGGTGTAGCCTTTTCATTGGGCTTTATTGTGGGCCCCATGATTGGAGCGGCTTTTGCCATATTTTCAAATAAAACATCTGGTCCCTGGTTTGTTGCACCCTCCCTGCTAGCCTTTGGTTTAGCTTTGGCCGATTTATTTCTGTTAATATTCGCTTTAAGAGAAACTCTACCGAAGGTGGGTGATACCTTAAACAGATACAAAATGAGGATATTTTATAAGACTTTTCGTAATTTTAGGAAAAGCGTGTCAAAGGAATTTCTTCAGCAATGGCGTATGCTTGGCAATTTCTTAACATTACTTCCATTTTTCGGTATGCTTGAAAACGATTTTGTAAAATTTGTGTGTGTCAAAGAATCACCATTTCCGTTATGTTCTTTTTATTTATTTAGCTTCGCCACCATAAAAAATGTGCCCCAGAAACAAATTCAATCGTTGCAAAGCATTGGTTTGATATATTTCATGTATTTGTTTTTATATTCTGCTCTTGAGTTTACGGTAACGTTTCTGATGTATCATAAATTTGGCTACACCTCCATGGATCAGGCTAAAATGTTTTTAACAACAGGTACCACGGCCATGTCCATAATAACACACAACTACCAGATATTTTAATTTTCATAATCTTTCAGGTATTGTTATGACTTTGTTGCAAGGTTCGGTGGTAAGGCGGCTACCAGAGGCTAGTATTAAAAAATACGCTATATTTAGTTTATATTTATTGGTACCGGCTTTTATATTGGTTGGAATGGCTCAAAGTACTTTTCTGTTAGCCACCGGCATGATTTTATATGCTGTTTGTAAGTGGGTTAAAATACGAGCCGTGTTAATATATTTACAGTATTGCTTGTTTTTTTATGTAGCCACTGCATTCACTGTTACGTGCCTGACTACACTGGTCTCTAAATATGGAAATAATGATCAAAAAGGTTCAGTTTTGGGTATTTTTCGTTCTTTGGGCGCTTTAGCCAGAGCTTTGGGACCTGTGGCAGGCTCTATTGGTAATTTGAAATTGTCATTGGACATTGTCAACATCTTTTATGTATGTTTTTCTTTATTAGCATTTTGGTGCATAGGCTCCAAATTGACCTATATCACGGGCGGCGTACTATTATTAATACCTTCTTATGCATTGCAGCGTGCCCAATTGTAATCTCAATCAAAAAGATGCTTGAAATTATCATTTACTGTTCTCTCTTGCACCCACCTCTTAAGTATTTGTTACTCTTCTTCTCATTTACCTTTTATTGAAATTGTATAATATTTTAGTAAATACCGTTTTTTTTAACCTAGCACAATATGAGCGAGCGAACTCGTCAACCATGTGTATTTGCTGTAGTTCACTTATGTTATAATCGAAAGTTTATTAAATGGAAACGAATTTTTATACATTAAAATTATTTGTTTAAACAAAAACAGTTTAATGTAGGTAGTAAATTATCATTATATTGAAATATTATTAATGCTCAATTGTTTCTGATAGCGTTTTTTTATATTCTTGATACTGCAACTCCGACACAAGACTAGCCTTGATTTCGTCACAGAGTTCGGGTTTTGGCAAAACAATAGCGATATAATTTTCACCTTCAGCGGATGTTTCCAATTTCGTTGGATTTGTTTGCCATTCTGTATTAACTTCCACCAGCTTGCTACGTATACAACTGGGTATTTTATATGTTTCACCGGTATTAGTACTTAATATAGCCAAAGTGGAATCCGGTTGTAATATCATGCCGCCCTTCTTAGCTTTTCCTTTAACTTTATTTTTACTGCGATCCGCATGACCAATATTGAAGGTTAAACCGGTTATACCTTTTGCAAAGGCCGGATGTTCCGGAGCCAAACATATTAAACATACACGATTGGTATGAAAAAGTATTTGATAGGGTTCAGGTTCAGATCCCTTTTTAATATAATAGTAACGCTTAAAGAAACGATCCACAAACGAGGTATATTTGTCGTTATAACTTTCGGTAATAGGCTGAACAATTTGGTCACAAATTATTTGTTGTTCAGGCTGAAAATAGTGCTCGCTTAAGCAGTCACTTTCAGTCATCATGATTTATTCGTTTATTTTTTTCTTTAATTGTTCTTGTCTCTCACGCGCTTTAGCTCTATTGGCTGCGGAACGTGCTATACGTTCTTCTTTCAAGCACTTAACAACAGCATCATCAAAGGTATTGCACACTGCCAAGAATTTCAAGAATCTATTCTGTTAGAGGGCATGAATTATATAAATAGTGAATATTGGGGAAGTAACAACAACAATATACCTCACTGTGGCACTTTTTTAACTCATCAATAAGTTTATTACAGTGGGGTGTATGCAAATGAGGGGACAAATCTGTATGCATTTCTTTCTTTTTATTATAATAAGGTAAAGAGCCGACTACATGATCATATTTACAATATATGAATCATATTTTTTATAAGACAAAACACATTGAATCACTTTTTATTATTTTAAGTCAAAAATCACTTGATACGAAGTTAATTATAAAGTCAGAGATTATTGAAATTTCTTGTTATGTGTTTTGCTTTCCTACTTGTGAATTTTATGTTGCTAAGGCTTTCAAACTATATCTTCGCAGTTTTTAAATTTAGATAAATGGGAAAATGAAAGAAAATTTAAAAGAAGAATAATTAACGCCATCTTAAGGAATAAAAGAAACTCGTTTCTGCATCGTTGATGATTTACAGCTTTTTCATCGTACTTTTTAATTCTTAAAAAATTCACATCGTTTATATATGTATTATTCATAATCAACAGGAAAGAATGTTATAACCTTAAATTATATTTTTAAACAAATTGACAATGATTAATAATTTTACTGTATGGTTTTCTTCAGTTCCACACTCAAACGCAAAGTTCTATGTATATATAAACAGGGTTATAAAGTTACGATCAAAAAGCATAAAAAAATGCGGTCATTACTGATAAAACAGAGTTGCTAATACATACAAAACGATAAGAATATAGGAGAGATTCTTTCATCGCGAAAAGTCGCAAAAAGGTTATTAATGATTAATTCAACGCGTATTATTAGTTAAAAAGAAAACGGAAAACTAAAAAAAAAATTAATTAAAATTTTAATTAATATCTTGAGCCATAAATTTATTAAAGATATTCAAAATTAAATTGTAAGTGCATGTTGTATATAAAGAAAAAATTGACAAAATACTTCTCTATCGATAAAAGTGAAATGGAATAAGTGAAAAATAATTGTAACCGCCTTACGACGTCATTAACAAATTTCTCTGCAATTGGAAAAAGTAGTAGTTTTAGATGAAATTTACCGTATTTCTTTGACAATATTTTTTCTTTTATAATTATTGTGGTTGTTGTTGTTGTTGGTGGTTTATTTATTGGTCGGTCGGTGTGTCGTCGTCACTATTTTGTGCTGACTTCGTTTGCCATGTCTTTCTCACTATGGACTGAATTTCTGTGTGACTCTTCCCATCGCTCTCATTCTTCTTATATGTCGTGTGTTTAAGTGAATGTGTATAGGTCGCCCGTTTAGAGGGGACAAGACCATTATATCGAAGTGTAATTTAAAATATTTCATATATTTCTCTAAAAAAGTTTTTTAGCAAGTGTTAAAGTATAATCAAAAGTATTTTATAAACAAAGAAATACAATTGAAAAGAAATTATAACATAAATAACACTATTAATTTTCTAGTGAAATATAAGTAAAAAAAAAAAAGGCATACATAATAGCTTTTTTTACCACAACAATAAACCTGTATAGCCAGAAAAAGATATCATCATCAACAAAACGATGGGCACAAGGGAAGATGAATACGATTATTTATTCAAAGGTAAATTACTATACATTTGATTACATTTGTATGGGTTTTTCGTTAAGGCATCTCTGGCAATGCTGTTGCTCTGTGTGTTAAAAAATGCTGATTATTTTAGAAATATTCGTGAAATGTAATTTTGTAATTTATTTATAAACAAAGAAATTGTAGTAAAACAAATGGCATGTAACAGCTTTTGACACGTTGCATACATCTCCATAATGATCAGTTCAGTATTAGGCGGTATAAATTTCAAATGCATTCTTTTTTTCGGCATCTTTCTTGCTTTTAATAATCTCCGCTATTTACTTTTTTTCATTTTAGTTGATTAGATTGTTTTAAATATTTTGAGATTGTATATTAAACTGTTGGAAACAAAAGTTAATGTATGATAAGTTTAATTGTTGTTGTTGTCAAGTATATAGTAGTCAATATCAGAAGTCAACATTTTGCATTGGAATACGAAAAACAAAACGCCCTGATTTGTACTCGTATGTATGCCAGCATGTTATAAATAAAATGTTTTACACATATTTAGACATATTTTGTTTTATTACATCCTTATACTAGATTTGTCATTCCGTTTGCTTTATCTGAAAGGAAGCGTAATAGAGTCCATAAGAAGCATATAATATGGATCTGCAAATACTTGTACAAAGACATTACAAACGTCCGTCAGTATCGGCAGTTTTCTACACTTTTTTCATCCGGTGTCAATAACAAATTTCTGTGCTCAAAAATTTTAACTTGATCTAGTCATGCTGTTACTCTTCTTCTTTCATAAAAACATTCCATTATAAATTGGGCGAAATTGTTTAGGGGTCACGACCATAATCTAACAAAAATAAAGCTACAAAAATTAAATTTTTTAAACCATTTTTATAGTTAGCTCTTAAAGTGAAATAGAGAGAAAAGAGAATTAATATATAATATATACCTTAGTGGTCAGTATATAAGTTCACTATACATGCCACACCCACAGTTACTTATAAATATGACGATTATCCAAGAGCACGGCTGTGTTCATTTAATTATCATAATATAAAAATTGTCTGCTTCACCCACTTCAGTGCCATCAATTAATGCTATAATTGTGCTTTGAGTAGGTTAGTGAGTGTAAGTGCGTGCAACTATGTATATGTGTTAGTAAATTAATGGTAAATTAGTAGAAATGCTTTGATATGTTTATTCGCCTTCATGAAGTTACTGTTGTTGTTTTATGTGATTCTTATTGAAATGTGACAAAACCTTCCCCATTACAAGTAACGGAATGTTAAATAGTTAATCAAATCATATAAGAAACAATATTATTTTTCCATTACTGATGTTTCTGCTTTAATACCCAAAATGCTGAATATGATATCCAAGCCTTATACTCATAAAATATATTCATATAACTGTTCAAATGCATTAAATAGTAGTCATGTACTCGAATACTCGCAACGGGATAATCCAGATAATTGTATGAAAAGAGTTGCAATATTGTACTCATCTTATCTGCAAGAAAAATTTCACTTTTCGGCACATTAATAAGAACCAACATATCCGTTATATGTATGAAAATAAGTTTCTTAAGTGTCTTTAAAAACAACAAAACATTTCATTGTTGTTTATAATATAAATGATAAAATCAGCAAAGAACGCTGCACTAATCGTTTTTATGAAAAGATGCTTTTCATGTTGATGACAGCATAAAGATTTATTTTTTATTTATATATTGACGATGTGTGCCAACAGCTAAGCGACTTTTCTGCTGTATAAAAAAAAGAATATCACACTAGAACGAAACATAAGTTAAAATATTATCAATATCAGAATAAGCTAAGATTACGGTACAAATAAAATAGAGAAGGAACTCTCTTGATACATAAATAGTTGTAGCGTGTGTGTGTGTGTTATTTCAATAAAAATTCCTAAAGCACAATAAACACATGAATGAATCAGTTCGGTTGGTCATTATTTAAAAAAAAAAAAAAAACATAAACACATATTAAGGTTGATGCTGATTTGAGAGAATGTTGTGCTAATTAGTTACTTACATATACAAGTGCATACAACCACACAGTGAACTTAATTAAACTTTGAAAAGTTTGTAAGAATGTTTGTGACTCATAAAATGGCTGGAAGTGCATCAAAGTTTTGAAAATTACTTGTTGTATGTGTATCGTTGTAATGTCCATGTGTCACTTAATCTATTTACTTTTTTTTTTTTTTTTTCAAATAAACATCCTTATGCCTTAAAAGTGGCTTTAAAGAATTCTGTCAATCATTATATAAAGTTGCATCATTAAAAGAAGACTAAAAAGGTCCGTAATGCGGCAATTAAAAAAGTCTTCTTCACTGATATGAAACAAAGAATGAATTATCTCATAAATGATGGCAATTATTAGATTATCGAAACTAAAATGAAATTTATGTAATAATTTCTTATTTTTCTTTTCATCTTTTCAGTTGTTCTTATTGGGGATTCCGGTGTAGGTAAAAGTAATTTACTCTCACGTTTCACGCGCAATGAATTCAATTTAGAATCGAAATCAACAATTGGCGTAGAATTCGCTACACGCAGCATAGAGGTGAAAAGTGCTATTTATTTATATAGATTATTATTATTTTGTATTATTATAATTATTAGGTGGATGGTAAAACTATAAAAGCGCAAATTTGGGATACAGCTGGTCAAGAGCGTTATAGGGCCATAACATCAGCCTATTATCGTGGCGCTGTTGGTGCACTGCTGGTGTATGATATAGCCAAGCATTTAACGTATGAGAATGTGGAGCGATGGTTGAGAGAGTTGCGCGATCATGCCGATCAGAATATAGTGATTATGCTGGTTGGTAATAAATCTGATTTGCGGCATTTACGTTCGGTGCCCACTGATGAGGCGAAACTATTTGCCGAACGCAATGGTCTAAGTTTTATAGAGACTTCAGCTCTAGATTCAACTAATGTCGAAACTGCATTCCAAAATATTCTCACAGGTAAAACAGCTAAAGTCCCTGCGGTTAATTAAAAATAATTATTAAAGTTTTTTCTTTTTATTTTTTAAATAATTATCTTTATTAGAAATTTATCGCATTGTTTCTCAAAAACAAATTCGTGATCCTCCTGAGGGTGATGTTATTCGTCCTGGTAATGAAGTGCCCATTGATATTAAGCCGACTGTACCCGGAGATGTGCGCAAACAGTGCTGTCAGTGACCGCCTTATAGTAGCTGCCTACTAAACGTAAATTATCATTACAACAAAAACAACAAATTAAACATGCTAACAGCTTACGTTGTCTTTTAAGCATGAAGAAGAAAAGAAGTTCGCGATGTGAAAAAAAATATAAGAAATATGCAACTGCTGTTTATTTCCGTATTTAAATAATAAGTTTGGAAGCTATTGATAGATACACACTCACAAACAATCGTTCTTTTAAAGTGCTCTGTTTTCAATATTACCAATTTTATAGATTTCCGTTTCATTTAATTTTTGTAGAATTCTGTAAATCTTCTTTATTTTCCATTAAATAGTTATTAAAATAAAAATTGCAAAAACTATCGTCTTGAAATATTTCTAATAAAGCTAACACCTCTATACACCTAATACCGACCGAATACACAAATTACGCGCTTAAAAATTAGAAGGATAAAGGAATATGATATCCTGAACGCTGCAAACAATTGTCAATTTTTATGAAGCTTTATAATTAGCAGGTTCCATATATCGTAATTAATTTCATTTTTGTTTGTTTCGATGCATAAACTTTAATAAACTTTTAAAAACGTTGACTTGAAAACATCTATATAGTGTGAGAAAAAAAACGGTTAATAAAAACATGAATAACTGTTATAATTTCTTAAGTAAAAGAAAACTTTAAAATCTTATAAATAAATATTGTATTTAACCAAGTTATAATTATCGAGTTGTTAAGGAATGTAAATGCCAGGGGGGAATGGTTTACATTTCATTGTCTTGTGCTTTTTGTTTAAATTAATAAAAACATATTTCACCCTGTGTAAATATACGGAAAACAAAGGAACAACCGAAATTGAAACAGAATTGAAAGTGGATCAAGTTTTTTTATTTGCTTACACAAAAAAGCCTTTGTAAATATAACCATAGGTTTAGCTCATACACACACAAAGATATATTTAATATTATAATTTTTATTGTGTTAGCGTTTTTTAATTAATTGTGTGTATCTTTACGGTTTGAAAACATTTATCTCGTTCCATTCCGCTTAGCCATCTTCACCTGAACATATATTTATATGATTACAAGTCTGTAATTGTTTATATTTTTTTTTAAGAAAAAGACACGCGGTTTAAAAAAAAAATAGAAATATTTAATTAAAATCTCTTCGGAATGGGTAGATCACAGAAAAAACATCCTAAAAAGCGTACTGCTGCTTTTAAAAGTGAAGAGTCTAGGGATTTGGTAGAGGCGCCACACACTTTTATAATACATCGTGGCCTTCCATGTCCTCACATCACTGATTTGACATTGGATGTTCGTAAAATTATGGAACCATTCACAGCCCGTCAATTAAGAGAGAAAAAAATGAATCGTATTAAAGACTTTGTAGCTGTTAGCAGTTATTTTCACGTATCCCACATGGGTATATTCAACAAGGCCAGCACGCAATTATCGTTTAAAGTGTTGCGATTACCGAAAGGACCCACATTAACGTTCAAAGTTTGTTTAATTGTTTAAAAAGAGTAGCAGAAATAACCAACATTTGTATATAAACAGGTTCACCAATTTACTTTATCAAGGGACGTCATATCAATTAGTAAAAAACAGCATGTGGATGCCGATATATTCAAGCATCCCCCTTTAGTGGTGATGAACAATTTCACTGGGGAGGGCAAACATTTGAAATTAATGGCAACAACTTTTCAAAATATGTTTCCAGCAATAAATTTAACTCAGGTGAGTTAATTTGTGAACGCTTTTTATGAACATTCTTATGATAAGTTTTCTTTTATATTTTAGGTGGACATAAACACCATAAGACGTTGTGTGCTGTTTTCTTATACTAATCAAACTAATCTAGTAGATATGCGTCATTATGCCATACAAGTGGTGCCAGTAGGTTTAACGCGCGGTGTCAAAAAATTAGTAATGGGTAAAATACCAAACTTATCCAAATGTGAAGATGTTGCTGACTTTATAATGCAGTAAGTTACAGTAATATATATAATAAGGCGATATTTCACTATTACTTTGACAGGGAAGGAAACGCTTCAGAGTCTGAAGCCGAAGAGGATGAAAACTCTCAAGTGGTTTTACCACAAACTTTAAAGCGTAAAGGAAATTTGGAAAATTATAAATCTGCTATTAAGCTCTTTGAAATTGGACCGCGTCTTACCATGGAACTAATCAAAGTGGAAGAAGGCCTACTAACCGGCGAGGTATTGTATCACAATCATATTATCAAGACCGAGGAGGAGAAGGAAGCTTTACGCAAAATGATCGAAAAGAAGCGTAAATTGAAAGAACAACGTAAAAAGCAACAGGCCGAGAATAGAGCGCGTAATATAAAAGAACTGGAGCGAAAGCAAAAATTTCAAAATAAACTTTCCAACCAAGAAGGTTTATCGAAAGTAGAACATGATAAACCCGAAGATGATATTGAATATTATAAAGAAGAGGTGGGAGAAGATCCTGATGTCGAGTTATTTAAAAGCAGTGAAACAAAATCTAGCAAACGCCCCCACCCGCCATCCGCCATAAAAAAGCATAAAAAGTTCAAATCAAATGACAAAGCTGCGAACTCAAATTCTACAAAAGTGAAGAAAAGTAAAAAGAGTAGAATTTAAGGGATTTTTCTTTTTATATTATTTTAAAAACGTATCATACTTTAAACCAATGTTGTACAGTGTACTAAATGCATACAAACACTTAACTAAACATTTTTTGAACCATTCCTTTATACTGATTGTTACTGGCTTTCCAACTGTCGCGCAATCTTTGATATAATTGTAGAAAATCTTTGTTCTCTTTAAAATCTGTCATCTTTTCTATCGTGTACTGAGCCAATTCGAACTCGTTCATGTGGTAATAGGCTAAAGCTCGACGATAAATGCTTTTCTCCGATGGATTTTGCATACTTTCTACAAACTGTGTGTGGTAAATAACATCCTCATACCGTTTCTCATTAAGCAGACAAGCAGCTAGATTTGTTTGTATTTGTACCATTAAATCTTGCATATCGTTACCGGTTACACCATCTGCTGTCTGGGTGAGATCTTCAAATTTCTTGTACGATATCAGACATTTGGCAGCTAGAACAAAATATTGATGAGCAAATCGAGGATATGCTCTAAACATTTTAACTCCATTTTCCTTATACTGCAGTGCTAATGAATACATTTCGGACACAGTCAGTTTGTGTATTGGCCTTGTTGCCTCAATAGTTTTCAGCATTACAACACAACGAATATTTGTAATGGGGTGTTTTGTTTTAATCGTGCAAAGAGCCGTTTCTCCCTCAATCATTTGTTGAACCAGCATTTCTAAATAATAGTCTACAGGGCACAAAGCTGTACCCATTTCCATGATTACATCTTGATTTATTTTGTTCTCTTGTAAATAAGAGGATTCGCGGCCATTAAGATTTTCCACATTCGTTATATATATTTTCACTTTGGCCACAATATGTGGTTTATTTAGATTTTTGAAATCTAAAGCAAGGACTTTTTTGTGTAAACCTTTTCGTTCTAATTGCCACTCTCTACCTATATACCATTCCATTTTGGCCACCACTTGTTTTATAATTTAAATTATATTATTATATTATAGAAATATTTTAACATAAAATGTTAAAAATATATAATAAATGTTTTAAAACTAAATGTGTTGTTAAATATTTACAGATGAGCGGCATTAAAATAAGAAGCAGCATGTGAATTATGGTACAGTACGTTCAGTTACGGTATACAAAACATTTTTAGATTATTGGTACATGTGGAATTTTACAAATTAATGTTTTTTAAATTAAATGAATTGAAACAATATAAATCATTACTAATATTATAAATATTATTCTAGTCTAGTCTCTACTGAACAATTTATTAAGTTTAATGCTTAAGAGCATGTAGTTAAGCGCCCTCTGCAGTAAATTACATGCGTAATTTTAAATACGTTTAAACCAGAGACCTCTAAATACAGAGAAATTTAAATTTTGCTGGCAGAGAGTCTCAAAATTCGATTTCAGGCCCATGAATATCGTACATTTTATATCGCTTAAATTTATACGCTCAAAGATCGTAAGATTTTATTGGTTTCACTTACTTGTGTTGTAAGTTTCTGCTATGGTAGAAATGAAACATCAATTGTGAACAGTGATTTATTTTTATAATTTTTGCCGCCATTACTGGGTTGCTATTTTATTAGTTTTCAAACTCTTTTATTAGCATTATTTTCAATGCTAGATTTGGCAAGAATGCGGATGTCAGAAATACATACTTACAAAGTTCGCTAAACAGTTTATTTTTAAATAAACACTTAGTGTCATATAATTGCTGAAGACGGTACTAATTTCAATTCTCACAAGCGCTATTTTCAGCATATATACATATGTGTATATATAAAGTTGTTGAGTGTAAGGTATTGTGCTAGTTTATCTTTTGGAGGTGAATTATTTGTGATTGTATGTATGTTTTGTTATTTATTTAATGTGTGATCTGCCAGATTTGATTTATTAAACCTAAAATCAAAATAAATTAAACATGAAACTCATGATTTATTTTTCAATATTTGGCCATTTATTATAATAAAAATTTATTGTAGCAATGACTAGAAATAAATAAAGTGTGTCCAAAAAAAATTAATCACTACATACATAAATTAAACGAATCAAATTATATAAAGAAAAATTAAGCAAAAAAAAAAAAATCATCATTTATACAATTCAGCATTCCAAACAATACATAAAATATATACTTGGATGCTCGCAAGTTACAAAATTTTGATAATCCATTCATTTATGTTTACGCATGATTTTTACAAAACGATTCTTTCAAAAGTTTAAGTTAATACCTTATTTTCTTTAAATACACATGATTTTCTTTTAAAAGTCTATAATTATTATTATTATTATTATTATTATAAATTATTGGTAATTTGATGATTTTGAGCATAAAAATCATTTACACGTGATACAATGTTTAGTATTTATAAGAACTATAAAAGCAATTCTTTGGTTGAACTAAAATTTATAATATTTCTTAATTATCATAATTTTTATATAATTCATGAATACGTATAGTATATAAAAGGTTATATAACCAATTTCACAATCAAGGCATGAACATATTTTAAACAAAAAACTATCATAAAAATCACATAATTTTTGTTTTTTCATATTATTCATTATTATTAAAATATTTATTTTAAAAAAATTTACCAGCCCGCTATGTTTAAAAGAAATATTTAGATTCAGTCTTCCGCGATATGGTTGCAAAAAAAAAAAAAAATTTCACAAATTTACACAAACTAATAGAAAATATATTATGCCGAAGATTGAATTAAAAATAAAATAAGGCGGATGTTATGTACATGCATAGCTTTATAAAAAAATTTGCTGATTAATTTTTTCTTTAAAACATTTTGCTATATAAATAATTATATAAAAAGTTCATTACGATATTAAAAGCACGAATTTGTTTTCTTGTATTATATAACATAGTAGCAATAGTTAATAATTATATCATATCTAAGGAAATGTTTTATATGTATATAGGTGGCGACTGTTATTTAGGAAATAAATGTATGATTACTAATAAAAAGCACGGCTCTCAAATGAGAGAAACAATCTATTGTGAATATTATTGTAACTGTATTTTTTTTTTTTTTTACGATAACATTATTCCGAGACAATAAATTACATCTTATTCGATATTCAGTCAGAGAGTGAGAGATGGTGAACGGTTGTTTTTTTCATTTTAGGCTTTTTGCTTTCATTACTTTGTGAATTTTAATAATAACGTTTATTCGTTACTTTTAGGGGTGCGTGCTTAAAGTAAATAATTTCTAATAATTACCTTGCATCTTATTCTTTTTGTTTTTGTTGTGTTTATGTATTATTATTATCATATTAAATAACTAATTTGGTTGAGGTTGTCCGTGTTCATGTGGTATAAGTGCGTATAACATCGCGTATGGTTGCCCGACAAAGTGGACAATGGCCGCCGCCAACACCACGCCATTGTTCAATGGCACAGTCGTAACACATGCACATGTGACCACAACTGTATAATACCGAATCAATTTGATTCTCATAACATATGGTACATTCAGCACAAGCGGCAGCTGAATTTCTTTGATTATTATTGCTGTGATCTTTCGACCATTTATTCGAGGCAGTACTGTTATTGGATATATTACTATGTATGGGCTGTAAAGAATAATTTTTAATTTTTATTTATTTATTTTTACACATTTTTCTTTTTCAAATTAAAATACCAACCTCAATATATTGCGCATTATTGATGCCATTCACAGTTGCTGTATTTATACTATTCGTGTTATTTGTTGATCCGGCTGAGCTCAGGTTGCGTGCTTGTGAAGCGTTTAGGGCGCTATTTAAATCTAAAGCTGATGTTGCGGGTGGCAAACTAACTACTAAAACAGTCCCACCCCCATTCGGCTGAATCTGTATCATATCAGTACCATTTGCTGGCATACTTATCATACGTCCAGCCGCAGATGGTGGTGAACAAGTGCCATTTATTATACCGCTAGTGCTGCTACTGGCCACATTCAAGTTGCTCGCTGTGGATGGCATGGAAGTCAGTGTGGATGATGAGGCACTTATGGTACCGGCATTAGTTAAGTGTACATGTTGAGCGGGCAGATTTTTACGATTTTCAGATATTTGACTGTTTAAACTATTTAGCGATTCGGACACAGTCATGTTAACAATGCGGGGATTGGAAGAGGAAATGGTTGGGTATGTTAGCATATTGGGCAGTTGTTGACGAAACATACGCACAGCTTGTGTGGAGCCGTACACATCTAAAAAGGCCCATAATTGCAACGACTGATCGACATGCATTACGACAACTGCCGGTCCATTGTTTTTACTAATTGTCACCTCGCCATTGGGGGCCACAAAAAAGGCAATCTCGTCGCCGCGTTGTGGGGCCGCAGCTATGTCTTTACTCACCACCCAATATTCGGGACGATCCAAAAGAAAATCCGAATCATTGGGCAAATCACTGGGCTGCAGAGCGGCTGGATTGCATGATGTCAAACCCAAAGCCAACGCTCCCACATACATTTGTTCCGTTTTCAGTATTTGAACAATTAAACGTTCGCCTATGCGTATAGGACGAGCAGTAAACACATAACCTTGACAGAAATCGTTCTCGGAGCGCGAGGCCACAAAGCGATCGTGCGATAAACGTATGTTGCGTCCTTTGGTAATATGAAATGGTACTGGTATCAAACGGCCATTGACGTTATACCGCAATGGCGGTAAACCATTCGCCGCATCCACCTGATCTTGACCACCAGTTGACAAATTTAGTGATTGCATCGAAGGCATAACATGACGCTCCAACTCTTGATCTAAATTTCCTGTTGGAGTGGTGGCGGTGGGCAGTGAACGTCGCGGTTGTTGTTGATTATGTAAAATTACAGGCTGCGGACCAGGTAGTGTACCGCCGGCTGTCAAGGCAGGTGGCAAACCAACGCCACCACTTTGCTGATACATATAAACACGAGCATCCAAAAATTCAATAGCCGTACAATTGCCATATATATCGATTATAGTCCACAACAGGCCGCGCGTATCAATGCCGGTAAGAATGACACCCTTCTCCTCATTATTAATCCCATATATCACTTCACCGGCCGCATTCACATAATAAAACAGAACATTATCTTTTTCACAATATTGTTCGTGTAAAGCTTTCGCCCAAAATCCGGGACGATTTGTCAAATCTGGGCAGGCATACTTTGGCAAATTGCCCTCCAATGTACCAGGATCGTTAGTGGTGAACCCAAAACGTATACCACCATTCCAATTATTCGACACCTCAGTGAAGCGTACACACACACGTTCATTGATGCGTACTGGGCGTGAGGAGAAGGTAATAGCGCGACAGAAACTCTCGAAACGTCGTGCTAAAGTGCCATCACGTGATATACGTATATTATCACCATGCACACTATGGAATTGTAAGGGTGGTAAATTATTCGGGCCCGGACAGGATGAGGGCGAACGACGGACTGCAAGAAAGAAAGAAAATTATGATTAAATTTCTTGTGTAATTAGTGAAAAAATAAAAAAAAAAGTGTATAAGAATTCTCTGCTCCCAAAGGCTAACGAGAATGCAATACGAACGATTTAAGATTCAATTGAACTTAACTTTAAAAAGTGCCGCTAACTACAATTATGAAAACAAAAAAGAGTCATATATACGTTCAGCAATTAAATTATAACAGTTTCACAAATTACAAGTACAAGGCCGCACCACATCACACCACACCACCAAGGGTATGTGAAGAAAACAAGTGCATAAGCAACCGTCTGCCATCAGAAACAAATGCCGCGACAGAAGCTTTAAATATTTCGAAAACTGATGTTTTAAAACATCTTTAAACGTTTAACACACCAACAACAATAATAATAATAATAAACAACAACAACTACAACAATACAATTCAATCAACATATGCCCGATTACAACATAAGGATGATGTTCATGATACTTTTTGACGCGTGCCAGCCGTTATCAAGAGAGATAGAAGAAAAAAGTTAGAGGCAGGTAGAGAGAGAGAGAGAGAGAGAATTTTCAATATATACACAAGTAAGCAACTGGCGACAGTTGAAGTTGCACATGTTGATTGATCCTCAAAAAGAAAAAGAAAAAACGCAACAACAACAGCTAAATGTACACAAACAATTAAAGACACACACATACGCACACACACACATGTATAAAGATATCAAACTGCTTTATAAACGGGACTTAAGAATAAGGGCTTGTGCCAGCTGCTTGTTTATATCTTTCATACGAATGCTACATGTATGCTTATACTGGTATTGTACATACAGTAACGGTGGATCTTTTACAGTGAGGGGGGAAATTTAAGAAAATAGTGGAAAAAGAAGAAGAAGAAGAAGAAGAAGAAGCAATGACAGAGTACAAGCAGACTCTACTGCATGCAGGTAAAATACACAAAAAGCACTTCATGAATAAAATCCATTTTTACGTGCATAGGGGTTGATTGGAACTATTCATTTACACATGACGAAAAAATAAAAAATTTTGTATAAAAAGCGTTACAAATTTCAACTTAAGCTAAAAGTTTAGGGGTTGATTTACAATATTTTCAAAAAATTACATATAAAGCGATAGCGATAGCGCTAAAATACGGAGTTGATGGAAGCAAGAAAAAAAGGGCAGATGTTTAAATATATAAATGAATAAATCGAAGGGGAGTATTAAAATGCATTTATAACGTGTATATATATATATATATAATTATAAGTAGAAATAAGAAGAACAGACATATTCAGATATTTTAATATGAAATCTAATACTCAAGCGAGTTGCAATACTTCAGTTTAACAACAAATGATATGAAACGAAATCCCCACTGAGATTTTTTTTTATTTAAAGAGGATATAAATATATGTATATACGTGGTTAATAGGACTTTCTCACTACATACTCGTACGCTATGTGTAACAACTAAACATTTTTGTATTACTTCCGCTTTATTTGGTTGTACTTCAGCTTGATAAAATACACATTTCTATATATTGACACAATTTATTTGGTACAAAATGCACTCAACCATGTTTCGTGAAAGGAAGTAAAATTCGAGTCAATAGACTACCGTTTTATACAGACAATTTATTATCAGGATTATGAAAATATGAAGAAAAACTTGAATAACAACAACAACTACAACAACAACAACAACTACAACAAACATTGAATTAACTTCCGTTGTGATAAAGAAACGGAAGAACCAGATAATAACACAATGCACACACATATCGGGTGCAGAAACTAAGAAGAAAATTAAAAAAAATACAGTAACCGCAAAATGCAAATTACAAGAACAAAATAAAAGAAAACAACTGAATTCTACCTGAATAAATTATACAAACTTATGGGCAGACAAGTGAAAATGTTATAGTTGGTCAAGTTCGATCATTTAATACCCTAAACCATTTAGTTCCACAAGTAAAGTCATTTCGAGAAATATCATTATATGGAAAGGGTTGCTAAAAATGATCTGATCTGGGCCAAATTTATAACAATCAATTATTAAACCAATTATATATTCTTTATCAAATTTTGTCAAAAAATATAAAGAATTGCGAATTTTTCTCATATAAACACTTTTTTAAAATAAAAGTGTTATATGGGGAGGGGTTTTAAAAATGCTCCAATCATAATGCATATCTTTGACTCAAGACACGCCTTTATATCAAATTTCATCAAAATATCTAAAAAACTGTGGCGAAAACCTATCTAAATACACAACAGAAAGACGGACATAGTTAAATCGATACAAATTTTGATTTTGAATTGATCGGTATAATAAAAGGTATAAGGGCCTGTATTTAAATATGCACTAAGTTTATCAATTCATTTGCAACAATTAAAAGAAGACGTTAGCGAGAGGTTTCAAATAAAAGACGAAGAATGTACTTCTGCATCATTATGGATTTAAAAAGAGACACCATTCCCATAAACTAAAACATTCTTTTCTTGCTTTACAAAATTATTTGATTTGCTTTAATTTGTTATTTCTTCTCCATTTTTCGAATATAAAATGTAATTGTGTATATTAAACTATCACACGCCAACCACAGTCTACAGTGATAGACAGGTCATTGCAAAAAAGTTAAAGTTTGGTAAAAAAAATATTTAAAAGTATTTTTGATAAAAACTCTCTTATTTACATAGAATTGCTACTATCTTCCTTGCAGCTGTTATACCTTCATCAAATGCGGTATACACATGACTTGCTTATCTTTTCTTTGCTGGAATTACCGATGTTATGACTTTTTTGTAAACTTGTAAGGAAAGTTTCTAGCTGTAGTAATAAAATTGTCGAAACATTATTTAAGTTTACAAATAAATGTACAGTGTGAAGAAAAAGAGGGGAAGTCTCGAACTTAAGAGGATGAAATTTTTCAAACAAAAAAGTGGAAATTAGCGGTAATCTTTTTCAAGAATGACAACACTTAATTTATTGCATTGTATTCATCAGGCCCGTTCATTTGACACCCGTATCGCATAGAAAGTGGAGTAAGGTGTCATGGGTTATTTTATGGTAGCCGTCAAATTAGAATTCAGTCTTCTATGTTTCACTATTATTCAGTAATGCGAAAAACTAAAACTGAAAAAGGAGCCATTTTTAAGTAAATTTTCCATATTAATTATAGATATATTAACACAAATACTCCTGAGAAAGCTTTCAAGATTTGGCTTCAGTCATATATTTGGTTTTTTTTCCCTTATTGTTCTTTTCATATATTTAATCATGTCAAAAACGATGTTACCATACTCTTCTAGTCTCCTGGTTATATTAAGATTCCAAAAACGTTTTCTAGAGAAAGAATATTCCCTGAGAACATTACTTTATAAATAAACGCTTACGTTATATACGGTTAATAGTCTCTCACAAACAAAACAGAGTTGTATAGCATATATAGCAAACAAATAACAAAGAAAAGTTTACAAGAATATGAAATTAAAGGCGAAAGGAAATCACGTTTAACATTAACAAATCGACCAACAACAACAATAATCATTTGTAACCCTATGGCACTAAGTAGTTAACCCATTAATAAAATCACAGCACTCTCTGTGTTTTTTTGCTGTATACTTTCTTTCTCAGACTTTGATTTTTTTTTTTAGTAAGAACAACAACAGCTATAACAGTGAGAACTTTAAATACTGATAAGACAATCATTATATGTGAATAAGTCGTGACAGGGATGTGTGGCATAAGAAACTACCGTAATTTATGAATATTGAGAAGACTTACACTTATGCAATATATATGCTTATAGAATAAGAAAAATGCAACTCTGTTTAAAACTATTTAGTAAGGTTATTAAAGTTAAAATAGTTTTTTTTTAAAACCTTCCAGTAATTTGATACTTTTCTAAATTTCAGACATAAAGCTTTTGCTAATATTGCATATTTTAAGTACACACTTCCGCTATAAGAGTGAAAGGAAACGAATTGTCTCTGTTTTTTATCTCAATTTAATTATTTTATACATAAGAAGAGCAGCCCCAAAAGTGCAAGTACAATAAAAACAGAACAGAACAGAACAGAACAGAACGGTATAATTAACTTAAAAAAAAACCACATTTTTAAAACTTCCTCTAAAGAATTTTAATGATGAAATTGAAGATAAAACGAAACGATTAAAAGAAAACTAAAACTTTAACGAATTTAATTGTAAATTACAACAACAACAACAACAACAACAACAACAACAACAACAACAACAACATAACAATATTGCATTAAAACACACCAAATATAATACATATTCGCATGTATGTGTTATAATAAAAATTAAGTTTGGCTGAAACCTTACTACGTGCACAGGGGGTCATTTCTCTCTGCCCGTTAAGATGTGTTATGTTTTAGTAACTATCATGCGAAAGAGAATGGCATGTAATATGATAGAGTGTTCACACACATATAAAACTATGGATGATAATGTGTGTGCAACACATGAGTGAGTGCAGTGCAAACATTTGAAACTCTAATAAAAACAATTGCAAGCGGTTCTGCTGCATGAACTTACGATATGCAACAACAGCCTGAAAAATTACCAACCATGAATTGAAGAAAAAGAAAAGAGAGAAAAACAAAGACTACATTTACAACATACACTATACATTTAATAGAAATTACGGACAAAAGGTAAAATGATAGACTGAAGTTGTGAGGTGGTATACAACAATCAACCTGAATGCTTACAACGAATGGTTGCGTTTCCGTAGTGATTCGAATCGCAAAATGTGCTTAAAATTTTATTAACAATCTTTTAGATTCACTAACTTAATACCAACAGTGGCGTAGGGTAAAAATCATTCAATCACGAGTCATGTTGACGAAAGCAACTGTTGTAAATTATTTTTATCTACTCGCTTATATTATTAATATGTATTGTACGTTGAATATAAAACCACTTCCTAAGCTTTTTCTTTGTATTTATATAATTATTATATATCAAGAAGGGATTGTTTTATAAAAAAAAAAAAAAAAAGAATGATAATAACAACTTGGGAAGTAATTGAAGTGGTGGTTAAAGCAGTACAAACATTCTCTCTATATTAATGTATTACACTTGTTTCTTATTAATATTAGTTCAAGTAAGGAGATTATATTAAAATCGGAATATTTTAAGGCATACGGAGTTAACGAAAGCAAGTATAAAATTTTAGTTTACTGAATTTTTTAATTCAACGTTCAAATCTGTGGTTAATAGAATGAATTTTATAAAGTGTGGGCGGGACTTTTAAACGAATTTGCCCAATTTAAACAGCGATCTGTATGCAGACACTAGAAATCTCAATATCTTAAAATTTACCACCGTGAGGAAATCAACAACGAGTAGAAACACGGACGGACATGTCTATATCAATGCAGATTTTGATGCTGATTAAGAATATCTATACTTTGTAGGGTCCCTGAGGTTTCCTTCTGGACAAAAACAAACAGAGAGAAAGTCTCTCTGAATCTATGATTATGAGGATCCGTCCACCAATCATTTCAATTTTAAGGTGTGTGTACGCATGTGAATAAAATTTTATTAGTATTTGTTAAATATACAACTTTGCTTTTTTTTTACAAAAAAAAAAAAAAAAAAAAAAAGTCAAGGTGTTATTTTCTTTTTTTTTACACACATTTTATAATTTGTTAATATTTATAACACCAATAATATATTTTATTTGTTATCGTAAATAATTATTATTTAATTTATTGAGACTGGGCGTTTATTTACTAAATGTGTAAATATGTATTAGTGTAGGTGTTGTTTCGTTTGTGTAACTCACTAGCAGAATATTGAACAAAATGACTTGTGACCGACCGATCTACAGACTATCACACTATATACACCTTAACAATACCATCCCATTCATTCGTTTATGTACAAGCATGTATATATATGTACATATTATATGTTAGATAAGCTTAGCATATGTGGGTTTATAATTATTATGTAGCTGGCGTTTGCATATATCTAAACATGTACACAAACAGGTGTAAACCACGCACAATATTTAAATTTGTTCATTGATTAAAGTGAACATTCTACTAAGGCGGAAAGTGTTGGCTACTAACTGTTCATATATTGTGTTTATAATTGAATTAATTATCTAAGAGTAGGTGGAATCGATTTTCTCTATTTGTATACACCCGCTTGTTGGCCAACTTGTAACCTAAATACGTTTTAAAAAAGTTGATTTAATGATTTTACAAATTATAAATATGTGTACTTCCCTCTGTATATCAAATACTTATTTAACAAATACTTTATTAATAATTAGTGTCATGTGCTGGGGCAAGGCTTTCCATAATAGTTATCTTTTTTTCTTTTGAAAATCTTTTAATTGTCAACACATGCTGCTAATAATGCAAACAACAGATTATGTTAAACAAGGTTAAACTGTGATTGACTTGTACGCTGCCGAAAGGAATATAATAATTGTTATATGGGCGATGACAATTATGCCACGTGACCGAACGTTGGTTACACTGTTCCGTTACTAGTACTGATTACCACCATAAACGAGCTAATTGTGTGCATATAAATTATTCTCAAATAAATAAAAACATATAAATATATGATGATATGTGTGAAACAATATTTTTGTATAATAATGTGAGTCTTTATACCCTACACTATTTATCATGAGAGATATATTAAGTTTAAAATTTGAAGAAAACATACTCGAAAAACTCTCGAGTAACGTAGAATTTCATAGAATGACATTTTTCGGGAAAAATTTCACATAAAAAAATTATCGGGTTAAAAAAGGGAAAATGAAGATTAGGGACAACTTCAAGAACACCACTTTTAACCCAAAATGAAACTTTTGTATAGATATTTCCAGTTTGTTTACATAGATCGCTATTAAAATTGAGCAAAATGGATTGAAAGCCACGCCCATAATCAACAAAAAACTATCTATCAATCACAAAAATGAACCTACAAAGTTGATATTTGATATATATATTTTTAATTACCCTATCTAACAATATTCCAAAAATGGGCATGGTCAGATAATAGATACGCCCACAATCAACAAAAAACTATTTATATGCGACAAAAATTGATCTAAAAAGATGAAATTGTTAATAACCCCATACATCGATATGCCGAAAAATGGGCATGGTCGTATAACAGACATCTTTACAATTTACAAAAAACCGTATTGAGCGTAAAATTCGTCTTGTAAGCTGATACTTAGTACGTATACGGATTTATGTATTTGTTACGCCCGGCATTTGTAAGTACATATAGAGGGTATTTCCCCTAAGCAAAATTTATTCTTTTTTCTTGTTTTGCGTGTAATTGATTCATAATTTAGAGTAATTTTTATTAAGAGAGAGACTGCAATGTTTGTGGTCTAACTCAATTCATTTTTAAACATTATTGATATCCGGTCTCTGTTCGAAATATACGAAAGTTCAAAAACTTCTTCAACTCTGCTTCACCATTTTGTTTATTAATCTACGCGTTGGTGAATAGTCTATATTTACACAAATCTCTTTCCTCCGCCACTTGAGTTCCAAGTGAAACATATATTTTTTCCCCTTTCTCATCAAGCACAAGCCACATGGTTTGGTGAAGTTGTAAGGAGGACCCCTTTTGAGCATAAAACTAATGTTTTTTTTCTTTTTTTTTTACTTAAACATCTCTACTAAAAAATGCATAATTCTTAAAATAAACGCTACACTTACACTTACACAACTAATTTATAAATATGTTTGGGTGTATGTATGAATGTATAAATATTTGTGCAGTCAAGTTTATTCGCCTTTATTTCTTTTACACATATTTTTATCTTTTTCTTTTATAGCATTGTAGATTATTTTTGTAAAAATATGAGGGAGTGTTAATAGGAAAAGTCGTTGCTTATTGTAAAACTGTGGGTGCTTATCGAAGCGTTTATAGGCAACGCTTCCATGTGTAACATAGTAAAAAAAAAAGGAATTTTTCTTTTACTTTTTTTTTTTAGTGCTATTATGTGTAATTAAGCATAATATTTAATTTTAGATTGTTGGAACAAAAGTTGTGAGAAAGTTGGTTCAATTATTGCTGGACTACGATGAGACTTTTGAAGGTCGAAGGCGAGGTCTTTAGATATGTACCCGAATACGATAACTTTCCAATGGAGAATGAATCAACAGTTGTACGAGGCCAATGACGACAAGGACTGAGTCTGTTGTGTAGGAATTCAAAATCCTTCTTTGTTTAGGTCATGTCGGTTTTTTGATTTTTTTATTAAGTGTGGGCGTGGTTTTTGACTAAATTTGACCAAATTAAATAGCAATTGAAACTAGAATTAAAAAATATCAGCTTAATATCTTTATTTTATACTACAGTGGGAGTGTCAATAATAGACAGATACACGGACAAGCAGACATACATGTCTAGATGAACTCATTTTTTTATGCTGATCAAGAATTTATATAGATTGTACGGTCTTTGAGGCCTCTTTGTGGATGTTGCAAAAGGAATGGTAAACTTAGTATACCTTCATCTTTTTTGTAGGGTATATAATTTATTATAACTTCTGCCACAGGTGATTTACGGTATTAATATTATTAAGATTAATAGTATAAAACTTTATTATCATCAAGAGAAGACCTTCTCACATCCCTCTAACTCTTTGGGAGTATAATTGCTCTGCTTTTTTTTTTTTTTGGTGCAACAAAAGCAACAAATCGATTTATGGTTATGTCATTAAGTCATGAAAAAATTTATGAACACATTTTTGCAAATTTATTTATCAATTTTTTTTTTCTTCAAATCAAAGTTATATATAAGCGTGAGATATCTAAGCTTCTAATCAATACGAATTTAAAATCAAGCGCCACACGTACACAAACAAACAAACCTACATACCGTACATATTGCATATAACGGCAACAATTCATTGCAAGCATAAAGTGATCTCTAAACAACAATACCATAAAAGTAAACCTGATTTACCGTTTTCAGTGTTTATTTTTTTTTTTTTGCTTATTACAAGTAAGCTTGAGTTTGAAAAAATCCAAAAAAAGAAAAAATTAAAGAGGAAAATATATTCCCACGCTTCAAAGTTACTTTTTATTTAGTTAACACAATTACTTTAAGCAACACAGAGAGGGAGCGAGAGAGAGAGAGAGAGAGAGAGGAGCAAATCATATCCAGCACAACACAAACCAATCAAAGCCTGCAAACAGCATCACTGCAAATTGCTAATGAAAAAGAAAATAGATGATTGTATGCATACACATACACACACACACACCCCACACACACACATTATGCATATATAAATTGTATTGTGAAGAGCATGAATGATGTCGTTGTTATGTTTCTACCATCACAACACATAATGAGAGTAACACAAGTCGGTATAGCAAAAAAAACAAAAAAACAAAGTAACCATTCAATGTGTTCATACATCTGTGTGTTTAAGTATTTTCCCACGTTAGAGTAAATATTGTTCGTTCAATATAAACAACAACAAACAATACAAATATCAACAACGAGAAAAATTGCATAAAAAGACAAGAGAAACAACAACAGCAACAACAACAACAATAATAATAAAAGTTTCTAGTTTGGGGAAAAATATTCGTGTATTAAAAATTATTTTATGACAATATAAAACATTGCTATTAAATGAAATTAGCAAATAAGTAGGAAAAGGAAATTTGTAACATGGATGAAAATGAGTATCAGGCAACAACAATAACAACAACAACGGTTAAGAAAAAAAAATTATTAAAAATCATAATGAATTTATCATGAAACCAAAAACAAACATGAAAATTTAGTTTTGACCAAATCTTAAATATCCTATATCTCCAAATGCAAAACAGTAGGCGTGGCATGTACTTGATTATACTTTTTCCATTACATATCGTTTAAATGAATTTAAATTCTGTGTCATATTAAGTTTTTTGTAAATTGTTTGTTGGATCAAATGGCTAAATTAAAAATATCAACTTTAAATATTTCAACTTCTTAAGTACATTATTATGGCTTTTAGAGATTTTTTTATTGTGGGCGTGGCCCTACATGTCATCTAAAACGTTGAATTTTTTGTCAAATAATTTTGTTTTATATATTATAAGCGTGTTTGTTATTCGACCACGCCCACTTTATAAATGATCATGAATATATATACTTTGTAGAATCTCCGAAGCTTTCTTCTGAGGGTTGCAAGCGCAATAGCAAATAGGTGTAGGGTATACAAATGAATTTATTTTCCTATACGTTACAAACCACAAGAATAGTCGAAAAAAAAAATGGAAAAAAATTCCTTATACTTTAAATTCAAACACCAGCTGCACAATTTATTTTGTTGTTCTTATTTTTATATATAAAATTATCTTTTATGTATATCTCAGTAAGTCAAGCACAGTGTCAGCACAACTATGTTATGTAGCAGGTGAGAATTATAAAATATTCCATAAAACCCCCTAGCGCGCTCCCTAGACGAACTATTCAAGGAATTTGTTAAAGTTTTCAGCAATTTTCTTGAAATTGAATTTTTCCTGTTACACCATAAGTTGTAGAAAACAAAACAAAAAATACAAAAATTGTAATATTAAATTATGTGTATACAGCTGATTATGTGTTCGTACGTAGACAAACATGTATATTTATGTAAGTACATATTTTGATAGATAAACTTCCAACAAACTGATAGCCGACATTGCGGAGCGTGCGGTTTGGATGTGTTTATACATGTGCTTTGCACTATAAATAGCAGGTAATAGTAGGAGCAGCTGTGTTGTGCTGTGGCCGCAACTAATCCACAAACAATTATGGAACATTATGTTTTACTCTGATATCACACAAATAACAAATGGTTTTTTCTTGCTGTCGTCATATAAGAAAGCTTGTACAAGCCACAGAGGTATGCAGGCAGGCATATGTATGTAGGTAGTGCTGCTTGCAATAAAAATCTAAAACGAATTTTTAATCTTGACCATTTACTAAGTCACTATACATACACATATAAGCGTGAGAGAGTTGTTCTCTTATGATATATTTTTTTTCTTTTATACTTAAGCAACGGATATCCGATGAAACGTGTTTTGTTGTCTCAGTAATTGAAGAGAAATTGTTCATTAATTTATACTTTTTAAAGGATTATTGGAAAATATTATAAAATCATACAATTCGTTATTATCTCAGAATTATTTAATATGTTTGAAATTGGTATCTTTTCACACGTTCTTAAAAAGGACACGAGGGTGGGTTCAGAAGTAAACGACCTAATGAAACAGGTTAAACAAAAAAAAAAAACAGTTAAAAGCAGTAAATTTAGGTTAGGGCAACTTTTAAATACCTTTCATATATTTAGACAAAAAGTGGGCGTGGCAGTTAACTGATTACATTCTGTATAGTTTATCTATTACATTCAATTCTGTGCCATTTAAGATTTTTTATACAATGTGGGCGTGTCTGTTGTCCATTTATGGTACATCGGTAGACGGGAAATATGTGTACCAAATATCAACGTAATTGCTAAATTTTTGTGTCAGATAAAAAGATTTTTGCCAATTGTGGGCGTGGCTCGAGACCGAATGTGAGAATACCAACAATAGGTGGACGCATGGACATACACATCTAGGTCGGCTCAGCTTTTGACACTGTTCAAATCTATGTATACTTTAAAGGGAGTGCGAGGCTTCCTTCTTGGCATTCCAATTGGAATAACAACTTTTTAATATAACCCCCCCCCCCCATCAACTGTAGAGAGTATGAAAACTTAACACCAACACATAATTTTATAATTTGCTGCATTAAGAAAATTACACAAATGTGTGCACGTAGTTTTCTTTGGCCTTAATCAATTATTGGTGAGAAACGTGGTGTACAATTACATGTATAGTAGAAATGTAAGTTTATTGCATGAAAGGTTGCTGAGAAGATTCCCACAATGTTGTTCATGCTTGGGCATCCTCTGATGAGTATGCATTTGTGAGTGTTTGTGTTTGCATGCATGTATTATTATGTAAATTGATGAATGAATAAATGAATGAATAACAACTATAAAATATTATTATTGTTGGTTGGATTTACTCTTTTTTCTTCTTCTTCTTCTTCTGTTTTGTTGCAAAGAAGGGCCATATAACGATAACAGTCAGGCACTCAACCCAACACAACTCAACTCAGTTCAGTCAGAGTAACAATTATTGTGTTTTTTTTTTACGATGTGTGTGATCTTTAACATGAACTCAGATCACATCATATACTCCGAGTGCAAGTGTATAGATGAGATGAGAGCTTTATTATGCCGTGTACTCATTCCTCTTTATAAACAGCAGCAGCAGCCCTCTCTACCCCTTAGTAACTTGACAAGTTTTTTGTAAACAGATAAAAAAAAAAAATCAAAGAAGAAATTTTAAAACGATTTTTCCCAGCGCCACTAACAAATGTACAAACGTTTATACTCGTATACATAAACGTTTCTAACTTGCCTGCTTGCTGCCTGTATATACAAGAGAGTAAGAAAGGTGACTACAAGGAAAATACGTGCGCTTTTTAAATGGAATACAAAGTGTTGTTGTTGTTTTGAATTTTTATTATAAATCTTTTATCACTGTAATGTAATGTTTTTCTATTTAATTTGTTAAAGTTCAAAGTGTTTATATTTCTTTCGCTTTATCTCCTCACACGAGTATTATTATGAATTAAATTATTTGTTTAAAGCGGTAGCTATCAAAAGCGAAAATATATTTTTTTGAAAAACTTATGTAAACATCAGAAATATTATTATATTTTCAATGGGATTTTACAGCAGCTACATATAAATGATTCTGATAAAGTATATAAACTTGATGTTCTGGTATGTATATAAATTTTCCAATAAGGACATAACAATTGTGTATTGATATAAAATATAGAATAATTGTGATATTGATCGGAAATTTATTCCAGATGTAGTACATATGTTACATTTAGCTATAAAATTTAGATCTCGTTTATAAGATCAATGCGCGTACATTTGCAGCAATCGTTTCATTGGAGTTAATATTCCGTCACATTTTCATACATATTGTCCCTAAGCTCTTCTAAAGTTGTTGGCTTACTCGTTTATTAAAGAAATCGAACAGCGTTATTGAAAATCAGGTGAAATGAAATTCATGATTATCTTTATATTTTAGCAGAGTGTTTGGGGGCTTCAAATGATCAAGAGGTTTCAGTTCTTGAATCAAATTGATCTTGGAAGGATGCAAACCAAGATCTTTACGCAAAATTGGTCACAATGTGTTTTGAGATTCCTATAAACGGCGTGAAATCGTCTGCTTTGTGATCACAGACTCAGAATTCATTTTTAATAATTTCCAAACGTTGCTTGGTTGTGAACTTCGACATGATAAAAATGTTAACCTTCACTGACATTTTGACGTATTCAGATTATTAGAAACCGTTTCACGATGTCTTCATATTGACAATCAAAACTGTTATGTCCCTATTGAAAAATCCACTTTTTATAACCATTAATTATTTCAAGAAATTATACGTATATGGTTCAAGGCTGCTAAACATAATTTTCTTAAAAACAATTTATGTAAATAAGTTCATTTGGATTTTAACGACGTGTAACGCCAAAAAACACACTCGGAGGGTACTAAATAAGCCTACGGTAATAAGATATAAGGTACACTTTAGTAGGTATATACAATATTTGGTATGTTTGTTAAACAACTTATAGTTGGAGGCTTTAAAAAAAATAGATTTTATATTTATACAGCTTTAGTAGCATTATATTTGTTTGCTTTTGTAATTAAGTGGCGGCTTTATATTTATACAATATCTATTTTTTTATAATTTATACAAAAAAAAAAAGACGCTTCCCTGAATATATTATAAATAAAAAAAATTTAGAACAATCATCACAACCAATATACACAAACTGTCATAGCAACTGAACTGTGACCAAAACAAAAAAAAAGAAACAAAAAAGAAAATTTTATGCATGGGATGGGCCAAAAATTTTGATTACTATCAAGTTTTATTATAACATAACATAAAATATATGTGTTATGATAACAGAAGCAAATCAACAACTCTTTCAAATGCTTAACATTTTACAAACTTTTCTATGTTAAACTTTGCTACGAAATGTACTCAGTTTCTTCAATTCATTCAATTAGTATCAGACATAACTGTAGTATTTCAATATCTTTAATCTCTTGCTGTTTAAATTAATTTGCAGAAAAAGCTCGTGAACTTAGCGAACTTTAACTTCTTTCTATTAATTTCTATTATTGTTATGTCGATAAAATGATTTATGAAGAAAAGAGATTCATAAAGTTTTAAAACATTTGACACCTTTACTGCCATGTGACACATACGTTGAGTCACACTTTTTAACATTTTACACAACCGCATGACTCATACTTTAAGTTACATTAGCTATAATAAAATATAACAAAAATATTCTTTTGGCCACAGAATTTAATTTCTTAATTGAATCAGGCACATGCCACGCCTAATGCTTGTTTGCAGAAGGGCACGGTTTAAAAGAAATCTAGTGCGTTTATATCTTTGTTCCTAGGTCAACCAACTTGGGGTCGGAAGAGTTATAACTAGAAAGAAGCCTTTGAGCCTTTGATAAAATGTTTATATTATTTAAGCAGTAAGCATAGCATGCATCTGGATTGACATTCAAGGTTATAAATGCTAAAAAGCCAACTTAATTATATAAATCTGACTTGAAAGGATTCTTTTGATGGCCCGAATCGGTTTTTGCCTAGAAAGTCTTGAAATCCTACAGTATAATAGTTTTACCACACTTATTTGGTTTAGCAAGGTTTAAAATTTATCAAAATAAATGTGGTTTTGGTGAGACAAGGACACAAACTTTATTCTTATAATATGTAAATTCTATATAATATATTATAATCAGTACAATTCTTGATTAATTTAATTATAATGATCTATCTATTTATGCTATTTTGGTTGCAGGATTTAAAATATCTAAAATTTTTGAGCAGAAATATTGCTTTTGAAAATGGACATCGGTTAAGAAGCACTCTTACAGTTATGTGTTCATTTTCGGACACATATTTCCTTATCAAATTCCGTATAAAACGTACCATAGACAATATGTTCCATTTTTATTAATCTTAAGCTTTTACGAAAGTAGGATTGACTTGAATATTAAGAGGTTTTTTTTTCAAAAATAATTTTTAAACCGTTCCCACAGTTCATTAGCATTTTTGTTAGTTTAAACTTTTTTTTTTTTTTTTTTATTAAAATGTTTGCACTTAGGTGGTAAGTAACTCCAACATTTCATTTAAGTCGCTAGCTTGGCTGTTTTCTCTTGTCGTGTTTGACATGATTTTTCACATGGCGTTTCACTACATCTTTGATTTGATTTGATGCAGTTGTAGAGGATTTGATAATAATAATAATAATAATAATAATAAAAAATCACCCTTAAGTTATGTGGTACGGTGTTATGCGCTATTCATAGACATGGTTTCCACCATTCCTTGCTACGAACCGGTTTTTCTCTATCTTACACAAATTATTATAAAATACAGCTGCTTTGAAAATTTCAGTTAACTTATAAATGATCCCCAATGAATATATATACTAAGTATTATCAATTATTCGTTCATTTTTTAATTAAAATTATAGTTTTAAATGGTAAGTAAGAAAATTAAAATTGTTTTAAATATCCTCTATATCCTGTCTATTTTCCTACCACATGTTTTTGTGGTACATCGATGAATGAGGTAATTATAAATATTTGTATCAAATTTCAACTTTGTAACGTACTTTTTGTGGCAGGTAAATAGATTTTTGTCGTTTGTGGGCGTGGCTTTTGAATGGTTTTGCTTAATTTAAATAGGGATATCTATGCACTGGAAGTATGTGTAGAAAATTTGAGCTCAAGAGCTCAATATTATCTCAAAATTTACAATCGTAAGAGTGCCAACAAGAAACGGACACCTGGACATATGGGCATACACGTCTAGATCGTCACAGTTTCTGATACTAATTAAGAATATATATGGTTTGTAAGGTCTCTGACCACCCTTCTGGATGTTGCTAATAGAATGATATATTTAGTATACCGCCCTATCTCGCGTGTAGGGTATAGAAACATAAAGAAAACTTTGTTGTAAAATTCTGCATGATAAAACAATAATTCGTCTGATACAAAGAATCGAATAGAAGAAATGTATTTAAATAATTTAAGTATTTTATATACGTTACGATAAAATCGTAAACAGAGTATGAGTCACAGTGATATCCATTCGGCTGGTATATGTAATATTGAAAATAATTTACATAACAAAGGCCTTGTAGCCTTCTTAATAATCATTCTAAAAGATACTGACCTAGTCCAAAACGTTTTTTGATTTTCTTCAGCAAATGCATTCGCTTTTTGTTCGAAATTTTATCCTTTTCATGATGATCGAAAGATGTTACTTGGCTGCCGGTATTTGGAGCCATATAATTAACTGGTCTATCCGAGAGTCCCATAGTGTTGTTGAATTTTTTCTTAATTTTGTATAATTTTTTTTTTTTTTTTCAAATTGTAATTTTTTTTCTCCTTTTACCAAAAGGCACAACAAAACCAAATTTTGAATTAAATTTTGTTCTTATACAAAATGAAATCCATTTAAATTTGTAATTTTTTTATTTTTAACTCGAAACGTTTTATTCAGTAATTCATTGTTACAATGTTTACACAGCAGACAGTCACACTTGGTTAATTTTTTTTTTTTTTCATAAATTAATCAAAACGAAAATTCTTTTCTATATATTATATATATATATATATAAAATGAAGAATAACCAGAAGAAAAAAAAAGAACCCTTAATGAGCGCAATGAACAACCGACCGTGTGTAGTGTGGAGTTTTTGGTACAAATAAAATGTGTCCGCAATATGCGAACTTGACGCTTTGCCACAAAAATTATAACTGAACTCTTAAAATCAGGCAACAAACAACCTCAACTCAGCTTTGAGGGATATACAAACATAAACAAACACATATGTACAAACATATGATATATACACATATATTTATCTATACACAGTACACAACACACACGTATAGAACTCTTCCAACTGCACTCTCAGTTATACCTTAACACAATGCTATGGATGTATAATTATACATATATTAAGGCATGGGTGTGCATATACATGCATGCATGTATGTGTGTGCGTGTGTGCGTGTAAAGCTGTTTTGTTGGAGTAGAGTTATCGTACTATGCAACCTGAATCAGCAGTTGTTTTATATTATTATTATTATTATTTGGAGTTGTTGTTGTTGCATTAATAGAATCCAGGATCAGGCATATCAGTAAAAAGAAACAAACCCTCCATGTGTTTCTATACAATAAATTGTATTGTAAAGTTGGATAACTCGACTATGACACCCTACACCAATCATCTATTCTGAAAATATTTTTAAAAAATCCCAATTTAGAAGTCTTTAGCCCGCTCTAATCGCAATTCATTATACTCATTACTTATTTACATAGGTCTCTCTAAAAATGTACCTCTTTTGACAACACTTCTCAAATTTAGTCTTTACAGTAAAAAGATTATTCCTTGATTATTATTCCAACTTTTGCGAAAACTTTCTTTCTCATGAATTTTTCAGTACATTTTATCGAAAAGATTTCAATAATATTCCGCAAACAATTGTTTTACTTTTTTACAGATAGTCAATGAAGATAATCTCAAAAAATTGATACCAAAACCATCTTTCATACTTTATTTGTTTTGTGACTAAATATTTAGCTTCAGACCATTGCAAATATTTCTTTTTCCATTTTGGTTAATGATGATGGATCCAAGTCTTAACCATAGTTCTAAAACAATGCATAAAATCTGTTTTATTCTTTTTAAAGCGATACAGAGTTAAGAAGTTTTTGTTTTTAATTCTTAACACTTTCGTCACTATTTTTCCAAGCAGCTGTTGATTTGTAATTGTCGATTAAAAGTATGCCAAACCCGCCGATGATAATTTTTACGCATAATTTGGGTTTTCAGAACCAATGATTTCTGTTACTGATAAGCTTTTCGGACATTCATTTCTTCGTTCAAATTCATATTAAAGCGTTCGGATGGCTTCGTTGACTCATTTCGGAGTAAATTTAAAGTGAATTCAAAGTTATATCGATAGTAATCGTTTTTTAGAAAGTTTTGTAGAAAGATATCAGCCCAAAATTTATGACCGTTAAAGGTTTGTTGAAAGATTTCAGTTCAAAATTTACGACTGTTGGGCTCCCAATAACAGACGAGTGGACATTGCTAGATCGATTCAGACTTTGATACTTATGAGGAATACATTTATAAAGTCTCTGATGCCTGTTTCGCAGCGTTGTAAAACAGTTTAGACTTTATTTTACGTAGAGGATACAATGAGACCACAAAATATTGAATCAAGAATAAATAATTTACAAAATAATATAACTTTCAAGAATTTATCCGGCGAATTATCTCCATAGTCTTAAGCTTACAATGTCGTCTACAAATAGGCTAAAGACATAACACTTGGCTGTAATGCGGTTCGCTACCTACAACCCGTGTATGAGATAACGGTTTTTTTTTCAGCGTTTCTTTTTTAGGGGATAAGTTCTATACCTAGGCAAACAGGATCGGTCCGATGAGACCTCTCCTGAGTGTTATTCATTTTGTAAAGGACATTTTTCTACCTTCGTACTCGCATTTACATTTCATATTTAATAGGTCGGTTTATACTAACGCAGTAAATACAACCTTTTCAATTGCTTTTCTAGTAATGCAGTAATGGTTAAGAAATAATGGCAGTCCAAACAGCTGCTGACAAGTACTATCTGCACAGTTTCATGTTCGTATGTATGTAACAGTATAAATATTCCCACTGGCACACTCACACTCATGCAGCCACATACACCTTGGATGCATTTTTTTTGGTTATACTTCTTTTAAGCCTAACAATTTTCTTGCTTGTTCTTTCTCTTGCTTACTCTCTTAGTTTTGCCCTCTTATACATTTACATACATTCTCTCCCCAGCATAAAAATATTGCCTGTTTGTTGTGTTATATTTCACTTCCCTTATTGCAGCATGTTTGTGACACATGAACTTTAACAATTGAAGGAGTTTGTCTTTCTTGTTATGTTTTCGCTCTTTTACTAAAGTTTACTTTTTATCTCTTTGTATTTTCCATCTTGTAGATGATGGCAGATTCATTTTGAGGTAACGTTTGTTATGGCTAGAGAAAAATTCTGAAATGCTGAAATCAATTGGATCATAAATGTGTGTCTTCTTACTTATAAATAATCAACGATAAATAATTGCAATTCCTTATAAATGGGTTTTTCAATAGGGACATAACAATTTTTGTATTTTAATGTAGACGTATCCTGGAAGGTTTTTCATGATCTGTTTACATCAAAATGTCAGTCACAGTTAACATTTTTATCATGGTGAAGTTCACTGTAATTCTGAATCGATAGTTGTAACTTTACGCTTACTGTAATTAATTACAAAACAGACTATAAGCGCTATGATGGATAAATTCGAGCATGCCCACATTTTATAAGTATCCTAACCACTTTTAAATTTTTAATTATTCCAATTACGTGATGGGTATCCAAGATATCCCAAGCTTCGATATAAGATTAGGGCTAAACTAAGTTTGTTGATCCTACAAAGAGGCGTTAGAAAATCTATAACGTCTAGTAAATATTCTTGATCAGCATCAAAATCTGAGTATGTCCCTTCGCCACGTTCATATATTGTATAATTTATAGATATATTTAAGATTTGATCATTAAATTGTAGCAGTTGACAGTATTAAGACCAATGATGGGTTTAACGGTACGCGGACTAAGCGAACGCGAGGTGACTCGCAATGTCTAGGGGGGCTTGAAATTGCAAATAAATTAATTTCAATTGCAAAATGTTTCTTTTAGCAATTGGACGCAGAAATTTTCTTTCTCATAAGACACTTAAGTAACTATCCATTGCTGGTTACGACTATCAAATCCATACTTTTATAAAAGAAATGTAGACTTTACATCAGTTACTCCGTTACTGCATGTATAGGCCAGAAAGATAACGAGCGTATTAGTTACACCTGCATTTATTTGACACATTCACAAGACGCATCAAGATGGAGGGTATCCAACAATTCGCCTTAATTCACTAGAGCATCAAACTTGTTATTTCAACTATTGTACAGATGTTCGGTCAACAATAGGACAAGTTGATGGAGTAGTGCACATTATCCAAAGGCATACAAAACAAAAACTAAATCAAGAGAGTTCACAATCATCACATAAGGTACACAAACGGAAAAACGAAATCTTAGGTACTCACTCCACCAACCACTCTCCAATTCATATAAAATTGTGGAGTATGTACAATATTTACTAAAACGGGAGTGTGTGTAGTTATCTTGGTAGAGTTTGTAAACTTCTATGAATTGCATAGACTTTCTAATCAAGTGAATATATCCTCATGGTCAAAGTGTTTGTTCGATATGAGGAAAACTATGAATATAAATACATTTGAACGTATATAATGATACAATACAATAATGAAGATGAGAGAGATGCATAAATTCATTTTGGGATTTTTCCGTGAAAAAGCATACAAATGGATTTTTACACTCAATCAGTTGGTGGCAAACAATGAACTCCAAACAGCAGAACAGAGAATCGTAACATACATAAAATAAAATGTTCAAACATGTGTTATCTAAATATGTTGCACATTTTTGTTTTGTTTTTTTTTTTTCATTTCTTGTAAATGTTACATACATACTACCATGGTGGATGCTGAAGATTAGAAATTGGAAAATTTTTGTATAAAATTTTTCAATCAACAAAGTTTGGTATCAAGTTGAAAATAAAGTCCATCTTTAAAGGGTAAAAGGTATCTAAAGTACATATATAAAAAAGTGGGCGTGGCAGATACCATCTAATAATGCGTATCAACTAATAAGAATGAATTCTGCGCTAAATAAGGGTGTTTTTGTAAATTGTGGGCGTATTTGTTATTCGGCTCCGCCTACTTTTAGCACCCCCCCAATTAATGGGCTTATTATACGTATGGGTACCAAATTTTAACTTTATAGTTAAATTTTTTTTTGGCTAATAAATGGATTTTTATCGATTAGGGGCGTGGCTCTTAACCTATTTTTGCGCAATTTAAATATCAACCGACAACAAATGTACATATAAAGAATATTCAGCCGAATATCTTAAAATTTACGACCGTGAGAGTGCAAACTACAGGCGGTCACAGAAAGAGAACCATCTAGAGAATGTTAGAAATCGTTTGAGATCGAAAATCTGCGCATCTGCTAGTGACTCTAGACCCTTCAGCGATCTGAACGCAAATGTCGTTTTCCCTGTGGAACGGGGCCTTCACACAACAGATGCTTCACATTTTCAACACCTTCTACATCTCTGTAGTTACTACAAAAGTCATTGTACGAAGCACCATAACTGCTAACCATATGGCCAATAAGGCAGTTTTCTGTAAGGACTCCAACGCAGCGTGGAAATTCATTTGCTGTTGAGACTTGGTAAATCTTTGGACCTTTCGCGATTCAGCCGATGCTAGAGAGCGAGAGATATGCAAAGAACTTCATCTGCTGCTTGCTAATCGTCTACCCGGATTCACCTATTATGTGATATAATGGAGTTTGTTATTTATTCAGACAGACAAATAGGTAAAGACCTATAAGTATATGCTTAAAAAAGTGTCTAAAACTTTATAAGAATTTTTGCACTCTTGTGGCTTTTTTCAAGTGATGTTCACTGGATAAGATAAGATATAAATGTAAATTAGAGATATACCATCCCATATATATATATATATTATAACTACATTTAATATATAGCAGATGTTGAGATCCTTTTTTTTTTATAAGCACTGCATGTCCTGCTGCTTATAATATAAGCACCGTAAAAATTCATACAGAAACACAACAGATTGTCTTTAAGGAATAAACTAAACTACATACATATGTATGTATATAGGTGTTGGTGTATTTGTTTGGTTGGTTTTTAAGGGAACATTTTCAGGAGAGGAATGTAAATTAAAAAAGCAACGCTTCGAAGGTACTCAAATTTTCGCATTGTGCGATTAACAAAACAATCAGAAGTGTGCCAAAAAAGACGATATCGAAAGGGATGTCTGCGCGCAAGATGTTGCCTCTTCATGTTTGCTTGTTAATACGGTTTTGTTTAAAGAATGCAAATTGATGCAGATTGATATAGAAAGCGGATATTGGTGGAGGAAGTAAATCAACATTTGACAGCAGCTTTGTTATATTTTACAAATGTTGATCAAATGAGGAAATTTATATACTCTCTGCTTTAATGATGAGGGTATACTAAGCTTAATCTTCCGTTTGCAACAGTCAGAAGGAGGCCTCAGAGACCCTACAAAGTATAGATATTCTTGATCAGCATCAAAAACTGAGTCGATTTAGATATGTATGTCCGTGTGTCCGTCTGTTGTTGTCATCATCTCACGTGCGTAAATTTTGTGATATTGATCTAAAATTTTGTACAAACACTTCTAATTTTTGCAGGCAGATGGGCAAAATCGGTCATGATCCACTCTACGAACTTAAAATTTGTTGCACATATCCCATCCATCAATGTGCCAAAAAGTGGGCGTGGTTGGAGAACAGACACGACAACAATTTGCAAAAAAACCATCCTGAAAAGTACAAGTAGACTTGCAAGCTAATACGTAATACATACACTATTAGAGGGCATAAGAATATACCTGCCACACCCACTATTGTAGATGTGGAGGGTATTTAAGATTTGGTCTAAGCCAAATTAAGTTTTCTTATTTGTTTTTTTTTTTCCAACATAAATACTAATTTACTTTGGAATCGTTCAAACCCAAAGAAAGTTTTAAAGAAAATGGCATGAAAATGAAAGAAATTGCACTACTGAGGCTATCAAGGACCTGCAAATGTTGCTGTTGTTAAAAGTTAACTTCTAAAGCATTAAATAAATGCTTTCATTGAGACCCCATCTGATGATTTTATGAACTTTTAAGTAAGACATTAAATTCATTTTAATTCTATTCAAGGACACATAAATGTCTCCGAATTGTTTTTGTTAAACATGCTTGAAAAGAAATTAAAATGTTTTCCAACAATTTGTTACGACAATTGTGTGTTTATTGTTATTTTTTTTTTTTTTGCAGCAGCAGACATAAGGCCAACACATGTAATGTGTAAGCAAATCATGAAAAATGAGACATATGCAAAAAGAAAAAAAGAAAAAACACCAGACAAGCGTCTGCCACACACACGTTCCACATAGTTCAACCAAATGCACATGGTATGTACATGAACGCATAATAGGTAAACGGTGGTGGCATTTATTCTGCATTTTATTGTAAACCCTTTAACGACATGCTTCAATGGAGCATAGGACGCATAGTCAAAGCTAAATGAAATTTCCACCTGGTCTTACACTGTAGTCATCTATGCCTGTCTGGGCAGTTGTGTATGTTTTTGCCGTTAGTTTTGCGATGATTAACAATTCAATCGCTCGTCATTTAGTTAGTCGGTTAAGCAGATATTAAACTAGGGGGGGGGGGGGGTATGATTAAAAGAAGAAGAAGAAAAAAATTGATAAATATTTAAATACTTTTCAAAATATGGAGAAGAATGATATAAATACTAAAGGACATTTGCAATGTAACACAATAACAATAACAATCAAAACAACGATAACAACAACATCGTATCATTTCTGCTTAGTAATAATCTACAAAAATTATGGTTGGCATGTTGACAAATGGCTTTTACGTACGAAGGTAGACATGCTTAATTCATAATTACAACAAAAACTTATGGCCCCATCCACCTAATGCGGTACATATGCGTATCCATTTATATCCTTTTGCGGTTTGGTTTTGTGCATCAAGTCATCTTTTGTGTGTGATGCCAAAATTTTAATGAATTGATAAAGACTTTACTCTTCATATTCATATATATTAACGTAGAGTTAATGAAGGGATAAGCAGAGGTCCAGTTGAATTGTGAGTGACTGTTAAAAACAGCTGCCCCTTAACCGCTAACACAGGATGCTGATTATTATTAAAACAGGATATAAATATGCATTCCACATTTAATTTGTAAACGGCCCAGGCATACACAAAAGCTAGCCAGTAAGCTTTTATTTGGATTGAAATTTGAATGTAGATTTAGTTTAAATCAAATCTTTAGAACACATCAACAAAGCCCTTTTATTAAGCCCTCCCCATAAGATGGCGGGTACACTAAGTTTGTTTTTTCCCTACAAAATGTATATATTTTTGTTTAGCATTAAAAATTGAGTCGAGCTAGTAGGTAGACATGTATATCCTTATGTCCGTCTTATGTTGGCATTCTCCCAGGCGTAAAATGCGATATTGAGCTGAAATTTTGCACAAGCACTTTTTTAGATTTGCAAGCTGATACATAATACGTAGATGGGCAGAGTATTTAAGACTTGGCCAAAGCCAAATTTAGTTTTCTTCCTTGTTTTTGGATAATTTGAAAAAAATTCCTTAAAAATTGCTTTTTATTGCAAAGTGAGCTGTACTTTAATTGATTTTGCTTCAAATCAATATCAATCGAAATGCTTCTTCTTAAGCTTAGGAGCGATTTGTGAAAAAAAATTTGGCGACCAATGGAATTATTTCCGCACATAGAGAGATTCTTTCCTCTGGCAGACAGATTGTTGGATTGCCGACAGCTGCGATATATTTTCCCAACGATGTCGCCGAAATTGATCTTGTCTCTATGTAAGCTATAGGTGTGGCGGGTTATATAATCATATTAGAATAAACCAACCCACAAATTTATACCAAACTACAAATTGGATTCTGTGCCAAAAATACTTTCTATACCCTGGCCCACTTGTGGTTTACAAAGTCAATGGGTCGTTTGCTAATTATGAATTATGACAAAATGGGAAATTTCCTAAATGAAGAAGGAAATCAAAGAATAGTTTTAATTGGATTTCTGGAATTGATATAACGATTGGCCATCTGTCTAGAAATACACAAACTCACACACACACACATGCCTATACATATGTACTAAATTAGTTAGATGAAATTTATGAAAAATTTTCAAATAAAAAAAAAATGACGAACAGACATTATTTGCACTCAATAAGATGAAGACTGTGTGCGACGGAAGAGACTTGCAGGAAGATTTCAACCTAACATTATACACAGTTAAACAAACAGTGAAATATTTAAAGCGCTTCCGTACTTACACACGCACACGTGCATTGTGCAATAGCAGCAACCATCTGCAGAGGAAGAAAATGATTTTTTTTTGTTTTTTACTTTCCTTTACTTTGGTAACTTGAGTATCAACCCCGTCCAGCAGTTATTATCAATATTTACTTTAATTTATAAATATTCAAACATTAATGAATATAACGTTTAGGGTGGAGTGGGGATAATGCAGGATCAAATTGTTACAAAAAAAAAGGCGGAATATAAATATTTGTACCTTTAGGCCCGTTCCTACAGTTGCCTGTAGCATTATTCCGTTGCCAATATTTGCTTTAAGTTTACAATAACCTTCTTAACTCATTTCATTTGTTACTTTACAAGAAATTAAAGTTCATAATATTTTTATAGGGAAATGTCAAAGTCCTTGTATGATAATTAAAAAAAAAAAAAACGACATTATCACCTGTACGCGTAGAATTGAAGAAAATGATGTAAGTAATCATTTTGTTGAAAGAGACGCACAAGGTGTTTCCAATAAATAGCTGCCTACCTGATGTAGTTCTTTGGATATTTTTCTTTAAAAAATTATATTTAATGGCGATTGTTGTAAAAGGTAATGAAAAGACATCTTTTATATATTTAATACACACGTTGGTATAGAGTCAGAAAATTAGGGGATAAATGCGTTTTATAAATTAAATAGATAGAGTACGAGATAGAGAGAGAGAGAGTGGGGGGGAGAAAGATATTCTTCAACTGTAACATAACAAAGACACCGCATCATCTACATAATTATGCATACAGGGTGAATTAAGAAAGATGAAAACTTTCGTGTAATGTTGTGGGAGGAAATTTTTTGAAAAATATTCAAAAACAAAAGTTATGGAATTAAAAGAGGGGACCTTGACAATACCTAAAACAAAGAGACTTTTAGAAGAGCAGACAAGTCAAAGTCTTAAATCACAATGTGAGCAGTGCACAATAAAAGTAACCAGTAAGCAGTCGCTTTATTGTTGTTCACTGCTCTCTGACGACAGCACTGCTACGTTGTGTTTTAAGCAATAGACATCAATATAACGGATCAAATTTATTTCTCTAACAAGTTATAATATTAAATCCAGGCATTTCACATGATCATGAATTTCATGAATAATCGAATTCGATAAATTTAATCTCTCATCTATAAATGAGTTCTAACGAAATTATTTTCCGAAAAACCCAATTCGCTCTGCATATATAAACAATTTCACATTTGGCAACTCTAAATAAATATTCACATTTTCCCCTAATGCAACAAAAAAAAAAAAAACAATCATTTCCCTCGGACAACTTGGGTGCAGGTCGTAGGTTAAAAAAAAAGTTTATTGCCATTTATCTAAATTCCTTCACTTTTGATTTTTTTCTTTTTCTTTAAATACGCCCTTATATCTATAGTTTATATTTTATGGTTGGAATAGATGGTATTGCACATAATATTGTACAAAAACTTACCGATTTTACTCGCCGACTGGCCCATGATTTTATTACAATTTCACTTTTTTATATTGTTTATTTTATACATATTACTAATTTGACACTTAAACACTATTGTACACATTTTGTCACCAAACTTGTACATATTGCACCATAACAATGTATAGGAATATTGTTTGTAATAAAAAAACAAAAGAAAAAATTACATTACATTATTTCACTGATAGCTTATAAGAATTACTACGCACACCATGCATAACAACAATAACAAAAAATACCTATAGCAAATATATATAAAAAAGTACCCTCTCTATTTCACCTCTCACTCTCTCTAATGAACACTTTTTAAAAAATTCTGTCAGAAATAATAACATATCTGTGTTTAATAATAAAAGAGCGCGATCTAGAATATTTTTTATGTTTAGAACGCCTCGAACTAAGCGGATTTATTTATTTACAATCATTTCCAAGATGGCGCAAAATCGGGCAATGAAAATCTAAAAATTTAACTTATATTCTCAAGGTGGCGCATAAACGATAATTTTTTTCATTTTCTTTCGCACATCACTTCAAAAAGTTAAACAAAACAATCATCACAACGTAAATTCTTCTCCACCTCAGCGAAAATCGTGTTAAAAAAGTAATTTTTTGGTTTAAAAATACCAGCAAATTTAAGAAAAAATTTTAATTATTATTGTTAAATGTGCTTACAGTGAAGATTAATATAATAGATCCATAGAAAAGTAAAATAGTTTTAAACAAATATGGCGGATCCACTAAGTTTATTACGCCAATACAATATAAACAAACGAGAAATTATAGAACGTGATAGCCAAATAATATTTGGTGAATTTTCATGGCCCAAAAGTGTGAAAACCAATTATTTAAAATATGGGTATGTAATCGTTTATTGGGCAGGTAATATTGTAATGCAGTGATCACGTTTACTATTAAAGGTCTGGTAAAAAAGGTGCTCCACGCGAATACTACACTCTGGAGTGTTTATTGTATTTACTTAAAAATGTTATGCTACAACATTCGGTATATGTGCGGCAATGTGCCGCTGAAGATATACCAGCAGTTAATCGACCCGATCGTAAGGAATTATTGGCCTACTTGAACGGCGAAACGTCTACTTGTCCCAGCATTGATAAAAGCGCTCCCTTAGAGATACCAACACAGGTAAAGAGGCAAGTGGAAGGGGATGCATCTGGAGGAGATATTGCCGCAAAAAAAGCACGTTTCGAGGAAACACAAGTGCAAAAAGTGCGCGAACAATTGGCCGCTCGTTGGGATGTCAATAAAAAAGAAACCACAGTCAATATAGATAACATTAAATCATTGTCGGAGACTATGTCTGTGGAGAAGATAGCAGCCATTAAAGCAAAACGTTTAGCTAACAAAAGAACCACAATAAAACGCACCGATACCGAAGATGCCATGGCTACCGATTTACGTGCCATACTCGATTTCGATGTAGACTCTACAAAGGATATAATCAGCCGGGAACGTATTTGGCGAACACGCACCACCATTCTGCAAAGCACGGGAAAGTTGTTTGCTAAGAACATTTTGGCCATATTGGCGGGCATAAAGGCACGCGAAGAGGGCCGCAACCGACCTATTCAACCCAACCCCATTAAACTGCCGGAACCGGCACGAATTAATAAACCACAACCCCAGTTGGCACAATACAATCGTTACGATCAGGAGCGCTTCAATAGACAAAAAGAAGGTATAAATCCTCTCTTGCCGCCGCATCACTGCGATTTACATAATATTCATTTTTTTTACTTAATATTTTATAATAGAAACGGAAGGTTTTAAAATCGATACTATGGGTACCTATCATGGCATGTCCTTAAAATCGGTAACGGAAGGATCTCAGGCCCAACGTAAAGCTCAGTTGCCACAACAAATTGGTAAGTGTTCCTAAGGATCTAAGTGATTGGAATAATGTATAATTGCTATATAATTTAAGGTCGCCCTAAAGAATTGGCATCACCCAGTCGTCCTTCAACTCCAGCATCTGTGGCAGGGTCAGTTAACAATCAAAAGCGCACGCCACGAACACCCATCATTGTTATACCCTCCGCTAACACTAGTCTCATTACCATGTACAATGCCAAGGACTTATTACAAGACTTGAAATATGTGAGCACGGAAGAAAAGAAACGGACTGGCAGTACACGCGACAATGAAGTGCTTTTACAAGTAATTATAGAGATATGTTGCTGAATATGTAGAATAAGTGAAATTTTTTTTGTAATTTATAGCGTAAAAAACAAAACGTAACGGTACCGTATCGTGTTATTGACAATCCGCAAAAATTAACAGCACAAGATTGGCAACGAGTGGTAGCGGTATTTGTGATGGGTCCTGCCTGGCAATTTAAAGGCTGGCCCTGGGACGGTAATCCAGTGGAAATTTTCTCAAAAAGTATTTATTTTTTATTGAATTAGGAAAAAAGAACATTTGCATCGCTTTTTGTAGTTTGTGCTTTTCATTTGTGTTTTAGCGAATTGAAATTGGATGGCAATGTTGCCAAGTGGTCGGTAACTGTACTGAACCTCTCGCAGGATAAACGGCATTTAGATCGTGCCGTGCTAATGACCTTTTGGGAGACACTGGACAAGTATAAAATTCATGAATTTATTAAAAATAATTATTTAGATAAATGGAATTTGATGCTTGCGAACTTTTCAGGTATATGGCTAAATATAAACCAGAGTTGCGGTTTTGAATTGATCTGCGAAGCAATGCTTTTTTTCTACATTTGTTCTAGTATTGTTTTACGTCCTTCTCTCCCCAATTAATTCTTTGTAGGTAAGAATGTACATAAAGTTGAGAGTTGCGCGTAAATCGTAAAATAACTGCAAACTTTAAAATTGTGAAATGGTAAGAAGAAGAAGAACAACAACAACAATTAACATTCTCCGAGTGGCATTTTGTTTCATTTGAGAGCGTTAATGTTTTGTAAAGATTATGGCAATAAGAGGGACTTTATTAAAACAAAACCGAATTATTGTATTTTGAAAAATTTCCAGAATAAAGACCGTTTATAAAATTAAGAATAAAAGTGATTACACTGCTCCAATTTGTAGGATGGGAAGGAAGAGTTTAAAAGCTGTTTCAATGTGTTGACGCGCCTCCAACATTTCACGGAATAATGTACTGACATATGTTTGGGCAGCATCTCCCTCCTGTTGGGCCTGTGTCGTGAGTACGCTTGCAAAACGATTAGTAAGTGCTTGCGTATGCATAATAAATTGTTGCGTTAATTGTATAATGCCGTCCACTTCATTGGCTGTACTGTGATGATCCTTAACTAACAACAGTTCAGCAATTTTGTGCAACTTTAGAATTTCCATCGCACACGTTTCCGACATGGCACTTAAACTTTTACTAAAGACGGTGTATGCATCTGCCTGTGCTGCCTCTTCGGAGCTCAACCAGTTTAAACAATTCGACCAGATGCTGATAAATGCAATACTTTCAGTTCATATATAATTTTTGGCCTAAACTGAATACCAACCTTGTTATTTCCTCAAAATTTATATTCAACTCTGTATCTACAATGGCCTGTTGTAATCTCTGTTGTAATTCTTCGGCGTTATAGTTTTCTGTGTCAGCTTCCTCTTCCAAATCCTCTAATTCCAACAATTCTTGGACTTCTTGCATTGTCTCTAAAAGTTCCTCCAATGCTTTACCACTCACAGAATCCTTAAGTGTTTCTATTTTTAATTGCGATTCTTTGGATAATATTTCCAAAGCTTCCATATGTACTAGACCGCAATTATTTTCAAATAACACCTCAAAACGCTGCTGAGCCTTGCTGCGTTCCAAACTCAATTGCTTCAATGTCTGTTCGATTTCCTCATTCTCTTGTTTGGCTTGTTTTAGTAACTACAGTAATTACAACAACAAATTACAACTATTTTTCTTATTTACTTTTATCACAATGATTCTCACCTCACTCAGATTCGGCTTTTCAGATTCTATGGCCAACTTTTTAATTCTATCTTTCAAAAGAGGATCGTTTTCTTGCAATATATTCATTGTTTTTTTACCAATGCCCTCTAAAGTGTCCAGCCCGGAATTGAGAACTTTGGAGCCCAATGTTGTAACACCAGTTACCAGATTCAGGCCAAATAAAGAATTCTCATTTTGTGGCATCACAGCAGTGCTTTCATCATTTGCATTGTCTTGGTTGATTTTGGCTTCTTGAGCAGCATTTAAACGTGCCATTTCTTCTGGATCGGGCACTCCTATTACTTTATCCAATCCATGCGTTACAGTAGAGGTTATATTCCCAAGACCCTCTGACGCTGTACTCAACACTGAAGACACCACACCTCCAAATATACTGCCCCATCCCGCTGAAGCTGTTGTTATTGTAGATTTTTGTGTACGCTCCTTACAATAATTATTATTATGTGTTTCTTGAGTCTTTTGCGCACTCAAACTATTGGGAATAGTTGAACGATTTTCATTAACGGTTCCTTTGTCGTTTGTATTTGAACTTTTTATGGGCTCCGGATTATCATTTGCATCACCCCAATCCTCCCAGTTATCATCATCATCTGATTCCCAATGATTTTTATTGCAATCCTGTTCCTGTTGTGGTATATTTGTGGACATTTTGGTATCAATTTCAATTTAATTTATCGATTCTTCTATTTACGTGTCCAATTACAATTAATTTACAACACCTTCTTTTTAAAATGTTCATTCAGTGAGAAGTGATATTCCATCTATAAGAAGAAATGTGTAATAGAAAATGACCAATGAAAATAGCAAGATGGCGCAAAATCGAACATTGATATAAAGTTTGTTTACCACCACAGATGGCGTTAATTATTATACTTTCTTTTCCAATATCTTTCCGTTCTCAATGAAATTTGTTGTGATATACTAAAAATTTATTTTGAATCGAAATGTTGCGGTCCTTTTCCTTACATACATATATCGCTTCTTATTGCTCTTATAATAATTGGAACCTAATGCATTTTCATCTTTCTAAAACATAGTATTAGATTGTTCCCCAACAATAAGATCAGTTCCGCTATTTATTTATTTATTATTATTACTGCTGCGGTACTGCTTTAAAACGCTTTCAGCATAGGAATGAATTTGTAAGTGTTTGTAGGTTAACTAAATTATAATAAATACAATTCGTTAGATATTGCGAATTTCAAAAAACACCATAATATGTGATATTATGCAAATTATGTAAATAATGTTCAATCGATTTATTGAAATTCAATCTGCAAGAACCATGTAATTTAAAATCCTATTCTAAGACGGCTCAGCAACGGTTTTTGTGCATCGATCAGAGATTATCTAATAATTGAAGCGATTTTTTTCTATTTGCGGAGAAAAATGGCAATAATTTGTTGGTTTTATATACATATATATATATATATATATAATATGAAATTTCAGTTTAAAACATTTATTTCTCCATTTCTGTTTACATATGTTGTGTTGTTATTATTGTTGTTGTTGTTGTTACAATCTCATTCTCATAGAAGATCGTCATTGAATCTGTTTATAAACAAATATTATTATATCTTCTCTAATATTTTTAATTAAATATAATAAAGTGTTTAAAAATTGAATTTAAATAAATTGTAATTTTTTTTTTTAATTTATCTGAATGCCTGTAACAAACAGATCAAACTATTGTATGAAATGTGTAAAATGTTTGTGGACTACATGTGATGTGTCTGTATGTCTGTGTCTGTTTGTGTTTTTTTTTTTTTTTAATTCCTTTTATTTATACAGGTATAAATATGAATCATATATATTTCATTCTTCTATTTTCAAATTCATTTCTTCTGCAATTTTATTTGTTTTGTTATTTGTGTGTTTTTGTTTTCCCTTTTAATGCTCATTGTTTGCTGCCACGCTCCATTCACGCATTAGCTATTCCCGGCGTTTGGCTATTATATCTCAAGGACACTATACTTCTTTGATATTGTAGAAAAATAGAAAGAAATATCTGGCAGCAGCTTTTGTAAGCTTGGCCATTTTTAATTGTCCCACCAGTCAGGGCCGGAAGTGCTGTTGCCAGCATAATTCCCAGACTCGTTGCCGTAATTATTGGTATTGTAGTAGCCCGAATTGTACGACGAATTGCCATTGCTGCGATAAGAGCCACCACCGCCACCGCCGCCGCTACCACCACCACCACCTCCTCCACCTGAACGATTGCGATTGCCACCGGATTGCTGGCGATAATCACGCGAACCAAAACCGCCACCATAGCGGGGAGCACCGCCACCACCACCTCCACCACCTCGTCTCTTCACATTGCTATGCGAACGTTCCGATGCCATCATCTCTTCCATAAAAGCGGGCACTTCTTGTTTCGTCTCAATTAAGAGTTCCATCAAGTCGGCGCATATGTTGCGATTTTTCTCATTAAAGAATGATGTGGCCACACCCAGATTGCCCATTCGTCCGGTACGACCAATACGATGCACGTATTCTTCCACATCTGAGGGTAAATCAAAATTAATGACATGCTTGACATGTGGTATGTCCAAGCCGCGACCAGCAACTGCGGTGGCCACCAAAATGGGGCAATCCCCCGAACGGAAACAACGCAAAGCTTCTTCACGTTCCTTTTGAGTACGGTCGCCATGAATACTGGTGACCGGATGTTTGCACTGGTAAAGGAACTCCTCCAAGGTGTCGGCTCCCTTTCTAGTTTCCACAAAAATCAAAGTCAAGTGATCCTTGGAGTATTCGGAACCTTTGCGTATAGATTCTAATAAATCCAACAAATATGAACGCTTGTCTTGGTCATACACCCACAAGATCGTTTGCGTTATATTTTCTGATGTAGAGCCAACGCGGCCTACGGCCAAAAATATGTAATTGTTCAAAAAATCAGAGGCCAGCTCTTGTATCTGTTTGGGGAACGTAGCTGAGAACATAAGGGTCTGACGTTGACCCGTTGGTGGCATATTCGATTGTTCCACAATGCGTCGAATCTGCGGTTCGAAGCCCATGTCAAGCATACGATCAGCCTCATCCAACACCAAGAAACGTATATTGTCTAGACACACCTTGCCTCGCGTAATCATATCCTCCAATCGTCCGGGTGTGGCCACAATTAAGTGGCAGCCATGATCCAGCTCACGCATCTGTTCAGATGTATTGTTGCCACCGTATAGGACGGCGGGTCGCATGCGTGAGCGGTAGGCAAATTTTTTGGCCTCCTCGAATATCTGAGTGGCCAATTCTCGAGTCGGTGCCAATACCAGGCCCAAGGGAAATTGTTTACGGCGATTGTAGCCGTGATTGCTTTGAGGTGGCGGCGGTATGCCGAGTTCGTACATTTGATTGAGTATTGGCACCAAGAAGGCTGCCGTCTTGCCCGAACCAGTTTGAGCACAGGCCATCAAATCGCGCCCCTTTATAATTATTGGGATAGCATGTTTCTGCACCGGTGTCGGTTTATCATATCGCGCCATTTGAACATTATGGCGTATAATCTCTGTCAGCTGAACGTCTTCGAAAGATGTGATATGAGGGGGAACGTCCTCGCCCGTCGCTTCCACTTGTATATCCTCGTATTTGTCAAAATTAATGCCGGTGTTGCCCGTGCCGAAAAGCTCCTGTTCGAGTCGTTCATCACGCGGACCCATCTTGGTGTAATCAATGTCGCGACCGCGCTCTTCGTTCCAACGACCGCCGTATCTAGATCCATTACGGCTGCCGCCTCCATCTTCTTGTTGCTGTCGCCGTTCCGGCTCTTGCCAACGGTTGTTACGTGGAGGTTGATCCTCTTCACGATTTGGACCACCACCACCACTGGCGCCGCCACCACGGCCTCCGCGATCAAAGTTACGATTATTTTGAGAACGCCCGCCGCGACTCCACTCCTCACCACCACGTCTGGAATCGTTTTCCCCTGCAATTGCAAAACAAAAACAAAGCCATTTATTATCGCACATGTAAGCGGATTTCATTTTTTCTCAATTTTCTCAATCATTTCACTCTTTTCAAATTTAAATGACATATCTGTAATAATCACCGTTGTATGTACTCTTTGAATTATATTATGTTTGTTTGTTTATAAATACGTATTTTTTTACCGTTATAACTGTCGTCGTATCGATTACCACCACCGCGTCGATTGCCACCACTAAAACCGGTAAAATCACCGCTTTGACGATTATTAAAGTTGCGTCCGCGACCTCCACTCCTATAATCACCACCACGTTGGTGCGACTGTTGTTGTTGATCTCTACCGCTTTCGTACTTGGAAGGACCGGCAAAACCTCCTCCACTACCACTGCGGCCCTGCTCAGTACCACCACGATTATCGTCTAAGTCACCTTTACTAGAGCTATTACTGTTGTCGCCTCTTAAATGTGGAGGCACATAAATGTCTTTAGTTGTTATGGTGCTGCTATGATTAGCTTTGCCACCATTCAAGTCCAGACCAGCAATCTAAAATATGCATTAAAGGTAAACAATGTTAAAACCAATCACACGATGTTTAAGCGTGCATTTAATACGCATTAAAAATTCAACAATTGTATTCCTACGACCACAACCGCCCCGCCCCGCCCCTACCTAATATGTAATGGCGCAAAAGTCATTAAATTTATTAATAATAAAAATGTGTATATATAAATAATGTAAGCTTCCGAAAATTCTTTAATGTACTTTTATATAGGAAATATTAAAGAAAGGGAAGCAGCGGTTTGGATTAAATGTCATATTGAAAAAAAATTGATGGAACATTACAGAACATCTTTAGCCAAGGAAATTTGGAATAGCAACAATAGAAAGACAAGAATCGTTCTATACATTTCGCACTTATTTAAGTTTGCGTTGTATGGAAAGTGTATGTAAGATGCAACGTACGAAAAACAAAATATCCAAGTGCATGAAAGAGATGGTAAACATAATAAACAAAATATACCTTACTGGAGTAACCAAACAGTATAATACGTGATACGAAACACTATATGTTAGCACCCATGCACTCTATACAATATTTCAAGGAAACAATCCAAGCAGATTGAATGTGAATGCAAATAAGCGAGCATACACATACATAATTGAATGATTATTATTATTTTTTTTTTTACTTTTCTAATTTCATTTCACCTTAATACATGAAGAACACTTTTCAAAAAAACATTGCAATACATACAAATAATATGAAATCGATAATTTTCCTTGAATACTACCCAAATGTATGTTCTATTGTGACTTTATTATAACGGAATGTATAAAATTTGCACTCACTCGTCTGAGCACAATATTCGTTAATTTTGTTACAATGCACCGTTACTTACTTGCTGCTCTAGACCTGTGCCATTTTGGTTAATAGCATTACTCATATTACTTTCCAATCAGTTGCTAGTTTTTTTCTTCTTTCCTTTTAGGAAAACCCTCAATATAATCGAAATATTTTTTATTCTTGTCTTGAGACTTAATTCTTATTTTCAACTGAATAAAAATTATACATTAAGAATATTTGCTAATCGTTTGTCTTGCACACTACCTACGTACACATATATATAATATATATATATATATATATATATATAGTATTTTTTATGTATATATAACAATGGTTTTTCAGTTTTTTCTTTTTTAGAATTACAACTTCACAAATTTATAGCCCACTTGATATACTTATAAAATTGTCATTTATCAATTGCATATATATAATTTTTTTTTTATTGTATTAATTCTATATATCTTATTTCTGCAGGAAAAATGCTTTCTTTTAAATAATTATCAACGATATTTTCTTCACCACACAACGCGTCAACGACAAAAGAACGATGTTCATTCGTTTCTTATTTGACGAAGCAATGGATGATTTGCTCTACTAAATAGATTACTTTTTGTGCAAGTATGAAAGTAATCGGAACGATTATTAAGCGCGCACTTGAAACTGTTGATTGTTCAAATCTAAAATCTTTAATTGGCATAAAAGGGAAAACCAGAAAAAAACCAAAAAAATTATTCCGGAAAAATTTTGAATTTTGTATCAATATGTTGAAGGAAAAAAAGTGATATATTAGAATTATGATATCTGTTAGAAACAACTATGTTTGAAATCGATTAATCAACCTTATTCAGTTACAATTTATGCCATCTTTAAGTTAAGAACAGAAAAAAAAAAATGCATGCATTTTTTTTGTACCCTAGATAGGTAGAAATCTGTCATGTTACAAATCATATTCTTGTCTCTTTTATGCATTCCTTTTAGATTGTAATATAACTAAAAAATGCATAAAAAATTGAGTAACTCGTTCGATAAAGAAAAATGAATGCATAAATTATGCAGACATATGCTTCTGCTGAGTTTGTCATAGGCTCGATGCAAGCAAGCCGTGCATTGGCTCAGATGCATGAGTGTTGCCATGCAAACAAATCACAAACTTTTAAATATTTCTGCATGTGTGCCTGCATGAAGCACATGTTTGAAGGATCATATGATTTTACTGCAGCAATACATGCATTTTGTCATGGATATTTTAGATAGCATTTACATAGAGCACAGTGCCTTAAGGATGTTATTGAAAGCATCACTTCAGGCCAAAATCAAAATATGATACTCATTCGGGCTGATTTACATTTTTATATATATATTGGTTTAATACAATATTAACGAGCTGCAACATATACTATATAAATATATACGTCTATGTTAGGGACATAGTGCAAAAAAACGTTCACTTCAGTCGTTTAATTAATAATTGATTGGTAATGAATCGAGTGTGCGGTCCTGTTCCACACTTTCTTTAAGTACAATAGTCAAACATGATTTGTTATATTATTTAGTTTTACTATTATTGGTAAATTTCTTACATGTTATATTTTACAATTGTCTACCCCGCCTTGTATCAGTGCCAGTAAAGATTAATATTAAATAAAGTACATTATTTAGTTTAAGAATAATATAAAGTTTTTCGTTTTTCAGTAATAATAAATACTTCTTAACAACTACATGTTATCAAGTCATACTTGTTGCCTTATGTTTCTTTATTTCTATAAACGATCACACGTCAGACTTTTGATTTAGTGCCGAATAGCCAACGGGAATTTCTTTGAGTTCAGACTTTAGGCATAAAAATTCCCCACCAATGCACATAATAGTGGTAGTAACAGAATTTAAAAGCCACCACGATATGTTGGAAGGAAATGCTGAATTATAGTACCAGCAAATTAATAAATGAAATATATGAAACGTACAGCTGTAATGAAATACAATTAAAAGTGAATGCTAATGCTTGAAAATATATTTACCTGAAATCTAAGCATAATTTAGCTCTTCTCACTATACACCACAGAAATAACGATGCCACAAATGAATTGGTAACAAAAGCACAGATTATTAAACGACCACTTAAATTTGAAACATGTATCTCCTAAATGTAATTAAATATATAAGCATTGGAGGGTTTGCGCTGCTTTTCTTTAAAAAAGTTTTACGTACATGATATTCAAATATATTGTCCAAGCGATACGTATCACCCGCCAATAAATTGGCTATGAGAACCAGTATGCCTAAAGTAAAATACACACAAAATTGCACTGAGATTATTTGAGAAACTATTAATAATGGATCCCATTGCGTGCTGCGAAAAGTGCCCGACTTCATGGTGATATATATCCATAAGGTTTTTAAAACATTTTTTTTTTTCTCAACTTTTTTATTATAAATACAGTACAGCTGTTGTTTCATAGCGTTAATTCAGTGTAAAATGTTAACACAAAAAATAATAGAAATGAAAATATTCCTTTTTGTACATTTGTGGTAGTTTCCAAGGGAAATGTCCAAAAACTTGTGGTCCTTGGATTTAATAAAAGCAGTGAATGATCCAACCAATCATGTTATTAGATCTGATCTGGCGGTAGTTATTAAAGACAAATATCCCAAGGCTAAGCAACATTATTTAGTTTTGCCAAAACAGGATATATCCTCTGTACATAATGTACATACGAAACGGCCAAATGAATTGATTTTCTTTTGTAATATTGAATTCAAATTTCAGTTAAACTCAACACATCTTCCGTTGCTAGAAGAATTATTTATGATGGCTGTGAATATAATCGAAGTGAAGCAACAAAAATTGGAAGATTTCAAAATTGGTTTTCATATTGTGCCCAGTATGCAGAGACTGCATATGCATGTCATATCTCAAGATTTTGTATCGGATAGCTTAAAAACGAAAAGGCATTGGAATAGTTTTAATACAAGGTTTTTTATAAACTACGAAAGTACGTTTATATACATAAACATTGTACGTCTTCACCTTAACTAAAATATACGAAAATTTGTTTTTGCAGATGTGTTTGAACAATTGAAATATAAAGGAAAATTCCAAGGCGTCGATAAGGAAGATGTTGACAAGTTATTAAAACAAGACTTAAAATGCAATCAGTGTGATTTTAAGCCGAACACAATGCCTGCACTGAAGCTGCATCTATTACAGCACTTTAATAATAAAAAATAACATTTCCAAGTGATATTTATAGTTAAACACTTTTATTTATTATTGTAAATGGAAACAAATATATTTCATCATTGGTAATATATACATATGTACTGATCAATATTAAAACAATGTAGCACATATTTCACGGAATGAAAGTTCAATAACGGAATTTACTTCAACTTAACATACTTTTCCTTTTTTTTTTGTTTTATTTTGGGTAGAGCGGTAATTTTTTTTTGACAACAATAACAATTATAATCCTTTGGATATATTAATTGAACTAAAAAATACATAATAAGATTTCTTTAAATACTGGATAATTTCCCTACTTTTTCTGTGCATACTTTGTAATTATTTTTGTATAATTTAACCAAATAAAAATTGAAGCAATAACATCAAGTTATCGAGAAGCTTACATTTTTTTTTCTAAACAAAGGGTAAACAGTTATATTTTGGTTGTGCCTCGAATGGATCATTTACTTCCTCTGATAATTTCTGTGCACTTCAGGTTTTATATTATATACAAATTCCAAAACTTCCTTGATGACAGGCTCCTTGCGTGCTTGTACGGCCTGCTTCATTTCACCCAACTTAACTTTGGTATCAGTTTCGATCCTGGCAGCTACATCTTCACGCGAACCCATATGCTATAAATGGATGTGATAAAAAATCATTTGCTTTTTTTTTTCAGATCTTTGATTAAGTACGTTGAATACCAATTAATACATATTTATTTTCATAATGTAAAGGTTTTGTGAAACATTATTATTTATTTTTAGGAAAAATTTTACCTTGGCCTCAAATTCCTTAAACTGGCGCTCCCTTTCTTGACGATACTTTTCTATTTCTTCGGTAGCTTCCTCTTTAGCCTGCTTTAGTCTTCTGGCCTTGCCTAAAAATTACGACTCCATTTATCACAATCTGATCATGTGACTAATTATAGAATTTTTTCTTACGTTTTCTTGCCTCCGCTACTTTTTCGGCAGCTTTTTTCTCAGCAGCCAATAACTGTTGAATACCTTGGGTTTGGCTAGTCATTTTAAACTGCTTTGTAATAAAGCAAGAAATTTACGCAAATTTTCTGAAAATTATAAAACAATTATGGGAAATTGCACTACTCCTGAGGAAAAAAATTTTCTCATTGAATTTTTCTATAGTGTATAACGATGAACGTCATATGGCTAGTGATGAGATTTTGTTAACATTTAAGTTGAATTAATTACATAATCTAAATTGTCTTGGGTAATAAAAGAACTTAAATACTTAAATATATGCTCTAACTAAAAATACTATTTTAAAATTAAAGTTATTTTAAAATCTGTATTATAATAAAACATATCTATAAAAATTCAAATACTTTTTTGTAAAATCGTGATTATGGTGCTTGAACTAAAAATAATCGTTATATGAACTACCGATCCATTTTTCAATACATTTATTTATAGGTTAAAGCTCACATATATGAAATTAAAAGCATTGAACCAAAATTAAATAAATGTATCAACCATGGCTGCAAAATATAGTATTAACTGAAACATTTAAGTTCATAAATGCCACTTCAGTGGCACAGTGAGTGGTGTAAGTTCATAAATTTTCGTGTTGCAACAACTCACTTCTTTATTTTATTTAACCACTTTAAATCTTTAAGAGTGCATTTTATACACTTTAATCTTTGATCAAAATTAGTGTTAGAATCTCCCAAAAGTACCTAAATTATCAACCAAATTTTGTAAATAAATGGCAACGCTCTACTTATGTGGAAAATCTTTTTTTAAATAAAAAAAAAAGGCAAAAGTAAAAAGAATAGGAAATTTTATTTTTCCCCAAATACGGTCATATATTGCTAAAAGAATTTATATAATATACGCAAAAGAGTGTTAAATAGTCGCGACTACATTTTATGAAAATTATTAATGGAAACGAATTTTAAAAATGGAAAAAATTAAAAGCAAAAAAGAAGCTAAAGAGGTTAAACTGAAAGAGCAGAAAATTGAAGAGCAGGTATTGAATAAAAGAAAATTTAATGTGTTGAAAACATTTTGTTAAAACTAGAAATATTTTACAATACAACAGATTTTAAAAGTGTTGGAAGATGCCAAATTAAAAACACCCGAAGAGAAATTGCAACTGCTGTTGAGCAAATATGTGGAAAATGAACGCAACAACCGGCGTTTGACTCAAGAGGTAAAAATGCACGAAAAGCAACTGGAAGCCATAATGCGTGAAAAGGAGATTCTGCAAAGAGAGTTTAATAAAAATTTATTAATGAGGTATTATTGTATAACGCTGAATAATTGGCTATAAATTGATTGTTACCTGTTTACCACCAGAGATAAGTTAGCTCAGGTGTGCCGTGAACAGCAGAAACTAATCAAATCCGTTAAAAATGAGAGCATGCAAAAAATACGGGAAGAAGAAGAGAAACGTAAAGAAAGCCAATCAAAATTTCAAGCGTCTTTGAATGAAATCACAATATCCTTGAATAAAAACAATGAGGAGAACAATAAATTGCGTGATCACAATATTGAAATGACCAAAAAGTAGGTGTGAGAGGGCACAAATACAATTACTAGCATCAATACTAACGTATTATGTGAGTTGATACGTGAACATTGTACATTGCGGTGTTTCCTTTATATTTAGATTAAAATACTTGGCCGACCAGTATGAGGTGCGCGAAGAGCAGATGGAAAAACTCACTGAACAGGTTCAACTAGAATCACAACTACATGAGTCCAGATTGAATAAAGTACAAATGGAAGCGGCCATGGAAAAAGAAATCCAATTAAAGTAAGATTTACTTGATAAAGTAATAAGATATTAATGTTTATGATGTGTTGGCTATTTAGAGAAAAACAAATTGTTGAGGAAAGGTTAATGCATGCGCAAAAAACCGTGCAAATACTTAATGAACGAGAGAAATGCTTGAAAGAACAGTTACATTTGTACACTAGCAAATATGATGATTTTCAGAGTTCATTGAAAAAATCCAATAATATTTTTGCCACCTATAAAGCGGAATTGGAAAAGGTAATCGGGCAGATGATCAATTTTATTTTTATATATTTTTTTTAAAATTTTTTTAAAAATTTCGTATAGATGTCGAAAAATACGCGCAAATTGGAAAAGGAGTCTTTAGACTGGAAACGCAAATGGGAGAAAAGTAATGCCACACTCATAGAGTTGGCCACCGAAAAGAAGGACCGGGACGAGCATGCAGCTCGTTGCAACAAACAAGTGGAACAGTTGCAGAAACTATTGAGAGCTTTACAAAGTGAACGCACACATTTATACAAAGTGATTAAAGATAATAATATGGAGTTGCCACCATTACCAGCTCTGCCCCCCGAACCGGAACTCTTCAAAGTTACACCCATCACCAATGTAGCGGATAAAGACAAAATGGAGGTGATGTCACGTAATTGTGCCGAATTGAAAATGACTTTGGCCAACTTGCAAAATCAAATGAAATACTTGAATATGAAAGGAGCTGAGGCGGAAGAGCAGTGCCGTCAGTTGCAGGCCCATGAGGAAACTATTAAAAAGAAACAAAAGAAAAAACCGAAAAGCAGAAAATCATCTATAACAAATGGTAAGAGTGCTGCTACTGCTACTGCTGCTGCTGCTGCTGATGCTACAACCAGCAATGCCGACGCTAACGATAGTCTATCAAAACCAGAAGATCAAGAGCAACAACAAGAAGAAACCGCTGCTGACAATTGTTTACAACCTTTAGTTGAAGCAGCAGTAATGGAGTTGGTGGATGAGCCAGATTTAGACGAAGTGGTTATTACAGCTTCTGAGGTTATAGAAACACCCCTAGAAATAACCATGGAGCCCAATTAGAAAGCGGAATTTCTTTTATTCGATTTCATTTTTTTTTACTTTCACAACGATTTTATAAAATTTGACTTGTATTCGCTGTCATTTAATGATTGAAAATTTATAATAACAAGTTTTTTACATATGTGTTTTATGAAAAATAGTTTTTTTTTTTAATTTTTATTAAAATAAATTGGATTGGACTGTATGGTCAGAGTTTTTACGTTCAAATTAAATTGATTAACATTTGATAATAATTGATAAGGGACAAATACGCTGCAGCATGAATTGATGTTCAAGAAACAGATGACATTTTTCTTTCATTATGTGTTTAAATGTAAAGTCTTGCACTTACCATATGGAAGTATTTGAAAAATTTTGTACTGAAAGTGAGAGATGAATGACTTCCTAAAATAGTTTTCAATTTACACAAAGTAGTTGGAACACATGTGTAATTTAAAGTTTAACTGTAAATGGCGTGCAAATAATTACCTTCATTTCAAATTACCTGCAAAAATACATAACGGTGTATCAATGCACCCACGCATGCATACATATACGTAGATAAGGTAAGAGTTATGATATACACATACGGGGCGTATGATTATTAAACCGTAATATTACGATATGAAAACACGCATACGACCAAAATCAACAAGAAAAGCCAGCAAGCAAATATGAAAAGGAGCACACAGGTAAACGTACAGTGAATGATTCAACAAATTGAAAATGTTTTGTAAATTATAAGTTTCAGTTAACGGCCATTTCCTTTGACTACAAAAACAATTAAGCTCAAACCATGGACAAAATAGGAAGTTAGTAAAAAAAAAATGAGAAAAAATACGTTCCACTGTTTACGTTGCAACACTCGATTTCGTAGAAGAATAATTTTTGAAAAATTGAATTTACATCGATTTCAAAACAATCTATTTATGTAACAGTGGTGCAACGTGCTCCATGCTCTTTTTCTTTTTTGAGTAAAATGAAAATTTTAAAAACATCATCTGCTAGACAGTTTCTCTAATCTATTGTTTACAAACACCTCCTTTGCGTAACGTTGAAAACGTTTTGACAAACCTCCATCTATTTATGCCTGGTTGTTGATGGTTGAGTATAAAAATATATTAGTTTATGTCAAAACATAAATAACTAGATTGTTAAAAAAACAGAAATAACGGTAATAAATGTTGAATTAAAAGATTTTTTTTTTCTAAATGATAACAAATTTTTAATGGCACACATACCCAGGTATACAATAAAAGAAGTCAACGAAAACTATAATAGTAATATTAACAACAACAACAATAACACCAACAAATAACAACTTAAGCAATGACTGGAGGCGGGGTATTAATACAAAATACAAAAAGTGTTGATAACAAAGCACACACCAACTAAATAGGATTTTAAAAGCTCTTGAAAGCAAATATGGCAATAATACAACAACATTACATTGTATATTGTATATCACCAATGTGACGACTATCATTCACACACAAACTATATACGAAAAGATAAAACAGTAGAGCTCAACTTGGTCTTATCACATTTCAGATGTTCCAAATATTTTTAAATGCAAGAACTTCCATAATGCTCTTCTCATATATATATGTATGTACATAGGTAGGTATATATGTGTGTGTGTGTTTATGTGCGAGTATTTTTCGGGTAAAGCCTGTTGTGCTTTATAGTCAAGTTCGAGTTAGCCACGAATTACAAAAATTTACAACCATTGCTTCAGTTGTGTACATTACGTGAGTGTTAAATGTTGTGCTGGGCTCTTGTACGGTTTATATTTTATAACATTAACAGCAACGGTGGCCCATACATTGTTTGAGAGTGTGCGTGTGTGTATGTGTATGTTGTTTGCAAACACACCCATCTTTGCATACACACTGAATAGAACAACTTATGCTTGTGTATGTTTTGTCTGCTTTTGTTGTTATTTTATAGAGAACCATCATCTAGATAAAAGAGATGCATGATAAGGATAACCCTCAACATCCTGTGTGTGTTGTAAATGCATAGATTGATAAAAAAATTTAAAAAAACACTTTTTTTAGACTAATTTATCACGATATTTATATAATATATAGATTAAATAAAATACTGAAAAAATCATGAGCTAAGCAAAAAAAAAAAAAAAAGGTTTCCTCCGCTTCGTACACATACGATATAAAAGTCAATGAAACGAATGAATGAAAATTTAATTAAGAATCCAGTTAATGGAAGAAAAGCAAAAAATCCACACATTTTTGTAACAAAAGCAAAAAATCTTCTTTAAAAAAATCTATTTAGTTCTCTTGCTGTGACTCTCTATACATGTATGATGATAAATCGCTCTCCAACAAAGGTTTTTGGTGCAAATGAATTTATTGTCATTGTTAAAAAAAAATTAACATGAATAATATGTGAAATTTCCCAAATTACAAAAAAAAAAAAAAAACAAAAACAAACGTGAAATAAAAAAAAACAATAAAATGTGATGTGATGAGTCGTCCAATTAAAAGCAGTCTTCAAGTGTAAACATGTTCATTTCTCTTTTAAATAACTGTTTTATTATATCAACTCTCTTACATTGGTGTTGCCGCTATGTCCTCATCTCTGTCTCACTTATTTAATATTGCAAAATATAGTTGTCATCTGTTCTTGAGACATGAAATGAGTAAAATTTAAACAAATGTTATTAACAGCGTGCATGTAGTTAAGTGAGCATGTTTAAACTTGTTATTATATATGAAAAATTGCACGAAAACGAAAAGAAAACAAAAACAAGTGTAAACAATAACAACAATGGAACATTATGTCTCAATTTAATAAATATTTCATTCTGGACAAATGATATAAAGTCGCGTGTCCACGGTTCTCATGCTAATGTTATACAAAAAAAAAAATCATTTAGTTTAGGCCAAATCTTAAATACTCCACATTTATATACAATCGGAGGGCGTGGCTGATACACAATTCCGCCCTATATTAGTGCATATATATATCAGCTTGCAAATCGAATTTTACCCTGAGTACGGTTTGTTATGAATTGTGGACGTGTCTGTTATCTGAGCACGCTCACTTTTGGCATCTCCAAAAATTCATGGCTCAATTTTTGTGGCTGATAAAAAGATTTTTATGTATTGTAGGCGTATCTGTTATCCAACCACACCCATTTTTGGCACCTTCATGGATGGGGTTATTATAAATATTTATGTCAAATTCCAAATTCTCATTTTTGTAACAAATAAATAGATTTTTGTTAAGTGTTGGAGTGGATTTCGTATTAGGTATGCATGCACAAATTGTCTGTAGAAAATTTTAATGCTAACAACATGTGGACGCACGGACATTCATTTCTAGATCGACTTATTTTTTTGATACTGATCAATAATGTAACCATCTCCAGTATAAAAGCAGCGGGTTTGGTATGTGACCTGAATGCGCTCTAGATAGTTTTTGTTTTACTTATTAACTAACAAGACAGATTCTATGCTAAGTAAGGTTTTTTTGTACATTGTGGGCAGAACTGTGCGACCACGGCCATTTTGACAAATCCATTTATGTTTTAATTATAAAAATGTTTATAAAATTTCAACTGCGTAGGTACTGTGAGAGATTTTTGCGTATTGTAGATGTGGCACTTGATCCATGTTGTCCCATTCGAATAGCAATCTACGTACAAATATATACTAGAATTATTTATACGAAATTTCTGTTCGAAATTTTAAAATTTGCGTCAACAGCAGACACCCGCACATGGCGTCGGATATGTTTAAATCGATAGTAATTTTTAATAATTTTTAAACGTTGCTTCTTTGCAAATTTCATCGTAATAAAAATGTGCACTTTGACGGACATTATGACATTAACAAATCATGAACAACGTTCAAGGGTGCCTATGTATTAAAAATTGTTATGTTCTTATTGAAAAGCCCCTTAATATATACTTTATAGAGTTTCTCTGTGAATTTTTTTTTTTTGACTGTTGCAAAGTGAATAGCCAACTTACTAAGCTAAGGTGGAGGAGAGTATAATAAATAATAAAGAATATTGATAAAGAAAAACATTCTACGTATTGTATGTATTAAGACTTAAAAAATTCATTTGATGTTATAACATTTTTGTCATAAAATCAATAGATACCCCCTTTATACAATCATCTTACACAACAACAATAAATAATTCACTTCTATAATTGATTTGATACTTTGATACATATTATATATATATATATATATAAAAATAATGAATGTGTATGTGTTTGAGTAAATGTGTATTCACATTATGTGTTTATTTATAAAATGATTTTCTTGAACTTGTTGTAGTTGGGATAAGACAATTGAATAAATCAGGTTTTCAACTGAGAGAAGAGCTTCTTCAATTCCATTTAATCAACAATAATGAATAGTTTTACACAGAAAGTGAAGGTAATTAATTATAAGATATATTATTTATTAAAAAATATCTATATTTCATACTTTTATATTTATTATATATAAATTAATAAAATTGTAGTATTTGTTGTTTTAAATATCCAGCTTAACCTTTACGCGGCTTAATGTTTTTCATCGTCTTTTATAGGAACTCTTATAATTACAAGCAGAGACTGAAAGTAGAAATTATGGTTAATGCATATAAATTAACAATAATGATTTTGTTTGATTTATAGAATTTATAAATCATTAATAAATTTTTAAATCATAAAAATTTGTGAAAATATAAAATATTGAATAAATGTGACTTGACATGAGTAGACAACACAAGACAAGACAGGACAAACAGGTTAAAGGCAATGAGAAATGTTGGGGTTTCAATACTCACAACCCGTAGTTCAACCCGTATATGAGGTGTTTTCAAAAATGTTTCTTAATTAATATTAATTTGGCCTAAGTTAAATCTTAATTACCCTCCACATCTGCAATGGTGGGCGTGGCAGCTATATGATTACGTTTTCTAATATTATATGTATTACGCATCAGCTTATAATTCGAGTTTTACTTGGACTATGTTTTTATGTAAATTTCAAGTTCATAGCTAAATTTTTGTGACAGATATATAGATTTTTGTCGATTATGGGCATAGTTCTTACCAATTATGCCCATTTTAAATAGCGATCTGCATAAAAAAACTGAAAGTACAAAACTTCAGTTTAATACCTCAAAATTTACGCCCGTGAGAATGCGTAGATTGGCTCAGTTTTTGATGTTGATCAAGAATATATATACTTTGTAGGGTCTGTGACGCCTCCTTTTGGGTGTTGCAAACGAAATGACAAACTTAGTAAATCCCCCATATTATATAGAGGACATAAAAAAGCACAGGACAAATCAAAACAAAACGAGACAATATGAGACCCTTTCAATATTACAAAATGTAATAAAATGACTTATTTAGTATCGTTCAAATACACAAGAGCACTATAAACTCCCTGATATGTTTTGACGATTGTAGGCGATTGTATCAAAAATTTGCCGGACTATATCATCCCATAAAATGCAAATGTTTATGGTACGATATAGTAAAATATTACCAATATTTCTTCTATATTAAGAGATGGACCGACAGACATAATTAAATTAATTTATAATTTAACTCGGAATAAATTTACTTTGTAGGTTCCCTAAGGCTTTTAAAATTCGGAGAAAGTAATCAGGAACATTTATAATGAACTTGTATTTCTTTTATTGAAAATATTTAGTTTCATTAAAAGAAATGCTCCATGTCAACGGCGGTTTGTATTTTAGATTCCTTTGGGATTTCAAATAGACCTACAACTCCTTCCTCGACAGTTCAGACTTTATCATGAAAATTAAGGAAATTAATTTCAGCATCGAATGCTTGCTCCACTCTTCTATGTTTTATAAAAGAATCTTATTCATGTCATTTGCTACTGGGTTCAACTTGTGAACTATTTGAAATCATCATCTTGTATTTTCTGTTGCTAATTAGTAAGAATTAAATAAATTAATTGATTTCGTTCTGTGTTGTATTCCAACTACACTTTATAATTTGTGGTAAATTTTTTTTTGGAATTCAACTTCAAAGTACTTTTTGAGTGCTTTTTATAGCCACCATCTGAGGTTGAAAGTATATTCATTTTGTGAAAATGTTTGCAAGGCATAGTAGGAAAAGGTTCTACATATAAATATATATTCTTGGTAATCAACTAATTCTGATATAATTTATATATATCCGTTAGTCCCCTTGATAAGTCCAATTGTTTGTCTAAGGTAAGCAATGTTGTGGTCGTAAAAAATTGAGTTAACTTGAACAGTTAGTAATAGTTTGTCCTAATTATTATTGAAATTGAAGCTAATCGCTAGAAAGACACGTCTAAAGATTAAATTAAATCTAGAAATGAATCACTTATTGAGAAATATTATTTTGTCGATCAAAAATTGTGTCAAGACTCCATCAACAAATTATAAGCAATTCTGCCAATCATACGTTTTCGTAGTGAGTAGTGAGTTTAATAAGTTTTTACCCTGTTTTTTTAATTCCAAAAACGTTTAATTGCTTTTTTTAAAACATGTTTCAAAGAGGAAAATTACAAACAGATGACAGGCGTCCGGCGATGCGGCTAAAAAGGAAAATAAAAAACTCGATGGAAGATAATAATCTGTTAAGTGCAATGTAAAGTACACTCTCCCATGGTACGGTAAATACGTTTCGTATAATATGAATCCGTGATGTACGATTGATAGGATATGAGCGGTTCACATACCAATAAGCCGCGATTAATTTACTTGTAATATTTAAAATAGTTTTCTTTAAAAATAACACTTAAGACCCAACGTAAGAGTAATTTAAGGCTGTAAAAAAAATTATAAATAATAGTAAAATAAAGAGACCTCATAAAGTATTTATGATCAGCATAAAAATATGAATAGAGTTAGCCATGGCCTTCTATTCATGATGAGTTTATATAGATATTTCTAGTTTCTGCAGAAAGATTCCTATTTAAATTAGATACAATCGATGCAAAGCCACACCCACAATCAACATAAACTTATTTATCAGTTCCAAAAATTGAACAATAAAGTCTAATTTTGATACATTATAAATAGATAACGTCCACAATTTATGAAAAACCTTTATTTTATGCATAATCCAACTTGTTGGTTGCATTGTTATATATAAACAATATAGAAGTTGTAATCAGCTACCTGCCACACCCACTATTTATGTATAGATGTGAAGAGTATTTAAGGAAATATTTTGCTTCTTCTCTTTTAGTTTAGTTTTCCTATCAATTAATACTTTTTATACGAGTACAATCCTCCACTTACTGACATTGTTTTGCCTTTACTTTCGCGAACATTTAATTAGTTGGTTAGACAATATGAACTTTTCGTAAAGTTAGTTTCAAAGCTAGTGTGTTATGTTATTTATTTGACTAATTATTGCCACTTCTTGTTAATGAAAACAAAAACAAAAACTAATGCTAATTAAAACTTCAGAGGGCTAATAACCATTACGCCATAAAGCTATTTTAAGTTATTTATTATTTAAGTTAACTCTGAAATATCTTTCTGGATGGTGCAAACGATTTATCAAAGCGAATATAACTCTAAGTTTAAGGTGATGGGTAGGGTATAAAAATAACATTTTAATTAGATTAAATGAGGTTCTTCATCGCCGCTCAATAAGAAGGTAATATTAGGAGGTCTAAGCAAATCAATTTACGCACTTTACTCTTATAATACATACAAAAGATTCTTTACCGGTAAAATGTCATTTTGATTAAAACAAATGCATTCAGTACATACCTGATCCTTTCTAAAAGCTTCAAGTTTTTTTTTAACATTGATTTGAAGATTGCAAGTAAAAATTCATAGAAAATCGAAAATGAGTAGACATGGACATGTAACAAGATAAATGAAGTAGAGATATATTTGATTATGACAAATTGATGTTTTTGGGTCATTATAAACTTGTTTCCTTCACCCTCCCACACCTTAGTGATGAGGTTATACTAAGTTTACTATTCCGTTTGTAACACTTGGAATAAAGCCTTGAAGACCGCATATTCTTGATAAGCTTCAAAAATTGATTGAATTTAAAATTAATGCTCATAATCGTAAAATATAACATATACAGCTGAAACTTTGTAAAAATATTTCTAAAATATAGGTTTCCATTGAAATGAGGCTAAATGCCACGTCCAAAATCGACTAAAATCTGTTCATCTGTCATAAAAATGACCCTATGAAGATGAAATTTGATATACATATATAAAATTAAGGCATTCATAGTAAAATGGGCGTAAAATGGACACGCCCATATTTTACAAAATTTTTTTTTTTAATACGGAATAAATGAAATGTAAGTTGATATTATTATTTATATTGTTAGAGGATAAATTAGCTTTTTGCCACGCCCACTGTTCGTATAGGCGTCGGGCATAAACCATTTTTAGTTTTTTTTTATTTCTTTGAAGGTTCTCTTTGGAGGTGATAAGTATTTAAGCTTAATCCAATTCAATTGTTTTCTTGTTTGAAATACTATTTTAGATGAATAGGTACTGGGGTGCATTAATTAACTGGAAGGTTTTAACAGAAATTTTTCACATTCCATTAAATAAATTTACATAAATTTTTGTTTTGATAATGTTCCAAGAAGTAGATTAAACATTTTTTTTTTATGATTTTTGCCTAAGCGACTCTTCAGATCATTTATCATTTAGTTCGCCTTTAGATAAATAGCAGATTTATTTAAAAAAGTAATTTTTCAGAAGATTTTAAATAAATAAATGTTGCTTTTTTCTTCAACATAAGAAAGAAAATATATTTGGCTTAAGCCGAACCTTGGATATCCTCTATGTTTATATGCAAAATGTCACAATGGCCTGCTAACAATTACGCTTTTTTAAAAACTTTTAAAGTGGGTGACAAGTCTAAGTTTAGTGTAATTTTGCAAATTGTGGGCGTATTTATTATTTGTGATTCGGCTCCTTTTCAATATATCACTGGCCTTTAGAGATTTTTTAATTTGTGAGCGTGGCTGTTGAATTGATTTCGGTAGAAAATAAATAAAAATTGTATACTCGTATATGTATATACTAAAATAAAATTTTGTAGATTAATTTGTGACCATACTAGTGGGGATGATATAGAAAATACATCTGATTTCGTTGATTTCGAAATTGCGCCCAGGGGTCGTTATATGAAAAATGTTTCTAAATCGTGCAGTTTAGTTGAAAATTTTATTTTAATATATTAAGATGGTGAGTATCTCAGGTTTGATCGATTTCACAAATATAATATTCACTTGGTTTAATTTTACTGGATTAGGAGCAACAAGGTTTTTAAAGGATTGCTGCCAACATTCTATCACAACAGTTATAAACTCACTCATTTATGCAGCACTAGATTATTTATGAACCGCAAGAAAAAATTACAGGTGGTAGAAGAAGGGGAAGGAGGGGAGGGGGCTGTGTTTGCACACACCATGAGCGGACTCTACATGTTTTTGGCTATGTATGTAGGTATGCATTGGTCTCATAATCACTGAGAATGATTAGCATTAAAAGGCTGATGGCAGCCGGCCAAACATTTTAAGAAAAAAACAAAAAAAAAAAGAGTTGCTGCGGTAGATTTCTCATTTTCATTTCAATTTGTAACAAGTAAGAAAACTAAATTTGGTTTAGGCCAACTCTTAAATACCCTCCACATCTACAATGGTGGGCGTGGCAGTTATACAATTACTCTCTCTAACAGTTTGCGTATCGGCTTCCAAATGAAGTTTTACGTAGAATATGTTTTTATTATAAATTATGGGTGAGCCTGTTATTCGACCACGCTTATTTTTAGCAGATAAATGAATGGAATAACTATAGATATAGATATAAAAATCAAATTTCAACTTAATATCTCAATTTTTGTAGTAAATAAGTAGATTTTTCTAGATTGTGTGCCCATTTTAAATAGCAATCTGCGTACTAATAAAAAACTTAAAGTAACTGTATAAAATTTCAGCTCAATATCTCAAAATTTATGCCCGTGAGAATGCAAACAACAGACAAAGGCGGACATACGGACACACGGACATACATGTCTAGATCGACTAAGTTTTTGATGCTGATCAAGATTATATACACTTTGTAGAGTTTCTAACGCCTTCTTGTGGGTGTTGCAAACGAAACGGAATGACAAACTTAGAATGCTCCATAACTTATGTGGAGGATATATAAGAAAAAAAAACAAGCTCTGCTACCCGTCGAATGTAATCATGTATGCAAATACGAGTAAAATGGAAATGGAAACTTTCGAGGCGCATAGCATAAGTACAACAGAACAACATATACCTACCTAGATACAAACAAACATACATTTTGCACATTCAAGTGTGCATTACCCTCAACTGCTTGTCTTTACGGCATATAAACACTCTTCACCTCCTATTGAGCTCTTTCGTCTATGTGGTGCAGGAAGGCATGAACGCGTTTTTATAAGTCTACGATTTAATTACCGTTAATTGTGAAAGAGTAAAAAAAGTCGTTTCTTTCCTTTTTCCGTTTGGTAGGTTTTTTATTTTTACTTATATTGTTTTTGTTGTTGTATTTTATAATTTTTTTTTTTTTTAAGTATACTTTTTGTGTGCATCATCTCTCCCTCATTTCGTGGAATTGTAATTATATGGATTTTTATGGCATTTTGTTTTGCGGTAATGGCCAGAAAGATACCAAAAAACATTTAAATGCAAGTAAAGGACACGCGAGTATACAATGTTATAAGTTGTGTGTACATGGATAATGTATAAAACTTTTCACTACATAGGAATATTACTTTTTTACGAATGCTATGAAATTTTAATGTGAAGGAAACTATTCTTTAGCAACAATATAAACAAAAAGCTTAAATAAGCTTAAAGAAATGGGATGATTGCTTCAAAAGTTGTTTCTTATTTCGTTTAAAATCGTATATAACAAGAATCTTTATTTTTACTATGTACTCTAGTGTATCACATGTGGTGCGCTTAACCATTAGAGACTTAATTAACTTTAAAAAAATATGTTAAAACCGATCAAATTCGGCCATTTAATACCGTAGCACATTTTGTAAAGGTGAGGCATTGCCATTTACAGGGGATGAACAAAATAATATGAACACCAAACAATATAGAGCATCTTGTTGCGTGTTGACAGCACTGCTTCCGTGTATTATATTTCAGTGTATTAAACGGTTAAATATATGATTTCCCAGACTTCGAAAGAGGGCGAATCGTTGATGCTCAGTTAGCGGAATCATCTGTGACGAAAACAGCTGAATTGTTTACCGTTTCACGTGCGACAGTGTCCACAGTAATGACAGCATACACAAAACATGGTAAAACATCATCGGTAAAGAAAAATAGTGAGCGAAACTCAAAGTTAACGGACAGAGACCGACAAACATTAAAAATAACTATCGCCGGACAGCAAAACTATTCAGACACCCTGCGAATCTATTCAGCGAAGAATTGCAGCTGTTCTAAAAGCAAATGGCTTAACACCTTAATAATAAACAAATACTGTGTATATGTCAGGTGTTCATATTATTTTGCCCATCCTCTGTAAGTCATTTCGTAAATGGTTCTAAAAATAGTCCGCTTGGGTTAAAATTTGGCACATCTAAATTTTAATCTAATTAATTGATCTTCACCAATATTAGTAAAAAAATATTTTGATTTTCGAATTTTCAACATTTAAAAACTTCTGAAATCTATTCAGAGTAGTTTCAGATAATTTGAAGAACTAATCAAAATAAATTTTCAAACTGGATTCGAAGAAAAATTGCGGCCAAGCAAGAACTTCTCACAAATTTCGAAATATAAACACATGGCTTTTCACAAGCTTAAAAGTTTATTCGCCTGTGGAATCAATATATAATATTTTTAACTGTCCGTGGGTTACCATTTCACTATTTTTGCAGTATATCTTTTAATTAGGACCTAAATGTTGGGTCACAATGTACGTGTATAATAAAATGAATTTAGTGCAAAGTTAAAGTAAACTTTAGTATAATAGTTACTAAAAGGGGAGTATAATAATCCACCTGACACGGTCATGAGTTGCATTTAAATTAATCTTTTTTTCATTACTTGTACACCTTGTTTATGCAGTTGACATTTCCCAACGTCATGACGTATCTTCGCCTTTACAAGATATAAACTTACGAATACAGGACAAATGTCTAAGAAAATCTTTGGAAGCCTTCTTAAATTAAACTGCAGTTAATATGATATGCATCAAAGGATAAAATACATTTTTAAAAGAATTTTTATATACGAGAGAAGAATTGTAAAATAACAAAACAACAACTACTAGGAGTGAAGAGTGTTAAGTTTGTGTATATGTTTAAAATTTCTAAACGATAAATGCCACACCCATTTTCAATTATAACAATCCAGTTAAAATCAATATATAAATATATTTAACCATGTCCATCTGTCCATCTGTCTGTCCACGTGATTTGTATGCAAGCTATGGGTCGCATTTTTCGAGATATTTCGATTAAATTTAGTACAAAGACATGTTTTAGCTCGGAGAGAAACCCTATTGAAAATTAGCCGAATCGGTTCCTTTTTAGAACCCTTCCTCATATAAGGTCCTTTTATAATAAAAGTCTTTATGTGGTAAAAAATCACAATTCTTAAAATTTTTCAACAAAATTTGGTGAAAAATTGTTAATTAGCATAATAATTGGCTGTGCCAAATTTAGATCTAATTGGACCATTTTGAGAACCCATTTTCATATAATGATACTTCATGTAGTGATTTACTGCCTGGCGTTTAGTGGGACAACTAAACTAATTGGAGCATGATTTGTAGTACCAAGTAGTGTTGGAACATTTTTACTTGTTTTTAAAATAATAAAATGTGAGATATTTTTCAAAATACTTACTCAGCAAACATTAGAAACAAAAAGGAGGAAAAAATTTACTGCAAAAGCGTATCTATGGATTCATACCCATACACAATGATAACAAATGGAATATTAACACATATATAAATACATACGTATACATACATAAACTCATATATGTAATTATATGCGTACATGAGTGCTAGAGAAAAAGTAGTCAGTTTGACGCCACAACTATTTAATGATATCCTTGCACACACACACACACACACACACGCACAACAGGCATACAGCTACATGACAGCTTCAGACATAGGGACTGCGTGCTTTGATGCTGTTTAAAAAAAAAAAAAAGCAAGAAAGGAAGACTTTTTTTATGATCCTTTTAAATAAACTTTGTGCTCTTTTTATATTATATGTATGTATGTGCCATTTGTACAATAGTTTCTTCTCTAAATGGCCGCCTTAAACAAACATATACAAAACTTAAGTATAATATGTTATCACAAAGTCATGTTTGTCTAAGTGTTGGTTACACCAACACATGGGTATGTTTACTTATTTAAATTTTTTAATAAAGCCAGTAAATACATAATTAGATATATGACAGCAATATAGTTGAACCAACAACATTTTATATTAACGGACGAATAGATTAGAAATTTGTAAAACAGACTTGAACTTAGCGGAAGGAAAGGCAGCTTCAATAAGTCGTTTATAATGCAATGAAAAGAAAAACTAAATTTTACATGTGTCATTAAGTTGAATGGCAGCTTTCCAATAGATTTTTGTACCCCTCAGCTTAGGATGTATTAATTTTTTTAAAAATATTTGCTTGATAGACTCTTCAAAATATATTTTCTTGATCATATTTTAAATCGTTTTAACAATGTCTGTACGTCCGTTTCTTTTAAAGAATTTTTCCGGTCAATTTCAATGTGGGCAATAAAATTGTTACTGGTATCGTAAGACTGGTTATTATTAAAAATGGGTAAAATCATTAAAGAAGTTCATTATACAAAGAAAATTGAAAAGGCGGCAAGTATTAAATATTGAGTAATTAACGTATTTTCTTTACATTTGTATTCTAAACTAAAACCCCCATAAAACAAGAATTGAGTAAATTTTCTGATAACTATACCTTCACATAAGATGGAGGGGTATACTAAGTTTGTCATTCTATTTGTAGAATCCAGAAAAAGACAAAGTGTTCATATTGTTGTTTAGCATCAAAAACTGAGTCGATATCTGTATAAATAAATAGAGATAGATTTAAATACAGATTTCTGTAATTTGGGAAAAATCGGCCAAGAGCCACACCCACACAATCGACAAAAAACTATAGTCCACAATTTATAAAAAATCGTATTTAACGTAAAACTAGATTTGAAATACGTAATGCAAATACTTTTAGTAGAAGGAAACATGCATCTGCCACGCCTTGTAAGTGTAGTATGGAAGGTATTAATGTTCAGACTCAGAACAAATTGATTTGTTTTACTTGTGCTTTATTATAAATAGAAAAAATTGATCAAATCTTCGTTGATATAAATCATGATTCATTCTAAGTCGCGTAAAGTTTTGGTGCAGAATTTGATCAGAATTTGACGTTAAATGTAACGCAAATATATTGTAGCCGTAGTTGAATAAATGGAAGGTATGTCACGTTCACAGTTTATGCATGAATGACGTTCTATATATAAAAATTTCTTAACCAAAGACTACAGGTTTTTACCTTTTATTAAATTAGAAAAGAATCGTTATGAAAGTTGCTTATAAAAATCACTCTAGAAGCATTATTACTAAGAACTTTCTATTGATGTAAAGCCAAAAATAACTTTTCTGCTTTGTACTATTATTCTTGAGGGCTATGACGATAAATTTTATGTTAATTTAAAAAGTTTCAATCGAAATTAATATCGACTTGAAGCGAAAAACGAAAAATAAAAAAAAGCATGATGAACTAAATTCAATTCTAAAATTAAAGTGGAAAACTGAAAAGTTCATACACACTTACTGTTTAAAGTTCAAATGATGAATGGAGATAAAACTCTACCGCCTACAAAGCAGGTTAATATACATTGCGTTAGGCTTTGTAGTCTATGTATAATAGCTTTCAAAGCAAATTCTCGTTGTGAGTGATTTTCAAAATTAATTGTACCTTGTACCACTTGTTCTATTTAATTCTTGTACTTTACTTTTTCAACTTATCCTCCGGTCTTATTGTGTGTCAGTCTATTTGTTTTACGTCCCTCAGGAAAATTCATTTTAGAGTTATGTGTATTTCGAACACTTGGTTGTATACCATACGCAGCGTGCTGAAGAAGTTAGTAAAACAAATGTTGATTGTTTTGGTGAAAAACCTTTCTGTGTGTGCCTTCATTTACACACAGATATACCATACAAATGTATGTACAAGTTAGTGAAATTGATAAAGCTATAATATAAACCTATAATTATGTGCGTGCTTGACGGTGCGCGTATAAATATTTTACCTTTCACAATAAAAGTAAATTGAAGGGTATACCATTTTGGTTGTAACACTTGTAACACTTCTAACTTCCGTTTTCTATTTAAAATGGTTTAATATTGGTTGACAACTACGCCCACTGTCAATATTCCAAAAATAGAAATATAATGTTACTAACATAGCATAAGGATTGAAGCGCCAAAAAATGGGAAAAATGGAACATCAAGCCACGCCTATAATTAAAAAAAAAAACTCCTTCTATGCATTATTTGATTTTTTTTTATATATACATACAAAAACTGAATCATTCTAGACATACCATATAGACTAGACATGTATGTCCGTGTGTCCACCTATCGTTGACACTCTCGTGGTTGTAAAATTTGTGATATTGATCTACTTTTTTATTTATTTTTTTAAATTATCTAGTTTATGCAAACAGATCGCTATATAAAAAAAGCAAAATGGGTCAAAAGTCACGCCCACAGTTTTGACAAAAACCTATTTATCTGCCACAAAAACTCTCTTATGAGGTTAAAGTTTATTATATATATATTTATAATTATATCATCCATCGCTGTGCCAAAAATGGGCGTAGTCGCAGATAACAGATATGCCCATAATTTACAAAAAATCATACTCAGCGTAAAGGTCGCCTTGAAAATTTATTCATATTAGAGAGACCGGAATCACGTACCTGGCATACTCACCTTTTATTAGTACATGTTGCGGGTGTTCAAGATTTGACTTTAACGAAATATATTTTTTACTGATTTTTTCTTTATATATTTGTAGTCTAGGTATGAGTTTGTTTGTTTCTTTGCTTTGTGTTATTTTGCATGTTTGTTTATTGTATAAAACGGAACGGAGTGAGTGGTTTAAATTAATGCAAAACCGCGTGTCTGTCAAGCAGAAATAATGTGTAGATAGGTGGGTATGATGCATACGCGTATAAATATTGTGGTAAAAAAAGTAAAAACCAAAACAACAACAACAACAACTATAATCATCACGTAGATATTATCACGCATACGTACACAATAAAACAGTTATAAACTACACTCACACTCACACAATATAAATATTTGTTTAAAGAGTAAAAAATTTCCTTACGTATGTGTTTGTATTCATAAATAAACAAAAAATTGCCTTAAATTTGTTGTTTATTTAAATGCTCTGCAGAAGATGAAATATTATATCTTCACAAAATATTTTTAATAATTTTCATATAATTTATATAATTAGACAGACAAAGCAATTTTGAGGTGTCTACCGTGTGTAAAAAAAAAGCATAAAGCAACAAAACAATTCATATACGTGTGGGAGTAAAGTTCACATCTTCAATGCCGTACATATTGGTGCTTTTTGTAAGCTGTGATATATGTGGCGTACCTTTGAACATGAAAAAACCCGCATGAACTTTTTCATTTTATCATTTAAATATAAACTCTGAGGTAGACATATTTTTATAGTGCAATATGCGTGAACAATTTAATTGAATTTTTCTATTTTTAATAATTCATTTTATACAAGTACAACCAATACTTATATTTCACAATATTATATAAAATTTTGCCTCATGTAGAATGTTTACAACGAAAAGGCAGTTGGACATACTGACATAGCCAGATTGATTCTGATTTTAGTCTTTTTTTATTCCGATATATTCAGTAATACTCCTTTCTCAATGACATTACACAAAAATTTCTTTCTACTAAATTGTATTTTTCTATACCATTTGGTATTGAAATTGAAAAAAAAAAAAACTTAATTAAATTGAAAATGTTCATTTGATAATAAAAAAATCTCCATGCAAATTGTAAAAAAGGCCACTACAACTGGGAAAAGTCCATTTAAAAATGAAAAATTATTTTTAAATATAAAAATTTATATTTCAAAATAAGAAAATCTCAATTGATTTGAAAAAAATCGATTTGAAATTGAAAAATTTAATTTAAAAATGCAAAATTATCTCTGAATATAATAAAGAATTCCAATTTATATTGAAAGTGTCCATTTAAAAATGAAATATTATATTTGAAAATGAAAAACTCGATTTAAAAATGAAAAATTTCAGTTGAAAATGAAAATAAAAAAATTTACTATTTTGAATTTTCTTATAATCTTTAAAGTCAAGAATTTAGAAATAAAAAACCTCAATTGAAAATGAAAAAAATTAAAAAAATTAATATTGAAAATGTTTTTGGTATTTTCTCAAAATCTTTTAAATCATATGAAAAAATCTCACACGAAAATGATAAAAATTGAAATTGCTATTTTGTATAATCTCATAATCTTTAAAATCAAATAAAAAATACTATTTAAAAATGATAAAATTTCAAGTGAAAATGAGAAAAATTTGTTTTAAAATTGCTATCTTTATTGAAAATGAAAAAAATTATAAATATATAAATTTCTATTTTAAACTTTCTTATAACTTTTACTAGGTTTAAAAGAAATTTTTGAATTTCAATTAAGCTCTTTATTATAATTGAAATCGAATTTTTTCAATTTCAATTGAGATGTTTATTATTAATTGAAAAAGGAATCTTTTTATTCTGAATTGAAAATATTGTAGAAGTGACGAACTAAGTTTTATCTTATATTAGGTGTTTAACGGGTTAACGGAAGCCTTTATGAAAAGTCTTGTTCAAAAACTTCCAAATATTTAATTTTCTTAACCGAAATCCAATGGTACCAATACTAATGGACATGATGAGAGATGCTTGCTTTAGCGAAATTTCATTAGCAGCAGTTGAAGTTGATTTAATATTTAACCACAATGCATAGGCACGTATATGTAGGCACGTGATTGTACAGTTAATGGGTGTGGTGGTGATAAATTGTGTATCGATTTTTTTAAATATTTGAGACTTTATGTACATTTTCTAGGATACATATAATAATGTTTGGCCGCTATCTCTCTCTCTCTCCTCTTTTCACTCTTGTGGTTGTCATATTAAACTATTGTTATCACTAAATATATTTGCCAAATCTCAGTTATAAACTAAAGAAGAATAGAATTTATGATGATTATCGGGGAGTTGATATATTGTTATATCATATGATGTATGTGATAGATGGAACACCATTTGATAACTTTATAACTAGGCCGTCCATTACTCATTATAGTTTTATTCAAGGGTTGAACTGATTTTGCGTTTTTTGTATTGTGGTGTTGTTGTTACGGCGTCTGTTTTATATCATGCAGCATATGTGTGCGATGGCATACGCCTCTAATTGCCGTTGATTTATTAGCGTCTTCATTTCCTGCTGTGGTGGTGATGATTCTTTGTAGAAGTTATATAAGAAAGATAGGTTTGAAATAACACTTTAACTTGCCAAAAATGAAAACACACATACACACATACAACACTGACAATTTTTAGTTACAATTGCTAATATATTGTCGGAACTGTTGGCCACATTTTTTTTTTTTTTTGAACGAATATTTTATGAAATTCATTGTGATTGTTGATATAGATAGCGTGCCAACGCCAACATCAACACCACAACCAATATCACTACATTACTACATCTATTGTTTATATAAATGACATCCATATGCCACTGGGTTGGTTAAATAAAAAGCATGAATATATTTATATACTTAAATTTCCATTCATAATACAAAACTTTAGTTGGTTATAGGAAGGACATACGTACAGTAAAACACAGACCATCCTCTCATCCGGTATTATAATTAATTTTTGTTACATTTTCGGTTATAAACTGTTTTTAAATATCACTGATAAGGTCGTGCTGTGCAAAATTTAATAAATGTAAGCAGAAATGTTTGTTAAAAGGTTGAAAGGTTCATATAGACCTTCTTTACGTGTTATTACTTCTTTAAAGTAAATTTTAATATATATTTTAAATTTAATATTGTATAGGTCTTGCTGATCGATAGATTTTTGACCATTGTGGGCGTTCCTGACTCTTAATGGACATCTCTGATAACCTTTTCTAAGGATTTTTATAAATTATGGGTGTGCCTGTCATACGATGAAGCTTATGTTTGGAAAAAAGTAAATTTTTAAGTACGTAGCACAATTTTTTGTGACACATATATTCGCCCACTGACTCTTGACCGATATTTCCTAATTTCAAAATTTACTTTTTAAGAAATCAAAACATTCAGATCAATATCTCAATATTAACGATTCTAAGCGATTCAAGAATAGACGGATATGGCAAGATTGACTCTGCTATTGAAGCAGTTGTAGAATATATATACTTTGTAAAGTATCTGATACCTCCTTCTTGGTTTTGGAAACAGTTATATTTAGTATATTTCTCTTTTTATGTGGAGGATATAAAACAAGTAAAAAACTAGATTTGGCTCTTATCTAATTTTGCCAAATTTCAATACCAACCAATGCATGAATTCTACCAACACTTTCGCCAAGTTTGAAACCCATATCTCAATATTTTGGGACCAGGAGGGTAATTACCAGTGATTACATCAGATAGACAGACAGACATGGCTAGATCGACTCAGTATTTTATGCTGATTCAAAATATACAGAGGATGGACAAAATAATATGAACCCCTAACATAAAGGGTTTCACAATTGCAGCCCATCCATGAATGTTAGCGTTGCGGAGCTCCGGCCCTTCTGTTTTTGTTACACACTCAAGTGGTTGTTGGGTTCTAGTGTCACTTTTGCCGCAGTATGTATGGTCACAATTCTTTTTCATATCTCTGCCAGTTAACTTTGAGTTTCGCCCACTATTCCTCTTCACCGATGATGTTTTACCATGTTTGGTGTCTATTGTCATAATCATGGATATTGTCCCTCTTGAAACGCTGAACAATTCAGCTGTTTTGGTCACAGATGCTCCCGCTAACCGAGCACCAACGATTTGTCCTCTTTCGAAGTCTAAAGGGATCACATATATTACACATCTCTTGTTGGGATCGCCGCAGAACAAAGCATTTAATACACTGAAATATAATCTACAAGACTAGTCATGTAAACTATGCAATACAGACGGGTCGCATAATGCATAATGCGGAAGCAGTGTTGTCAACATGCCACAAGATGTACTATATTGCTTGGTGTTCATATTATTTTGTTCATCCCTTGTATATACTATGTAGTGGCTTCGATGCCTCTTCTTGATCGTTTTGACAAAGTGAAGTATACATGTGACGTTGTATTAAAAAATAATATATATGCTTGTCCTCTTTATTATATTTTTTTTTTATAAAAAAATTCAGTAATCAGTAAATTCAATCAAATGTTTTGCAAATATCATAAATTAAAGAAATAAATGATTGAATAAAAAGTAAAAGAATGAATAGTTGGACGTACAGACATACAGTCACTTGATGACCTTTAGTTAACTATTTGTTTAAGAATTTTGTTTATTCAAAATATTTGGATATGTTTTGAAATAAAAAATTATCAAGCGAGGTTATCAATTAAAATTTGCTACAAAATGAGATATTTTTTTCCTGATATATTATAACTTATGGTTTTAGCATTTATGTATGTGTAACATGTGTTATAAATTATATAAAAATATTTATAGAGAGTTTTTATTTTAACGTCCATGTCCATGTTCATGTCCATGTGTATAAATGTATAAATGAAGCCTTGTCCTTCACTTTAAGTAACTGTTACACAAATAGAACACGCTACGTATCCAACATGCACGCATTTACCATAAATTGCATACATGAACGAAAGCGTATGAAATACGTGATGCATGTATATACTCGTATATAAGTATACATATTATTTATATAAGTATTTATTGTACATACGTACATATTGCATTGTTTGTGCGTTTGTATACTCTTGAATTTACTTGTAACTCACTTGTTGGTTAAGATGTGTGATTTCATTTGTTTATTCGTAACACTTTTTACTTTACTCAGCGGTTCATAAATACAATACAATATATAATGTATGTGAATATATGGTATATATATATATGTATATATATACATATATGTATATACTATATATAGTATATACTATATATAGTATATACATATAAGCATTCCTTTCATTTCCAAATATATTACATTTCTTTGTATGTAAGTAAAAAGTTTTGTAGTTGTTTTTGTTTTTGTTGTTAAGCAAAATGTTTTTTTTTACATATTGTTGATAACAAACCCTCTCATATATTGTTCGTACATTTTGAACCTAGGCTGGCGGAAAAATCATTGCAGGCACAGCAGTTTGCATGGGGGTTTGATATTTCGGCTATTACTTGAAACAAATGTTTTTTTGTTCTACTTTTTTTTTGCATTCAACTCTTATTTTATTACGTCTTCTTCTTCCTCTTCTTCTTCTTTTTCTATATATAGTGTTTTCTTTAAAAAAGAAAACTTTTCTGTTACGTTTATGACATCAATTCACTGATTTGCTTTTCTTTTTAGTTTATTTTCTGTTCTAACTTTTAAAATAGAGATTTACGTCCGTACGTACGTACGTCCAATATGCTTTTAAAATAAAACAAAAATAAAACGATTTTTATTTTAGGCACACATTTGTTGAGAGTAAGAAACTATAAATTTTTATTTAGAATTTTTATTGAAATTGTGTGGCTTTAAAAGATTATGCAAGCACAACATTGTACAACTTTTGTACTTGATTAGTTAATGTATATGACATTTATTATTATTAATGTACGGAAGATCCAGATGCGAATATTTTATTTCGTTCCATGTGTACAGAACTTTAACCTTTAAATGGTAAAATTTTTTATGATCCTAATGCCTAAACGATGGTGAAAGATCATCGACCAAAACGCACAGTACCTAGTTGAATAAAGTTTAATAATAGAATACTTGACATAAATAAACTAAATCCACTTTACTATTTACTTCTGTGAATTTTTGATTTTTATTATATAATCACGTTTGCTTCTAACGCATCATTAACTTTATTTGTCAGAGTTTCCAAAGGACATTCACGTCAACCTACACCGATGCAACAAAAAAGTTAACAATTCCTTTTAATTTATTCAAAACCAAAAAGAGTAGAAAGTAAAAATTTTAAAAATTACCAAAAAAAAAAACTGTCTTAGAAGAGCAATAAAACATAAGCAGCAATGTGAAATGAAAATGACCGCAAAATTATGCAAAAAAGTTACAATAGAAAATGGAGCGAAAAAAAATTACTTATAGAAGAAAAGAATTTAAAAAATCATTAAAAGCGAATTTAAAAGGCATCTAGCAACAAGCAACATACAACAACAACAATAACAACAAACAGTTAAAGCATCTGTTGACAGGATATACAATATATATACAATCGCACACATTCTCACAAAAAGGATTAAGGATGGATAAATGTTAGAGAGAGCGAGAAGGATATAAAATAATGGAATCGTAACCCTTTGTTGCCAACCATCAACACTGTATTCAATTATAAATAATTCATATAATGCGCTGTGTGCAGACGCACATTACTGTCAACGGCACTCCAATCACATAACTACTCGACTACAGTCAAGTGGGAAAAGTTAAATAGAATAAACACAACTAGTGAAATAAATTAGAAAAAAAAAAAAAAAATTATGGCTTCGCCACCAGAGAGTCCCATCGAAGAGGTGGTTTATGAATTGGAAACCACACGTGTGCCTAAACCGATACCTGTCGCTTTGGAAGATTTATGCCGCCAAACAAAATTTACTAAACAGGAAATACGTGTCATGTATCGTGGATTTAAAACGGTAAGAAATGGTGGCTACAAATCCCTATAAGTTATACAAACGGGTGTATTGTGCGACATTTAGAATTTGTGAGGTGTTTGCGAACAATCCTATCCCGTCATTGTTTCTCTTTATTTTTATATTTTTTGTTATTTATTGTAACAGTTATTCAATGTTTGTTATTCTATTGAAAATTATTCGAATGGAGTTTCCAAAATATCAAAATTTGAATAGTTTTAGTAATGTCCGGGTGTCCAGTTTTCTTGTTGAAAGGCTTACGGTTACAAAAATTGTGTTATGAAAAAGAAATTTAGTACACTTGATTATATTTAGTTTGCCTGTTATTGTTCTAAAAATAGGCGTAATTCGAGGGAATACACTTTGACTTAAAATATCTTTAAACAGTCTTTAAAAAAGAACGCCATTACATATATGACACGCCCTTAATTTTAGTATGAAAATTAACATTTAAGGTACATAATATTCTTGTTGTACAATATAAATAGCTTTAGAATTTAGAACAAGCAATACAAGTTGTATTATCGGCTACTTCTCAAACATTCCGACATGAATTTATATAAATTAATTCTCTAAAATGTTAGCACAATGTGTTGCAATATTGTCACATACTTGCCTTCGGTAAAATTTACTGATAAAAATAATAATTTATTGTAATTTATAGGAGTGCCCAGAAGGTGTGGTACATGAAGACTCTTTCAAGGATATATATGCAAAATTTTTTCCCCATGGCAGTAAGTGTCACATACATCTTGTATGTTGCCTTGTTATTTTAGCTTTTTTATCTCTTTTGCCTTCTCCTTGCAAGACTCAAGTTTATATGCTCATTATGTGTTCAAAGCTTTTGATGTTAACTGCAATGGTGCCATTAGTTTTCGGGTAAGTTGTAAGTTTTAATTTTTTTTGTTTTGTTTTTGTTTTTGTTACAAAAATTACAAGACATTTTAATTAAGTATTATTTATGACCATTTATTTAGGATTTATTGGTCACTTTATCTACATTGTTGAGAGGCTCGGTTTATGAGCGATTACGTTGGACATTTAAATTGTACGATTTAAATGGTGATGGTCGCATTAGCCGTTCGGAACTAAGTGAAATCGTTTTAGCCATTCATGAATTGATGGGTCGGCGTGCCCATCAACCGGAGGATGATCGCAAAGCTAGAGATCAGGTAAATGTCCATTTAGTTTGGTACAGTTTGAGTTTGCTTTCATTTTATATTAGTTTGATTTGTTTTTCAATCCTGACTTTTTTCACAAACTATCATTTAGCTTCAATAAGTATTTTTAAATAAAAAATGACTGTTTCGGAAGCCTATTGTATAATTGATTGTTTCTGATACTTCCATGTGTCCCTGTGTCTGTCTAATGTTGGCCTTCCTACGATCGGAAATTTAGATAAATTTATGTGAAATTTTGTACAGACACTTCTATTTACTGCACACAGATATTTAGATTAAGCAAAATTGCTCAACAATGAAATTTTATTTTTATAAAAAAATTATTTTATAATAAAAATCTTCCATCCCAAAGTGTAATATAAAAAACGGAATTGAATTTTATGAAAATATTTATAAAAAAAATACTTTCATTCAGGTGGATCGCGTTTTTCGTAAATTGGACTTAAATCAAGATGGCATCATAACAATTGAAGAGTTCTTGGAGGCATGCCTTAAAGATGATCTAGTTACACGTTCACTGCAAATGTTCGACAATGACCTTTGATGACCCGCTAACGATTATGATATACGAAATAATTGCAACACAATATCGCTTATAGATCTTTAAATTTTTTTTGAAATCTATTGTAAAACCAAAAAAATAAAAATAAAAATAAAAATGAAAAAATAAACAAACACCAAATACGATATAAAACATGCAATAACACCTAATAATTAATATTGTTAAATAAGAAAGTGTTGAAATGAAACAACAGCAATGAATATAACGCGAGAGCTCACACACTATGATGTACTAACTAATTACGAATTAAGTAAACATTTATATAATTATCAATACAAACCGTTTCCTATTCTAGTTAATAGAAACTAAAATAAAATAATTCAATAAATTATCGATAAAGAAAACATATTATAAAAAAATCCTGCCGTTAATAATAAAAGTTCTTACAAAAAAAAATAATTAATAAATCCATAAAATGCAAGTAAACTTTGTATATAATATAAAAAACAAAATGGAAAAAAATGTATCAAAATGAAGTATTTCAGAATAAATATGCAAATAAAAGAAAACTTTAAACCACCAATTAAAATAACAACAAATGCAGCCAGTACTTTAAATGGAATTGTTTTCTTGCATCATCATTCAAACAGAAACATTGAAGATGAATAGAATACAAATGAATTCATTTCAAATGGTAAAAAAAAAATACGAGTATATATTATATTACATGATAAAAAGCTATGCATCAATTATTTTGAAAGTGAGGAATGGGATTGAAAAACTTTTTATATCTTCTACATTAATGATGAGGGTATACAAAGTATGCCATTCCCTTTGAAATATCCAATATATCCTGCAAAGTATATATATTCTTGATTTGAATCAAAATTTAAGTCGATTTTGATATGTCCGTCCATATGACCGGTTATTGTTGGCACTTTCACGGTCACAAATTTTAAGAAAATTCAATCTTTTCAGGAATATCGCTATTTGACTTGAGTGCCATGCCCATAATCGATAAATATTTCTCACAGCAACAAATTTAACCTCTAAAGGATCCTTATGATCCATATACTCATAATTATCTTATCTCATCATCGAATAAATGAGTGTAGGATAATGACAGACACGCCTATAATATAGGAAAAATCTTATTTAACGTAGAATCCGTTCTGCCAGTTTAGAGAAGAATGGACAAAATAATTTGAACACCGGACATATACACAATATTTATTTATGAATAAGGTGTTGGGCCACCATTTTCATTTAAACCAGATGCAATTCTTCTTGGAATAGATTCGTAGAGTGTTTGAATAGTTCTGTTGTCACTTTTGCCGCGATAGTTTTATGTTGTCTGGACACCATTCTGACGGAGCCCAACGATGCTGATCAAGAATACACTTTACGTTGAACGCCTCTTTCTGCAAATTGAATGACATATTTAGTATACCCCAAATGATATAAAGGATATAAAAAATTAATCAATAATTTGACTATAACTTCAAGTATAAAGTAAAACATTGAACTTGCATCACTTTCAAAATAAACATTTCATATAACTAAACATAAAAATGTTTCATTCTTCTAATGAAAATTATTATTATTATTTGTTTTTTCATTTTAAATGTAATAATTTATTAGATATCTGTGAGTAGAAGTAACAGTACATAATCTATGCAGTAATGTGAAGGCAATAATTAATAGTAATCATTAAACATTAATTATAATTTATATTATACGAGTATTAAAATATTTATATTTATATTTATAAATATATGTAAATGTGTGTTTTTTCTGGTCAATTATGCAATAAAAAATTATAATAAAATAAATCGCCAAAATAGAAACACATACCAACAAACCAAATATTATTGACTCAAGCTCATCAAGTATTTTTAGCAGCAATCGCTTCCAATGTTTATACCCTTGCACCACCAAAGAGTATATTAAGTTTGTAAAGATGTTTGTAAATCGTAAATGGTATTTGTTTAATTTATCTTCAATTATAAGTATTGATTTAGAATCATTTTCTGAATTGATTTTATTATATCCGTCCGTATGTCCATATAAATTTGTGTGCAAACTGTAGGTTGTATTTATTGTTTATATTAATGAAATTTGGTACCAAGACACAATCCTATTGAAAATTGGGCAATTTTTAAAACCCCTCCCCATATAAAACTCTATTATAAAGGAATTCTTGAAGGACGAAATCTCAAAATTCTTAATATTTATTTAACGAAATCAAGTGGAGAATAGTTACTTGCTTTAATAATTAGCGGTATCAAATTTAGATGTAATCGAACCATTTTTAAAACTTTTTTCCGCAAAACTATATTTCTTAAAGTATTCATGAAATGCCACCGGTTTACTGATCAAATTCAACTAAGTAAAACATAATTTGTGAAATAAAGTGGTGTAGAGTATTAAAGTGGGATCGGGTATAACAATTACATCATATCTATAATAGACTAATAATAGACTTTTCAATAAGTTTTTCATTTTTCCAAATGAAAAGAAACTTTCTTTTAAAAGGACAATCACAATCAGTCCTACCTTTGGATTGATTTTTATACTTACTGGCAGCTAATTAATTTCTTGTTACTAACTCATTATGATTTTAAAGAATACGAGCATTGAAACCAATCAGTTTCCAAATGGTTTTCAGCTAAATAATTGCACTTTTGTGTCTGAAAATATGATTTTTAATATAACTTTTTTGTTTCATATAGAACTATTGACTTTAAAGAGAAGGTGAGTGGCCCTTTATAACTATTATCGAAACTTTCAGTCTATTTCATAGAAGACTGTTCAGTAGCTTACTACTTACAAATCCCTCCTTCTTTCAATGCACTTGTACGAGATTGTTATGTTATTAGTATATCTTTTCTTTTTAAAATAAATTACAGCAGAGTCAGTCCTTTAAAAAAGCAAACAAATTCATTTCTTTTTTTTCAATTTTTTTTTTCATTTTAATTTTATAATAATTTTTATGTTAACTTTTATTAAACTGTTAACTGAGAATTATTATCTATTTTATATTTCATATTCTCCCTTTTTCCAATTCGTACTAACATGAAACATTATTATCATAATATGATTAAGAATAGAAATAGTAAGAAGTATAATAATAGTGAAGGAAGTTGGTTAGTGAAAGTGTTTGAATGAATATAATAAACGAACGCGCGGTGTTGAAGTAACAATTCATTTTATTAAGTAAGCATACATATACATATATATAAAAGCATTCATTGTTCATTTGTTAAGTATACACTGAAATTGTAACAATCGCATATACATACATACATGCTTAAATAAAAAGATTCAAATTGAAATTTTTTAAGGAAAAACTTAAATCAGCTAAATTTAGCCTAAGCCGGTTAGGGCGTGCGTACCCTTCTTCTTTATTGAATAATTTGTGGAAGTGGCTTTAGCACAATACTCTACTTTTTGAATAAATTTGTGGAGTATTTGTTACATTTTATTGTAACGATGAAGTTCTGTATTAAAGACGGTTTCTTGGTAATTTTAAGGATTACAAGTGCATTACTTCAGCCAGTTGTAACTCTTGCCTAACAAATGTCATACCCACCTTCAATCATACCGATTGATTTGGCATCACTTTCTCGAATCGAATATTTTTCAACCTTCAACCGTTTTTTTTGTTTTTTTTGCTACAATGAAAACTTCTTAAATTTTGATTTTGTAAATGTTTTTAAAGTAATTGGTTTTTATTGATGTATTTCTTATTTTGTTTATATTAATAATCATTAATTTTTATTTTTTATTAAAAACTACTCTAATGAACTGGTTTTTTTATATGAAAATTTTACTACTTTTGTGGTTTGTGTGAGAGTGGTTTTGAACACATTATTTTTAACTTTTTTCGTTTTTCTGTAAATCATCTGGTTTATATTCTTATAATATGAAAATGTGCGTTACATGTCGTTTCAAGGCAAAATAAACAACAATTTAACAAACAAAAAAAAAGAAAATATAATGAATTATGGTTTTTTTCTGATTTAAGAGAAAGTATGCATTTAAGACATGTTTGTTATGTAAACAGTTTATAATAAATAATTACAATACAATTTTTGTTGTAGTTATAAATTTATATAAAAATGTTAATATTTTGTATTTCATGTGTTTTTCCGTTTAATACATTTAATGCGGTTTAACAGGTTTAAAAAGGCGTTCACGTGTGGACTTTAAAAATATTATGGCTTTCATAAAAAAAAATAATTTTATGAAATTTATTTATTTTTCAAAAAATTTATATTAATATATATATGTAGTATACAGTATATAAATATAGAGAAAAGTTTTTCTTAATAAATTTATCTAAAGTGTTTCTTTCATATATTTTTTTTTTTCAATGATAATAAATATGAATGTGTTTGGTTGAGTTTTGTTAAATGTGTTGTGTGTGTGTGTGTGTGTGTGTGTGGGGAAATGTTAATGTAACAAAAGTTTATGCTTCACTTTTAATGAAAATATTTTCCATGCAGATTATTCGTTTAGATTAAATTATTGTTATATTTACAAAATATTTCAAAATTGTTTTTTTTTTTCTTGCATTTCATAATTCACACAAGTATAAAATGAAACTTTTCTATTCATTTCAGGGGAGTATTTGTTTTGTGTTTTTTCTTTTTGACTTTAAGGAGTTACTCTTTTCTTTCTTACAGGCTTGTATGTATTTTAAATTCTTAATGGTTTTGTGTACTTATCACCCGTTTTGTGCAAAATATTTCATTTTGAACTTGTGGAATGTAAAAACTACAATAACTAACTAGAAAAACATTATATTGGCATAATTATGTATTTATTTCAATCCGAGAGAAACTGGAGTAAAGTGTTATAACAAAGTATGGTTTTTGGTTTTCATATGAAGGGACACTGTTATGTTTTATGTATTGATGAATGGCAGTATTGGCTTTTTTTTTTAAATACAATTAATTTTAGAAAATTCTTCTTTGCTTATCGTAAACAATTGTATGAATTGATGATAATGGCTGCTTTCACGGCTGCTCAAAAATTATATCGTTAGAGGGTTGTAAAAGTGATCCGATTGGGTTCAAATTTGGTATAGCTAATTATTAAGATAAATAATTTTTTTCATTATATATAAAAAAAAAAAAAAATATTAAGAATTGTGAATTTTCGCCATATAAATATTTTCTTTATGGGAGTTCGTTATATGGGAAGGAGTTCTAAAAGTGGTACAATTTGATTCATTTTCAGCAGGGTTTCTCTTTGGTTTAATAAAATTATTTGTACCAAATTTCAACAAAAAATCTCAAAAATCATGATCTGTAGCTTGCTTAATATACATGGAGACATAGACAGACAGACGGACATGGTTAAAGTGATGCTGAATCGATCAATGTGGCATTTGCTATTTACAAATTATTAACATTCCCACAAACTTAATATATACTTTGCCATAAGTGATGTCGGATAAATTAATAAATTGTTATCAATCTTAATACTTTTTGATCATACTGGTACAAATAAGTTTGTGTGTGGAAACCAAAACATTTTTATACCCACTCCCTTCTAATATGTCGTTTTATAGTACTTTATCAAAAAGTTGATAACACCTAAATGCAGGACGCTCAAATAATATATAAATCTGCATTGAATACTGAGCTAATTCAGCCATGTTTGCAGACAGGTTGGTACTGAAAATGACACATTTACGGAGCAATTTTCATTTTAGTCATAGTATTAATTATAATCAGACAGTAATATGAAAATTAACACATACGAGTATGTTACTTAGAGGGTTTTTGTTGGTTAGTATTCAAGATTTGCTTTAGCTTTTTTGCTTTTTATATGTATATGGGTTGAAGTTAAGTATTTTATATTGTTGTTGTTGTTTGTTGTTATCTATTTTATGGTTTTTCAATTTTTCGTTTTTTGTTTGTTTGTTTGTTATTAAGTGACATTTATATGTATGCAATTATTTTCTTGTAACGTATAATTCCGTTAATATTATATGATTATTAAGAGAGTTTGGGAGATTTTTTATATATTATATTATGCCTTATATATATATATTTGTTATGTAATGAAATTTGATGCAAGTTTTTTTTTGGAAAATGTTTTTTGTAATTATTTTATTTACACAAAACACATAAAGTAATGAAGACTGCATTGCTTTCATGTTTAAGATAATTCTTGAGATTTCTATGTAGATTTTCTTTTCTTTTTTTTTATAATTTTAACTTTTTAGTTGAAGCCACCGATTTCGACATATATTATTAGTGCGATTTTCAGCTATAGAAGAAAAATTTAAAAATTCAAAATGGACAATTTTATTGTCAACTTATCAATATTAAGAGATAAGTAAGCCCAAAGTTTCATTTTATAGCTTGGCCCAATTATCATTTAATTGGTAGAGTAGTGTACTACAAATTATGTAAAATACTGCGAAATTCTTATTTAAAGAGAGAATGGCCTATATGTTGAGAATCACTTTAAAACCTAATTATAGTGAATTTTTCAATATGCACATAACAATTTTGTGTTTTAATATGAATGCATTATTGAATGTATTTAATGATCTGTTAATATCAAAATGTCAGTCAAGGTTAACATTTTTATTTCAGTGAAGTTCACAAACAAGCAAGCTTTGAAAATTATTAAAAATTAATATTGCAATTCTGAGTTGATGGTCTCAACCTAAACAGCGTCCCACTACAGAGACTATGCTATAATGAATAAATTCCCACCAAAATATTCATTATTGTATGTTGTGAGAATGCCTGTTAGACAACGTACAGATCAAAGTAGCGAAAATTTTGCAGCAGTAAGTGCTTCAGTTCAAAGTTAGTCAAATCAGTTGATTCTATGCCGTTCATTCAGAATTGAGAATCTCTAAAGCTACATTTTTCATAAAGATCTTGACTTCCACCTTTTCAAGATGAAATTAACACAACAATTAAAGCTTCTTGATCATTTGAAGCTACATAATTTATGTTATGTTTTGTTATGTCCTTATTGAAAAACCATTTATACATTTTTTCAATTTTGACATTTATAATAATACGTTACATATAAAATTGAAATTCACTTTAAATGTATAATATACACTAATATGTACATATTTAAATACACTAATCATTCTATATGAAATATTTAAAATTTTTAAATCCATAACAACACAGACTCAACATTATTGTAGAATGTTAAAAAATATTGAATCTTTAAATTAATTTCCATGTATGTATAATAAACAAATGTTGCTCTTAACTGATGGGCTTTCTTTTTCCTCTTATTTCACATTTGAATTTGTTGTTTTTGTAATTGCTGCTACTGTCGTTGCAGTATTGGTAGTTGTTTTTGTTATTATTATTATTAAAATTGTTCATTTTGCATGTCCTGTAATTTTGTTTTCATTACTCTAACATCATCCAGTTAGTACTTTTCATCGTCAGAGATTTCCCTTTGGGAATTCTGTAATTCTCAGTCTTTATACTGATGACTGCGTACAGCACAGCACAAACTCAAGGCAAATGTTAAGGCCATCAGCTCTAATAGTATAACACCGGCCGTTATGCCAAATAGTAAAATCCAATTTTCATAAATTAATTCAATCAGTTTGTCCACACAACCCTAAGCAATATTAAATGAAAAAGAAGAAGAATATCATGTAATACAAAAGCAAAAAATTCAATTATCATCAAAATCAAATTATCTATGAAACATGCACACAAAACATACCCACTCACACACACATACCTGTTGATGTATGGCTGGATTGTAGGTACCACCGAATTTCAATTTCCGTGACATTTCACAAACATTCTCCTTGAGTTCATCTTTGCAACATGACTCGGGTATATTATAAAAGACATTTAATGATGAAATCGCTATATCTACAATATTGGTGCGATCCACATTGTTGAAGCGACTGGTAGCCCAATCACCCGGTCCATCAGCACCACAGCACTTGAGCTGCATAAATAAGAAAAGAAAAATTTTATTTAAAAATATTTCGGTTTCTTCTTTAAAAAAGCAGCAACTGTTCACTAATTTACATTTTTCTGTAGGGTATCGAATGTAACTGTACGTGAACTCATACTCGATTGTCCGTATTCCTCTTGTACCGAATATTTTACCGATGCTCTCACAATATCATCCAATTTATCTTTGTTGTGGAATGCCCAAGCACCGGCGGCTATTTGTGCCACCATTACAATCAATATAACGGAGAAAAACTGAAAGAAATAGATTTTTTCCATAAATATAATAAAATAATAGAATCATAGTGGCCACTTACCGACACCAGCAAACATTGAGATTCTTTAAGGACACCGCAACAACCGAAACAGGCTCCGATTGTGATTAATATTCCAATACCCAAGAATACGTAGAGAGCAATATAATAATGATTATAGGATTGTGTCATTGATAATACAAATGTCGGATCGGTTAGCATCCATGTAGAAGCTATAACAATTGTCAAACCAATGATCTATGCAGGTATGGAGAAGAAAATGGAAAGAATAAAATATTTATAATAGAGGAGAAAAATCGTTAAATTTACTATTTTTTGAGTATTATTAAAAATGGTAGCATACATCCAATTTTGACTCATCATAGTCTGGGAATTTAACATAGAATTGTTTGCTGTTTTTAAACTTTAAACCTCTTGAGGCGGAGGATATATGAAGTTTATAATTTCTAAGCAGCTATACATATGATTAGAGACCGTTCACTCTTCAGTATATCGATCGATTTCGAATCAATTTCTACATGTCTTCTATTTGAGAGAATCAATTTCTGAATCGATCTAACCATATCCGTTTGTCTGTCTATTTATATATATTTTAAATTTATGTTCAAGCTATAGATAATATTGAGATATTTCGATGAGAAGAACATGTTTCGACCCATAGATAATCGGTATTGAAATGAACTCTATCTACGACAAAAACAGCAACATTACAACATTACATGTCAAAAGTTTTCACTGCACATGATTGAACTTGCAGCAATTAGATATACAAGAATGTTTAATGTTTTAGGTCAATAAAATTAACATTTCATCTTTAACACAGCAAAACTAATAATTTTATCTTTATTTTCTACAAAGCAGCGAAGCATCAAAGAGCACATAGAATCATTAGTTAGTACCACTAATTAACATTAAATTGAATTGATCTAGCGCTTTGAATTTTTATCTTCATTCATTATTATTGACATTCCCACGATGGTGAAAATTCAAATACTTTTAAGAGATATTAATGGGCAGCTGTGTTTTAAACTGAGAATATATTTAAAAAAAAAAATTGCTAAATAAAATGATTGGAAAACATGATAAACGAATAGAATTTGGGTCAAACAGATATACCATTTATGTAACAATAATAATTTATGGAAGTATGTGCTTTGCAAAGTAATTGTCCTGGTGAAAGTGTATGGAAATTATATGCATTTAAGATATGAAAGTCTGCCAAATACTGTTTCTTTATAAACTCCTATCTCTTTGGAACTCTCGAAAAACAATAGATCGGTCCATCAATTCAAAAGAGCCTTACAAATGGATTTAAACATATCTGTCAGTCTCTATATTTAAATATACCTGTAATGAATACTCGGATCTCCAGTATTTTAAATTTCGAAGTACGATTGAAAATCGTTGAAAGTGATTTTAAAAATAATGCAGTTTAAACTATTTTCAAGATACACTTTTGAAAAAAGTGGGCAATTTGCACATATAGATATCAGAGAGACAGGCGGACATGTTTAAATTAATTCAGAAATTCAGAAAGTCATTTTGAATCGATTAGAATTTTAAAGATTGATCTTTCTTCAGCTATTCAAGAGTTACAAACTTTCCTACAAGTGGTGTAGGGTATAAAAACTGAGCAGTATAGAAAGTAAAGTAGTTCGCCATTACCGGCTGTAACATTTTCACTTGTTTTACTGTTTTTTAGGTTAAATCTAATGAATGAATAAATTACTACCGTTAAACGCACAAATTGCCATAAAGTTTAGATTTTATCTTTCGTTTTTATTTTTATTTTTTAATTGCATGTGATAAGACACTGATTCTTTATAGAGTAGAGGAAAATAAGTGAAATTGTTACAGCCGGTTATATATGACTTTTTAATAGTCTCCACCAACTTAGTTTCACAAAGTATGCTGCAATTTGTATCAGTAAACGCAAGTCATTGTCAAATAAATCTCGTTCTAAAAATGGTGCGATTGGGCTAAAATTATTCTTCAACAAAATTTTGAAAAAAATATATTAATAATTCCGAATTTTCGCCATATAAAGGCTGCGTTTAAAGTAGAACCGTGTATGGAGCGGGGTTCTATAAAATGTTTAAACTCGGCCCATTTTCGACAAAAAACCTATTTAAACTAAAACATGTCTTTGTACCAAATTTAACAAACTATATAAAAACTTAGGATCCGTAGCTAAAGCACAAATTTACATGGACAGACGGACGTTCACAGTTAAATCAATTTTAGGAGTTACCAATCACCGCATAAACATAATATGTTATTTGCCGCAAGTGGTGCAGGGTATAAAAAAATTGTTATTATTGCCAGTAAAACGATTTTGTCCGCCTGTAATGTACGCGTACGTGCATATGAAATATTATTAAAAGTAGAATTTGAAGCGAATGTACCCATATCAACAAAATTTATGTTGCCCACATATACATGCATGTTTATACACATATATGTATAAAAAAATCAAACATAGACGGACAGACAGACAAATTGTATGTAGATATGTATGCATCATGTGGGACTATGACTGCACAGCATTGAACTAAACTGAACTAAATGATTATGCGAATGAATGCTACCAGCGACATTGGCGCAGGTGGCGCATATATTACAAAATGATGTCAGAAAAATACAAAAAAATTTTTTTGTTTTGTTTTTCTTTATATGTTAACCAAAAATAATGCTGACTAAGATATGTGCATAAAGAGGAGATATATCAATAAAGGAAAGGAAATGGAAATGAAAACAAAAAAAAAAAAATTGAATATTATGATAATTGCAATAAAAAATATTTTGCATTGACTTTAATGATAATCGTGAAAGTCTACATAGAATATTTTATTTATGCTGCTATTGTAACAATTTTATTGTTAATGTAGAATCGCCTGTACAAAAAAGTTATTGAGAGAACTTCAATAGTATAATAGGAGGGATGGGGAATCCAGATAGGTTTTGTAGATGCAGGTAGTATTCGATAAAGCATTTGTTTTGTCTAAATTCATACACTATATGAATTTTGTGTCAAAAATTGTTTATGTTCTATTTCAACTGGTTGTGCCAATTGTGGCGGAAGTGAAACTATGCCGAATATAAAGAAAAGGAGCGAGCGCGAATGAAATTTCGACGGCGTCGAAGGAAAATTTGAGCATTCGAGATATTAGTGCAAGACTTCGATTCGATAGATCGCTTCATAATGATTTTTTGAGCTTTAAAGAGATCAGTAACTGAGTTGGTTTAGGCTTCATTTTAGTAAACTCTGCATGCTGTAGAACTCGAGTTCAAATCCAGCTGAAGAAGAAAGTAAAAAAATAAGAATTTTTTCAACTGGAATTTGAATATGTCCATTGCATTACACTTGTTCACTGGTTCGCAAGGCGGCAAATGAGCTTTTTATGCTTGTAAGAGAATCCCAGCAATAAAGAGAAAAGTCTGGCTCTGGTTGTGTCAGAAAGGTCACTTCCAAACATTTCTAACGATTTTAAAAGAAAATTTATTAATGATATCGAAATAAGCACGAGAAGTGCTTGAAGTCACTTAGAAAAGTCAGCTTATGCTAGCAGCAACAAAAGTCTGCAATGGACCAAACAATATCACAGTAGGAATGAAGTTGATTGAAGAAAGGTGATATTCTCGGACGAGTTTAAGTTTAACTTCTTCGAGTCCAACGGAGGTGAAAAACCGCTGACCGTTACAGCAATGAATGCGTTAGGTGTACCGTTAAGCAGGGATGTAGTCGCTGGTATGGGGAGACCATTTTCCTCTAATGGCATTATACAGTTGGCTCTCGATGGCCCTGGACCGAACGGTAAACGCCATTAAGTAATTGGTAATTTTACAATGGACTGACCTGCTGTAAACCCTATAGAGAATCTTTGGCATATAATGAAATTGGAAGTATTAAAGAAGAAACTCTGAACGGGACCGCCTTATTGATAAAGTTTGGTATAACGCTTTTAAACTTTTATTGTATAAAAAATATTCCAACAGAAAAATTTGCGTATTAGAAGCTATACTTTCGATTTATTCCTAAAATCTGTAAAAACTGAGAATGACTCAGTCACGTAATAATATCTAATCATTAGATCATGCATGGATTTCATTTATTATTAAGTGCAGCGTGATTTGTATATAAATATAAATCTCTTCAACGAAAGCAAACAACAAAAGCAATAAAAGTCATGCAATAATTATAAATAATTAGAAAATTATTCTCTTAGCGCATCATTGTTTATTATTAATTTATTGAGTCTACAATTAGATGCCAGTATTAATAATATTTACAATACAGTCTACTACACTCAATATCAATAATTTATAAACAAAAATTACAGCTGAAAGAGGTTTTTCAATAAGGACATAACATAACAAAGCATCAGTTTTGGCGTTTCAAATGATCAAAAGGTTTTAGGTTATGAATTAATTCCATCTCATAAAGGTCTAAGACAGGATATTTATGCAAGAATTTGCCACATTATGGTAAGAACGGAGTGGATTCAACTGATTTGACTCATTTTGGACTAAAATATATACGAAGCGTAATCTCACTGACAGAGAAACATTCAACATATTTTTACTTGGAATTATACACTATAGAACGCCCCGCTTGTCTGGTGAGATGATTAATACAACCGAAAATTGGATTAAGCACTCTTAAAGTCAAGATTATCGATTAAAATTTGCGGTAGTAATTTTTAATAATTTCCAAAAGTTACTTGTTTATAAACTTCATCATGATAAAAATGTTGGCTTTGAGTAATGTTTTCACGTAATGCTCATAATGAAAATCGTTCACGGGTATGTTTGTATTAAAATACAAAATTGTTATGTTCCTATTGAAAAACTCATTAAAATTTGTACTGAAGGTAAAAAGACGTTAATTAATGCTAAAAAAATTACAAAATTAACTTCCTATAATCTTTATTATGAGCTACATACAAGGAGGAAGGTGTGAATTCCACGTGCTTTACACATAAACATGATTTACATGATTAGATTAACTTAGAGAAGTACTTGAAATTTCATTCTAGGTGTAACTATGTAAGAATACTAATGAGGTTTAGACTATGGTATATTTCATATCATGTCTGTATGGTAAGTGTGAATAAATGTGATTCAAACCTTAAATTTTTCTACTCAGGGTAGACATTTAATATGTCAGATTTCCCTTAAGGGTATAAGCGTATGTGGCAGTATAAAGATTTATTACATGCGATAAATGTTGTGTTGTGTGTTGTTGTATTAAAATACTTATTTTTTTTACTGTAATTATTTTCTACTGCATGCCATAAGTAAATAAATATTTTCTCATAATGCATGTTGACGCATCATAGTATAAATGTACCAACAATTTTTATGCACACTCACGTTGCCTTTGGTTCTAAGAAATTTCATTGTGTATGTATATGTGAGGGGGGGGGGGGGGGTGTTTATTGACCATTTAACACAGATTTTGTCGCATTTCTTATTTTTTATGCCTTATGCACACATATTTATAGAGGATTTATAATATGAACACAATGGATGTGTCGCCTGTGTACACACATGACAATAGCTTCCACTCTTCTTCTTTTACTTCTTCTTCCATAAAATATTGTAAAATTAAATTTGATTTTGGCCAAATTTTAAATACTCTCACACATCTACACATACTTGATTAGTAGGCGTGCCAGTTACCTGATTACGCCCTCTATAGTTTACTCTATTAAACAACAACAGTTAGTTTTATAAAATTATTTTTATTGCATTTGTGGGCGTGTTTCTTATACGAACGTGTTTATTGAAAATATTTTTTATGACATTTTTGAGAATTTTCCTGCGTCGACCGTGCCCATTTTTGGTACATTAATAGAGCATAAAATTAAATGTGTATCAAATTTCAATTTTATAGGTCAAATTTTGTCAATTTGTAGGCGTGGCAATTTCCGATGTCATTCAATTTAAATCAGTAGATGTTTTCTAAATATGTATGCATCGGGCCGATCTCACCCTACAGATACAGAAATGTAAAAGCATATCTGCCAGGTGGACCTGAATATCGCTGGATCAAGTCATATAACAATTTAAAGCATCCTTTCTTCTCTACAATTTAAATGATGTAGGGTATTAAATTGCTCAACTTAACTAACTTAAAAAATTGTTAAAATGTTTAAATATGATAAAGAGAGAGAGAGAGAGAGTATTAGTATGGATTTCGCCAAAGGGATTTACAATACCATTGCAAAGTAACGGCTTAATATTACTCCGTTATTCTGTTAGTTATAGCATAAAGCGTAAAGTGTTTATAAATATATACTTTTATCCATAATACAATCCTAATACAATTCAAGGGACGGAGACATTTTTTTTCATCGCCCAGAAGGACAAAATATAATTAAACGAGTGACTAGTTCTGCATTTTTACAGTCATGCTTAAAGTGAAAAGTAATTTACGGACACGATAATATGGATAATGCTCAGAGAGATGGAAAATTAAAGTTCTACTAAGTAGATTAGTTACTAATGTGGGAAAGAGTGATTCAGCGTTTTCTAATTTCAAGGAAACTATTTTAATATTAACGTATAGAGATCTGTTTATATTGAATAATTTATGATAGGTAAATAAACTGCTACAACTATTGCAATCACAATCTCTTAATATAAAGACTTAAATAATATAAAAGAGCTTTAAAAGTGCTAAATATTTTGTTAAGTTTCCAATTACATGATCGGACGATGTGGCGATTAATATGCTCTAATTAATAGAAACCAATAAAACAAATGAAAATATTGTGGTCCATGAAGCCCGCCCACCTTGGTTCCACATATAATGATACAATTAGTTTAGTTGTATTAGTAAAGGCCTTAGAAGGCCTTTTCGTGACAAATCATTATATGGAAGAGGGTTCTAAAAATGGCCCGATTGAAAGCAAATTTTCCATAGTCAAATATTAAAGAAATTAATGATTCTACAATAAATTTTGTCCAATAATATTAAGAATTGAGATTTTTTGCCATATAAAGGTTAATTTCAAATAAAGACGTTATATGGGAAAGAGTTTTAAAAATAGTCCGATCGGGTTCAAATTTTGTACATAGAAATATTAAACCAAATAAGTGTTCTTTAACAAATCTTGTCAACAAAATATTAAGAATTACGCATATTGGCCATATAAAGACTTTCATATAACGATGGGGTTTCTAAAGTGGAAGGGTTCTAATTAAAATTAAGTTCTCAAATTAATTTTTATTGTAATAGGGTTAAAATTAAAAGGTTAATAAGGCTAAAAAATGTTCTTGTATCCAATTTCATTAAAATATCTTAAAAAAATTCAGCCGATAACTTGCACAGAAATTTACATGGACATACAGATGGACACGGTTAAATCGATTTTCATAGTGGTAGATAAAATCCATAAAAACTTAATATGTATATACATTCTTTGCCTCAAATAAATTTGCCTTCGGCCACATCTTATATACCATTTACCACCTCTGACATTGTGGGCGTATTCTAATTCCTTATGAGGCCCTCTAATAGAGTAATATGTATATTATTATTAGTAAAATTTTACGTCATGTATTATTTTGCAAACTGTGGGTGTGTCTGTGGTATGATTGTATCCATTTTTGATATATCATTAGAAGGACTAGATATTGACTTCGTGGCTTGTTAGTGGGCGTAGCTCTCAATCGATTTTACTCAATTTAAATAGCCATTTATGTACAGAAAGTTAAAAGTGTTCATATCAAGTTCAATATATCAAAATTTGCCACGTATATATAGATATGTGGAAGGACATGCCTAGATCGACTTTGATGTGCCTTCTTAAGAGTGTTGCATACGGAATGGCAAACTTAGTTTATCCTCCTTCACTGCAAAAGGCATAAAAATAGTTTTCAATCGATTACATCAATCGCGGGAGTTACAAATACGATATATGTTTGAATGCATTCATAATCTGTAATTAGTTTTGCGATCTAGTTTTTTTTTCATCTTCTATTCAAATGCGCTGCTTCAATCACAAATATTTATACAATATAGTGTAATGAAATTTGTATTCAGCGTGTATGTGTGTAATAATATTGACCCACTGTGTACGTGTGTAAGTGTGTGTTAAAAATAAAATTCTTAATTTTTAATGCGTTTGTTTGTGTGTGACATAGAAACTTTTTATAAAATTAGACAATATTTATTTTTATATTTTATTAATAATACAAACATGCATTTAATTACAACTACAATTACAATAAATGTTCATATTGATGTACGTCCGGTTGTGCATAATTCTACAATAACATAACATTGAATTAAATTGTCCACCTTAACGATTGTGATATAACAATTTTGTGACATAGTGTACAACATACCGAAAGAGGTTTCCAAGAGATATTTATATATATATATTTATAATGATTTGTATGAAAATGCGAGGGGGTTTAGAGTAACAGGCTTTTCACTAAAGACATAACAATTTTGTATTTTAATGCGAATGTATTCGTGAACATTTTTTATAATTTGTTAACGTCAAAACGTTAGTCAAGGTTAACGTTTTTATTATGATGAAGGAACAATTCTTGTGATGATTGCTGCATTTATTTCATCTAAGAATCGATTACAGCAATTGGTCATATAAACGAGATCTAATTCTATGGTTAAATGTAATATATGTACTGCATGTAAATTAAGTTTTAGCTAAATATCTCAATTATTCTGTGTTTTATTTAAATACAAAATTGTTATGTTCTTACTGGAAAACCTTTTACGTTCATTTTGGTATAATTGTTATCCAATATAAATATTAACACCTACTATTCATTCTTATATGCATATGTTTAACCGTACATACATATATATATAAATAGTAAGTAGTTTTTATTTTTATTTTAATTATAACACCACCACCGATGTGTTGTAAGAACAACAACAATGTTTTAACCACGCAACACATGTTCTTATTGCGGCATGTAAGCATATATAAACATTAAGCACACATATGCACATACATACATGCACTTTTGTCTAAACCAAAATGCCACACATAATTAATTACGTACGGCCAGTGGGTGCGTGCATATTATGAAAAGTTAAGTCAATGTTTATGTTTTTATATCTTTTCCTTTATAATGGTTGGTACACTAAGCTCATTATCCCGTTTGCAACTATCAGAAATTTTGTATATTTATGATTAGTATCAAAATTTGAATCGATATGAAAATGTGTGTATGTTGTTGCTACCGCCATGATCGTAAATGAGATATTGAGTTGAAATTAGTCAAATGCCACGCCCACATCACTAAAATTGTTTTATAGAGTTAAAATTTGGTATAAATATTTAGAGTACACATAGATTTGTCAAAAAATGGGTGTGGTCACATAATAGATACGCCCACATTTTATAAAACAGCCTTCTTTGCATAGAATACAACGTGTGTTAGTATTACAGAAGGGTAAAGTAGTCAAGTAAGGGAGTTTTTCTACTTGTTTGAATAAAACTTAATGGACATAAATAAACATATCTGTGTGTTTGTGTATAACATGTATAACATACACGTCCACGATTAAAAAAAAAATTATTGGGTGAAGAGTTTATTAAAAAAGTTTCGTTTTTGTATGCAGGTTGTTAAATAAATTAAGTGAATTCGATCAAGTACCACGCCCACAATCGACAATAATCTATTTATAGGCTTAAAAAAGTTCTCTATTAAAATTAAATTTGGTTCACACGTTTATAATTTGTGTATCTATAACTGCGCTTTAAAAAAGGGGCAGGGTCACGCGCACAATTTACAAAAAACTCTACGTGATGTAAAATCTAACTGCGTAGAAAAAAAGCATGAAATACATGCACTACAAGGAGGCATTATCAGGTAAATGCCACGCCCATTATTTATATGCACACGTGAAGCGTATTTAAGATTTGCTTTAAAGCAACTTTATTTTTTTTTTTATTTCTTCTAACATAACGCTCTTCATACATACATAAAACTGTTAGTGGAATGCTTGGAATCATATACTCGTACTCTCTATATAAGTAAATAACAAACTTCTCTTCTCTTCTCTTTTTATTTTCTTATATATATATTAATTGTTTATCATTGCATGGCAAAGAAAATATTTTCATTAAATTTGTTTACATTTGAGTTGGCGTTATATGTTTATTAAAGGCACAAACCAGTATACTAAGCATAAGCATACATACAAGAAGTTTTATTGCATACAAAGGAAATATATTGTTGGTTATGTTATACAATATATTAAATCAAAAAGATATATACACAGAGTAAATTATAAACTTGCTTGTGTGCCATGATGCATGTGTTGGTTTCAGAAGGGTGGGTGGGTAGTTGGTAACTGTGCATGTGTATGTAAGTGCCTGAATTTTTCATGTAAAAAGAATTAGGTCAATTTTACAGTTATTATATTAGGGCTTTGCTCTCGCTGGTGCTCTCTTTCCTTCAAACTCATACATACGTTTGCATGTATATGCTCCTATAAACCGTTGCATTTTGTACATATTTATATATAGAATAATTCAATTGTTTTTGTGGGATTATGTAGGATTTGTCTAATTTTAGAATCAAAGTAGGTACAGACTTGAATTTTTCAGCTGAACACAGTGAAGATTATAAAGTCTCTTATAAAAACTGCAGTTCCTGCTTAGTTTTTTTCCTTTTTTTTATTTTTTTTTGTATCTCTCTTTATCATATCCTTTTTTTTTTTTATTTATTTCGTAGAAAGCAAAAACCACAAATAGTGGAAGCTCAAAAACAAAAAAAAAACCTCGTTAATGATGATGACGAGCACGAGTACAAGCACAAGTTAATGCCCTATTGTTTTTATTGTATAGACACATATGTGTATATGTATGTTGACAGGGTGTATAAAACGGAAAACAATAGTGCAATAATATTATATAGATATGGTAGTCACATTTTTTCCTTTTCATATTATAGCCGGAGGATATATTGCTTGTGTTGAAACATTTGTAATATCAATCAGCAAATATGTCTGTCAGTCCTACAACGTATGTTACAAAACACTCAACTCCAGGACGTTTGTAGTTTACTTTTAAATTAAAAAAAGTGAAAAACAACTAAATTTGGCTAACGTTAAATGTGAAATGGCCACCATTTTTATATAAAATGGGCGTGTCATGTACCTCACTACTCTCTCTATGGTTTTTGTATTATGTATCAATCATAAAATTAAATTCTACTTGAAGTAAGGTTTTATAAAAATAAATTGTTGTTGTAACTATTATCCGACCATGCCCAATTTTTGGCAAATTGTTTTAAATTTGATTATTCCACCTCATAGATTAATTTTTTGTGGCTGTGAATGATTTTTATCGATTTTCCTTAATTTAAATGGCGATTTGCATACATTAAGATTTCAGCATAATGTACGACGGATAGGCATTTCAAAAATAGACGGACACAAGGACAGGCATGTCTAAATCGACTTTGACTTTTGATGTTGATCAAGAGTGTAAATACTTTGTATGGTTTCCAAGGCTTCTTTTTAAGAATGGAAAAAAATTATCCTCCCCACTAAGGTGTCGGCTGTAATAATGAAGGCTCCGTGATGATAACTGTTCACGATAGTTATCTATATGATATTTTTGATATCTAAGTTCGATTTAACTATATTTAGAACATTATGGAATGATTTGGGGATAATGAGAGATCTATAAAAAAAAGTAATATAAGTAGTTGTGATATATTGTTATTGTAGTGGTAATAATTCAATTTATTTCTCCCCCCAAAGAAAGAATTCTTTAAAAAAGCGGATTTTTGTATATTACGTAGAGTGTCTAAAATATCGCAGAGCTCTGCACAAACGAAATGTTACAATTACTCTACTTAACTAAAGTAAAATTGTGCAACTACACAGTTACTAAGTACGTAGTCTTTCTTTAACTCTTTTCTATAATTTCCTATTTTGGCAGATGTTTTGTTTATGTGACACTTTTTATATCTTTTCCATAAGAATCAAGCTTCCGCGTTTACAGAATTGTTCTTTTAATCATGTGCTATTTATATATATTATACAGGGTTCCTTTGTATACATATACCACATATAAGAAGGCAACATCGTAAAGATTACAATTATTATATGTAAGATACGAGTAAACAATAACACACACACAACAATTAAACAAAATAAAGCATCATTTAAAAAAAAAAAGCACAAAGCTATAAACATAACTATATATATATACACATATCTATGCTGTAATCATTTGAATATATTTACACCATTCGCACACACGTTATCTCTAAGCAGTGGAATGTAAATGAAAACTATGTACGAATGCATGTGATATCATGTAGTGGGAGTGAATGGAGAGTGTATATTGGAGAAAGAGAGTAATAAAAGATGCCTGGATATTATACAGAGAATTAAATGGAATTGTTGTTGTTGTTGTTGTTGTGCAAAAACAAGAAGCATCAATATAGGGAGCGTAGTAGTACACATAACTTTAGACAACCGACTATGCCTATGAAAAAAAAAAAAACCCTGACAGATATTTATGTGTATACCCACACAAAGAGAGCGCCACAGAAGTATTTTTACAAAAAGAGAAAGTCTAAACATTTGCATGTTCTTATATAAATTATTTTTTTCTTTCGAAAAACTCGTAAACTTACCCAAAATAAAATATTAATAAGTACCATTAAAAATTTAACACACGAACAACAACCGTTAAGACCCATTTTTTTTTTTTTTTGTGTAAATTATTTCTTTCAACAATATGTTTTGTTGTTACTTATTTTGTAATACTGTGTACAGCAAGGAGTACAGCAAACACAGCAAAAGAATTTGCTGTGCACCTAAACGCGTGTTTTACACTAAAACACACACACACACTCTGTATTTATTGTGCCTTGAGGAAAATGGGGCTTCCTTTGACCTCCTTTTTACTTGCTAATAATTAATATGTAAATAGTTATCTATAACGTTTTTTTTTTCACTTTTACTTCACTTGAAACTTTATTTTTATTTCAATTTATATAAAAGAACTTTAACTCTTAATTTGTTTGTGAGTAGTGAAATTTGTATAACGGGTAATTTTCTTTTCCACTCTTTTCTCATTTAATTGTTGAAAATTATATGTATATATACAATATTTTTTCACTTCCTTTTTCCTTTATACATTACACAGATCCTCTTATGGCTTTTAGAACACACTTATTTTATTATTATTGTATAATTATTTTATTACCGCCACCGCCACACTGGCTGTTGATTGGTTATAAACTAATTTCACGTTTAGCACATATTAGAACACTTGGTGATTTTTTTTTCTTTTTTATATTAATATCGTACTAAAAATTCTCACTCTGATTAGCTGAACAATGTGGCAACATTAATAGCAGTACGCTATTGTACATCATTGAGAATATGAGAAAGAAAAACATCATAACCTTTTGAGACAAACACATAATGTTAGACTTCATACAAAAGATGGCGTGAGTTATCTTCTTTTTCCATCTTTGTCGTAAATATGCATTAAATTGCGTATACAAATTAAAATATATTTTTTGGTATTCTTGCATATTTTTGTTGAGTACTCCACCTATGTTATACGTTATGTTCATTACGTCTCACTGTACTAAATGCTGCGTTTGTTTTACATTTCTTTCTCTTATATTATAGAATACAGATGGCGCGTAGGAATTATAGAAGTAGAGTTGATAATGATGTTGTGTCGATAATAGTGGAACTATATTAATTTAAGACTTCGCTTTGCAAAGATTTTGAAGTGCAAGCTATATAAACTAGTTGCCATAGTGCACTTAACTGAATAGGTCGCTTGAACTACCTTCTCCACTAACTACACATGTTTAACAGTGCTTTATATTTTTGCTCAGTTTAAAAAATTCCTTCGCATAAATTACAATTGATATAATAATTATTTGCAGAAATAAACGGTCTCATTAAATTGAGTGTTTATTTAATAGAGAATGAAGTGTGAATTGATTAACAATTCCGTCTAATTACAAATGTGATAATGAGTGCGAGTGCAATAATAAAGGCCGCAAAATTTTATCAAATAATTGTGAGGTAAATAAGAAAAATGACGAATAATATCGCAACAACAATAAACAAAGTGCAGCTACCGCAATGGAATACCCAAAAATTGACGGTAGTGTGTGTTATTGACACTCAGTTTGGAGAACATATACTTGATCGTGAATGTGCTTCAGAGGAAATACTGCAAGCTGTATTGTCGGTGGGTGCAAATTTTAAGCGAGTACAGGTAAAAAGAAAAAGTCAACTTCTACTCCTAATAAGTACGATTTTTGAAAGGATTTTCTTTTTTTTTTTTTGTACAGTTTGATAAGTTGGATTTCGGCGAGACACGAGAATTGGAGACATTTTATAATGCCGATGTTGCAATAATTGATTTAAGTATACAAACGCAGCAACGTTCATTATCTTATCATTTGGGCGTACGGGAATCATTTAATATGAAAGAGAACATCTTAATATATAACGATGTACACTCTAAAGAAACGTTAAGTTTGAAGGTAAGGAGTGTAACGTTAAAAAAATCGAAATAATAATAAATTATACCGATTAGTGGAATAGTGGAATAGTTGTTGCTGTTGTGCTATTGTTTCTGTTTTAATTTATGTTATTTTTACACCTACACACGAGTTATTTATAGTTAGTCAATGTGTGCATGTGTGAATATGCAATTGTTTGTATGTTTAACTTTAGTTTGTTTCTTTTTTTTTTGTATAAGTATATGTATATACAATAATATTTAATTATCACAATAATTGGAATGTTGGTGTTAAGCAAATACAAACAAATACACAATACATACATGCAACCGTTGCCGAAGCTATGCTCTTCTTTGTTTACTTGACCGTAGTTTTGAGAGTTGTTTTTGTATATTTGTAAATATTTACCATATATGTATATAACGAGTGGGGACGCGTAGGCAAATAATACTTGAAAACAAGAATATTCATTATCACCATACACATGTAACACAAGTAACTGTTTATGTTTTTTTTTTATGCTATTGTTTACGTTTTCAATTATTTTGTTTTTTTTTGCAGTTTGTGTTTTTAATGTAAAAAATTATATATTTTGTATATATAAAAAAAAACGAATCGTTTTTTTAAATAAATATTTCTTTATACCATCATATGTATATGGGGGCACACATAACTTTGTCAAAACGTTTGCTAAACCTATAAGGAGGCATCGGAGACCCCACAAAGTATATATATTTTGAATCAGCATTGAATACTGAGTCGATCTAGGAATGTCTGTCTGTCCGTCTCTCCACGTGGGTAAAATTTTTTTTTATAATTTTTCTTCTTTAATAAAACTCTTTCGTGTATGTGCATGTGATGGTGGGTATTCAAAATTTGGTCGCAGCCAAATACTGCTATTTTTCTTATTTATATTTCAGCTCTCCTTTCCCAATTATACATTTCTAACCTACAAATATAACGCGGAATATAATGTTTGTAATTTAACCAATTTCAACAAGGAATTACCAGCCGACACAAAAATTCCCACCCTTCAGGCCAGACTCAAGCGTTTACTGCAAGATGTGGAAATTCAATCCAAGTAAGAGTTTTTATGTTATATCCTTTTTTCTTTTTTTAAAGTGTACGTTTTTCTAGAGCTCATATGCGTGAAAAATTCTTGATCGATTTGCGGCAGGCCCGCGAAACATATGCCACCAATACAACAAAACTGCAAAGTATCTTACGGGAAATGCGTAAACGTTTGGATGATGGTCATGTGTTGTCTGGTGAGGTGGTGCACAGTTTTATGTGTTCGTTGCGCGATGTTCAGGATTACGATGGTATGGTGTGTTTGGTGAATGACTTGAAAAATATACCAAATACCCGGAAATATATTGAAACGGGTAATATGAGTTTTTTGTATGCGTTCGCATTGAATCGTCGCAACCGGAAAGGTGATCGCGAGAAGGCTCTGGAGTCGTCACTGAAAGCATTGGAGAAGAAGGAAAATGAATTTCCCGACATGTTGTGCTTATGCGGTCGCATCTATAAGGATATATTTGTAGAATCCGATTATATGGATATGAATAGCTTGAAGAATGCCATCAAATGGTATCGTCAAAGTTTCGAGGTGCAACCGAATGAGTATGCTGGCATCAATTTGGCAACTCTGCTGGTGATTGATGGTAAAGAATTTTCCAACACTGCCGAACTACAACACATTGGTATGACCTTAAATAATTTGATTGGAAAGAAGGGCAGCCTATCATCCCTCACCGAATACTGGGATGTGGCAACATTTTTTGAGATATCAGTTTTGGCTGAAGATTATGCCAAAGCTATTAAGGCTGCTGAATGTATGTTCAAATTGAAACCGCCCAATTGGTATTTGAAGTCCACCATTGGCAACATAACTATGATTCATCGTTTTCGGAAGAAGGCCGATGATCATCAGCCCACCATTGAAGAGCAGATCTTTCAATTTTGGATGGATTTCTTTTTAGATGCCACCGATAGTACCAAAATTAGCAATATACGTTTCCCCATATTGGTGAGTACGTTTGTTCATTTTTATACCTTACACAACTTGTTGTAAGTTTGTGCGGATGATACAGAATTGAATTATGATTCGTTTTAACTATGCCTGTCTGTCCCTCTGTCTATCCATATAAACTTTTACTTAAGCTATAGATCACATTTTTTGAAATATTTCGATGAAATTTGGTACAAGGATACATATTAGCCCAAAGAGGATTTCTATTGAAAAAGAACCAAATTGAACCATTTTTAGAACCCCTTTTCATATAAAGTTTTATTGTAATGGAAGTTTTTATATAGCAAAAATTCGAAATTCTGAATATTTTTTGGCAACAGTCGGTGAAAAACAGTAAATTAGCTTAATATTGCGCTGTACCAAATTTGGATTCAATTGCTTTATTCTTAGAATCCCACTCTATATAAAAAGATTTCACAAAAAAGACTTATAAGACAATGAATGCCTTGTTAGTAAAGTCTAAACCACAACTAAAGTAATTCTAGTATAATTTATGGAACTAAGATGGTGGGGCTCGACCGGCTATCAGACTTTCCCTTGTTACCTCAAAAATGTGTTTTATTTTGTAGGTTTTAGAGCCGCAAAAAATCTACATGCCCAGTTACGTGAACATTAATATGGATGCTGAAGAAAAGTCCATACAAATTGTGAACATTTGTTTGGCTCATGCTAAAAACGAATGCAAGAAAGTACACGATTTTGTGTTTACCGCCTCTCAAATCAAATCTGTAAGTTTGTACAAGCGAGACGATCGTTGCGCCTACCTCTACGTGCATCACAATTCAGATGATTTTCAAATTTACTTCCCATCGCCCGAATGTCGTCAACGTTTTTACGAACTCATTCTGGAGATGGCTTCCGATCAAGAGGTCTTTGTCAATCTTAACGAAGAGGAACCACCACAAATTGAGGTTAAATACGATTTAATTTTCGACTTTTATTTAATATACAGTTATTGTTTTTGCTTTTTGTGCAGTACGAGTATGACTATGATGAACAGAATCGTAAAATTGTTTTGGGTAAAGGCACTTATGGGACAGTATATGCGGCCCGCGACAAACAAACCCAAGTACGTATTGCCATAAAGGAAGTGCCGGAAAAGAATTCCCAAGAAGTTCAGCCGTTGCATGAAGAGATCAAATTACACTCCCAGCTAAGGCATCGCAATATAGTCAGGGTGAGTTGAATGAGATGTCGCAGGGCATTTATAAATATTCTTGCACATCCACATCTGTACATATGTATTTATAGTATCTTGGTTCCTTATCAGAGGATGGATATTTTAAGATCTTCATGGAACAAGTGCCCGGTGGCTCTCTGTCAGATTTGCTGGAAAAGAAGTGGGGTCCGCTCAAAGACAATGAATCCACCATGGCCTTTTATTCGAAACAAATCCTGGAGGGATTAAAATATTTACATGAACAAAAAATCGTACATCGCGATATCAAGGGTGACAATGTATTGGTGAACACGTACAGCGGAGTGGTGAAGATTTCTGATTTTGGCACATCCAAACGTTTGGCCGGCATTAATCCCATGGTGTCCACATTTACCGGCACCTTACAATACATGGCACCCGAAGTGATTGATTTGGGTTTTCGCGGTTATGGTCCTGCCGCCGATATCTGGTCATTTGGTTGCACCAACGTGGAAATGGCAACCGGCAAAAGGCCGTTTATAGAGTTGGGTTCCGCTCAGGCGGCCATGTTCAAGGTAGGTTACTACAAGAAGCACCCTACCATACCCGAGGAATTGTCACCAGCTGCCAAACACTTCATCTTACGTTGCTTTGTGATTGAAGAATCTGAAAGATCCACTGCTGCTCAATTGTTGGAAGATCCCTTTCTTTCGGAGTAAATTTCTTATTTTATAATAAAAAAAATTATTAAAAATCTATTGAATATTTTTTTCAACATTTATAGAAAACATCGCAAACTGCGTTTAGGACCACCGGTCAGTACTGACTTTGGACGCAGTATATCAGTGCCCGCTGATCGATTGGTAAGCAAATCGCGCAGCAGCATTACACCCACCACCCCCGAAATGGAGTAAGTTAAATGTGAAAAGTAAAAAAAAAAAATTTAAGAATTTTAAAATTTTTTAAAAATTTCAGAGGTTTACACTCCACCTCTGTGGACATTGAAAATTTGCCCAGCCATCAGTCCTATAGTATGGAGAGGCGCAACTCATCGGGCACTTTGATGTCACCGGAAATCGAAGTGTCCACGCCCTCATTACGTTTAGGCGGAGCCAGTTCTGAAACCAGTGAAACGAACGATTTTTATCATTTGAAAAAAGAATCACAACGACGCACCACTCTCTCCAAAGTCCTTACCACCGATGAGACGAAAATTTGTGACATTTGGTTGGACAAGTTGCATGCCGAACATAAAAATATTGTGGCCATAACGCGTACTGAGCTGCAGAAATTAATACATGGAATGCGAGAATATATTATGAATGAAAAGGAGAAACATCTGGAGGCGTGCATTAATGGCTTGAAGGAGCAGTTGCACTATGATGCCGCAGCCTTGGATCATTTACATTTGGCCTTGTATTCCTTTCAAGATGCTGTCATTACTGTGTTGCGTATGCATTCAATTAAACCACATTGGATGTTTGCCTTGGACAATTTAGTTAAGCAGGCGGTGCAGGCATGCGTTATGATACTCTCCCCGGAATTGGGAGCGAATTTATTGGGCAAGGACGCTTCACTGGTTGATGACGAAAGTGTACACAATCAAGCTCACAATTCGACAGACAGTCAGGAGAAATTGCTGTGTTATGAAGTGGGCCAAGGTTCTAGTAATGCAGCGGCTTTGGAGGAGGACACCAGCAACCATAGTGTTTCATCCAATGAGTGTGTACGCCTGCTAAAAGATATACGAGATTTAAATCGTAAATTTCATTATCAACACCTGGAACAACACAGAGAAAGCCTGAAAGTTTTGCACAGCATTAGTAAAGAGTTGTCACATTTTTGTTTGGGACGCAAACGTACACAGCGCTTGGCAAAATATAATATTACTAACCGGAAATCACAACGTGCGCACAAAAGACCAAAGAATAAAAGAGCCGTTAGTCAAACTAATAGTGCTTGCAACAATGTGGTCGTAGAAGTGGATGAACAGTTGGAAGCATGGTTAACGCAAAACGGTATAGATGAGGATTCAAAGGCCACGATTTTGAATGAAGGCTTCTCTTATGATGATTTCATGTACAATGTGGAGAAATTGGATTTAATGCGTTTAGAGCTGAGGTATGGGTGCACTTGTTTATTTATTTATTCAATTCCTTATAGTAAAGATGACAAATCAATTCAAATTTGATTAATTAAAAAAAAAAATAACAATGTTTTGAAATAAATTTGAAGACTGGAGGGATTGAACCTCCTCGAACTCGTCCATGTTAATTCTTCACAATTTTTTAATTCATAAGTCATTCATTGATGCACCAAAAATGGGCGTAGTCAAAGAATAGATGTGCCCACAATTTGTGTGTGTGTGTGTGTTTGTAACGTTTTGTTTATATATATCTTCTGCTAAATACCAATTTTTCGTTACAGACTCGGTGTGGAGGTACATTTATGGTATCTAATCAATCAGCAGCGTTCCCGTTATTTATCAAACAATTCACTTAACAACGAACAATCACCTGCACGTGTTCATCATAATAGTGCTTTAAATGCATTAAATAATAATGAAAATAATAATTATGTTGTGAATAACAATACAATGGCCATAAATCGTAATCGAAATGCGTATAGTTTTAGACAGCATAATAGCAATATCAATAATAATTATAATAGTAACAACAACAACAACAATAGATCTTCTGACAATAATGAAGAGTTCGACTCGTGTAGCGAGTAGGTTTCATCTGCATTGTGCCGTCTCTCTAATATATTTTTTTATTAGATTATTGTATTTTTTTCTTTTTGTGAAAAAAAAAAACGCACTTTATGTAATGATTATATAAAAATGTAGTTTAAGAATGAAAAATTTATGTAGAAAAGAATAAAAAATAAATAAAAAAAAAATTAACAAAAATAAAACGAGCATGTTTGAATACCGTTGTTTATTATTTTCGAATATGAATCGCATCGAATTATTTTTAAAACTTCTTCCCATTTAACGACCTATTATAATGAAAAACTTTTCAGAGCAAAACGTTTGCAATTCTTAATATTTTTTTAAAAAAATTCGTTGAAGAACAGTTAATTAGCTAAATAATTTGAACCCGATTGGTCCATTTTTAAACCATTTTTCATATAATGACTTCTATGGCAATTCCTCGCATTTACTGATACTACCAAATAGGGTATGAAATGTGGTCGAACTTGACAAAACTAAAACAGTTTTTTTCACTGGTTTTAAATTGTGTTCAAAATCAAAATAGAAAATTTTTCATATTTCTCTCAAATTTTTTAATCTTTTTTGTCTTGTATTAATATGTGTCGATTCGATTCGATTTAATCTTGTTAATTTTTTTTTTTTGCATTATTTTAGTCTTTGATGACATTGCACAATTAAACTTTTCTTTACAATTAAATACTGTTCCATAAGTGCACTATAAGTTGAATTGTTGCTGAATAATATTTTGCTCCTCTCATAATTGCTGCAGTTGTTGTTGTTTAAGATTGTTTTTGTTATAGCCTAGCTCTTGTGGTTGTGATGATGTTGAAGATGTAACATAAAATTTACGCTTTAGATTCGGATTCATTGGCGGTAGCCTGTGAGGTGGCATCACTGGCCGATTTGCCATCGTCCACCTTGCCAAACACACAGCATGGACATTTCTCCTTCAAGGCAATACGGTACTTGGGATGGCTATAAATGTATATAGTTATGATCAAACGATGATCACTTATATCGAAAATATTTCCATTTACCTGATGCCGTATACAATTGGATTGTAGCAGGCGGCTGATTTAGCAAAGCACGCTCCCCAGATGGTATTGAGGGGAGTGAGACCTTCAAATTTAAATAGACCAGCCATGTTAATGATCGTATAAGGGGTCCAGGCCACGAACCATAATGAGATTGTGACCAAGGCGACTTTAGCCAATTTGCCTTCGGCACTCTTGTCGGCATCTTCCGATGAACGCAAAGATTTTACGTTCATTTTTTTGGCTTGTTCCCGCATAGCTTTTTCATGAGCCGATACAGCCGCTATGATGAACCAGTACGAATAGCAGATGAGGAACAATGGTAAAAAGTACACGAAGATGGTGTAGAAGATCAAATAAGTGCGGCCGTTCCAGTCACGTCCCAAATAGTCAATGCCGCATGAAGTTAAATTGCCCTCGGGAATGTATCTGATAAGTGTTATAGATATATATATAGTATGATATAAAATTTCCCATTTCTCAATTGACTATCAAGTACCTGCTCCAACCAAACAGAGGCGCCAAAGTCCAAATACTAGCCATAAACCAAACGTATGCAATTTTCATTAAAGCCAATTTGATGGTCATGGGCTGGCCACTCATACCCAACACAATGACATTATAGCGATCTAAAGCAATCATTGACATGGACCATATTGAACTGCAACCAAACGCTGATCCTAAAGCGGCATACGCATCACATCCGCCCGGTCCCCAGATCCATGTCTCAAAAAATAGATTTGTACCCATCATCGGCGTATTGACGACCATCATGCCAAAATCGGATATGGCCAAATTGATGACCAACAGATTGGCAGGTGTACGGAGAGATTTTGTTGTGGTGAATATATAGAGGACTACTCCATTGCCACACCACGAAATCATACCAATTAAAATCATATATGTCGTTAAGATTTTATTCCACATGGGATCCATAGCGGGGAATTGATTCCAATACGGTTGAATTAGGTGAGCCATATCAGGCGTCACCTAAAAAAGGGAGCAAAAATATTTCAGATAATAGAACGCCATTCTAAAACGTACATCTACCATGCTTACAGTTTTCATATATGTTAGATGTGGAGGAGAGTACTTAAGAAAGTGGGGAGTTTAAGATTCGGCTTATCTAAAACTTAATTTTTATACTTTTCACATAAGATGGGACGTATATTATAATTCTTGTTCATTTTGGAACCCCCGGAAGTAGGCTTCGGAGACCCAACAAACTATTGTAACACATCTAAGTCCATCTATACATATCGGTCTGTTATTTCATGGTCGTAAGATTTTAGATATTGAGCTGATATTTTGTGCAGACATTTCTGGTTTCTGAAGGCAGCGTGAAATTAAACAAAATGGGTCAAGAGCCACGCCCATAATCGACAAAAATCTATCTGCCTGGCACAAAAATTGAGCTATGGAGTTGAAATTTTGTACATGTATTTAAACACATAGCTACTCGATAGATGTGTCAAAAATGGGCGGCCTTGGATAACAGACACGCCGATAATTTACAAGAAACCCTTTTTCGTATTAGGTAATCAAGCCTAATCAGGTATAGGCCGTTTAATAGTGTAAATAGTTGTGGAGGAAAATAGTTAATTTTTTTATTTGGTAAAAATTTGTAGATTTTTTCTTATTAAAAAAATTACGGAAATTTTCTGAAGAAGTAGTAATGTATCCCTTTCACAGTTCATTTGTTTGTCTAAGTTTATTTTCGGAATATTATAAATAAACTTTGAACAGAGATAGAACCCTCGTCTGTATTGTGGAAAGCGCAGTAGAGTGTGGCATTATATATTGAAAAAGTATGGAATTACGACTTGAACTTTAGAGTTGAAAATCACTTTGTCAACAAATGATGAGATGACGTCCAGAAGGAGTCATTGATGACCAGTTACTTAGCCAAGTTTGTCGTTGGAAATCCCTTTCCTGTTCGCAAAAATTGAGATTTATTCCAAATTTAAGAAATTTGATAGTCTCTAAACGTTTTTACAATGTATCCCTTAAAAGGCTTTGGTGCATCGTTTTTGGGGGTATTCAAAATTTGATCTTTATACTTAATTATTCTTTTTTATTCTTCTGTTTTTTATAATTTGTTGCATTACTTACCTTATCGACTACGGAACCATTCATAAGGGGGGAAAAATGTGGCCCTATTGGGAAACTGCTGCAAAAAGCAAAAAAAAAAAAAATATTTTATAACTTTCTAATTTTTTTAATATTTAATATTTACCTCTCGCCCAACATGATTAATTTTTTTTTATAACACTTTTCCTAAATTTTTATCGAGAAATTCCCCAATTCTAAACACAACTGTAGTTTAATAGAAATCAATGAAGAGAAAAAAAACGAAGATTTGTATGAAAAATTTTGTTGAACAATTAAAAATTGATTCCTAACGAAATATTTTCTTAACACAATAAACACTTTACAATATTTTTACACACTTTATTGTTATTATATTTATTATTGCATTATTATTTAAATTTACCGTTGAGGACTATTCGAAACGCCTTCGTATATAAGCCTACGGACCGCAATGCTGTTAACCATCAAATTTATACTTTTCGTTTACTTACCGTTGCAGTAAATTAGATTAGAATAGAATATAATATATAAATATTTATAACAATATAATGTAATATGCAATATGTACCTATTTACCTATGTACTGTTGTTATAGAATACAGTACAAACTATTTTAAAAGACTTAAAAGCTCGCTTTTCGAAATTACATAATTTTTGATTTTAACAAGTTTGAAAAAGAGTCTTTACATGGTTTAGAATCTCACGATGGGGCCTTATATACGTAATATATCTTATATGATATATCTTAGAAGGAACCGAAGCGAGTGAGTGTCAAGCGACCCTTTCTAAATCTAAATCTAAATCTAACCTATGTCGAACCATGTCTTATTGTGTTTATCTGTGATTGATTTTAGTGGAATCCATCGCATAAATCGAGGTTACGTGTAGTAATTACTTAAAAGTATTAGATACAGATAAATAAACAAACCGAATTTGGCATAAACCAAATCTTAAATACCTTCCCCATCTACATAAAAATCGTGGGCGTGGCAGGTATATAATTACGTCTTCTCTTAGTCATCATATATCAATATTCAAGGCGAGTTTTACACTGAGTACAGTTTTTCAAAATTGTGGAAGTGTCTATTATCTGACCATGCCCATTTTTGACACATTGATGAATCGGGTGATTATAAATATGTTTACCGAAATTTCAACTTCATAGCTCAATTTTTGTGACAAGAATAGTATAGAATTTTGTAGATTATGGGCGTGGCTCTTGACCAATTTTGCACAATTTAAATAATAATCTACAGGCAGAAATTAAAAGTATCTGTATAAAATTCAGTAATCCAACATTTATGACTGTAAGAAGGTTCACAACATACGGACGCAGAGACAGAATTGTTTAGATTTAGTTTTTGATGGTGATCAAGAATATATACTTTGTATATATATACTTTTGTTCGTCATGTATAAAAATCTCTTTTTTTTTCCTTTGATTTCCTATAAAATTTTGTCATTTTTCGACATTCCACTGTAACTAAATATACCACCAGACACTTACATACCAATATACGAGTATGTCTGCTTTATTTATGATTTTCAATTTTCAGTGAAAGACCAATGTCAATATTAATACAGTTAAAGGGTTTCTTTAGGATGAAAAGCGAACCTTAAATATTATTGTCTTTCAATAACATTCATCGCATATGTCGTTATGTAGAAAGTAGAAAACGATGCATGTTTAGAATATTGTGTTTATTATTGTTTTGCATTTTGTTTTGTTCTTTGAGACAATTGGTCTAGGGGGTGTCAATAAGAAGATCAATATTAATAGGACACGTATAATTAAAAAAAAAAAACAATTTTAATTAAAATTACTCTACTAATGGAATTCTATTCAATCGATTTTACCCATTAAACTTATTTAATTTAATTACAATTAATTAGAATTAATTTAAATTATACACATAAGCAAAATTTCTGTACTTTTGTAGATGATATCCTATAAATATTTTTAACATTTTTAGTGCAGTCCAATTAAGTAATGCCCTGCATTACCAAGTGGTCCAAGGGTACATAAAGTTTTGTAACTTAAAGACGTTAAATTCCACATTCATTAGAATCACAATTTGAATAGATTTAATTATGTCCATCTGTCCGTTCATATAGTTATTGTAATCATACCATGTAATTATCAGCTAAAATAGTCTCTTGTTTATAAGTCGACATATGAACAATTAATAGAATAATTTCTTTCATCAAAAATTCTTTGTCTATTAATCATACAAACATACATACATACCTAAATAAACACTTCTCAGTAATTTAATGATGCTACGTATAGTATCAAACGCCGCAAATGCTAATTAATGTGAGTGTTCAAGCAAAAAAAACACTACACTTAGCTAAGCTCAAATCTTGTACGCTCTCCATATTTATATACAATCGTGTAGGTGCGGCAAGTATACATAAGCGCCCTCTTCAAGAATGTATAGCACCTTTAGTGCATAAAAAGGGACCTTTTGTAAAATGTGGACGTGTCTGATATATGATCGCGCCCATTTTCAGAACATTGACAAACATAATCATCAACTTAAGAGGTTGAATTTTAGACAGAATAGGATAACTTTGGAAATTGTGGGCGTGTTCATCCCCTGATTATAATTATATATGTGAAAAAAAAAATGTTTTACTTTTATTTTTATGTTTATAAGAGCTTTTCGTTAAATGTGGGCGTGGTTTTTGACAATTTCAATTCAATTTAAACAGAAACCATATATTCTGTGGACCCTCTAGCATCTTTTTCTAAATAACGGTGAACGACCTGCACATACCACCCCTCCATACTAAGGTGGAAGAAGTAGAAAAAAAAAGTTTATTCAAGTTTTAATAAATAATTAACTAAACTAATAATATCAGTTGATTCGTTATCAGAATAATCACAAACTTAATAAATCTTTTGAAGGGAAATGATAATTTAAAAATAAAAATTTTCGAAATTAGAAATAAATTCCTACCTAGTGATGCTGATAAATGCTGATACAATTAAACATCAAATGGTTTTCAAGTGGGAGACATAAGAACAACAACATTTCACTCTCGGGCAATAATTCAAAAATAATAAGTAACAGTCAACGCCAAAAGTAAAACTACACCCACCATCATAATGTTGTGGGAGTGTATTGTTCTTATTCAACGTTTGTAGATATCACAAGGGGTCGAGAAACATCCCCAAAAATGTGTATATTCTTGTTCAGTATCAACATAACATAACGTACTTGTTTTTATTTCCATAAATTTCTTGTTTGTGAAAAATTATAAAAATTTTCATGCTATAGTCTTATTTTTGACATACACTGTAAACATAGAGGCGATCTTTTGAATTGATATTGTTAAAAATATTGAAAGCTTAGAGTAACCACAAACAAAAATAACAATATAATATATGTATTATATTATTATATTATTGAGCAGACCCATTCAATATGATTTTTGTACATATATGATCACACTGCACCTTTATATAATCTACAGTGTTTCTTATGGTATAATTTACCTGATTTACACCACTTTCATTTTAAAGTGAAAAAAAAAAAAAAAATAAAATGAATAAGTGAAAATATTTCAGTCAGTTTTACTCGATCATTTAATATTCTATACCACTTAGTTGTATATAAAATTTATGCTATATGTAGTTTAGTTGTTCAATGACCTATATGTTGGACAACTAAGCTTTGGTTATAAACAAATCATGAATCATTTTCATTTTCAAATGGAAACTTTTCATATTGAATTGGAAATTTTTCATTTTGAAAAGTATATCTTCCATTTTCAAAATAAAATTGTTCGCTCTTTGAAATTTGAAAATTTCCATTTTTATATAAAAATCTTTCATTTTTATATGGACAACCGAGAAAAGGAAATAAGGTACTTTTGGTTAAGGCCAAATTTTCAATCTTTCATTTTTAAATGAAAATTTTTCATTTTCAAATGAATATTGAAATGAGTGATAATCTTTTATCAACTCAACATTTTCATTTTAAAATGGAAATCTCTCATTTACAACTGAAAATATTGTGGTTTTACAATTTTACCGTTAAATGAACAAAATAAATAAATTATGTTTACGAACCAATCGAATATACCAATCAATTTTTATATTAATAAAATTTTTCATAATAATATTATAAGAGGTATACGCCGCTCACTTTGTGTAATTAACTGCCTGCCTGCCAGCCTGCCTGCATGATCTTGTTGTTGTCTATACATAACCATATGTAGGTGTGTGTGTTTGTACTATACTTTACTCGCGCGCGTGTATTTTTATTTAAAAAAAAAAAAAAAAGTTAAATTTAAAACAGATGTTAAAATGAAATTATAACAAAAACACTGTTTGGCCGTTTTTCTTAAGGAGACCAAAGGAAAATTGTAAGTTTTTAATGAAAAACATAAAAACACAACAAAAAATAATCATAATCAATAGAAAAACGTGATTTATATGCCCTTTAAAGTGTGTTGATATTTACAGAACATCTCTCTCTCTCTCTCTCTCTCTGTATGTCTTTATTTTTCTCTAAATGAATGAAAATTAGAAGAAAAAAAAATGAGTTAGCAGATTACGATAATGTATGTGTGTGAAGAGAGCAACAAATTATAGTATTGTATAAGAGTTTGGAATAAAGTGAGAGAGCGGTTAATAAGATGAAAATTGTGAGTCTATGGGGGAATGATTAAATTTTTATTTTGTTGCTGAAAATTACTGAAAACCATTTCAAAACGTATTGCAACACCCAATGACGGCATTTTCAACGCGGCACTCTAACAATTGAATAAAAATTTTCAATTCTAATAAAATATATTGATATCATACATGACCGACCGGTTTCAAATACACAAATAGATGAATTTTTAATTGATGAAATTAATCATAATTGAAAAAGAAAAGATAAAAAAAATATTATAATTTAACTAAAACTAAGAATGTGAGAAAATCAATGAAAGTAGATAACGTTCAATTCAAAAAAATAAAAAACAAAACAAAAATTTTTACAAAATTGGGAATTTTCGAAAAATATTTAAAAATAGATTCGCTAAACGGAACACATACCATACAACGTATACTTGTGTGTCTCTATTAAAAATTTATTTATATTTACATACGTGCTGAATGAATGAGTTGCGAGAGTAAAGAGACACAAGTTGTGTGAATCTGGTGCGTATAGAGAATTTTTTAATTGCTAAATGAAATGTGAAAAGTGAAAATGTTTTAAAAATTCCCCCAAAATTTGTTTATCAACTGAACATGCAATCGTCGGCTTCATCGAAAACGCCCTCTATTAAGAGGGGTGCCCAACTAAAAAGTAAACCAAACGTTGCGGCAACGGTTAGTGCTAATTCAAAGGCGGATAGTTTAGAGATTGAAGAGATTTCGAAAAAGATATCAGAACATGCCGATGCTTTATATCGTACGTGGAAGAGTCGCGGTTTGGTACCGCCCGCTGATATATTGGAATTCTATACGGTGGAAGCGGCTGCAGCGGCTGCTGCTGGTACCAGCAAAGAAGCTCTACAGAGCACCGAGGGTCTACAGAAACTGGTCAATACATTTGTAATCAAAGATAAGGAGCAGCGCAGCAATGGGGGCAGTGTAGGTGGTGTAGGTAATGTAGGAAAGCAAGCAACTAGCAAAAAATCATCATCATCATGCAACAGCCAAATAAGTAAATTGGGATCAACGACGCCGTCAACGAAAACAGAAATTAAAGCAGCAACAACAAAAACAAACACTTCAAAGGTAAATCGAAAATTGAATGAAAATGTCGCAACGAATTTATCATTTAAAACATCGTCACAGGATAATCTGCAGCAACAAGAATTACATAAATCAACCCATGTTATAAATATGCAAAAACAACAACAACAACCCTGTCTAATAGACGGACGATACGCCAGCACATTTACACCAGAAAAGGTAAAAACTGCTAAAACTACGGAAGATGTTTTTGATAGATTTAATAAACCAACAACAACAACAACAACAACAGCAACAGCAACAACAATAAATACTCTAAATAATAAAAATACAAAAATGAAAACTATAAAAATGTCAGACAAAGTGGGAGCAACTAATACGCCCATCATTAAATCGCAAAGTTTTACATCCTCCACTCACACAGGATCTCTAGGATCAGCAACACTCTCAAACATAATGTCATCCATACAACAGCCTTCAGCCTCAACCTCTGCCACGACCACCAATTCAACAAATATTTTAAATAAAAATCTCAATTTCGATATCGATTTAGATTTGAAATTCGATATAAATTTAAATGTTCAACAATTGTCACAATTGCAAACGCAGAATTTGAAGAAAATTAAAGAATTGCTGCAGGATAGTAATGCGAAGACGCCCACTCGAATACCCACCCCAGCTAACAGTGCTTTGTCGTCGCATGCACGAGAGAAGAAACCTTTGAAAATTACAACATCATTAGTTGAAGATTTGAAACAGCAGCAGCAGCAACAACAACAACCACAACAACCACAACAACAGCAGCAACAGCAAAATAATCTTAAAGATGAAACGAATTTTGCAGACAGTAGAGAAAAGAAAAAATCTAGAGAATTACAAGCGGATATAATGCCGAACAAAGAGAAAGACGCTTTAATGAGGCAATTATCAGTGCAGGGGATATATGTTGATAATGAAAATGATGTTGGATATAGTAACGGTACAAGTAAGAGACAAAATGTGACAAGAAAATTAACGGACCCAGACTCTGCGGTAACAATTACAAAAACAAAATCAACAAACTCATCTCCTCTCTTACACGCGAACAATCAATTAATCGCCCCACCAACAGCCGTTTGTCACACTCAATCAGATATCGAATCAGTAATAGCGCCACTGAACACATCATCACAAGGCACAAATGCCAGTCAAGTAGATAGTACAACAATTCAAACCGCAACAACCAACAAATCGAATAAAACGATCAAATCAACAACAACAACAGCAACAACAACAAAAGCCAAAGATCATAAATTAAAGGATATTTCCAATACAATAAATCAAACGCCATCGGCTAGGCAGAGTAAAGAAGACACACAAATCACAACAACAACAACAACAACATTGCCATTGTCACCATCATCACCATTATTAGCACCAGCACCAGCACCAACATCGAGCGAAACAGCCGTTGTCTCGCTAATTAGTAATATGGAAATAGCGCGTAATAGCAGCAGTAATGACAACAGTATTACCGCCGCCAGTACCATGCCAACACCCACAAAATTGAAATCACCACGTAATCCCTTAAGCAATGGCCAAGAAAAAAACTGTAATTATCTAGCGGTTAATAGAATTGTAGAAGAAAATTCTTCTATGAATGTGAAAATTGTGAAATTTTTTTTAACCATTTTTTCTTTATTATTATTATTTATCGTTTAATTAAACAATTATATAGTGCGCAGTAATTTTTTTACACGCGGCTCGGTAGCGGAACGTGTTTTAATGTTTGAAAAATGTCCGGATGTACGTCATGCCTTTCTAAATATTAAACGTCCAGAGATTGTTGAGGCGCCAAAAGTACAAGTCAAGGTAATAGCTTGTAGAGAAAAATACACAAAAACTTTTTGAGCAACTAAAAGCGAGTAATTTGCAAACATTGTCAAATGTTCAAACGGTGTGTTATCTAACCGTTGTGGGTTTTTTTTTTCATTCTTTATTTATTTGGCTATTTTTTTTGTTAAAAAAAAAAAACAATGTGTATTGTTGTTGTAATTGATTGTTTTGATATTGAAAAGTACACTACAAAAATTTCAAGGATACACGAACTCACGCTAAAAACAATAGAAGAATGAGTTGTGGTTGAGTTGGTTTGAATAAGAAATTCACTTAAGCAGCTTTTTTAAAGAAAGTCATAGATTGGTGTTGTGAAACGGTGTACGTAAATGGTTTATATACAGCTTTAACAAATGTGAGACTCTCTGTTAAGATATGTTAAAAAAATCTCCAAAATTTTCAGATGACTTGGAAATAATTTCTATACAAATATATAAGTCTGAATATATGTAATACATATACAAGTATACAAGAGCACATCTGTATAAGTAAACATCGAAAATTCGACTGATTGACTCATAAGGTTACTGAGAGAATACTAAAAAACAAATAAACTGCATTTGGCTTAAGCAAAATCTTAAATACCCACCAGATGTAGAATTTTCAAGTATAACTTTTATATCCTTTCTCTTCTATGGATGGATTGGATATTATAAGTTACATTCTAAACTTCTTTGAAGTGGGTAAGATTGGCCCATCGCCTGCCCTTATACAAATTTTCTCCTGAGCATGGATCTTGCTAAGAAAATCGTTTAAAAGTTTGAATCAAAATTAAAATATTAAAAACAAAAAAAGGGAACATGTAGTAGTCGGCCAAGCCAGACCATTTCATTTAGTTTCACAAATTATGTTTAGTTTTATCAGTAAACGCGAAGAATTATGACACAAGTCTTCTTCGTGAATTATCATTATATGGAGAGGGGTCCTAAAAATGGTCTAATTTTAATAGGTCACGGCCTTGTACCAAATTTAATTGAAATATCTTAAAAACTGTGATTAAAATCTAACACAGAACAAACATACTTAGAGACAAACATGCTTAAATAGGTTCAGAAAGTGTTTCTGAATTGTTGGGCAGAATACAAGATTTGCACAAATTTGGTATACTCTTTGCCACAAGTGGTGTAGGGTATAATGATATATTTCACACTAGGTTTGTCAGCTTTCGATATAAGGGTATAGGTACCGCATTTTAGCTTTTTTGTAACCTCTTAGAATAACGCAAAATAAGCATTATTCTTGGCTGGCAGCAACATTTGAATCGATCTAAATATGTTCGTCTGTACGTCCGACTTGTTGTTAGCATTGCTCTGTAGCAAATATTAACACAGTGATTATGAAACTTTGATAAATATGGAGCATTTCTGCAATTTTAGTTTAAATTGTTGAAAAACGGTTAGTAGTCACACCCACAATCGACAAAAATATATCTATTAATCAGAAAATCTGAGCTAAGAAGTTTTGATGTTGTATTCAAACATATTTATCATTATCCCATCTATCCAAAAATAGGCGGGGCACAGGTACAATTTATAAAAAAAGTGACTTCTAAGTTGATACCTAATATAGAATATGAGTAAGCGTAAGAAACGTCTGGATTTGGTGGGAATTTCAGAACCGGTCAAAGCAAAAATTAGTTTATTTACTTTTTTCTTCCGTATGGATGAAAAAAATCCAGGCAGAATAGTGTTTGAGTGGAACCCGAAGGAGGAGTGAGATCAAAACTCCAATGATGGGACCAAGTATACGTATGAATGAAGAAGTAGTGCAGAAGACCGATGCGCGCGACATCGTCTCTCACAACTGTCACAAAGATCTACCTAGGTTGTAACCGGCCTGTAATGATAATAATACTGTTTTCCTCATTTGTAATTTATGAGTAATACATAAATAACATATAATTGTGGGCATATGCTCCTAATTTTGACTATTTTTAATACCAGACAAACAGACATGCTAAAGTTTTTCTAAAACATACATAAATGTTTTATCATGTTAGGTATGTGAATCTTCTTAATGGGTATTACAAATGTTACGACAAAGTGAGTATACCGCCAACACTCAAGTTAGTGGATATGAAAATATTGCCAAAAAAAAAAAACCAAAAAGCATTTTTCTCATATCAGTGAATGTTTAGTATTTTTACGTTTTCTTCAGTAGTTTTACGTATACAAGCGTAAACCTTTAAACGTATACGATACGCCTATTTTTTTACTAATTAGTCGCTAAATAATAAAATGCAATACAATCTCCATTAATAAGAATATATATGGGTGCTACTAGCATATGTGCCGCTTAGGAGAAAATACGATAAAAGTCTACTTTTCCAAAAACATTAAAAATTTCAAAAATTATTAAAAAAACCGAAATAATTACATCGATGTGCTTGCACTACTTTGAAACTGAACGGCTAATAAGCGTATTGTTTACACTTACAGGATCCATCCATCATATTGGCTTTTGTGAAATTTAATTTTTTTTTTTTTTAGTTTATAAAACGACAATATTTGTTCGCTGTTTAATTTTTAGGTAAAATTGCATACAACGCCACCACCACCGCCCCAAGATCATACATCATTACAAAGAGAATATAGAGCACTGAAAAGCGTTTACATACCCAGGTAAGAAATTTTGTAAGAGTTTAAAAATTAACACATTTTTAAAAAAGCTTAAATATCTTAAATACCCTACATATCTATATAAAAATTGTGGTCGTGGCAAGTACCTCATTACACTACATGTGTATTACGAATCGGGTTTTACTCTAAACTCAGTTTTTTTGTAAATTATGAGCGTGTCTGTTATCCATGACCATGCCCATTTTTGACATATCGATGAATGGGGTAATTATAAATATTTGTACCAAATTTTAACTTCATAGCTCAAGTTTTGTGATTGATAGATATATTTTTGTTAATTGTGGGCGTGGCTCTTGACCGATTTTGCCCAAATTAAATAACAATCTCATTGCAAGCATTGTCTGTACGAAACTTCAGCTTATTTTCTCAAAATTAACAATCATTAGAATACGAAGAACAGACGGACACACGGACATATATGTCTAGATCGATTCAGTTTTACTGAAACGGAAAATGGAAGGTGTACCAACAACATATCCAACATACAAGAACAATAACAACTATTAACATATATTAAATATTATAGAAAAATTTTGTAAAATTGTAAAATATTTTATAATTTTAAAATATTGTAAACATTTGAAAAAAATATATTTATTCTATAATATAAAAATATAAATTTCAACTAAAATATTTTACAACATTTTGTTAGATTTTATTTTCCACATGGCAAGCCACAACCACAAATTGCTGTCGAGCGTACGTTGCGCGGCATCCTGTCAGCATTCGACACCTTTCCCAATAATCAGGTGACAAAAGATGAGCTGCCGCGTATTTTGAAAATATGCGGTCTACCATTCTATTGGCGTATGCCAGTTGTGATATTCTGCCAGCAAAGCAATGGTTTGGTAGAGCGACAACGTTTTGTGGAGTTTTGGAAACAGTGAGTGTTGAAATAATAGAAAAATCTTTAATCCAATCTTTGCTTTTTTTTTCTTTCTTTTTTTATTTTAGAATGAATGTCTATTGCCATGAAGAAGCGTCACGTTTCATTTATATATTGTCGAGAGGTCAACGGTATCGCAATTATATTTTACCAGAGGATTTAGTGCCATTGGTGCAAGACGTTGTGGATACACATCCGGGGCTGGCATTTTTAAAAGAGGCCACCGAATTCCATTCCAGATATGTACACACGGTCATCGCCAGAATATTCTATTCGGTGAATCGCAGTTGGTCCGGTAAAATTAGCATGTCCGAATTAAAGAAATCAGATCTGCTGGAGGTAGAAAGTTTTATTTTGATTTTTTGGATTTTTTGGTTTTTTGAAAATTTCTCAATATTTCTATTGTAACAGATTCTTTGTCTGCTGGAGGAGGAAGATGATATAAATCAGATTATGGCCTTTTTCAGTTATGAACACTTTTACGTCATCTACTGTAAATTCTGGGAATTGGATAAAGATCACGATCTACTAATCAATCAAGACGATTTGGCCAGACACAGTGATCATGCTCTATCCACTCGCATTATTGAGCGCATCTTTTCGGGTTGTGTTACACGCAACGATAACCGTAAACATGTGGACGATGAACCGAAAATGTCTTATACAGATTTTGTGTGGTTTCTGCTGTCGGAAGAGGATAAACGTACCCCCACCGCTATAGAATATTGGTTCCGTTGTATGGATTTAGATGGGGATGGTGCATTGTCCATGTACGAGTTGGAATATTTCTATGAGGAACAACAGCAACGCATGGAATCCATTGGTATTGAATCGTTGCCCTTTGAAGATTGTTTATGTCAGGTGGGTAAATGATCAAAGTACCCTTAAATGAAGTTCTTGTGCTGATGCGAATTCTTTGCAGATGTTGGATATGATAAAGCCACAGAGACGTGATGCCATCACATTGGGTGATTTGAAAAAATGCAAGATGACGCATGTATTCTTTGATACATTTTTCAATTTGGAGAAATATTTAGATCATGAACAGCGTGATCCATTTGCCACCCAGAGGGATGAATATGTAGGCACTTTCTTTCTCTATATATAGATATGCTTTTTTTATAACCCGGCTTGATTTAATTTGATTTTAATTGTAGAGCTCGGATTGGGATCGTTTTGCTGCCCAGGAATATGAGTTATTGATTACCGAGGAGAATGATTAAAATTGATGTTTGGTTGCTCTTCTTTTTTACTCATCTTATCTTATCTTATTGAAATATTTATTTTAACGAACGTTTTCATTTAAACTCCAACAATTTTTTATATGAATTTTTGCGTTTTTCTCGCATTGTCTGCAGTTACCTTACACATACACACACACCAAAGATTTTAATATAATTTTTATTAATTGTTATTTTTGTTTTTATTATGAAATATAATTAAAAAAAAAAAATCATACAAAAAAGATAATTTTTTTTTATTACTAAGTACACATATATTCATATTGGAGTAGAAATTTTCCCTTTGTCTTGCGTAACGTATTTTGTCTATGTAGCCAGTTAATCTAAAAAGTCTTGATTTTTCTTTTGTTTTCTTAAAGTTTTAATAAAATATATATTTAGTAACAATTTTTTTTTTCTAATCTACATAGACATCCGGTTCGAAACCGGTAGTAATCTGTTAATTAATTATATCGCTTATCGATAATTCTATAATAAAATCGCTGTTTTTTTTTTTGTTTGTTTGTTTGTTAATAAAATAGAAAATTCTTATGCTTTTTCGTTTAATAAAGTAGGGATCGTTAGTTAATTTTTAGCCTAATCAAGTTTTCTTATTTATAAAAATTACATTTAGTGGGCGTTTGTCAGATAACACTGACACTGTGGTTTAGCGAGAGACGGTGGCTTCGATAATGCAACTATAACGTTGAGCTGACACTTTTACTTTCTTCTTTACGAATGTATTTCTGCTTATTATTAAAAACAATTTTATTGCGTTGCTCTCACTTGAGCTTCTTCGTAATTCTTTGTGTCATTGTCATCATTATCGGCGTCTTCGTTGCGTATATAAATAGGCTTCGCTTTGCCCATCACGCACGCAGAATTTATATGTACAGTCTTAATATCAGAGCCCGGCACTAAAAACATGGGATCTAATAAAAGTTGTTCCTGTACAAAAAATGGCGATTAGTTAATAAGGAAAGATTTACCTTATGATATGATTAATTCTTACCATAATTGACCTTAAACCTCTAGCACCGGTTTGACGTTCCATAGCCAATTTGGCAATCGCCTTGATAGCGTTCTCTGTGAATGTTAAATCAACATGATCTAAACCGATTAAGGCCTTATATTGGGGCACCAAAGCATTTTTCGGTTCCGTTAAAATGCGCACCAACATGCTCACATTTAAACTGTGAAACGGTACTATCACGGGGAAACGACCCACGAATTCCTAAAAACGAACAAGCGAAAATATTAGAGTCGGTCAAGTTCGATCATTCAATACCCTACACCACTTAGTTTCACAAAATATTAGTTTTGTTGTATTGGTAACCAACCGAGTTATTTCGAGAAATTATATTATATGGAAAGAGGTTCTGAAAATGGTCTCATCGGATCGAAATTATTACGCTAATTAACTACTCTGCACTAAATTTTGTAAAAAAGTATTAATAATTGCGATTTTTTTTCATATAGACTTGCTTTATAAAAAGATTTCACATGAAGAGGTTCACTTCGGTTTATTCTCAATACGGTCTGTTCTGGGTCAATATATGATCTTGTACTAGATTTTATCGAAATATCTGAAAAAAATTAGACCTGTAGCTTGCGCACAAGTTTACATGGCAGACAGACGGACATGAAAGTGGGTGTGGCATTAGCCGTTTAGGATATAGGATTTAAAAAAAACATCAAGTATGATAGTGACTGATTGTAAAATTGTAACACCAACCGGTATCATGCCAAATTCAACCAGATCACGGGCTTGAACTTTAGTTAAACATCTGTCGCGCTCCTCTTGATCGCTATCCATAGAACTGGCAGATGATTGAGCGGCACGACGACCCGAAGAACCCGACGTGGGAGCACTAAAACCCAAATACTGTTAAGAAAAAAGAAGAGTGCATTAGTTTTTAAATATTTAAACAAATATTAACTGACCTTCTCGTTCAGCCTTCTGGCTATTAGGCGATCTAGGCCGGTATAGGCACCCGAGGCCACAAACAAGATATTTGTTGTATCTACTTGTATAGTTTCGCCACGTAGCTTACGGGGTGAATTCCGTTCGGGCACATTCACAATGGTGCCCTCAAGCATTTTCAACATGCCCTGTTGTACGCCCTCTCCACCTACATCACGCAGTTGATGTATGCCAGGCACTGCTCCAATTTTATCCACCTCATCGAGGAACACAATGCCCGTTTGAGCACGTTCAACACTAAAACATCCAACACACGTTTATATATAATGTTGCAGTCAAATATTCTCTTGTAAGAAACTTACTTGTAATTGGCGTCTTGAAGTAATTTAGAGATGACACTTTCAATGTCCTCACCCACATAACCGGCTTGCGTTAGAGTGGTGCAATCGCAAATGGCAAATGGCACATCCAAACATTTCGCTATAGTTTGAGCTATTAGCGTTTTACCGGAACCTGTGGGACCCAACATGATTATGTTGCTTTTCTCCAGCTGGATATCGTAATTCTGTTTGTCGAGAATTTCAGAGCCCATTTCATGAGTATGACTGGGCGAGCTGATTTGCTGAGATCGCGGCGGCAATTCTGTACCTGATGAACTGCCCATAGTGTGACCAATGCCGGTAATGTGTAATAAGTCAGAGCGGGTGCCCATGGGATCATTCATCAGGCCGGGTGGTGGCGATGACATTTGAGGAGGTGCGGGATTTATAGGCGGTAAGTTGTGATGTATACGTTTGTAGTGATTGTAAACAGCCACTGAGAGTACCTTCTTGGCGAAATCTTGACCCACTACATGTTTATCCAAATACTGCATGATTTTTTGTGGTGGCGGCGGTGGTTTGCGTTGATTTTTTGGCTCCTCTTTTATATTACGCTTTGTGTCCATCTCGGAGAGTACAACGAAGAAATGATTACATTTAGCGCACTTCACAAAACGCGTTGAACTCACAAATGTTTCTACTTGGGTGCATGGACTGCCACATTTGGGACAGGCTAAAAAGTTTTTGCCATTTGGGGGATCGCCTGAACTACCAGATGCTGTGGTTGATGATGAAGTGGGCGTTGTGCCCTTGCCCGAATCTGTACCCGTGCCAATACTACCACCTGTACTACTCGCCCCATCCGAATTCGTTATATCGATTCGGGAATTTGTAGCAATATGCATACATTTGATCTGGTTTAAGATGTTATTACAGCAAGACGCTGAAAAACATATAAATTTCAATTATATAAAATTACGAAATTTTGGACTTTCTTCAAACTACAGGTTGTGGTTATTTTAGGCCAAATAGTTGAATGAGTGTACATTTATGGGTTTGTAAGTTTGTAAGTTTTTTCGACTATAAATATCATGTCAAAATCTTGCATTTAATATTTTCATTTACAATAAATGACCGTAAATGTCATTACGGTAAATGAAAGGAAAAAAAATTATTTAAAAACCACTTGGGAACAGCTGATTGCAAAATATAATTTTGATTTTTTGTTTTTGTTTTCTTTGAAGACAAATTGTGTTGACGTTGTAATTCTTTATAACCCTCATTATTCCATAATATTAAAAATATTGAAAAAACAAATGTGTATTAATGCACATATATGTACATAAATAAATCGAAATAAACAAAGAAAATTCTTTTGCAGCCGTCATTTGTGTTTTATGGCCTTCCGGCAAAGGTAGCGACACAAGTTTACTAACCTTAATCTATTTTTAAAGCATTGAAAAGAAAGGAGAGGGCTTGGAGGATATTTCTAACGATCCTAAACCTACCTTTTAGCCAATACGAATGAGCTGCAGCTTTAGGCAGTTGTGACAATAAAATTATATGTCTCGCCACATTCATTTTTATGCCGCTCTCGTTCGGCAACACTCGCAAATTTTTCACCAACCCAATTACTTTAATAATTTTGTAATAGCCACCAATTGTGTTTCCGCCTTTTCTTAAAGCACCGTCTCCGCAATTAATTTTTTTTTAAATTATTTCTTAAAATTTGTTGAAAATTGTAGTTATTGTATTTGTTTTATATTAATTTTCAATTTGATACGCAATTTATATCACTTTTGTCAAGTAAAATATATGTGTACCTATATAAAAATCACTCTTTAGTTCTTTCTTTTGAAATAAATTTCTTCCTTTATTATTATGCAAATGAAAATAACAAACTGAACTGTGGTGAATTAACAAATAAAAGTTAAGATGCAACATTGCTGTTTATATATATATATAAATTCTTTTTTAAAATAAATCCATTTATAATATAAAATGAATACACACATCTCAACAACAATTTTAGGATATGTTTAGCAGATAAAATCTTACAATTACATTGATTTCGTACATTTTAAAAATATTTTTTATTTCATACATTTATTATTCTACATGTTGAGTTTCATTGTGCATTTACTATCAGAGCAATAGCACCAAGTGAATTTATGGAAAGACTTCATGAGCGTCTCATCTGCCACATCTTGAATACACACTTTTTTAAAAACCCGGTATGATGCGTCCCCTTTTGGATGCCTTTTTCAATTTTCTTGTTTGTTTATCTTTAATCCTCTTATTAATGTTTTCCTGGCGTTTCTTTTGTCTTGATGCTATATCGTGTTCCACCTTCTCCTTGCGTTCTTGCCAATCTTTTTTAGATTTCTTCTTCTCCACTTTACGTTTTTTGATGGCTTTATATAAAAGTTTGGGATCATCCTTGACCTTTTTGCCCTCCACTTTGTCAAACGCCTTCTTCCATAACAATTCATTTTTTATTTCGGTAGCCTTTTCCACTTCACCCATTTCTTTCAGTTCATTCAAATGCTTATCAGTTTCCTTCAGTTTTTTTAAAATCTCTCGAGGATTTTGATGCGATTTTTTTTGTTTTTGTTCAAACGTAAACTTCGAGAAAACAATTTTGCCTTCTTCATTAAAAGTGGTTTTGGCCATATTAGGTTTCACGTCTGGCTTTTGTTCTTTGTCTTCCTTTGCGTAAGAGCCCGTTTGTTTCGATTGTTCATTTTTTAGAGATTTAGCTGCTGATATCAAAACTTTTTTAAATTCCTTATTCTTTTTAAGTTTTTTGGCTTCTTTTCGTTGTCGTGCTTTTTCGGTGGAGGGACCTTTTTTAGTTTTCATTTTATTTTTAATAATATTTAAACGTTCTTGCAATTCATCCAAAGATGCTGCAGATTTCAAAGGTAGATTTTTTGCCTGGCTACCTATAGATTTAGGATTGGTTAGCCAAGAATCCTCATAGGCAGTATCTGTAATTGTTCGTATTAAAATAATAATAGGCTTTAGAAAGTTTAAATTTTACCTTCGATAGAGTCTGGTACGCTGTAAGTTAGTAATAAATCTGTTATATAATCATTCTCACTACGCAGGAAATTCATTAAACTTTTCTTATCCATGATTATCTTAATTGGTTTGGGAGTTGTTAGTACATTTAAATATATTTAAATTTCAATTATTCTAATTTTTCGTCAATACATATGATCACCCGTGCACGTGCAAATGTGATAATCAAAATAAAAATAAAATAAATATACATCAAGAGCAGGGATGTTTTTATAAAATAATTAAATTTCGTTTCGACACTGAACATACTTTAAGATGTCACTTATCTTTTTTTTTTGATATCATTATTCGTTTTTCTACGTTCTAAGAATGACTAATTTTTTGTATGCGCGTTGTTTCTAAATAAAAGACTAAAAAGTAAATAAAGCTGCTGAATTTTGAGAAATTAAAAATTAAAAAATCTATTGTGATAATAATTTATTGCTTTGTGTTTTAATAACGAGAGCAGTGTAACAGAGTGAGAATCATGAAAAAGCAATTCACTAAAATCAAAATAGCAGCCGAGAATCTATCAAGGTGAATTCCATTACATCAAAAATGTTTTTGGGGTTTTGTTGCTTTATTGTTAATTTATGTATAGAAATGCGTATGCATTGGTGTAACGAATTAAAAAAAAAATATTACCTGAAAAAGGTCATGTTTGTTATTTATGTTGTTAACAAAAAAAACCCAAACCCTCCCCTTCCCTCTTACCACAAATTTTTATGTCTGGAATGGCTCTTATGTCATTTTGTGATAATGAAAAATACCTAATTTTCAGGTCCACTAAGCCGGACCGTAAAGATTCCGAATTGGAAATTATTGAAAAGCAGGTTGAAAAGTATCGCGATGTTTTGGAAAAGATGGTGCGCAAATTACCGGCTGTCAGTAGCAGTGGCACTGTTGCCGACAGTCAAGAACGCGAAAAACGTATTAGAAAACAAGCCCACTATAAAATTGGTGCCGCCTTGGAAGAGTCGTCCAAAGAGCTGTCTAAAGATATGCCACTACATCATGCTCTACTCAATTGTGGTAAGTTGTAACAAGGATCGAAGGCCACACAAAAAGCAAGGGGCGTTGGCTTAATATAAACTTTGATGTGTGGTGTGTAATGTGTGCATATGCGTGCTGGCATACACATACATTTATAATCAACTGATTGTAATTAAAAGGGTTATCTTGGCAAAAAACTTTTCTAATTATGTGCTACCAGTGAAATCCATGTCATGTGTGCTTGATTATGGAATTCTGACCATATTAAAGTGACCTTGTTAGGTGCATAATTTCGTAATGTGCTTCCTCGGTTTGTTGTTATTGGAGTTTTCATTAGCAAATGTTTTTTTTTTTATAATTCCATTTAAGCTGCTAACGGTTACTGTTTTGGGTTGTTGTTAATAAAATAATTCAGCCAAAGCACACAAGTTTCCAATTAAAGGAAAAACTATGCTGTGCAGTAGACAACGAACGATTTTTAACTTTATTAAAGTTTTAATTGTTGCATAACACTCCGCTAGAAGTATTAAAATGAGTTAATAGTTTGAACATGCCATGTTTTGATGCAACAAATATTTATAGTTTGTATGAAATTTTGAAGTCTTTTCTAATTAAGTTGCTAAAATGTATGTATGTTCCATAGCCAATATGTTAATTAATTTGACAATATTCTCACTTAAAGCTACACACACACACACACACACACACACAACATGCACTTATAGAAATGTTAATACAATATAATATAAACCAATATAAGCAATGCATGCATTACCAAAGGCCAGAGTTTCATATTTAGACATACATACCCAAGCATGTAAGATTGGCTGTTTGTGCGCTTGTTTGTTAGTTAGTTTGTTTGTGCCTTACCTTCTTCTCTTAGATTATATTATATTAAAATGTTATAATCGTGTGTGTGTGTGTGAGTTTGTGGTATATTTTCCTTTTAATTATAGTACAGTACAACAACCGCGCAACTCCCTACACTCTCTCATTAATTCCCATTCAACATTCAACATTGAACATGAACATCTTTCGTTCGTTTATATATATATTTTTATCCACTCATTTTTATCTTTTCGCACTTAATAAATATATATTACCATGTACCCGTGTGCATATGTGTTAATGTGATTAATGTGTGTGCACAGGCGAACTTGAAAAGTCAATTGCCGAATGTATGGTGGATAGTGAATTGGAAACGGAGAGCGAAGTGGTGCGACGTTTAAAGTTTATACTTGACAACGAAATACAGGAGATTTCAGCATTAAAGCGGAACGTATCACGCACCGTACAAGAGTATGCATCATTAAAACGTAATTATGAGGTGAGTTGAAGATGTATTTATATATATATACGTATATTGTTCCCATTTAGAAGATGATAGATAAATGAATGACATATCCGAGATGTGCTGTATTAATCTTAATTTTGATTTTAATTTAAATTTAAATTGTATTTAGACTGCCATACGGTTGGATGAGCCACAAGCGAAAATAAATCACATTAAAGATCAGCAAGAACAGTGTGAGGTGAAATTGGAAAAGGAACGTGACTCATGGGCGGCTCAGATGTTTGAATTGATCGCTAAAGAGGACGTGATCGTTCACTGTATACGCGATTACATATTAAACCAAAGAAACTATCACGAGCGTGCTTTGCAAAAGGTCAACTCTACGTTGGCCAGTATGCAAGACATTATTCAGACAACGGGTAAATCACGTTTTGGCACCTCCCTTAATGAGCATTTAACCTCCACCCAACGCGATATTTCCTACATTATCGAGTTGTGCGTCTGCTGTCTAGTTGAGAATGGTTTATGTGAGGAGGGTTTATTGCGTGTGGGCTGTGCCAGTACCAAACTGAGACGCATGAAACATGCCTTGGAAGCGGAATATGTTAAGGCTCCCTTACCCCTAGACTATCAAGATCCCCATGTTATTGGGTCCATCTTGAAATTATATTTGCGCGAATTGCCCGAACCGCTGTTAACCTATAACTACTACAAAGATTTCATACGTGCTGTAGAGCAACATACAGAGCAGGAACGTAAAGCGGAAATTAAAGCTTGTCTGCAAAAATTGCCGCAAGCAAATTATCAAAATTTACGCTATTTGACGAAATTTCTATGGCTGGTCACCCAGTATGTGGGTGAGAATAAAATGAGTTCTCAGAATTTGGCCATTGTCATGTCACCGAATATGTTGTGGCCGCGTGTAGATAAAAACAATCCCGCCGATTATATGGGGCAGGTGAATTGTTCGTCGGCGGTCAATGTTATTGTGGAATTGCTGACCAGTCAATGGGATTATTTCTTTGAGGGTGATGTCGACTTTTTCGTTACCTTGCAGAGGGGTAAACTGTTTGTGGAGGATAAAAGTAAGTCGTCCTCTTCCAATGAGAATTTAGATCGGCCCGATAGTGGTTAGTATCCAAAAGGTAGACATCACAGAAAATACTTTTTATAATTTGTTTGATGATTGCAGATGTGTCGGAGAGTCCCCGTTACGGTACCATAAGACGGCAAAAAGCTTGTGCTCCCTCACCACCCAATAAACTGCACACTACCATTAATCTCGAAACAAATGGCGACACGCAACCACAACAGCCGAACACAACAAATAATCAAAAATTGAAAGAAACAATACCCGCTAATAATAATGGTACGTTTGTGAATAGTGCGGTAAGCTGTACGATGGTTAATAATCACAACACTGTTGGCCATAATAACAATAATAATAATAATAATAATAATAATTATAACAATAACGGGCATTTGGATAAAGCGGAAAAGATAACAATTCCTGCAGAGACTACTAAACCTATACCTTTGACGCGTACTCAATTCTTATGTATGGACAATGTGGCCTCACCGGTGGCCGATCGCAAAAGTAATGATAGCGTTCAATCGTTAACTTTTAAACCTGACCTACCACAGAAACCAAAAATACCCCGCAGACCGGTGGCTTTGGGTTTAAATAGTACGGGAATGGCCAACACTCATAAAAGTGATGATGATATGCCATTGGAGACCAATAACGGTGTATTTGGTATGGGTGGTGAAAGGGTATCTTTTCGTGGTTATAAAACGGCTGAACAATTGCTGCAAGAGCACTGTGATAATATAACTGCATTACAGGCCAATATTGGCTACAGCAATAGTAATAATAGTAGTAGTAGTAGTAGTAGTAGTAATAATAGTCATAATAACTGTTCAGCACCCTTAAATCTAAATCGTGAAACGAATCACACTAATCAGCAACAGCAGTTAAGTGAAGTAAATTCAAATGCTTTATTGGGCACAAAATTTCCAACAGTTATTAGTACTACATCTACAACAACAACTGCTAAAACCACTCAAACATTAATTAATACTGAGAAAACTCCGACTGGTACTGCAACTGAGATACGCACCACACCCACTACTCCCATATCACCCAACATATTGGGGGCACCGAAAAGACCCACAGTGCCAGCACCTCCACCCCCCAACATAATAAAAAAGCAAATGGAATAAATATTCCATTTTTCTCCCACCCTCCAATCATTCAATATTCAATATTCTCCTTTCCAAATGCCATTTTACCTCTTGCATGAACTTTATCAAATATGTAAAAGAATCATTTTCGTTTTGTTCTATTTTGTTTTGTTTTTCTCCTGAAACTATCCTAAAAGCGTTCCTTATAACGCACAATTTAGTTTTTAACATCTAATGAAATTATTGTAATTGTTAGGATTATATAAAAAATAAGTAAAAATGCTATATTTGGCTTAGGCTAAATTTAAGATACCCTCTACATTTGTGGTCAATTGTTACCTTTCTAGGTGTGTAATATATGGGAGCTTTCCTTTTTTTTTATAAATAAAGGGAGTGTCTGATATCAACACGAACAATTTATGGGTCCATGTCCACCACCAAAATACATTTTGACAATATTTGAATTTTTTGAGACAAGTACAGAATTTTTTTTTTAATTGCAAGCGCTTCTGTCAAATGAATTAATTAAATTTCAATTAGAAATATATAAATTTTTACGACAGAGAGGATTTAAAAAATATACGGACATACAGACACATGATTAAATTGCTGCATATTTTCATGCTAAACAATTATTTATGTAACCCTTATACACCTTATTCTCTTGTTGCACGATTTTTTTTTTTTACACGAATTTGATTTAACACGAGTTAAAACGAAAAAGAAATTCTTTTTTTAAATGAATTGTTTTGTTTTAACACGATTTTCAAGTTTTTTTTTAGGTCTGCAACCAACTTTATCTTTTTTTGCACGAATTTTTTGGGAACATATGTATCGTGTAAAAAGAGAATTAGGTGTATAAATTTATATGACTGTTAGGGTTTAAAGAATGGACGGATATCGTTAAATTGAAGCAGATTTTCATGCTAATTAATTATTTATGTACCCGGAGGGACTTTTTATTGAATGTTACAAATGGAATTACGTATATAGAATACCACCACCACATTGTAAAGGGTATAATGAAAGAAAATGAAAAAAAAACCCCTAAAATATAAAGCATTTTAAAAAATCAAATTTATATTTTATAGCATGTTTACAAAACAATTTAATGCTAAAAGCAAATTCTATGATAAGTTTTTGAGCCATATAACTTGTATTTTAATTTAATTATTGTAACGGTTTTTGTTTGTTTGTTAAAAACCTACCATTACCAAACATAAAAGAGAGCTCATATCGGAAAGTCATATCAAAATCTGTGTATTCCACTCTATATGCTGTAATAATAAAATATAAAAAAAAAAATACCAAATAAATATATTCATACCGCCCTTTATATACATAGATACATGATATAAAACATCATGTACTCACCTTTCTATATTTATAAACTCATTACAATTCTCTTAAGCAATGTTTAGTATTAGTTGAGATTATATTTTGTATGTAGTGGCTTTCTGCATATCCTATGAAAGTGTACCTACGCTAAACACATTTAATTTCGATTATTATGTTGCCTTTTTCTTTAAATATTTTTAAAGTTGTTTTAAAATTTGAAAAAAAAAAAAATAGTAAAAATGATGATAATTCAATTCAATTTTAATATATTTTCATTTCTTCCTTTAAATTCATGCAGAATTGGAGAAAAGATTATTTCCATTATTAGGCCTTTCACTTTATGCATTATGTTATTTCATTTGATTTCGTTTATAAATATAAATATTTATAATATTAATTTTTATATATTTTGTGTTTTGTTTTTTGTGTTTCATTCTATTTATAAAAACTTTATTAATTAAAAGAAAGTAAGAATAAATTGATATTCTTCCACACAGACCAACTCTGAACTGCACGGTTTAAGCATATATACACAAATACATATATAATATATTATTATGTAAAATCACTATTTAAAAAATTCACCAAAAAATATTTTTCCATAATAAAAGATCCTTAGAAAAATCGAAAGTTTATTTTTTGAATGAAATTTAAGAAAATTGACGTTTCTCCACTTACCAGCGCCATGGCATGAGTTCATGCTCACCAATTTGAAAATGGTTGCATAAAAATGCGTTATTAAACCCTTCACCTATATAAAAGGATATATACTAAGTTGGTCTTTCCGTTTGAAACACCTAGATGAATGTGTCAGAGTCCAGAAAGTATATAAAAGGATTTTCAATAAGGACAAAACATGAAAAGTATCAATGAAGTAACTTCAGGTCTTCAGTTAATTTGATCATATAAGGATGTAATCTAAGATCTTTATGCCAAATTCATTACAATGAGGTTTGAGAGATTCCCAATACCTGTTGACACGGGGAAGCGATTGATTTGGTTCATTTTAAGTTCAAGCCCTTAGTGCTGCAATATTTTCGGTGTTTAGACCGGTTCGTTGTCTAATTGACATTAATTGGAATATCCCATAGTAAATATATTGGCTCGAATTTATCCACCACAGCACGCACAGGCTGTCTGATAGGACGATTATTACGACGGAAAATTGAAGTTTAATTTGGAACTTTATGGAGGAATTGGAGCTCTTAAAGTTCCTACCATTGACTTAAAATTTCGGTAATAATTTTTAATACTTTTTAAACAATTTTCGTTTGCAAACTTCACCATGATAAAAATAGTTAACTTTGACGGGCGTTTTTACTTTGGCAGATCATTAAAAATATTCAAGAGTACTTTCGTATTAATATACAAAATTGTTATGTACCTATTGAAAAACCCGTTAGAAACTTGATCTGTATTAAGCTAGTCATGTTTATCTGCGCGTCTGTCCTTTTTGGAAACGATAATGTTCGTAAACGATTATTAAGCTAAAATTTTGCTTCTGTACGCCAAAAATTTTTAATTTTTATAAAATCGGTTGAGAGCCACATCTACAATCGAAAAAAATCTATTAACCAGCCACAATAGAAATTTGGTACATAGTAGTGGCTCCATCATCATTTAGTTGCTTTGGATATTTACTGTGCTTCTGGGGTAAGTAGATATACATATATGATATTTAGGTCACTTTTATAATAGCCCATTTCTATTAGCACTACATGTTCTACAAAAAAATCAATATTCTTAATATAACTTAATAGGGAAACCTTATAAAGGTTTTTGCAAATTAAAATCGCGCACGTCGGACACCACAATGAATTGTTTTACTCAGTGCACTGTTTGGATTCTTCGTGATTGAACATTTTTTTTTAACTAAACCGTTTTATGTATTAACTAAAATGCATATGAAAAAAGGTGCTTTTACCAATACAAGCACTGGTTATAGTAGACACTCCAAACACTGTAGTGGACGCAACAAATCAACTTTGGCATCGTCAGCACCAGAGTTAAGTGATAAAAATAATAGAGATAATTATCAGAAGGATAACAAAGATACGCCCATAGATGATTTGGATAAAGATTTAAATTCGGGTTTTGGTAATTATATAAGGTCCGATGAAGGTAAGTTGGAGATGAATGTAAAAATTAATGAAATTATATATTCTTTCTGAACTTTTTTTAATTCAGGTGTTGAAATGATGAAATTATTTGTGTTTGCCAATACGATTGTTATGATTTTAACTATGGCTTGGCCACATTTGAGAGAACAATATTACTGGTTAAGAGAATGGATTGAAAGCTTTAGTGAAGCATCAATCAATTAAATTTTTAATAGAATCGAAAGAAATCTAATACGACGAAAAATGGTGGGTCCTTTCATGCAAGGTTTTTTATTACTGGGCATTCTTTACTGGTATTCGAAGGGTCTCATTAATATTATAAACGATTATTATCGCAAGGAATTCAATATTCAACTTAAAATGGACTATTCACAGCAACAACAAGAACAAGTTATTGGATTAGAAAGTACTCTGCACTCTCCCATTACATACGATTTAGATGATATTGAAATTTTGTTAAAAATTAGCAATGAGGAACAGGAAGCGGAGTATATAGCAACAAGAAATCTCACTAATGGGATGAAAGAATGTTTAAAAAATCATGATTATGAACATTTCATGTTAATTGTATTAAAAATGATTAACGAGAAGAAAAACGAATCATTAAATTTATCAATGTGTTGGTCAAGTAACGATAACGATATCACTTAAAAACAATAATTTTAAGAACTAAAAATGCATTATTATGTTATAATAATTGTAAAATGAAAATTGTGAATATATTGCTTTGATGCTCTACGAGGAGTACATGTAATTATCTTTCATCCATTCCTTTTTTTTTTTTTAAGAAAAGATCGGCACTTACCTGCAAAAATTCATCGTGCCGATCCGATCCTTATACGCTATGGGTATGGAACCCTTGACCCTCCCTATCAGAGCCTAGTATTATAATTGTAGCCTATGCGTTCGGCTACGAACTTAACACATAGTTGGGAAAAATTATTTATTTTATTACCTTTCTTAATGTGTTTAATATTCGACCTATACTCAGTGAACTTGCATTGTTTATTTACCATGACAATACTATAGAATTGTTTTTCTTTCTGTTCAAATATTAATTATATAGCAAAGGAAAAAATAGAAAACATCATTAATTGAAAAAATGGCTACATCAACATGGTACGTTTGTAAAAAATAGTTTTTTTCAAATTAGGAAATTCTTATCATATAACTTACAGCTGGATGACTTATTGTAATCCTGACACATTAGTGGGTGTGGGTGGCGAAGCTCTATGTATGAAGTGTGATAATGTTTTACTCTTCAGAGATTTGAAAACGGGCAATACGTCGTACTATAAATGCGAGGGTCCTCAAATCCTCAGTGCAAGCATTGTAGCGGGTCATAATCGTTTACTTTTTGTGGCAATAGCGGAGCGCACCGTAAATCCTACCATACATATATTACAGTATCCACAATTAACGAAATATTGTACCTTCGCCAGTATGTATTGTATTTTCGAAGAGAAAACATTGTTTACTCACATTTGGATCATCTTTAGATAATGAGGTGTTGTCATTTATTGATATGAAATTTAATGAGTACGACTTGTTGGTGGCTCTTTCGGGCTATCCACTTTACACCATTTGTATTTGGAATTTTCGTACGGGTCAGAAGATAGTACATCATAATACCAACGTAGAATGCACTAAATATGCTTTGACTATATCGCCTCTAAACAGTCCACAGATCTTGCAATATTCGGATTGGCATAAAAAGATAATATTATGGGAAATTCGTGTCACTGATACGGGTGCCGATTTATATCAAATATACAAAAAATATTTGCCCAAAGAGCATAATTTAACTCATATAAAATTTAGTTTTTGTTATACGGATGATAATGTATTGTATTATGTAGACTGTAAGGGCCAAGTTTCTTCGGTAAGTAAAATGACTTTTTGATCTTTTTTGCATTGAGTTTGAATGTTTTTTCTCATCCTTATTGGCAGATTGAAATAGGCCTATATTATTTCAAATCTCGTTGGTTTGTGCCTCAAGAGAAGAAGAAAAAGTTGAACGAATTAAACTATTACAAATTGTTTTATCATAAACATGGCTTCTTGGTCAGTTCTCCAAACAAATTGTATTATATAAAAAAGAAAACTACTTGGCAAATGGAATGGAAAATTGATTTGCGATCTACCATTTATCGCATGGTATCCACAATTCATGGCGAGTTATTTGCTTCAACCGATAATGGAAATTTATATCATTTAGAAGTGTCTGCAGAAGGTCCTGAATTGAAAGTTATTGACGATTTTCACCGTCCTTCCATAAGTTATGCGGTTGTAAGAGGTGGTAGGGAGGAAAGTATTCTTCAAATGACAGAGGAATTTGAACTTAGAGCTCTTGCGATACCCAACAGACATATATACTCAATTATTAAAATACCTGGCGTCTCAACGACAATTAGTCATAACTTATATCCATATATTGTTGTGGGTACTGAGAAGGGTGCCCTGCATTTTCTAAATTATGATAAACCCACTGACCCAGTTGAAGTTTGTGTTCTACAGAGTGAAGATGGGCACGCCTTGCGGAACATTTTCTTTGCTGACAAAGTTATTTTAGTAATGGATGCTTGTCTTAACTTTTACATATTTCAAGTCGACTTTCCAACCGGCGTCTTTAGGCAAATGGCGTTGGTTGATAAAGTACCACCTACACTCATGGTATTGGATTCACATATGAACGATGATTTAATAGTATTTATATTCGTTAGACCTAGAGAGAGCGACATATTATATCCTCATGCTTCATATTTGTGGCTGTACAATTGTTATGTAGAAAAAAAGGAAGCTAAACGTCGAAAATTTCCCTTACCTTACAAATATCGTAGTTTTACTAAATTGACAGCTAGCGTTTCGAAGGTCGCTGACGAATTCGCGGCTGCACGTTTCGGCACCCCATTAATCGACATAATACATTTTCGTAACGACACCGATCAGTTGTTGATACTACAAACGATACGGACAAACCATGTAGGTGGAATCGTGGGACTAGTGGGCACGCGTAATATCGTCTCTTGGGGTATGGACGCCTCCTTTCTGCAATACCGCTTACACAAAAAAACCTCAAAAATGTACGCAATAAGTCAACATGTCGAAATAAAACATAAATCAAAAGCGGTACGAAAAGCGAGAGAATGCTTCGGTTCCAAGTAAAGTAGAACATATAGAAAAGAATATTCTGTCCATTAATTATTTCTTTTTGGCCAATAGGTACTATATCGTTTTGTATATGGCTGGCGATATAAAAGCTATGAAAATAAATACTAGTACTACAATATTCGAAAATAGTCTCAAAATTGAATCCGACAGTAATGAGAATATAATAGCACATGACGACGAATGCATTATGCATCTTTATGGTACGGATCGAGATGTTGTTATTGAGTATTCTCCAGAAGAACATAAGGCTCGTAACAATCTTTTGCAGCAAATAGAAAGTTTGGGTAAAGAAGTTACAGCTCTAATTGATTATGATATTAAGGTGGCCGGAAAAAGCAAGAAAATGTTTCGCAAATTTTGTTTGAATCATGATTGGTTGAAAGAGGTGACAGCGGAAGCGGAACAATTATGCGAAATTGAACGAAGGTCTCTAACAGAGAGCATTGAAGAGCAGTCGCGCATTAGAGATTGGATATATAATTTGATAATGCGTTCCACAACTGGTATTACCTACCGCATAAGAACAATATTTTCTGATTTCGCTGTTGATAATTATGGAATGCGTTTAAAGGATGACATATATGCTAGGGAGTATGATCTCTTTCGTTTTTACGATATGGAACCTTTAGAGGTGGAAGTTGAAGAAGATGCTGCCGACCTTGAACAATTAGAACAGTTAGAAGACGATAATATTGATATTGGACCAAGAATAGTTAAGAAGCGTCCAAAATACTACGTTATAAAGGGTAATGCTTACGATCATGTAATGTGTGATGAATTGGCCCTACAAGATATTGACCAAGTCACTGCTCATCAAATGTTTAATCAAACGGCTAAATATAAGGTATAAAGATTTCAATAAATAAGAGTAAAGTTCACTAAACCTTCTCTATTTTTGAAGATACTTCTGGTGGACTTATTGAAAGTAGAGTTTAACAAGAGATTTGATGAAGCACGCAAACTAAAGTCTGATCTAATCGAAAGTATATTACAAACCAATGCAACTCTTGTCAAAATCTACGATAATATGAATTGCATGTTACAATTATTGAATTTACCCTCGTTTCAACCACCTCCGCTTACAGTGCCTGAGTGGCAAAAGGATGAAGTGGTAAAGCGTATAATGGAGGTGGATGATTCGGAAATAAAAGCCATTAATCGTCGCAAAAAGAAAGTAGAAGAGGTGGCCCGGAAACGTGGACGCATGCTGCTTTGGTCCGTTGAGTTTTGGGTACGTGCTCTGCAAGTAATGATGGATGGTGTTTTAGAGAAATTATGGGAGGAGGAAATTAAGAAAAACATACCATTGCCAGAGTTTATGATTAAGAAACAACCGGTCGAATTTACTTTGGAAGATCAGAAGATGTTGCGCGAATACGAAGAGAAAGTGCGTCTTCTCACCGAAGATCGAAAAAAATATTTGCGCATTCTAACGGAAAACGAGGTTAAATCCAAAATACAGAAAAACAGTTATATATTGCAAATGAATCAGCACATTACCGAAATGATGATAACAAAACTTAAATATGATTTTGCCATACGACACATTAATTTAAGAAACGGGATTACAACAATTATGCATTCTAACCGTTTGAAGGTTTTGAAGAAAATCACTGAACTTCGGTACATCGATATTCCCTTTTACTCTGTACAAAAACATTTAATCATTTGTGTAATCTTCTTTACAGGAATAATGTTGAAAATATTACCGATCTGATTGCAAGAAACATACGATTTAGTGAACAATTTAATAAATCTGTAGAGGATTTTCGTGCCAAACTGGAAAGCTGCGTTGCCAAAGAGCGAACCATTGATCGTCAATTTAAAAATCAATTTCTAAACCTAATACCGCAACAATTCACAGCCGAAATGACTAAAGCGTATAGGCGGCGTCCAAAACTGCCCATAAAAATGATGAACTCGATTCTTAATTGTAGAGAGTTGTCCGTACGAATAAATGCAAAACCACAATCCCGTTATGCATTTCCCTTGCCGAAGGATTGCATCGATTATTTGGATACTCTTAACGTTATGGATGAGTATAACAATATGCCAATGATTGATCAAAAACATTGGGAACAGTTTATTAAATTGCGACGACAAAAGATTGAAATGGAATTGAAAATAAAAGCCTTGCACTTGCAATTGGCCGACATTCAGGCACTTATAAATAATTCCATAAAAGATTTACAAACGTTGCGTAATCTCAAAGGTGATGTAATGGTTAGGATTCAAACAGTTCAAAACGAATACGTAAGCGATTAAATTAATTGTTTTATAATAGAAAATTGTATACTATTAGCCAAAAACATGGTACTCACAACTCTAATGCGGAACATCGTTCCACATTGGAATACGAGTAAATATATTTGAAACTCAACTCATCGTCAATAAAATATTTTGACAGATAAATGTTATACAAGATCAACCACTAGAAGTGCGCTTAACAATGGGTCAGGTGGAGACCAATATTTTGACAGACTTGAGCGATTTTCAAAAGTGCATCCTAATGCAGGAAGATGATATTAATGATATTAATGATTTAATTCTGGTAAAAAAATTTTAGAAAATTTTTCCAGAATCATTTCAATTATTACAAAATGTGCATTATAGAAAGCTGGCCAAAAGAAATTGAAGGCAATGGAGAGAGTGGCGTTTTTTCGTCGACAAGTTATTTATAAAGAATGGGAGCACAAAATGGTCAGTGCCAATATTACGTATCTTCAGTATATATTAAAAGCGGTCGGGAAATGTAAAGTGTCCTTGGAATTTCTACATATACTCCGCAACTGGGAGAAAACCAAAGCCAATAAGGAACGTATGCAAAATGCTGTAGGACTAATTGAAAAGGCGTGCGCAGATAAACTTATAGCATATCAAAAATATTTACAAGATATGTAAGAATGATGAACGATCATTTTATAAAAAGAATTGCAATTGTTTACTAGATTGCGGGATAATATTTTTCAGACTCAATCAAATTGCGCAAGTACGTGGAAAAGTCGACGAAATGAAGCGTAACAACCAACGCATTAATCGTCAAGTAGATGAAGTAAAGGTATCCATAGCATTGTCGAATGCCAATCGTGATTTTCTCATTGAAGAGAAGCGCACTCGCGAGCAAAAAGAAAGGTAAGATTCTTATAAGTTACAGCTTGGAAGATACTTCTTAAATATGATAACATGGTTTGTAGAATGAAAAAGATAAAGAAACACACGCAACTGGTCGAAACTGTGCGCAGTGATTATGTAAAAATTTTAGAATTGAGAACCATTTTGGAATTAGAACGTTTACGCACCTATCCTACACTCGGCCCAAATCCAAATCAATGCTCAAATCCAAATCAATAATATCGATATTAATTCCTGTATCATCACGACTAATATATATAATTTTATTCTGCGTTAATTCATTTATTAAAAAACTATATAAATAATAAAAAGGACGAAAAATGAATGTAAAAATATCCAGGTCCAATATAGTCTGCAACGGAATGGTAAACAAATATTTAATAGGTTCAGAGCGAGCGAACACATGTAGACTTACTTGATAATTTCCCATTTGCTGGCATTTTCATTAAAAGTTTCATGATGAAGATACATTTGTATGCCGATAACAAACTGTCTAATATAAGTATCATAATTCATGGTCTCTAGATTCCAATTTAAACATGGATAGGCCTCGCTACTTAATAAATGTTCATGATAGAAACGGCTCTTATTTAGAAAGATCCATTCATTTAAGGAAAAACATTTGCCTTTAATTAAAAGTAGATTCATTTAATGGGATCTATAACGTTTATAAAAAAACCTGCTTACCTGCTAAACACGCTTGACGAAATTTTTTAGCTATGGGTAGAACAAATTTCTTTTTGCGAGGAGTAAATAGAATCAGTAGATCCATTAATAATGCGGGTACATAATGCAAAATATAAACAGCCAATTCATGCATCAGGAAACTTTTACGATATTTGAAATATGGAAACATTAAAATCTTCCGAGTTGGATAAATGCGGGACCATTTTAAGGTTAAACTGCCTAAGCGCTTCCAAGTTATGGGATTTATATTACCCGAGGTTGAGTTTGAAATGGAGATTCTGAAAAAGCACAAGAATAAAGAATAAAGTAAAGAAATGTCCAGTTGAAGAAACCTACGTTCCTCTGCAAGCACGTTGAGCTGTCATAATCATGGAATTTACTACAAAATCTACCGGTATAATGTCACATATGATATTCTCATCACCTAAAATACTGCTAATAGAACCTTTACCAATCTCCATCATAATGCCGGTAATACCCTGCACATTATCTATCCATCCAGGATATGGTTCACGATAGGCGGCCGTTACAATAGACGGACGTACTATTACTGTCGGTACTACATGTTTAAAATCATTGACGATTTGCTCAGCTATTGATTTGGTAAAGGTGTAAGTATTTGGATGTGGTCCCTAATAAAGGAATAGAAACGGTTTTAAGAGACTTTAAGAAAGCGGTTGAATCATATCATCCAGCACCTTTATATAGTTCGCTAAACTATTGAAATATTCATCTGGTATTTTAAGTGTACAATCTATAAAGTGTTGCCACTTAACTGGTGGCAATGTAGGATAGATTTCCTCATTCACATATTTACGGCCCGGATTACAAAACGCTGTCGACACATAAACGAAACTCTGCAAAAAGAAGATGATTTCATGAAATTTTTATGGATTTTAATAAAACAAAAAAATGGTTCGCTTGCCTTCAGAAATGGCATTTCCTTGCACAATTGCAACAACTGCCAGGTAGCTATAGCATTCACTTTAGCTGCCACTTTTAATTGTTCATTAAAACGTACTGTGGCCGCACTGTGAAAAATTATATTCACTTTGCTGCATAATAGTTGTTTGTCTGCTACACTCAAACCTGTTGTTTTTATTATTATTGTTGTTGTTTAATAAATTTTTAAAATGTAACATTTGTCTCATACTCACCTAGATTTTCTTTTTCAATATTTCCCGCCAAATATTTCAGTTTATTTAAATTGTCGGGACGTTTCATACGTAAACGCTCAAATATTCGATGCCTGATTAATTCTTGAAAGCGTTGTTCCTCGGTTTTGTCATATTTTCGGCGTATTAGAATGTAAATGCATTTGATTTGTGTAAAACTCCACAACAGTTTCTCCAGTAGAGTTTTACCCACAAAACCAGTGGCACCTGCCAATGTGTATAAAAATATTTAGCATTATGGTGAAGTAAAGTATATTCAAACGCGTGGGATGTTGTTTTATTGTGCTTTTATTTAAATTGTTTATTAATTGTAATAATCAATTGTCGGCGCAGTCTAAATACATAGACAGTGTTTACATATTCATTAGTTGAATGAAAGAGTTTGGGAAGAAATATGTGTATAACACATTAATTGATAAATGTCTTAACAAACACGTCTTATACAATAGGAAAAATGCATATATACATATTATTGTGCGTCTTTCGTAAACAAGTGCTTTAAGTCCAGTTTCATGGCTTTTTTATACCCCCCACGTAAGATGCGGGAAGGGGGAGGGGTAAACTAAGTTTGTCATTCCGTTTGCAACACCCCGGAGAAGGCGTTAGAAACTCTACAAATCTTCTTATTCAGCATCAAAAACTGAGTCAATCTAGACGTGTGTCCATGTGTCTATCTATCGTTGGCATTCTCCCAATCGATAAAAGTCTATTCATCTATCAGAAAAAATGATCTATAAGTTTGAAAATAAATAGATCTATTTGTAATTATTGTTTTCATCGATGTGCCAAAAATGGCCATGGTCGGATAACAATCGATAAAAATCTATTTATTTGCCACGAAAATTCAGCTATAAAGTTGAAGGCCTACCACGCCCACTGTTTATACGTACATATGCAGGGTAATTAACATTTGGCCTAAGCCAATTTTAGTTTCATTATTTGTTAACATTTCACTTTCATACATACCAGTTATAAGTATTGTGGCTCCATCATAATAATCCATTTCGGTTAATTAATATTGATTTCAATTGTTTTTTGGTAAACAGACTTTTATTATTACTTAATTATATATAGCTAGAGTTTAAAAAAAAAACTTATATAATGATCAATATAAACGCTTTACAAACTTGCCTTAATGATGGCTTCAAATCAACTACATTTGAAAATTTTCTTTTAAGTAAGAAAGAAAGCCGATCTTGAAAAGAAAAGCTCTATGAAAAACTTTTATTTTTCTTTTATGATATTTGTTAAAGTCCTAAAAGTAAACAAGCTTTACTCTTTCAAACAATTTTTTCAAAACTCCAACTGAATGTGAGAAAACTTTAAATAGAAAGAGTTTTCATTTTAAAGCTTTTCTTCTTAGCTAAATAAATAATTATATTGTACAAGTATATTTTAAATGACAACTAAGTCCCTGACATATGTAAATTACTTAACAGTTAGTGCGCTTAAATAAAATATTGTTATACAGAAATGTTCCTTTATAAGTTATATAAAATAATAATTCAATAAATTATCTATTTATATATAATATCTGGTTATCTATCTCTATAATTACGTCTAACTTGTTTACAAACAGTGTGAATGATACATTTTTAAATATTACATCAAAAAAAATATACTTGTTTGAAATCTGTACCACTCCTTTCAGTTTCGAGCTTTCCACAAAGTATATATTCATGATCAGCATAGAACTCTGAATGGATTTATTCAAAATTCTCTGTCTGTCTGTCTTTCATATAAATTTTTCTGATCGCAACATTTTGTACATTGATTTCAAACTTTGCAGACATTTTGATAGTTTTTGCAAGTAGGGTAATATTAAAAAGTTAATGGGCATGTCTACAGCCTAATGAAGAGTGGAAAAAAAGTAATTTTCCAAGATTTTCTTCCCTTACTACTTACAATGTATTAATAGGAAGTAGAGAGTTAAAAACTGTGACAAAAAAAAGATAATTTCGGTGCCTTGATATTGGTGTGGGGTATCTAAAATTTGACCTAAGCTAAATAATTTTTTTTTAATTGTTACAAGTAGCTTTATTGATCTACATTTTTCATATGATCACATACTTATTCCGCATTTCATATTATAATAAATATTTAGCGTTGATGTAGAGATTAAATCTTGTTTTATAATATGATTAATAAAATTCCAGTTATTTACATATTATGTAATATTTTATAAATGAAAAGTTTTTTTTATATGTAGGGACTTGAACTTTAGACCATTTAGATTTTTATATATATATATAAGAGAAACAAAAAGAACTCAGTTAAATTCTCCCATCCACCTATGCTTAGATGGTATCTTTCGAAAGCGTTTGAGTGATTTTGACATCTGTTAAGTTTGGAATGGGTAATTCTCCTGGTTACAAAAACCTGGATACTCAGATACAGACATACGAACACAGAGATAGACGTGTTTAGATTATTTTAGTAGTCTTGTAGCAGTATAATGGATATAGCATTGTATTGTCGTAAATATTGAGATTTTGTCCAATAATTTTCAATATCTGTACTCAGGGTAGAAATTAAAAATTAAAATGGGTAAGGTTGATTAAGCGCGAAGCCCATAAGGGTCTATTTATCAACGCAGAATCAATCCTGTAAGTTGACCCATATTATATTACCTTCAAGAGTGCGTCCTTGTCGGTTTGTATATTGATGTGGAGGTTATTTAAGATTTGATATCAGCCAGATTTAGTTTTTTTTAAATTATTCCAATTTCATGATGCTTGGCATGGCTATTCTTAATCATATATACAAAATTTTAAAAACTTTCGTGAAAATTTTTTCTTTATTTAATTTGCTACATATTTAATCTTTATCAGATATTTATAATTTACAAATCGAATTAAAATGAACATCGTTTTTTTTTCCTTATTTTTTCTCCTTATTTAAGAACATATAGACAAAATTATTTAATCTAAATTTTTACAGTATAATAACTGAAAAATTGTTTATCATTATATTAAATAATTTTATTAGTTTAGTTAATCAATTAGTAATTAAAAAGTTATTTCCTATAAAACTACAAAAAATCTACTTTTTTATCTTTTAAGTACTTAATTTAAAACTGTGCTGAGATTTATTTTAATAATTTTTCACTATAAACGCGCATTATTCGTGTCATTTTGCACCGTCCAAACGGTCGCTGTTAGCGGAGAAGCTTCCTTCTGATTACGCTTATGTCCTTCTATTATCATAGAGGTCGAATTACTAGACCGTGGCGTTAATATTAAACATGTACAAATGCCACCAAATATGCTTAAAGCACAATAAGCACCTAACGAGAATGCTACGTCGATTTTCTTTAAAACGTTTATAAAGGGCGCAGATAACAGCCATATACGAGCCCATGTAATCACTGAGAAAACAAAGGGTACCTTTTTAGCGGGTGGCATTACTTCGGCCATACAAGCTAAAATCATAGATTGGGCACAGGAAACGGCTGCCTTGGGTATAGTAGCTATAATCATCCATAGTGTAACTTTGAGTTCAGGATTCACTTTATAATACATAAAATGTAAGTTATGTGTAAATAAAATAAATTCGACTCTACACTAAACTTATACTTACTATCGCTATGACTGAATAGCCAACCTAATTGACCCAAAAGACCGGCTAAAATGTTAAAACCTCCCGCCCATTGCCATTTCCATTTGTTATGCTTTAAAGTGAAATGCAAGGCCAAGAAACAGCCCACTATTTCTGAAAAACCTTTTATTTTGAATAATTTTAGATAGACAGACATTTTGAAATCATTTGATGGTAGATTACCCATTGCTATGGTGTTGGGCACTAAATAAGGCCGTCCAAATGATCTAATATTTAAAAGCATGCCCATAAAATTGATAACGAAAGCTGCCAAAGCCAAGTGGGCAGCACACATATGAATTTTGGCTCTGGGACCGCGCCACAAATCAATCCATTTCGGTGCTGAGGCAGCTGAACGTAATTTTTCACGTAAGGTCCATAGTTGCTCATAAAAATCTGAGGGTATCTTGAATGTACGATCATTAATGGCAGCCCCTTCACGTATGATAGCCTCTACATGTGCCACATCACTATCTTTGCCATTTTTCAACAGCCAGCGAGGTGATTCCGGTGTCCATTGCAATAGTAAAGTTAACAACAATGTGGGAAATGTAATGCCTAAATAAATGTGAGTCCAACTGTTGAAGAAGGATGACAAGGAGGGTAGAAATATCACGCCAATCGACCAGAAAGTATCGTACAATATAATAGCTCCCGAGCGATAGATTCCAAAAGTTAAATCAGCAACTGCGAGTTTAAAGAATGCACTGTTTAAATGTATATATTAACTAAAATGGCACCATTTGGAATACCTACATATAGCTTGGCCCGAGGTAAACATAATAGCACAACATACAGCTGATAAACATCTAAAAGCGCAATGCAATGAAAAATCTCGTGCATAACCCGTAACTATGCCACAAACGACTTGGGTTATTTGACCAATAAAATAGACATTTCGGGGACTTATACTATCAAAATCAAATAAAGGCGAAATTGGGGCATTTTTTTATTATATATATGTAGTTAGTTTACTAAAAAGTATTGGAAGCACTTACAACAACATCATTTTGGTGGCTGTTACACCTCCCACTAATACACCAAACAAATGCCAATATTGAGTCCAAGCAATAAATATATCCCTTAAACATACCAGATCGAATTGCATAATTAACGACTGGAAAGAGGAATTATATAAAAACTTTTCACACTCTAAACGATCACTTTGTAGCGCATCTTCGATGTAACATTGATTTGATGTAACTGTTTGATTGGGTGCAATGGTCTGTGGATCACATTGAAATTCCGAAGTGGGATATAATTCGGGTGCCGTAAATATTATACAGGCCATAAACCATGAAGCTGGTATTTTGCACAAGAATATTATCAAAATTGTACGTAATTGCCAAATACCAAAATCTCCAATAATGTGATTAATTATATCTTTACCCGGTGGTGCACCACCAAACGTATTCCCTGGTGGCGGAGAATTCGATTTTGTATCTGAGTGTTCACATATGAAAGCTAAGTTGTGCTGATGTTGTGTAGAGTTTTTAGCTGGTGACACGGTTTCTGTATTATCCATGGTAAAAAGTCGATTTTACTTTTCTTTCTGCAATTTAAAATTTCACTAAAATGTTATGCCATTGAAAAGTTTTTGGCAAGATTTAAGTACCCAAGTATGAGGTGGATTTATTCTCTAGATTTTGCTGGATATGTTGAAATTTTTTTCTTTCTCATAAAGCATATCATTTGCATCACTTGCGATTCTTTTCAATTAATTTTAATTCACTACAAATTGATTATGATTGTTTATTATTAATTGAGTGGAATTTGTTTGTTTTTTAATTTCTTTGCGTCTGTTTTTATTATTTTATTTATTAACGATATTTATTTTTTTTCACAAAAATATTATATTTAGGTAGTTAATTAAAATATGTGTCACTGTAAGGTATTCTTCCTTATTTATATTATACTGACAATATTTATAAATTTTCAGGTGTGTTGATGAAAGGTTTCAAATATCTTGAAGCTTTTTATATAAACAAGTTTACGGGTGCAATAGGTGCGATATAAAGGTGTTTTTTTTCATTTAATTTCAATTTTTATTTAATGCTATAGAAATGAAAAAAATTTTATTCAAAGAAGAACAAAGAGTTTATTATACCGTTAAGAATTTTCTATAAATGAATGGATTAAGCCAAAATAGATTTAAGTATGGACTTCTATAGCTAAATCAAATCAGATTTTGTATGTCTCTCATAATATGAGAGAAAAGAGACCAAATGGAGCTCGCGCATACGCGTATATACGTTTTTGTTGGAACTCTCACAGTCGAAAAAATTCAGATATTGCACTGAACTTCAAGGTTTTCTACGATATCTTATTATATTTCGGTAAAATTGGGTAAAGGCGATTCTAAATCTTGCACCTGAAGCTTTTAGCTCTCTCACAGTCATGCGTGAGTGAGATACAGAGTTGAAATTCATTCGTATTCCGACCATGGACTTCACCACAATTTTACAAAATGTATAATTGTTAGCTTATTACAAACAAACCATAAGAGATACGAAAACAAAATTTTAATCATTAATTATTAGTATATTTGGAAAAATCAAAGCCATCTAAAGTGAACTTATTATGAATGTTAGAATGTTTTTGAGTTTGTCCAGTATAAATATAAAATTTGCATTAAGAAATTGAGACATTAATTTCTAACCATTTGGAAGAAGTGAAAATGATGCTGATGATGAATGATCCCAGATCCGTTATTGTGAAAAATTAATTAATGTATCAACACTTTAGTGACGAACTGTTTGAAAATTTATGTTACGAAATTGCAAATAAAAACAAAGAATAATATTGAGCATTTTGTTTTTCTTCATCAAGTTTCTTTTTCGGTGATTTTATGATAATTGTTGCCAAAAGTTTTTCACAAGCTAAATAGACGTCAATCATACACTCGACTGAATACCTTTTTTCTTCCATTTAGATTCTAGGAACTTTTACTCTTTAGATATAATAAATACAATTAATAATAAAACACTTCAACTTGAACTATCCAACGTAGCCAAATAACTTTTTACATATTTATTTATAATATTTTGTAAATTTGTTTTAGAAATTAGCTTTTTTTAGCACACACATTGGTTTACAGTTATATTGTATTATATCTATATTATCAATGTTTGCTTTTTCAATAAATGATTAGTTTTTGTGTAAATTTTAAATATTAATAAAACCCTGTCAATACTATAACGGCAATCTTAATATAGAGCTTTAATAAGAAACATCTCCGATTGCTCTAAAGTGTTTTATTAGCAACCGAAACAACTGAACGTTATGAGAATTTCTGCGCAACTGAAACAAGACCACCAAGTCGAGCGATATAAAAAATACATTTCGTAAAAGTTGTCACTTGCCTGAGTTTACTTATTACATATAATACGTATAAGTACCTGTGAGCGAAGGAAATAGTGTTAGCTGAAGGAAAACCTCATTCAATATTTACATGTAGCTATTAATTGTATAGAACCGTTCAAATAGGTTCTTGTTCATTCTCTTGCTCTCTTTTGGTTTACTTTAGGCTCAATTGTTCCCCCCCCCACCCCTTTTTTTTTTTTTGTGATATTCATGTTATGATTTTCATTAATCATTATTAAAAAGTTTGCAAAGCTTAATTATTGATTTTGAAAGATATTTTATTGAAGATGAACAATCAAGATCAATTTACTGGTGATTGTAGAAACGTGCTCAGATAGTGTTTCCATGAGCAGCTGTTTTGTATGTAACATCTTAAATGTAAATATTTTTATATAAATATCACTAATAAATGTTATATAATTTATAAAAAAGCCTTTGGAAGGCCTTGATTAGCATTAAAATTTAAATCGAACCGTATGATCGTGTGTCCATCTATTTTTTTTGCAAATTGTTGCTTGGAGATGTTGATCTGAAATGTGGTGCAACAAATTTTAGATACGTAGATTGTTAATTGTTGTTAAATAGAATTTACACAATAAGTTTGTCTTAGGTCAATCACTTAGGTACATCACTGATGGACTTCAATTTCAACTATCACTTGGATGGACTTAAGATTTACCTGATTAGGTTCTTTATACCTTAAATATTATTTATCAACTAACTACGCAAATAAAGTTTTAACCATGCCCATTTGTTGCATATATATAATAGGGTGAACACTTTTCATTGTCTTAAGAAAAATTTTGTAACTGATAGATAGATATTCGTTGATTGGGCGTAAGGCTCTCAAATGATTTGTACAATTTAACTAGAAATCAGATATTTACATACATGTATAAAATTTTAGCTTAATATCTCAAAATTTGCGGCAATAAACGTTTCACCAATAGCTGTCTGCTATTGACGTAGTTACGAATGGACACGGCTAGAATCGATCTTGATCAAGATAAACTCTGATGTTTTCTTTCGGATGTTAAAAATGGTATGACAAACTTAATATATTCCCCGTCTTATGGAGAGAGTATAAAAAGACAAACTGTATTGGGTAGAAAAACTAGCAATATTTCTCTAAATTAAGGGCAGAGATGTGCATGATGAGGGACCCATTAAATGCAAGTATATATATTATTTGTAGGGTTTGTTGGAAGCTTACGTTTGGTCCTCGTAAACAATTTAATATGTGTTAAGACTCTACTTTGGAGTTAAGATATTGTTAATGTCTATCGGTAATTTAATACGTAGATATGCAACTGTTTAGCTTACTAGTGTCTACTTAAGTCTAACGTTATATATATACAAAATATAGTATTTTTTATACTCTCCACATGGAAGGTATACTAAATTTATCATTTTATTTGCAACACCAAGAAGGAGGCGTAAGAGATCCTACAATGTATAAATATTATTGATGAGCATTAAAAACTGAGTCGATTTCGACATGTATGTCTGTGTGTTTGTCTATTGTTGGCAATCTCACGGTTGTAAATTTTGAAATATTGAGCTGAAATTTTGTGCAGGAACTTTTAGTTACTGTATACAGATTGATGAATGGGCAAAATTGGTCAAGAGCCACGTCCACAATCGATAAAAACCTATATATCTGACACAAAAATTGAGCTATAAACAAGAAATTCAGTATCTATATGTATTTCGACCATTGATATGCCAAAAATAGGCGTGATAGGATAACAGACATGCCCACAATTTACAAAAAACAATACTTTATCTAAAACTCGATTTGTAAGCTGATACGTAATATGTACACTATTAAAGGCGCAATCGTATACCTGCCACGCCCACCATTCTAGATGTGGAGGGTATTTAATATTTGGCCTAAGCTAAATTTAGTTTTCTTACTTGTTTTAACTTATCAATGTTTTATGCAATTAATAAAAAAGAGCTTTTCAAATAAAATTTCCCATGTCTGAAGTGGTTAATTGATTAAAACAAAAATCAATGTTTTGCAAACTACAGTGATAAGTATATTTAATTCATATTAAGGTAAATAATTTTACTGTGTCATATAGTGTGCATACAGAATACATTGTTTTCGTAGAGATTGTTAAAATTACAAAATCTTTTGTTAGCGTTACGGTTTGGGTTCTTCTAAAAGTTAAATATTGTTTATAAACTAATGTGAGTTTTTGTTTTGCCTACTTAATAATTTAAGCTTTTATGATAAAGTTGGATGTGTTAGATAAGCAGCTTTGGTTTATATAAGAAATTTTAGAATTTTCTTAAAAGCGCGTACGTTTAGCTATTAAGGTATTATGTAATCTTTGGTTAACAGACTTTTAGTTGGAGACTGACATCTCAAGAACTTCTGAATATTTGTTATCACCAGAAATGATTAATTTTTAGTGCTTTCAATTCGGAATTATATTTAAATATCATAAAATATAGTCAAGTGTTTATCTTATCTCATATTATTTGGATAATTGCGGAGTCCATGATGTGGGTACATATTTATATAATAAAATGTATTAAAGTGATTACAAAAATATTGTATAACCTTGTATGTATGATGACAGATCGAGATTAAAGCAAAATTAATTAATATTATTTAAAATGCATTGTAAAAGGGCCTTCCACAAGGGGCTGAAGGTTTTTGTTTAACAAGTATACAATAAAAGGTAACATTAATATTTTTCAGCCTTCACTTCATTTCATATTCAATCAATTTAAAGAATATGTAAAATGTTTAGTTTTATAGAATATCTAGATTGTAACGATTTATATACGTTTCCCTTAAGATGACTTGAATATTTATTAACTCCTTTTTTAAATTCTTTGAATAGAAAAAATGACAAATGACTCATTTCTTATAGAATCAAAGGATTACAATTCGTAACATTAAACTTAATGAATAATATAAAATGACTTGGCATTCAATAAATGAGTCAATGAATAATATTCCTTAGAATTAAAATTAAAGATTTAAAATAAAATGAATCGAATCTTGTTTAGCTGAAATAGAATTGAAATGTGAATGAATCTATTAAAGCTATGTCGATTAGTAATCTTCAGTAACTTTTTACTCTTATTATGCGGTTTGTGTCTACACTATTTATGATTTGTGTCTTAAATATTTACGTTATAATCGTTTTGTTGTCTTTTTGTACTCACCACTTGAAAGGTTGGCTGGTATAATCACTTTGTCACAATATTTCCAACAGTGAAAAAAAATTTTAAAAAACCATTCAAAGTATATTTATAATCGATTAGGGATTAAAACATTGAATTTGTCCAGATTTTTGTATGGTAGGTGTACGTTAGGTACAATCGGTCAAGAACCACGCTTATAATCAATAATAAGCTGAAAATTTGAAATTTATTATATAAATAATTTACCTATCAATATGTTAAAAATGGGCGTGACAATACATTACATTTAAAATTAACTTTATTTGTTTGAAAAATTTACTTTCTAAGTTATTGCATAAAAAGTTCTCTTTTAAGAGATGTACTTATATACATGCCACGCCTACAGTTTCAATTATATAATCCGAAGGGGTCCTATAAAATTCTTTCTGTTGTTGTTTTATGGTCGAAAATTTTGAGGTATTGAACTGAAATTTTGTACAGACAGTTCCGCATGTAGAGTGCTACTTAAATTGGACAAAATACGCCCACAATCGACAAAAATCCAAATATCTGTCACAAAAATTTATTTATAATGATTTGTACTTAAAGATTATTATGCATATCTATATATAACTCATGCATCGACGTACCAAAAATGGGCGTATTGAGATAACAGGAGTTTCCTCTACTTACAAGAACCCTACTCAGCGTAATGCTATAGTTGATACTTACACTTTTATGTACCTGCCCCATTTACTTTGAACATAGATGTAGATTGTTTTGGACTAAGCCAAACTTAGTGTAATTTATTTCAGTTCGCCAAAAAAAAAAATAGACTATGTGTTCTCAGCTTAACGTTTATTGGAAGAGGTAGACATTGATCGGCTATGTGTAATTTTTGTTATAAATCATACATTAATGCTTTGACTTCAATTAAAATTTTTCTATTTCTTCTAAATGTTCCTCTTCTCTTAATGAAACATCATTCCTAATATCATTAGTCAATCCATTTTCTTCCTGATTATTAAACATTTGATCTAAATGCCATAAATCGCTTATACTAACGGTCAATGGATTATTAAAACCTTGAACTATAGCATTTGTATTAAGGTCGGTTATGGAAGAATTGCGCCTTTTCAATAGTATCGTCGATGATTTACGTCGATAAGTATTTGGTGTAGGAATTTTTGGTATTTTACATTGTTCATCATTCCAAAACTTGACATTCAAGAAACACATTAATACACCGCTACTTAAAGCCAAAGTAGCAAATATGGTGATTGGTATTAAATAATGGATTTTAATCAAAATTGATGTAAAGGGGGCGACAATTAACCAAAACCGGCTAAATGTTGTTGTAGAAAGCATTAAAACCGGTCTCTGTTCCAAGGAAACTAATTCACCTGAACAAGTAGTCAACACTGAAAGTACGGCGGAATTGGCTAATTTCAATATAATCCAAAATATCATATCCAAGCCCACGCGGCGACTTTCTTTTACTGAAATGAAATTGTTTATTTATTAAGTTGAAGTATATATGATGTATCAACACTTACATGAGTTGGGTACCAGCCATATGAAATATGTTATTAAACCAGCAGCTGACATTATATAGCCACTCCACAACCAACGATGACGAGTATATAATATTAGGTATAAACCCAAAAAGACACCCAACATTTCAGCAAAACCTGAAAGTTTATATTAAACACATAACTCTATAGAGGAAGCATTGAAAGATATACCCAAACAGGCTGTTTTAACATGAATATGAGTGACGCCCAGTGATCGCGTCATTAATATCATAACATTATATAAAACAATAGCTGTGGACCATGCCCAATGAATGGAAATCACATATTTTAGCGTTCCCTTATTATGCCAAATGGTGGAATATTTAACCGCCTCAATATTACGTAATTTTTCCATATATACCAATAATTGATCTTCTAAATCTAATGGTATTTCTCTATTATTAAATGCAGCCGATTCCAATAATAATTTCAGAGTAGCATCGATTTGTTGATGTTTTAAAAGCCAACGGGGACTATCGGAAATCCATCTGCAATACAATGCAAATGTTTTTTTTTAAACATATGGAAAGAAAGTTGTAATATGTGGGATTACCGATGTAAAATTACCAAAATTGTTAGAGAAGATGATATGGCCACATATAAATGACTCCAACTGTCGAAAAATATTGATATTCCCGGTAATAATATTAAACCAATAGACCAGAACAGTTCCGACAAAGTGATAACTATGGTGCGAGCTTTACCATTCGTTATATCGGAGACTGGAAGAACAAAAATAGGTTTATATATAAATAATTCATTTTTAAGGGATAGGGCTCAGGAGATGTCTCCTATCAATTCAAAGCACAGTTATAGTTACAGAAACTAATATAGAGTTTAGATTATATAGAATGAATGTCAAGTCTGCATACTTTGGACTTGTAAACTTGACAAATATCCACTTAATACATTTCATATCAACGGATAAATTTTATAGACGAGTTGTATGATTGAAGAAAGAATTATTCATGGAATTGCTATATAGACAATTCTAGAACAAATGTATGATAATGCTACACCTGTCTGGTAGCTCTCCATTTCTGTAGAACGTTTCGACACAGCCCACTTTGTATCGGTGTTTATTAAGATATTCTATTATCCCCTCTTTGAGTCAGAGGTCCGCCCTATATGTGGTCGAGACATTAAAAACAAATAATTCATGCTTGCGAATTGTATTCTATTTCGTCCGAATGTAACATCAAATATTTTTATCACTTTTCAAAAAATCTAAGCTTCTGATAACTATTTACAGGTGTAGTGGGCGTAACTATCCCTAATTATGCCCCCAAGGGCTGATTATCTTAATATATAAACACTTTATAAAGAACTTACGTATATATTGACCCCCTGTGGACATCAGAGCACAAAACATTGAAGTCAAACAGCGATAGTAGACGTGTAGAGTAAATGTGGATACTAAACCAGTTAAATTGCCGCAAACAATTTGCCCCAACATACCATAAAGCATTAAATGACGAGGGCTAATGCTAAATTGAGATGCGAAAAACAAAAATAAAATAAATAGTTTCTTCCGGAAAAAAATTTAATCTTTGTCGGGCTTTTCTACTCACTATTTCAAAGCTATTACAGCTATTAAACCACCCATTAAAGCACCTAAGCCATGCAGTGATTGAGTCAAAGATACCAAAAGTTGACGTGAACACACCAAATCGAATTGCGTAACCAAAGATTTGTAATCGCTATTTAACACCAAGTGATCACAAGGTACAATTTTATTATTGGATTGATTTTTTAGTGGTTCATCAAAAGGATTCGTATAGTTAGAGCCATGAGTAAATTTGAAATTTTTCACCAGAGATCTTTCGTACATATGACAAACATTCACTTGAAATTCCCGATCCGTACGCTGTATATCCTTTAGGCTTGGATCAGACATGCGTATCCAAGTTGATTCAAGATTAGATGTTTCATTATTCTTCAGTAACGATGAAGATTGGGGTCGACAATAAAAATCACCCTTTTGAGGTGTTGGAGCCGTATAAATAATACAAGCCATAAACCAAGCTGTAGGTATTTTACATAGAAATACCAAAACAATTGTACGCAATTGCCATCGTCCAAAATTTCCGGTAATTTGTTGTACAATGTCTTCATTATTCACCAGAATATTCATAATTTGATTGATTTATAGATTTTTAGTATAATTTTGATATATTTTATTAAAATCTCTCTAAACTGGAGCAAATCTATTTCGTAACTAATCTCATTTTCGATTTCCTATGAGACACTTTTTCAATTTACCTTATTTAAAGTTTATTATTTGTTTTTTATATTAAATTTTGTTGAATATGGAGGATAATAATAATAATAAAACGCTAATTGGTGTGTAGGTAAAATTGTAATAATACATTGGGAGAGCATTTTTTAAAAGCGTCACAAATATATAATAAATATTGTATTAAAATTTCCACGCGTTTCCCTATTGCAGGTGTTAATAGATTTTGTCCACACAATCGGGTGAAATCTGTTTATTATTACAACTTTATTTATATCGCCTTCTAATTAAATAACTTTTACTTTTTATAAAAATATTATTTAAAAATATTTCGCACAATAAATTAATTACAATACTGCTTAAAAAGGAATGGGACCTCATACTATGCGATTGAAAAGAAATACTAATGCATTAGTTTATGGACTAGTATCTTATAATAAAAGAACTGGACGGAGAAATGTTCTTAAAACTATTATGGAAACTTTTGACATAATTCAAAGAAGATATTCTGCAATATTTAACTGAAACTTTTCTATACATATATTGCGGCACACTGGGCGGACCCACATCGATTTCAGAAACCAAATACATATTTCAAGAAACGTATTCTGCAATTTTGAACTCAAACTATGCAATAAGATGTATGTACTATACTGCATGGTGTTCTTATTGTTTGGTTCACCCTCCGTAAATGCTTCTACTGAAAGGTTGCTCTAAAAAAGAAAAATTTCGCTCCTTCTTGTATTTATGGAGCAATATTGTCTCCACCTCAGTCTTTTTCTTTCCGTTTTTAAAACAAATAAATATGTTTTAGTAATGACTTTAAATTTTGTTATTTTTTAACTTTATTATATTTTTAAGTATAATAATTAATTATTATATTATACATCGAAGTATATTTTTTATTTAATGTAATACTCTGCTAATTTATGCCAAAAAAAAAAAATTAAAAGTATTTTATAATATTAATCAGAAATTTTTGACAAATAATTTTTTGTTTATAATTATAGAATAATAATTTTTTTTTAACAAAATATCCGAAAAGTAGCTCAAGTGTGATACAAAAATTTTATATTGATTAAAATTTTGAAAAAATAAAAAATTAATAATTTTAATTAATTTATTGTTTAAAATCAGTGATAAATTACCGACTAGAAAAAATTATATTATTATAAGTTGTATGTTTTTATTTTATTGTGTTTTCTATTTTGGCTAAAAAAAGTTTATAGACTTAAAACAAAAAATAAAATAAAATAAAATAAAATAAAATAGGAATCTTTTATGAATTGTTTTTCTCTCTAAAAGAAATATTGCTATTATTTTTTAATAATTATTTTTTTTCAATTAAAATTAATTTTCATATTAGGACATAAAATGGAGAACATTTTAATAAATTGCTTGTTTTTTTTTGTTTTTTGTTTAGTTAAATAAAAGAATAAAATATATTTGGAATCAACAACCTTCGTGTGGATGTTATCTATAATACATAAATAATTAATTAATTTGTAATTTTCTATTCTTGTTTTCCGGGAAGGGAATAGAATAATAAATCTTTGGTTGAGAGAACTATTGTTAGCTACTGTAGGAGATATTTTATAATTAATTTTTCATTTGTGCTTTTCTTCAATATGTTTTGTTGTATATATTATTAATAGGTGATTTTTATATATTTGAGCTTTTTTTGCTTTTTTGTTTGTTTGATTATTTAGCTATGGGAGAAGTTAGTTTTTTTTATAATAAAATATTTAAATTTTTTATTTATCACAGAAAAATAATATTTTTTTTATTTTCAATTATATATATACAATATTGATTACCTTTGTAATTTATTTATTTATTTAATTTTTTTTTTTTTTTTTGGAGAAGTGAAACTCGAGTTTTGTGGAAATGGTTTTTCTAGAATCTTAAAAGGGTGACGATAATTATTTTCATGTATTATATAGTAGTACAATATTTTTTATGGAATTTAATAATATTTGAAATAAATTAAATTCTTTGTTTTGTTGGTTTTTCATAAAAGAAGAGAGTTTTCATGCGTAAGTTTTATGGAAGATATTAGATAGTCCATAATTTGGCAAGTTTTTTAGATTTCTTTATGTTTTGCTATGAAATAAAATTTTATGTAGTTTCTTAGTACATTCTAGAGATCTCATAGACAATATACTTCGGTATGATATCTATTAAATGAAAGAAGGACATAGTTCATCAAACCGTTCTTTCGAATATTGCATATTTAGCCAAGTAGTAGTGGATTAAAATTCTTTTCTCTTAATCTATAATTTCTCTCAGTGTTTTTTTACAATTTTTGTTGTTTTATATATATATATATCTTTTGTTGTTTTAATAAAATTCATCTAAAGTATACGTGATTGCTTTCTTTGCTCATTCCCTTTATTGATTTAGTAGGGTATTGGTGACTTCTGAAAAGGTTAGTAATGGACTGCAATCAATTGCAGATTGATGATGTTCTAAGCCACCTAGAGTGGCAGTGGCACATGGGACCGCTGGACTTGCTGTTCCTATAACATAAGCGTTTGTGGCATAAGTTAAGGGCATAACAGTATTTCTGGTTTTAAAGCTACCACCACCACTGCTACTATTAAATGTTGAGTTTCTCAAGGCACTGTTGTTTATGACGCCTTCACTACTTCGGCTAGTTCGGCATGGGTGTAATGTTTGTAGAGCCACTTCCCCTGTATTAGGGTCACCGTTTCCCAAAATTGCTTTAGCCGATTCCAGTTCGGCAGCAGAGGACGTAGCAATAACAATCGGTGACGCTATAATGGCCAACTGATGATAAGGGGTTGTGCTGACGGTGACTGTACCATTCGCTAAATGACTACCACTGTGATGGAAACCATTCAAGACACTGCCAATTTCGGGCAATGGTCTTTGTGTTTGCAGGGGTGAGGTATTGGAGGGTGTTGCAGCATTACATGCTACCAAAGTTACTGTGGTGGTTGCATTATTATCAATACTGTTGCAAGTTAAGGGTTGTCCATAGGTGCTCAATTGTAATAGTTGCTGCTGCTGCTGCTGCTGATGCTGTGATTCACTGAGCAAAATCTATCGGAATGAACAGTCAATCATAAGGAAAGAACAGAAGAGGGTTTTAAAAAAATAGTATTGTTAGTAAAATTTATTAAATCGTGTATAAATCGTATTTGTGTTAAAGTGCTGTAGAAGGGTGCATAAACGTGATTTTCAAATACATAGACTACGGAAAGAAACACCTTTGAAACTTGGAAAATCATAGAATAGAGAAAACTGTAAATGTTTCTAAAATATTCAGTGCTACGGTATATAAATTATTGAGTGCTGCTACTAATGTGCGGGGGGTGTGCTGTAGAGGAAGTCGCTTGATGATGGTGGTGGTGATGATACGAAAAATATTGCGACGCATACTGTGATGCATAAGACGCTGCCGGACTCCATACCTCTGTGCTATTGGCTGTTGATGCAGCGCTACTGTGATGATGGTGATGCGGATGATGGTGATGTGCGTGATGATGATGATGATGCGGATGTTGATGATGATGATGGTGATGATGGCCTTGCGCATGACCGTGAGTTTGATGATAGGGCGTTGAGTTGTGCATTGTCTCGTGATAGCGGTTACTTTGCTGTTGATTAGTATGCAATTGATGTTGTTGTTGTTGTTGTTGCTGCTGCTGCTGCTGATGACGTTGATGGGGAGAAATTTGTTGTGTTTGCTGTGAATGATGTTGATGTTGTAAATTATGAGTGAGATGGTGTTGAGGGGTCGACAATAAAGTGCTACTATTATTATTATTATTGTGGCCAGTTTGCAGTGTTGTGCTAGCTATTGCTGTAGTGACTGAGGATGAAACGAGTGGTGGTGGTGGTGGTGGTGGTGGTGGTGTGGTCTCTGATACCAGTGCCGTCACCGAACTGTGACTATTACACGGTGCGTTCGCCACAGTATTTAAATTATTAGGCACCGTGTTATGTGTTACTGCTGCACTACTGCCATCTCTGCTACCTTCTAGTCTCCTCTGGGGTGATGTTGTGTTATGTGAGGAAGAAGAATATAATCGGGAGTCTGTGGAATGTTGCAATTGATAGTTTTCGGTTGTGGAAACACTTTTGGCATCTTTTAGTCGCGCCGACCCATTCCATTTGACGCTCACCTCTCTATCGGTAGCATGCGCATAGCAAAGACCATTCGTCAGCGGTGTATTTTGGGGTGAACGGTCCGAGTTACTCGATAATGTAGATGTCGATGTCAGACGTTGTGGTTGCTGTTGTTGTATTGTATTTAAACTATTAATTGGTATTCCACTTGATTGAGTGCCCCACATTAGGACTGTTTGGCGTTCAAAAGGATCTTGAGAATTCATTTCCACTTTGGGTGTTACCACAATTGTTGCACCATTCGCGGCAGTGGATTCATTTCCCATATTGTTGATTGTACCTCCCCCGGCCACCGACTGAGAGGTATCATCTGTAGCGCAGGTTACCACCTCCATGATGTGTGGTGAAGATTTTGGTGTCTTTAAAGAAACTTGCTAGAAATGTTGTTTTAAAAATGTCGCTTTTATTTGTTGAAGCGTTATTCTAAATATCCTACCTGGGGTGTAGATGTGGGACTGCCATAACCACTGCTATAGCCGCTATAATACTTTCCGGTGTCTTGCCATTTGTCATCTTTAGAGGTCATAGCGTAACCATCATAGGATAGGAAACCGTTGGTGACATAAGGGGGGGCTGGTGCCCCAGAATGATGATAGTCTGCATAATAACCTCCAACACCTTGCAAACGATATTGATGGAAAAGATTTTCAGTTACAGGGTAGAAATTGGTCGAATGTACAGAGGTGCCCATGTAAATATTATCTGCTGCCGTGGCATAAGGTGATGTGGTGTACATGGGATTTAAATTGGAATAGGCGGCAGCAACAGCTACCGCGGAATCGGGTAGATATTCCACTACTGAAGCTGGCGGAGTAACCTGACAAATAAGAATGTAAACAATTTTGTTGATTACTACGCATCGGTTATATAAACCTACCTGCCCCAGTGCGGATGACTGCTGAGCTTGTTGTTGCATTTTACGTTTGGAACGACATGTTGATAAAAAATCTCTCAACTGAGTTTTATAACGCCGGTTGGGACGTGATGGTGTTACAGGTGGCGGCAACGAATTTGGTGAACCACTTGGTGGCACAACCAATTGATCAGCTTCAGAGAAGTATGTTGAAGCTAAACCGGTGTCTAAGTAACTGACTTTAAAATCCATGGTACGTTTACCCAATAAATCGAAACCCTCCTCATCCATTAGCTGTCGATGTGTACAGATAACGAAATCGGGTTTGGAGTTCTTATAAACTAAACGAGAACTATTTAACAAAACAGCGAAGGAGTTAAGCAGCTTGTTTTTTTTGTAAATTAGAAATTACCCACCTGGTCTGTAGCCATTGCCAAGAGCCGTCTTTTTTCTGATAACGATAGGCTATCATACCGGAAGCACCCGTTTTGAGAACTGAATTTATAAGAATATAATCACATTTTAACTTATTCCTTAAACAATGTAGGGATGGTAATACTTACGTTCCTGATGGGCACTGGCCACATAGGCCAAATCATCATAATGCACCAGATCATAACCACCCATATTAATTAATTCCCCATCCGAATAACCCAGTACATGTTTGCCTCTAAAAAGAACAATAAATGAACTATTGAAACACGCCTCCTGATATTAGGAGGCTCTCCCTCTCTCTTCATCTATCTCTTTCTTACTTTTGATCCATTGATACTAAGGAGAAATCCAATTTATGTTTGGACTTGAACATATTTTCCTTGTGAGGGATTTCCAGCAAACTAGGAGGACCGAAGGGGGTACAGTAGGCGAACAGTGCTAAGGGAGGTTCTTCGGTTTTACGATTCTGACCGTGTAGAATTTTAATGCGACCTCGTATATCGAGCCGTAGAAAGCCGGAAGTATTATCCAGAAGACAACGAAATCGCACGGTAAAGCTACGTTCTAAATATAAAATTTTATCCGGAGCTAACGTTTCCGATAATTGCATGCTAGACATATCTGTGGGTAAAAAAGAATTCCACAACAGTTGTCGTTGTAGCTCTTCACGATCTTCAGAGTGGACCAGCTCATATACCGATTGATGAACAATATCTGACTGTAGACAAATTGAATTTTAAGAGAGATTTATATAAAAATATTAATGTTCAAAGGAGAGTAGACAAGGAGGGATGAGAGAAAAGGGTGGGTATTGAGTTTTTTGTTGTTTTGTGTTCTTTTAATTTATGAATCATGACCAGTCCACTAAATTGAAACAATCACTTGGGTGTTTGCCTCACTCACTCACTCACATACATCCATATACGAGTATATATAGATTATCTACTACAAGAGCAAATGAATGTTCATCTGAAATGAATTCATTTCAAGGTACATTTATTTTCGTTTAAACCAGCTCTCTCTGCACTACCCATAGATAACTTTGACCAATTGAGTCATAAATTCAAAAAGGGGTGGTGGCGATTGTGTAAGCTTCTCTCACGTGTGCTGTATATTAATTGAAAAACATTTTCACCAAACGGCAAAAACAAATATACAATAATTACAAAATTATTTTATGTAACACTCAAATCTTTGCCTATACTGGAGTTTGTGTTGAACCCTCTTCTCTAAACTTGTTTATCATTATTATTATTATTATTATTATTATTATTATTTGTGTATTGTATTGTATTGCATTGTGCTTTTGTTTTTGTGAAGCCATAACCTAATTCATGCGAAATGCATGCACAATACAATGCTGAGAGCACACAACAGTATTGAGGTGTTTACTACTACTACTTGCGCACAAAAATGAAATTTTTCTTTTGCATTTAGTAATTCAAGTTTTAATTGAGATACCAAAAGTGGGCGTTACTGTTCCATTTGGTTATCTTACTAACATACACACTTGATTACCAAAAAAAAACAATATTAATAAAAAATGTGCAATAAAAAGAAAAGAAATCAATAAGAAAGTTTTTTTTTAAATTTTTTTTACTATATACGAAAAAGGGAATTTTAAATATCTACCGTTATGATTTTAATCATTCAATTTCGTACAACTATACCAGGGAAAGTAAAAGTTTGAACTGATTCACAATCAATCGAGCTTGACTGACTGAAATATGTGTATAGGCGAATAGACAAAAAAAAAAAAATAAGTATCCTTACTAATTAAAAATTTATGTTCTGTGTACATTATCTACTCAATACTTTCATCACATTTGATGGAAAATTAGAATATAAGTCTTTTCTATATTTACCTGATGGAATCCCAAATAACTTTCAATGCTGTGGGTAGCAAAAAACACTTCACCGTCACAGGTGAGTATCATTAGGAAACCGTTTAAAGCCTGAAATGAAAATAAATCAAAAAATCAAAACAGTCAAATCAATGAAAAAAAAACAATTTGTATAAAAATAATCAAATTTCTGTAAAGAAAGCCGAAACAGGGAAAGTCATTAATACCACATTAATTATGGCATCCCACCTATTATAAAGGTATGCATTTGCATTTACCTGAAGGAGACTTGATTGTCTACAAATTGTGCGATATAGACTCAATTTTTTTTTTTTAATTTTCATTCTTTTAACTATGAATATTAATAATAAGCATTTTTCCGCGTATTTACTTAATAAAAAAAGATTTTGTAAGAGATAAAGATCCTAAATTGTGTATAATTAATGTAACAATGAGTTGCTAAAGAGATTATAAAGAAAGCAGATTTTCACTATTTCAAAATCTATGAAAAATAAGAGAAAATGTTATACTTGGTCAATACACCACTTAGTTCCACATATTATGCTACAATTAGTTTAGTTGTAGAAAAGACGAGGTATTGCTGCACAAGTCACTTCGTGAAATATCATTATATCGAAATGGGTTTCAATTCTAATTCAGGGGTTCAATTATTAAGCTAATTAACAACAAATTTGGTTAAAAAAAAAACATTAAAAATTGCAATGTTTTGTCATACAAAGACTCATTCTGATAGAAGTTTTTTAGGGGGAGAGGTTCTAAAAAATAGTCCTATTCAAACCATTATTAATTATTCCCCTTTGGGTACCTCTTTGGGTCAGTACATGTTATAATACTAAATTTTATCGAAATATTAATAAAAATGTAGCTTAATCATAAATTTACATGTATGGACAGACGGACATGGTTAAAGCGACTCAGATATATCCTTCTGGCTGTTGCAAATAAATCGTCAAACTTATTATACCCTCCGTTTTAAATGTAGGGTACAAAAAACTTTACCAAAATCGTTCCTTATTAACAATGCAGACCGATAATAATAGCTTGCCCATAATATGCCGCCGCTGCATACAATAATCATGTTGTTGTGTATGATCTTAAAATGAATTCGCCATGAAATGAATGATATGAAAATATTGTATGTATAATATTAACAAAACAAAATTTAATACAACACACACACATAAACATTATAATTATAGTTTAAATAATTATCTGTATGATCTAAAAGGCAGCAAGAGCATTAATTGGCTCAACTTACTTCTCACAATCTCTGTTGTGTTGGGCTTTTGTGTGTATATTATTAAAATTAGAAAAATAAACTAATAATTAGAATTCATTAAAAAGATCTTTAGAGGTAAATAAACAACTAAAACAACGAAAAAATAGACTGAAAACGAAAAACTGAAATCTGCCAATTCACGTGCTGATTGTTTAATTAATTGCACTTTAAACGTAAACAATTTCCATGTTTTGAAATGCGGAATATTAGATTTTGAGAATTAACAAAGAACCGCTCACACCTAAAACACCTAACCACACACACATGGATTTACATCAATTACTATTTATGGGCATTTATTAATCAAGTTGTATATAAAAAGTTTGTACATTCCATATAATAGGTGCTAAAATAATTAATTGATATTTTTATAAACTTATTAAGAAATAAAAAAAATAAATAAAAACTGACAACTCTGACAACTGTGATGATGTGTAGTCGCGGTATTATTATCTATATGTATGTGTGTGTATTACTCGATTAATGATAGATTTGCGTGAATGAATTTTTGTTGTTATTATTATACTATTTGGAGTACTTGTGCAGCAAATATTGTGTTAAACGTTACTTTGTTATGTCCGTCTCTCTGTCTCTCCTTTAGTTATTGATTTTCTGTATGATTTTCATCATAAATTTAATGCACAGAAACTTCTTTTTAAGCACTTTTAACTACTACAACTATACAGCTATACTACGTTTGTTGATCCATTCGCAATACTCAATAGAAAGCGTCAAAGACGCCATAAAGAATATAAATTTTTTAATAGTTCCAAAATCTGAGGCGATTTCTCTCCCAATGTATGTTTCTTGTTGGAAGACTTATGATTACAAATTTTGGGATATTGAGCTGAAATTTTTCGAATTCAATTTGAGACCAGATTTCAAATTAAATTTAAAACCATGCCCACAATCGATAAAAATTTGTCTAGTCAAGTTAAAATTTAATATTCTTCCTTATAATTGGGACAGCTACATATTATTAAAAAAATACACGTGGTCGGACACGCCCCAAAATTACAAAAACTTTATTTAGCTTAGTAAAAATCTTCTTAGTTGATGTGTAATAGAAAAACTATAGAGGGCGTATTCATGTACAATATGCCACGCCTACTTTTCATATATGAAAGTGAAACATGTTCAAGGTTTAGGTATCAAAAACTAAAAATATTATTTGTTATAATTAGCTTATTAATCGATGTGTCAGAAAGCGTAATCGGGTATATGCCACACCCGCGGTTTGTATATAAGTGGAGGATATTTAAGATTTAAACTGCAGAAAAATTAATTTTTTAAATTTGTTATAATTAGCTTATTATTTGATGTGCCAAATATAGGCGTGGTTGGATTGCATACATGCTAAATATTTACAAAGAAAAATCTTCTTTGACACAAAAATCGATTTCTAAGTTAATACAGAATTTTTAAGCTATACTTAAGTACTTGCCACGCCCACTATATTGGCTTTTAGATATGGAGGGTATTTAAGATGTGTCTGCTCAGTTTTATAACCCATACACACATATGTTTAAACCATATGCACCATTTATCAAATGTTTAAAATCTGCGGTAAATGTCAATCTCTTGTCTCTTCTCTTTTAACAAGTTAACAAGAGTGTATATATGTATGTATTATACGTCTGCAGTCTATTTTGCAGTCATAATAATATGGCAAATTTTACAATAAATATGTTTATTTTTTTTTTTTTTTGGACTTTTTATTTTTATATATACTTATAAACTTTTCATAAATATTTATGCATTCAACTTGTTAGTACAATTTTTTTTTTGTTTTGTTTATACCCAACCACCGTTAGAAATATTTATATAAATATTAAACAGTTGACTTTAAAACAATAACAAAACACCGACACTTGAACAGACACCAAGCTTAAGTCTGAAGTTAAATACAAGCTCAGCCATATAACATGACTCCAAACAATACCACACAACTCTATCTCAACTCTATCTGTAATGTAATTCAAATCTTATTCACACACACACACACACACACTCACACCCACCCATGTCTATATAAGAAGTACACGATCTGTTTATTATATATATTTATATGTAGGTAAGTATGTATGAATGTTGTTTTATTTTTCTATTTAATTTCACGCTCTGCGAATTTTTTTTTTCATCAATTTTTTTATTTTCTTTTCTACAATGAAATGTTGCTGCTGAAGCTGACGATGATGATGTTTTTTGATAACAATGCAATAGTTTTAATTAATAATATTATAAAAATAAATATATAGAGAGCATAAAATTGCTGATAGATAAGACAATGTCAAAAGCAAACGAAAGAACATTTCATACGATCTTCATTATATTGTTTTTTTGGTCTCTTCTCTTCCATTTCCATGAAAGTAGAAGGTATTATATAAGCTTCTTCGTGGAAACAAATGACCCAGTTTTACCAAACCATTATATTTATTATAATAGAAATTGAATTGGTGGTTAACATACCACACTAATCAATGATAATGATGCGGAATAGTAAATTATAAATTAGGCCGATACGTATACAATTATTCTGTGGAGAAAAGAGAAATTATGGAACAATATCTCACACCAGTGATATCTGCTTACCTCTTCTTCAATTTTTAATTCATTAAGTACCTCTCGGTAAAAAAGTGCCCAAGTTTGGAGGTTTATACAATATTACATTTTCAAAGCATTTGTACTAAGCCCGCCCACTCTTAGCAGAACATTTACATACAAAAGTGTCGACTACATAGAAATTCTGTGAATTTTTTTATGCTATGAGAGATTTTTGTATATTGTGGGCGTAGATTTTCACCGGCTTTGTATTTATTACACTACCTGGACTTACATTTATACATAAAGTAAGAATATCTTCAGCTCAATATGCGGAAATTTACGACTTTGAGAGTGCCAACAACAGATAGACACCTGGACGAACTTAGATTTCTTAGCTAATCAAGAATATATATACTTTGTAGGGTCTCTAAGGTCTCTCTGTGAAAGCTTTGAAACAATTCTGTAAAACAGACAAATGCCATTTAAATTAGTTTTAATTAAATTACGCCCAGTCATAGAATTCAAGCCGAAACATACAAAAAGGTCACGATTTGACCCAAGTCAATTGTAACTTTTCCTACTTTGATTTTATCTCAATCAAATCGTTTTGATAAATGATGTTTACACTTCTTACCTGACAGCCTGCTAGGTACGTATCTTAAACAACAAAAATATTCATATACGAGTATAACGTATAAAAATGATGATAAAAGAGAGTAATTAATAGGCGAGTATTTAAAAATCACTAGAAGGCAAGAAAATTCATATATTGTACATCCGAAGTTATAGATGGATGAAGGTATAAAGCAATGGATGAATGTACCGAAGAAACATGTGATATAGACAAATGAGTACAAATTGTTCAAACCACACACATTTTGGGTAAATATAAATGAACGCACAAGCAAACACAAACATTAATAATAACAACAACAGCAACGATAATATGAAATTCAAAGGAAAACTTCAGTTTATATTGTGTGCAATAAAGGCCCAGCATGGATCATTAACGCCTCAGCTTTACCTTTACCTTTATCTTTACCTTTAACTTTGACTTTGACTTTGGCTAAAGAGCAATTCAACCAAGAGCTGAACGGCTGGCATTATATGCTATATAATATATATTTTGTATTCTTAGTGTTTCCATACAATTTAGAAGACCATCATAAATGTTAAGTGGCGTCATAATTTAAAATGCATCAGTACACGGTGAGAGAGTTTTTAAACATTAAAACATATCAACAATACAACAACATTGGTATGAATGTCAATGCCGAAAGCAGCATTTCTTCGCAACCTCACCAGCTCATCAATAATCATCATAAAGATCACAGAATATAACCGCTGTTGCAAAACAGCCAGCCACCAAAACAGCACAAAACAAAGTGATACTTGTCGGAACAACAATCTAGCCAAGATATTTAAACCTTTAATAAAACGGATGCTTAATGATGGTGGGTTGGAGTAATCTCTGTACTACCACCATCATCACACAACTGCATCCTTATACAAAACCTTTATTATACTCTGCACCACTTGATTGGAACAGTATTTAAGTTTATGCGAATGTTTGTAACTCTTAAATGGTAAATAATACATTCATCTTCAATGACACCGATCGATTCATATACAAAATTTGAATCGATTTAATCATGTCCGTCTGTACGTCTGTGTGTCCATGTAAATTTATATGCAAGCTATTGGTCGCATTTTTTGGATAAACATTTTTATTATTTTATAAATTATTTTAGTCTAAGAAGAAACTCTATCGAAATGGACTAATTTCCGGCATTTTTGGCATTTCCTTCCCATATAACGATATATTAAAAATGAAGCCTTTATATGGAGAAATTCGTCAAATCTTAATATTTTTTGACAAAATTAAAAAAAAAAACATCTATTTAGACCCGATCGAAGTATTTTTTAGAACCCTTTTCCACATAATGATATTTCATGAAGCGAGTTAAGTGGCATCACCTCGCGTTTACTAATCTAACTCAACTAATTAAAAAGTATAAGTAAGTGGTGTAGAATATTAGAATATCGGATCGACAATAACATTTTCATTTTCATTGCTTTTTCTGTGTAGTAGTTTGATTATAAAGTAAAAAAAAAAAAAAAAAAACTCTCTGAACCGCATTTTTATCACTGAACTGAAGATTTCTTCAATGATGTTGATGAGTGTTGATGGTTTATATCATTGCGATTGTTATTGTATCTATTATTATTATATATATATTATTGTTGTTATTGTTATGATGCATGTCTTAACATGTCTAATCTCTTTCCTTTTATACAATACCAAAACATTCTGAATACTCTGCATCTGAACATTTTATGAAAATATTATTAAAATATGACTTTATGATGGACTATCAGCCTATCATAGATCATAAGTATTCAGATAACATGTAATGAGTTGTTGTAAATGTCTGTTGCTTATTAAAAAGAATATTTTTTTTTTTATTTTTTTTTATTGAACCAATAAATTGGAGTTTAATGCGGTTGATGTTGAAACGTTAGTGGCTGTGTATACGATCTTAAAAGTGACTTTTAGTGACTATTAAATATAATACTACGCTGTTATGTCTAACGAGTTTTTAGTTATGTCAAAATGATATTTAATTGAATATTAGGTAGTAGTGGTACTATTTAATGATATTCAAAATACTGGAAATCCTTTAGTTGTCTACGTTCAATTTATTTATAATATGAAGTGAATCAACATATAAATTTTATTGCCAAGTGAAAATGTTACATTTAGTCAAGTTATGCTAAAATTATAAAATAATAAATTAATAATAAAAATTTGCACCAACAGACGTGAGAGATTGCCTTCTAAGTCTTTTTCGTGATATATCATTATATGGTAAAGGGATCTAAAAATGGTGCGATCAGGTGTAAATTTGTTTCAGCTATTCTATGTTAAATTTTATTAAAAAATATTAATAATTCGAAATTTTCCCCGCATAAAGACTTTCTTTGTATTAGTTCGTTATATGGAAAGGGGGTGGCAAAAGTGATTGAAATTAGGTTATTTTTAATAGACGTTCTTTTTTGGGCCAAAAAAATGTGCTTGTATAAAATTTCATTAAAATATTTTAAAAATGCAACCTTTTGCTTAAGAACAAATTTATTTGGGCGGACAGACGTACAGACGGATATGGTTAAATCGATTGAAATATACAAAAATTTAATATACAAGTAGTAGAAAAGAAAAGCCACTGACAGTAACATTTCTTTTCTATTTAAACGATTTAAAAAATTTAGTTTCACCAACGTTTCCTTTATATCAGAATTATGATTTATTATGTTGTAATAGTCTCCATTTAGCACGACGTGAATTGAATATTATATTTTTTCACCACAATCAAGACAGAAAACTAAACATTTTCTTTTTTCTCTGATTTTCTCATGTCTTCTCACATTAATATAAAAAAATTTTATATCTCGTAGACGTTTTTCCTTCTCTATCTTTATCGCACGACCATAAAAGTCTCTTATGTATAAAATACGATTTTAGTTTACATAAGAAACTTTAATTATTTAAAAAACGCTAAACATTTAAATAGACTTAAATGCGGCGATTGTGATAAGAAAAAAAAAAAAAAAAAAAAGAAGGAATATAAAGAAAAACTCTGAGCAAGTTCACTTGTTACAAAAGAGAATAAAAACTGAATAAACATAGACACACGATTAAGCTTGCACTTGCACTTGGGCCTAAACATACACCACACATACAGCCAAAAAAAAAAAAAACACATGCATGCACACATACATACATGCATGCATGCAAGTTATTGTAACATTTGCTGCGTGACAAAATGCCATTTTTTGAAGTGATTAAACTCTGAGTAACTGACTGACTGACTGAGTTACACTCAGTGATTATATATAGATGTGTGTGTGTGTGTATGTGTGTGTGTGAATGCATGTGACCGCGACCATTATTTAGAATTCAAAACTAAAAACTAATACATATGTATATTGCTCTACACATATATATGTGTCTGTGTGTTTGAGTTCCTGTACACACATCATATGTGCCATGTTGGGCAACAGGTATAAAACTATATATAAAACTGAATTGAACCAAAAATTAACGTAAAAAAATAAGAAAAAAACCAAAAGCAATAACAACAAACAGTAGCAATAATAAAAACACTAAAAATAAAATCATGCACAAAATGTGAAAACTCTATACAAGAGCACAACAACAACCAACTATATAACAAACAAATAAGCAAACAAAAACTATTGCATACAAAAGTGCATTTCCTGATTGCTGCCTAATGTTTGTTGCCATTGTTGTACATATATTACAGTATAAAAGAAAGTATATTGCAAGCACGTCTCTGCACACTTGTATGGTATAGAAGTGAAAAATAAGTTTATTATGGCCGAGTAGAGTCAGGCATGTGAACGAAACTGAAGTGAACTGAACTGAATTGACTGAAGAAACGTGACGTGTCAGGACAAATATGGCCGGAAGTGCACAATTGTGCAACTCAACAATTAGTACTTTTTTATAAGGACTTTGGACAAAAAAAAAACACAAAATAATAACAACAATAATAATAAAAACAACAATACTTTTCAGCATTTGTTGTAAGAATAAAAGAAAAATATAAACAACAATAACAACAACAACAATCAAATGCATATGATTTATTAACTGTTTTTAAGTTTCTGTTTTTTTTTTTTTTGTGATTGATGCACTTTTGGCATATTTCCATATCCCCGACAGGATACCATGGTATGCTACACATACATATACATAAAATATATATATACGATATATGTGTGCATACACAAGGTGCAATTGTCAGTCAAATTGACAACGTGAGCTGTCAGTTTGTAATGCAGCCACTCGTTTATTGAAAAATGCTTTTGTTGTTTTTGTTGTTGTTGTTGTTGTTGTGTTTTTTTGCGTATTTTTTAGGGAATGGGTGGAAGGTTGTCCAACACAACAGTGTTGCTATCATCGAAAATGCAGTTCTCTCGGCAAGAAATATTAATAAAAGGGTTGAAAGAAAGCAGGTGCATTTAAATTTTCCACTTTATATGTTGTATAACAAAAAGAAGAAGAAGAAGAAGAGGAATAAGATAATATTAAGTATAACTCATGTTCACTTCTGCAATAAGTTAAGCAAGCAGGCAGTTTAATTATTTCATAAAAGTAGATAAAATTCCTTGACAGCCACGCCCACTATTAACAAAAAATTATTGAGGCCACAAATTTTTAGGTGTAAAATTGAAATTAAATATTTTTTATATCAATGTTTTGAAAATAATCGTTATTAGGATAAGGACACGCCTACAATATACAAAAGATTCACACTTTTAAGCGTTAAAAGAAGATGTAACAATGCAACTGCCACGCCCATAAACTACCATTTATAAATATTAGATTTGCCATAAGCCAAATATAGCCTTTTTTACTGCTTCCGGATATTTTCAGTTTCAGTTTGTTTAAAAAAATCAACCAAGGCATGCTCACATTTAACAAAAATCTTTATCAAAAATATAGCTACACTCGTTATAGCGTTACCAAGAGGCAAAATATGTAATAAAAACGCCCATTTACATGAAAAAAAAAAAACGTTTTTTTTTTGGTACAGTATCTGATAGATTAGTTGATTTGTAATAAAGAAAATACAGAGGGCGTAATTACGTGTAATCCACGTCCATTTTTTATATTAAAATAAAATCAAATCAGTTTATTATCGTTTAGATGTCAAGTGTTTTGATTAGTTTTGATTAGTTACCTGCAGGAACATATCACCATCCAAGAGACCATGCTCGAAAGCATTCAACTCACGTATACGATAAACATCATGCGTGTGTATATGAGGTAGAACAGCACCACTACCACCTCCACCAACACTATTTTCTTCTTTATCCTTATGCATCACAACTGAAAACAACAAAAACAAAGAAACGAAATGTGAATAGAAAATCTTCTTCTTATTCTTGTTCTAAATTTGTTATGTCATATATTTATTTTTTACAACTGTCAAAATGTACTACATAGTGTCAGATAAATTTTGACGATTCGCTTCATTTGTGACATTTACTTCACTTCACTTATTTTGGTGTATTTTTTGTTTTTCTAATCAATATAAAAATACTTTTCTGTTCAATAAAATATTATTGCATCGAATGGAAAACAAATCATAACCATGGCAACATTGTCAAGTTTATCGTGCGGTGTTTGTTTAGAGAATCGAATCGAATCGAATGTAAACAGTTGAGTAGTTTATCACTGATATTTATACATACTATATAATATATGTAATTTAAATCTCCCAAGACAATATTTACTGTTAGCCTTAATTGGCTCAAGTACAATTATAAGCCTAAATTTTATTATATCGAATATGGTTTGTTTTTGCCAATTATTTCAGTATTTGGAGTAAATTCATTTTTATACCCCCCACATAAGATGTAGGGTATACTAGGTTTATCATTCCATTTGTAACATCTACAAGAAGGCCTCAGAGACCTTACAAAATATTGATATTCTTAATCAGCATCAAAAAGTGAGATGATCTAAACATGTCCGTCCGTGTGTGTGTCCCTTGTTGGTACTCTCATGATCCTAAATTTTGAAATATTGATGAAAAAATTTTGTATAGACATTTTATATTAATTTCTTTATGAAGACTATTTAATAAAAGCAAAATCGGTTAAGGGCCATGCCCACAATTGCTAAAAATCTAATTATCTGTCACAAAAATTTAATTATGAAGAAAAAATTTCGTATATAAATATATATATATAATTAAGCTGTCCATGGATGTGTTAAAAGTAGGCATCGTCGTATAACAGACACGCCCACAATTGACAAAACTCTATATATCTGCCAGAAAAATTAACCTAAGAAGTTCAAATTTAATATATATATCACATCGATGTACAAAAAATGGGAGTAGTGAGATAACAGACATGTTAACAATTTACAAAAAACTATACTCAGTGTAAAACTTGTGACTTCCAAGTTAATTCATAATATATATACTATTAAAAGGCGTAATTATGTATCTACCACGCCCACTAATTGTATGTAGATGTCGAGGGTATTTACAATTTGGCCTAAGCCATACAAATTTAATTTTCTTACTTGTTTCCATTAGGTTTTATAACTTATTTATTGTTATAGTGTATAGATGTGAATGAATTTTGTATATGATTTATGACATATGTAGGGTAGTAAAAGCAGTATACAACAAATTATTTATAGTTTTACAATGTTGCACACGGGTACCTAGTACCTGTACCTATCCATACTATATACTTATGTAAGAAAGTAATGAAAAGTTACTGCTGCGACATTTGTTAAATCATTATTTTTATTATTATTATTATTATTTTTTGTTTGTTTTTTGTTTTGTTTTTTTATTATATTCGCCTGGCACAATTTGGTACAATAAGTCACTAAACAAAATTCCTACTTTCTTGCTATTATTGCAAGTAAAGGGAAAACTCTTATTACTTGTGAAAGGTGCTTTGCAATTAGAGTTAATTTTTTATATAAAAAAGACTTTAAATTTATGTGAAATAAAAAGTTTGATGAAAATTATTTAATGCGAGTATCCTATCGTAGGCTTTATTTAGTGTATGATTCCACACTTTGGAAATCTTTTAAATCGCAATATGGCGAATTTTTTCATAAATTTCTTAACTTCATTATCGTCATGACTGGAGCATTTTCATCTATACCGCCGAGACGTTGAATCTTTATGCGACGAACTATGTCAATATCAGCATAAAGCTCATACAGCTCAAAATTTGTTCTAATTTGGAACTCATAGCCAATATCTTAACTTCCACGATCAAATTAACTTAAGAACTGAAGCCGCTTGATAATTTGAAGCACGGACACTTATGTTATATCCTTGTTGAAAAAAATCTTTATAACCCAACTCAACTCAACTCAACTCAACTCAAAAGAGATAATAGCCGAATCGTTATAGGATTCGGATAGGGATAGGCATCTCTTTCTTCAAGAAAGCAAAGATATAAATAACGTTATCTAATAACGTGGCAGCATTTTAAAATTAAACGAATGGACGGGGGTTTAAATCCAAGTTTTTATATTTGTTGGATCGAACCATTCTTATGATAGTAGAAGAATGATAAACTTTGCTCACTATGTACATATTTATCGAGTCTCAGATTCCAAAATAAAATACTTGCAAAGGTGTCCGTATGTCCACTTTTCTAAAGGTTAGATCAAATCATAAATACCCTTCACATCCACATGTAAACAATGGGCGTGGCATGTACTTAATTACACTATCTATAGTTTCAACTTTCGCGTTGAATTCAGCACAACATTTTTTTTTTAAATTATGAGCATGTGTGTTAACTGACCACGCCTATTTTTGACAAATATTGTACTTACAGTTATGTATATCAAATTTTAACTTCATATATATATATTTTATTAAGTGTGGGCGTGGTATGTTTTTGCCCCCGCCCATCATTTCTATGTAAAAGTGAAGGGTATTGAAAATTTGACATAAATCAAATTATTTTTTTTTTTTCTTATTTTATAATCATGTTTTTGTGAGTGCAGTGAGCGAGCATTGCTTTTCTTGTTATAAAATATATTAAAAAAAACCTTTTAGACCGTGATTACTATTTTATATTACGATGATAATAAAATTTATGACCTTTTTGCCGTTTAAGGCACATGCTACATTTGTTTAATAAATTTATTATTTTTATGAAAGTAAAAATAAAAAACTTACTTTGGCTAAGATGATATGTTAGATATGGTTTTTTAGCTATATACAAAGGCGTAGGTCTAGCAATTATGTAATTATGTTCTTTTATATTGTATGCATATGTCAAATACATTCTAAATTAGATTTTAAATTAAATACAGTTTTTTGTAAAATGGTGGGCGCGTCTGTGTTTCTGAATGCGCCCACATGGATTAATTATAAATATTTTTAACTTTATAATTCAATTTTTTCAACTAAGGAACGACGGCAATGAATCCCACGGCCATATGGCCACAACTACTCTACCTTACCGCACAACTACCTCACAAATCGCACCGAAGTAGGCTCATTTTAATATCAGCTTGATTAATAGACTTTCATAGATAGTGGGCGTGACTTTTGACCAATTTTATTCCATTTTACAAATGTTTGCAGAAAATTTCAGCTTAATATTTCAAAATTACGATCATAAGCAGTTCGAATAAGATAGCTTGGATTAACGTGCCTGAATCGGTACAGATTTTCATGCTGATTAAGAATATATATATTTTGAAAGGTCTCTGATGCCTCCTTCTCGGTATTTTGAAGGGAATGACAAATCCCCCTTACATGAAGCAATTAAAACAATTATTTGATTTGTCTAGATTAAGACATTTTATCTTAAATCAATGTCTGAGGAAGGTGTATAGAAAAAAAGGTGGCGTAGAGTAGGTGATATGCGAGGCTCCGAAATAGTGCTTAAGAAGCAAACCACACCCATTTTTTCCTTTCAGAATAATATTTATTATATTTATTCCGCAAGATTCTTAAAGTTTTGTTGTTGTTGAAAGATTGTTACCGTTAATGGGCTTACATGTAACATGGGCATGGTTATATTCCGGTTTTAATGGAAATACTATTTTTCTAAACTGAGACAGTTTTTTCACTTCCAATATCTAATTTTTTACTTATTGATTATTTATATTTATTCGTTAACTAATGAATTACAGCAGAATTTGATTGAAGTGAGTTTAAATTTACACAATTTTTTTTAATAAAAATTTCCAATAAAGAAAATTTAAAGTGCTTTTAGCTGAAATGTTATATTTGTTGTTATTGTTGTTGTTGTTGTTGTTGAAAACTGCGCAAGTCAGGGTCAATTCACAATTTTCTATATCTTGCGTTATTGTGCCTTTTTCCTGTTTTGCCTTTGTTGCCAACAACCCTCTGATATGTACACACTTGCAATAAAAGCACAGTTAAGTGTGTGAGTGTGAGTAAGTGTGTGGCCCATTTCCAAAACACTCATCCATAGTTTATAGCTGTACATTGCCGTAGTCTGAATAGTTTCGCTTTTTTGTTGTTGTTGTTGTTGTTGTTGCTGCTGTTTTTTATTTGAGACAGAAAAACCGGGTGCGTCAGACAATGTGTCATTAAACTATATTGTTAGATGGTTAACTTTTTCATCCTTATACACAATTTGATGACAATAAAAGTGTGTGTGTGTGTATGTATTTTGTTTTTATTTTTGGCCACTGCCAAGGGAGCGTCAGAAAATGACGAAGAAAATAAAACTTTTTCTCTTCGTCAGGGGTTGCGGAAAATACACAAAAAGAAACGCAATATAAGTTTACACACCAGTGAAGAAGAAATTTGTGCAAAAAAAACTTTAAATACAATATTACCACAAATAAGTAATGGTTGCTCTTTAAATTTCATTTATTTTTCTGAACAAGATTTGCAGACAAAACAAATCTTTTGTAAAGAAAAGATTCAAAACAATTTCCTTTCTAAGGGTAGTTAACTAATGGAATGGAAACTATTACAATAACAACACTAACAAAATGGCGGATTTTCATATTACCCAAAGCAAAATGGAATAAAAGAGAAAACAAAACAAAACAAAAAAAAAAAGCTTGTAATGATCTAAGAACACCCTAATCTTAAGTATAACCAAGAAATATATATTTTGTATGAAAGAATGATAATAACAGATATTTGCGAATATGTTTTTTCAAATCAAACTCTTTACTGAAAAAAAAAAATACATTAAAAATGGTGTGAATAACAAAATTTTAATGAATTTCGAAAATTATGTTACAAAAAATTTCGTCTGTATGTCATGCTACGGGTAATATTTAATAAAGTAAAGGTTAGGTTACAAGTGAACACGTTATGGTCGGTCAAGCCCGGCCGTATAGTTATCCTACATTATTTAGTTTCACAATATTATGCTTTTTGTTATCTTATTCAAGGAATTGTAAAAATGTTCTGATCGGGTCCAAATTTGATTTAGCCTCTTATTGAGCAAAATAACTGTTATTCATGAAATTTTGCCAAAGAATGTTAAAATTTAAGATTTTTTTTTTTTCACAAGAAGGCTCTTTTTTATAGTAGAATCTCATATTGGGTGTCCAATTGGTCCAATTCAGTCTAATATTAATAGAATTTCTGTTTTAGAATATTTATATTCGATATTTCATAAAAATATCTCCAAAAATGGGATCTATAGCATACGAGTATATGTACATGGATGGACAGACGGATAGGTTAACTCGATTTTATAACTGATACTGAATGGATAGCTACAATAAATTAATAATTAAAGATGGGTCCTTTTATTATTTTTAATAATATGTTTTGTCATATAAAAACTCATTTCCAACAAGGACGTTATATGGAAAGGACTTTTAATTATACTACAATTTATATAACGTTCAGTAGGTCTCGCCTTTAAGCCGAGTAGCAAATCCTTGTACCAAATTTTATCAAAATATTTGTTGAGCACAATATCTGAAATGGGAAAACATTCTATACATTCTTAATCAGTATCAAAATCGGATTCAATTTATTGATGTCCGTATGTCCATATTTCAGTTTGTTGTTGAAAAATTTATAGTCGTAAAAATTGAAACATCGACCTGAATTCATGTAAATAGTTTATTATTTAATAAAGATAAATATGTTAACAACCATGCCCACAGTCGACCAAAATGTATCTATTAAATACAAAAAATTCGCACTATGAAGTTGAAATTTGGTGCACTTAGTAAAATGTAGCTCATACAGGGATTTGAGCAGGGTCGGGCAGAATAAGATTCAAACGACGTTCATGTGTCCGTCATTGATTTTCATGTACCCTTTAGATCCCAATCTTTACTATTTTTTAGTAAAATTTGGCACAGAAATGTGTTTTCGGAACCTGATGAACCTGATCAGTATATTTTTACTAGCTTTACATCATAAAATTAATCATTATACGAAAAGAATTTACATTTTTTTTTTTTTAATTTTTTAATAATTTTTTTCTATAAACATTATTTTCTTTTAATTTTTAAAAACATAATTAATTAGCAGACATTATGAATTTTATAAAACGGAATTGATATATTATATATACATGTGTATATAAAAGTATGACAAAAAAAAATGATTTAACTAAAAATAATTCTGAAACGTGTAAATTTGTCAGATTTTGTTTTTTTGTGTGCTATGAATATAAGTTTATTTTTAAAATTCTTCTAAATGTCATATTTAGTATATATACGTATATATGTATGTACTGCATGTGGTTGTAAAAATTGCGAAAGGAAAAATCTTTTTAATGTAATTTTAAGCGAATCTATATCGAACAAGTCACGCAATATATTGTACGGTAATGTTTTCATTTATAACTAGCGTGACCACATACCGCTACACGCACCTAAACTTGTATATGAATAGGTGTACAATTTTTTTTATCATACATAGCATATGTAGATAGCTGTACATACATACAAACATACATGCTGAATATGTACAACAAGATTTTAAAGTAAAGGAAATATTATCTAAGTTAATATTATAAGAAAAGTAAATGAAACTCAACAGTTTAACGCTGTATTTAGAGGCTCCATTAAAATATGTGTCCACACCAATCAACTAAAAGATTATTTGTTAAATAAGTTAATAAGTATGCATGATAGTATTTATCAAAGTGAGAGAAATGTATGACACATTAATGTGTTTGGTGATTGATTTTTAAACATTTCACTAAGCACGGTACTTCAAGTGACTCTAATAGTATAATAAAGGCTTTATATAATTCCATTACCAGCTTTAGTGACCGTTTGGTTAATGCTTTATAAGATTATATTACTGAAATGTTTGTCAATTGAATTGTCACGTTCACTCCTTATTAAGAGAGACAAATATGACAATGAATTCAGTTTCAGTGAAAGTTTTCCAATAAGGACACAACAATTTTGTATTCAAATAAAATACGGAATAATTAAAATTTCGGTCTGAAATTCATTTAAAGTATAGTACATGAATTACTTTTAACACAGCAGGATAGCAAACTATATTGATCGCATTATGGCGATCACTTTCTTTAATTAAAAAATATGGTCCAATCACACTTACAGCATGAAATCCAAAACACTTTTTGTGATTGTAATGGAGACTTCAGATGCGCATATTGGTTTGTTGCTGTCTTATAAAGCATATTGGTTTATTAACAAAACCATAAGACACAAAATTTACTTCATCGCTGAAGATGATTTTTCTAAGAAATTTAGAAAGACTTTCATTGATTTAGAATTGCAGCAGTAATGTTTGATAGTTTGTAAACTTTATCATGATAAAAATGTTAATCTTTACTAACATTTTGACATTAACAGATCATAAAAAACTTTTAATCTTATGGTTTTATTAAAATACAAAAATTGTTATGTCGTTATTGAAAAGTCTGTTATGATAAGAAAGCATTTTGCAAAGGTATTGAATGTAGTGTTATGAGCTCTCATACAAAACAAATTGATCACTTTTGTACTCTATAGCAAATGCCAAGATAACTTCTCATTCTCTAACTTTGTTACCGTTATGTGTTTATGTTGATTATAGAGAGCAGACCTCCAATAAATTCTTCACTGTAACGTTTTCGCATGACCTTGAAACTTTAAAGGCCGCATTTTAGGTTGTTGTTTTTTTGTTATTTTAGATAAACGAAATTTAAATTGTACTGCAGCCAAGGGGAAAAAAATTATGGTAAAATAAAAAAAAGAATAATTTGCAAATTACTGCTGCGTTGCGGTTTATATTTAAAGGTAAATTATTTTCTCTTTTTTTTTTTTTTTAGAGGTGCGAGTATATACACACATATATAAACACATGCAGCAAATTCTTTGCATTGGAACAGAACAAAGTTTATTTATAGCAAATAATAAATAAAATTTTGCTTAGTTTTTTGTGTTATGCTATAAATTGCAATTAGCGAAATGTATTTTATCTAAGGATCCTTAAAATTTATGTGAAAGGGGGGAAAATAATTCATTTTACTTATTATACAAAAGTGTTTTGAGGCGAACGAGTTCACTTAATAGAGAAATAAGTTAGCTAGTGAAATTAAATTTCTTTACAATTATAGTGACCTTGTAAAAAGTAACAATAGCCATTAAAAAAAAGAATCCTATAAAAACATTTAAGCTGTCAATCTAATTGTTCCTCTATTTTTGGCCAACATTTTATAACCTTTCGCACTTATATAGCAAACGGACAGAAAGACAGAACTAAAGTGAATTAGACATTCATACATAAGAAAAAAACGTGGAAATGTAATGTCTCAGATTGAAATTCTTCAATGTCTGTACGTCCGTTTATTGTTGAACGCTTGCAAATATCAAAATTTCAATTAGAAATTTGCTAGAGAAATGCGTAAGTAGATAGTTTCTTAAAAAGGGTAAAATCGGTTAACAGCCACGCGCACAATTTACCAAAATCTGACGATTAGTCACAACAACGGTGCTATGAAGTTGAAATTTTGTATATACAGTCTATCTGGCGGTAGTGCCAAAAAAGTGGGCAGAATAACAGAAACGCTCACAATTTACGAAAGATCTTTTTTGCCTCAGAAGTTGTTACCTAATGTTTGCACTATTTTTATAGTCCTAAAAAGCGAAACCTGCCACGCCCACTGTAGATATGGAGGTGCACGTAAGATTTGGCCTAAGCCGAGCTTAATTTTTTTTCTTATTTTTATATAAAAATTCATTTTGGAATAAAAACATATTTGGAAAGAGGTCCCAAAACAAATGCATTGAGATCCACATTTATCACAATTAAATGAATAATTGTGATTGGATCATAAAAATGTGTATCTATACAAGTAGGGTAGGGTGTAATTGAAAAAAAAAAGTCAAAAATTCTATCAACTATCCAACACTCCTGCAGTACTTAAACAATTGGTTCCGTTCCATTAAATTGTCTCAACTTGAACAAATAATTTCTTCTCAACGCTTAATAAATGTTACATTAATGTAACCATAGAGTAGTAATAAATATAAAAACAACAAAAACATATTTAGGAGAGTTGATGATTTCCTCCTTCATATAAATATACAAACTAACAAATTAACAAGTAAAGAAAAGTAAAGGCAGGATATGTTGAACGCTTACCGGCATTAAACACGTGCCGAAGAGAATAGGAAAGGAGAAGAGAGGACAGGACATTACAGGAACTAATATTCAGAAAATGTCTTATTGATAAAGTCATGAATTTAATAGTTATAACAACAAACAAATCGAACACATATCAACGCAAAAGTTTTTGAAACAATTTAAATAAAAGTGTTCTCAACTAAACTGACCAACTAACCAGTCAGCGTTGATAATATTTCAGTTTGCGGCACGTGTTTGTAGATTTTATAGGAGAATTAAAGGTTTACATAGTTTTAATAGGATTGAAATAAGTTACAATGAGAGGTAACAACAAAGGGAAAATAATGTATGAAACTCAAACTCAACTCAACTGAATTTGTATCATTTCCCCCGACACTCACTGTACATATAATTTCGCTTAAGGTTTCAGACAGACGTAGAAAGTCAATTAAATGTACATTTAAAAGCCTTTACTATTGACCGCTAATTGTCAAAATATTTACTCCTTTTTTTTTTGTTATTCTTTCTCGACATAATTCGTATAAATTCTGTGCTGGTTTGGGCACGTGATCGAGTCATTTACTAAATGAATTTTCAATTGCCCTTGGGAAATCTTACTACCTGCGATATAACCGTTATAACTTGAGCTGCAAATATTGAGGATTGAGTTTAGTTTGAAAATAATGGAATGTATTGTAAAAATTTTTTGACTTGAAAGTAAAGCTTCTTAGAAAACTATAATCTGTCTAAGGAAAGTTTTCTAATATATACCCAAAGCGGTGTATTAAGCAAAATATGTATATGGAGCTATGCCTCCACATACGATGGTCATTCCATTTGTAACATCCATAAGAAGGCATCAGAGATCTTACAAAGTTTAAATATTTTTGATTTGCAACAAAAACTGAGTCGATCTAAATGTGTATGTCCGTCTGCTTTTTAAACTCTTACGATCGTAATATTTAATATATTGAGATGAAATTTCGTACAGACACTTATAATTTTTGCAGGCAAATTTAAATTAGGTATTTTGGTCAAAAACCACGCCCACAATCAAAAATCGATACATCAGCCACAAAAATTTAGTTATGTGTTGAAATTTGATATAAGTATTTATAATTTCCTCATCCTTCAATGGGGTGAAAATAGGCGTGATAGCATAACAGACATGGCCAAAATTTATAAAAAACTTATTAAAGCATAAAACTCGACTTGTAAGTTTCTGACACGCCTACTGTTTGTATTTTCAATTTAGTTTTCTTACTCATTTCGTACTCAAGAATGAATGTGTCAATGGCTCCTCATAAAACAAAAGCACACAGAGTCATCATCCATCACTGTTCTATATGAAATGAATTTAATTAATTTACATTTAATTGCTTCTTTTTACTTATATTGTATGATGACACTACTAAGAGCATGTGTCTACATGCCTCACTGATATATAACACATTGAGCCACAATACCAACCATACATAATACAATGATTATTGTACCACTACCGCGGAATGAATGTGCAAAACAAAAGGTATACTCGCTACTTAGTTAGTAGCCTGTACCCTATGCAGTCATTGACCTCTCAACTCTTACTTTTCATATAAAACCAAGTAATAATTCTAATTTCAGTTTTTTTTTGTTTTTTTTTTTTGGTAGTACCTACGCTAATGTATCGTATCGTGCGCATAAACATAAGGCACACATAAATTTTCAGCTTAAGCAAACAACCCTATCCATCCGTCTATCCTGCCCATAAAGTGGTTAACGGAATAACATAAAAGTTGCCCCCTTTTTAAAAGAAAAAATTCCCTTATTTTTATGTTGTTGTTTTTTTTTAGTGCTTTTTAAACAATAGATACTAACACCGTCAGCGGCACCGTATGTTCAAGTTTTATTAGAACAACCAGCAGCGGTCACACAAATCGTTGACTGTTACTACGAGTAGTTATTAATATTGCTAGTAAATGGAAGATAGATAAAAAAAGAAAGGGAGAGAGAGAGAGAGAAAGAGAGAAGGATATCTACATAAACAACATATTAGAACAGACCCTTAGAGAAAACATATGTTTTGCTCTTTATGGATTTAATGCGATTTTATGTTACTTTTACATAAGCTGAGGGATATACTAAGTTTGTTATTTCATTTGCAACAGCTATCAGAACCTCTACAAAATATATACATTTTTCAATCAGCATGAAAAACTAAATCTTTTTAGACACTTTCGTATGTCTGTACGTCTGTCTATTGTTTAAATGGTTATGGTTGTTAATTTAGAGATAATGAGCTCAAATTTTGTACATACAATACATTTCCAGTTTATGTCTGCGGGTTTTTATTTATATTGGGCAAAATTGACCAAATGCCACGCCCATAATAGACAAAATTTTATTTATTAGACACAAAGTTTGCGCTATGAAGTTATATATTTCTAATTATTATGATAATAATTATTTTATGATATTTTTAATTAAATAATAAAAATGGGCAGGGTCAAATAATAGATGTGCCCACCATTTATAATAACCTTAATACTTAACACAGATTTTGACTCAAATTAGTTTATACGTAGTTCATAAACTATAGAGAACATAACCAGGTACCGGCCACGCCCACTTAATATATATAGGTGTGGAAATTAAAAACTTTAAGATTTTTTTAAATCAAATTAATATTTTTTAGTTTTTTCCCCTTTTTAAACCCATCCTAAATGGTAGAGGGTATACTAAGTTTAGCATTCCGTTCGCAACATCAAGAAATATGTTTCACAGTCTTAACAAAGTGTATATATTACTGAAGAGCATGAAATTCTGTAGAGATTAGGTAATGTCTGTACGTCCCTGTATCTATTTCTTCTTATTAAACTTTCTCCTTGCCACATATATTAAGATATTGACTACAAACTAGGTAAAAATAATAATAGTTCTTGTACGTGTTATAAAAATTGGTATAAAAATTATGGAAAATCGGTTAAAGGACGCGCCCACAGTTAAACTAAAACTTAAGTAACAGTTTATTAAGACTAAAAATTAAGAGAAAAACAAGATATGAAAAAGATCACTTAAAATTGCATTAAAACCACACCCACAATATAAAATAATCATTATTGTCAATCCTAATTTCAATTTTAAAAGCCTCAAGATGATGGGTAACCAAAAATTGGTTTAAGCCTAGAGTAACATTTTGTATTTCTTTTACTTTTATTTACCATTTAAAAATCGCGTTATTGTATGCTCTGGGGTTTATTTTATTATATTCATTCAGCTATGTATTGTATTTGGTTTATGGCACGTGCTTAATACACGTATATCCCTTTACTACCTTGTTTTACTACACCATACTTACACACACACAAATACAATCAATTTGTAGAAGAAAATATATGAGTCATGGTTTAAAGTGATTATCCGTGTAAACCGACTAAAACCATATGGATGATAAACGTTGATAATTCAAGTATAAGAAGTAAACAATATTAAAATCTATTTATAATCATAAATGTATAGACTGTGGTAGTGTTTAGTTTTTGTAATTTCATTAATTTTCAATACAATTCATATTATATTGATACTTAATACAGTCAACGGGTGTGTATATGAAATATATTTGTATTGCTTACCTTGGAAATAACTTTTGGTTCTTAAATAACTAACGGACAGCCTTAAAATGCTCAGTCGATCTAATTTACTTAAAATATTTTGTTCAAATGGCAACAGTGACGCCAATAAATCTAATTCAGCATTTAAACGTTCGCGATGACGTTTGGAAGGATTACTCTTTGTGACACCATCTTTAGGGGGCGGTTTTAAACTGTAATTACAATAATAAAAAAAAGAAAATGAATAATTATAAGAATTGATGAGAATATTGGTAATAAAAGCACACATCATACAAACATTTTCAAATTGTATTATATTGAGTTGGCAGCTAAATGAATTTTCTTTCTTTTTATAAATCTCCAACCAGTTAGTTGCCAACCTAATAGTTAAAATCAAAAAAAATAAGAAAATCTTATTCTACATACAAAAAGTGGACATGGCAGGACTTCCTTCTAACATATACAGATTATATTGGTTGTTTGTCGCATTTTTCACTTAACGGACGTACGGACAAAATATATTAAATTCTCTCAAACCTGCCATAATTTTTAAACTATATAAAAAAAAATTAAATAAAATCGTTATTTCGAATTTGTAAAGATTAAAAATCAAAGATAATGGTTAGCTATGATTTTTACTTTTAATGGTTATTTCTATTTAATCTCTGAAAAATAGCGATCATCAAGATTTATTCCTTTTTACCACAAATATGTTTAAAAAAAACCTTTAAATATAATTTTATAAAATAAAATGAGAAATTCTTTTCTGCACTGTCAAGCACGCCCACTTTATAGTGCTAATAGACAGAAAACAAAAAAAACTCGAACAATTTCACAATGAAAAGAACATTTGCTGACTGCAGTATGTATCCCCCAGACAAGTATACAAGTAAAATTCTACTTGTAATAATGAAAGCAAAGCAATTTCATTTTTTGGGAGTAACAGTGAAGAAAAACAAAAATTAAGGAAAAAACCAGAAAGAAAACTACACTCAGCTTTAACCGACTAGTTAATACACCTTACAATAATGACACTGATGATGGGATAGTTAAGAAACTTAAATTACTTTATCCAGAATGTTGCAAACATAAGAACGAAATGAGTATAATGAGGAAGCAGTACAAACAAGAAAACCTTTTACGAGAAATGCTGAACATTAAAGAAATTGTTATAAATGTATGTTTTTGTTTTTTTTGTTATTCTGTAATAAGCATGTTTTTTTTTTTTCCTCATTTTCTTTTTCTTTCACAATGAATGCCATTTGTTCGAGTCACCGGCAACTACCACCATACACTACACCTTGAAACATATCCTTGTAAAATAAAAAGTTTTTGCTGTTTTTTTCTCTTTTCTTTTGCAAACATTTTTCGGTATTGTCTGTTTTGTTTTTGTTTTTTGTTTTTGGCATGAATATATTAGAGTAGATAATATTTAAAAAACAGTACAGATAACATACAATTAGTTAGATGCCGAACTACACGTTGACCTTTCGTATGGAAAAAATGTAGTATAAATAATATTGTATGACTAATACCACACCAAGTTATTGATTTGTAATTAATTCATATCCGAAGTTTCCTTGTGAAAATTAAACTACATTAATGAATTTTTATTGAAAAATTCTTTTTTTTTTTCGTTTGGAAAGGTGTCAGACACTTTAAATTATCAAAATCTGAGTCAGTATCTAACCAAAACCGTTATAAGAACATGAACATGTGGGTTAATTTCGAGATATTGAGGAGAAATTTTTTAGAAACGTTTCTCGTTTAGTTCAAAACCTAAGAATCTTAGTCATAATATATAAAAATTGATTTATCTGGCCACAAAAATGAAGCTATAAAGTTAAAATTTATAACAGAATTTTATAATTGGCATCGATATGAGAGAAATGGGCGGGGTCACATATTAGACATGCTTACATTTTTCAAAAAAAATCAGATTACTTGACGTAGAATACTTGACAAGTAATAAATAATATGATCAGATACTTGCCACGCCCACTTTTTGTACATATATATTTCTTGTATTGACTTAATTCAAATTTAGTTTCTTTACTTTGTAGCTAATAAATAGATCTTTGTCAATTATGGGCGTGGTTTTTAACCGATTTTTTTTCGAATTTAAATAGAAACCTCCGTAGAGACTATTTGTACTAAATTTTTGCTTGATATCTCAAAATGTACGCTTGGAAGAGTACAATCAACAGATGGACATACGGACATACGGACATACATGTGTAGAACGACTCAGTTTTTTATACTGATCAAGAATATATATATTTTGTAGAGTCTCTCACACCTCCTTCTAAGTGTTGCAAATGAAATAGTAAACTTAGTTTACCTTCATATCATTACGGTGCCAGCGTATAATAATAATTTATCAATATTTCAAATTCTTGGTATAAACGATACCGTTAACTTTGTTCATCTCTTTATACATTCATCATAATTTTACTCAAAATCTTTATATTTCATATCATCCAATAACCGTCAATCTATCAATCAATCACTTAACGGTTTGTGCATTACCTAACATTTATATAATTGTTCAGGTTGATGTGTGATTATGTGTTGGCCTCAATTATTTTATTATCTCTAAATTTCTCTTTAGCGTTGAACTTAATGAAATTGTGCTCTGTGTGGCTCCACTATAATTTCTCAGTTTTTGGGTTATATTCGGATATTCGTATTTTATATTGTTTTTTGTAATTAGCAAAATCCATCAAATCACACATATGCGGACGATTTGTTTTACTCGTCCACTACCACAGCACAGGTAAACATAGTAATTTTTCTTGTTGTTTGAGTCTCTGCCGAAGGTTTTATTGTTTCATTTATTTAATGTAGTGGCACCCCCGCACGCACATACCAATTCATACACATACTTACACTCACACACACACACCTATAAAATTAGTGACTCGTTTATACATTTAATTAAATAAATTGCTGGCAAATATCACATACCACGTAGTAGACATCAGAATTGAAGGACGATGAAGGCAGTTGGCAGCATGTTGTTGTGATTCCATTTATGTTTAGTTCTGTTTTAGAGGGTATATACATAAATGTTCTATAATTTTTATTATCTTTTGTGCTTCTTTCTTTCTCTTGATTTCAGTTTTATTGGAGGCTTCTTCTTAAATAACAATTCATTAAAAAATTTCGGTCTTTTATTATGTTTTCATATGAAACTGAATAAATGTTTATTGTATTCGGCAGAATTTGTTTTAAGCTAATCACTAATTTATAAATCGCTTATTAACGCGTCATAATTATCCAAAGGGAGAAATTTTTCAATTCATTTTTTTTTTTTTTTTTTGCAAATGAAACATTGAGACTTTCATTTAAAATTAAAACAATTTTCTATCTATTATCTTGCGATAAAGATAGAAGAAGTATTGTCATTATCATAAAAAGTTCTATTTTATATTAAATCCCTCAAGACATGGTTAGGTTACAGTTATTAGGGTAATATTTTCCTTTTTTCTTTGCTTTTGCATACTACTTATCAAATCCTTTTATTTGATACCCATATTGAATATATAGATTTTTAGTCGCCATTTTGAAATTTTTATGTACCGCCCAACTTATAGCATTCTACTCATTAAACGCTTACATATAACAGAGAAAGCATGAAAACAAGATTTAGCTTAAGCAAAATCATAAATACCCTCCATATCCATAACGGGCGGTGGGCGTGGCAAATACATATATACTTTACGCCCTAAACCCCCAAATAAGTGCACAAAATTTCAAGTTCATAGGTCAATTTTTGTGACAGATATAAAGGTTTATGTTTATTGTGGGCGTGTCTGTTATCCGATCACTCCCATTTTTAGTACATCGATGAACGAAATATTTATGCCAACACATATAACAAATTTCAAGTTTAAATTTTGCTCATTTTTGGCGTATTCGTAAAAGAGGTAAATGTAAATTTTTATTTTGAATTTGAATTCTTTGTGTCAATTTTTATGCTGATTGTAGGCGTGGCTCTTAACAGATTTTCTCCAATTTAAATAGAGATGAGTGTGCAGGAAGTGTGTGTATAAAATTTCAACTCAATATGTGAAATATTACGGACCGAGAGAACGCCAGCAACAGATAATTACACAGACAGGCGGGTCTATAGTTTTAGGTTTCTTTGAAGCCTTGCTTAGGATACGAAATAACAAATTCAGTATATGCTACATATTATGTATAAAGTATAAAAAAAAGGATCGAGCTTTTCTTGAACTTTTAATTGAACCAACCTCAACTTTCATGACAATATTCTTAACTTAAAATATGACACCAGTCTACCAGTTTACCAGTTTATGGGACAATAGCTCTTTGAAAAATTCATTATGAAAAAATTATTGTAAACATTGAGTGTAATGATGTGTAAAAATTTTATTATTTATTAATCATAGGGAACTATTTTCATATCATCTTTCTCCATATGCTGGAATAATTATTTATTTAACAATAATTGCCCGTTTTTTTTTTTTTTTTTTTTTTTTTTTGAATCATTATTCAACAATTTTCGAAAATTTGAAAAAAAAATTAAAAGAAACAACAAAATATTCATTTCATCAAATTGCAATATTTTGTACAAAAATTTCACATGATTCTATACGCATGAGTACATATTAGTTATTACACATGTATACGTATGTACGAATGTGTGTTTGAGATGATTGTAGATTTGTGTACAATCACTCCAAACTAATTATTATGTATTATATACGATATGCGATTTAAAAATATCTCAATTATACAATAGAGAGAGAAAAACAAGCGTCAATAGTTTTTTATAAAATTTTTTGCTAAAACGTTGATTTGATTGGCAATCGTCAGTCAGTCAGATGCTATCAGAAGTTAACTACAATACACACTTGCGTACACAGCAGTATAATAATATGGTGAATTAAAAAAAAAACATCAAATGAATATTGTCACTGAAAAGCTTATAATAGCACGCCGCCAAGTACAATGCAACGTTTTACAATAATAGCTGAAGTTTAAATGCGGGCTGGTCGATAATAACCAGTAATTTTGTATGAAAGCACAAAACAATGCAATACAACACAATACACTTTAACAACAACAATTAGAATAATATCTGTATTTATGGCTATAAAATATATAAACACAGCAATAACAATAATAATAACAACAACAATAATAATAATAATAATGATGACGATGTGTACAACTTTAAATGCAACATTTATATGAAATTTTAATGAGATAAATATTTTGTTTAAATTTGCTTTGCGAAGTACGTAGAATATGGGAGACAAGGACTTTATAGCACATTTGTTAGATTCAAGTATGATTCCGTTCAAAACATCTAAAGGAACTGTTTAAGAAGCTTACACTTCTTAATGGGATTTATGCCAAGAATTAAGTGAGAAAATTTAATACAATTACAATATATTCCATAGATGAACCTAGAAAACAAATTATTATTCATATCTATAAAGAGAAATGAATTGAATTATCATCGCCTGATTTATATGCAAGCCTCTGTGGCGTATGAGTATTAAAAATTTGAAATTTCTATTTTTCAAACGTTTTCCAAACTGTCCTCCTTTTTATACCCTGCACCACTTATAGCAAAAGGTTTATTAAGATTGTGCGGATGTTTGTAAAACTTAAGCGGCAAATGGCACCGATTCAATCTGAATCGATTTAAACATGCCCGTCTGTCAGTCCATGCACAAATCGCTATATTTGGTATATATTGCGATTATATACCAATATCTTAAAATTTACGAACGTAAGAACACCAACAACAAAAACAAATGGATGTACTGACCGACATGTCTATATCACATCAATAACAACTTGAATACATTCGTAACCAATATTTCTGTCAAGACGTTTGGAAACGATAATTTAAAATGGAGGATATTATTTAGAGGGGCATAAAGAAGGACAAAAGTTCATGTTGATAAAGAAAATATATACTTTGTGAGGCGCTTGTCTTGTGCTTTCTTTTTTTTTTTGGGTGTTACAAACGTTTTGACAAAGTGACTACAGCAATATATTCATTATCGAGATAATTATACATAAATGTGTGTACATGTAAATTCCATTAAGTTTTAATTACTTTTAATCAGAGCATTTATTATGTGAACACATATTATCAATATACTCTCTCACTCTCACTTGTGTGAACAGTATGCGTTTAAAGTTTATTAACTTGTACAATATTTCAATGTTATGTGTGTAGATGAGATAATTTTTTGGTTTAATGTTAGATTTGTGAATTTCGATTTTTTCGTCGATTTTGTTGTTGTTGTTGTTTTTTTTTTTTTTTTTTGCCTACAAAAACAAACATGCAACATTTGATGACGAACTATATAATATTTGCGTAAAGACACGAACCAGCGCATGCCATGAGTACATAAATGTACAAGACATGCAAGACAATCTATGTATGTAAGTCTGTTTGTATATATGTACGTATGTGTGTAGAGAACATTCATTTTGGTATGAACTAAATATAATATAAGTACACCCTATAATCGGTTTTATATTAATACCTCAGCATTACGGTGCTTTTCGTAAATGTGAATGTGAATGAAATGAACAACAAATGTGCCGTTATATAATGTCTCCTTAGGCTTTTATGCTCTTAAGACTACTAAAGAAGATTTTGCAAGTCTCCTTCTCTCTCTAAATATTTGTTATGAATGTTATAAATAAGTATGCGCGTGTTTACGCAACATATTCGTTGTCGAAAGTAAAAACTACAATAAAACATATACATACTCGTGTTTACATGCACGCACACTCTTTGGCATAAAAAAACAAATCGAAGGAAAAAACACCTACAAGAACAGCAGCAACAGCAGTAACAACAATAATAATAATAACAACAACAACTAAGTAATTGATGATGAAATGAAAACATGAAAACTGATGAATTTCATGCAAACCTGACCCACTGAACTACAACTACTTATGCGAGTAAACTAAAGTATAATTTCAACCATACACGCATACATACGCCTACAGTCGAGACACAAATTTTCACACACGATATTTTTTGTTTTTGTAATATTTTTTTTCTTTTTTTCTAAAGCAAAAGGTGTGTACAAGCAAGCGGGCGTTGGTGTGATATAATAATTTGGGGTTTCCTAGATATTGTTGTTGTTGTTGTTATTATTATTATTGGTTTTGGTTTCTTTACAAACTACATTAAGAATTTGCGACATATAAAGCCTTTAGCGTTTTTTCTTTCTTTATGTTGTTATTGTTATTGTTGTTGTACCGCTGTATGTATAGGTGCCAAGTTGAAAACAAGAAGAAAAAGAAGAAGAAGAAGAAGAACAGAAATGGAATTATAAACAGTGTTACAACATGCACTTGAAATATCTGTACAAGCGCAGTGGTTGGAAAAAAAATGAAAAGAATTCAAACCGTATTATTTGCATACACACCCACACACAACAAGATACAGCCAACGCCTTTAAATACCTAAAGGAATGAATGATTTCTTGTTACTGTTGTTATTCAATGTGTTAGCAGATTTATAGGGTGGATTACACACATTTACGCTAACATTGTTGCAATGATAACAACAACAACAACAAAAACAACAATAGTTAGCTACTAACGACTAACAAATGATGATTATGGTGTATTCACGTATAACACGTTAATAGGATTCGCATAATTTTTGGACACGCTAACTTGCGTTTTACCTTTAACATACACATACACGCACACCCAGAGAACGCAAGCACACTTATACATATTTAAGGTGTTTTTAGATACACATGTGTACGTACGTCCGATTCCTATTTCAAATAAAGCTTACTGTAGCGGACTAAGGAATAGATAAACTATAGTAATCGAAATCGAATTTGAAATCGCAAATTTTATACGCAATCTCGTCATAACCTTACCGACCGAACAATATGTTGATGATGTCTATGATACAAAACGTATTATGAATGATTTCTCGAATATTTTCCTGTTGCTGTTGTTGTTGTTGTTAACGTTTTACTTTTTCTACTTGCATGCAGAAAATTGAATGGACGGACATACAGACAGTCATTGAGACATATTCTATTCACACTTGATGGAAACACGCAATAAACATGTTGTCGTAGACCAATGTAACAGGTCTGCGATTACATGTGTGTAAAAATAATATAAGAGACAATAGCAATAATAGCAACAACAACAACAACAACAACACCTAAGTATTGTGCAATATATTGGGCACGCATACGCATTGTTGGCGTGACATTGAACCTGTAAGTTGATAAACAATGTAAAATATATATTTTAGGGTGTGTGAGTGTGTTGTATAAGCTTTAATAAAATTTACAAAATTCAAAATCATTAAAGATGATTTTCAATACATTTAATTTATTAATAATATTATGTGCTGTTCAATGTAACAATTTTTTGGAATGGGTAGGGAATAATGGCACAGTTACAAAATGTAATTTATTCAATTTATGGTCATGGTAGGTTTGAAAAAAGGCTTTAGGAATCAAGGAAAATAAATATATACTCTTGAATACTTGATCTAGCCATGTCCGTCTGTGTATTTGCATCTCTTCTGTTGGAACTCTCACGTTTGTAAATTTTGAAATATTGAATTGAAGTTTTGTACAGACATTTGACATTTAGTTTTTGTATATATTTTGCTATTTAAATTGATAAAAATAGTTCAAGTGCCACGCCTACAATTAAAACAATTTTATCATTAACTTACTTAATTATTAAGATGACATATTCTGCAAATATTTATAACTATGGTTATAATTTGTCGATTTAACAAAAAATGGGCGGGGCTGTATATAACACACGCCCAAAATTTAGAAAAATCCTTATATAATGCAGAATTCAACGTATAACTTAATGCTTTTTACAAACACTGAAATGGATGCAATCAAGATACCTCCCACGCCCGTTTTATAGACGAGACCAATGAGAAAAAAGTGTGCCATTATATACTACTTAAATAATACTTCGTCTTTCATACGAATTCTATATCGTTTCAGTTAAAAGTCTTTAAAAAAATTAAATTAACATTAACTTGTCACTAATATATGTCACTGAATGCTTCTTCATCGCTAAACCACTATTTACGCTTACCTACCTATTCGTACTTATAAAGATGTTTATATCTTTTGTTAAACTTAATGCGTTTTTGTCAAGTTTACGCATCATTTTAACACTGAACTACTGGCAAAAAGAAGAAAAAATAAAACAGAAACCTTATCATCAACCAATCCACTTACAAACATACACATACACACACACAATCATATATTTATAAGCACAAAAATATTTTAAATGAATCAGAAAAAAAAAAATATGATTAAGTGTGTGTAAGAGTGTGTATGCGGAAAACTCATTAAAAACATTTGGAAGTGATTAAAACAACATTCAACCAAAGAGCATAAAATCCATTTTAGTAGGTGACAAATGCACACCAACAATCGAACAACATATATATATAGGTAGACACCGAGACGGACAGACCTACGCGAAGATAATATGAAATAAGTTTCACGTTAAGTAAACAAAACGTTCCCAAACCTTCGTCTTCGGTAGAAATTCAATTTAAACATAAAAAAATAAAATTAAAAAAACAGAGAAAATCATTAAAAAACTACAGTAGCATTGAAACGCATACACATACAAACAATATACACCAATGACAACGACCATTACACCATCACCGTCAATTCAAAACGAGAAGGCATTGAAACAAAAAGCATAAAAGACAGACGGACGTACAGACGTATATACCTACAGTTACACAGATAGACATTAACAACTTATGGGATAACAAGTGATGTGTGTTTGTGTATGTAAATATTTTAGTGTGTATAAAACCCTACCAATAAAAACAAAAACAATAACAACAACTAAAGAGAAAAAACGTGCAAAAATTGTCGCTGATAACGAGAAGAGACTGCTTGCTGTTGCTGTTACTGCTGCTGTTGGTGTAGCAGTAGTTGTTCTTGTTGTTGATGTTGTTGTTATTGTTAATAAAAAAAAAAAGAAGAAGACGATGAGAACGAAGTTGTTGAATATTGTGAATGTTTGGTATGATTGTGTCTTGTGTTGTGTTGTCCGAGCAAAGGGAAATTGTACTTGTACGCTCATGTGCCCCAAACGAAAAAATATATAAAAAATATAAAAAATACAAAAATGATACTAAAACGAGAAAAGAAACTTTTAATAATTTAACGCTGATCAGAGACACAAACACACAGCAAACAAGCAAACAAGCAAATGAACAAATGGACAAATGGACGTATGGACATATAGGCGGACAAGGGAAAAAAATGAATCGAAATGAAATCAACAAATCTTGCTGGCCTTTCAGACCAAGTCTGTCGCTCAGTTAAGTGCGACTCTTTACCCGAAACACATTTAACCACTACTGGCTACTGAATGCTTACCAACAAACACACTTCACTGCCAGACATTTTTTTTAATGCGTAAGTTTTCCTTCATTGATCCGTAACAAGTAAGGTGTTCATGTGCTGGATGCCGTTCTCTGGCGAATTAAGTTGTCAGCACATAATTTGCATATTTAAAATTCTTGTTTTTTTTTTTTTTTATTTGTATTTTATTTTTTATTTCAATACCAACAATTTCAAGTAAAATTGAGAGCATATCTGTAGGAGATAGGCGATGAAGTGAAGTGAAGTGAAGTATTTTTGTATGCGCCATTGTGTCAACCAAATCACTTACTACCACACAAAGTAGATGAAAATCACTTTTAAGCTACCGTGGCGTAAACACTGTTTCTTTAATCTTCTACTCCATAAACGTCCATACATGTGTTGGTATTTAAATAAAATATTTTCCTTTGTATTTATACGACTCGTTTGCATTGATGAAGGTGCGACAGCTAATGTGATTCATTTGCATATTAATTGATCACTGCATATGTATTTTAATTGAAATTTGCAATTCTGCGCTCTCTTTGCAGAATCTGAGATCAGATTTTTTTATACACATAAATAATGTATGAACAAAAAACACTTACGCGTCTGCTTAATATAATAGATAAGCGATAGCTGTACTTGACCTCGAAACATAGTCAATGGTGACAATTAAACGAGTTGAGATTTTTTAAGTAACATTCAATGACATTTCTTCTATGAATCAATAATCATTTTAGATTTATGCGAATATTTATAATACGAAACGAAAGCCATCTTAGCTGTTACTTCTAATTTCTAGTCTCCTTGGCTAGCTTTTGCCATCGCCGGAGGAGGATATAACTAAGTTATGTTCATTATTAAAAGGTCAGCCAGAACCGACGGTATTTTTTTTTATTAAATATTCAATTTTCTCTCTTAGATATTTTAGTGAAATGATATAATTTTATACGATTATCAACCACTAATGAAATGATATTAAAACTACATCCACCCAGTACCAACCAGTATGTTTATGTACAAGAAACTTTCAGAGTTTTTATAAAATATTTGATTAATTAGAGAATTTCACATAGTTTTCAAAGATACGAAAAAAAACAACAGTAGGCTATAATGACCCCGTCAGCTGTTAAGAGTTTACTTTGCTAATGAAACAACAAACATCTGGCGCTACTAAAGTAAATAATTGTATATATGAATATGTATCTTTATGCATAAATGTATGTATGGAACTGTAAGACTAATTTATTTCCTACTTGTGGTGGAAAATTATCAACGAATGATATATACACACATACGTACAGTATTAAAGTATATTTCATTTCATTTGTGCTATAAAAACATTTCAGCACACACAACTTAAAGACTAGGATAAAACAGTTCATAATATTATATTTATTGTATATAGAATTTTTAAAAGTTTCAAATATTATATTAAAAAAAAATAAAAAAATAAAAAAAAATTAAATAGAGATAAAAATATTACTAAATAAATATTTAAACCAACAACCAGAACAACAACAACAACAACAAAACCAACAATAAATACAATAAAATATTAAAAAAATAATAAAAATTAAAAATAATAATTTAAGAAATAACACCAACAACAACAAAACAAAAGTAATAAAAAAACATAAAAAATAACAAAAAAATTAAAAAAAAATTCAAAAAGGAGAAACTCTTACAAACAAGAGCAATGCATGTAAAAGGCTGTTCAAAGTATTTGTTCAATAAGTAAAGAATCCTTTTAACACGTTTCACTCTATCTACTGATGCGGAAAGAAAATTTTTATTAAAGTTGTTTGAATTAGTGATTTATAAAAGTTTAAAGATTACATTTCCATTGACAGTTCAGTGCTTTTTACTCCACTCATAAAGCAAACATTGCATTGGCTTCGAGTCATTAAAACCATTATACAATGGTGTTAATTATCCATGCATGCAGTCATCATCGGGTACGCTTAAATAAATATACATTTCTTATGGTTGTTGTTTTTGTTATATTGACTTACGGCTGATTGACTAACAACACTGAAAATGAAACTGGGTGGAGAGCAATACGCAAAAAACATTAAAAACTAAACCAAGTAAACTGTTAAACAACGGACAGATTTAGATAAGCGCTTATTATAACAGCAACAACAACAACAACTATAACATTAGTGGTAGAACCGTTACAATGACAAAGCCATACTTTGCCATAGAATGCTTCAATATCGTATAATAGATGGCAATACCACCCAACAAGCGAAAAGCTATGTTATGAAACACACCCACAACTAAAAGAGAGGTCAACAGTAATCTTTACTCTACTACTACTACTACTACTACTACTCAAATGACTAAAGCAAAGCTTTTCGAAATCAATGCAGAAATCTAACTGTTCAACAAGAACATTTTGTATTAGGATTATTTGACTAAATAGAAAAGTGCTTAAGTCAACAATGCGAGGCCGTGTATATACTCAATTACTTTTACATACATTGTGCATATAAATGTAAATAACATTCATTGACACAAACTGACAGCATAACTTTACGTTAAGCAACAAAAGCCGACATTTTTTATAAATCCAAGCTGTTAAGCTGTTTAGGGTTAATGGGAAGAATTTCATTTTGAAAAATCATCTGAAAGTTAAAGAACTACAACACTAAACTTAAGAAATATTTAACTTTTTTAATAACTTTAAACACAACACAATACTAGAGATCAACTTTTATTATTTTAATAAATTTGAATTTATTCAATTATAACCATCTGTCCATCCTTTTGTTATTTGTTTATGTAAATTTGTAAACTTCACTCCCAAACCATCTTTTTTGGAAATAATTGATAATTTCGTTAATTTGAAATATATATAATATTTAGCCAATTCAAAAATGTAACAAAAATGGGCGTGGTCGGGTAACAAAATTGTTCACAATTTACCAAAAATTCTTATTCGGCTCAAAATCCGATACATTATTAAAGAATGTAATCAAGCGTAACCACGCCCACAATTTTTTATATAAAAAATATTTATTAATGCTGCATTGTTCATAATTTCATATGATATTGATTTCAAAGGTGATTGATTGTTTTGAAAGGTAAGTAGAGTACTAAATCTAATATGGAGGCGACCAGAAAATATTGAAATTTTTCAGTATTTTGTATTTATTCGCTTATGCGATCAAATCTAACTTTTAAAAGTTAAAATCTAACTGTTTTTTTCATACATTCAGTTGTGGTTACCATACAATAGAGTATACACGAAATTTTATTATATTCAACATGGCGGTTCCTTCAAAATGGTCTAATATGTAATATTTTATAATACATAAGATATGGGTATGAAAGGAAAGGGCTTGTAGAAGAGAGGGTTATAAGATAAGTAAAACCGATATAACGTTTGTCTGAAGTTCCTAAATGACAATCATTCACTATAACAATCCATTTTTGAGTATTATATGACACAAGTTTAACGAGGACACTACAATAAGTAACAATAATTTAAAGTTAAAGCTTAATGCGATTAAATGAAAAAGTTCCAACACCACAGATAACTAGATATTATAATAAATAAAATTTTATTTTATTTAGTATATTTTTTATTTATAAAACTGTTCTGGTGGGTGGTGACAATCTATTTTGACCTCTTTAACACTCAACATATTTCGTATTCCTAGAACAGTTTGTCTAAAAATTTTTTTCCTTTTATTTTTGTCAAAAAAAAAACGCCAAATATGCCAAATCCAACATATATTTATAAACGAAACAAAAAAAATCCCATTAAATTGTCATATGCAAAGTTTATTGTCTTTGTGTCGCTTTCGTTTTACTATATAACAAAAGTTCATAATTTATGCTTAAAGTAAAATGGAAAAAAATCGAATTTCTATATAAAAATTATCCACAAAAAAACTTTGACAAACAAGCGAGAGTTCTCATTGGTATACCAAACAAAAACAAAAACAAAAACAAAAAACTTTATTATAAACTTTTATAGTAAACTATAAAATATACCAAACAATAGATGCATACACATATATAACGTACATATTTGTGATATAAAACACACACACACACACATACACAAAATGAAGAAAAGGAAAATTTGTTTCTGTTTTAGTTTGTGTTCTAAGCATGGAATGTACGTGTTGTGTATATATGTGTGTGTATGTTTTATCCATCTTAACGAATACAAAATTAAAGTTGTGCTCCTTTGCTGGTAAGTACGTCAACTATGCTAACGATAATCATAACAACAACAACAACAACAACAACAACAACAACTTTAATATTAACACAACATGTTAGTAGCACTGCAGCTATTCATGTATGTAGGTATGTAAGGTATATAAATTGTAGACATTTTACTCTACATAGAAGATTCATTTATTTTATCGATTAAACATTCAACGATGAACGACTTTAATGTTTTTCATTCATTCATTTGTTGTTCATTCAGTTATTTCTTCGTCTGTTCTTTCTTCTTTCTCACCGAGAAAAATACAAATTATGTTATTGTTGCTGTTGTTATTATTTATGTATACCTACTAACGTATACATAAAATAGATTAGAACACAAATTATTTAGTTTATATCACAAGTGTGTGTATGTGTAAGTAACATAATAGAAAAATGAAAAAAATTAATTTCTCTACTTAACGAAGTAAATAACAAGAAATTTCACCTTTCTACAAAAATGTTTGAACGAACATTTCACTTGAAAGAATGTTTGAACCAAATTTTACCTTTCTCTGTCAATTTTCGCAACCATAAGCAGTTTTTCGGAGAGTGTTCGAAAGAAAACTTATTCGCTAGATCTACATATACATATATGCGTTCGCAATGAAAATGAATTATGAGCTGGGTAAAGCTCTATGCAGGCATTGATATAGTGCTTCATATAAAAATCCATAATCTATACTTGCTACAGTTACAATTGTCGATCATATGGCTGAAAATACACCAGAATAGTCTACAAGGGGAGCCGGACAGACATCTGGCATCGATGAGAGCGAAACTCTGGAGCGAAACCACTTTGAAATACCTCCAGCAGCCACTTCGTTTACAAAACTAGATAAATTCCTAAAAGTTTGAAGACCAAACTGATTATCAAGTATTTCAGAAATAGGCCCATGGACACATAATCATAGTCATAGCTAAAATAATTCAAAATTTGTTGTTAATCAAGAATATATTTGACATCTCTGAAGGTCTTTTTTAGCAAACTTGGTTCTAAATTTTTCAAAAGCAAACCTTTCCATAGAAGATGGCCTTCAAAATTGTTTTTGTAATAATAAAAACACTTCACTATTATGCTATAATCTGCATCAGATATAACAATCAAGTAAAAACTTCTTGTTGAGTAGAAAGAAGAAGAATAAAATGTAGAAATAGTCTGATTCGATCCACAAAATAACATGCCGTTGCTAACTTTTCTCAAAATATGTTAATAATTAATTGTTAATTTGACTAAGCGGCTATAAAGGCTCACTTTATAAGAAAAGTTTCATGTGACAAAAAATACAATTTCTTCAATAATTAGTAAGTTAATCACAAAGCCAAATAGTGGCCTTTTGTAAAAGGAATAGTAACAGTCATCTCTTCGCCCCCATCACATATTGACGCATTAACAAATTTTTTACAAATTTATTGTTAAAGTATCAAATTTTGTTGTACAATGTATAACATTTTTTAGTAAATATTAAATTTTAGTTTCTTATAATTTATGTACAGGTACTGAATTGTTTCCTACTACCTTTCCCTTTGCCTTTGATTATAAAAAATTAATCAAACAAAAACAGAAACTTGAGGAATGCAGATTTGTATACAAAAAAGTTAATCAAACACAGAAAAGAAGGTTTAGATATTGTAGGATCTTCTTCTATGCGCAATTGTTGTTGTTGTATTATTTTTGTTGTTCGTTATCTAAACTTCAAAAGAATATACATAAGGGTGTGCATGTGCTTGAGTGTGCGAGTGTATAAAGCTTTATTTTCAACTGCTGCCCGTTTCTTTAACTAACAAGTCAGCAACGTCAGCAACCAAAACTTTCTTAAGCAATTTTTTAAGGCGTTAACAGTCTGCATGTATGTTTACACTACTATTCCTACACATATATGATACTGTGTACGTATATATTTATATCTAAGTAAAGTTTCTTCTTCTTATTTTTCTTTTTCTTTTTCTTTTTGGTGGAATACTAAAATTAATAAAAAGTTTTATTTTATTTTATTTAGTTGCTTTATATGTACATTCGCGTTAAGATTTCTTCATTTGCTTTTGTTTGCATTCATATTTCTGATCATTAAATGTGAGGCGTTACAGTAGCCGCCAAATGCCGCCAACAGCAAAACATTTTTCATTAGTTGATAACCAAACACGTTCCGACAGATAAAACAAACACAATATCGCTTGATTAAATTTGATTGATTGCAAAATATATACATACACACATTCATAAACACAACAAAATTTATTTAGAAAAGAAATCTTTTGTATGCTAAGAGAGAGAGAGAGAGAGATAGAGATAGAGAAGGAAATAATGTAATAAGTGTCAATTTCTAAATTAATTGAAAACTAAAACAGCTCATAAAACTAATCAGTACACATATAGACACACACTCTCTTTAATCTTTTACTGTAAAAAATATTATAAATTATTTCTTTGCAAAGAGAATCTTCCCAAGAAGAACTCTTGTTAACGTAAATAACACTTTTGAGATCAGTTCCTTCAAAGAGATGACCCGACATTGTATCCCTATAGGTAATTACTTAGCTAAATTTAATAAAATCCCTTAGTAGCCACACCCACATTTCACAAACATCTCCCAAAGCTGTAAAAATTAAGTTATAAAGTTAAAATTTTGATACAAATATTTATATATTTTTGATTGATATCAAAATCTAAATCCATCTAATCATGTCCGTCTGTACGTCTGTCTATTGTTGGAATGCTAACGATTATAAATTGTAACATATTGTTGTGAAATTTTGTCCTTATTATTTCTTCATGTAGATGTTTACTTAAATTGATTAAAAATCAGCTGATAGGCACGCCCACAAAAGACAAAGATGTATATATACGGAGACTTCAGTGTAAACACTCGAACTATATGAACTTTTTAACAAATATGGGAGAATACTCTGAGTTTGAGAATTATAGCAAATGAGTTAGTTACTGCGCAACGGTTATATAAACAATATTTTCGACCCCTATGTCATATCCTTTTATTCGTAGAGAACGTTTTCTGAGACAATCTATACATGTACGTCTGTTGATGACACTCTCACGATTGTAAATTTTAAGATATTAATCGTAATCCGATATGAAACATGCCCATCAAGAGACTTATTTAGTGTTAAACCCGACTTGCAAGTTGATTTGTAACATAAGTATCCAGGAAACACGTCCAGAGAAGTAGAGTTCCAGGATTTCAACATATAATCAATTCTGTTACAAGAACTTAAAAAAATTGTTCAATTCTTGCACTTGAGCTGTATTATTAGCTTAATTTTGAATTGATTTGTAAACTCTATTATAACCGATTGAATAAATAAACAAATTAATAAAAAATCCTTAATAATAATTTATTTCTACAGCCACCTAACTATTACACGGATAAAGACAATCCTTCGTCAAAATCATTAATCACTGAGCGCTGATCACTGAGATTCATTAAGATTTTGATTAAGAGATTGATTAATTCTCAAGATAATAAGAAAACTTTTTCGAAATTATAAAAAATTTAGAGAAAAAAAAAATTATTTTTTTTTTTTTTCATTTCATAATTTTTCTTTAAAAACAGATCAAAGTCACTGATACGTCGGTATAATAATGTTGGTTGGTGACAAAACACTATAATATCGCCTTTATTAGTTGCAGGCCAAGCAAACTTTTGCTGTTTTTTCTTTGTTGTTGTTGGGATTATAATTTTATATATTAATTCTTATCTTTGGTAGAATTTATAAACGCCTCTATTGTTGTTATTGTTATTTATATTTTGTGGCCTCTAATTACAGGTGTTCATAACATATCATATACAACCAACCTCGTACAATATAATAAAAGCACACGGTGTGCAATGTGCGCGCGCGCGGTCTTGAATAAAAGCATTTTTTAAGGCGACAATTTCAAGTGTCACTCGACCATAGAGAAGAATGACTGAACAGCGACATATGAAGGTGAAAAAAAAAAAAACAACATTTATTTTATTATTGTATATAAAGGGTGCAATGAGCGATGTATACAAAAATAATTAAAATGGCAAAAAAAAAAAAAACAACGAAAAAAATGATGAGAGTGAGCTTATACTCTGTATACAGGAAGACATACGATACATATTCAAGTGACATTTTAAGTTACAATACAATAGTTGTTGTTGTTGTAATGTTAGCTAAAGCTGGCGTACAAGCCGCATGCTCAACCTCATCAACTGCATCAATTTCCTATAATTAGCTGTAATGCCGTGTATTACGGTTACTTATGATCCCATATTATGGTGCAGTTGTGTGCGTTTAGTATATAAACTAAGGGCGTAGTTTAACTTTATATTAATGAGAGTCTGCGCTAAGTCAGTAAAAGAAATTAACCGTCTTCTTCCCTTTGCCGAGTATGCTCTGTTAGCTGCCGCTCTCTTTTATATGGTAAACACACCACCACACAATTCTCTTCTTTGTTTTATGATTTTGAAAAACTAAGAAGGCAAAAAAAAGAAAAAACATTAAAAAAAAAAAAAAAGCTTTCACGCGTTTCCCTATTGCTTTGTTATTGTTATTAAATTCAGTTTACTGCTGCTGCTGCTGCTGTTGCTATCCTCGGTGCATCGGGCATGTTTGTTATATTAGTAAAGGATGCGGTTGATGCATTGGGAGCAGCACAACCTTACAATGCTTTATAGTGTTGTAAAATTTGAATTATATAAAAAAAAAAAGAAAAAAAGAACACAAATACTCATACATACACACAAACAGACACACTCGTTGCGGCACTTTATAATTATAATTAATTCATTGTAATTGTACATGAGTATGAGTGTGAGTTAGTAAGCGTTCGTAACCCCCTTCGCTTGTAAATACATTTTATTATACCCTCCACATAAAAGGAAGGGTAGTACAAAATTTGTCATTCTATTTGTAACATGTAGAAAAGGGCATATATACACAGTATTTATATATTCGATCAGCATAAAAAACTCCGTCCGTGTGTCCTTTGGTGTTGGCATTCTAACGGTTGCAAATTTTGAGATATTAAGCTGAAATTTTATTTAAACACTTCTAGTTATTATGCATTCAGGTGTGCCATTTAAATTCAGCAAAATTGGTTAATAACCGCGCCCATAATTGAGAAAAATCTACGTATCTGACACCAAAATTTTGCTACAAAATTGAAATTTCGTAAACAATAATATACTCTACCTATCGGTGTGTCAAAAATAAGCACGGTTGGATAGTTGACACGCCCACTATCAATACATATCTATATATCTGCCACAGAAACTAAGCTATAATGTTTAAATTGTTTGTTTACATATATATAATATAATAATTAGTGTATTTATTTGTATGCCAAAAATGGGCATGGTCCGATAAAAAAAAAGCCCACAAAAACGCACTGTGGAGTGGAACTAAATTTATAAGCTTCAACGTAATGCTGTTTCTAAGAAGAGGGCGTAATTGTCAAAAATTGCCACGCCCACTATTATTTTACAGATGTGAACGGTATTTAAGATTTGTGCTAAGCCAATTTTGTTTTTACTTCTTCTCCTTATTGTGTTTTTTTCTTTTTGCTTGAACCTCATGCTTGGGTCGCGGCCACACTAAAAACATAAAACCATTAAACATGAATTGTTACAAATTATATGAAAATGTACGATGCGATGAAAACGTTGCAAATGTTGAAAAAGTGGAAAAACCTTTACATTGTAACAGCCGCCTCTTCTGCGTGCATATGTTTTTGCCAGCAAACATTCTTCAATATCAGATGTGATGCTTTAATTATGATAATAAAACGATAAGTAGTGAGACGGGTCATAGCTTATACTCACACCAACCCGACGGACTGACAGCTTGTTTCGTAATTATTTGTATAAAAATTTTGGGGTTTCCACAGAATGCTTTATATTCAATAATATCCGTCTTTGCATCCGTCCATCAGTACAAATTTGTCATAAGTTTAGAACCTCAGCTGTATTTGAAAATACAAACAAAAAATGTAAAGTGCAGTAGAGCGCAAAGTTTATTAACACTTATTCTACGCACATATTCACACATACACACATACATACATACTAAAGCATATATAATTTTCATTAAATTATTATTAATTATATGAATAGAGTGCAAGAGTGTGTACGTGCGTAGTAGATAGGTGGAGAGGTAGATATCATATAGAAGGTAAATAACACTTAGATTCTCCAGACAAAGCATTTTATACTGAAACCATGACAAGGCTTTGTTTATAAATGGTGCAATTAGTTATAGCAACACTTTCATATAAATGCCAACCATTCTATAATACAAAATGGCGCATGTATGCAATTGTAAGTAGAGTAACACCTTCGATCTATTTCAGCTAACTTCACTTTTTATAGGATTTTCTCATATTTCACGTATTTCTGTGTATATGTAGAGAACAGTTTTTTATAAAGTTAAGGTCTTATGCTAGAGGCAGATACCCGACGCCGTTGGGCTTCGCCTCTTCCGCAACAACAATTCTTTACTTTTTAATGAACAGCGCTGCATGTTTTTTACTTTTATTATTAGACATTCTTACCAAGTATATATATTTTCGATCAGTATCAAAAAACTAAGTCAATCTGTACTTGTACAATATGTCCGTATGTCCGTATTGTTCTTGACCCTTTCACGCTTGTAAAATTAGAGATATTGACCTGATATTTCGTTCTTCTAGACACTTTTAGTTTCTTTACGTAGATCGCTATTAAAATTTGGCAAAATCAATTAAAAGCCACGCCCATCATCAAAAAAAAATCTATTTATGTGCAACAAAAATTGAATTAAAAAGTTTAAATGTGATCAAATATAATTACCCAAATCAACAATGTGCCAGAAATGGACATGATCGGATGGAAGACACGCCCAAAATCAACAAAAATCTATATTTCGGCTACAGAAAGTGAGCTATAAAGTTTAAATTGTTGTATACACCTTTCATGGATATGCCAAAAATGGACGTGGTTGGATAATAAGGAACACCCATGCACTATGAGAGGGTGCAATCATGCCACACTCAATCTTTGTATGTACATATGGAAGGATATTAATTTTTGGCTTAAGCTAAATTTCGTTTTTTCTTTTTTTACTCAACTATAAAACATTTTTTCACCTGTTTAAAAACCGTTTAACAAATATTCCAAACAAAAGAATAAAGAAGAAGAAGAAGAAGAAGAAGAAAAAGATATGCAATCTGTGATTCTGATTCTGTATAATTATAACAAATTATCGTTGAGCGGCACAGACTACAACATATGGTAATGCGATACCAATAAATACCCGCAAACATACAATAAATGACCAACAGCAATTATTTTTTATGGCATTGGTGGCACACAAATCGAAGGATATTTATATGTATGCACGTTCATGTACATTTATGTGCAACATTTAAACGATTATTGAGGAGTTGAGCAATCCATAAGAATTTTTACAAGATTGATTTCAACACATCGCACATACTGCGCTTTGGGTTATTGTTGTTGTTGTTTTTGTTATTGCGGCTACTTTTGTTATTGGTAGGCAATCATTACACAAACATAAAACAGCAGGAGGCAACACTGACGCGTGTAAATATATGTGTGAGAGTGTGTGCATGTGTATGTGTAAGCTATTTAGATAAAGAGCGTGTTAAGGGTAAAACGGAAGCCTAATACAAATATAAAACCCACATATTCACACACACACACACACACCTACATGCATGTATGTATTTGTAACAATATTTTATTGAATTATTAAATATTGAAGAAAACTATTTCACATAAACATAGAAACGTTTGTTAAATGCTTACAAGCACCATTATTCCACACAACGCTTTCAATTAAAATTCAATAAAAGTGAAAAAACATTTATCACCAAAAAAAAAAAAAAAAAAAACTTAAACAAACAACTATTTTCTGCCTAATATATGAAACTAAAACGCACTTGCGTACATATGTCTGTACGTCCATCTGTTTAATCGTTCGTCCGTCTGTCTGCTTGCCTGCATACATTCATTTACTTTAATCCGTGGTTTTTTTATTGTTATTATTATTGTATCTAGTTGTAAATATTGAATTTATTGCTGATCCGTTGTATTGTGTACTGTTTGCTGTTTGTTGTTGGTTGTTTGAGTTTCATTTTCTGGTCTCTGTGGTTTGTTTGTTCACTTGCTTACCTTTTGCCATTGCGTCGCCTCCGTTTGGTGGCATAAACGGTGCCCAGTTGGCTCATTGCTAAGGCGGAGTTGTTGCTTACAGTCGCCGTCTTGAAAAATAAAGATTTTTTCTCCTTTTTATTTTTTTTTTTTTTTTTTTGTTAATTTCTTGTATTTGCTTTTTTTCTCTTTGATTCGTTTATATTTTTTTGTTATTTAGTTTCGATTCCCTCTGAAATATCGTATTTACCGTAGTAGATAATTTTTTCACTTATTTTTTCTCTGTTATAATAAATGAAGTGTGTTTGCACGTGTGTGTATGTGGCGTTATTTTCTACTTTATTGTGAACTCGGTTTTAATTTACAGGCGTGAGCCATATAAACCTATAGACAATACATTTTTCTTGTTGTTGTTGTTGTTATTTTTGTTGTTGTTTTTGTTGTTTTTATATATATACTCTTATCTCTTAATCATACGCGCTGTTATGCGCTGTATCGTATGTTACAATAGATCGGATTTCTTACGCATACAAGTCCTTCGCTTCACAGGTTGTTTGCACGTTGAACACTTTTAACATTTTGTTGATTCCGATTTTTTTTGTTTTTTTCTTGTGTTTTGCTTTTTTCTTTTTCAATTTTTCATATATTGTTAGCCAGAATATTTATGTTCAACTGATGGTGCGCGCGATTGTCATTAGTTTAGAATTTTTGTCGTAAATCATTTTCGTTTAATTTCTTATTGATTTTTTTTTTTTTAATATTTTTGTTGAAATTTTATTGAATGATAATTGATTTCAATGCAAATTGATAGCACATCATCACTTGTTATGTTTTGTGTTTCATAGTTTGCACTTTATTTTAAAGGATTTAAATATTAACATTTAATAAAAAATTTAAATTTAAATTTTTTTATTATAGAAAAAATCTTTTTTTTATAAATTGATAAAAAAAATTATATAAAAATCATAAAATTTTGATAAAAAATGAAAAAAAATATAAGAAAATAAATATTTTTTAAAATTTTTAATTCAGATTCATTGATTTTTTGTACAAAGTGTGCAACTTAACTAAATAACCATTTATAACATTTTTTCATAACAGACACGTCCGCAATTCTTTTTCAGGGCAGAATTTGACTTTTTAAGTCATTTTTGACTCCGAAACTCGTTAAGAAAAGGTGCTATTGTGTAAACACCACGCCCACAATTTACACAAAAATCTAGCGAGTATCCAAGATTTAGCATAAGCCACATATATTTAACTTCTCATTTGTTATAATTAAAATTTTAGAGATAAAAGCAAAAAATCATAAAATATGTCCTTACGTCCACTTTACATATTCGCTAAATTTTCATTTTTATACTCTTTCACATAAGACAGATGTACACTAAGTTTATCATTTTATTTGTAACAACTATAAAAAGGCTTTAGAGATTTTAGAAGGTATGTATGTATTAAGAACTGAGGTGATTTAGACACGTATGTCCGTATGTCCGTCTCTTGATGGCATTTTCACAATCGTAAATTTTGAGATTATAAACTGAAATTTTGTACAAACACTTTATTCACTTTTTGTCCATGCAGATCGCTATTTAAATTGGGAAAAATCGATTAAGATTTATGCTTACAATCTATTTATCTGGCGCAAAAATTGAATTTAAAAGTTTCAATTTGTTGTACACGTTATGGTACATACGTTAGTGTATCAAAAATGGGCGCAATTAGTATAGCAGGCATGTAAAAATGTAGAACTAATTTCCCGTCTATGATTTTTAAATCGTAAGTATTCAGCTAACCAACTCCTCACACATACAAAACGTAACTTTTTATATAATTTTATAACCTACAATATTACACTATAACAAAGTGGACAAAGTGGAAGATTATATTTAAAAAAAATTTAGCATAAGAAAGTCATTTGCCACTAAAAACCAATAATATTTAAAAATAAACTTGAATGGTTCATGTTTACTAATCTCTCCTCATATTACGCCAAATTTTACAATAACTCTTTATATGAGGAAAATTTACACTTTTTAACATTTTTTGACAAAACTTCGTCAAGAAGAGTTAATTAGCTTAATAAATGACTGTAATAAATTGGGATACGATCGCATCAATTTGAGATGCTTTTTCCATACAACGTAACTTTTAAATGGCAATGGCTCGCTACGATATTGAATTTAGCATAAATTTAAATACTAAGTAGGATACTAAATGTTCAGATAGAATTTACTATTATAAAATCATTTGTTTATTTATTTAGTCAATACGTTTTTTGTTTACTTTGGTATATATGTGGATAAAGTTTATCATTCTCACACCTTTTTTTATACCCAACACGTCGGTCTTGCCTGTGCCCAGCATTTTGTCAAAACATTGAAAACTCTCGAAAGACATGGATGGCGTTTTAGCTTCAAATATTTGTTCGATACTACTGTATATGTCTATAGTTAAACGCGCGTAAATGGGAACAAAAGTTATCGGGGTATCCATTTATTTATAACAAAATAGGCAATAGTTTGACGGAAGCATTTATAAAAATTCTTCCTGTTTACCCCAAATACTCCTTAAATATAATAGACCGAAAGTTAACAAGTGATAGGTAAAAAAGAGCCAACACTTGCTTAATACAAATCTTAAATACCCTTCACATGTACACAGAAGATATGAACGCGGTAGGTACATAATTACGCCCTCTTAATATAGAGATTTTTTTATTATTTTTGTGTCTGTTATTCGACCATGCCCATTTTTGGCTTACTCATGGATGAATGTATACCAAATTTCAACTTCATAGCTCAATTTTTGTGGCAGATAGAAAGATTGTGGGCGTGGTTCTTTACCCATTTTACCCAATTTAGATAACAATGTATATGCAGGTAAACTAGAAATGTTTGTACAAAACTTCAGCTCAATATTTTAAAATTAACGTTAGAGAAAGTGCCAATAAAAAGGCGGACGTAAGGACACGTAAACATACATGTCTAGATCGACTTATTTATTAATGCTGATCAAGAATATATATATAGTTTATAAAGTGTCTGAAGCCTCCTTCCTGGAAGAACTTAATATACCTCCCATCTGACACTTAAACTCTTCAGAGAGCATTTTCATGCATTTGAATGCATTCTTGCTAAGCATTCAAGATTTTAGCTAGATTTTATGTTTTGGAGTATTTATACTATGTATTACTCGGAAAACTATATTGAAATGTATGTCCCAAGCTTTCCCTAAATTAAATTAAAATCACTTTCTATCTGATAAAGAAATTTACTGAAGGAAATGTTGAACTTTACTATATTTAGAGCTAGAGCATCATTCCTGCTTCAAAGTCTTGTTTTAGTTGTTATCATTAAATTCAAAACTTTCGCATCTGATTGGAACAATTAAATCGTAACGTGTCATAAAGAGTTAGAATGAAAGAAGCCTCAATTTGACACTTGAACTGTATGATGAATAAAGAAAGTATCGCGTGCAATTTAATTACCAACGATTGGATATATAAACGTACACACTAGTGGAAGTGATTGTATGTATGTACGTATATATATGTATCAATCAGTCGGTGCTGTAATAAAATTCTTTAAGTTGAGAACACGCACATACACACATACACACTTATGTTTATTTCTAGTGATGAATTTAAGCGCATAGAAAAACTCTGTACCACTAAAGCCGACGGAATATTTCTTTAATTTTATATTAAATTGGAAATTTTTCGTTTCAAATTCTTATTTACCGAGAATTTAAATTTGAATTAATTTTTTTATAACAATTTTTATTATAATTATATATTTTTCAATTTTTCATTTTTAATTTTTTACTTTTTCTTAACAGAAAAACTTGCGCAACTTAAATTTAGAATTTTTTTTTTTTTTGGGGATATATTGTAGAATTGGTTTTCTCCTTTAATTTTTTATTTCTATTTTGTTTTCTAATTCATAATTGTTTTTGTTTTTCATTACCCGAGCGTGCCCCGAATAATGTGTTTACAACAAGAAGAAATATTTTGAAAATCTCGCGTTCCAACATTTAGTTTACATACGACACGCGATCTCTTTGAGAATCCAACAAGAACTGAAGTTGAAAAAAACCAGTCCTGCTAGCTGGCCAATACATTACACACACACACACATATACAATACAAAACGCAAAACTCTCATATAGCAACAACAACAATAACAATCAAAACATACACCACAAACAATAAAAAACGAACATTTTTGAAATCTCTATGGAATACACACATACACAGCTCAATTCGAATCAATTGTTGTTCTCCAAGTTGAGTTTTGTTGTTGGTATGCATGCATGAGTAGCTTACGTTGTATAAATTGTCTGCAGCTTTCCAATGAGTTTTTATTGAAATGCTTATTAGCTGTAAATATGTTGTTGTTGTTGTTGTTGTTTATGGTAGTAAAATAATAGAAAAAACACTTTAACAATTAATTAGGTTGTCCTGGCAACAACAAAAAATTCACTCGTATTTCCAAAACTAAGTAATATTCCAACATTCCAGTTGAGATATTTAACAAAAACAAAAAAAAAAATCATAAAATAAAAGGAAGAAAGAGACAAATAGCAGGAAAGAGAGAGAAAGAGTTTATTTTATACCCGCAGCCAGCTAACTAATAACAGGCATACACAGTTGCTAATAGAGTACAGTTATGTAAACCTTTAAAGCTGCCTCTTATATAACCATCCTTGTCTTACACTTGATGGAGGTGTTAACAAACGTTTCAATTCCTAAACGTTTCACTGGAATATGAAAGAAGTGACACTAGCCGTCTCTCCTGCTCTCTCTGTTGTATTATTAATTATTTACTACTTTACCAAGTTATCATTATGTGTATAAAACTATAACTAAAAAAAGAGGGTGTGGTTTGTTTTTTTTATCACCTTTTTCATTTTTCTTTGTTTGTTCATTGTTTTCGATGCAATCTTTTGTTTTGTGTTTAAGGCTCTGCCTTAAAACCATTCGTTGCAGTTTTTTTTCCTTTTGTTAATATGAGAGAAAAAAGCAAATGAAAAATTTTGCTTTACTATGAGTGGAAATAATAAAAATTTACACTTTATTAAGATAAGAGAAATTTATTATATTGCCAAGCTGATAAAAAAAGAATTAAAATTGAAAGATTTGGTTGAAGTAGTGTTGGAGAAAGATTTAAAATGAAATGAAGAGGCGAGGCATATTTGCCACACCTAGAATGCAACAATACAGCGGGCACGTAGCTTGCTTTAGGGAGGAGAGAAGAAAATCTAAAATGAGCGTTTTTAGAATTTCGTTCAAATCTTTACCGTTACTTTGCCCCATTATAAACATAAACGCATTTTTTTCTTCGTTTCTTGGAATTTGATTTCTTTCTGAATAGAGCAAATTTTAATTAATCATAATTGATTATTTGACTAAAATCAATATTTTGATTAAAAATTTCGATTATGATCGATTGATATGATTTTTTGAATAATTATGGTAACGGTATTTTATAACAATAATATTAACGGTACGGTATATATGGTAAAAAATATAATGCATACAATGACCGAGCGGAAGCAAGACCCTTCCTGTCCCCTTTTCAGTTATATGGCTTCATTAGAGGCCCCACATATTCGTAATAAACATTAAAATGAAACCAATCAAAACAAATTTGTCCGTGTGTCCATCTGTTGTTGGAACCTTCATGATTGTCTATTGAAATTGTTCTAATAATTGAAAATTCTGTCTTATTTCTAAACTTAAATGATCAAGTGCCACGCCCATAATGGGCAAACATTTATGTATGAGACACAACAATTGAGCTATAGAAATGATACTTGCTACACATAATAATAAGTAGTTTATCCGAAAATGGGCATGGTTTAACAATATGTACGCCCACAATTTATAAGAAATTTTATTTGGAAAAGAATTCAACTTCTTAGCTATACATTTATAGAAAGTGTAATATTATACTTGCCACGCCCACAGTCTGTATTAAGATGTAGAAAGTATTTAAAGTTTGGCTTAAACGGAATTTAGTTTTTCTATTAAATATTTTGAATAATATCAAAAAGTTCCAACTAATAAATGAAACAATTTAAATCAAATCTCTTAAAATTTCACTGAATCACTTTAATTTGTTTTATTATTCTTATTATATAAAAATAATCTTCACTGCAATAGAAGGTTCATTATACTGGGCCCAGTTCTAAAATTTGAGGTTTTTTTTATGAAGTCAATCATCTTCGTGGGCTTAGAATGTAATATTATGCTTGAGGTCACAAGGTGACCACCAAACGTAACTTTACTGGGATTTTGTCTTGATTTAAAAAGTTAATTCTTATAAAGATCATGACATTATAAAAACTGTTTAGTTTGTGAAATTGGTATAAGGGTATATTGGGAACATCTAGATTTAAACATTTTAATCATTTCAATCTACATAAGTGGACTAAACCACTTTTATTTGCATCGGCTCAAAGTGTTGATCATTTATTTTTATATATTTATTTATTTTTATTTTCATAAGTAATTGACCCAATAAACTATTTTCCTTGTCTCTCTCACTCGTTTTTCATTTTCTTTCTTTTTTTTTCGTTTTTTTTGCATCACACAGGTTTTCTGTTTCTGTTTTCTGTTATCGTGATAGATAGAGACCTATTTTCAAGGTCATTTGTACAGTTTATTTGAACACGCTCTTCACCAAGAAGACATTTTTATTACTTCATTTTCACAAAATACAAGAGACGAGCATACGACTTGAACGCAATAGAAGAAGTAAAAAACACAAAAACAAACACAAACTAGAAAAATATTACAAAACACGCAAATTTGCGTTTAAAGTTAAAACTCATGAAAAATAATGCAATAAATATTACATTTAGATTAATGAACGTATTTACAAACACGTTATCCAAGTTAAGATAACAAAAAAATGTAAAAAAAAAAAAAGAAAAAACACAATTGCACGCACAAAAAAACAAAACGAAAATCAAAATCAAGATTCAAGATTTATCAGATGTGAAATGTATTGTAAATCAAACAAGTCGAGACAATTACTTGGAATTTTCGGATATCACACCAAATGAAACATTTAACGCAAACATTCATTTATTTTATCAGTTAAAAGTTACAATAAAAGATGCTGAAGATAATGCGTTGATGTTAAATGTGTTGAAAAAATTAAGTGTTCCTGCTTTAAGTTGCTTATTTTATCCCACTATGCCTTAGCTTCAGTTTATGAGGGAATTATTTTAGAATATTCTGCAAATGTTGTTATTCAATAATATTTTTATCTTATGTAAAGGCTTTCTAATAGGATCACTCTTCCAAAATTGTTACTTTACTATGGCAACCTAACCATTGCTGTTGCAATCATTTAAATAAAAGTGTTCGTTTTTCTGTGAATATATTTAATTTATTTATTTATGTGTGCTAACCAACCACGCCCACTTACCTTACACTCTCTGTAATATCTGAATTATGCTTAAACTAAAAAATCCTATTCTACATTAAATAAGATTTTTCCACATTATGGGCGTGCCTGTTATCCAACCCCTACCATTTATCCAACGCCCTTCATACTCTAAAGTCTTCACCTTCAATTACACAGTTTTTTTTACATTGTAAGCATATCTTCTATTAAACATCGCCCACTAACATTAAACCATTAAACATTAAAAAGAATTGTGGCCAGACAACATTAAACTACCGCGACAGGAGTGACAGACGAACTATTCAGACACTCTACAAATCTATACCCCGGATAATTGCAGCTGTTCTAAAAGCAAATGGTGGCTCAATACCTAATTAATAAATAAATATTGTGTATATGTTAGATATTCATATTATTTTGTCCATCTACTGTATATAAAATGTTGAGTCTCTGAAGTCTTATTCTGAAAATTACAAACGAAGTAACAAACTTATTAATTGTAGGGGTACTGATATTTTTTATTTCAAATTTAAACTAATATTTTCATAAAAAAAATTTAACATCCACTATTTTTTATTAACAATAGTGAATGAAAATCATTTTAAAAAAATCTCTTTTTTTCACCCCAATCAACGCTCCGCACAAAAAGTTGTAAATCAGAATGTAATTTATTGGGAAAAATCAGCCATTAAAATTTAACCCATGTACACATGTGTAATGCGTACAGATGTGTGTGCAAATAATTTATATGTAATGTGGTGGGTTTTAATGGCTGACAGTTATTTTTTAACAACTTAGGGGAAGAACTCTGCTCTGCGATTATATACAATAAGTTTAGAGATTACAAATGTTTATTTTTATATATACTCGTACTTCCACATACACATTCACATAAACCAACTCATTTATAATTAAAAAATTTTTCGAAAATATTTTTTTGTTTATTTATGTTTATGTTGTTGTTGTTGTTGTTGTTATTATTATTGTTGTTGTTAACCTCCCTCATGTAATTAATTGTTAATTACAATATAAAGCGCATGTTTAGTGATATCAATTAAATTTAATTATTGTGTATTTTACATACACACACTATGTAGACAACAGTATAAACAATATATTCGTGCCGCTGCCGTTAATAGTGTTTTCTAAATACTTGAACGTACAATAAAACAAACAATTATATATAAGATGTATGGTATTATACATATACCAACAACAAGAAAACAAATATTTAAATTTTACATAAAATTTATTGCATTTATTAAACCCTGCAATGTATTTGTCTGTATGTCCATTTATGAGCTGGCTACAGGTTGCATTTTTTGAAATATTTTAATGAAATTTAGTTTATAAACATATTTGGCATATTGAATCATTTTTAAAAAACCTCCCCCTACAAAATCGTACCATAAAAGAAGTGTTTATATGAGGAAGATTTACAATTCTTAATATTTTTTGATAATATTTGGTGTAAAATTTTATAACTAATTAGACCAAATTTGGATCTGATCGACCTACTTTTAGTATTTCACGAACATGACTTTTATATGACAATGCCTGGCGTTTACTGATACAATTAAACTACAATTATAGCATAATTTGTGAAACTAAGTGATGTAGGATATGCAATGGTCGGGTTTTACCGACTTTGTATAATATTTTCACTTAATTTAAATAGAAAATCTCCTACATGAACCAAAAACTTCTTTACTAAATTTCAGTTCAATATTTTAATTTTTACAAATCGTAAATGTTTTAACAATAGTCAGACATTTGATACGGTTCAATTTCATTATATTGATGAAAAGTGTAGAAAATAATTTACAAAAAAAGTAAATTTGAATTAAACAAAATCCCTCCACGTCTATATGCATAATATGAGACCTATTTAAGCCTTCTAATTAGATATGTTTTATCTATCAACTAAGTCGAAAATGCGGATTTTATACCAAATATATTTTTTTTTTCCAAATTATGGGCGTATTTGTTAATAAACCCCGCCCATTTTTGTTATATCAACAAATAAACCAATTGTACAAGTATAGTTATTTAGTATTAGCTTCATAGCATAATTTTTAATTGGCTGATAGTTAGATTTTTGTCAATTGTGGGCGTGTCACTTGACCGAAAATATATCCTACATACATAAAGTAGAAATATTTGTACAAAATTACAATTCAAAGTCACAAAATTTACAACCGCCAGCCTTCCAATAACAAACAAAGACGGATATACGGACACACGGACATATGGACATATGGACATACGGACACGCTGATATACAGATATCGACTCAGTTTTTGACTCCTTTAAGGCCAAATGATTGTTACGAGACTGTACCACAATCGAAGTATATAAAGAGCAAAATAGAAAATGTATTAAATAAATGTACAAACACACATAATTAAGTTGCTTATTGAACAAGCCTAAGAGCTTCTGGGTAAAGGTTCATATATAAGAAAAATATTGAAATGTTCGAAGCATGTTTATTCATTTTTGCACGGATTCCAAATATTTAAATAAATTTTTTACATTTTTCCCACAAACTTGTATAGAGGACATATTTCTATTATATTATAAACTTTGCCAGATCTTTGCCAAAAACTTTACTTTTCAATATTGCAAATGTTGTAAAAACTTTAATACTACTTCTTATCTCTATTAAATAAAACTGAAACTCTACATATTTCTCTGATGATATAATAAATGTTAATATAAATAATATTTAGTCTGCTGTATGTATAAGGGTTGCATTGCATTTTACAAGAATATTTACAATTTAATTAATCTTGAAAAAATGCTATTTAGCGCTCTATTTAGAGGAGTTTACATGATAATTGCTTTTTATTATAAAAATAATTTTAATTATAATTTTTTATTTGTTGATGTTAGTACAACAATTTAGTAAACATTGTATTCGCTTTTGTGTTTATATCATCTCTCCTTCTATATCTTCATCATTATTATCATTATTATCGTTGTGGTCATTATCGTTATCTTGTTATGAATAATATTTTTAATTAACTTGAAGTTTTCTTTATTTGTTGATTTATATATATTATAAGCACCACACCAAAATAGAATATCAGTTAACAGCGAGCAGAAGATTTGCAACACAATCGATGTAAGAATTAAATAAATGTTTGAAAAAATAGAAAATATATAACAATATAAATAAATAGCTCAATAATGTGTATACTTTGTGCCAGATGGGATCATTTTTTATTTTTTATTTTTTATTTTTTTTATTTTTTTTTTTTATTTATTTATTTGTTTCATCGTAATTTTTTATATTAATTTCCAATTTTACATTTTAATTTATTTCTGAATTTGAATTTTTTTTTAAAATTTATTTTTATTTTTATCTTATACATTTTTAATTTTTTTTTTTTTTAATTTTTAATTTTTTAATATTAATAATTAATTATATGTATCACTTCCCTGTAACTGAGATAAATTTTTAAATAATTTTTTTTTAATTCTATTATATACATATTTTTATTTTTATTTATTTTTTAAAATATTTTTAATATTAATGTAAGACTTTTAGGCAACGGAATTTTTTTTTTTATAATTTTAATATTTTATCTCTTATTATTTATTAAATTTTTTATTTCTATTTTTATTTTTTATATAAACTTTTTCCTATTATTAACTAATTAAACCATTATTTTATTTTAAAATATTTGGAAAGTATTTTCAATTCGGCTTAATTGCTAAACAAATCAAACTTGATGTTTTTTCTTTTGAATATTTATGTGTGTGTGTGTGTGTATATATTATATAAATAAGAATGTTATGCTTTGTTATACTTAACGTATTAAATATTTATTCTGTATATTGTCTATGTTTAATTCTCTGCATATGCCTGTCTGTCCATCTATCTGCTTGCTGGTGTACTTTTTTTTGTAAAGTGTGGAAACTGCAAATATTTTCACTCCATGGTTCTGCTAAATAAAAGAAAAAAAATTGTTAAAGAAAATAAATAAAACATACATAATATAACAACAACAACAACAAAACAAAAGCAAAAACAAATAAAAACAACAATAGTAACCGAATTAATTATTTATAACCTCGCAAACATAAATTGGGTGCGCCTAACCATCCAACCAACCATTACGGCACTGCCAATCTCTTGTCTTTTTCTACACTATTCAGTACAGAACGAGACGGGAATAGGTGCAAGATGATTATTAATAAAAAGCATATTTTATTATATATTTTATTTAGTTTTTTTCCTCTTTATTTTTGTTCAAATGTTCTGTTGTTGTTGCATATATAAAAATGTAAATGACTGAAATTTTAATGACTTGATTATCTCGCTATCAAGAAAAACTTTTTCCTCCCCATTCCTTAGTCGGTGTTTATAACAAGTAAAATCGTGTCTGGTTTTTTAAATGAAACCGTGTGCACAGCGCAATCACATTTTTTTCGTTTGTTGCAAAAAAAAAAAAAAAGGGAAAAAAAATAAGAGAGAAAAACAGGAAAAATTGTTTTCATTTAATACTGATAAACTGTTGTTTTCTTTCTTTTATTAAGTTTGTGTTGAACCCCGTGGTTGGTTGGTTGGTTGATTAAAAACTTTTAGAATTATCTGCAAAATAAACAGAATGTTTATAATACAAATGCAACGGCGTGAAACCTGGAGGAAAGGACATGAAATGCATTACATGTGATTGGTGATAATGGCAAATGGGTATTAATGATGGGTTAGGGTTGCCATTACACAATATAATAAAAAATTCATTCCCACTTACCACGTCATATATCCACCTTCTGGATCAAGTTGTATTCATTTTAGGGAAATATTTGTTATGCTTCAAATGAAATCTCAAAATGTATGCCAATCTATCCCTCTGTTCTGTGTGTCCAACCGTCTGCGTTGATTTTAGTCCTTGTCTAACTATAAAAGGGTCCTTTTGCCTATTTCCCCAATTTCAATACCAATCTGTCTAGGAAAGCAACCAATATTTCTGCTAATTTTAGAGTTGATATCTCAGTATTTGATACCGATAAAATAATTACAACAGAAAAACAGATATTTATAAAAATATCTATTTATTTATTAAATACATATATAAATCGATTCAGAATTTCATGCTGATCATACTTTATAGGTATAACTCTTACTGGCAGCTTTTTGAGTTTTGCAAAGTGAATGAGAGCTCAGAGGCTCAAGGTGATAAAGTACAAGAGAAAATGGAAATCTTATATTTGGTCAAGTCTGACTATTTAATATCCTACACCACTTAATTCCACATATTATGGCACAATTAGTTTAGTTATGAGTTAAACGGGTATAATTATTGCCATATAAACTATTTTCTAGTATATAGTTATATGAAAAGAGGTTCCAAAAATAGTCTGATTGGATTTGTCGCAACAATTATATCTTGTAAAAGATTCCATTATAATAGAACCTTATATGGGGAGGAGTTTTAAAAATGTTGAAATTCGGTTAATTTTCAATAAGATGCCTTTTGGAACCGATATATGTACTTCAACCAAATATCATCGAAATATCTCAACAAACACAACCTACAGTTTGCTAACAAATGAATATGGACAGACAGACGGACATCACTAAATCGATTCAGGTTTTATTCTAAATAATTAGTCGTGGCATTTGTTATTTAGTAATTACATAAATTCGTAAAATCTTAATATGTGCAGCATATAAAAAACAACAATTCTCTTATTTTAAATCTTGAATCCCTTCCTCTTTTTTATATATAAAACATGCGCATGGCTTATATTTTTAATAATGTATATATTGAATATCAATTCACAAGTTAGATACCTTAACTAATAAGATTTTTTTTTTTGGTAATTGTGGGCGTGTCTTTCATCTGACTCCACTTTTTGAACATTTATGTTATATGTGTAACCAAATTCATTCGCAGAACTCAATTATTGAAACTAATGTACAGTTTTTTATTGACTAAGGGACATGGCAATAGTTTATATAAGGCAGATCAAATCAATTAATTAAATTTCAACTTAATATTATAATATTGGCGACTATCAGACATACATACATAGACGTACGGGTAGGCATGGATAGATCTATTCAAATTTTAATGATTTTAACAACTTTACTTATACTTCTATGTTGCCTGCGACATCATTTTCTGGGTATTGCATTACGTACGCCACCATCTAATGATTGAGGGGGACATCGTCAGGAAATTGTCTGTATATCTGTACAATTATATATAAGATTGACCACTCCTACCACAATACGAAAAATATATATTCTGTTACTTCTGTTTTTATAAAATATTTTTTTTTACAAATTTATTTTATTTTATATAATTTTTTATTTATTTTTTTTTTATTTTTTTTTATTATTATTATATTTTTTTTACTGTTATTTTTATTATTAAATTTTAATTTTTTTATTATTTTATTTTATTTTATTCTTAAATCAAATTTTTAACAAACTTGGTTGGGGAAGTTTTACCACAAATATGCAAATATAAGCATTTATAAACAAATTATAGAAAACAGCAGAGCAGCTAACTACTATTAAATAATAGCATTTAATTTAGAACCAAACAAAAATTGTTCACGTAAACCATCTAATTACAAAAAGTAAATTGCTAATCAAGCATATTTAAGCAAATTGGCAATACTGTTTAAGTGCTGCTTTTCACTCTTTTCGTACATGTGCGTTGTTGCTGTTGATTATGAAAATGAAATTATAGACATTTAGATGTTGGAATATGAAAAGTTATACGTTCAGAGCCTCTTTGCGTTTAAAATCTTGGTCATATGAAAACCCCCACTCTCTGCCCACCGATGCAACAGCCATTTATAGTTTACATTTTTTTCTTTTCTTTTTCTTTTTTTATATTTTTTAACACCTGCAATTTTGCTTACTTGCGCCTACCCGTTCATATGTCTGTCCGTCCACTGGCGATGCGTGCGTGTTTTGATATGCTAATGTTCACGACGATTCGTCGTCAACGTCTTCGTCATCCTCATCATTCTTCATATCCATGGTCTTGTTGACTTGCAGTTGCATAGAACGACAGCAACAGAGAGAGAGAGAGTGAAAGAGTGTTAAAGTTAAACCTTTTTAAAAGAATTATGTCTGTATTTTTACAACGATAATAACTTAAAAATGTACATGATATGTATGTAAATAAATATAAATATTTGTGCATACAAACTTTATATAAATTGCGTATAAATTTCTCCATGTTATGACAGGTCCAAGCTAAGCAAAGGTATACAAGTATTATTTACTGGCCCCCCACTCCCTTTACATTACAACTACAACGTTTCAGTAAAACGGATTCTAAGATTTTTTATAACAAATAAATTTCAAATTTTATTTTTTATTTCATACATAACTCATAACAATAATGAATGTTAATTTCACGTTTAAAAATCACAAAGTAAGAAATAAAATATAAAAAAAATACAAATAAAAATTACGCCCTTTGTTAATTTACAAGCAATGCACTTGTGAGAATTTTTATTGCAAATGAAAAATTTTTATAAAATGGTTGCTTTTTTCGAGATTATATTAATTTATATGGTTTTTATGGAAAGTTGTGCTGCTTGTTGCAAAAACTTAGGATAACAACACAATTACACATAACTAGGTGACTTAACACTATGAGAAAAGTTAAATCGTAGCTTTTTTTAAATACATAATAATAAATATAAAAAAAATTATTTTAAAAAAAGTATTTGAAGACAAATCTTAAATACCGTCCACTAACGAATAAGGCGGTTTTCAATAAGGACATAACAATTTTATATTTAAATACAAAAGCACCATTGAATATTTTTGGTGATCTATTAACTTTAGAATGTCACAAAAAGTTAACATTTTTATAAAAAATTACAAAAAAGCAACATTTATTAAAAATTATTACCATACCTGAGTCGGCGAAAATTCTGACTTTCAGCAAAAAATCATCTTCAGCGATAAAGCTCATTTTTAGCTTAATGATGTTGTCAGTAAACAAAATATACCTTTTTAAACAGCAACAAATGATCAATAATACCAATTTCATCCAAAGAGAATCTACATCTCAAAATTTGCAAATGTAAGTATTGCAACAATAAGACGGACTCACGGACGAACTGATAAATAGAATGACTCAGATTTTGTAAATGATCAAAAATAAATAATAACTTTTTAGGGTCTTTGATACTTCTTTCTAAATATTGCAAACTCAGCGTATAAGGGTATCGTTAGGGGATTAAAAGCTTATTATAAAACAAAATTTCAAAATTCTTGTCTAAACAAATTTTTTATTGAATCATCAGAACGTACCGACGGACTTGCTTGTTTAAGAGAATTCATCGAATCGATTACTATAAATGAATCTGTATTAAGACGCTTAGAATAACAACAAAAACTTAACACTTGTATATAAATCATTTAGATACTATAGGGACACGATGCCTTCCAAGCCCCTTTAACTCATACAACACTTGAGACTTTTTATATATTTTTAATATTTATGAAAGTAAACATTATTACAACACAAAACAAGAAGAAGTGTCACAAAATTTCCATATTCCTTAACTATATGTAAGATTCTCATCCTTTTTTGATCAAAAAATTGCTTTTATTGCTTTATTAACTTTAGTTTTAAAAAGTGTCTGCCTTTAAGAAATTTTTCCAGTTAACAGTTGTGTTATAAAAATTTCAATCAATTATAAGAAAAAAAGAGCAAAAAAAAAAAGAAAAAACCAATAACAACAATTGATATATGTCCAACCGCGAAATTTGTCAGATGTCTTGTCGAACACATGAAATATTTACTTGACTAACAACACAATGTCGATATCGATACAATTTACAAACATAATGAAATACAACTGATATAATTGTTTTAAAACTACAAAAACAACAACAACAAAAATAATAATAATATTAACAAAAAAAAAGGAAGAATGACAACAATAACAATAACAACAAGTACAACATGACGCTAAATAAGCCGCAGGATATAGGCGCAAACGTCAGACGTGACTACCTCGGCCACTATTATGAAAAAAATTTGTCCCTCTAAATTGAAATATATGAGCGAGCATAAGCAGCTGAACGCGAACAAGTTCTTTTTTTTCTGTTTCTTATATACCCTACCTATAAGGAGGTGCCAGAGACTCCACAAAGTATATGTATGTATTCTTGATCAGCATCAAATATGTCGGTCTAGAAATATATCTCCATGTGTCCGTTAGTTGTTGGCATTCTCACGGACGAAAATTTTTAGTTATTAAACTTAAAATTTAGTATGTGTGTGTGTGTGTGCATAACTATAGTTATCCCATCCATCGATGTACCATGAGCATGGTGGAATAACAAATGCGCCCACTATTTACAAAAAACCATACTCCACATAAAATTGGACTTGCAAACTGATACATAATATATACACTATTAGAGGGCGTAATCAAATACCTGCCATGCCCACCATTGTAGATACGGAGGGCATTTAAGATGTGACTTAAACCAAATTTAGTTTTCTTATTTTTTTTTTTTCTGCTTTAATTGTATGTGTTTGCAAAACCTTTCTCACAATTTCATGGGGATTCTTTGCGATGTTTTATATTGCGTACAAAACATATATTGGCGGTAAATAGCGTAAACCTGTACAGGAGAAATATCAGTTGGGGAGAAAAGTCAAAAACATAATATAAACAAAAATGTACTCGTTCGTATGTGTGTATTATTAAAATAAGAACAGCATGCTTCACTGCTTAGGCGCCGCATGCAGATTTCCTCTAAGACCTGATACTCGTACAAAACACTTGAATATAAGTTCAACGAGAATTTATTGAAATTTCATTCAATTTGAAACGACTTGAATCGAATCTGCTGTATTCAACATATTCAGTGCTCATATATTCATTTGATTAGTCATTACGTTCTATCAATAAAACAGAAGTGGACACAAATGTAACTTCTAAATCTTCACTCATAAACTTTAACTAGTTTACAAGTGAAAAGTCAAGTTGTGGAAAATTTCTAGAAATTTATATTGAAATGAGATTTTCGCCACCAGAAAATGATATTCGTGCTTCACTGTAACTTTCATCTTTAGCGATTTATTTGTACACCGGCCACCATTGATTGAACAAGGGAATATGCCTTATTAGTAAGGCCTAGAAGAAGACGGGAGATATATCTCCAGAGCCTATACAGTCTTCTTATATAGTATAGATGATATATACAGAAAAGATATATATTCCGTTGGCAACTATGTAATTGCGGATTTTGTCGATACTTTTATTTTATTTTCATCCCAAATTATAATTATCCCAAGACGCTAATGATGTCAAATCACACTTAATTCAGTTTTTTGATAGCAAAGACCAGAAATTTTATAAATTGGTAAAAGTTTATCGAGAAAAACAGACAGAACCTAACTGAATAAAGTTATATTTTTAAGTAAAAATCATCATTTCACTATTATTGGCCACCCCTGCTTGTCCACATATATTATAAAAAATTATGATTTCATCCCTTTTTAAAATCAATGAAAAGATCTTTATTAATTGGTTATTGAATGATTTATGATTTATGTTAAAGATTTGAAATAATCTGCAATTTTATAAAAAATCTATTTGAAGGAATTTGCTGATTTTCCATTTTCTAATTTCTATTACTGGCCAATTTCAATGTATATAAGTACTTGGAAGAGAGACAAAGAATATCGCACGCTTTGGTCTTTCCTGAGGCTTCTTCAGATTATATTCAATTCTGTGATTCTTGATTTATCGTTTCACTGGAGTTTTAGACTTTTGTCTTACGAAACATCCGTATGATCATCATCCCGAACATCATCCCGATTATAGCATGTTAATATATACGTTCGATATAATCTAGTCAGAGCAGATGTTGATTTTTTATAAGAAGAACTTCGTCAAGCCTTTGTCAACGTCTAGGTAGAACTCATACACCTATTGATTCATTCTAAGCCGGAAATCTACACAACCTCTACAATGTATGTATGTGGAAATTAAGGGAGCTGATTAGGTTCTCTAATATATGTAACACTTGTCGACCTACAATTCAGACTCTGTACAAAAAGATTTTTTTAATTGTGTACTTCATTCTATGTTAACGATGGAAAGGTGTACATATTGAGCCACTCCGCCTATTTTTATTTCAACAATGAAAAGGCCTATTATAGGCCAAATCTAAACTTTGTGGCTCAACTTTTATCACTTATAGACAAATTTTTGTTGATTAAGTTTGTAGAGCTTAAATATAAATAAAAAATACAAAATTAAGATTAACATCTCAATTATTGTATTGGTGAGAGAGAGAACAAAAGACGGACATAGGGACGAAAATATCTAAATCGACTCAGATTTCGTAGCTGATTACTTTATAGAGTCACTGACGCCTCCTTCTGGTTGTTGCAAATGGAATGACAAACTTGGTATTCCTTGGAAGGTATAAAAAATGCATTTAACTTCCCTCCACCGCCCACATTTTCCAACACATTCAGTTGATTTCCATTTTTAATTATTTGTTAACTCTACACAATGAGCAACCACTTCAGTTGTTTTGCTCTCTATCTGAAAAAAGTGCAACCTGTCATATTTTCATTAACCGTTACTAGCTGCCGTATTTAATAATGTACAAATGTATGCTTTGACAATACGCCGAACTGTCAATCTTCGTCAAGGGAAAATTATACAACAACTCTACCGCAATTCTTTTTGTCTACCCTACTGTTTATATATTTGATGGTGGTTCGAGGTAAATTATATATAAAGAAATAAGCATCATCGAATAAGGCAGGAGGAATATTAAGTTTGTGCGAATATTTGTAACTCCTAAATGGCATATGTCACACTCATCTACAATTACAGCGATCGTTTCGGAATCAATATGTGAATAAATTTAACCATGTCCGTCTGTATGTCCATTTAAATTAGTACGCAAGCTAAATATTGCATTTTTTGAGATATTTTAATGAAATTTGGTATAAGGACATATATGGGCTCAAAAAGAAACCCTTTTAAAAATGAACCGAATTGAACGATTTTTAGAACCCCTTTCCATATAAGATTCTAGGGTAGTAGGGTCTTGATTCTATAAAACAAAGTTGGTAGAATTCACCCGCTTAAAATCACTAACGGGATTCATGTAACTGTCAATTTTTACATATATAATCTTTTTTTCTTTTTTAATTCAAAAAACTTTGATAACGAAAATCGATTTCTATAAAAAGTGATTCCATGTCAAAGAATTTCTTTCCTTCCTCGTTTTCTGTGTATTATTTTTATTAATGTGAGCTGTGGGTTTGCATTATAATACATAGAGTACCGTATAGCTTAGCATACCCGATTCATAAGATTTTCTTGTGTTTACTTGTGTTTGCTTGTTGTGAAACAATTTCACAATTAGTGCAAAATTAAGGTTAATAATGGACGTAATAAGCGGTTTCCATTGATCTTCCAAACGATTCAATGGCGGGAGAAGAAATACAGTTAAAAAAAAAACCAAAAAAAAATTATCAATTTTCTTGTTTACTTTTAAAGCAAATCCCTGTCAAGTTAGCATGTAAGCAACGGGCAAGAAATCATCATAATACAATAACAAAAATGTATCTTTATAAACGTAAATCAAATAATATTGTACAGCAAAGATTTATTGGTTTCTTCTACCTTTTCAACTTAAAACAGTTGTTATGTTTACAGATTTATACCAGCGTGTATACCGAGTGCATATAAAAATACGTACACTTTACTATATTCTAACGAATGAAAATATTATTATTAAAAGATCACTTATCATGCACACATTTCTAATGAGAAAATATTCGTTGGCAATTTGTTGTTGTCTGAGTCAATCGCAGCCAAAGTTTAATAGAGTTCAAACAACAACAGATTTAGATACAAAATGAAAAAAGAGAACGACAGAGAAGGTGAGGAAGGAAGGGGGAAAGGAGAAGGAAAAGAAAATCATTTTTGAGCTTTTTTTTTTTTGTTTTGTTTTTTTTTTTTTTTTGTTTTTTACTTTTTCACAAAATCACTAAAAATCAATCAGTTATTTGGTTAAGGTATTTACTTACACGTTACTATATAGTAAAAACAAATAACCACCACTAACAACAACAACACTAATAACAAATCATATAGCCTACAGGTCATTTTCTAACCGTATATACACAAGATGTTCTCATAAAGATCGTTCAATGAAGATCTCAAAATGAAAAGTGTATTGTGGTCAAGATGAAAGAAAAGCAAATCAAAACGAAAATATAAAAAATAAACTCTTTCTCTTCCTTCGCCTCTTCAGCTTTCTATCCCCTCTAGACTCTTGAACAAATAAATCCAATCTAAATTGTAAGTTTCAGGTATTTTCCTATTTACTCTTTTTTTTTTTTTTTTCCTACTTATAGAGACTTCCTAGACGGCGTGGCAATCATTGTATATTAATCTGAAGAGAAATGCAATGCAATGCAATGCAATGCAATGCAATGCGCGGCCAGCTTAAGATAAACTGGCCGCCTCTTTATATACCCTCAAAATATAATTCTATTCTTTTCTCAAACTACTAACTAACCAACCAACTAAATGTTGCTTAAAGACGCATTTAAATGCTTACTTCTAACTAAGACTAAACGCTGTATACCCTATTACAACAAGTACAAGTAGGGGGGCAATAATGGTTTATGCCCATAATATACTTTAAATATGTTTTGTCTGATAGCTTACTCATTTCTGTGAGTGTGGGTGTGTGTGTGTGTGCATACTTTTTGTACATATTTGTCTATCCGTCTGTCTGTCCGTACATCTGTATGGCTGTTTGTTCAGCTAAGCTTGCTGTACATAAGATTGATCTACACTCAACTACTTAGTGCAGTTATGAGTTTATTCTACTGACTCTCCTCTAACAAATGTGCAACCCAGCAAACCATATTAAGGAAATTTTTATTCTATTTCCAACAAAATAAATTTTGAAGTGTTTTCTTCATTGGGGAGAGGGGGGCATGTATGATCGACACTTATAGGAGCATCGTCTGCGTGCTGATCTTAAAAAATAAATAAATATTGAACACGTACGAATTTAGACATACGGACACAATTTCTTACTGACTAACATTATATGGTAGGACTCCAATACTTTGGGGTGCAAATATATCTTATATAAATCTTTAGATGGTGAATATAAAATGCATGGCCATTTAACACAAAATGATTGCTTATAAAATGGAGACTTAGGGGCATTTTTCAATGAAAAGAGTGCTAAAAATAAACCTTTTTTTTAGTTTCTTTTTAATTGTGGGTACATTTTTGATCGTTTTGCAAATACTAGCAATACTTTTTCCAAATTTGATTCGTCAATTCCTGTAATGAGTTAAGTGTTTACCATGGACGTACAGACAAACATGACTGAATCATTCAGAATTTTCGACTTTCCTAATCAAATATGTATAATTTTTTTATAAAATCTAAATTTATTTGGCGCAAGTCCTAAATATTCTTCACATCTATATAAAAACAGTGGTTGTGGCATGTACCCGAGGGATACATGATGGACTCTGTACTAAGTATTTGTAAATTTTCTACCAGCCAAGCATGCCCACTCTTAGTTTGCATTAATTATAAATTTATGTATCAAATTAACAGGTAAATTGTATCTTGTAGATAGATATTCGTGGCTTTTTTTTACAGAGAATGTAAGATCTCTGACGCCTCTTTCTGGGTGTTGCAAAGAGAATGGCGAACTCCCTTCCTTAAGCACCCTATTTTATATCCTTTAATGTAAAAGTATAAAAAACCATTTCATTGAAACTTCAATCAAGGTTCTCAATGACTTTTTACATATGCCTAGGAAAGCATCAAAATTGAAAAATATTTGTTAATAAATGTTTGCTGGGTATTCTTACCAATGCGTCATATTGGCTACGATTTCAAATCTCAACGCGTGAATTTGATTTTGTTTTTTTATTTTTTTTTACTTTTTTAATAAACAAAACATAGAACAATATGATCCAGCACTAACCACAGTAAGAAATCTCTTTCTACAGAAGGTTAATTTTAACGCCGCTCTACAACTAACAAACCATCCAATAGAACCTTTGGTTAAAAGCAACCGAGATGCTTAGTACGATGTAGTCACATGTTTAAGCAGAGAGTGGAAGCGCTAGCAATTTGTTATCATGATGATTTATGTACTAAAACAAAGTAAAAAAAATTTCAAAAACAAACGTTGATTTTGTGTACGTATGAACAATCCAATGAAATAAATATGAACCTGTTTATACAGAGTGTCTCTTTATGGTTATTGTTGTTATATGGTGGTGGGTGGATATCTAAACAAAATAACTATTGCTTGAGACATTGTTTATATGGCTTAAGACTTTAAGCATTGTATGCACCATTCACACTGGTACGAGATGGCGCTAAAACTGTAAACCAAACTGAAACATTTAAGATGAAATGATTGATTAGTTGCAAAGGGATTTGTTTTTGTTTTCAGCTTTTCCTTATTGTGTGTGATGTTCTGTTGGTGATAATTTTGGTACAAGTTCGTTCGTTACATAAATGAAATATTTATGAAATAAATATTCGGTTACATACCACATGGCCTGTGGTAAGCATTTAATGTTGGTTGCTATCTATTAGGCATGATCGTAGGCGATATTTAACAGCACGTTTCCGCATTTATACGAAACAGTGCTAGCTCACTAGTTCGCTCAAGTCACTCATTGATTGTGCGAGCCTCTTTAGTTATAATACAAACAAGTACGCAGAGTGTTAGACTTGGTGCCAGTTCATACACTTTATTTTTTATCATTGTGCCAAAGCCTTAAAGTCTTTTATTTTATTGCTTTTACGCTGTGGCTGTGGCAGTGGCTGCGGTTGTTGGTTTTTTGCTTTTCTTTTTTTTTTCGCCCAAATACAAATATTGGCATTTGTCTAACTGACCAACAATGCTAAATATTGGACTCCTTGCTTGCTTGCTTGCTTGCTTGCTTTTTTTTCTTTACTACGTTTCAAACCGTATTTTCTTTAAACTAAATGCACTGTCAGATGGGATCACTGGGTTATAAAGAAACGCTTGGTATACTGAACACATTAAACTGTCCAGAGTTTGGCGTTGCAAGTCATTGATATCTAAATAGAGAATTTTCATGGTTTTTCTTTTATAATTTGTTTTATCTCGCATTGCCGTTTATTGACCAGTTGGCTGGTTAAGAATTATTACTTTGAATGATTATGTCTCCGGCAACAAATGAGTTTGTTTGTTTGTTTATTAATGACCCGCTATAATGAACTATTCTGTATATTTCATGAGGTTAAATTATGAACAATGACAATTCTACAAATTTGCTTATTTTCTTTCGTTTAATATGATTTATATAAAAAAGGTGTAGAAATTAGGTTAAAGGAAATTTAAGAATATAGGACAAAAGCAAAATTATTGAAATTCCATATAAACATTACATTACTTTAGACATGAACTTAAACTTTACGAATGAGTGAGAAACACAATTTAAAAGAAATGTCCGTACGTCCGTTTGGTTTTTTTTTGTTCTCTAAATTAACTAAAACCAAAAAAAAAGCAAATTTCGCTTAGGATAAGTCTTAAATATTCTTCACACGTACTTATACGTACCATTTGTAGCTTGAGCACAAATCTACATGAACAGACAACGGGCAGACGAACAATTAAATCGATTTAGATTTTGATCCTAAATCGAGCAGTACAATTGAAGGTCTATCTGGCGGTTGCATTTTAGAAGTTACAAATATCCGCACAAACTTAATATATTCACAATTAGTGCAGAGTATAATGAAGTAATATTAAAAAGTTTAACTTGAAAATTTCTTTACAATCTTACTTTATTCCTTTACACAGAAAAGGTTCCATTAAAAGTTATCTCTTATAAATATATACTTTACTATATTGTACTTTATCGGTAGCTGTAAACAATTATGTAAATATTTTGAGCCATTTTTCGTTGGATAACGGTTGTTAAAGAATATACATAAATGTACAAATTCACAGTAAATGATGAAACCATTAATTTTGTGCATCAGTGATTGCCATCAAAATGAAATGATTATCAACCATAATGATCGTAAATGATAATAATTGAAAGAAACGCTGTAGCAAAAATTGAAAAGAGTGTGGCAAGTGAAATAAAAACCAGGGGAGAAATACTGCATCAGTTGAACCGCCCGGTAGTTCAATGAAAACTTGTAACCGGCAACTATTGGAAGTAAACAACCATTAGCCAGCAATCACTATAATCATATACAGGCCACTGTTGCAAATGAAAATGTGCAACCGTAGAATATATCAAAAATATATGTTATACAACAAATAAAGCAATATAAGTAAACTGATGTTTATAATTTACTTTTGGTCGCAGACGAATATGAAGGGCAATCGAAATTTGTGACAGGGGCAGCATTTGTTATCGATGATAATTTTACATAATAAAAAGTTTTAATAATATAAAATATATATAATCGTATATAACTGTATAACTATTAAAACAAACTTAATTTCACACAGCATGGATCATGAGAAAATTGTTGACAAAGTATCAGATTTTTAACTTCTTTATTACCGCTTAAGTTGTTCTATACTGTCCACTATGTCATCATCGAGTACTAACAAATTTTATCATAAATAACAACAAGTAAATGCAAGAAAAGAAAACTGAATTTGTCTTAGATCAAATCTTAAATCTTCTCTATATGTACATACATAAATTGGGCGTGGCAAGTACATAATTACGCCTTTTAATAGTCTATTTATTGCATATGAATTTAAAAGTGGACTTTTACGCTGAGTACGACTTTTTGTAAATTGTGGGCGTGTCTGTTATTCGACCACACCCATTATTGGTACACCCATGAAAGAGATAATTATAACCTTTTTATATCATAGCTCAACTTTTGTAGCAGATATATAGATTTTTGTCGATTGTGGACGTGGCTCTTGACCAAATTTATCCATTTTTAAAAAAACTAAAAGTGTCTGTACAAAATATCAGCTTAATATCTCAAAATTTACGCCCGTGGGAATGCAAACAACAGAGAGACTCACGGATACCCGGGCGTACATGTCTAGATCCCCTCAGTTTTCAACCACGCCCATTTTTTGGCATATCGTTGACTATTCGAATTATAAGCAAGTGTCTAATACATCGTGGACTATGAAAAATAATTGGTCTGGTTTGGTTAATCAAACAAACAACTACGTATAAGTAAATGTATTAAAATTCACCTTCAAAGGTAAATTTTTGAAACTGATAGATAGATTTTCGTCATTTATAGGCGTGGCTCTTCATCACTTTCGTTCAATTTAAATATAAAACCATATAAGGAAACTAAAAATTTCAGCTTAAATCTCAACTCTCAGCTCAATGTTCAATACTGAGCCACTTAGCTGGCATCTAATTTTGTAGAATCTTTGATATCGTCTTCTAAGCATTACAAATAGAATAAAAAACTTGGTGTACCCGTCCATCTTATGTGGAGCACAGTATAAAAAGTAAGAAAAGATTCTTGTCTTTACTATTAATCAACCTCACACACATTGAATGCATTGAAAAATTGTTTCATTAACACAGTTGTCACCATCATCGTGGTGTTTCCATTTATATTAAAACCATATAAAGTGTTTAAATCACGGTTATATCAGTCACGACATATACTCAGTCAGTCTGTCAGTCAGTCAGTCAGTCAGCCAATCAATTCAATAACTCATAAAAACACGATCAATGACGTCACGTGCTTTTTTACGTGCTCATAGAATACACACGTTACCCTTTTCTGTTTATAATGTGTGTGCGTTTGTAAATGTACGCTTCTACATAAGACAACAACAACAAAAATAAAAATATCCAACAAGTGACAAGTTGTTTATGACCCCCTCCTGCTCTTCTACGTTGATTGGTATCAATTACATACACATGTACGTCTGTACCTACAAAGTGTTTTTTTTTTTGTTTGTATTTTTTTATTTTTTTATTTTTTCTCTTTATGTCTTTTTAGCTTCTTAGTGTCTTTTCAACATTGAGAGAAATATTGTGTTGTGTGTGAGGGTGTAAACTGTTTGTGATGACATTTTATTTTGACACACTTGTTAATAGTTGTGTGTGTGTGTTTGCGCCTGTTGTCAAAGAAATTTGATTCCTTGATGCCATCACCACAAGCACTTGTAATTGTATACCGAACACGTTTCTGTTTTGGTTGAACAGTATACTGTGTAAATATGTGGGTGTGTGTGTGTGTTAGTGTTGTGTGGTAATCATGCCTCATTTAATCGCATTAATATTTTTAATATGATCATATTTGTGGTTTTGACTTTTGCGTTAAGTAGCCCACCAACACATTTTATGAATTCCTTTACACGCATTTGCTGTTATCATCATGACAGGGTAATATTTGATGAAACCTTTTATTTGTACCATGAATGTAAACATATTCGATTATGCTGTTGAAAGTGGAAAAAGGTATTTTTCATTCACATTAACTATCACAAGCACCTTAGACCTAAAATTTTCAAAACGCTTGTAACACTTATCAAAAAGCACAGAATGCCGCAAAGTAATTAGTTTTAAAAATAGGCAAAAATGATGGAAAGATACGACCCCGATTAGAGAAAAAAAAATTCCCAATTTTTTGAGCTATTTTTCACTAAAGCCCACTTATTTACTTAAATTATTTAAAAAAAAAAATCACATTATTCCCTCCCCTCAATGGGTATTCAAAATTTGACCTAAGCCATCGTTTACTTTTTCCCTTATTTTGTTTTACTCCATTTTTAGCATATTGATGGCATTGTTGATGGTGCTGGGATTTCGCGGTTGCGGTTTGCGTAACCGATATTTCAGTGTAGACGAACACCCACACATCAGAAAAAATTGTTTTACTTTGATTCAATTAAAGTAAAAAAAAAAAAAGGATGACAAGAGACTAAAAGAAACCTGTATAGCGCTAGAGCATGACACAGATACTCTCAGAGGGGAACTTGTATAAAAATATGACATTTGAGCGTGAGAACAGCACATATTGAAATAAATGTCAATTTTTGTAACCGTAGTTAGTAGTAGACAGACATTAACATTTATGCTAATACCATCTAAATGTGCTCTTCGAGGCTACATTCTGGCAATCTGGCAAAGGAAGGAATAACAAACTTCTATAAAGTGCGACCATTCAATACTCTACACCACTTAAGTCCCTCAATTATGCTGCAATGATTTTGGTTCTAATAGTAAACGCGAGATTTTGTTCATAAAATATCTTTATATGGAAAGTGGTTGTAAAAATGGTTAGATTGGGTCCAAATTTAGCATAGCTTATTATTTACCTAATAAACTATACTTCAACAAATTTTATCAAAAAATATTAAGAATTGCGATTTTTTTGTCATATAAAGACTTTCTTGTATAACTTGATGTTATATGAGGAGAGGTTCTAAAAATGGACCAATTTGGTACATTTTCGTTAGAGTTGCTTTTTGAATCAATACATGTCTTTGTAAGAAATTTCATAGAAATATCTCAAAAAATACAACCTGTAGCTAAAGCACAAATTGACATGGACAGACGGATGGACAAGCAGTTAAAGTTAAAAAGATTCACATTTTGTTTGAAAATATAATTATTATAATTGATTATTATTATATATATTTGTATAATTGATTATATCTATTAGTATATTAAAAGGTGGGTGTGGCATTTGCTGTTAGGACTTAGAAATAATCGCACAAACTTAACATATCTCTCTGCGGTGCAGGTTATAACATGTTAAGAAACTAAATCTTAAATATATTCTATTTCTATATGTAAACCGTGGGCGTGGCCAGTCTTTGATTACACCCTATATAGTTTATATCTTACATATAAACTAAGAAGACAGATTTTCAGCCAAATAATGCTTCTTTTTCAGCAATAAATATGGCCACGCCCACTTTTTCCCTCTCGATAATTGCTCTAATTATAAGTATGTGTAATAAATTGCAACTTAATAAGTTAATTTTCGTACCTAATAAATAGATTTTTGTCAGTTAGGGGCGTGGCCACTTAGCCACTTTCACTCACTTTTTATTGAAAATTTTCTAAAGAAATTAGAAAAGTTTCTACAAAATTTCAGCTTAATATCTATAAAATTTACAATAACATGGAACCAAAAATGGACAGACATACGGACAAACACGGCTGGATTTATGCTCAATTTGTTGCTGTCCCAAGTTATACGAGTATATAGTTTTTGAGCTTGCTTATGTCTATGATGCATACTTATGTGTAGGGTATGGGAATACACTTAATGGACGTTATACTAAAATAAAATTACTTCCCTGTACTTAGTACAAATTGATCTTTGGTTTTCCCAATGAATCCATTGGTATAACAATCCACTCCTGTGATACCATACAAACGTCTGTTAAAGGTAATTAATATAAATATGTTTGTACGTAAGACGTATAATAATTTAGTATAATATAAATTCATATAATAAACAGAATGTAACAGATAATGATGTATATGAAAAATGATATTTTGACAACAAAATATTATAAATCGTGACTGACAGTTGATGGGAAAAGTGAATGAAACTTCACTAAGTTAGCAGAAGCTGTCTGTAAAGAAATCATATGCTAATGTATAAATTTTATAATGATCAAGTACCTGCCAATATGCACATACATAGAATATATATAGAATACATGGTCATATACACATGTTTTCATACGTTGGATGTCTGTTGTAAACAGCTGCAATTGCTGTAATTTTAGCACTGTCTTACACAGCCAAACAATTAGTTTTTTATGCAAATGTCCGAATGAATTAAAATTTATGCAAAGGAAAAAGAAAACAAGAACAAGCTGAACAAGATAATGAAAAAAAAATAAATAAACATGAAAAACAAAACTTTAAATTAAATATAATTACGTCAATATGAGGAAGATCATCCTAGCTTATGAATTACTATAAAACATGGAAAAAAAATTATCACGATTTGAAAAAAGGAAAACAAGTTGAAGGTAATCTTTAAATGTATACTATATATAGTATATACCAAAATTAATATTTAAAAGAACCTCAACACAGGGGTGCAACTGCTATATACAAAAATGTACTTTAATGATTAATCATCAGGTGCCTAGTATGGGTATAATTCATTGACAAAGATCGTCTGCTCTCTATAATAAGCTTGTGGAGAAATTTGCAGAGAAGTAGTAACAAACAGTTGTCATGGTAGACATTTTGTAAAATATAGACAAACGTATCATATTGCAATAAAAAGGACTAACAAAAAGGACATTATGACAATTTAAACATGTTTTCATGCAATGAAATGACTGACATCAACAACATACGGTAGTCATTATTTTTACACCCAGAAAAATTCTGATCGTATCGTCGGTTTAAAGTGTTTAAAAATAAAAAAATTATATTTAGTATTTTGTAAATTGTAGGCGTAATCGATTAATGGTATAATTATAAATTCTAAAATGTAAACTTCAACTTCATAGGTCGCACAATTTTTGTAGCTGATAAACAGATTTGATCGATTGTGGGCGTAAAATTTGGCCGATTTTTCCCAATTTCAATAGGTACCTACTTATGCTTACTTGAATTATTTGTACAAAATTTCAGCTCGATATCTTACAATTTAGGACTGTGAGAGAACACAAGCAGACAGACATACGTACGGACATGTCTACATTAACACAAATTTTGATTATTATCACATATATATATATATATATATATATGTATATATATATTTCTTTTTAGGGTCTCCAAGATGTCCTTCTGTCCTGTTGTAAACGGATTAGCACACTTAATATACCCTCATAACTAGAGTGAAGATTATAAAAAACAAATAAAAAACTATAATATTAACATCAGTATATATATGTATGTACTAAAACATAACTACATAAAAAACTCCAATAAATAGCAGTCGAGAAGTGTAGAACATTAAATTAAAACGCGCTAAAACACAACAATTAGTATTGTTATTGTTGCTGTATATATCGTGTAACGTGGTCGAAATATATTTTATAATAGGTCGTTTATCGAACTAGCGGCTGCTGTTGCTAATGCTGCTGCTGTTCGTTGCCTCTTATCCATCAAGTTGGTTTTAAGATCAAACCGCAATGTTAACGGTATATGTAAATGTTTATATTCAAATTATACTTACTTATATACCATCTCCACCTATCTCTCTCTCTCTCTCTCTCTCTCTCACAGACCTTCTTTTCATTCATCCTTCATTTCAGTCCACTGCTAAGATGCCCAGTTGTTGTACTTTTTCTTATTATTTACTACCTATTATTGCTGGTAGCAATATGTCTATCAATAATATGCATATTGTTGCGGCGGCTAATACGATTCTTCTTTTCTTTAACCAGCAACAGATCTCCGAGTAAGCGGTTAATTGGATTCATTTCAAACAATTAGTGTTTCCTTCTCATAACACCATAACATGTGTTAAATTACTAAACAAAATATATCAATAGGTACATAAGTATAAAATACTGTACTTTTTTACAAATAATGAATTTGAAAAAAATTAACTGAAAAAATGTTATAAGAGGATTATCGTTGTTTCTGCTATATTGTCTTAAGCACTTGTATGCATGGAACATTAAACAGTAAACAAACGTGCGAATGGTAATGCAGCATGCATGTACATACTTATATACAATATAAAAATACAATAATAAAAAATGTCTGGTTCTTTTCTTTGTATTTATCATGTTCTTTAACGAAAATTTTTTTTATCAACAATTCTACATTGCGCCAACATTAAGTCGTGTATAAATGTATAAATGTATGCCGTACATAAATTTTGGTTTTTAAACTGACATTAAAAAGGTGTGTTTATGCATGGAATAGGAAGGGTTGGCTTAAATCAACCTCTAATTAATACTTTGTAATGAGATCTAATTATACTGTAGACGTCTGTATGTATGTTTATGTACAATAAAAATTGTAACTAAATATGTATTTATGTCATTGTAAAGAATGTGAATTTATTTATTTAAAATTATATCATTGTTAAGGACCACTCTAATGTATAAAATTAACCAATATTAAACGTGTACTCGGTAACTTAATAAATGTAATAAAATTTTTGAATTTTATACAACAGGCTCACTAGCCTTTACACAGAAATCGATTATTTAATCAAGGATACGGACATGTATAATAAACATTGTTATCTTTAAAGGTTCTTTTGGGATCTTTTCAGATGGGAATTAAGTGTGTCAATGCATTTGCAACACCCCGAAGAAGGTGTCATGTATTACACAAAGAGTATATATTCTTGATCAATATCAAAAACTGTTCTGATTTAGATCTAAATCTATTGTTGGCATTCTCATGGCCGTGAATTTAATGATTCTGAACTAAATTTTTTTTATAAAAAATCTCTACTTTCTGTACGTAGGTTCCTATTGGGTGAAATCGGTTAATTTAGTCAAATGCCACGCCCAAATTGGACAAAAAACTATTTAAAAATTAAGCTAAGAAGTTAGAATTTGATAAACATATTATGTAAGGTGGGCGAGGTCATATAACAAACACACCAGCACTTTATTTAAAGCAAAATCCAACTAGTTATTTAAAAAATGCGGATAAATGGATAAACTATGAAAGGCGTAACTTACGTAAATTGGTCCTTGCCACGCCCATTGATTGTACATATATGTGAAGGGTATTTAAGATAAGCTTAAACCATATTAAATTTTTTTACTTTTTTTTGTATTCAAAGAAAGATTTTTGGCTGGGCGACCTGTATGATCAAATGTCAACTATTACAAAGTTGCACTTAAAAGAAATTCTTCATCTCAAAGACAATTCTTTATAAATATAACATTATAAGAAACCTTTAATAATTAAGCAGCAGAAGCAACAACAACAATTATTATTACTCAATATTCCAGTAAAAAGTTAAAGAGTCTCACTCTTAATAAAACTTCCAATCATTGAAATTGTTTCGTTTTCTCTCTCTCACGCTCACTCTCTCTCTTACTCACTGGAATTTCAAATTCCAACATGAAACAATTTGGTAAATGAATTGCCGCCATATTGAATTAAGATTAACGGATGAAGCACATAATTTTACATTATCGTGGTAGTAGTAGTGGTAGTAGTTGTTAATATTACTAGTATTACTCAAGCTGACTTGTATTATTGCAAAGAGGTGGAGTCTTATAAAACAATAAATAATTTTGTAGATATTTCCATTCATAGCCGCCTGGTTTTTTCTTTTTCTTTTTAGTTTGTAGATATTTATGCATGTTTTTCACATTTTTTTGTTTTTTTCTCTGCTGTATTGTGTTGTGTTGTGTTTTGGTAGACGGCAACTAATACAAACACAAATAATATTCATACTGAAGCACTGAAATTTTTATAATTTTTTGTGTTATGTTGTGTTTTTCTTTCTTTTCATACCGTATAGAGAAGAGAACACACATAAATTTTTATCACAAAAGTCAACAGACCGAAAAAAGCTGTCATAAAAAATAAAACATGTTTGTTGGTCGTGTGGTGCTATGAATATCAAATATGTACATTTTCTACCTATACTGAGTACATATAAAAAATTTAAATTTAGTTCAGAAACTGAAATTTGCTAACTAAGGTGCTTACCAGTAGTGATGTGTATGGGGTGAGAGTTTTATTTTTACCAAATTTTTTTTAATACTTTTACTAGTTTTTTTGCTTCAAGTAAATTTTCCAATTATTTTTAACATGATTTGTTATTAAATATTATTTTTTGTCAATGTTTTAACTTGATTTCATGGACATAAAAGAAAAGTTATTTGTATATTTTTCCATCTAAAGGATTAGCTTGGATAATCTTTGTGATGAAAGAAAGAATTTTCCTGAAAAATTGTCATCATCTCATCTGGGTTGTATAGGGCCTCTGATGCCTTGTTCTCTGTGTCGCAAATAGATTAGCAAACATATATATATATATTTATAGTATATATGTATATATGATACTTTGTATACTTAGTATAAAAGTATATATATTTTTAATTAGCGTAAAAAACTAAGTCAATCTAAACGAGTTCGTACGTCTGTATTTCTTACGGTCGTAAATTTTTTACAGATTTTGAGCTGAAATTTTAGTTTTTGCATGCAGATCGATATTAAATATAATCAAAATTGTTCAAGAGCCACGCCCACAATCGACAATAATCCATATATTTGTCACAGAAATTGAGCTAAAAACTAGAAATTTGGTATGTACATCTATAAATATTAGCTTTATCGATATAAAAAAAAAATGTGCCATGTCATATAAGAGACACGCCCACAATCAATAAAAATCTTTATACCTGCTACAAAAAATGACCCGTGATCTTGAAATTTGGTATGCATATACATAGTCATTACTTTCACTAATGTGCCAAAAATGGGTGTGATCGAATATCATAGACGCTCACAATCAACAAAAATTTATATATCTGCATAAAAGTTGAACTGTGAACTTAAAATTTAGTCCACTTATTAATTGTTAGCCCATCCATCTTTGTATCAAAAATGGGCGTGGTCAAATTATATACACGCCCACAATTTACAAAAAAGCAAATTTAACGTAAAACTCCATTTGCATGCTGATACATAATATGTACGTTATTAGAGGGCGCAATATATATATATTTGCCATGCCCACTGTTGTATAGGTAGAGGGTATTTAAGATTTGACCTAAACCAAATTTAATTTTCTTCCTTGTTTTTTTAATTGGCACGCCTCTATTTAACGTTTCATAATGGAGAGCATCTGCATTAGATCTATTGGGCCTAAGGAGCCTTTTTCAAAATAACTTAACAACAACATTCGTCATCTTTCATAAATCTACTAAGTTGAACGTTAATGATTAAAAAAAACCACATTCTAGATTATTCGTTTTGTTATTGTTGCTGTTAAGTATAATCTGTTATGTTTTGTATTTATTTGTTATTCTTTAGGTTACACAAAAATCTATTGACCCACTGCAGTCACATGCCTTGTTGGTGTTGTTGGTTATTTGCAAACATTTATTTATTCTGTTAATCATACAATGCGCAACAACAACAACCAGCATGTAGAGAAAATTGAGGGCAATTTAAGAATTTTAACATAAACACCCACACCTTAGACTCGAACAGATAATGATCTTAAAATAAGAATTCAAATTTAAGCAAATGAAACACTAAATGGACAAAACACAACAACAACAAAAAGAAAAGAAAAGAAAACTATATAAACATTGAAAGTGACTGCTTAACAAAATACTTTAACCTTTTGTGTGTGATGTAACCAACAACTGTAGGGAAGACTGAACATAGCAACGCCGCCAACCATACATTATTATCATGATAGTGGATGGAGGGCGACGATCATTGCGGTTAACTAACAATTAGAGGTGTACCAGAGTAAAACCATTCACATACGAATGATAGAGTGCAACAAGTGTAAACGAGTTTTTTTTTTTTTGAGTTTCAAGCAACAACAACAAAAGACAATTTATGTAAATGCAAAATGATTTTGAAAAAAAAAAAAAAAGAAAACATTAAAAACGTCTTCTTAGGGTTCTAGTGGAGGTTTCTTTTCTTTTTTTATTATACTTGAATGTCTTCTTCTTCTTCTCTTTCTTCTTATTCTTCTTCTTCTTTTTACCAATCTTTAATGTTTTGTATATTTCGTCCGAATCGAATTAATCTTTGGCAGTTGTCTGTTGAAAATCACAGAGTACTATCATAACAACAACAACAACAACAACACCATCGACAGGATGTCTTGAAGGGTATATTGTTTTATTTTTTTTTCTTAAAAAGAAATCTTGGCCACAAAAAAAGACAAATTGTACCAAAAGAGCAATAATACAACAATAACAACAGTAACGAACAACAAAATGATTGACAGCTTAAATGGGAATTTAATGATGGGTGAATGATTACTTCGGCTATAAACAAAATATGTTTTTTTTTTTTTGTTGAAAAAACAGTTCGACATACTATATACTTACCTACTACAAATGTGTGTGTGTGTGTATATATATTGCCTAGATCATATCTTTTCTGTACCTACATAATGTTATATATTAGGGAAGGATGTGTATGTGGTTGACTGGTTGATTATTATTCTTGAAAATTCATTTTTTTTCATTGCACCCTTCATCGTAAGAATCGGAGTATACTTATTTTGCCAATATTTGCAACATTTCGAAGAAGAACTGAAGGACACGAGATCAGTATATACAGAAACGTATATATAACCCTTCAATCTGAATATGTTTATACATCCAAGTAGATCCGTAAATGAAGCTTAATGTTGTTGGTTGATAAAAAAATACGCTTCACAATCAATCAAAATTATAGGAAAAGTTTTCTTTGATGTTAAGTGAAAGTAAAGCATATTTTTATTAAAGTTGTAACCTTTTTATAGCCTAAAAAGACTTAATAAGCATCAAAATTTGTGTTCATCTATATATTATATGTTTATCCCTCCGAAGGTTCTTAAAATACTTAAGGTTACAAAAATTAAAGTTTTAAGCCGAAATTTTGCACAAAAAATCTTTAAATAAAGTATAATTCCAATCGTATATCAGCCACGCCCACAATTGACAAAAATCGCCCACCGGCCAAAGTTACAAATTTACAACTCATCTAACGATATATTGAAAATTAATGGATTTAAATAACACTCACGCTCACAAAGTACCAAAAAGTCTCTATGATGCAGATGTGGAATATAAAATATATCTAAATATTTTAATATAGTGGTTAAAAGGGGGAGTTTCTGTACACAAGACACACTCAAAAATGGGCATGGTTGGATAACACGCCTACAATCAACAAAAATCTATTTATCTGTTACAAAAATGTGCCTATAAAGTTTAAATTTAAAACACATTGACCTAAAATGGGCGTGGTCGTAGAACAAACACGTCCATGATGTACAAAAAACTATACTCGGAGTAAAACTCAACTTGTAAGTTGATATGTAATACATATGTACAGAACATTAGAAGACGAATTCATGTACCTGCCACATCCACTATTGGTAAGTACATGTGAAAGGAATTTAAGATTTGGCTTAAGCCAAATTTAGTTTTTTACTTGTCTTTTGTACTTTTTTTTTTATTTTTTGTATTTTTTTCAACTTTCAAGGAATTTATTAGTTTCGAGAGATTGACCCTGAAAAGTTGTTTTATTTTTTTATAAATAAATTACCGCAAAGAATTAACCAAAGATCAAGAAGCATAAATTGTTGTTGTTGTTGTTGTTAATGACGATGATTATGTAGAAGTCAAGTCAAAAACGTTTGAATAGTTAATTTAATAAAAAGGAAACTTATTTCTTCATTAAGTTAACGTCTCATCTAGCCAATGCAACAATTGTTATTGTTATTGTTGTTTTTTAGTAATAGTTTTCTTAGTAAAACATGTATATGTTGAGCGCATATAAGTAGGTAGTAAATGTTTGCACGCAACTTTTTAACATAGAAATGGAAAATAAACAAGCACACATACCAACATTTTCTTATTGTTAATTTATCTACACAAACACACACACACACACATTCACACATCATATGCAAACTTATAAGCACATAAACAAAGTCTGGTATAACCAACTACTACTGTTTATCAGCAGTTACTTGGAAGGAGATGCCATTTAAGTTTTTGTCTATGAGTACATGTGTGAGAGGGTGGAGTTGAATTTTTCCATTCACACATACACATACACAACTGAAGTGAGACCTTTCACGATCTATACATTATTGTTGCAATTATTTTATAACTGTTCTTTGTCTCACAGTGGTTTGTTTACATGCTGAAGCTAAACAAACAAATTAAAACATACATGCATACATATGGCCAACAAATATATTTATGTATTGTATATGTATTGATTAAATTATTGCAATGTATGAAGTGTTTAATGAGGTCTACACTTTATAAGAAATATTTATATTCACATGTTTTTGTCGGAGAGCCAGAGAGAGATTTATTTGTTATTAATGCAATGATATGCTGACATAATGATGCACTCAATATATGAAAATTTCAAATACTGAATATACTGAGTTTGTCAATACTTAGAAGAAGATATCAGAGACCCTAAAAATTACATATGTATATTATTGATTAGCATCACAAACTAAGACATTTACATATGTCTGTCCCTATATCCATCTATTTTGCCACAAAAATTGAAGTCAGATTACTTACATATACTTACCTTATTCATCGTTGTGCCAAAAGTGCATAAAGGTGGACTTGCGAGCTGATGCGTAATGCATACCATGTACCTAACACTCGCAATCGTTACAAATAAAATTAAAATCAATAAAAATTAACAACATAACGGAAAATCTTTTTATTATAAAATTTGGAAAGTGAATAAAAACATTTTCTACATAAAATATATATAATAAATGTTTACATTAAAAAGTATAAATTTCTATTTACAATGTATGCAAACTCATATTACGGTCATAAATTTAAAAAAATAATAAAAAATGGAAAAAATTATTTTAATTTTATGCACTCATTTGCTGCAATTTTAATCCATTATGTAGAGAGTAATAAATGCTTTGGAGGGTAACAACCACGTCAAACCATCAGATATGTAATCATAAATTTTGTGTTGTTTTTTTTTTTTTTTATTTATAAACCAAATATTAAATGTTTTTCTTGCCTGTATGGGTAAGTAAATTTCTTTATATGTAAATTTATAATTTTTTATACCCTCCATATAAAATGGTGGGTATAGTAAGTTTGCCATTCCATTGGCAACATCCAAAAGGAAACGTCAGATATCCTACAAAGTATATATATTCTTGATCAGCATCAAAAGTTGAGTCGATCTAGACATGTAATATGTGACAAATGTTTAAAATTTGAGATATTAAGCTGAAATTTTATATAAACACTTTGAGTTTTTGCGCGCACCGAAGTGCATGGGCCATTGCCACGCCCAAAATCGACAAAAATCTATATAACCGCCACAAAAATTAAACTATAAAGTTGAAATAAATATTTCCTGTTAAAAATAGGCGTATTCGAATGACAGACACGCCCACATTCGACAAAAAACTGTCACAAATGTTTACTTTTTTGCCTTTCCATCGATGTGCCAAAAATGGGCATGATCGAATAATAGACACGCCTACAATTTACAAAAAACCATACTCGACGTAAAACACCACTTGCAAGCTGATACATAATACATACCATTGCCATGCCCACCATCATAGATGTGGAGGGTATTTAAGATTTGACCTAAGCCTTGCAAGTGTATTCAAGTAGCAACAATAATTTATATACATATAATAAATACAATTTATTATTCCAAATTCGACCTCTTTCACTAAACACATGCCCAGTACGTATGTGTTAGTAGTTATGGTCAAAAACAAGTACTTTTACATATTACATATTAACTCTTGATATGTGTCGTAGTCTCCCATAAAGCTTTTACAGTAATAATCACTAGAGTAGGAAGAAAAATATTATTGAGATCATCAAATGAAAGTTACTGCAGAAATTGTTTGGCCGCGTAGATTAGAATACCATCTACATAGAAAATGAATGAAATTGATTACCAGTTATGCCTACAATCGATAAAAATCTCATCATTCGTAAAGTCGGTTAATAGATAAACTAAAAATAGGCAAAATCGTATAACTGACATGCCCACAATTTCAAAAAAAAAAACTCACTTGATATAGAATTCAACCTATTCTAGATAACACCACCACGACTGGCATGATGATGAAAAGTTATAAAAAAAACATTGATAGACTAATCAGGTGAGAAGGAGTGTATGTATTTTTTTGCCTGCCTGTCTCTAAGACGAAACTTTTCTACTCTTTTATAATATTAATACACGCAAATAATGAATAAATTTAACGCCATTAAAATAAAATAAGAGCAACAACAATAATAAAAACAATAACAACAATAATAAAGTTAATAAAGTTCAAAACGAATCTTAGACACCTTGATACAAAATTTCTCTCAAATTATATGTCATACCGTACAAAAGCAATAAAAAAAAACTGGATACAATATAAACTTGTGAAATATTGATTCACTGATCTCTATGCTTCTTCTTCTATATTAATAATTACTTATCATGTATTTTGTCACTAATGATCACGTTCTTAAACATTTCATTTCCTAAAGATTCATCTTGCTGAACTTATCTACAATCTCAATGATGGGCCAGATTATTGTAGCGCAAGTATCATAATCTCACTTAATGGGTGTTGAATTAAAAAAAAAATAAAAATAAAAATTGAAGAAAAACTCTACATTTTTCTGTCTTCCATCACGAACTAACAAACAAATACCACACAACCAACAAAATTATTATCGTTAGTTGTGATGGTGGTGGCGTTCCAGATTAGCAATAAAATAACAACAACAACTCTAACGAATAAACAAATAAAAAAAACGAATTTGGGCTTATAGGCCACACCTTAAATACCCTCCTCATTTTACACACAAACAGTAAGTATGGCAGGTATATAATGACACCCTCTAACTCTCCCTCTCTTTGTATTACATTCCAGCTTAAGAGTGGAGTTTTAAGCTGAATATGATTTTTTGTAAATTGTGAGCATATCTGCTATATGACCACGCCCTTTTTGTGGTACATTTATGAATGAGGTAATTATAAATCAAAGTTCACAGCTTTCATTTTTGTGTCAGATAAAAAGATTTTTGTCAATTATGGGTGCGTTTTATGATCGATTTTGTCCAATTTAAATAGCGATCAGCGTGCAGAGACTAAAATTGGATTTACAAAGTTCAATATTTCAAAATTTACAGCTGTGAGAGTGCCAACAATCGGCTGTTATAAGGACGGACATATCTAGATCTACTTAGTTTTTGATGCTGATCAACTTTGTACAGCCTCTGAAGCGTTCTTATAAATGTTGCAAATGGTATGACAAACTTAATATAACTTGGGATATTCTATGGAGTGTATAAAAAAATATTGTAAAAAGCAATCTTATGTTGTATTATTCAAATTTTTCTTTTAAAAAATGCAAATTTTCCATTTTGTAAGTGAACTGAAAAAAAACAACAACTAAACAATAAATTAAAGAGTAACTGGTAAGAAAATAATTTCAAAATAATTGCACTGACATGATTTTAAACACATGCACAAACTCACTCACACATACACACACATACACACATAATACTAAAAAAAAAAAAACAAAATGGCGAGCGATTATGGTAATTTTTAGATGAATTCACAAGTTTCACATCCACCAACGTTTCTAATCGTTCTCAGTGAAATGTTGTCCATCACTGTCACTTTAAAAATAGTGGAAGGCGGAATATGAGTCAATTTTTAGTGTTGAAATTATATACTAGGGTGTGTGTGTTTGTACAATAGAATAAATAATTGCTATAACGTTTCCTATAAACATGTGTATACACCCTAAATAATCAATTATTGTGATAAACATGTCTGCCCTAGAGGGGGGTAACAGCAATTTATTTATTACGTGTGTATATACAGATATATAGGAAAACTTGAAAGCAAAGCTAACTAACCGTAAAGGGGTAATATGGTGGCGAAAGTGTATTGAAATCACACACAAACGCACACAAAAGTGTGATAACAACCTCAAGACCCTAACGTTTCTGTTCACGCAAATAACAAGAAGGTGCTAATTGCCCACAAAAGCAGCAACAACAACCATATTGCACTACTATGTAGAACAGTTGAATGATATAAACGCAATTGCATTCATTTTTTTTTTCTCCCCCATCAAAAATAAATCGCTGTCTATATAAATAAAATCCGTTCATTATTACTGTGGTTACATTTTGTACAATATATTGTACAGAAAATAACGACATGATTAATTTGTAATTTTCATCGGGCACTATATATCATTACTTATATTCAAATTGTCACTTTAAACCAGACTGACAATAGCACGCACCCTGCCAAGCATTTAGTATTTACTTGTAGCCTCGAGTTTAATATATTTTTTTTTTTTTTTGTAAATATCAAAAAATAAAAAAAAATTCAAAAGTCATGTAACAAACTTTTCAATAGGAACATAACAATTTTCTATTTTAATACTAAAACACCCTTGAACGTATTTTATTATCTGTCACAATCAAAACTTTAGTCAAGGCTAACGTTTTTATAATGATGCAATTTACAAATGAAAATTTACCATTAATGTACCAGGGGAATGATTTTCACAAAAAGAGACGGACAGACGGACAAATTCATTACATGGTATATTTAATGCTGAATGTAGAATTTACCATTTATGAGTTGCAAACTTCCGCACAAATACAATATACTTTTGTACAGTAAGCTAGGAAAAGCTTAATTGGACTTAAGTTAAACTTGGAACAGGTGGTCCAAACAGTTGACCATACCATGTTGTATAAGTGGGCAGAATTTTTCATATTTTCATATTAAAAGTTATGGGCAAAATCATGATTTTAGAGATCTTAAAAATTAACAAATTTTATTTCGATTTGAGACATATTTTTGGGCTAATATCGAAAACTTCTTTGAAGGACGTACAGACAAAAGCTTAAGCTTAAGTCAAAAATGTATTGTATTCGATGTTGAATCAGTATATATAAAATTATGGGATGTCCAACGTTTCCATCTGAACTTTGCAAACGTTTTCACACTTTCCATGATAAAATAATTATTTAATTGCAAATAATTTTAATATTTTTGGTAACTAAACGAGTTATTAACCGCGAAAGAGTGAAAGTGTATTTTCATCGAATTTATTTTCAAATTTTTAGACTTTTTTAAGAATTTTTTTCATATTGTAAACTACACTAACACGTCTACCTTCATTACTAATTCAGATTAAATAATAAAAGCAACCATTTTTTACCGCAAACCAATCAGACGTAACAGATGAAAGGCGTACAAACGAATCAAGCATTTTGCTTGATTTACCATCAGATACAAAGCCAATGATTGAAATGATTTACTATCAATAAAAAAAAAAAAAAAATCGCACAAATTATACCCAACCTTGTATATGTGCATCAAACATGGGCTGCTGTTATTGTATTAAACCATCAATCAAATCAATTATTATCGATTCTCTTTTTCAAGATATTTTTTTCTTCCATTTTTTTTTTAATATTATTCGTGGAATATACAATAAAAAGTCATCTTTATTTTATAAATGGTAGTAGCAATGCTACACACAATGTTAATGTTTGGTTGTGTGTGATATTACTATTGTGAGTTTGGCGGCCATAATATACAGCCAACCACCACAATGAACTGTTACTTAAAAACAAAAACAATAAAAACAATATCTAAACACATTTCTACAAACATAATTATACGAATATACCTATACACACATACACACGAATATGAATGTATGTATGTTAAAAGAAAGTTATTGTTATGATGGCAGTCATCGTATGGTATACAAAATTACTGCTATGGGGGTTATATGGTAGTTTGTTTTTTGATTGGTAAATTGTGATTACAAAAAAAGAAAGAAAAAAAAAACAACACGGTTACACATACAAAAGACTATGTACACTAATTTACCACTACCTATTATTTTGCCTATTTACATAATAATTTCTCTGCGCGTGTAGAACACCCCCGGTCAGAGTGTAATCATACGTATGTGTGTGTTTAGTGTTGTTTTTGTCTGATACGGACGCGCGTGGATATGTGTGTATTCACAATATGTTATTATTGTGTCTGTTGGTATAATAAGTTTGTCAGACTGCTTGAGATTAATTAAGAAAAGAAGGCCATAGAGACACCATAAAATATACATATTTTCCATTAGCATCAAAAAAAGAGCAAAAAGAGCGTGCATTCTCGCATGTCTCTATGTCTGTATGTCTCTAAGTCCGTACTTCCATATGTCTGTACCTTACGTCTGTAAGTCTATACGTCTGTATGCCTGTATTACCATATGTCTGTATGTCCATCTATCCGTATATCCGTCCGTATGTCCGTTTACCCAAATGTCCATATGTCTGTACATCTTTATGTCGTTATGTCCTTATATCTGTATGTCTATTCTTGAAATACACACGGTCTTATAACCTAATAAACGGAGTTAAAATTTAGTAAAAACATTTTTAATTTATGCAGAAAGTTTTCAATATCAAATAGGTTGACATACCCCCAGTATCAGATCGGTTACTTAGAGACCCTAGCTAAAAGAAACATTTTGTGTAATAGATTTTTTTTTTTTGTATTTTTGAAGCTTCTAATTATAGTGATATTATGTCTTACAATCGCTTAGTCTACGCAACGTTAAATTCGCCGCTCTCATGGCCACACAAGTATCATGTTTAAATTTTATACAAATTTAATCTACTAATCTATTGGATTATATACATCATACCTACTTTTCATAATTGTTGTTTTTGTTTCAGATAAGATTGCCATCAAAAGCACGCAAATTCATTTAAGTTGAAGCAAAATAAACTATGTTTGGCAAGTTGTTGCTATTGTTAGTTAATTGAAGTAAAATATAGGTTTCGGTAAAAAATTAAAAAAAAAAATTAATAATAATAAATAACAACATGTTGGATATAACGTAGGAAGTTATCGTCCACTTTTTACTTCAGTGATTCGCTACTTTGGTTTGTTTGGTGTATATATTTAGGTGTAGTTTGTTGGCGCCTAATTGTAAATATCAACAATTTATCGAAAACATCATTCAAAAAAAAAAAAAAAACAAAAAAAAGAGATGTATGAACAGCAAAAATATGAAATTTTGTAATTAGTGTAGAGATGTAAATTCATATCAAAAACTGATAAGAAGTTTTTTTATAAAATAACTTGAAAGTAAAGTAAAAGGAAAACGTATCAGCAATATTTTAAACCCATTGCCTTGCGGTTTTAGGTATGTTTACTCACTATTTCAACAATTATGTAATATCGAAAAAGAAGCATCAAACACCCTTTAGAGTATATATTTTTTTACCGAATAAATTTTGTCTGTCTGTCCATTGCAAAACTTGATAAATCACCCTCAATCTTCTTGCGTGAAGGTTGGTATTGCAATTATACCAAATGAAGCGAAGGTCACGCCAACATTTTAACATAAACTGAAAGAAAAACAAAAATAAATTTTTTAAGGTTTTATAGGATTTGTCACTCCAAAATTTCACTAGGATTCCGCCCGGAACACAAAAACATCGCTGGTAATGGGTGTCCAACATTTAAATTTAAAACTATTTTACTTTTTTTCTCAATTTTTGCGACCGAAGGAATGTTTAATACAGACAGAGTACTTTAAAGGGTCTTCGATAGCTACACCTCAAGGTTGTTGGTATATATTAGGAATATAAAAATTTTCATATTTTATAATTTTTCTGGCCAAGGGCAAGTAGAACAATACCTTTTTGTAAAACCTACCAGGTGTCTTTCTATTTAGAGTAATACTTTCGTGAGAACAGCTTCTTTACATGTTTTTGCCAAAAATACTAAGAGCGGTCACATCAAACTATCATAAGCACACATTTGTAAACAAAACAAGTGTCACATAAAAGAGCCGACAATTAAGCGCCATACAACACACATACACACAATATATAACTGTATCAGTATATATCTGTTTACGTAAGCATTTAAATTTCCTACCAAGAGAAAGAGAAACTAAATGATGATGTGTATGAATTGAGAGAACGACAAAGTCAATTTCTCAACTATGTAGAAAGCCATACCATGTGTGTATTATAAATATATAAAAAGGTATATATGTACATACATGCAGCTGTAGTTGCTTATGAAAATTATTGTATGATCACGATCATCATGTGTAATAAAGATAATTATGAATATGATGTACAGAAAAGTTAAAGATGACAAACGAAGCCGACAATACAAGCACAAACACACACACAAACCCATTCTAAGCTATATGCATTGTGTTGAAATTTGGTATTCTGTAGAAATGTACGTATGTGTGCGCGTTTAATATATATGGGAAGTGCAAGAACAAAAAGACAGAGAGAGAGAAAAAATAAATAAATTGTGGTGATGATATACGGTGGGAAGTGATATAAATCATTTTGATTGACAGGCAAAGGCATGCCTTAATGCCTTCTCATATGCACGGTATGTGTGCAGTTGTGTTCATGTGTATGATAATAAATAATTATTTGTGTATAATTGAAGGACTGGCTTTCCCGCCCGCCCGCCTGCTTGACTGACTAACTGATCATTTGTATTTACTTGCATGGCTGATGGGTAAGCTGAACAGTCCAACTAAATACTAAGTGAACACAAGTGTCTCTAATAATATAGTAAAAAAAATAATAAAATATAAGAATTTTCTGTTGAGAGTACTTTTTTAAGGAAGGATATATTTATACATAAGTATACACATACGAACATTGGAGGAAAAAAAATAAATCGATTTAGAATTTGATTTTTTTGTATTAATAAATGGTCGGCTTTAAACTTCTTAAACATTTTCACTTGTTTCTTATTCATATATTTTGATCATCAATAATAATAACAACAACAATAACAATTATAGTAAAAGCATCCATCAAACTAAAACGAAATATGTTCTAAAATACTATATATCCCCCAAGTGTATGTATGTGTATGTGTATGTGTATGTGTGTGTGTGTGTATGTTGAATTTAAGTTAAATTAAAATTTCATTTGTTTAAAGTGAAAAAAAAAAGTTGAAAAAAAGAAAACCGAAAAATTCATCAGAATTTTGATGAGCTCGGACACAGGCACCGACTGCACAACTTATGACAATAATTACAGGGTTCATAGACTTTAATTAATCCTATACCAACAACAAATAACAACAATAACATTAACAGACAAGTCAGCGGGATGATATGTGAAATCAATCATTGTTGGTTGGTTGGTTGGTTGCTCTGCATCATCAAGTGAATGAATGACGGAATGGATGAATGGACGTATATATGAATATTTGATTGTAGTGAACAAGGGTGTGATCCAAAGACCTACATACATGTATTATTTTTGTGATAATTGTAACTAATTACAGAAAATTGTTTTTTTTTTGTGGTTTTCTTTTTGATGTACATTCCAAAAAAGACAAAAAAAAAAAAACACAAAAACATAAGAAATTTATGTTATTATGATTATCTATATTTATCCAAATCGAAAGTCGATTTCCTTTCTTAGACCAACAATAACAACAGTAATAATAATAAGAAAAGGAAGAAGAAGAAGAAAAATACAATAACGGCTGCCGTTAAAGTTTCCTTTTTTTTTTGTTGTTGTTGTTGTTCTTTCACTATTCAACTGTAATATTGCATTCTGGTGTTCGTTTATAATTATTGGTGATATGGAGTTGTTATTATTGTTGTTGTTGTTGTTGTTATTATTATTATTATTATTCCTTGCATAATCTTCAGGTATTCAAAGCGTTCAGGCCTTGTGATGGCCCCCCCATCGTTTTGCGTTATACGATCTGTTATTAATTTGTGTCTTGTTCCACAGAGCAACATACAGTATCAGCAACTCTTTTGCTTTCATTTATTTATTATAAGCTACAACTATGTGTGTGCATATAAAATACGTATCTTCATGTAAACTTGGTTATATGTGGTAATCATATATTTCAAAGCGTCTGACGTTTGGTAAGGTAGTGAACTGTGTTAAAAAGTTAAGTTTCTCTTGTTGGTGTTGGTGGTGTTTGTTTAAATTGTTTGCTATTTATGTCGGCAACTACCGTATAAACTTGATTTGAATATGTTGCTGTTATTGTTATTGTTGTTGTTGTTGTTGTTGTTTTCTTTTTTGTTATTATTTAAAAGGGTTTCCCGTGTGTACATGATGTTGAAATTCTGGAGCCAGCACATGCTGAAATCAATATGTTGACTAATAAATTGTTCAAAATCAAAATGTTATGCGCAGCGCTTAAGCTTTGACTCATTCTACGTTGCCGTTTATGATGAGAAATATTTAAACAGTGGCGTTTTATAAAAATTCATAAACAAAATTTAAAAAAAAAACGACTTACTGACCCTTTTCCATTTTGTTTTTATAAAATTTAATAATTTATAAAAAAAAAAAAAAACTTTAAATTTATTCTTAAACTCATCAACTTCAGCTAACCCTGAAGTAGATGCAAATATCACAACACTTTTAAGGTTAACGAAGTATTTCTATTTTAAATTTTCATCAACACTAAGCTTGTATTTATAGCTATAACTCTCTGTCCGTCTGTCCCTATGTGTATGTGGAAATTCTTCCCTTAATTGAAATATTACTTCCAAACTTGTCAGCAACATGGATACGATATTTTCTGTAAATAAAATTTAAAATTGTTTCTCAGTTCAATCATAAGATAAACAAATGAAAAAGCTTTACTTGGCTTGGGATTCATTTAAGATATCATCTACGTTATTATAAAAAATGGAAGCGTTGCATATTTTCTTTAATAATAAATCTTCAAGAGATGTACTATATTAATCTTATCCCATAGTTTTATAAACTGTCACCCTCTAAAGAAACATTTTAAGAACACCCCGTCTCTCTATAAGACGGATTCCAACCTTGTTGTGGCTATCAAACCCAACTCCCAGCCTTATTAACTAAAAGATTGAATTCCATAACAAAGTAATGAGTTTTTATTTTAAATTGTGGGCGTGTTTGTAATGCGACTCCGCCCATTTTTGCATGCCCATTGTGGAATAATTTCATATATTTAACACAATTTTAATTTTGTGTTTATTTTTGTATTTTTAATAGATTTTTATTAATTGTAAGCATAGCTCTTGACCAGTGTAAATAGGAATCTAGATATGTTTTAATATAATATCTAAAAATTTAAAAGGGCCGACATGTCCACATCGACTCAGATTTTTATAATGATCAAGTATATAATTAAATTGAATAAATCATTATTCAATAAGGACATAACAATTTCGTATTTTAAAACGAATTTAAATTTGAATGTTTTTCCATCTGCTCTGTCAACTTCCAAACGCAACGAATGTTATATATTTTGGGGACATGGAAAAGTTCACAAAGGAGCAACATTTTGAAAAATTACTACCGCAATTGTAAACCTAGCAAGAAAAAATAGATGCGTTTGGTACACTGCAAAATGTAAATTTGTATTATTCTGATAAAGTTTTGAAGGATTTGCAAAATGAAAAATATCTGCTTTCTGTGGAATGTGTAGTTGTTAAAATCTAAATGACTGCTCAGGAGTTTAAGGTACTGATGTACATATATACATATTCACGGACAGACCGTAACATATTCTGTTGTTATTAATGTTGTTGTTGTTGTTGTTGTTGTTATTGTCGATGTTCTCTTAAAGAAAATTATGACATGAACATGAACGTAATCCCCATAATGATGTTATACAATACGCCATCTTAAAGTAAACAAACTGAAGCCGCTGAAACGTTCACTATACCCCCACCGCAGCTCACCACAATTCCTCTCTGTGTATGTACAGTAGTTAAAATAAGTAAAAAAAATAAGCACTAAATTTAGTTTGAGTCAAATCTTCAATACCCTTCAATATTTACAATCAAATAGTGGGCGTGACAGGTATATCATTACGCCTTTTAATAGCGTATGCATTACGCATCCACTTACAAATCAATTTTTATGCTGAATACGGTTTTTTTGTAAATTGTGGGCGTTTATTTCTTCCGACTATGCCCATTTTTGACCACATCGATGATTGGGGTAATTATTAATAAGTATAACAAATTCTAACTGTTTAGGTAAATTTTTGTGATAGATAAATTGATTTCTGTTGATTGTGGGTTCAATTTTGACCAAAAAATCGCCCAATTCATATAAAGCTCCGCGTAAACAAAATAGAAAAGTCTAAACAAAATTTTAATCGAAAAGTTTACGACTGTAAAAGTGTCAACAACAAACAGGCACTCGAAAGTATGAACGGACTTGTCTAAATCGAATCAGATTTTAAAGCTGATGAAGAATATATATATTTAGTAGGATCTCTGACGTCTCCTTCTATATGTTGCAAATGGAATCAACAAACTTAGTATTCCCCACATCTTATGTGAAAAACGTGTGCATAAGTATAAATACTTGTACGCATGTATGTTAGGTACATGTGTACAGTAATCATATTTAATCTTCCTGTTCATACATATGTGAACATATCATATACTCATACATGCATACATACATATCATACAAACATCGAGTGAAGATTCACGACAGGAATGCTTGCGCTGACATTAAATATTTATGCTGGCTGCATACTCTTATGGTGTATCATCATAACGTACGTACATACTTATTTCTATACCTTATCATATCATACCGTATCGTATCGTATCGTATCGTATCGCTTTGTACCAGATTGTGTATATGCTTACACGTAGTCTCTGGCAGGTTTGTTGAATTCTGCTGTGAAAATTTGTTTGCCGCTGTTTCATTATTTATGTTTAAAAAATTCATATTTTTTTTATAAAAAAAAGTGTCGATGGCAGAAAATAAAATACGTACAACGGAAAAAAAAAACATAGCATACAAAAATATGATTTATTTCAACCAAAGGGTGATATTTCACTTAACCTACGCGACTAATAAAGGATGGTGAACAAAAGTTTTTAAATATTTATGTTTGTTTTTTTTTCGGTTTTATTTTTATTTTTTTTAATTACAATCTCAGTGGTAGTGTCGCTTGTACATATTTTTTTCCTAAAAATGCTGTTTGTAATAAATGTATTGAATCAAGCTACTTCTAGTCTTTGGACAAAGCCACATATGTCTTGAAAATAATTTACTCGAACCCGTACGGAGATTGACATAATAAAACCCAAGTTCTTAAAATAGAACAAATAGAAAATTGAAAAAAAGGTAAATCTCTGGTTTAAGCCGAATCTTGCATACGCCTCATGTGTATATGTAAAGAGTAGGCGTAGCCTTTAACTATTTTTATTGAAGTATAGTATGTAGCACTTCAGTCCAACTATAGAAATCTAGAGCAGAATTTTTTGTAAAATATATATGTTTGCACACACACACACACAGTCCAATTTCCCAGACACCCTGTATAACTTTCCAAGATCTCTGAATTCACTTTCTAGCCGTTAACTTCTTTTTTGATAAAATGCCATATACCCCCATATATTGTGATGGTGGGTATAGTAACAAAAAGCCGAACCAATGACACGCACATTGTATTGGCCGTTATAATGTGATATACTTACTAAACGTATCGTACCGCTGTTGTTGTTGTTATTATATCTTAAATCAAAGAAACAATTTGTCGTCCACACGCACACATAATTGAATGGGATTAGAATATATTATGAATGAGACATAATTCTCAAGCAATTACAAAGAACTTACTTATAAAATAATTCATAGTCATATAATGTATATATGGACAAAATAATATGAACACATAAAGTTCATATTATTACAATTGCAACCCTTCCTATAACCCATTTTGATTTGCCCTCTTTCGAAGTTGTACTTATGCACAAGGATTGTACATAAATACATTTTTATATGATATATTTTAATGGATACATTGTGTTTAGTTGGAAAGACAAATATATGATTTGTAGCCTTTTAAATAAATATATATTTCTATAAATTGAACAATGTCATAACCTTCACCTAGAAAATCTTTCAGCGAGAAAATTAGCAAGTACATAATATCCATACAATAATAAATGTGTGTAAATAAGTGAAATCGTTTTGTGTGTATTCACATGCATGAATACCCACCAATTGAGCTACAATACCATCCATACACAATTATGTTTAAATGTTACGCTTTATAATACAACGTACACAGTTTTATTCCAAGTGAAATTATTATTTAATAAATTATCATTAATATGGTATTTTGTCTACATGATATACATGTAGGTATATATACATTATTACATAATTATTAGTCACCAAGGTTAATAATTTCATTATCTATTTATTCCATCATACAAATATAATGTTTATAATAATAATTATATAAGTGGAACATAAATCAAGGTAAATTTTGGTAAAAAGTAAAGTTCAACAAATGAAAATGATATAATCGATCAAACTCAACTATTTAATACCCTACAGCAAGGGGTCTTTAAAGTGTGCTTCGCGGAATCCTGGAGCTCTCTGAGCCAACTCAAACTGCTCTGCGGATCTCTTTGGTGTTAGACATTGAAAATTAGCACAAACACACAATTAGTCATTTCTGAACCACTAGCGTGATTAACCCTCCAAGTTAATCAGGCAATTGCCCCCCCCCCTCTTCCCTTTTAACTTCAGGGTGTCACTATAAGGGATGTTGCGATTTCTATTCTCTACTTTGATTCAGAACCATAACAACATCATGATTTCTGAAGCCTAAACTCAACCTCAGGAAGCTAAACAAAAAATCATATAGAATTTCCAACACTCTCCAGCCAACAATATGTTTTCAATGATACGATAATTCTTAACACCTACAATATAAATCATAAAAAAATTACACTCATATTGTTGTAGTTGATTATGTGACAGTAATGGAGGTGTGGTTATACATACCTACATACCTACACACATACTGCGCTTCGCATTAGCATTCAAAACACTATTCACTGACAGTGGCTTGAAGAGTCTACAAAATACAGCAACAATAAAAATAAAGTGGAAATCTCAGTGTGTGCACAGTAGTTGGTATTGTATGTGTATTGTACAACATACAATAATAATAAAGAAAATGAAACAAGAACAAAGAAAACAACAGCGGGCGTTACTTATTGCAACGACATTATGTTTATATGGCAAAGGGTAGAGTTTGGCAATACATGGACTGAGTATTGAAACCACAGCAACATATTATAACAACAACAACAACAACAACATTAAACAACAGCAAATGTCTAGAAAAAGGAAAATCACTGTGCGCGCGCACCAGTGTTAAAGTAGAGAGTATATGGCGATAACATAGAAGCATTGAATGTAAATGGCGCACACTGAAAAACCATTTCAACCATAATATATGAGTAGATAAAGAAAAAATAATATGGCTGCTTTGGATTGAGTTTTTTATTTTTAATTTTTAATTTTGTTTTTTTTTTTTCATTAAATTTTACATGCAGATGTAAAACAGAGATTGAGGCAAAAAGAAAAAGAAATCTGAAAAAGAAGAACGACATACTTGAGATGCTAACAACAAATTATAGTTGAGAAGACATTCATTTAAAAGTAAATGCCGGAGGTCAATAATTTTTTTTATTATTTACTTATTTCGTCTTTCAACTCAGCATGTGTTAATATTTACTTTACAACTATATAAACTTTATTTTACATAAGATAATTCTTAGATAAACAATTTCTGATGAGAACCTAAGCTTAAGCAAACACGGCTTTATGCATTACTGTTCAACGAAGTCCAACGCAGTGTCCTTAGTTTACAAAAATTCCCCTAGAATGTAAAATTAAATTTATAAATAATCAGATGAAACCCTGTAGATAAAAGCTAGTTGATGGAATGGAAGAACGGCAAGATATAAATGGTTTTTCAATAACAACATAACAATTTTATACTTAAACAAAATACAGAATAATTAAGATATTAAGCTGAAATTTATTCCAAATACAATGCATATATTATATTTAACAATAGAATTCAATTTCCATTCATGTGATTACCGTGGGCACATTTCTTTTCACACATATTTGCCAAAACAATTGTAATTTTGCGTTTGATATTATCCCTGAGTTCTTCTAACAGCTTCTTGGCATATACTAACGACTTTATGTCTCAATAAAGAGAAATCCAACGGTACTAAATCGTATAAGGAAGGTGGCGAGATGAAATTCTAGATTATCTTCAAACTTCAGCAGAGATCAATGAGAGAAGTTTCAGTGCCTCAAATAATCAAGAAGCTTCAATTCTTAAGTTAATTTAATCTTTACCTTAATTTAATTAATTTAATTTAATTTATCTTTACCACCCTTACATTCAAAATGCAAAATTCGCCATAATGTAGTTTGAGAGATTCCCAAGTCCTATGAACGGCGTGGACTTATTTAGCTCATTTTAAATTGAAGTACTGACGGCTGAAATATTTTCGGTACTTTGACTGGTGGATTACCTCGCAGACACAGGAATATTCAATAGTGATTATTTTGGCTAAAATTTATCTATTATAGTATACACAACCTCTCTGAAGGGACGATTATCACTATCAAAGATTAGAGTAAATGCTGTTAAAATTGCAAATACCAACTCAAAAATTCGGTAATAATTTTTATTCATTGTTTAAAAAATTTAACGTAATCAAAATGTTAACCTTGACTGATGCCATAACGTTTACAAGTTATGAAAATCATTCAAGGGTACGTTTGCAATAACACATAAAATTGTTATTATCTTATTGAAAACCCCGTTATCAAAAGATATGTTTAATGTTGCAAAAATTCATCACAGTAATCCTTACAGAAAGACAGACAGTACGAGCATGGCAAATATTCAAATATTCACACTACATGAGCTTTTTTAGGTCATTATTATCAATTATTCTCTACTCACTCTCTAATTATTTTAGTTTTATATGAAAAACGTATCTTGGCCAACTTTAACCTAGCCTGATCAATTTCACCAGATGACAGATTGATTGACATTTGCTGCTGCTGCTGCTGCTGCTGCTACAGTTGCTATTAATCTGTGTGTGTCAGGAATAAGGAAAAATCACTCTCAAATAATTTTCGATTATTTACTGGCAAAAAATTAAACAACAATAAACGTATCAATACAATACTTTATAATGTTGATGTCTGTTGAATATCGATACATATCAGCTTCACGCTACCCATGTAGTTTTACTTTTATTACATTTTCATTGTGATTGATAGTTATTATCTTTAATAAAGCCCCAACATTATATAGCAATTGACACCATAATTGCCTTCAATTGAATTCAACATTTAGTATTTATAAAATAAAGTTGTTGTCTACCTGAAAACAACTAAACTAGATTTAGTTAATGTAGGTCAAATCGGATCACTATGCACTTTACTACAGATCTTATATATTAAACCAAAGTTCGCATTACTCCGAACTCTTTCATATCAAACGAGGTCTCAGACAACTGAGACTCAACTATTAAACTCAACATTGATGGAACAATTTTTAATAAAAGTGTCATGATTCTCACGTATACGATACGACAGGGAAGATTTAAATATTATCCCTATAAGTGAAAGTATTAGGAAAGCATCGGCAAGGATGGTTCTAGCGGAGTGTAAGGAAAAAATAAGTATATGTGGTATAAACATGGAAGCATCTTGTATCCTATACTTGTTAAGACTCAAATAACTTTGAGGTAGTGCGAGAATTCATCCACCTAAGTACAGTTCAATAATATCAATATGGAAATAAAACAAAGAATTATGAACATTTTTTACTTTTACACTATGGCCCAAGCAAGCAATTAAAAAGCAGAGAATTCTTGGGATCGACAAAGCTTTCAATGTATAGAACCCTCATCAGTCCTGTGCATCTCTATTCAGTGAAAGTGAAGAAGAAGCGCAGAAGATCGCTGAAAGAAGCCCAATATTTAAATCATAATCATTGTTAGCGGCCAATAAGAATGATGATCCAGATGGCTCAACCATTTTGCTCATTAGAACATCAACCGATCCGTGAATATTTTAAAATACAAAAGCTCACATTTAACGGTAAATTTATCTACACTCAAAAATTAAATATTTAAACTTACAACCATAATAAAAGCCCCACAGCTCCTGAAAGTTCATCGCTTTCCCTGCACATGACATAAAGTTAATAAGTTAATTAATAATATTTGTATTCGTTGGAAAAGACAACAAGCCAAAAGTCCTTTTTACCCGTCAACAATATATACATAATACCTACATTAGGTGCCCTTAATTATAAGATAAGAATTCATTTTTTTTTTTTTTCTCAGAAAAATTTTAGTTGGTTTTTTATTGATCTCCTCTCACTCCCTTACCACTTCACGCGAAATTGAAACCAGTTAAGTTAAATGTACGGCACAAGAAGAACAATAGATTTGAATGAAAGATAATGAAATTGTATGCTACAGTAATTATAAGTATTATCCTGGCACGTTTTGAGCGATCAAACAATGTGATATGACATTAAAGGAAGACACACAGAGAGAGATCCCATTAAGTAGAAAGGATATTTTCGCATATTATGCGGCTTATTTAGCGATTTGTTTTAAGCATTTTACTAAAAGAACATTGCACTGGGTGCCCCATGCACCTGTCCTTCTTAATTTGAACACTTTAATTTGCACCAAACTGGTTTCTGTCAGATCAAGTGCATAAAAAATATGCACTGTTTTTGCAAGTATAAATATATATATATATATGTATGTTTATAAAAATCTTCTTGTTCCTGTTAATGACAGCAAGGATACCTGATCTTTATATAAAAATGATAGTACAACAACAAATAGGTATTTTTCTTTAGTTGTTGTAATTGTTGAACCCTCTTTATAAGTTAGGAGATATATTAAAATTATCATTCCGTATTTAACTACTCGAATAAGGCATCAGAAATCCCACAAAGTCATAAATCATATAATTATGTCCATACGTCCGTATAATATATATGTATTTTGAATATTCATTGTTTTACATTTTAACATAATTAGTTACAAGTTTTTTTATTTCTAGTTTCTGAACGTTGGTTCATATTTAAATTGGTCAAGTGTCACGCCCACTTTCAACAACAAAAATCTCTCTATTAACTGTAAAAACTGTGCTATGAAAATGACATTTTGGTGAACTTTTTTAAAACTAATCCATCCATCCATCTATATGTTAAAAATGGAACATATACGCCCATAATCAGTTACCTGCCACGCCCACTTGTTTGTTTAATAGAATATTTAAGATTCGACTTAAACCAAATTGAATTTTTTATTTATTTGTTTTTTTTTATAATGTGGAAAAATTTAACTCAGTGTTCTTTTTTTTTAACATACAAGCGAGCACAAGGACTCTTATTAAGGTTGTTCATTGATAGGGAATTTTTGCTGCTGCTGCTGCTGCTGCTGCATTTGTGATATGAAATAATATTTGACAATTTAAAATGCCAAAGCAAGGTGCTTTGTGTTAAAGAAAAAATTATATCAAACCGACCACGTGCCAATTTCAGTTGCACAACGCAAACAATTTACGTAAATATATAAGTTATGATACACACCAATATAAAATGTACTTGGACATATTATATTTATATACTCGTATGTTACGTTCAGTAAATTGGTTTCAATACAAGTTTAATACAAATTGATGATAGTGTTGTAAGCATTGAGAGGAGAATTGCTGTTGTAATATGAAAGTCGCGCCCCAGCCACACATGCTAGTTAGGGTTCTGCAACCATAAATTTTCTTTACCTTTAATGAAAAACATTCAATATACAATAGTTGTTGTTGTTTTTTGCAATAGTTGAACGGTGCAAGAAAAAAAATTATTAAACAAAATTATGCAGTCATTATTCATCAAGCACACACACACACGTTTATATGCAACCTTTCGTCTTTGAGATAAAGTAGACACAGGAGGTCATATAATAAACACCCTTTAAGAAAACTACATGTTTAAAGGTAAAATGTTGCCATAGTAGAAAAGCCATTTACAGTGGTGGTCACTTGAACAGGACAACACTTTTTTTGAGTATAATTTTTTGCAATAATTTTTCTTTCTTTAAGTTTAGAAACAATTTAATGATGCAGAGTTTGATGAAAAGACAGATCAACTTTTTTACCTCCTATTCTTATTCTATTTTTGGCGAATTTTTTCCTTTAACACTCACAAAAAACGATACATTTTTTGTGTTTGATTTTTGAGAACGACTTTTATAAAATTTTTTATTTCTTTATAACAATTTAATGATGCAGTTTGGTAAAAGGATCTATTGCGTATAATATAAAATACTTTTTCTTAAATTCCTGTTTTTTTTTCTATTTTTGGCGAATTTTTTCTCTAATTTTAATAAAAAATAATAAATTTTTCATCTTTGACATTTTGAGAATGATTTTTTCAATATTTTTTATTCTTTCAATTTTATAATGATGCAGTTTCATATAAGGATCTTTTATATATAAAACCAAATATTTATTTTTTAATTTCTAAAATTTTTTCTATTTTTGGCGATTTTCTTAATCCTGGACCATCAAAAAGTATTTCCTCTTTTTTTTTTTTTATAGTGTTAAAGTAAAAAATTCGCCAAAAATACAAAAATTATAGAAATTATTTAAAAAAATATTTATTATTGTACACAATAGGTTCATTCATCAAACTGCATCATTAAATTTCTTCTAAACTTAAAGAAAACAATAATGGCAAACAAAACATTGTCTTGAAGAAGTTATTACCCTATTCAAGTGACCACCACTGTATATGCATATAACTGCCCTGCATAAAACAAGTTCATTCAAGGATATTTATCCAATGAAAACATGAGTTTTAATTATTTTGAATTACAATAGAATGTTGTTTAAGAATATTGTACAATATGGCCTAGAACGTGTACCATATACACAAACAGAAAAATTTCTATTACCTAGAGTACATGGGCATACATGTTCATTTAAACACTATGTGTGCTTAATATATCCATTTATATGCTTTAATTTATATGAACAAGGCCTGTGTATAGGGTTATGAATTTTAAATTAGTTACAATGTACAAGTTTATCGGAGTTTTACCATATGAGTACGATTTTTAATAAAAACAACCGGAAAAACTATAACGGTTAACATATTCAATTTGATGAAAGAGAAGGTTATATGAAACAAAACAAAACAACAATTAATAAAATTGCTGATTTTTTTTAGCTTAGTACTTTTTTACTAAGGACAAAAAAATTAGTTGAAAAAACGAAAAAAAAAAAATTTGTATTATATGACTCATTTATCCTTATTTATACCCTACACGTAAGACTCTATTACAAGTTTTGTAACATTCAATCAAAAGCGTCCAAAGAACTCTATAATGTTTATATGATCATGATTAGCAACGGAAAGTTGAAGATCGATCTAGCCAGATATCTCTGTGTCTGTACGTCCACCTGTTGTTTAAATTCTTATCGTAAAATTCTTTGAATTATCACCGAAATGAAATCAAAGTATGATCAAACTGTTCATTAATATTACCGCCCCTAAGCTATATTTTCAGATCTTTAGCCTACAAAACATCATGCGCTTCGGTTTTATGCAGTGTTTAGCACCATATCCCCTTTTTTTAATTGAAAATTCTCATTTTTATTCAGGCTTTCAGTCCCGTAGTTTTTTTTTTAAGCATAAATGTTATGACTTTGACTTATAGAGAAGAGAACTAGATAGAAAATGTAAGACCGCGTAATATGTTATAATGATCATGATTTATTCCGAGTGTGTACTCTGCTTAAAAGCAATACATATGTATAGAATCCTTACTACATAATAAAGTATTATGAAATCTATTCATTTTCATACACAATATATTATTATTCCCATTTAGCATTTTCCATTAAAAAGCAATTAATTGCTATCTCTGACAAAACAACAATTCAATCATTGTCCCATTTTAGAATTAATTTTTTTTTTTTTATAGTTTTTATGATACAAACAGTGAAATATCTTTATTTGAGATCCATAATATTTTTAATGGATTTTCCTTGTTTTATAAAATTATTACTATTACGAGTGTTTCCTGGCACCTTATTAAATATTTTCATATAAATTCACAATTGTATATGCCCTCTGGTCTTTAGCTGTTATAAAGTATTTTTATGTTAAATTTTATTACATCGCGAGTAATTGTTTTTGTTTTTTTTTGTTTTTTACCTTTGCGTCAGTTGTCTGTGCATTGCAATAAAATGCAGTTAAAGTGTTTACTTGGTTTGTCACGGTCATTAATCATAAGTGTGCAAGTTGGTGTTATTTATATGAAATGGGAGGTATGCTATGAAATTAATGGTTAGTGAATAAATTGACAAACTTACTTATGCCTCTACACACATGGCCACAGACAACAGACAGGTGTCAATATCTAAGAGGTGGCCAACATAAATAATAGATTATTGTTATTATTTTTTCTTTTTTTTTTTTTTTTGCAAAATATTCTCATAACGGATTGGCTATCTTTTCTACAAAGTGAAAGAGGTTCCAATAACAATAGAACTTTGTTTTATTATATAAATGGAAATATATTTTCAAGGGGCGTTTTATTTACAAGTACAAATGAATTTTTATTTTAAGCTCTTGCAGTCAAATAGTTTTTACCTCAACAAGGAAAAAGAGTTTTTCTAAATCGTGGCAGAGTTCCTTTTAGTCTAATTATACACACATACATAAATGTCAACTTGATAGCTTCATTTGTATTCTTCTAAAATGCATTGTATAGATTGTGGGTTTAGTACGTTTACAAAATTTCATCATTTTATGAGATTTTTTTACTTTCAGGAGAGTTTACATAGCAATGCAAACAGACATACATAACAAAATAAGTCAGTTTCTTATCAACGAAAAGCTAGAAAAAAAAAGTAGGGTATGATGGCACGGTGTTAATATATGATTTTATATCCTCCATATTTAAAAAAACACAGGAGAAGTCTTTACAATATATAAATATTCTCGATTAGCATCAAAATCTGAGTCCGTACGTCCATGTGTCAGTTAAACTTGTCATGATACCAATAATTGACATATTAATATAATATTTAGTAAAGACACGTCTTTTTACGCAAAAATCTATTAATTTTAGGTAAAACTTCTTTAGAGTCACGCCCATAATCACCAAAAATCGATATATAGACCACAAAAATTAACATATATACATAGTTCAAATTAAGTATATATAACATAACACATACGCCTACAATATACAAAAAAAAAATATAACGTTAACATTCTAAAAGGCGTAATTAAGTACAAACCATGCCCACTGTTTGCATATGGAGGTGGATGGTATAAAAGATTTAACCTAAAATGTTATATGGAAAGGGGTTCTAAAAATGATTCGATCAAGCTCAAATTTTGTTTAGTTAATTATCACGCTAATTAACTATTCTTTGCTATATTTTTTTTTGAAAAAAACTTGAAGAAATAAAAATTTTCGTCCTATAAGGAGTTATTTTAAAATAAAAGGTTATACGGGGAGGGATTCCAAATATAGACCAATTACAACCATTTTAAATAGTGACCTTCCTTGTATAAAGAGACATGTTTGTGACAAATTTTTATTAATAAAATTCAAAAATTACGATCTATAGGTTGAAATAAAAAATTCATGGACGCACAGACGGACATAGTTAAAAGAAATCAGATTCTGATCGTTTTGGTATAATTAATAATGGATCTAATAATTAACTTTAAGGAGTACTATATACCCTTGTGGTGTAAGATATAATCAATACCAAATGCAGTGTGAGATGCTTCCATGAATCTCTTACCCAACATAGCAACCACACTACCCACCTTAAGTTAAATGCAAAAATCGAACTTATCATACTATGTTCACATGAACACCTTAATCTTATATAAAAAATTTAATAAGTTGTATTATCAATTTTTTACACTTAATAGAATCTTTAAAAAAAAAAATATATAAGAAAACTGCACTTGAGTAATGCAAATATTGAAATATTCCCACGTTTGTGAAAATATACACGATTTACTAAAATAAAATAAAAAATATAAAATAAAAATAAAACCAACAACAAGGAAACTCAACACTTGTTTTTGTATATATATAACTAAACCAGCAACAAACATTCGCACAAACACAGAAAACAGTAGCTGCTGTAAACGAAATTTCATTAAAAGTTTAAACCATTAAAGCAGACAGACAGACAGACAAACGAACAACATAGTACCCACATACAATACGTATATATGTAATATGTGGACATAGAGGGACGTACAGACAAACATTCATGATTACGTTTATACCAAAATAATAAAAGAGATGCTTTATCGTGGCATTTTGGCGGGATGAGTGCGCGTGAAGGTGTTTTAATTTGAAATGACAATAACAACAAACATATAAAAGTCCATATGGTGACAATAATAGCAAAACCACATAAATAAGTATTTAACATAACAACCCATTGGCAACAACATCACATTTACACTTCCATTGATTAGTGAACCGACCCAACCCTACGAAGCTAAAAATATACAAAAGACAAAACGAAAAAAAAAAAAAGTCTTAATGGCATAAAACATATAAGCAGTAGCAGTTATGGTTGCTGCAGCATCAGACAACACATTGTAAAACTTCGAAATAAACGTAAGGAAACAAACAAGCAAGTAAGCAACCAAGTAACAATAAGTTATACATGGTGTTGGAATGATGACCAACATACATACATTACAATGTTATGCAACAAACAAGTAGACAGTTTGTCTGTGCCAGCAGCTGTAAATATATTTAGAGATAGAGATAGAAGAGCACAACGACTCGAAAACAAAAAATAAAACAAACCAAAAAAAAAAAAAAAAAAAAGGAAATGTTTTGACAAATCTTTTTCTCGTTTTCCTACCACACATTCAATTCATTGCCTCTTACCATACCTTTACACATACTAAAGTAACATAATGAACTAACTCTCCTCGTTGTTGTTGGTTATGGGAAGATGCTTGGTAGAGTTGAAGTTGTGGAGCTGGTGAGTTATATGGTCAAAGTGGGCATTACAGCAGCAACTTTTTGTTTAAGCCAATTAAATTAAGAAATCTGATGTGTTTGCCAAGATGTTTCTTCTCTTTGTTGCTGTTGTTGATTTTAATTTTTTTTTTTTTTTTTTTTTAATTTTCAAGAATTTCCTTTAACACAAATCACACTTATTGTATGCAGTAGCTGAAGTCGCATGTGATCGTGACTCACCCAACAATATATATCTCAAATGGTTGTTGTTGTTGTTATTATTATTATTGCTGATTTCATTTTTAGTTAGACACATGAATTACTTCATGTGACTTTTCAATATCATTTACTTTAAATAATGTCAGCTTCTTTCAGCCTGCTGCTGCTCACACCATTCACACTAATTCACAAATCCGGCTGTACATAAAAATTTGTAATTATAAATGTTTTTTTAAGCGAATTTTCATTCAGATGGAAAATGTTAATTAGAGAAATATTCAAAGGTGCATCCCAGCTTACTTAGTGTACCAGCCCTCTCTAGCATTGTCTCTAGCATGCATACAATCGCCGACATATGCTCGGCAGTACATAGGGCTTTAAATATTTTGGTCCTACATTTGACACATATATACGTCCACATACTTAAAGTTGGAATATACGAGTATATACAAAAGGGTGAAAACTAAGTTTGTCACTCCATTTGCAACACCCAGAAGAAAACGTCAGAGACCCTACAAAGTGCATATTTTCTTAATCAACATCAAATCTAAATCGATCTAGACATGTATGTCCGTCTGTCGATGACACTCTCACTTATTAAAATATTTGAAATATTTTAAATACTAAAGTAAAATTTCTTCTAAATTTCTGCATGCAGATTACTATTGCAAAATCGGTCAAGAGCCACGCCCATAATTTCATTCAAAAAAAAAATCATATTTATAATTACCCCTTCCATCAATGTGCAAAATATAGGCGTGGTAGGATAACAAACACACCCACAATTTACAAAAAACAATGTAACCAATGCAAAATTCCACTTGCAGGCTGTTATGTGATACATATCCTCATACAGGGCGTAAGAATGTACCTTCCACGCCCACTTTTTTGTATATACATGTAGAGGGTATTTAAGATTTGGTTTAAGCCATATATATAATTTTTTTACTTGTTTTTTCATAGCTTTCAACAAACTCTTTTTACCCGTTCTACTCCGCCTTATCCTTCACGTATTACAAACGAATGCTTATAAAAAAGAAGGCAGAAATGTGTTGAGTTTTAGTTTTATTGTTGTTGTTGTTGTCTTATATATGTTGATGCTTTTCTTTTTTTTGTTTGTCTTCTCAACTGATTTTCACAAATGATATGACAAACACAAAATGTTAATGAGCAATTTGAGATTGTGCGAAAAGATTTCGTTATTTCGAATGTATAGAATTCTTAACAATATTAATTTAAGCCCAGCTAACAAGAAGTAGACAGAACAGTATGCAAGTTGTACTGGAGGAGAATTAATGTAGTTTGAGGGAATAGGGATTGCCCGAATATTTGTAGTTACCAAACAACTTAAGTTAGGCACAGTAGTTAGTTGAATGAGTACGAGTACTACTACTATTCCTAAAAGTTTACAATATAAAAAACTAAATTTCGTTAAAATCAGATCTTGAATATCTTCCACATATAACCACACCCACTAATTATAAATATTTAAACCAAATTTCATCTTTATGATTCAATTTTTATTGTTGATGAATAGATTTCTGTCGTATTCAGGCGTGCCTTTTGGACCGATTTTGCCCATTTTAGATAAAAATCAAGATCAAAAATATATGTACCAAATTTCAAATCAATATCTTAATTTTTGCGACCTTAAAAAGTTCAAAGTTAGACATACAGACGTACGGACACTGTTAAAATTATTGTTCCCTCCAGTAGTTGTATACGGACTAACTAACTTAATGTACACTTCATCTTACTAGGACGGTATTAATGCTATTTGATTTAAATCAATACTTACATTTGATTTAGATAAAGCCTTGGGTACCATCTAAGTACGTCATATTAGAATGTTTGATTTGCAATAAAGCTTCTATGAGAACAAATTTTACGCGCAACGTTTTCATACTATTATTACAACAAAGAGTCAATAACTTTACTCATTCAAAATTTTATGGTGATCATCAACTTTACCTTAAAAAGGACGTCTTTTTTACTATTTTTTGAACTGCGTACTTAATGTTTGATCAACCTGGTTCATTTTAAACTTCAGTGTATTGAATCTACCTAGAGTTTTGGCATTTTTGAAGACGATATCTCAATTTTTGTGAGGACTAGAATATTTTCCACAGATTCAGAGAAAAACTATAAATTTAAGATTTTAACTATTTCGGCTTTTTTTCTATGTATTCATTCTCACTCCTGCTCTATAACTTGTGCAGGATTTTCTTATGATAAATAAATTGAAATTGAAATTGAAAGACACAAAAGTACGATCTATTTATAATATGTTGCCAATCAATAAAAACAACTACTATATAAGGTTCCTATAAATTCTCAATCTCACGGTGATTCAAATTTTACAACAGTCTCGAATTTCTATATAATTTTGATGCCGCAATTTGTTTCGATGATAAATGCGATTTATTTAAATGATTCTTCTCAATAATTTTTTAATAAAAATTGGTAAATATAACATTTTTGTAAAAGATGTTATAGAATAAAGACTGTTACTTTTAAACGTAGTACTTGGACTATTATAATTGGAATATGATCAGTTCCAATAACCTCTGGTTGTATATATAATTGCCATTAGTTAGGCTTAACATGATGATAGGAATCAATAACAAGATGAACCCTTTAAAGAGATATTCTTACCTGATATGAACTTTTTAATAAAGTTTACTTTATTGTTAGGTGAAGGGTTACTTTTTGCAATTCTCCCCTCTTTGTCTTTGCCAATTTTAATTATGCTAATTGACAGAGCTGATTGTTAAACAATCAGTCATTGGATGATCGCTGTCAAATTAAACGGCAAAGGTCGATCAAATTCTTCTATACTGTCATCATTCTGAATTGAAAAGATGTGTTGAACTTGAAATTTTTCCGAAACATATTAAAGAAGTAAGAAAACTAAATTTGACTTTTAGAAATGCTGGGAGGGGCGGATATATGATTATGTATCTCTAATAGTTTATATATTAAGTATCGGCTGGCAAGTCTAGTTCTAAGGTGAGTTTAGTTTTTTGTAAATTGTGGGCCTATCTGTTATTCGATCATGCAAACTATTAAGGCATTGCCAGCATTAAGCAAACAGCAAACGGACACACGGACGGACATATATATTCATACATATATGTATTTTATAAAAAATAATTTTAATAAAAGCTTCACCACTATTGTAGAAAGAATAACAAACCAATCAAAACTTTTTCTTTATATTTGTGAAAAATTAAAAAATTTTTGTGAATTATAAGAAATATACATTTTTATTTAAACAAAAATACAATAAGCAGACAATAAATAAATATAAAAACACTCTCTAGCTAGCTAACTAGCGTTGTGATATTACACTTGACGGTGCATAAACATTCGTATCCGAAGATACGGGCGATGGTAGTACTGGTCGTGTGGTACCATCTGATTCACGACAGGGACGTCTGGATAGCCAAGTTACCACCAAAAAAATGGCAAAACATATTAACACATAAATCGTAATAGTGGCAAACACCTGTAAAAACAAAATAACACCAACCTTTGCGTTCACATTCAATCATCTACGAATCTAATTGACAAAATTTCATATGATTTAAAAAAAAACTCTTCATAACTACTCACTATTAAAAGTCCATCTTCCAGACCCTTGATCCATAATGGACCGAAATTGTCATCTGGCTCTTGTACAGGATACATCCACATATCGTTCTCATCGTCGGGTGGTTTGTGTGGACGTATGGCAGCGCGTTTATAAAAATCATGACCAAAGAAATTGGAAAATGTATTTTTAGGATCAAGTGGCTCATTCAGTATTATATCGGGAAAATTCTGTAAGTCATAAAAACTATTTTAACTGGAACGAAGAACAATGAAAAACAAATGAAAATGAAAAGATTACAATCGATCAAGTCCGATTATATAAAACCTTTGAGAACTTAGAATTCTTAAGAAGTAAACAAAGGTAAATTTGGCTTAGGCCAAATATTAAAGATCCCATCAACTAAACAGTGGGCATGGCATGTATCTGAAGGCGCCCTCTGAAATATTTCTAATTCGTAACAAAGGATTAGCGCGTTACAGGGGACCTGGCTGACTTATTATTATGCCGAAGAAAATATTTTTTAAAAGCACAACTTTTTACTTTAAAAAAAAAAAAAAAAATTAAACGTGAATAAAAAAAGTAGTCTCATTTGACATATTGCTTAAGGCCCCGGCGAGATTCGAACTCACGATCTCCTGTTTACTAGACAGGCGCTTTAACCAACTAAGCCACGGCGCCCTTCGGCCCTTTTTGTAGAATTACCATATCTTGAACTTTATACACATATATATCATTAAAGCTATTCATAAAAAGAAAACATTTAAATGTCATTCTAAAAATCATCAATCAATAAAAACGCCCTACTAGGTACTAATCCTCTTCATTTATCTCACATACAATAAACAAATGCCTCTTAAACTGTATAAATAAAAGACAATTATGCCTCAAATAGAAATAATACCAACATTAACAATAATTAACAAAAATATTTCGTAAGAAATGGAGAAAATTCGTTTACTTACCTTATTTCCTCTTGTTTCGGGCTTTAATTCTAAAACATTTTGATCAAATTTTCCCATTTTAATATCACTTAACTCTTGCTCAGTGAAAAAATGTGTAGTATCAATGCATTCGTTAGCAAATTGATCATAAAACTTTAATTTTTAAAGGCAAAAATATTGAAAATCTAATTGAAAATCTACTACATCACAATACTTACAGTTGATGGATTGGAACATTTGGGCACTTCCTCGCAGGCTTCGGCAGTTTCATTATAATAACTACGCAAACCGAAATAACGTTCTTCACAGTTGACGGGTGTACAATTCTTAAAGTAATCTAAATCCCAGTTTCTACAATCTTTAAAATCTTTATCTAATTTAAAGAAGAACAAAAAGTTTCTTAAAGTGAAAGAATTCCATTTAATAGATAAAAATCAACATACGTGCTTTGTATATATGACCATCAGGATCCAATGCATCGAAACGGGTATCAAAACCGATTAGTTGTTTTAAGTGGAACTCATCATTTTTCGCATTGGTGGATATGACTACTATTGGGCAAAAACCCACCCGATTATAAAGTGACTAAATAAATAACAATCATGCTATTAGGAATAACAAATATATATAAATTATAATTAAAACTATTTACTAACCACTGTAGGCCATATTAATGAAACAATATCCTTAGCACCGGCTTCAATAAAACCAAACTCTCCACCTACTACACGTCCCATCTGTTCTCAAAAAGATATTCAATTATTGTATCATGAACATATTGTATTAATAAACAACTTACATTATCTGCCACCTGATTGCTGGACACATTTACAGTACAGGTACCATCAGATCGAATACTGTACTCCAGCATTTCTTTTTTATCGGTATCTTTATTTATCACTGATACATCTAAGGGTTTTATAGAAAAATACATAAATAGGCTTAACAGAAGAAGGAAGAAGACGTACTTAGAATATTATTAGCTTACCAAATATCAAGCCGATATCTTTTTCTTTGGGTGGACGAGTAATTATTTTATTAATGGCAATCAAACCAAACACTTTATGGTAAAATATTATAAATAAATAAATTCCTACATGAAGAAATCTAAAAAAGACAAAATACAAGATTATCTTTATTATCTAATGTTTTGTTTTTTAAGCCTTTTTAGACTTTTTAGAAGTACAATAGTCGGAAATCCGTTAAAGTATGTATAATTTAAAGGTTTCATGTATCCAACTAAAATGTTTGAAAACCCTCAGATAATGAACAAGTAAGAAAACTACATTAAGCTTGGGCTAAATCTTAAATATTCTCCACAATCACAGAACACCTTGCATCATTTCCATTCCCTCTGTGTAATTTAAAAGCACTTCACAACAAATTTTTTTATAATAATTTGCAACAAGAGTTCTTTTCGAAAATGCTATCGAAATAGCAGCACTTATTGATTTTCTTTTAATTTCTTATAACATCCCTGCTTTAAAGTAAACAACTGTATTGTAACTGTCATAATAGACGCTACCAAGAAATATTTGAAGCGGTCTTTATAACCCCATTGTTTTTGTTGATTTATAATATGTTGCAAAATATTTTCATAAATTTTTATTTTTCAATTTAGTAAAACAAAATAATAAAATTATAATCTAAAAAATGGATGATAAGCCAAGTGTACAATGTCGCGATTTTGCCTTAATCAAGAATTTTAAGTTAGATGACGAAAAAGTCTCTACTGTAACTTCAAGAGACCAAGTGAGTAGAGTAATGTATCATATTTTTCATATCATTTTTTTGGTTCGGTTTTTTAAGCAAAAAACTGAATGTTCTGTGGAGAAGTGCTACGATCGTTATCAACAATTACGATTCATAGATGGAAACTTAGTTAAATTTTATCGGGAAAAGCATGAAAAACTCTTAGAATCTTTGCTACATCATTTACCAACCAGTTACGAATGCCTGGATGCCAGCCGACCATGGTGCATTTATTGGATTATACAAGCCAGCCATGTACTCAATTTTACATTTGATGCCGACACCCTAGAGCGTGTGGTAAAATTTCTGGTGAAGTATGCCGAAATGAAACAGTATTACTGGGGTAAAATAAACTTGTGTAACCTCATACAGATGCCGGCATCCCGATGGAGGATTCGCTGGTGGACCTGGACAATATTCTCATCTAGCCCCTACTTATGCGGCCGTTAACACTTTAGCTATAATAGGTACCCCCATTGCTTATTGCGCCATCGATCGTACATCGTTGGAGAAATTCTTGTTTTCTGTACGAGAAGGTGATGGTTCTTTTCGAATGCATGTGGGAGGTGAGATTGATGTCAGAGGTGCATATTGTGCCATATCTGTAGCCAAACTAACCAGTATGCCCGAGGATACTCTAAAGAAGCTGTTTGATAAGACTGGAGATTGGATAGCCGGTTGTCAAACATATGAGGGTGGTTTTGGCGGTTATCCTGGCTTGGAGGCGCACGGAGGTTATACATTTTGTGCTGTGGCTGCTTTGGCGTTACTGAACGAAGGTCATAAATGTAATCTTCAAAAACTATTGGCAAGTTCAATTCGAGGATCTTTTCTTAATCGAAACACTAATCTTTTTATTATTATGCAGAAATGGGCTTTACATCGACAAATGTCTTATGAGGGAGGTTTTCAGGGTCGAACAAACAAATTGGTAGACGGCTGTTATTCATTTTGGGTAGGAGCAACTGTACCAATTACGCAAGCCATCATTGCCAAAGAAGAGAAACCCATAAAAAGCATTTTATTTGATGAGGGGGCATTACAGGAATACATTTTACTGTGTTGTCAAAAGGCCAGTGGTGGTCTCATTGACAAACCTGGCAAGTACGTAATGAATGCCAACTTTAATTGCATCATATTTATAAATCATTTTGTATATTGTCCACTTAGGCCGGAAGATCTCTATCATACCTGCTATACATTGAGTGGAGTTGCAATAGCTCAACATTCACAATCCACGTTAAATCCTTTGGTGTTAGGTGACCCAATAAATGAATTACTACCCACCCATCCATTATTTAATGTGGCTCCTTTAGCGGTTCACAAATCAACACATCACTTTGAACGATTGAATAAACTCGACGAGTTATTAAATTCAACTGATGATGCTTTCAATTCAGATGACGATGCTGGAGGCAACGTTGCAACTAAAAAGGCCCGAGACGAAGTAACAAATACTCCCTCCGACAATTCAGACACTTAGTCAAAAGCCACTTTTTTTCTTTCTTCAATTTATTGTTTTCATTCTAACATGATTACTACAACTATTTACCTGTTCTTCATTAACTGCATTTTGATGAAATTTACAACGGGAAAAGGAAACACTGTAAAGAAAGTCTTTTATTCATGTAATGAGAACTTTTTGAAACAAACGACAATTATTTTGAAAATATATGAACATTTTTAAATAGAAAAGGAAAAGCTTTCTTTGATTATTCCAATAAAACTATTTTCAGTTTTTTTTACTAAAATATCATCTATAGTATGAAACCAATCCAAATTTAGAATAATAGAAGAAACGGCCACTAAACATTTATTATTCCAATACTTGGCTGCATTGATACGAATAAACCTTTCGCATTTGCCCCAACATCGTTTTGGCCAAAAAATTATTTAATAAAATATATTATTAACATAGGATTCGAAGAGTCAGGATCACTGTACGATAACAGAATGAAGGGAAGATGTTCGCTGCTTTAGCAAAATATCAAAAAATCTATGTATGACTTGGGTCATAGCGTCACTTTTTAGAGGCGAAATATTCTTTATTTAATCTTCGAATGGACGTATTTGCTATTCGCCCCTATTGTGGGCGATTTTGCCCATTTTAAATAGCGATCTGCTAAACTAAATGTACCTGTACAAAATTTCAACTTAATATCTTGAAATTTGCGTAAGAAACACACACGGACACATGTCTGTGGATATACATCTATAAATCGACTCAGTTTTTGATACTGATCTCTGACGCCTCCTTTTGGGCGTTGCAAACGGACAAACAAACTTAATATACCCTCATCACTAAGGTGGAGGGTATAAAAATTTTAACCCTACATTGACAATTTACCTAAATCGTCGAATTATGCATTAAAAAAGTCCCTGTACTTTGTAAGTATAGCAGCCCTTTCGAACTTTTCTTCTTGACTTGTGGATGAATGAATGAGCTTCCTATATATATAAACAATGTTATTTTGAAATTATTATATAATTATAAAAAATATTCAATTTTTTAATCTTCGTATTTTATTGGAACATTTATTTATTCAAAATATATCGTGTGATTGTAAAAATTTTTTCCCGTAGTCAATTATTATTTCCCAAACTTGGCTGCATTGCTACGAATAAACCAAGAAAGATATTTGGCGCCATTTTTATATACGTACTAAATATTTTCCTTAATTTCTTTCCGTCGTTTGCCAAATTAAATTTTTAGATTTTTTTAATATAATAAAATAAAATTTCATTGTGTACTATAGCACTAAATAAGTTATCATGTCGACTTTGGAAATGTGCGAGAAGTATTTCGATACTCGTGATGTGTATGAGTTGTTTGGTGTAGAAAAAACTGCATCAGAGAAAACTCTAAAGAAAGCCTACTATAAACTATCCTTGTTAGTGCACCCGGATCGTGTGCCTGAAACTCAAAAGGAAAGTGCTACTGAAAAATTCAAAGTATTATCTAAATTATACCAAGTACTCACTGACAAAAATAAACGAGCGCTGTACGATGAACAGGGCATAATTGATGAGGATGATGATGGGCTCGAAAGCAAGCTGAACAATTGGTTGGATTTGTGGCGCACTTTGTTTAAACCACTTACCACTGCCGATATTGAGAATTATGAAAAATCTTATATAAATTCAGAATTGGAACGCACTGATATACGGAAGGCTTATTTGTCCGGTAAAGGATGCATTAATCATATGGTTAATGTGGTGCCATTTCTAAAAGTGGAAGATGAGCCGCGTTTGCAAAAAATTATACAAGAAATGATAGATAGTGGGGAAGTACCCGAGTATAAGATATTTACAAACGAGCCCGTAGAAAAAAGGAAACGACGTCATCAAAAATATGCCAAGGAATCGAAAGAGGCTGCAAAAATAAAAGCTGGAATAGAAGCCAAACGATCAAATAATTCCAAGGGTGGCAGTTTGGAACAAGCCATTATGGAGCGACAACGTTCCCGGTCTGAAGGTTTCGATTCCTTAATGGATAAATTGCTACAAAAGTACGGCAATGAGGATGACGAAGTTGTCGATTTAGAGTCACTCACCAAAGTTAAAAAAGGGAAAAAGAAAAAAAATAATAAAAATGCTTCCCAAAGCAACGCAGACAAAGATGCCCCCTTGCACAATGTTAAAAAAGGAAAAATAAGGAAGCGTACGCTTTGAAATGTTCATTCTTTCTTTATGTATTTATTTATATGTGAAGTTTATTATTTAATTGAAATAAAGCTTTGACAGCTCTAGTGCTAGATCTTAACGTAAAATGGGATCTGGAATGGATATGTGTCACCCAAGATATATATAAAGTCTTTAAGGTCTTAGACAACATGAGTTGCAAGATTCCACAGTAGCTAAGAAGCTAAACAACTATATATGGTTTATTTATAAAGCTTATAAATTATTACTTAGTTGAATACACTGTAAAGTTTCATTTCGATCAAGGTATTTTTAAACATCCCACCTATAAGTTAAGTTTGCTTAAGATAATTGAATTACATCTGCAACCCGCAGGTTTATTAACTTGGCTGCATTCTTAAAGTAACTGTTGGTGCCAACTTTTGCAACCATTCACACCGATACAGGGATGAAAGTTTTGTAGTTAATTAACTTTGCAAAAATAATATCGCTATTTTGGATATTTTTGTTGATTTGCAAGAATTTTTTTCATTTAAAACCAAATAATACTCCTTAAATATGAACGCAACACACATTAAATGTCGCATTTGTTTAGTTCAAAGTGAATGTGCGGAAATGCATGAATTATACGAGGATGCAAATAATATAATAAAATTCTCATTTGGGGACGAACCTAATGGACCACTGAAGTTGTATGAGAAAGTAGAATATTGTTGTGGTGTAAGGGTATGTACGTAAAGGAATACAAATAGTCTCCAAATGTATGAATTAACATCATTTCCTTCTATATAGTTGCGATTTTGTAAACATATGCCTACAAAAATATGTTCAAAGTGCTTTAATACGATACGAATTTGGTTTAATTTTCGTCAAATGTGTTTAAATTCACAGTTATATTTGGAAAGTTTACAGTTATCTAACTGTGAAAATGTCGATAAACAAGAAACGAATTATTTGGATGATCTGACAGAAGATTTGCAAACATTTCGCACCAAAAAAAGTGAAAAGGAGAACACTGAGTTGATTTATCAAGATAGAGAAGATGACTTCCAAATATACACTGATGAGGGAGATGATGATGATGACAAGAGTTTATTAAAAGAGTATATACAAATTGAGCCGGCTTATGCAACTTCAACTGAAGAATGCGTTCAGCACCTTACCGAAAATAATGATAAACTACATCCAAACTATGATGTTCTATTAAATGAATTGACATCGGAGGATTTGGTGGAAGCTTTAAGTTTTTTCAATCCTGAACAAAATCAACAATTAGAAGACTATGTACAACACATAAGTAATAATGGTCCTGAGCCAAGTGTAAAGCGCTTAGGACGTTATTTAGAGCCGCGCTTTAGTAAAGTTTCCGCAGCTAACAAGTTAAAGAAGACGCATGAAGCTGAAGAACAAAACACCAAGCGACCAAAACCAACAGTATTTATGTGTTCGATATGCGGTAATGTGTACACGAAACGTCCCCTGTTTCAATATCATTTGCGCACACATTCATCCCTCAAGCCCTACCAATGCGAGTAAGTAGCTGCTTCAGACTTTTATAATTTCTAATTATTTTTGTGTAAAGAATTTGTCACAAAGCCTATCGCATGATGAGTGAACTAAAGAATCACATGTATCGTCATACCGGCGAGCGACCATTCAAGTGTAAATTTTGTGAACGCAATTTCATGGACCGTAGCTCCAGGCACAGGCACGAAAGGTATGAAACTACAAGGATACAAAAAGACGTTCTCATTGTTAATAATATTTTAGGCTGCACACCAATTCCCGACCGTTCGTATGCAACATATGCAACAAGAGTTTCTCATATTCGGCCATTTTAAAGAATCACATGAAACTGCATTCAGGCGAAAAGGATTTCATGTAAGTATTGTGTCTGCATAATAAACGTATTGTTCTTATTGGTGGTGTGTTCATATTGCAGTTGTACAATTTGTAACAAGTCGTTCACTTTGCACCATCAACTCAAGGCCCACTTACTCACCATGACACACAAGCAAAGGGAATCGAACCAGGAGCTGCCAGTGTTTGAATAATTTTTGTTACTCTCTCTCTCTCTCTCTCTTCAATTTCCATAAACAGAAATTGTTGTTTTTGTTAACTTTGAATTTATCGTGTATTTTATTAAAAATAAGAAAAATGAGAAAAAATTCCTTAACTAAACGATTGTTCAACCGCCTTATGCAAATGTGTATTTTGATGAGCTTTCAACTGATGAGCCAGTTTAAATGATTTGGAACAGGGTGCACATCTGCAGAAGAAGAAGAAGAAGAAGAAAAACGATAAGGTAAGATGTGTGTACGTGAGTGTTAATACATTTTTATGTACTTGTACGGTCGCTCTCCCGTATGTGTTCTTTTATGAGCCTGCAAAGTGGTGGCCAATGTAAACGAGCGTCCGCATTGCTCACAAGTGAACGGTTTCTCATTGGTGTGAACCCTTAAATACAAACGTATTACCATCGAACATCATTTATTGGAGGGAGATAATAAAAAAACGTACCTTTCGTGCCGTAAATGAGTGCTGCGATCGGTAAAGCGACGTCCGCAAAATTGACACTCGAACGGTTTCTCTCCGGTATGTATGCGCATGTGAGCCTGCAGGTTGCAGGCGGTTATGAAACGCTTAAAACACAATCTGCCAAAAAGTTATTTCAATTAATTAAAGACTGCAGCGTGAAAAGTTATTCAAAGCGTTCACTTACTCGCACTCATGCGTTTTCTCTTGTCGATGCACCTTTAGATGGGCCTTCAATAGCTGCCGATTAGTGAATTGGTTGTTGCATATATAACAGGCGAATATTGAATCTCCGTTGGCTGTACTTCCAACCGGCAACAACGTAGCGTCATACTCTTTGCGTCTTAAGGGACTTTTGTGCTTTTTATTAACATCAGTGTCATTCTTTAAGGTGATGGCATCAGCAGTATTTTGTGCACGTTTCGTAGGCAACACACTGTAAGACTTGGACGGATTTACATCGGTAGTGTCATGGACAATATATTCATCAACTATATATTGAATGGAGTTGGAGTCGTGGGTGCCGTAAGATATATTGCTGCTCTCATCATCTAGTTCAACGTTAATGGCTGGGGCCTCCTCCTTAATTAGCACTGTGGAGCTGACCTGAGGATTGTCATCTAATTCTTCCAAAATTTCCACATCGCCATTATTATCATCATCCACACACACATACTCAATGGGTGGCACTTCGTTTGACTCATTTTCATTCGGCTGCTGCTGCTTCTGCTGCTGATGAGGCGGTTGTTCTTGACCGTCTACACCATTCAAAATTAAATACAAATCATTGCCGTCATTCTTTTCAACATTTTCGGGCTGAGAGTTACCCTGATTGATTAGCTTCTCGGCGGCTTCCACCTCCATTTCTACCTCATCTTTCATTTTATTGCTTTCGTTATTTTGTTTATTATTACCGTTATTCGATTTCACAAGTGCCTCGTTTGCTTTCGTTTCACCTAAATCATCCGCTTCAATTAATATTTCCGGGGCTGGCTTCTCAATCTCGTAAACTTTATGTTGATTATTGTCCAATTCGTCTACATCGGTGGACATGTCATGCTGCTCATGATGTTCAACGACATTGTCATCTTGTCGCATCACAATATATTGAGGAAGTTCAGCCTCACAATTCGTATCCAATGTTTGAGTTTCCTCCTCTTTTAACGCGAAACGGCTCAAGCTTGTGGACACTTCCACAGTCTTATCTATCTTGGAGCGTTTGCGTTTTTGCTTATGAAAGCGTTTTGTTTCTTGCTCCTCATCTTTTTCCGTATCACTTTCGTACGATATAGACGTGTCCTCATCACTGAATGCATAATCGTATGCTTCGCGAGAAGTGTTCAGTTCAGTACTAACTGAGGCAGCTTTTTCTTGGCGATCCAACTTCAAAAAGGTGCTGGCCGCTTTGGTGCGTTGTATTATGGATAACAAATATTCGTTGGATTTGCGGCAAGTGCGGCGGAACAGAAGCGTCTGGCGTACATTAGCTAAACAACGGCGACAGATCTTTTCAGGCAAGCTGTCATGCAGCTTAACCTAAACAAACAATTTATTACCACTTATAGCAAGAAAACAAAAAATGGGCTTTTTTATTACCGTTATACCCGCGCACTCGTATATTTTTTTATCTATATCGCTTTCTTTAAATATGTTTACCATTGGTGCTGTATTCTTGGCGTCCTTTGGCTCTTCTTGTAAGCACAAACGACATATATTCCACTTAATACAAATTTCCATTTCCTATATATATCAAATGAATTTTAACAAGTTTACTTTTAAAATTTATGTTTCACAAAAAACGCGATTTACAAAAATACAGAAGCTACATCAAATTACAGTTACAGAGGTGTACACGATAAATACCTGCAAGAAAGAGAAAGAAAACAGATGAAAAAAGTGCAAACTTTGGCAAATCTATTCGAATCTTTTACTTACAAAATAGTTAAAAATTAACGTTTTTGTTTACAATTTTCATATTACAATATGCGAGAAATTTTTTTTAATTTTCTCAAATGTAATAATTTTTTTCTGCTTGATATATTAATTGTCAATGTTTAATAACAATTCTTTTTAATCATCCTATAATCGTAGAGTTGCCACATTTCTTTAAAAGAAGTTAAAAAAAAAGATGCTGTCAACTTTTATATTTTCATGATTTGACAATAAAAACATTTTTCGGTAATTTCAATTATATTTAACAAAAATTTTGGGACATCGTTGGTAAAAAAAATGTAAAATTCATAAAAAAATTTTTGCAAATTATGTACAATAAACATCAATAGCAAAACGTATTTTAAAATTATAAATTATATTGCCTAAATCCAGGGCAGAAAGAATCTGATTTGAATATTAGAAATAATTCCAAGAATTAGCCTTTGAATTAGAAATAAATTATTGTAAAGTTATTAAGTAAAATTATTAAAGTGCACAAATGGGATTTTTGTATCAAGTGCTATTTAGCCAAAGTAAAAAGCATTCAGCTGTAGAACTTCTAAACAAATGGACCTTTATAGTGAGAAGGACTATTAAAAAACAACATTCAAGCCCAACTAGGTATGAATGAAAGAACCGGAGGTGTAATTCCTAAAGATATATTTTTTGCTTATTTATGTAAAAATTATAAAGCAAATTTTCTTATTATTTGTAAACAAAAAAGCGATTGCATAACGCGTACATTTTATAGTCTTCTTCCTTTTTATGCATGCCTTGTAGGCTGGCTGAAGTTGGACGTTTGGAATCGGCGAAAGTAGAGGGTAAATATGAAACGGGCCAATTGTTTCTGCATCGCATCTTTGGCTACAGAGGAGTTGTTCTGTTTCCTTGGAATGCGCGCGTTTACGACAGAGACGTGCATAATTTCAATAAACAATCACAAACGCCCGTGACGCAACCAACACCAACGCCAACACCCGCAGTAAAAACTACCCCTTTGCCTACAGCGCCCACTGTTCCCACAGCACCCAGTGCGCCAATTATTAGTGCGTCTCCTAAAGAAAAGTCCAACTCAGAACAAAAAGAAAATGTGGCATCCAAAGATGGAAATAATGAAGATGTGTCCTCCTCCTTAAAATCTCAACTGAACGAAGTTGTTAATACATTAAATGCTGCAGTCAGTAATAATAATAGTAATAATAATAAAACAACAACAACAAATACCTCCAACGAAAAAGAAACAGCTGACAGCAGTCAAACTTCAAACTCCGATTCTACAACAACGAAAGACAACAACAACAACAACAACAACAACAACAATGCCGCAAAAGAGATGAAAGGCAAAGTGAACACATTCTATCAAGTCCTAATTGATGCCAGAGATTGCCCCTTCATTGTAAGATGTCACAGTTTGGATTCAAAATTGGCTTTATTGTATATGTATAAATTTTTTAGCGAGCTCAAACGGAGGCGGTCACATTTCTGGGTAACCAGGATTCGAATCGCAGCCTTTACGCTATACCCGGTTTGGATTACGTATCACATGAGGATATTATGCCATACTCCTCAATTGACAAGCATCCGTTACAGCATGAGCTGTTCGATAAGTTTCTCGCCCATGTACCCGACAGGCAACCAACTTTCGAGGCAAAGGACACATTAAAATCATGGCAGGAAAAGAACCATCCCTGGCTGGAGTTGAGTGATGTACATAAAGAAACTACTGAAAATATACGCATAACTGTAATACCCTTTTATATGGGCTGCCGAGAAACACAAGCCTCTTCTGTATATTGGGTAAAAAAAACAATAACAAAACAAAAAACAAAAAATTAAAAACTGAATTTTATTCACACTTTTATTATTGTTTCTGAACAGTGGCGTTATTCAATACGTTTGGAGAATCTGGGAATGATGAGTGTACAGCTGCGTGAACGTCATTGGCGCATATTCTCATTATCTGGAACGTTAGAAACTGTACGTGGCCGAGGTGTTGTGGGGCAAGAGCCCATCTTAAGTCCGCGTTTGCCCGCTTTCCAGTACAGCAGCCATGTAAGTCTGCAAGCGCCCAGCGGCCACATGTGGGGAACGTTTCGTCTAGAGCGCGAAGACGGTCACATGTTTGACTGCAAAATACCGCCCTTCTCCCTAGAAAGCAAGCCCGACGAACCCTCACCGAGTGAAGCTCATAAAACGGAATAATGTTGTAAAACACAAAAAAAAGCGAGGTTAGGTTTTAACAACTACGTAATATTAGTTAGAAATGATTTTATGAAGCACAGTTCTCTTAAATTAATTGTACATATATTATGAACGTTAAGAAAAGAAAGTCGGAAGCCTATAGTAAAATCAACATATGAATATATTCCTTAGTGGTGCATCCTTCAGCAGGTAAATGTGCAAAATTTCCGTAAATTTCAGTAAATGCGGCACTTATTTAAACGTTGGATAATTTTAGTGCTTTGCTCTCCACTTTAATATTGAAATCGAATGGTTTGCGATTTTCATGCAAGTCAAACATGGTTAGTAAGGCATCTAACGAGGCTGTTTTAATGGCGGTAACAATATCTTCTCCAAAGCCTGTAAATAGTTGTGCGTGGAATGAGAGAAAATGTAATAATTTTCGATTTTTCCATTTACCTTTGCCCAGCAGTCGCTTATCGGAATACAAACCCACAAAGAAAACGGCCAGGACTGTATTTTTAGCACAATCTCCAATTAAACGTGGCTCAGGTGCAGGTATTTTCCTCTCTTGGCATATTTCAGCTAGCAGTTGTTCAGGATTTTCAATTGGCCACAGATCTAACGGATCTCTTTGATTTAATTGAGTGCAAATAAAGTCTCGCACAAATACAAATGCTCGCGTCAAACCGCTAGATTGTTCAAGACAACCAATCACTGCTAATAATGATTGTGCCATTGATTCATTTGTTGGCGGATATTCGGCATCTAATAATAATTCTTTCATTCCTAAATGTAAAGCTACATTGGCCAATGCATCCACATTTAGTAGGGTTGAGGAAATTGCTTTGTAGCCCATCTCAGGCACTTTTGGTAGGGAATAGCGTAGAAAAGCGTCAACATATTCGTTGGCTATATGCCGCCCCTTTTCAGCCAATTCTGTATTACAACTGATTTGTACATGTGGTTGTTCGATGTCAAGTTCTTTATGTCGAGCTTCCTCTTTAGCTATAAACGATTTTTGCGTAAAAGCAGTTTGCAGCAGTGGCATTTGGAATTCTTCGTTTAGTCTTTTGCCAAATGCAAACAATTCGGCGCGATAATTCCATTCTATAAAACCGGAGCGCGGCTCCAAAGGTTGGGGTCCCAACTTCTCTGCTCGAGCACGCAATACACGCAAGGTAGGTGCAACCCATCTCTTGATGCTGCGCACTTGTCCTAAAAATGTGAAAATATTTTATTCCTTTAATTAATTAATTAATTAATGAGAAGCCCACCAGTATTTTTTATACATTGTAATAATTCCAAAGAAGAGCGCAGCATATTAAATCTTTTTAATTGTAATTGTGATATATATATAAATAATTTTCAGATTTTTTTGTTAAATATTTTGCAAAGTTAAGACAGAGTAGTTTTAGTGAAACGGCATTCACTTAAGAAGAACTTTTCAATACATCCCTGTTTTATTTACCGTACCCAATTTTAGCTTTGTCAACAAAGAAAAAAAAATACATATCGCGAATTTTATAAAAGAAAATAATTTTCATTAATTATAAAAGAGTAAATTTTAAAAACTTAAGTAGAAAATATTAAATAAGACCATGTCTTTACAAACTTATGGCGATAAGCCAGTGGCTTTTCAGTTGGAAGAGGGTGGAGAATATTATTATGTGGGTTCAGAAGTTGGAAATTATTTACGTCTGTTTAGAGGTATTTTGTATAAAAAATATCCGGGAATGACACGTATTGTTTTGTCCAATGAGGAGCGTAAACGTTTAGCAGATTCTGGACTAAGTCCACACATTTTGGCCAGTTCTGTATCATTACTTAAAGCTTCCGAGGTGGATGATATAATAGCAGGCAATGATGAGAAGTAAGTATACTACATCTAAATATATCCTGAATGAAATAAAAAAACCAACATTTCCAACAGATATCGCGCTATATCCGTTAATACATCGGATGCTCCATTGCCACGGGAGAGTAAGTCCAAAAAGCAACCACAATATGTCCCTACAATGCCCAATTCCAGTCACCTAGATGCGGTGCCCCAGGCAACACCAATTAATCGCAATCGAGTGCATACCAAAAAGGTGCGCACCTTTCCCATGTGCTTTGACGATACCGATCCAATGGTGAATTTGGAGAATGCTGCACAAAAAGAGTGCTTGGTGCCTATACGATTGGACATGGAGTTGGAAGGACAGAAGCTGCGCGACACTTTCACTTGGAATAAAAACGAAAGCATGATTACACCCGAACAGTTTGCCGAAGTATTGTGCGATGATTTGGATTTGAATCCAATTCCATTCGTGCCGGCCATATCACAGGCTATACGGCAACAAATCGAAGCCTTCCCCACTGAACCGCCCATTATAGAGGAGAGCAGCGATCAACGGGTAATTGTCAAGTTGAATGTACACGTTGGCAATACGTCACTGGTTGATCAGGTCGAATGGGACATGTCTGAGAAGAATAATAACCCTGAAGAGTTTGCCATAAAGTTGTGTGGTGAACTGGGCTTGGGTGGTGAATTTGTAACAGCCATAGCTTACAGTATTAGAGGTCAACTGTCGTGGCATTGTCGCACGTATGCTTTCAGTGAAGCGCCTCTGTCAACCATAGATGTGGCATTTCGCAGTCCCAGTGATGCAGACTCTTGGGCACCATTTCTCGAGACGCTAACCGATGCTGAAATGGAAAAGAAGATACGCGATCAGGACCGCAATACCAGACGTATGCGTCGTCTGGCTAACACTACTACAGGGTGGTAATTTCCTCTTCACAAGCTCATCCGAAGCATATCCATTTTTCATTTTTTCCATTTTTTATTATTAACCTCTTAGTAATGTATGCATACATGTGTGCATTCCCACATCATGACGAATTACGAATAAAAAGTACTTTAGAAAATAAATTGAAATTGTTGTTGGTAAAATAATTTATTTTAAAAAATGTCAACCTTCAGCTTATCGTAGAATGTAAAAATTTTATGGATCGCCTGCAGTATCAGCTTTGTCTTGGTCGTGATCACCGTCGAAAAATTCGTTTTTAGCCTCCACCATTTTGTCCTCCTCCGACTGGGACATTCTTACATCGGGATCTTCTTTCTCTTCTTTTAAACTCCTCCTCAACTCCTCCATTTCAAGTTCGTCCGGTATTTGCAACATTTGCACACTGGGCGAATGCTGACACATTTTCAAATTCTCATAAACATGTTTAACGATCACCTCCAGGTACTGCTTCGGATTAGCATTTTCCGTTCGTGAATTAATGTCCGGATGTAACGTGAAATCGGGAGCAAAATACTCCAAATATTCATTCATCGGCAATTCATTTGATATTTGTTCGTCTAGCAGAAGGGAGGTTTCATAAGTCCAGCATCTGGCCACATTGCGCAAAGTGTAACCACCACCGCCCACCACTAGAGTGGGTACATTTAAGTTGCGCACAAATTCTACACAAGCTCCGTGGCCGCGTGTGCTGAGTGAAAAACAGCCCAAACGATCGCCAGCCAATGAATCGGCACCGCATTGCAGCACAATAGCGGTGGGCCGATAAAAGTCCATTACAGCAGATATGATTGGCTTGAATACTTGGAAATAACTTTGATCGTCTATGCCCTCCTTCAGTGGCACATTAACACTATAATACCGCCCCGACTCGGCACCAATCTCGTACATGTCACCTGTACCCGGAAAGAAATAATTGCCGTATTTGTGAAAAGAGACCGTCATAACGCGATCGGTGAGATAGAATGCCTCTTGTACGCCATCACCATGATGCACATCAATGTCTATGTACAGAACTCTAGGATGATATTTCAACATCTCCAGTATAGCGATCACTATATCGTTCACATAACAAAAGCCTGCAAAAAGAACAACCATCACAAAGCATCGAAATAAAACATAATCTCGTTCATACCCGAAGCTTCAAATTTCTTGGCATGATGCAAGCCACCCGACCAGTTAATACAAATATCACTATGGTTATGATTTAGTTTTTGGGCCCCTTCCAGAGAGGCTCCCGTGTACATAGCGCAAAATTCAAAAAGTCCATCAAACACTGGACAATCCTCACCCACGCTAAAGTGAGACAAATACTTTGTATACCCGACAGCTGCAACAGAAATGCATTAAAAATCACTGCATCTCAAACATTGTTGTTGTTCTTTGTTACAACTTACAGTTACAGTGAATATTCTGTGGTGTTACATGCTGAAGAAAATCTATATATTCTTCATGGTGAAAACGAGTCATATCCTGGACAGAAGCTCTGAAAAGAAAATCGACTGTCATTAGGAACATTTGTGTATCATTTTAACTAACTTGTAAGGGCGATATATGCGCATTTTCTTGTGTAGGCCATAATTCATGACCAAACTGTGTGTCGCAGATAAACGCTGTGGTTTCATGGGATGTCCGGGTCCGTAATGGAAATTTCCCACACCAGGATTATAAAAGTATGACACGCGTCTATTTGAAGTGCTCACCATTGTTTTTTTTTCTTTTTTGTTAATTTATTTTTTTATTTCGGTTTTAATCGTAATCTTGGGAATCGCCAGTGGAAAACCGCTCCTTTAGAAACAGTATTATCAGTAGAACAGCGACAATACAAATGAGGCGCTTTGTTAAACTGAAATCCAAATCATCCAGGGTCATTACTTAGATCGATGTTACCACATTTGTTTAAAGTTTAAGCCCAGCTCGAAGGATAATTACATTTTACGATATTATTTACTCTCCTCATGTACAAATACTTTATGTAAATATTATCTTCTTCTTCTTTTTTTTTCTTATGAAAAAATTCATTCATTGGCTGATGATAGTTTTGTAATTGCACCACTTCCTGTCGAAATAGTTGGAATGTATTGAAAATAAACGAAATTTGTTTTTAAAACACTAACCTTGTGTGATCGATTTTCTCTACTATTCAAAAATTGTATCAATCAGTGTTGATTAAAACAATATGAATTCGGTAATTTTGAAATTTTTATTGGTAAAAAACTTTGGCTAAAATTTATACTAATTTAAAAAAAAATATATGAACACTTAAAAAATCTTTTAATTTAATAATGTATAGTTACAATATAAATGTGTGTGTGAATGAATTTCTCATTCAGTTTCTTTTTCCTTAGCGCAATTTTTGATTATTCGTTCGAAATGTAAATGCAAGAAACAGCCGATAATACGCAAAGGCCCTAAAAGTAGAACGTGAAAGAAATTTTGAAAAAAACCACCCCATCTAAATAGACCGCCGCCCAGGAGTGTAATCAACCACGACTCGAAACCCAAAATTGATATAAAATTTCCTTTCTGCAAATATATACAATATTCTCTCATTATAACTGTATATATAATATGTAAATAAAATTACCAGAGCATCGGCTACAATTTGTTTAGCCACTTTTTCTGGATCCGCAAGTCCACCACTACTACTTATGATTTTTGTTTCTTTAGGTTTCGTTTTCATTTCGTTTTCAAAACCAGGCGTATTAGTGTCAGCTGGTAAAGCCAATGTCACCGTTATACCCAAATGTTGACATTCCATGGCAATAGTTTCGGCCATTCCACGCAGAGCATATTTTGAGGCAGTATACGGACCATAACCGTAAATGCCAAAAAGTGCTGCTTGTGAAGCAGTAAAAATTATAATGCCTTGTTTAGCTTTCTTCATTTTTGGCAATACATAACGTGCACAATTGTATGAACCCCAGTAATTTATATTCATTAGTTTATGAGCATCTTCCACTGACACTTCTTCATAAACACCACATATGGCCAAGCCAGCACAATTTATCAGCATATAAATATCACCAAAATCATTTTCACAACTAGCTAATGTTCTTTCCACATCCTCGTAACTGGTTGATATATCCAAGCAACGATATTGAAATTTTTGTTGCGGTAATTGACGGATAACTTCCATTAGAGCTACAGCACCACCTTAAATAATAATATTAATAAAAAAAAAGTTACGGTGAGTTTTTCTTAAATTAATTAAAGTGCTGCCAAATGTTGTACAATTTAACTTACTAAGCATTTTCTCATCTCGCGCAATTACAGTTACATTAGCGCCCTTCATGGCACATTCCACCGCTAAACAAAGCCCAATACCTTTGCTGCCTCCCGTAATCACTACATGTTTACCAACTATACTTTTCGCATGTTTACGTGTTACGAATATATATACCAGCAAGTGTAACACTACAGCTATGACTATATACAAGCAAATTTCCCACGGTGATATTGACATTCTTCGCTTCAACTGAATTAATGGAATCTATAATAGAAATTAGAAAGTTTTATGCAATGGGCACATATGTTAGCCTTACTTCTGTTTTGCTTTGAGAACAATTTTGCAAAACAATTGGTACACATGACCTTGTCTTACCGGTTTACACTTTATATGATAACAAAATATTTATTTAATGATTACTCATGTGCAGAAAATTTCTTGGAACGAATCTAATTATAAAATTTGAAATATATATTGTTAAAATTGCAGAACAAGTTTATTGGAGAAATTGTTTCCCACTTGAAAATGTATCGATGTTCAAGGTTGTAAAACAAGGTACTATCTGTCGGGGTTGCTTTTGTTAAGTACGCTTTTAATTAAGATACCAACAAACAATTTAACATAAATGAAATGAGATGAGGCTGAACATTCGAATCACACATAAATACATACTATATGCATTATAAGTAAAAAAAAACAAACTGTGTGAAGTTTAGCAAAACAAAATTGCTAAAAATAAAAAAGTGTAAAGTACAAATTAATTAACAAATGAACTCGAATATAACAATTGAACGTAAACGGGTGGACTGCAATGCATTGCCGAAGGGCTGGCAAAGGGAGGAGGTCTTAAGAAAGTCGGGTATATCGGCCGGTAAAGTGGATGTTTACTATTACAGGTAACAAGTGAATGGGAAAATTTCTCTCGCTAAAATATTTATTAAAAAAAAAAAAAGGGAAAAAGGGAAAAAGCATGTAAAGCTATACAATAATATTATTACACTTGCAACAATTTCCGTTTTATTTCCTCACTTTGTCTCATTGTAAACACCCCACCCTCCACACTTACAACCGGACCCCTAATATTACAACAAACAAACAATATTGGTGTTCAACTGCAGTCCAGCGGGAAAGCGTATGGACAGTAAGCCACAGTTGGCTCGACATCTGGGTGATGCTATTGATATTAGTAGCTTTGATTTTCAAAAAGGCAAATTCATACATCACCTGCCGCTGCCATCAATATCACTGTACCGGTGTTCTGCTGCCTTTACAGGCGACACGAACAATTCCATAACAACTGCAGGCGGAGGTGTTACCATAACACCGCAAACGTCCAATTCGAATTCAGTGAGACGTAAACAAAAGCCAACATCACAGGCACTTGTGCCAAATCAAAACAGACACAATACCCTACTAGGTTCGGTGCCCGTTTCAACTGCAGCCCTTGTGAGCGTTAACTCCAATTTACGACAACAACAACAACAGCAATTAGAGTTCAGGTAGTGCAGATGAATCAAGGACAGTTGTGTGTTGCATGTCAAGTCATTCAGTTTTGATTTTACATTCGTTTATTTTTGTTAGCACCCCCTATAAGCTGCCGTTATGAAATTAGTTTCAGTTCTTTTCGCAGATTTGTTTTTTGTTTTGGTAAAAAGAAAAAAAAAAAAAAAAGAGAGCCTGAGTTTATCTACAAGTTTCCGCTACTTTGTAAATTATTTTTCGTTATGCATGCTTTTTTAGTTTGAATGGTATCGTGCGAGTACCAATTATAATTTTCTTTCTTACTAGCAATAATTTTCTTTGTTTATTATTATTATAATTATTTTTTATTAATGTATTGATATATAAATTTTTAATAGCCGAGCTTTACGCTCAGATGCATCATTGGTTCCTCCCATACGGCAAACGGCTTCCATATTTAAACAGCCAGTAACTGTGGTGCGCAACCATGAGAATAATAAAGTGAAACATGATCCCAAGCATGGTGGTCAAGACAAACCCAAACAATTGTTTTGGGAGAAACGGCTTGAGTGTATGCGAGCTTGTCATGCCAGTGGTGAAGAGTTCGATGATATTATATTGCCAAAAAATTTGCGAGCATTGGGCCCCAATGTTCATGAACAAACCGTTATGCAATCGTTGGCTACCGCTCTGCATGTTCTCAACACTCCCGTTACGGGGCAAACAGCCACCAAATCTGAATTTCAACGAAACGCCCCAGCCTTTATCAATCCCGACCAACCGTTAATGCAAGCGACACTAGTGTCTGATGATGATATACGACGACAAGAGGATAGAGTGAGTGTGGCGCGGCGTAAACTTCAAGAGGCGCTTAAGATGTGAATATTTTCAATTTGTTTAAGAAGATTTTAGTTTTTAAGTTATAAAAGAATGCCATTCATTTTAAGACAACAGTTCTAATGAAGCACTTTTGCTAATGCATATTTTGTTTAGGGATAAGTTCTTTATTTCTATAAGTCGTAATGTGGGTACTTTTAAAAAACAACATCAAGAAAAACATTAATTCGCCTGAAAGGCTAAAATGTATAAGGATGAATGTTTTTACTAAATAATAATTTCATTGCAGGCCGGTTTATTTATTTATTGTATAAAATAACGGCAGATATCTCTGATATCGAAAAAAAACGGGCAGTTTAATAAAGTTTCTCTTTGGAAGGAAATTTCTTCATTTATTCCATATTCTCATCATCATTGTCATCTTCATCTTCATCATCATCGTAATCCACCTTTTCGTAATATTTTGGAGCATAGGAAAACTGAAGTGATATCAGACATTTATAACATTTAAGAGAATTAATATTTTGGAATTACCGGTCTGATTAAACCCCGCCAAATGGCAAAAGTTGTCATGGCCATTGCTGCTCCAACACCAGCCAATACTTTCGTTTTCTTCTCGGACTCTTGATATTTGAATTTTTTGGATGTCAGCATTGGATCATTTGGTGAAGCACTCCCCTTAAGGGTGTCACCCGAATTGAATGCTTCCTTTTGGAAAATGTCACGAGATATTCGATTGATAAAGTTTATCAAATTTTGACATGCTTTTATATGAGTCTGTAGCGGATTGTTGGGCAGAGATATTTTATATATAATTGCTAAGTATGAATAGACAATGGCATCAAATTCGCTGAAATTATCACCAAAAAACCACACCTTACGACCCAACCGTTTCGATAACACGTTAACACATTTTTTGGCATTTGTTACAAACTGTTGGAATTAAAAGTTGATTCTTTAAAGCATTGTTTGGCTTGGCTAAGTATATTTACTTACATATAATGATTCAAGGCTGGCTTCCTGTTTATCGGTTATATCAAAATTACCCATAATCTGAACAATATCACTGGCTTCCTTCTGATACAAAGATGGATAATAGAAATTGAATGGAAAGCGTGTACGCTTGGCATACAATGCTCGTGTTATTTCAAAATTGTTAGGATCTCCGTACATAAAATAGTGATAGTAACCGTGTAGATTCGTAAACACCCAATTGGTAAAAACCGTAGATATTTGTTTAGACTTTTCGTCCAATTTTGAATCTATGGCATAATGCTAAATGAATGCAAAATTAAAAATAAATTAGCTCATCCTTAGCAATTATTATATGTATGCGTATCCACCTCTTTATCCAGAAGATTTTTTATATTCCTGTACCCTATGAATTTTTCATTACCAATTTCCAGATAAGGCAGTTTGCCGGCACCAGAAGAATAGGGATTTCCATTAATCTCAATTGTAACCGGACAACGTGTAAATTTTATTAAACACTATGGAAAAATTAATTACAATTAACGTAAACGATTTATTTGCATTTTAATATAATGAAACGATAAGAAATGTAAGATTTCTAATAGTGATGCAACCTCATCCTGATACCGCTTAACTTACCAGCACCCTTAAACACTCAAAATCTATGGAAGGCAAATTCCATTCACCTTTATATACATACAATACAGCTCCTAAACGCATATTTCTTTAAAAATCTATATTCTATATTTATTTATGAATAATTTATTTCATTTTAATTCCATAAATATCTTTTATTGTTACTACACACAATAATTGTAACAATTGAGGTTAAAAAGCCACGTTCTTCTTCTTTCTTTATAAGACAATCACAGCCACTAACGAATGATCAGAAGTTGAAAATGGTGGTAAAATAGGTTTTGTTGCTATTAAATAAAATGTTAATCAAATAAAAAGAATACATTGGATGTATTTTGTTAAACAACTTCCTAAAACAAAACTTAAAAATTGAAACCTAATAATGTCTTTAGTAAGTTATAGCAGCTCTTCTGAATCGGATTTGAATGAAGCAGAAAACTCTTCACACCGAGAACAAATTAAATGTATTGAGGAAAATCAGTCAAATAGGTAAATTGTCCTAATGTAAGTGAAGGGGAAACTTAATGTATTTTCCTTTTTGTAAAAAATATAGTTTAAAACTTCCGCCTGCTGCAAAATTATTGCACAAACGAAAATTGTCCACATGTGCGAAGGATTACACAGATGATCCCATGTTTCATGAAGGTCGCGTAAGAAGTTTCAAACATGTTCGTGGCAATTGGGCTACACATGTTCACATACCTATCTCTAAGGATTATTTTGAGGATGTTCGTGATTGTTGTCTAGCTCGTCTTAATGCATTAACTGATTTGAAACTCATAACCGATTTGCATATTAGTTTAAGTAAAACAGTGGTGTTACAGTATCACATGATCGAATCATTTATCGAGTCCTTAAATACAGGCTTTAAACTAAGCGAAAGGTAATTAGAATATAAATTCGTTAATGGAGTAAAAACAATTTTCTAAACAATTCTTTTTAGTTTTCATGTAACAGTAAATGAATTAATGGTTTACACAAATAGTGAACGTACAAGAACGTTTTTAGCACTTAAAATAGACAAGTTGTACATGGAAAAGATGCTTAAAATTCTGAAAATTGTTGATCAAGTAATGCACAATTTTGGGCAATCCACTTTTTATGAGGTATACTTCATGTATAATATATTTACTATTCATTTAATTTATACTTATTTCAGGATCCTTCTTTTCATATAAGCTTTTTGTGGTGTTTGGGGGATAAAGTGGATGTCATTAACTCTCACATACCTCAGTTGGTAACTGATTTACAGGAGCTGCTAACTATACACATTAAAATACAAACAATATGTTGTAAGAGTGGCCATAAAGTATTCAATTTTAATCTTAAAGAAAAATATTTATAGTGAAAATTAATTATTTTTTGCCATTATTTTGTTTGGCGGCTTGCGTTTGTTCCTCTACGCGAGCTTCCTCCTCCAACTCCAGTAAACGCTGACGCCTCCGACCTAAAGGTGTCCTTGACCACCATGCTTCAAATGCCTCTTCTTCTTCACGATACACGGGATCGCGTGTACTAAGCGATAAAGTTAAGAATTACAAAAAAAAAAAAAAAAAAATGAAGTAATATGTTCTGGTTGTGTGTACCTGAGAGCATTAATCAATTCTATGTGAGTTAATTGCTGTGAGCGTAACTGTAATTTTCTTTTGCAAGTTAAAACCTCTCTCAAGCAAGCATTCACTGCACCTATGGTATAACCATCGGATATTTTAGCCATTACGCTGCAGTCCAAATTGGATAAGCCGCCTGAATAGTTGCTGCATTATTCATATACGTGTTGGTAAAAAACGTATTAAATTGAATTAAATTCTTTGTCTTACTGTAACATTGTTTTCCAGGCATACGATAATGCACCATAATCGGGACGTGGTATATAAACGAAGCGATTATAAGTTTGCTGTAATAATTTTTGATCTGCCTCCCAGGGCAAATTCGTTATGCCCACAAATAGTACACGATCCTCTGGAGCAATATTTTTAATTAGTTTGGGTAAATCTTTCTTTAAACGTTTGGGATCAGTGCGATCAGTTTTGGGTACTTTTTTCATAAATGGTCGTTCAGCGTCACCCATGTATATAACGGATGGTTGTAAAAGGCGCGAAACCTTTGAAACCAAATGTATTAACATTATCAAGCCGGACTTTCCTGGATATTTGCCCACAATATTGGCGGGTGTGAGATCAAACAAAATAGCTCTCACTTCAGTACAAATAGCATGCAACAGAGCTTTCTTGCCCGATCCCTTGGGGCCGGTTAATAGCAAGGATCGTATTAAAGGGCAACTGTTGTGTATTTGCTCGCAGCCCAATGGCAGAATGCAATATTCTATAAGCAACTGACGTATATCACCGGCCGATGGGTTCACTCCGGAACGTGCTGCAATAGCTTTGTCTCCCAAATAATCACTCAAACGTGTTTCCGGATATTGGCGTATAATGCCGTTTACTACCAGTTCTTCGTATAAGGATTCGGTGGTACGATCCGGTGTTAAATCTTTCTCTTTCTTCTTTTTGCTTTTCTTACCAGATCTTCTAGCTTTTTTATTGCTCTTCTTACTCTTCTTACCCAATGCAGTCTTTATAAAAATATATAATGGAAATAAATTTGTGGTTGAAGAAGTATTCTAACCGTCTATTTATTAAACAAAACCTGCAGTAATTCCAACTCTTGTCTCATAACTTCATCCACAACTTTTCGAAATTCATGCTCAATTTCATCATACTTTTCAGTATAAATCATATCCTCATATGGAGCTTGTCGCAAATTTCCACTTTCATCTTTGTCGCGCCAAATTTCATTAAATCTAAATAAGCAATAAAAGTGAATGGAAATGAAAGTCAGGGTGAGTTCTTCACAAGATACCTTTCAATCTCAGTTCGAATGTCAACTAAACAGTTTGACGGAGCTGGTTGTAGACTACATTCACCTTCAGCTTGGTTACCATTTACATTCAAGTCACCACTGCGAGCTGGTGACTTTGATTTGTCTTTTGTTTTGCGCGACTCTTTCGAAGATCTTGCTGAAGAACGACTTACCTCACTTTCTGTTGCCGGCCTGCTAAATATATGTAAAGAGCCGCCATGATCTTCAGATGGAAATTCCGGCAATTTGCCAGTTTTGTCGTAAATGTCTTTAACCCAGGTCCGTATATCATCGGCAATGTCCTCAGTCATATTAGGACCGTGCTTACTTTTTATATTCTCGCATATTAAATCAGTACGAGCCTTCAACTGCTCTTCGTAGGCTTCTTGGGTTGCATAACGGCGTTTGTAAATCTGCCATAATATATAAAAATATTGTTTTCGATTAAAGTGGGATTATGGGTGTGGCATATATAAAAAATTCCGGCCTCTTTTAATGAACACCAAACTGTGCAATGCATCGAATTAAATGTTTCTTAAATTGTGGGCGTGTTTATTATTCGATCTGTCCATTTTTAACACATCGATGGTTGCAGTTTTTATATAAAATTTCAATTTTTCTTTGTGGCTGTAAGAATTTTTCAGTATAGGGCGTGGCTGTTTAGCGATTTTGTACCATTTTTAAGAATAACTGTAAAAAATTTCAGCTGAATATTTTAAATTTTATGCCGGGTAGTGAGTGTTTCAACAAAAGACATAAAGACGGACATGTTTAAATTTAGGATGTAGGATTTCTTTTACAAATTGTTGGGTATCTGATGCATTATGGAAACTTAGTATAACCAGTCACGTAGCTGAGACCAGGAACTAGTTTCACTGATGTGTGAAGATTTATGGTGTTCGTTGTTGAAAAAAATTGTCCCAAATTTTAATATTTAACTACATGCCTGAGTATACGCTCCTTCTAGTCTAACAATTTTCTTACCTCTTCCATATAATCAAACTTTTCTTTTCTTTCCTTCAATTCTTGTGAAGGCGGTGGCACCATACCAATCAAAATCATTTCATCTAATTTACGTCTACGCGTTTTACGGCGTGCCGTGTGACCACGCCACATTGTTTGTATTTTCATCACAGCCATCAATCCCGAATCCTGCTCAGTTTTACAACGCTCCTCCGATTTCCCTTTGTCCTTCAACGAACGAATTTCCTTCATAAAGTGTGCACGCAAACGTCCTTGTCGAGCCCGCTCATGTATTTGTATCAAACGTATAGCTTCCAATTCGGTAAGTTGCTCATCTACGGGATTCTCTTCCATCCAACCCAATTTGATCAGAATCTCTTGCATGACTTGTTTACGTTGTTCAATTTCTTTGCGACGTTCACGCAGAAAATAACGTGGAATGTGTAGTTCAGTATCAAAAGGTGTCAAGTGAAGACGTTCAATGACATTATCATTGTAACTGAACTCCATAATATCAATATTAACCAGATCATGCTTTAACTCGATCACCCGCCCCAAACAGGCATCGAGTAGATGGCGTATTAATTGACGTTTTTGAGGTTGTATCATTTTATCATAGATCTCCTCCAGTTGATTGGACAGGCATATGTAGCGTACATAAAATTCATAAGTACTGCTTTGCATTATAGCTTTAGCATCAGTGGCTGTAGCTTCAGAATCAATATTAACCGCCGTAAAGGCGGCTACAGTAGTGTCTACATCTTGATGTTGACGTTCAAAATCCGATATAGCCAAGAGTTCAATTTCATGTTGGGTCCAGTGCCACAACTCATTATAGTGACTATTCGACATAATGACTGATGAAGAACAATTTCTATCATCACCTGATTAAAGTTGGTATAACACTAAAGTCTGAATTGTAAGGGAGCGAATCTACCTAGGTTACCTGATAATTGATTAAATAAAAGGTCAAAGTTTTCAACTTTGCATATTTTTTATTTCTCAATTTCTATGGTATTCATCGTTACTATATATTGTATGTTACTCTCTCGCTCAATCTCTCTCTGTTATTGGTGTATATGTATGTGTTTTATGTTTTATGTTTTATGTGGTTTTGTTCAATTTCTATCATAAATAAATACGAGTGATAATTTTTGCAAAATTTACAGTTTGTTTATAACATCATGCCTTGCACTTATTTACTAATTTTTGCAACACATTGAACGCGATAAATTTTGACAAACACATCATTATAAATATATGTTTTATATGTTACTCTTATTAGTTGCCTTTTGATTTGATTCATTGAAGAGAAGAATTAATAAGTAGACAGATTAAGGAGAAGGAGGAGCAGGAGGAGAGTATAATAATTTTTTCTTTTTTTTTTTTGTTTTGATTTTTAGTATTTTTAACACATTGACAGAAATGTTGCATGAATTGTCAATATGTGTGTGTAAATATGTTGTATGTGATAATAAACGGATGCTTAGAAGTTGTATAAAATTCGTCAATGCCGAATGCCTTTAATATCCCACCACTGTATAATTAAATTGAATATTTGAGTACTTCCAGTTATTGAGAGAAGGAAAGAGATCTGAATTCGGACATTAATCTTGTATTTAAATTGTTTAATATTCATTCTTTACATTAAGTAGTAGGTAGTAGTGGTGGATATACTTTTAAAAAAATTTTTATTTTATACATTTATGTTTTTTTTTTTTCTTAAATTTGCAAACATTTAATTTTTAATGGTAAAGATTGTCTGGAAACTTAAATATTTCTTATTTTTTACATAATTTTTTCATTTTGCAAATAAATACATTAAAAAATCAATTAATTAAACGTATTTTTTATTGAAAGTAAAAGTAAAAAGGAGATTCCAGTTTTCTTTTCTTTTTGCTAATTTCATTTAAAAATATAATAAAAATATAAAGAATAGTTGTGCACACAATCATAAAAGCAGCATAGTGGTGTATATTTACATAATTGTGTTAGTGGACTTGATGATATATAATCGATATCTAAAATTGTTATTTGTAAATCACAAGATTATTATTATTATTGTTATTGTTCAATTTTATTTGGCTTTTCTTTAGGGATGGTTAGGATGCAGCAAATGATTGTTAAACTAAGTCGATTTGACCATGTCAGTGTGTCCGTGTGTGTGTGTGTGTTTGTAAATCCTTCTCTTGGTCGTTGTATGATAGAGATATCTATTTTTCAAAAGTTTTAGTAGCCTCTGCCCCCAGAATGTTATGAAAATTAAGTAGAATCGTTTAAAGAACTCACCCACCATGCAACCAGAGTACATTTTTTTCATGATTTTAACATATTTCTCATTAAAGTAACGGAGATAAAAAGTTAAAAATTGACAATTATACTTTTTAGAAGGATTTAATGCAACGGTGTTGAGTAGTCACAGTTTGGACTAAGTTGGATTTGAGGTTAGCAAATAAATCAATGGAAAGTGAGGCTAAAAAGGGTCCATTCGGAACCAAATTTGATATAGTTAATTATAATCAAGATCATTCACCAATTTTGGTTTGAAAAAAAAAAATGAGTGTTATAGTTGGTTAAGCCAGCCATTTTATACCCTACATCACTTACTACCACAAATTATGCTACAATTTCTTTAGTTGTAGCACTAAACGTGATAACATTACCATATAATGTACTTCAAGAAATGTCATTATATGGAAAGGGGTTCAAAAAATGGTCTAATCGGATCCAACTCTGGCATAGCCAATTATTATACTAATTAACTATTCTTTGCCAAATTTTGTTTAAAAATATTAAGAATTGTAAATTTTTGCCATATAAAGATTTTATTTCCAATAGGTTCTTATATGGGGTGGGGTGCTAATTATGGCTCAATTCTTTGCATTTTCAAAAAGGTTCATCTTTGGGCCAATACATGTTTATGAAGTAAATTTTATCGTTATATCTCAAAAAATCCAATCTGTAGCCTGTACACAAGTTTAGGTGGACACACCGACGGACATTGTAATATTAATTTAAATTTTAATGTTGAATCCATTGAAATAATTGAAAGTTTAGGAGTTACAAACTTTTTCTTATTTTTATTAGAGACGTTCTAAGACGGCGGGTTTAAAAATGATATAATTTAAATAAGTTTGCTTTCAAACATTTGAACAAATTCCCATGGACCGACCGACAGAAAATACATGTATTAGAATAGGACGGTTCGCTTTAATAAAAGATAAATTTATCTTTTTAATTATTTAGGAGTTACAAACATACGCATAAACTTAATATATCACAAAGGGTATAGGTTATGAAGATTCAAACTTTACATATTTCCAAAATTGTGATTTTTGGCCTTAACACACAATTGGACAAAGAGACTTGATTAAATTAATTCTTTCTTCAGTATCTTATTAGTCCAGTAGACGGTGAATTTATTCTTTTCGTTTTAAGATAATTTCTTTTCTTTTTTAATGGATGAACTTTTAAACACATTTATAGAAAGTTGTATTGATTTTTGCTTATAATAAAATCTTATATATACTTAAAAATTAAGCAAAACAAAACAAAAATGTAGAATAAGTTAGTTGCCTTGTCAATCAATCAATAAAATCAGTAGAATTACGAAATAAATTTAAGAAATATGCATTCTTACATAATAATAAAATACAATTATTACAAAGTTAAGAATAAGAATTAGCCATCAATGGTGTATGTAGTGTAAGTGTAAGTTGTATATATTGTTGCGTTATGTCATTTGTCATTTTTAGTGTATAAAAATTACAATTCAATATAAAATATGTATTTGGATTCTGTAAATATTAAATTTTTATCAATATTATTATTACAATTTAAGGCTTGTGCAACATACACAAGTTGTTCTCCTTTCACGTTTTACGTTATAATATAATAAAGTACTTAAAAATTAAAGATTATTACAATAAAACACTTTTTACTTGTCTTCTATGTATAGTGAATGCTCACTTGAATGGGTAATAACTTCTTTTTTTTATTGCAATAATTTTTGCTTCCGTTGAGTTTAAAAAAAAATTTAATGATACAGTTTGATGAAAGAATCTATTGTGTATAATAAAAAAATGTTGATTTTAAAATTTTGTATTATTATTCTATTACTGGCGAATATTTTACTTCAACACTATAAAAAAATTAATAAATTTTTTCTTTATAGCTTTAGATGAAAACATTCACCAAAAATAGAAAAATTGTAGAATTTATAAAAAAAAAAAAATAATTTACTTTTATATACAATAGATTCTTTTATCAAACTGCATCATTTTATTGTTTATGAAAAATCGTAAAAAAAAATAATTATTACAAAAAATTATATAAAATAATAATTTTTTTTATAATGTTAAAGTTAAAAATTCGCCAAAAATAAAACAATAAAAATAATTAAAAAAAATAAAAAAAATAAAAAATAAAATAAAATTAAAAATAAAAAAATTTGTATTATACCCAATAGATTTTTTTTATCAAACTGCTTCAAGGAAGAAAAATAAATGCAAAAAAAAGTTTTACTTCTTCAAGTGATCACTACTGAATATTTAAATCATTGTGATGTTGTTTTGTTTTTTCTTTTCACAAGTTCTCACTTGCAGCGTTAACTTACTTATATCAATTAAAAAAGGAGCTGCTATTTATTTGAAGGGTTGGAGTTGATAAGTATTGTTGTTGGTATTATTGGTGTTATTATTATATTATATTTTATAAATATTTTACAATTGTGTTATATTTCACGTAGTAGTATTCTTCAAATGTAACAGCTTCACTTTTAGTTCAGCAAATGTGGGACGTTTTGCTGGATTTAAATCCCAAGCCTGTCTCATCATTTCATATATTTCATTAGGGCAGCCTTCTGGTGCCTCCATTTTATAACCCACCTCAACGTGTTTAACAACATCAGCCAAAGGCTTTAAATGCGTTAAACAATTTATTTATATATTTAAAATATTTTTTTTTTTTTTTTGGTTTATTTACTTACAATTCTGGGGTAGGGAACGCGACCAAAAGAATAAATTTCCCACAGTAGAATGCCAAAACTCCACATATCCGATTTGTTAGAAAAACGCTACAAATAGAAAATGAAGAAAAATCATTTTCCAAATTTATAGAAACGTGAATAATGTATTTGGATTACTCACCCCATTCTTTAAAGCTTCTGGCGCTGTCCACTTGATTGGTAATTTGCCAACATCTAAATTATAACATTCTTCACGCGCCAAACCGAAATCAGATACTTTTGCTACACATTCTTCCGATATTAAAACGTTACGTGCCGCCAAATCACGATGTACCACCTTTTTCGCTTCTAAATATTCCATACCGGAAGCCGTATCACTAAATAGATTTAAATATTTTATGACAATCATTGATTTGTATGTGATGATGCTTACTAAGCAAAATTAATTTGATCTTTTTTGGTTATATGTTGACGTCCTCTCGATCTCAGATAATCTACCAGTGATCCTTTGCTCATGTATTCAGTTACCAAATAAATATGTTTACTGGTATAAACTAAACCTATAAATTTCACCAGGTTTTCATGTTCCAGAGTTCTATGGAAATAAAATGTGTTGTTAAGGACATTTTTTTTTTAAACATATAATCACAACTTACGTCATTACTGATGCTTCGGCGAGAAATTTTTGTACAGCTCCTTCATCTTTTAACATTTTCACGGCCACTTTTTCATTACGTAAGATGCCTAACAAGACATCACCAAACTCCCCTTTACCTATACTTTCGCGCAATTGTAAATCATTTTCGGGTATTACCCAACCTTTGTCTATAAAATCCTTTGAGTTAATACAAAACTCTTGTCTACCCTGTTTGGGTAAACATTTAACCAGCTGCGTACACAAACCATCAGCATCCGCTTCATAATGCTACAAAGAAGTAAACAAAATAAGATCTAGTAAAAAAAAAACGAAGTAAAAGAACTAAATTTGAATACTCCCCACATCTATATGCAAATGGTGGGCGTGGTATCTATATGTTTAAGATCTCTAATGTTGTACGTATTATGTATTTGCTTGGAAGTCAAGAGAGTATGGAAAATTTACTTAAAAAATTGTTTCCTTATCAGTTTTTGTTGCATTATGGGCGTGTTACTCAATTTTAATACCAACTTAAGTACAAAAACTACCGATATTTCTTTCACATTTGGAATCATTGCCATACACGGACAGACGGACATGGTGTGTTTGACTTAGTATTTAATGCTGATTCAAAATATATATACTTTCTGCGGTCTCCTCTGTGTTCTTGTGGGCCAAACTGATATACACCACCACCCCATGCATGGTTATAAAATTTTTTTTCAATTCATTTGAAAACAATATAAAAAAACTTTGATAACGTACCGCTACCAATTGTCCCAAATTTTCAAAATATTCCTCGTCATCAATGGTTAGTTTGTTTTCTAAATATTTCACACGATAATGTTCGACCTTGCCTTGAAAGCATACACACAGCGTATAATCACCGGGGAAATTTGTCGATTCACGTACTAAAAATAAACCATCTTCGCGTGGTTGTAGCAAATGTTCAGCTTCGTCTCGTGTAATGCTGCCATGGAACCAACTGAAACAATATAAAAAAATTAATTTAAATTTTTTTTTTATTAAACACAAACTGTCATGTGTGTGGGCGGGTGGATTATTGTTTACTTACGGCATTGCATTTAATTTCACTTCACATTTCTTATGAGACAGTGGTTGCTGCTGTTGAGCGTGCAAAAGCGCAGATTGATTGACTGCCATACCCGTGGTGGGTGATAACGATGAGCTGGTCCATGAATGAGGCGCATTTGTAATTACATTGCAACCATTACCAACACCACCGCTGCTGCCATTTAAATCAAAACTATGCAACGATGTTGACATGCCGGTATTATTTGTTGAGGTGTTTATCGCTTGACTAACCATATTGCCAGTTTGTTGGTTAGCAACATGCGCTTGACTGTGCAATAGCATATTACTACCGCCAACGGCATTGGCCAGCATATTTTTGGGGGGTAAGCCACGCTCATGCAATGGTATACCACTGTGCACTGCATTTAACGAGGATGACATCAGATTGTTATTGCAATTAATGGAAGCAGCTGCCGCTGCCGCTGCCGCTGCTGCGGCGGTAGTAGCTGAAACTGTCCGTTCATTTGTTGATCCGATTGGAGCAAAGGTAGACATTATGTGATTGGTGTGCTGTTGCTGTTGTGGCTGTTGTTGATTCGGTGATTTGGGTGAATTGTTGGAAGTAACAATTCCGCCAGCAACGTTTGTTATTAAATTATGACTATTAAGTGCATGCGAGGACAAATGAATTGCATTGTGATGATGATGTTGATTCTGTTACATAGAGAAAAACAAATGATAAAATTATAGTTGACTCAAGTCGAATGAATTGAACTCCAGTACATCAACAGATATAAAAAACACGCCCCCAGTAGGAAATATTAATTCAGTTAGTGTAACTAGTCTCTGTGCCCCGTTAGATAAAAATAAATTGGGTAAAATCGGTTAAATGACACGCCTCCAGGGGATGAAACATTCATTTTTGAATAATTTTTCCAGTATTACTCATTTATTATAGCAGGGTTCATCACGTTAGTTTAATTGTATCAGTAAACGCGAGGCATTGCCATAAAAGTCACTTGATGAAATATTAACATATGAAAAGGGCTTCTAAAAATGGTCCAAAGGGGTCCAAATCTTGCTTAGTCAACTATTAAGCTATTTAACAATCCTTCACCAAATTTTGTTAAAAAAATATCAAGAATTGCGACTTTTTGCCATATAATGGGCCGTTATATGGGGAGGAGTTCTAAAAGGATTCTAAAAGAATTTCTCTCTGGGCCTATGCTTGTTCTTGTACCAAATTTTATCTAAATATCTCAAAAAAATGCACAAATGTACATAGACAGACTGACGGACATGATTAAATCAATTTAGATGTTGACTCTGAATCGTTCGATATAATTGAAGGTGAGTTCGGCATTTGCCGTTTAGGAGTTGCTTCAAGTAGTACTGGTTATAATTGGGCAAAGTCGATTAATAGTCAAAAATGTTTGTCAATGGTCAAATATCAGATACGCCCACAATTTTCATTATTCCCGAATTCTTCTTTAATTTACATAAAATTACCAAACGAATCATTTTATTACCACGTTGTTATGATGATGGGTGGATAGATTGGCTGATGTCACAATATGTGGCTGAGACTGGCTTAGTTGCTGTTGAAGTAAAGCGGTTGCGCTATTGACGGTATTGGCATTTAATAAAATGTTGCCACTATTAACGGCAGAGCTTGTGTTGATGGCCACCGTACCAGTGACAATGGAATTTGGTTGGGGGGCGGGACGTTTATTGTGACGTAGAGGTGCTGTAGGCGGCATTTGATGGCCAGTCGATTGTAAAAACCATGGATCACCAGCTGTGCTAGCTGTTGCAGATGGTTGGGAAAAGCCTCGATGATGACCAACCACACTTGTTTGTCCGTTCTGCGTGGCAGTTACGTGACTATTCATAACGTTTTCCTTTCGCCTCGTATTATTCGTAGCACTTGCCAGCGTTATTAGCAAAGTATCCTTTAAATTTCCCTCCAATTTCCTTGCGATTACTGGGTTAGTTTTAGTGCTTAGTGGAGTGGCACTGTTACAGCTACAATTTACTACTGTTATGTTATCTTTGAGTTTAGCTTCTTGTTGCTGCTTACTATTAATAAAACTTTTACGTATTTCCCCATCAGCTGATAAAGCTTTACTGTGAATTGCCTTTTTGCATCTCTCATTTAACGATTGTTGCTCCTTTAATACTTTTGATACCAATTTAGAACAGGTTGGTGATGTGTTGGATGGTGATTGTTCTTTTGCAACAGTAGCAGTATCTTCATCTGAAATTTTCCAAAAAACAAAACAACCAAATAAATTATAATTGTTATATAAATTTTTTGTGTTTTGTTTTAAACTTTGCCCTTTCATTGTAATTAAATTAGCTTGCTCCAAGTTAGTTTTTAATTAAATTGAAAGGTATTGAGTTTCCAGTGAATGGATTTATGCTCTAAACAAACTAGGAAACAATTGCATTCAGATTAGTTCCGGTAAGCAGCATAAATGAAATATGTTGTTATTGTTGTTTCGCTGCTATTATACGTTCTACCTTGAAATCAAGGCTATACTCACTTAGTCTAAACGTTTGTAACAGCCAGAGAGATACAAAGTTATTTATGTACTTTGCTCATAAAATTTTGATAATATTATGTTTCAAATTCAAAATTTATGAAGAAGTAACTGTTAAATTGATATGTTTTAGACCACTCCCAAAGGAGGCTTGTACATTAGTGATAAGCATGATATTCTAAAGCGGGTCATGTCTCTCGGTCAGTCTTTGTTAAACATATTCTCAAGTGCAAAAACTTTAAAAATCAATTTCATTAAGAAGACCAAGTTTTCATAATCGCTAAGATTCAGAAAAATTGCTTGTCAAGCCCACAATTTAAAAAAAAAACATCAAATTTTTTAAAAACCAAAAAATTTCATTAAGACCCCATCCACAATAAACATTATTATCAGCCATAAATACTCTAGGATAGTGGGTGTCCCAGATTTTTATATCCTCTACATAAGATGGGAAGTATACTAAGTTTATTATTCCGTTTGCAAAACCCAGTAGGAGGCGTCAGAGATCTTACAAAGTATATATAATTTTGATCAGCATCAAAATCTTAGGCTGTCGTCTATTCATTTAACATGTGTTAGCTTCAGTTACAAAGTTAAAAATTGTTTGTTATTAATATCGATGAGACAAAAATGGGGCGTGGTAGGATAACAGATACGCCCACAATTTACAAAATCATACATAAAACTCGATTTACAAATTGATTCATAAAATATACTCAATTAAAAAGCGTGATAATGTACCAGCCATGCCCACTTCTTGTTTTTACCTAGGAAGGGTATTTAAGCTTTGACCTGAACCAAATGTCGTTTTCATGATAAATTTTAAATGTTGACAATGTATGAGTAACTGGCCACAACCGTTTTTACTTTTTGTCAGTTTCCGTTCGAACGATTTTTATCTATCATTTAAACAATGATGGAAACTGAAATTTCATTGCATGCTAATATAAAGGTACATAAAAAAAAGCACACATATACTGCTGCATACACATTGAACTAAAGGTTTTGCACAGTATGAGAATTTTGTTACAAACACACACACACACACACACACACACACTCACTCACTGCATTTCCCGGTTAACTTAATATGAGAAATTTTTTGCGTTCAATTTGTTTTTTTTTTTTCAAATTTTTATTTTTATTTTTTTTGCTTTAATTTACCAATTATGTTATTTGTTGCTGTCTTTAGATATAATTTCAAACTCTGCGATCATGTCTAGTTCATGTTTTATTGTTGTTGGTATGTTTGGTTTATTTAACATTTTTCATGCTACGCAATAAGTTGATATGCTGTACACAGAGGGCTCCCATTTAGGGTGTATTGCTTTGACTGACTCATTGATTATATGTCTACCGATTATTTGCATGTTTTTTTTTTTTGTACTTTAATATCTGTTGCTACCGTTCGTTTTTATGTTATGTTATGTGCTTTATCATACGTGTTGAGAATAATAAAAACAAAATTATACCGTGTGTACGTTGTGTGTATGTGTGTTGTTGGCGAGAGGCGAAATTGTTTTTGTGTTTGGTTTCCCTGAAACGTGTGTTTTGTTGAAAAAGTACTGAAGTTCAGTTTTTGCCGCTTTTGTTATTATTGCTTTTTGGGGTGATTTGTTTTTTTTTTTTTTTATATTCTTTTTTATTAACTTGCGTTATTTACTAATCGAGTAACGAAGTGCATATAATTAATTGTTGAAACATATTTCGTAAATGGCACGAAGTTTTTTTTTGTTTTTTTTTTACAAATTTTTTGTGTTGAGTAATCAAGTTGTTGGAGATTAAGTCATACACAGTACACACACCATACATCGCTCATAAATAAACGAATTTATGTGCTTGTGTGTTGACACACAGCAGTTGTGATTGATATTTGCATTGAAATTTTTTATTTTTTTATTACTTTCTGCCAGAATATACATGAATTGATGGTCATAACAGTAGCCGAATGGGTTCGGGATAGTTTCAGTTTATTGTATTTTACAGGAAAACTAGGATTTTGCTTAAAACAACATTTTCTATATACAAGATTAATCTTTGTGAAAATTTCATTTTGCACTTAATTTTTACATTATATCCAGTAACTTGATATAGGGTAACTTGTGGTCTCTGCACTGTGAAAGATGTTGTTGTAACTAAACTAATTAAATTAAGAAAATTTCTAATAATTACCTAACTTTTCATTAAGGACATAACAATTTTGTATTGAAATAAAACACAGAGAATATTTGAGATATTCCACTGAAATTTATTTCAGGTATAGTACACATGTTACATTTTAACTATATATCTCGATCTCAGACAAGAGACTATCGCTTGCACGTTTATTAACTAATAGCATTGAAAATACAGTAAATTTTTTCATTTCGCGTTTTATTCAAGACCACGCCTACTGGTATTTGCAAATATATGATGAGTCAATTTTGATTATTTGGAAGCATTTAGTTTATGAATAATATAAAGAAAAGAAATTAATTGTTCTTTTTGGATGATTTTTGGTTTTCAAATGATTCTAATTTTAAATGGAAATTTGCAAAGAGTAGCTAAGAATATCATAATTAGTACAAAATTTCATTTAAATATCTTAAAATCTATCATATTAAAGTTTACAAAGCACAAATGGACATACAGACGGACATGGCTTCAATTCATGCTAATTCAGAACATATAACAGTTGGAATGGAATAACTTTTTCTAGCATAGTTCCTAACAAAATGACACACTTAATATATTCACCGCCTACTTATAGTGAAAAAGGTATAAAACGCATACGCGTCGTTATGGTTGAGAGTCTAAAGGCCAACTCAATTGTTTAATTTAGCGAATATTAACTTATCGCTGCTTGCATACCTTAAGCTTATCGAGTGTAAATAAAATGCTGGCACCAATATAAAAAAAGCGAGCAAAATGTAACCGGAATATTTTACAATGTGAAATGAATTCATATTGTTGCACTTGTCGAATTTTTTCGTTAAATTAAAGGTAACAACACGAATATGTGATCGACAGGAATGCAATAATTTTGTTGTTATAAAACAATTGTTATTGATAAATAAAATGATATGAAAAATGTTGTATGTGTGTATGTGTTAATATTGTTACTTTTTTTTGCAGTTATTTTAGTGTTAATATGAACAAAAAAACAATAAAAAACATCTGTTTCGTGCAATCTCATCTAATTAAAAAGAAATTGAAAAATTTACCCAAGAACATAAAAACTCATTATTAATAAATTGTTTCTATATCACAGCAACATTCTTTTATAGAGACCCGTAGTCATACTTTGTTGTTTTTTTTTTTTTTTTTTTTTTAAGAAAATTAATAACTTATCAAGATAATAGTACAATAATTTTAATAAACACTTACAACAAATGAGGTCATATGTCACTTATAATTCAATGGTGTATGTATGAATAAAATGGTAGATTCAAGTAAGTTGCATGCACTTGTAATGTACTCGCATTAAAGGAAAGCATTGTGTGCTGATGATATATACAAACAATGAATCTTTTTATGTTGCCGTATATACGGAGGGGATGCTTCCCATTATAAAAACAATTTCTTTATTCATTTATATTAAAGAAAAAAATGTGTGCACATTCTTTATTACAGCTTACACAATAATCACACCATCAACATGTGAAAAAAAAAGAAATAGAGTTAAAATGAACATCAGATTAGGTCGAATTTTAAATATACTTTTAATGATCTAGATTATGGTAGATTTCTTAATATTAAACATATTTTATATATATATAATGGAGAATATACTAAGTTTGTCATTAAGTTTGCAACACTTCTGGGTGTTGTATCAGAATTTCTACCAAGTATAGCGCTTGGACAAAATAATATAAACACCTGACATATACATATATACACAATATTTATTAATAAAGTATTATTAGTCTAAATTAACATCAAAGTTTCAACCTATCTAGCCATGTCCGTCTGTCCTAAGACCGTTTACAGTGTTAAATTTTGGAGTTGTTTAGCCGAAATTTTGTACAGACGCTATTTATATGATGCTAAATTAATGAAAAATAAATGAAATGCCACGCCCACAGTTAATGAAAAATCTCTCACAAACTGCAAAGCTGACATTTTTATACCATCCACGTCCCAGAAGGAGACGTTAGAGACCCAACAAAGTACATCTAATTCTCTTTTTACACGATAGAGATACATTCTCAAAAAATTCGCTTAATATAAGATAATGGCTAAATGGAAGAATAGATTGATTCCAGATTGAAAATCGTGTTAAAACAAAACAATTCGTATAAAAAGAGAATTTTTTTTCGTTTTAATTCGTGTTAAATCAAATTCGTGTAAAAAAAAATTCGTGCAAAAAGAGAATTAGGTGTATATATATTCTTCAATCAGCATCAAAAAACTGAGTCGATCTAGACATGTATGTCCGTCTGTTGTTGGTATTCTCATTTGAGATATTAAACTGAAATTTTGTACCAAAACTTTTAGTTTCTACACGCAGATCGCTACTTAAAATGGGCAAAATTAGTCAAGAGCCACGCCCATAATCTACAAAAATCTATATATATGCCACAAAATTTGATCTATAAACTTAAAATTTGACATGAATATACATAATTATCCTATCTACCGATATGCCAAAATTAGGCGTGGTCTAATAGCAGACACGCTGACAATTTACAAAAAAAAAAAACCCTACTCAACGTAAAACTTGACTTGCAAGGTGATATACAATACATGCACTATTAGAGGGCGGAATCATGTAATTGCCACGCCCACCCATCTTTTGTAACATGTGGAGGGTATTTAAGCTTTGGCTTAAGCCAAAATTTACTTGTTTCTCTTTACAATCGTTATAAAATTTAATTGAAATTTTCTTATCGCGTTTATTGCAAAGCCTTTGACAGCATATCTCTATCTGTATTGAGTGTGTATTAAGAGTGGCCCGTAAAACCCGTAAAAATAAAGAGGAGGAAACAGAAAAGGTGAGAGTGAGAGAGAAATTTACACTTCCGTATAAAAACCACAGATGAATACTTGTTATCCTACATAATTAAACAGTCAATGTCACTGAAATCATTCTAACCTGCTTCGGTTCAGTATAATAAATATTTCATTATTATTATACAATAAAGCAGTTAATCAATTCAATAATTTTTTTTTTTTATAAAAATAACTTTTTTAATTAATTAATCAATTATTGTTTTTTTTTGTTTACTTTTTTTGAAAAGAAAAGTAAGAGGTTTGAATAGGCAGGTGCGTAATTTCTTTCATTAATTTAATTATACGTGGACTTACACTTGCTTTTTGCATACAAGAATTTCTATAAACTTTTCTTTATACAACGTTGTGCCACTTAGACGTTTTCAATTAACACTCACTGTATATAAAAGGTCTGTTTGTATGTACAATTATAAGTTACTCCGTAACAAGTTGAGTATGAACAACTTGCGTAACTTTAGACGCGGCAGCAATACCAGTGACTGACCACACGAATGTGATTTAACTCATTTTTTTCTCCTTTTTATTTCACCATTTATGCACTTGTAATCTATACCTGTCTGTTTGTCCGTCCCTATGCTACAGCATTTGTGAATGGATTGAAAAATATATTCTATTTCATTCTATTCGTGTGTACAAGTGCGTGCTAGAACAACAGCAGCTTGCAAAACATAACCTACAAAATTGTTGAATTGTAAATAAAATTATACATATTTATACAGGTATGCATACATACGTATATGAAGTATTAGGATATTATTTAAATTATTATTATTACATTTATGAATCAACAATTTGTATGCATATGCCGCCACTTGAACGATGATTGGATTGTTTTTCTCACCGTAAACAATACATACAACAGAGATGACATACAATAATTAAATGGAATTAAAGCTGTTGTTTGAAGTTTCAAAATGTATACCACAAGCGGACAATGAACAAAAAAAAAAAAAAGAAAAAAACAAGCAAATGAGAATTTTATCATCGTTCCAATCCAACCATTTTATAACCTACACAGTTCAGCTATAATTGGTATCAATAAACGAAAATCAGAGTTTCATAAAAATCAATTTAAAATCTTTACAAGATCAAACATTCCAGTTACTCCGATGCAAAATGAAGGACTAAGTAAGTCATCATAAAATCTCTTGGACAAAATGTATGTAGAGAAAAACGCAGCTGAAATCAGGGGAGGTCCTATGAAGTATATAAATTCTTAATCAGCATCATATTCTGAATCGATTTAGCCGTCCGTCCGTCTGTCGGTCTGTGTCTGTACATCTATAATAAACATTCTTCTATTGGCAAAAATTAAGATATTCAGTCCAAATTCGGTCGAAATATTTGTATTTGTTGCACAAAGATAGATATTGAAATTGGACAAAATCGATCGCAGGGTCATAATTTAACAAAAACTTGAAAAGTTTTTTATAAGATTTTGTCAAGTGTTTCTTTCTGCATAACTCGAGAACTATAAAAGTTAGAAGACTGAAAGTTGGTCAATGGCTAAAAAATGAGAAAGATCTAAGATTGCTGCTGTTCGTTTTAGTTTAAAAATTCGATAAAATTCGTCATCGAATTATTCATTATTCAGAACAACATTTTGAGACTAAATCAATCGGTATCATTGAAGGCGGGCATGATTTTTGCCGTTAAAGATTTACAAACATTCGCATCAATTTAAAATACCTTTTGACACAAGTGGTGCAGGGTATAAGAAATAAAACAAAAACAAAAAAAAAAACTCTTGTACAAACAATATTTGGTTGATTATTATTCTTGCATTACTTATTGTATATTGCGCAAAAACCGCACATTCAATAATAATACATACTGTATAGTGTATAAATGTATGTTGGGGTGGGGCTATATAATTCACACTAAGCATAGCTTCAAAGTTTCGATTGAATGAACAAGTGTTGTTGCTATTGTTGTTGCTGTTATTGTTCGATATGTTATTTAGAATTGATAGAATTTCAACTATTGTACATGTTCACATGGATACCGATACCTGCTGCACAATGCATGCATGCATTACATTTTATAGCTGGGAACTTAAGATGTGGCAATAATAAGTACATACAACATACATACACATGGTATAAGAGGTAAATTTGCCAAAGTGCATGAGTAACAAAAAAAAAGAAAAAAAAATCAACATATATACAACAACAATAACAACAATTTTGTAAATATGTTGAAACGATTTATGTGCAGCCAATTTATCTTATACGAGTAGATCTCCCACCAGTTAGTTAGAAAAAAAAAAATAAAAAAAAAAAAAAGAATGTTGTTGTTGCTGTTGTTGATGTTTTTACTAATTTTGTTGGTTAAGAATTTGACCGCTATATATATATATATATATATATATATATGTATATGTGTGTGTGTGTACATATAAGTAATAAAGAAAATTGGTCGTCCCATGTATGGGAAAACAATAACACATGTGTACGTAAAATTGTAAATTTTTTCGAAAAAAATAAAAAAAAAAAATATTTAATAAAATAAAATTAAATAAAAACATATTTTTTTACTAACCAAACCAGTCTTGAATTAATCTGTTGTTATTAATGTTGTTGTTGTTGTTGTTGCTAATACTAGCAACAGTTTCAGCATTATTCTGATTATTAAAGCATATGGTCTTACCATCACCAAACAGATATGTTGTTGCTTTTTGTTGTTTGTTGTCTGTTTTTTTATCATCACTTGTTAGTGTTGGCATTACCGTTGATGTTGCTGATTGTTGTTCATCATCCGAAAAACATTTTTTAATTATCTTAAACGCTACATTTTCTTGTATATCATTATTATTATTATTATGATGATTGTTGTTGTAATTATTTACTTCATCTGATAATTCCGAGTGTTTAACTTTTATATGGCCGTTATTGTTGTTATTATTATTACTATTATTATTATTATTATTATTTTGAGTACTGTTGTTATATAGTTTACGAGCTGATCGTAAAAAATTCAACAATTTTGTATTTTCATTGTTGGAGTTAACAATATTGTTTTTGTTGATGTTGTTGTTGTTGTTATTATTATAATTACAGTTATTGGTATTTTTATAATAATTTGTTTCCAAAAATATTGAACTTTTACCGGTTATGGTTTTATGTTGTTCTTGTTCTTGTTGTTGTTGTTTTTGTTCTAAACTGCACTTAAACTCTGAATTATATTTTTTATTATAATCCTGTTTGATTGCGGGAGGTTCACTGCTGTGATTTGTTAAGCTTAACGATGAGCTCAGCTTCTTATGCGTTCTGTTGGTTTTATTGAAAATTTCCAATTCGTCAGGTGTGGATAGGCTGGCGCTGCGCGTTAATTGGTGTGCAGGTAACTGGACTCGATTCGCATTACTTTTATAGGAACTGCATGAACTGAAAACATTCGGTGAGTGTTTACAACAAAATAAATTGTTGCTGCCAAAATAATAGCGCCGGCGATTATCCACTTTATGTCCAAGACTGATACTTTTCACTTTATGCCCTGACTTCGTACCGTCCAATTTTCTTACACAATTCAATTCCAATGTTTTTTTATGATGTTGATGAATATATTTACACTTAATTTTACCATCTACCGCATCATTAATGGTTGCATCTGATTTGATTGTTGATGGCTCAGTTGTGGCATTAGTAGTACGTGCTGACTCTGTGGAATTTGTTGCGGTGGTTGTTGGATTTAAAAATGGATTTGTTTGGATGAAAACACCATCACATGTTATTTTAATTGTTGTCACCATCTTTCTTCTTTCTCATCACACTCAACTTACACTTGTTGTTGTTTCAATAATTGATGATTTTTCTCATAATTAAGATTAAATCTTTAAATTATCGTACAGACTGTATTTTAACTACATAACATGACTGAGAAAAAATAAGTTTTTTTCTTCCTTATTTTTTTTTATACACCTGGCTGTATTTGTGGTAAATGGTATGTTAAGTTTGTGCAGATGTTAGTAACTCCTAAACGTCAAAATGCCACACCCATTTTCAATTATATCGCCTATCGATTAAGAATCGAAATTCAATTTAATTATGTTTGTCCATCCATCTGTCTGTCTATATATGTTTCTACGCAAGCTATAGGTGTCAATTTTTGAGATATTTCGATGAAATTTCGTACAAGGATATGTATTGGCTTAAAGAAGAACTCTATTGAAAATAAATCGAATTGGATTATTTTTAGAACCTCTCTCCATATAAAGTTCTAAAATAATAAAAGACTTTATATGGCAAACAATTGCAATTTTTAACATTTTTTTTACAAAATATGGTGAATAATAGTTAATTAGCTAAATAATTGGCTGTAGCAAATTTGGACTTGATCGTACAATTTTTAGAATCACTTTCCATATAACAATATTTTACGAAGTAATTTTCATGGCAATTTCTAGCATTTACTGATACAACTAAACTAATTGTTGCATAATTTAAAAGGCTAAAGGATATTAAATGGTCGGCCTTGATCGATTATTACATTTTCACCTGTTTTTTGTTTGTTTCAAATATCGCAAAAAGTTCACTTTAAAGCAAACAATTGAGAGAGAGAGAAAAAAAAACAACAACCATGTAATTATGAACTATATGTCACAAAGAGAAATTTACATTTGTAAAATATTATAATAATTAAGTGCACTGACACACATCATGACACACTCCAATGCATAGCACAGTTCAGCACACCACACCACAAAGTTCATCTAGTACAAGTACTATAAATTGGTAACTTTTTGTTACTTGGTATATAAACGAGCAATAATAAAAAAAAAGAAACGATAAAGCGCTCTAGTAATGCATTTATTATAAAAAAAAAAAAAAAAAAAAAAACTGAATCCATCACAGGTTGGAGCAAACTAAGGTAAACAAACACGCACAACACAGCCACAATAATCCATTAGTATGCGGCATTGTTGGGTTTTCTTACGAGCTTTTGACTTTTGCACAATTGAAAATGAAATTTTTTTCCCCCCTTTTTTTTATATTTATATTGAGGTTATATGTGGCTTTGACTGATTCTTGAATACTCTCCTTAAATTAAGAATATCAAGTTAAAAAAAGTATGGACGGATTGGATGGATGTGTGATAAATTAATATTAATGAATTTGATTAAGATGTTATCGTACGGTAGACCTTCCCATAACATGGTAGATACGATCCTTGAATTCGTGTTGTATGAGTCAAAAATATGAGCCCTCTATAGTCCAAAAAATCAAACCTAAAATACTACATTACAACAATTTTTATGTCTTCTGAATAGAAAATATTTTTTACTTATTCTTTCATCACAACTTTTCTGTCACCTTGTTATAGGGAGTTCTACTGTATTAATACAACCTCTCTATACTCATGTGGACAGAATAAACAATAACAACACACTGGTTTTTTTTTGTCATTCCATTTGTTACCAGATGAATTCCTTCATATGTGAATTGATTCAACCATAACCGTCCGTGTGTCTGTCTATTTCTTGAATCTATAGATATTTGTTGAGTTTAAATTTTTGTACTAATATTTCTAGTTTTTGGTTTCCACTTAAATGAGACAAAATTGGCTGAAAGCCACGCCCACAATTAGAAGAAAATTAGTCTATAAATCACAAAAATTGAGCTATGTACACATTTATATACTTAGCTCATCCATTGATGTCCCAAAAATGGACGGGATCGAAAAACATACACATTCAAAACTTACTTGACAGAGAATCCAACTTCGTAATTGGTACATACTAACTAAATAGAGCGCAATAAGTTACCTGCCATGCTCACTGTTTGTATAAAGATGTGGAAGAGTGTCCATGATTTGGTCTAAACTAAATCCCTTCTTTTATTTCCTAATTATTTATGCCATAAATAATATACAAAAACTAGATGTTATGACAAAAACGGTCTGCATGCGCTCGCTCCACTTTTATGGGTAAATTTTCTATATAGTTTTTATGTTAAGTTATTTTTATATCAATTCATGACTAATTTGAAATTCAATTTATACAGAAAAAAACATGGAATATAGGTCTGACTCTGATAGGTATCGTATGCGATGTATTTGTGAGAACGCGAGTAGATTATGAAAATATTTTTGTATAACTTATTTATTCATAATGTAACAATAACAAATGAAAGATCGAAAGTCAAATTGATGGAATATATAAATAATATGAAAGTTCTTAAAAACTGAAGAGTTTTTTTTATCAACTAAAAGGAAGCTTTTAAATTCATTGAAAAAAACGGTTTTGTAATGGTTTTTCAATAGGGACATAACAATTGTGTATTGTAATATTAATGAATTCTTGAACATTTTTCATGATCTGTCCACGTCAAAACGTCAGTCAAGGTTAACATTTTTATCTTAGTAAAGTTCATTAATGAAAAAGTTTGGATTTTATTAAAAATTATTTCGAATCGGTGCTTACAACTTCAATTTTCGATGATAATAATCGTGCCAGCACAGGTTAAGCGTGTTATAGTGGATAAATTCGAGTGAAAGTATTTATTATTGGAAAATCGTATAACAGTGAGACAATGCATTGGTGGAAGTATTGAAAATATTGCAGCCGCAAGTGATTCAGTTCAAAACGAGCTAAATCCGTCGATTTTATGCCATTTACAGAAAATGGGAATGTTTCAAGCCATAGTGTGGCATAAACACCTTGGCTTACACCCTTACAAAATCAAATCAACTCAAAAACTGAAGCGGAAACTTATGTTATATAAGGACTCTGTCTGTAGTTTGGCCTAATTTCAATACCAACCCATGTTATAACGGAAAGTTTGAAGAAGATTTCTCAGTTTTTGCAACTGATATTATGTTCACCATAGACGAACCCCCAGACATGCCTAAATCGATTCAGATTTTGTTATATAACAAGAATAGGGTCTCTAAAGACTCCTGAAGGGATGTTTTATACATTTTGATAAAGTAAGAAGATTTAGAGATGGTGAGACATTAAGGTATCATAAGCAACATTGTTAAATAGTATGTTAAGTGTATAACTGTACGATTGTAACTAAATGACTTAGAGTGCGGTTTTTACCCAGTATAACATTTCAACATGTGTTTATAGCAAAAGCTTCCATTTACTTAACTTTCTTTGATTTGAAATAAGCGGCTAATATATTATGCATGCATTCCAATTAACACAACTCATAAAAATAAAAAAAAAAGAGGAGAAAAACAAACAAATTGAAATCACTAAGTGAGCAATAAATAAATAAACAGATTGTTTTTCTGCTTATAATCACTGATCAGCTAATCTAAGTAGTTAACAATAGCGCAGAATGACTTTTTATTAACTTAACCTAGTCCTTTATACATGATTTCTGCTTTTAGGTGAAAACACACAAAAAATATAATTACTTGCTACTAAATTTTTTTCTTAAAAAAAAAAAGCAAAAAATAATAAAAAATCGGTTGCTGAACTCTATAGTTTGTAGCAACACTAGTGAAAGTTTATTTTTCGTAGCGTAGTTTTGGTAAAAAGAAAACAAATAAAACAAGGGCTTTATGTTAATAAGTAGAAAAACAACTACATTACGCTTAGGATACAAGTGGGATGCCCTACATGTTTTAATTTCATTTGTAAACGGGGAATGTCTTGGATGTGACACTTGTATGCTTTCATCTTATTTTGAACTATTCTCTCTCTCTCTCTCTCACGATCATAAATTTTGAGATTTTGAATTGAAATTTTATACTTTTCTAGTTTCCTAGGTTTCTATGTCCATCAGGTGGCACGACCACAATCTAGTTGAACAAGTATTGTAGATATTTTTATTATTAGTCGAAGTGTCAAAAAAGGGCAAGGCTGCATAACGGACACGTTTAACAAAAAAAAAAAAAAAAACTACATTTGGCGCCGAAACTTTTCAATCTTTTGGGTTTTTCAATAAGGACATAACAATTTTATATTTTAATACAAAGGCACCTTTAAGCGTTTTTCAAAATCTGTCAACGTCAAAATGTCAACTATGGTTAACATTTTTCTTATAGTTATGTTCACAAACGAGTAATGTTTGGAAATATTACTACCGCAATTCTGAGTTGATGGTCGCAATTTTTCAAAGCGTTTACTTTAATTTTCGATGGTAATAATCATGTCATCAGGTAGACTAAGTGTGCTATAGTGGATAAATTTGCAATAAAATGTTCACTATTGTATGTTCTTGTGCTAGAAACAGAAAAACACCGGTCGAAGTACCGAAAGTACTTCAATTCAAAATGAAAATCAGTCGATTTCAAGGAGGTGGCAGAAATTGGGAATATGTCAAAACGAATTGTAGCAAATTACGCATAAAGATGTCGGCTTACAATCTCAGCGCTGAAGCCTCTTGAATAATTTGTAGCGCCGAAACTTATGTTATGTCCTTATTGAAAAACTCTTTACATACACTTCTAGAAGCTGTTGTAAGCAAGCATCTGCCACGCCCACCTTTTATGCATACACATGAAGGGTATTTAAGATTTAGTTTCAGTCAAATTTTTTTTTTGACTTTTCTTTTCTTGTTTTTTGGTTAAAACACATCTCATTGAGGGTCACCAACGTGCCTCCAAACATATGTGAAAACGGGTGTTAACCAAATGCTTGTAAGAGACAACCGTTAACATGTAACATGTATATATGGTAAGTACGCAATAAATGTAAATGTGAATGTGCAAAGTTCAGTCGGCATTAAAGTAAACAATTTGTATAATAAAGGAGTTACATGTCTGCTTATATTGCGCGATGTGTACATGCCTCCCATATGAAGATGGCCCACCACACTTTCACTAAAAACGCCGCAAACAAACAAATTGTTGCCTGCACACATTAGCGTTTCGTTTATTCGTATACAATTTTTACATATATCTGCTATATACTTATATAAACATATAAAGTACTTTTCTTTTTATTGCCATAAAAATTTTCCTCAATTACAATATAGTTGTCATGCTACTCGCGTATAATGAAAATGGCAAATAACGAATTATTGTTTTAAAGAGAATGTGAGTGCGTGTGTGTGTGTGTGTGTGTGTGTGACTAACAAATCTAAACACATGATGACTAAGCTGCCTGCCCCCTTATAAAAATTATTAATAAGAAAAAATGAAATTTTATGCGATCATTAAATTTTTTTTTTTTTTTTTGCAAACGAATTATCGGTTTAGTTTGTATATTAACTTTTCACCATTTTAGAATTAGTTGTAATTTTAATATTTTTAATATTATATAAATTTAATAAATTTTTTATGAATTAAGTTTTTTTTATTATTATTTTTCGTATTTATCATTATTTTTGTTTTCTTTGCGTTTCGCTTTGAATAGTTTTAAGCCGACACTCACGTGCACACTAAATCGAGTTTTAAAGTTGACTAGTTGCTGTTATGGCAATAAGATTACAATAATAAACAACAAACAAACAAACAAGTGAACAAAAAGTTGGTTGAATGGAAATAGTAAGCTTTTCAAAAGTTAGACTCTTTCTCTCTCTCCTTCTCTCAGCACATTGATCACGTACTCAAACTGTAAGCCCTATAAAGTTATTTAGTAATAATTTCCTAAGCAATAGGGTTGCCAACCGACTTTTTTACCGGCTCTTCATTCCCAAATGTATAAAAGATTTGAAAAAAAAAATCAATTCTTAAGTTATTCATACGGAAAATGTCTAAAGACTACCGTTGTGTATACACAAGATCACTCTGACTTAACAATATTTGAGTAATTTGGAGAGAATACTTATATTTAATAATGAGATCAAAAATCAAAAGCTGGATTTTGCTCAAGATTTGGTCTGAGTCAAATATCTTTAACAATAAAAATATAAAAACAATTTAACTTAGTTCAAATCTATCCTGTGGGCGTGGCAAGTATCTGATTACGCTCTCTATAGTTTATGTATTCCAGATTTATCTAACAATTTTTTTGTGTATATTCATTATATGACCACGCCCATTTTTGGCACATAGATGAATAAGCCAATAATAAATATAGATACCAAATTTCAACTTATTAGCTTAAGATTTTTGGCAGATGGATAGATTTTTTTCAATTGTGGGCGTGTCTCTCAACCGATTTTGTTCAACTTAAATAACAACCTGCATCCAGATATTATAAACGTATGTTCAATAATATCAATGTAATAGTTTAATTAAAATTTACGAGCTTGCGCCTCTCATTAGACAGGCATATGGACGGACATGGTTGGGAAGATTGCGATTTTGATGGTGATCAAGAAAATATATACTGTGTACAGTCCCGGATGCCATTTACTGATTGTTGAAAATATAACAACAAACTTAGTATACCTAGGCGCGTAGCTGAAAATGGGCCAGAGGTTGCCATTACCAATATAATGCGGAAATAGGACTGAGGACCCCTGAGCGGATGTGCTCTGATGTTAATATTAGATAGAGGTACCAAATTTTTTATTATATTTTTGCGAATTTATGTTTTAGATACTATCACATTTTTTCATGTTAAAGGACGTTGAATAGTAATAAATTTTGTCTGTACGTCCCTAAAAAAAACAAACAACAAAAACAACAAAAACCGAATTATTTTTGGAGTTTTTTTTTCATAATCATTATTCTTGATAATTAATGATTATGATTAATATAAATTTATTTGATCTTTCGATCATTATCGCTCTTTGCTGTTAACATTATTGGTACAACCACTAACAGTGCTACTGTATGACATTTTCATACATAAGTCACATACATACATTATAACAAATTGAAAATACACACACACACTTCAGATAGTAAATGAAATCGGTATAAAAAAATGATATGTACGATACATACATGTGACAAGGTGTTTTCACACAAATCTATCGCTTGGTTGTCATTGTCTAGTTTTGCTTTTATACTATTAATATACATACACACACATTAAACTAATACAGTCAACATATTTTGCGTTCATTTTTCTATATACGTATATTGTTTTCCGACTAAAAATAGATATTCAGAGCATAAATGTCAAAGATTGCGGGCCAAAATTTCAATGTGTTTGTGAACACCCAGATCAATGGACAGAATTCTACATGTACAACACAATGCAACATCATTTCAACGTATGTATGTGCAAGCATTACTCTGTATGCATGTGTATGTGTTTAAGGAAGTGTATATATATGTATATGATAGAATTACGTAGCGTGTGTTTGCTAAATAGAGAGACGCATTAGGTGAATGAAACGAATTATGTGAGTAAGTCTGTACTGAAGTGCATACATTGTTTTATATGCACGATGTATGTAATCATTTAATGTTATATTAAAAAAAATGTATGTGAAAAAAAGTAAAGAAAAAACACATTTAAAAAATGAGACACTTGCTCTTCTTCAATTTATATACGCTCACCCATATACATACTTTTGTGGCTTGATGGCTCAAGTATTTTTTTTTTAATTTTAGAAATGAAAAGAAAATGAAAAAACGGGAAATAAAAATAGTTGATAAGTAACACTTGTTTTCATTATTTTTCATTGCAATTTCGTTGCGTAGTACGTAATTTGTTAGTTTTTCTTTTTTTTTTTTTTTCATTAACTTCCTTTCAATTCAATAGAAAAAGCAGTTAAGCAAACATAAATACTCTAAATATTTTTGGGTGCGTCCTCTACCTTAACATAAGTGAGACAGCAAATAAGGAATGTGGTGAAAAAAAAGGAACAAAAAAAAAAACGAAAAGCTGCTACCACACAACCGCACACTAACCCTTTGCACATGAAATGTCCTTCAATAATATGTGTGCAGCTTGCAATGAGCGCAATATTTGAACTTCTCGCTACAACATATATTCTCTGTATGTATTTCTTTTCTTTTTTACTTCTTTATAAATATATGCACGCGTATATTTTCTGCGTGAATGAATATATATGAAAAAATAAGTTAATAAGCGTTAAATGTTAAGAGCAGCTGATAAGAATTCGTAACACAAATCACACCTTAATTTTTGTCTGCGTACTTACCTTTGCATTAAAACAAGTTTATCCGTCGCGTATCTCTCCGTATAAAGCTATCTGGGCTTTCGCTTTATAGCACACTACACTTTCATTTAAATTATTATAAAATTATTTATAATTAAACTTAATTTTATTAATTTATGCCATATTTATTTCACACATCAAGTTGTTTTATTGTTGAAAATATTTTTTTTATGGCTCACATTGTAAACTTTTTCTTTGACTGCATTTTTTTTTTCGTGAATTTTCTTTCGTGGAATGTATACTACGCACACAACTGAATTATTGTCTTTTTCTTTTACTTTTCCAATATATCTATATACACATATATATATATATATTTTCTCACTTTATTTTTCACAATCTATTCACTACAAAACATACACGCACGCATCTTTAAAAAAAAATAAGAGTACATACACTCATTTACGAAAAATATCAATTTTTTTCTTTACTTTTGCGTTTCATTATAAAACGTTTGTTAATATATCACTTTTAAATCTTACTATTATATATTTGTTTAGAAATTGATGCGTCATCTTTCTTATAACAACTTATTTAATGAAAAGTTGCATAAATATCTTTTATTATAATAACTTTTATATAATTTAATTAAACTTTTTTATAAGAGATTGCAACACACAAAATCTCCACTCAAACCAAGAGTTTAACAACACTTATTTAGAGATGTGTTATTTAGTTTAACAACACACTTGAATAAATTAGAGATGTGCTATTGACTCGTTTAAATCAAGTTTGTTGGTGTATTGTAATTCTTTAAAATTCCGTTATAAGCGTTACAGTGCGACCAAGTTCTATTTATTCTTCAGTTTGTGCTAATTGTGAACGTTTTTGGGGAAAAAGAAGAATTTTATAAGTTTAGGTAAATTTGGCAAATTTAATTGTTCTGGCCATACCTACACTTTTTTGTTATGTTATAAATTATAACTTTCCACACAAAATAAGATGCTAAAAGGTAATGAAGATAAATAATTATTAAACAATAATAATAAAGATTTTTAATATTGCAGTTAGAGAATCGTGTTCTGCGAAGTTTAACTCTATTGGTCAGATTTTGAAGTTGAAGCAGATCTAGATTTAGCTTATATTTTCAATGAGACCATGTAGTTTAAACAATGCGTTTGAGAATAAATTTCGTCAAAGACGAACCCCACAAAAAACGAAAAGGTCATGACAGGGACCAATCAACATCCAACGAGACGGCGTTCAAGTACTGCTTTTAAATATAATACGACGCGTGGACCGGTGTCTGATGCTTAAAGTTTGGTTTGTGGAATAATTGGAAGGCACATTAACACAATATATTTGAAAGCAAGCCATTATCAAGAAGAGTCGTAAGGAAACAATAAGCCTTTTGTAAGAAGTAAGAAGAAGATATATCAATGAAAAGAAAATTAATTAGTTCCTTGTAATTTTATACTTTATTAAAGGTTAGTGTCCGACTGACGGTATTAATACTTAGCACTTAAGGTTATATTGATAATAGCGGTAATAAACTTATTTATTAAAAGAAAAGTTATTGAGATTTTTAATAAAGGTCACACATATTCTAAATAAAAAGAATCATGAATCTATTATTAAGTTAACGGTTGATATAAAAGAGTGCGGATATAAAGTTGAGACTTTTATTCTCATCTCTGCATTTTTTCAGAGAAACGGTAAAACAACAAAGTCTTTACGTACCAAACAGAAAATGGCAAATTATTATGTGACACGTTTTCTTACCTTTTTCTTTTAAAGAAATGAAAGAAATTATTCAATTTTTTTTTGCTTATTTTTGTTTATTTTGTTAAATTATTTATATTTGTATATATATACGTATATTTTTTCAAATATCTATTATTGTATCGCATGCACAAAATTTTATCTTTTGTATTTATTGTTTTTCAATTTTTTTGTTTTCGTTTTTTTTTTTGAAGATATTTTCACATATTGACAATTATGGCTTACATAAATATGTGTTCATATGTGTGTGTAATTGTATACGTTGGAGTATATGAGTGTATATGTATATAAATGTCTTTGATAAAGATTTAAACACCTCATAACTGTTTCATAACATAATTACATGTCAGTCCATGACACTATTTATTACGAATGAATGAAAGTTTGAATGAATGAGTGAGTTTATGTATGTATATATATATATATATACATATTGTTACATGTATATACTTATAAATTGGATCATTAAATAGGACTATTGCGCACACACAATATTACAACTTGAGTGGTAATCAATGTATTATTAATGAATGCCATTTATATGTGTATGCATGTATGTATGTAAGTATGTTATTTAGCATTATAGGAAGGCATTAATTATTAATTAACAAAATTATAACATTTTGTAGCAACTAAATGCCATTCATTTGGATATTGTTATGCTTTCCCTTTTTTTCTTTTCTCTAATTCATTAATTATAATAATTAATTAATTGTTGTTTTAGAAAAGACTCTTTTTTTTTTTCTCAACCTTATGTTAAATATTATTGTTTATACTGAGTTTTTTGAACATGCAAAAACCATAAAAAATATATATTTACATTTATACGTAAAGACCTCAGTCTTACTGATGATTTATTTTAATTTTTCATTTATATAAACAAAATTATGTATATGTATCTATGTATATCTAAATGCTTAATAACTGTTATTTTATATATGCTTAATGTTTTTTTTTATTATTTTTGTGTTATTTTGTACATGAATTTTGTTAATAACTTAGTTTTAAATTTGTGTTAAGTTAGAAGTTCTTTTTTTTTTTCTTTAAAATAAATTTTTATGACTCTTTAAGGCGGCGGGGTTTTATTCTTTTTAAATATATAAATTTTTTTATTAATTATCTCTTTACACAAAAGTCATTTCTTATGAAATAAAAAGAAAGAAGAAAAGAAAAAAATATTAAAAATATTTTTTTCAAAAAAGTATATTAAAAAATTTTTAAATATAAAAATTTAATATTATATATAATATTGTATATAAAAAATAAAATAATTATTTTATATATAAAATATATTTTTTGGTTTTTAATACAAATTCAGCAAAATTATTAATTTATTATTATTACACCATTTTTTATAAAATATTTTATTAATTACAATTTTTTTTTTAAAATAATTAGTATTGATACATAAGTTTAAGGATTGGGTTTTTTAAAAAACGTCTTAAAAATTAGTCTCTAAACTAAATTAATAAAATCTTTAATTAAATAATATTAGTTGACATTATTTTTTGTACTTTTATACCAAAGTCTTATTGAACATAAATGCAATTGATTATTGACTTATGGACACATATTAGTCTTAGTCTATTTTTCCTGTATTGGAACGTTTGGGTTTAATGTAATCTGAACTACTCGCGATTTTATAGCCGAAGGCTATTTGGAATAATAGTGCATTGGTATAATATGGAGTTGGTATAATATAAAAATAATCCTCGAATCGCTTTTGGAATAGGTACCCTGGGGAGACTACGGAAATGATTATTAATGTTATGGGAAGAAACGATTTATTAAGTAGAAGAGTTATTGTTATATAAAGTATATAGGTTCTTCATTAGTATAGAAATTTGAGACCATTTAACTTAGTTTGTCTGTTTTTGGTACTCTCTCGATTGTAAACTTTGCGATAATGAGTTGAAATTTTGTACAAACATTTCTAGTTTCTTTATGTTCGTTCCTAATCAATTTGTGTGAAATTGTTCAGATGACACGCCCACAATTGACATTATTCTAACTACCAAACAAGAATTGATGAATGAAAATGAGACTTGTAATTAGATACGCATCCATTGAATTATCATTCGGAAGTAATAGTCAAAATGACTTCTCAATGATCTTATTAGTTTATAAATTATTACAAATTATTGAATTAGTAAAAATTAAGTTCATTGTGCTCTTAGTAAAGGTTTGAAAATTGATTTGAAGAACGAAGCAATAGAAGAAAGACACTTGTAAGCTCCTCCAAAATATGACAAAATGTCATGATGTTTCGAACGTATTACATTATACCAGTTGGTAATAAAAATAGATCAACTTTAGGCTCATTAATATATTATTAAAAAATCATTAAAAAATAGGTTGAATAGGTCAACTTTATGTCCATTATTCAATCATATAAATAATTTAAATCTATAATTTGCGATAGTATTTACAAGTCTCTGAAGACTCATAGGAATCGGGTAATATATGTGCTGAAGTTTTAAAATGTTTTGGAAATAAATAAACGGGTCTTACATTATCTGTAGATAATATTTGTTGTGGAATCTGTTTATTATTTATACCAGATGATGATTGAGTAAATGGTTTACCATGAAGTCTATGAATGAAACTTTGACTCAAAGTAGAGCCTCGCAAAAAATCTTGTTGATCATCACTTTCACGACCCTCCACTTCACGTTTCATTGTTAAAACTGAAGACAAGTTTTGGCCATCTTTATTGTTATTGTGGATCAGTTGCAAGTGATCAATTGGATTGGAATGATGACCAAATTTCATCGAAGAAATTTTCAATTTTTCTAATAATTGAGCAAACGGTATAAATTTATATTTTTGTGTATTCAAAACTGAACTTTGTTTTGGAGGATTTTGTAAGGGAGGGGGTGGAGGAGCTTGAGCTTTTTTCCCCTGTTTAAAAATAGTACTTTTTGGTATGTCCGCGTTAACATTTTGCGGTTCATAATATTGAATATCATTTTGTTCGTCTCCGTTTTCGTCTTCATCGTCCAGTCCACTGTAATTTGCTAAAATATCCTCAAAAGCTTTATTAACAATTTGCGATTCCTCGCTTAAGACTGGGTTCGTTATAATCGATTTTTTTGGTTGTGTTGTGAAATAATTTCGTCGATAATCATTATTCAAATTTTTATAATAAACGTCATTATTGGAGGAGCACGAACGCATATTTTCTTTAACTAGAGATTTATTGAAAGATGAAAACATTTCAGGTTGATGTTGTTGATGATGTTGTTGTTGATTATGATGATGCTGTTGCTGTTGTTGTTTTTGTTGTTGAAATAATTGCTGAATAAGTTTGTGACGTGAATCGTGAGTTTTCTTTTTCAATTGTTGCATTCTACGTGTCGTGGTGCCGGTTGGTATGGTAGCATTCGGTTTATTCACTGGGACCGGGTTAGAGGAGGTGCGATTTACTAAATCCACTAAATACTTACTGTGTGCCGCTTGGCGCTGTTCAGCTTGTTGACGTTGTAAGGCCATATTTTCAAAGGTGTGCACTACACTGCCCACGTGACTGGAAATATCTGGTATACCCAGATCACCACTAAATAAGTCACGTTGATGCCTCTGTTGACCCATCAACAATTCATTACCGCCAGCACGCTTCGTTAATGTTAAGGTGGTACCTGGTGTATGATACACCCTCGTGTGAGGATATTGAGAATGACGTCTTTGAGGATATTTTTCCACAAATTCGGCAGCTTCCTGTTGCCACAACAGATTGCCCGATTCATCGTATGTACGATTTACCACCGTAGTAGTAACTTTGTTAGGCTAATATTCAGTTAATTGAAAATATACGAGGCATGGCGGAACATGATGAAGTTGGGTAGCATATAATTTTAGTTGAAAAAGTGAGAAGACAAATGATGAGGAACATAAAATAAAAGAAAATTAAATAGAAAATAAGATTTTTTGTAAATTATAAAGAAAATCAACAGATTATAAAGAAATAAATAAGTACAACTATGTGGACTCAAAAGCTGGAACTACTCTTCTAATTATAACATATGTCGTTTTATCTGATTTATCATCATGTATCATGTAATGTTTAGTTTGGTTTTTTATATTTAATAATTAATTTTTATGGTTTATCTTACAACTTGTTTACATTTTTATATTTCTATATACAATTACATATACATATATACATTATAAAGAAAAGTGTGGTAAATTACAAAAAAAAATATATATTTTAACAATGTTTGTAATTCTCAGATTTTCATGAATATTATTTTCTTGCTAGTGGAACTTTTGTGAACTTTAGTACACAAGCTAGAATTTCAAACCTACAATAGGCACTCTAATAATTCAATTATTTTGTTAGATATTTAAAAAAAGAATTAAATTTTATAAAATTGTAAAATCATCTATTTTCAAACCCTATATTATAGTTTAATGTAAAGATCATAGTTGAATTTTGTAGGGTACCTACAGATTGCTATATAAAATAGGCAAAATCGGTCAAGGGCCACGTTCACAATCAACAAAAATCTATATATCTGCCACAAGAATTGAGCTATCAAGTTAGAATTCAGGATGCTTATTTACAATTACTTTATCCATCTATAAAAATGGGCATGGTATAATAAAATACACGCCTACAATCAATAAAAATCTATATATCTGTTATAAAAATTGACTTGTGAATTTAAAATTTGGCACGCACGTCTATAGTTATCCCATCCACTGATGTGCCAAAAATGGGCATAGTCGAAAAACAGACGCGTTTATTATTTAGAAATATCTATATATCTCGACATGAAAGCTCATACACTATCAGAGAGTATAATAATATACCTGCCATGCCCACTATTGTAGCAATTGTCAATGTGGAGGGTATTTAAGATTTGGCTCAAGTCAAAGAAATGAAATTTTATGAATAGTAAATAAATCTTCATCATAATCGTTAGTTTTATATTGATGTCTGTTAGTAAATATTGTTGTTGTTGTTGGTATTATTGTTATAATTATGGGTTATATGTTTAAAACATATTATTGTACACGAATTATAGTATTAATTCATTCAATTATGTGATGGCATACATTTATTTTTTTAATCTTTCAGATTGAAGTAATATGTTGACCAGTGTTATTTTTTATTGTTGTTGTTGTTGCTGTTGTTATTTCTGTTGTTAAAAGTGTTGTAAAAATGATTTTATCAGTTATGGTTGAATGTGCCAATTATTGGTTACGTCAGTATATAAAAAGAATAGACAAAATAATATGAACACCGGACACAAAAACAATATTTATTTATTAATAAGATGTAAGGCCATCATTTGCTTTTAGAACAGCTGCAATTATGCGGGGAATGGAATCGTAGAGTATCTGTCACTGTATCACTTTTGCCACGGTAGACATAAACTGCGTATTATATACGTCTCGTCAACAAGATGCATGGTGTTCATATTATTTTGTTCATCCCTTTGATATGCACATAAATGATGCACAGATTTATGCTTTTATGTACGTTTTTATTTATGTATATATTATAAATAATATTTGTTTTAATTTGTTTTTCTTGTTATTATTGTTGTTGTTGTTGTATTCATATTCAAACCATCCATCATTTCTTATCGATCTCTGTTCTTCGGTTGTATGTTTATTTTTATCTGATGATTTTCATTTTTTTTTTTGTATATATGGATGTAATTATCATCTTACATATATTTGTGTATAATATGGATTAAAATAATAAATAATATATAATTATAATCCACTTTTTTTCTATGAGAATCAATTTTAATTTTATTGAAAATAATTATTAATTATAAATATTTTATAATAGTCATAAATCATTGCGAATGTGATAAATATGAAAATTAAAGCCACCATAAGCTATCATCATACCATAGTAGGGCTTTGTTTAATTGGAAGTGGGCAGACAGATAAACATTCATAATATCATGGATATGATTTTAATCGAATTTTTCATATTAAAGCAAATCTTTCATGTGGTCGGATGGTTTTTTTTTAAGATTGTCACTTAGGTGGCAGGCATGTCACTTCATGGCACCATAACAATCTTATTTTCACAAATGTACTGCTAAATTGTTTGGGGCAAAAATGAATAATTAAAACATTATAAAGATTGTAGAGTCCTTTAGTAGACGAGTTAGCTAAGCCCCTATAAAAAGTTTCGTCAACTGGAAAAAAGAACTCACCTGAAGCGTTAGACTGATAACCCAGCGATAAGTTAAGAATATTATTCTGAAGGTTGAGAAACTACTTTTGACTTATATATAAAACTTTCTTCAACTGGAATTAAAACTCGCCTGTCGCTCTAGAAAGGCATTTAAGATTATTACCATTACCAAGGTCTAAATAATCTTAATATCTAAATTTTTGCAATGAGAATATAATGAGTGTAGAAAGCGGGAGATGGCGTAATGATCTAGAATTTAATTTTTGAAAAGTTATTAAAGTTTGCAAAAAGAATAACAAACGTAGTATATTCCACTGTAAAGGGGAGGATATGTTTAATAATATATAAAGTAGAGAAAACTCTTTACCACACTTTTCTTTCATAACAGGAAATTGTCAGACCTTAAATCTATAATAATTATTTTATGTATGGATAATTTATATCTTGCACCACTTGTGGTAAACGGTATATTAAGTTTGTGCACATGTTTATAACTCCTAATGCCACACCCCCCTTTAATTGTACCGATTGATTTAGAATCAAAATCTGATTTAATTATGTCCGTCTGTCCATGTCCATGTAAATTTGTGTTTAAGCTTTTTGAAGTATTTCGAAGAAACTTGGTATATGTAGGGTACCATAGGAATCCTATAGGAAATGAAGCGAATCAGAGCATTTTTAGAACCACTCTCTATATAAAGTTTTCTTTTATAAAATAAGTCTTTCTATGTTAAAAAACCGCAATTATTTTTTTTTTTAACAAAAATAAGTAAAAACCAGGTAATTGGTTTAATATTTGGTAGTGCCAAATTTGGATCCGATCGGACCATTTTTAGAGCCCCTTCCCATATAATGATATATCACGAAGTAACTTATATGGCAGTGGTGTAGAGTATTAAATGATCGGGTTTGACCGACAATAACATTTTCAATTGCTTTGATTTAATATATTGTTGTTGTTGTTTTAACATCATTCATTTTACGAAACAACATTTTTCGAGAGAATATATGCTGACTCTAAGATTCCGTATACTTAGAAAAATGACTTAGATTGAGCGCTATTGTTTTAATCTCTGAATCTTATGTTTTTTATATATGTACTCGTATATATATATGATTTACATTATTTGTAAAGGATCCAAGTTTATTTAAATCCTTGACGATTTGTGTGAGTAAAGCTTAACAAAACAAGTGTAAACATGCAATACTTATCTTAGTACGTACTCGTACGTATTAAATTATTCTCTTCATTCTTATTCTACATCATCATTCGTTTTGTGTTTTTTTTTGTCTGTCTATGTCTATTATTTACTATACTATGTAGGGTTGAGTATTAACTCTCTATTGATCTATTTGTTTATATATTTATTATTGTTGTTGGCTTTTTTTTTCCGATTTTTTTCTTCTATTCATTTAATAATAATTATTATCAAATTGTGGCAAACTTTCACTGGAACTGCTGTAATGGAAATTATTAATCGTGTTGGTGTTAGGAGTTGTGATTGTGTTGTTAGTATTGTTTGAATGTTGTGAATTTTTTGTTCCTGTTGCTATTGTTATTGCTGTTGTATTATTATGTTTAGATATTTTCTTGCCATTACTCTTGCTGTTCATTGAGTTGTTGGAGGAAGTGTGCGTTTGTTTGTTGTTGGTGTAAACACTTGGTGTTGTTATGTGGTTGCCACTAGTATTTATTAATGAAGTGGTATTTTGTTGTTGTGAACTGTTGGCATCATTAATGGATTTTTGTGATTTACTTAAATGTTTGGGTGTTTTATTGTGTGTTTTGCTATGTTTCAAACTCTGATGACCAGTTGCTGTTTGCTGTTGCAGTTGCTGCTGTTGCTGCTGCTGTTGCTTTTGGTGTTTATGTGATGGTTGATAATGATTTTCACATAGAGCTTGATGTTGTTGATGTTGCGGCAAAGTACTGTTACTATGATAATTGGCCATCGCTTCATTACTGCTGCTACTCTCATCACTACAACCACCACCACCACCACCACCACCACCACTACTACCACCCAGCCCATATATTTGAGTCTTTGACTGTGAACGATAATGTTGACTTGCCCCCTTGTAATGATCCAGACTATCAAAAGTCTGCAAATAGTGGGGATTGATTTGATTATAATCGGTACTGGAGCAATCGTTGGTATTTAAGCAGCCACCACTACCCCCATTGCCTACATTGTGGCGCCTATCTAAGGTATTAGACCTTAGCATATATTGTTGCGCTATCGGCTGTTGTCCAGACTGTGGCTGCTGCTGATGCTGATAATGATGAAAATATTGCTGAGGATCACGATGATCCAATGAATTGAATTGATAGCCGGGATGAGCATTCTTTTGGGGTAAAGGTGGTGGCGTGTGTTGTTGTCTATTAGCTTTAGCTGAATTTTTTGTGGGCGCTTCTGTGGTTTTGCTACATTTAATCGCTACAAATGAGTTGGGCAAGGGTGGTAATGGGGGTGTCAGTGCCGCTGTATTGGCAAACGTTGCCACAGTGCCGGCTGAAGTAGTCGATTGTCGATTTAAAGCCTCACGCTACGCTACATGATGATTACCAAAGGTGCTCAGCACCGGTACACTCTGTATGTATAGATGGGCATACAGATTCATTATTAATATATGCAGAAAACACACACAAGATAAATGTACGTAAACAAATACGTAAAATTTATAGAAAGGTTTGGAGTTTTATTTATATTTATATATTTAATTTTTTGTTTGCATTTATTGATCTCAAGGAAATAATAAAAAACTCTTTGTTTGTATAAAATTCTTGGATATATTGGAAAAAAAAAACATAGAGATTCATATTTACACCCGAAATATCTCTTGAGTGGAAGTGAGATAATGTATAATACAGAAATATGTGAATATGAAAATACAAAATTATATGAAAGAGGTGAATGGAAACATATAAAAAAGAAAAAAGAAAAAAAAAATACACCATTAAAGCTTTTAATAGATCTGTGTAAAAAGTAGAATTTATGTATAGGTATATATATATATCAATCAATGATGTGAGTAAATATAAACACATGGTACAGATTAAATTTTCCATTTTTAATAATCTTTTTTGAGAAATGATTAAAAAAACTTAAAAATTTAATAAAAAATATAAAAACAAAACATAAAGATAACTAAAAAAAAAAAAAAAAAAAATCAAAAAAGTAAAAAAAAAGTCAAAATTGAAAATTGAAAAAAAAATATATGAAAGAAAAAAGAAAAAATAAATAAAATTATCAAAATTGAAAATTCGATTTGTAGCTCTTTTTTTTTTTATAAATATATACTCACACACAAATGTGTACATAGGGTCTTCAAAAATATAAATAAATTTCAGCAATTTGCTTTTAAGTGATTGAGAAATAATTGCAGTGCTTAAGAGTCATTGTGGTTGTTGGTATCCTTTAAGTCTACACTTAGTGCGTATTGTTGTTGTTGTTGTTGTTGTTGGCTTGGATCTATTCTGGATTAAAATGTTTGTTATTTTTTTAATATCCTCCACACAAGAAATCAACACCTAAACCGACTTAGTACACTTTTTTTCGATGAAATTTCAATATATTTTTATATAAATTAAATCTTCTAAAAGCCACACCCACTAATATAAAAGTCTCTATCATTAAATGGATTTTACCCATCATTTTCTTATTATGTTCTCCGTCTTTCTGTCCCTTTAATATAAATAAAGTTTTATATTTGGTGGTGGACCCTAGCTACTCACAGGCTATCAACTACAAAAATTGAGCTATGACGTTGAAATTTCGTATACATATGTACTCTATTAGTGAAAAAAAACAGATTTAATATAAAAAATGATTAAGATTAAAAATTAACGATTGTTAATCTTTGATTGAAAATGACTGAAACCTTTTAATAGGCACATCCCCCTTATATAAATATATACTACTACGTTGCTAAGTAATTCACACAATATTATAATTAACTCTACTTGCCAAGCCTACACTTCGTGTAAGAATGTGGTGAGTGTATAAGATTTGGCTTAAGCCAAATTTAATTAAAGTTCTCTTCGAATATTGTTTAAAAACTGAAAACAAATCTTGGAATTAATAAAAAGGAATTTAATGTAAGTAACACCTTAACTGCGAAAACACTTTAAAATGCAATAATGCAGACTATAAGTTACCATACATAGTTGGCAGTCAATGTGTTAATAATAATAATAAAAATTTATTTTTACACGTGAGTGGAAGGATTTATGTGCATTTAATTGAATAACTAGTTGAAATAAATTCAGTAGATAATAGAAAATATATTGAAATCTATTTTATAACAAAGACACCTATATATAGACCAAACATATGAATTTACACTACATTTCGTAAAAGCATGCAAGGCAATAAATCAACAAGTATTGAATAAAATCAAATGCAAAACTTCAGTGTAATGTTAACCTTTGTTAAATACCAAACATGCGGCTGATTCCATTAAAAAACAAATATATCATAGAATGGTTATGTTTTTGAATGCATACATAAATAATGTTTGATTAGTTGGGTGTATTAATAATATATTGTATATAGGATGGGTTGTAATTTCAAATTAATTAAAGATAAATTAAAACTTCCAATCAGCTACAATACATATAATTTATGAAAATTTTATTTATTTAATATTATTAAGTCAACAAGTTTAAAAAACCAAAAGTAAATAATACAATAAATCAAAGTTAAACATGATGCATACGATTCGTATATTAATTCTTGTAATTTTTAATAAATATTTTACATATGATGAATATTTTTATAATATTATTGAGAATGAATAATCTTTACATCAATACACTGCAACTTCCTTCTTTATAAAGTTCATAAAAAACCGGAAATTAATGTTGATTATTAAATATTGAATAATATATTGTAATATACCCACATTGTTAATCAATATTTATGTGGAAGTTTTCGCTTGGTAGCATTAATACAATATTTTATTTACATAATTAATTTTTTTTTTTTAACGAATATCTTAAAAAAGTTTTCATTATTTTATAAATTCAATAAAAAGTTTTGATATATTCATGTAAAGAGTTTACAGGTTATCATATTTTGGTATATATAGTTTACAGAACTACGAGGATGGGTACCAAAATTTGTTACCCTAGTATGATACATTTCAGGTTTCAGAGGGCAGTCCCAGAATTAGTCAACCTTTTATTAGAAGCTTCAATAAAATGTATTGTATGGTTTGGTTCAACGTTTATTTATAAAAAATCATAAAATCCATCCTAAGATCAATCATCTAAGCTAGATTTTAGCCTGAAAGGGTATTTAAGTTTTAAAGGTCTTTGTTTTAAAAGTGTTATCCAGGGTAAATATGAGTCGCGAATAAAAAACATTGTTGTGGTTCATTAAGTAAGGTGTCTACGTAAAGTAAGAAGCCTAATCTGGCTTAGGCCTCAACATCTACAATAGTGGGCGTGAAGGTATATAATTACGCCTGCTAATAGGTTATGTTTTATGTCGAGTTTTAAGGTGAATATGATTTTTTGTAAATAATGGGCTTATCTGTTATCCGACCGTGCCCATTTTTAGGACATCGATGGGTAAGATAATTGTAGATTTTCATAGCTCAATTTTTGCGCTCGGGACGCTTAAAAAACCTAAACAAACGTCTAATAAGACGGTCGAGGTAGAAGTGGACGGTAAACATTGTACTTTCTGTTTCCTCTTCACATCCCGAACTTAACAAACTAAAGTGATAGCTGAATTTAATGCCTATTTGAAGGTTTTTGATAAATCTAACTAAAAAAAAATACCATCGAAGCGTTTAAATATTATTGGGAGGAGAACATACAGCTAAAAGAAGACTGTAGTGAAAAATGTTGTTGAAAGATTTTTGTTTTTTCCTTCAATAGTTATAAAAATTCTGAAGGTGTCTTCGTATATTAAAAGTAAAGTAAGTCAATTAAAGCAAGGTTCGCTATGTATTTTATATAAAAAATTATCTAATATTATAAATTTTGATTTGTCTTATAGAGTGTATTCGAGATGAATGAAGATAGTTTTTTTTTTATATTAAAAATCAATAGCTAAGCTTATACAAATATAATGAATAAGGTATGAAAATAAATATAATATTTATTAATAACAACAATAAGGAAGTTTTCCAAGCGCATACATATACATAGAAAATAATGCAAAGAGATATTTAATACTTAACAAAAAATATATTGCATGCAATAATATTATTTTAAAATAACAAAAAAAAAAAAAAATTCGTTATGCAATCATATAACGCACTGACATATAACAAATAAATAATGGGACACGTACACATAGGTACATATGTACAAGTGAGAATGAATAAGTAAAATTAAAAAAAAATATATTAATTAATTAATATGTACATAAATAAATAACAATTACATAAAGTTTCACAAAGCCATATATATACATATGTCCAACAACAAAACAAACATGTGTGTGTGTGAGTACTAATGTAAATAAGCGAACGATAGAAGATGAAGTAAGAGAAACAAATGGAAAAATGTTCAATTGTTTTACATATATATATAGTTTAATATAATATCTATGCACATCTGGAAAATTATACAACAAATAAAATAAAAAAAAAAAAAAAAATATTGTACACAAGTTATATTTGTACAAGTAAAGCACATGTGAACTCTACATATTGTACATGCAAAATGAATAATCATTAATAAATGAATATCAATATAAATTACAAAACCATTACTGTAAGGATTAATATTTTCAATAAAAAAAAAAAAAAAAAAAAAAAAAACAAAAACAAAAAAATTTATAAAATAAATTTTTCAATACTGATGACAAGCTGTCAAGTGTAGACAAATAAAAATAATTTATGAAAATATTTAATGCCAACACACGCATATGCATTTATTTTTAAAACAAACAAACACAACGTACCAAAGCTCACATATCATCTACACACATATTTTGGCCTTACACACCATTAGCATCATTAGCAAATCATTAATTTCACATTAATTGTGAAAATATTATATGAAAGGCAAAATGTTGACATTACAAAATGTTAAAAACAACAATAAAATAAAATGAATGCATTCATGGAATGTCTAAAACGCGTTAACGAAATGTTTACGAAAAGTATTCTTGTACGAATGAACAACAATTATTTATGACACACGGTTTTAAATGGTCCAAAAAAAAAAAAAAAAAAAAAAGGTTGAAAAGTTAAAACATGAATAATTAAAAAAATAAATAAACATATAAATATAATTTAATACCATTTTCATTCATTAAACATTTCATAAAGCAGAGTTGTCGTGTAGTAAAATATTCGTGTAAAGTACAAATTCAATATTTCTTCCATTTTTTTTGGGGGGCAAAAAGTAGTTTTAATATAAAAATATATTAAATTTATAATCGTGCATTTATTTATTTACATATTATATAATTACAAAAAGAAAATCATTTATTAATCACTTAAATACTTACCTTATATGTAGGAGAGGGGAAAATGTTTGTTCAATATTGAAAATTGAAACTTTTCCTTTAAAATTAACAAGTGAGAAAACTAAATTTGGTTTAGGCCTAATCTTAAATATCCTCGTATACCTCCAAACGGTAGGCGTGGTATATAATTACGGTATATAATTACGCTCTCTAATAGTGTTTGTATTATGCATCAGCTTGAAGTTGAATTTAAGGATGAAAATGGTTTTTTTGTTAATATGGAGCGTGTCCCTTATTCGATCACGTCCATTTTTGGTACAACAATGTATGTTAAATCCTCCTTTAGGGTGTTGGAAATGGAAGAACAATAGTCCATATCTTATACGGAGGGTTTAAAAAATTGCTTCGGTGGCAGAGACCCTACTTTTTTTTTGTGTGACGTTCCGACATAAGATGAGGGTATCCTAAGCAAGGTATTCCATTTTCAAGAGTTAACACACACAAGGTCTCAGAGACCTTGAAGAGTACATCAATTTTTGATACAACAACAACACGTAAAACAAAGTCTTGATTGATTTTAACAGATCCATTCGCTTGTACGTGACATGTTGTGGTTGGCATTATACTAATGGACCAAATTGTTATATAAAGATAAAATTTTGTATAAATATTTTTTTTTTAAAAACAGATAAAAATCTTTTGCGATTACAAAAATTAAGTTACAAAGTTGAAATCGGATATTTGTATATAGTTTGAAATTACGTACAGGAAGGTAGGTCTACGTTTTATGAAAAACCTTTCTTTGGAGCAAGTAAATCGTTCTACAAAGGAAGACGTTGAATTTTTTAGAATATCAAAATCGATTTTTTTACAAAATATTTTGGAAAATGTTTTAGACCGTTAGAACGGTAAATATGTCTATCTTTTAAATAACGGATAAGACTTTAATTTATGGTAAAAATCAAAGTTGTTTAATAAGCAAAGCATTGTACGTTAATTGGACTATTAAAAATCGTTTAGTATTTATTATTTTATTATTCGAAAAGTGCTTCTATCGTACTTTCAAATATCAATAATAATCTTGATTATCATTAGCTCACAGGTATTGCTTGTGTAGATAACTAACTGCACAAAATAAAAACGATATTTTATATAAATTTGGACTGGCAATGCACTCTCGGTTTAGAAACCTATTAAAAACACATGACTGAAGTTATGTAAACCGCATAGGCCACATAGAGGAAGACAGACATATGCACGCATGCCACATATGCACACATTATCCATTTATTGTGAGTATGCATAGAAGCAAAATATGCATAAAGTAAACGTCATATTTACCAAAAGGCAAACAACAAACCAACACATACCTACATATAAATATGTGAAGAGTTTGTGCAAACAAAGTTTCTCTATAAACACTAAACTGCTGTACGTATGTACTTAAAGAGAGCGAGTGTATGAGTTTCCTCTTCTTCCACACTTAAACAATTGATTATGTGGGTTTTAGCTTATAGAGTCAAACAGCACATATCACAACATATTTGTTTATGGGTGTGTTTTTAAAGTTCACACATTTCTTTTATAGTCACAGTAGATTTAAAATACTGCGAATGGTATTCCGGTAAGAGGCCTGGGTGTGTTATTAAATGGTAAACATTTATATATACGTGGTTGTAGCATTAACTTCACACTTGTATAAAGATTAGTGTAGTTTCTGTGCTATCAACAGCACTCATTGTATGTATGCGCATATATGTATGTGTTAAATGTTTATACATTCCTTTCTCTTTCAACAAACAAATTGTCTTTAGAATTTAAACTGATTAGAATTTTATGTGCGGAGCTGTGTTTATGTTTTTAACAATTTTTGTTTGAAGGAACATTTTTGCATATTTTCGCACTCAGCCTTAAGGATTCTTTTTTATTTAATTCTTTATATAAAATGGAGGCTTTACTAAGTTTTTTATTTCATTTGTAACTCTCAGAATTTCATCAATAAATATCAAAAATCAACGGCCGTTGTACGTTGTGGTTATGGTACATGGACCGACAGACGAAAATGCATAAATCGATTCAAATTTTGCTTCTGAGTTAATCGGTATAATTAAAGAGGAGTAAGGTGTACGCAGAGTGTGGAGTACATTAACTTTTGTTTGTAGGGTTATAATTGGACTCTTTTCTTAAAAAACAGAACTACCACCATAAAGCTCTTTACCAACTAAACAAAATTTACTATTATTCTGAAAAATGCAAAAAAAAAAAAAACCGTTTCTTTCCGTGACAACAAACAATTGAAGTGAACACGCATTTGTTAATATGTTTATGGTATGTATGTAGGTATGCTGGCAAGTTTGAATGGCTTCAAGCAATTTTTATGTGTGTATGACACTTGAAGGTGTGACTCGTAAATAGTTTAAAAACTGCTTTACGATCAAAGAATTTTCATAGAAAGTAAAGGAAAAGAAATATAATAAATATGAAAACAAAACGTATTCACTAGTGTTCTCAGTAAAAGTAAGCAGGTAAAAGATTTTCAACGTATTATATAAAATTAAAAGCAAAAACAAATGAGTCGTAACCATTACTAAAGTAGAAAAATAAAACAAAAAAAAACTTCAAAGTAAAAAGAAACAAGTAAGAAAACTAAATTAGGCTTGGGCCAAATCTTAAATACCCTTCACATCTACATACACAAGGTGGGCATGGTAGATGTATGATTACGCTTTCTAATAGTGTAATTAAGCTTACAAGTCAAGTGGTACGGTAGATTAGGTTTTTCGAAATTTTCGGACGTGCCTGTTATTCGACTATGTCCAATGGGATGTATGAGATAATTTTAGATAGACACGCTAAATTATTGATTCATACGTCACTTTTTGTGGCAGATATAAAGATTTGCGTTTTTTTGTGGGCAAATCTATTATCCGTCTACGCCCACTTTTAACAATTCTATAGATGGATTACTTGTTCTTATGCATACCAAATTTCAAATTAATAGCTTAATTTTTTTTTATCATCGAAATAGATTTTTGGCGATGGTGGGCGTGGCTTTTTACCAATTTTGCCCATTTGAAACAACGATCTGTGTACAGAAAGTGTCTGTACAAAATTTTAGCACAAAAAATCAAAAATTTACGATTAGGAGAATACCAACAACTGACATACAAATCTAGATCGACTCAATTTTAGACGCTGGTCAAGAATATGTAATATATATGTACTTCGTTGGGTCTCTGAAGCCTCTTTCTGGGTATTACAAACTTAGTATACCTCCCATCTTATGTGGAGGTATTTAGTGTTTTGTATACCCTCAATTCATCGATGTGCCAAAAATGGGCGCGATCGGATAACAAAAACCCGTACTCCGTGTAAAACTGGATTAGCAAGTTGATACGCAATACACTGTTAGAGGGAGTAATCGTATATCTGCCACACCCACCATAGATATGGATGGTATTTAAGATTTGGTCTAAGCCAAATTTAGTTTAAATATTTAAATATGTCCGTATATCCACGTTAAGTATTACAAAGAAAATCATCAATGATGATTAAATGATTATTTTACTTACATAAAAATCCTGAGACATCTTTTCATATAAGTAACTGAAAAAAATATTGGATTAAAATGAAATTTATTCATATTTGTCTTATGCCAAATATTATATATACACCGTCTCCATATGATATTTTTTTATTGCCTGCTAATCACCTGATAATATTTTAAAATTTAATCAAATGATTTTAATAGACGCTTTTTTAAATCTATGGGAATACTGAAAATGAAAAAATGCTATACAATGTTTATAACAGACAAACACATGAATGGATAGACATATATAAAAAATTCTTTTAATTTTTTTAATGTTATTCAAAGTATTGTAAACCTTTTGGAGAAGGTGGTGGATATAAATTTATGCTCAAATAATTAACTACAACTACCAACATTAAAAAAAATCCATATTAAATATTGTATATTAATAAAGAAAATTTTAATCCGCACGAGATATTTATGAAAAAATTGGAAAAAATTTCAAATTAAAAAAAAAAAAAATTTAATATTTCTCTCTATTAAGTGCAATAATTAATAAACGCTCCAAAATAAATAAAAAATGCTTCACAATGCTTGACACATATAACAAATTAAACATTAAATAAGTTCACATTTACTACATTATTTATACGGAAAATAATTAAAAGAATTTTTAATTAAATATTTCGATAATAATAGTTTAAGTTTATATATGTTGTAAATTAAAAATATAAATATGTATTTAATTTAATATTTATAATATTAATATTATAAATTAATTCAGTGCGTACTATTGTCAAATGTCTGTAGTGAAGTTATATTATTTTATATTTTACTAAAAACATATTAAATTTCAAATAAATATTATAAGACAATGCCTGTGAAATCTGTAACTTTTAACTTAAAATTCGTTTTAAAATAGATTTGAATGTATAGGAGATGGACAAAATAATATGAACACCTTGACAAAAAGGGCTTTGCTTTGTAATCCTTCCATGAATGTTAACTTTGTGGAGCTACAGTAATACTGTTTTTGTCCAAACAGTATTACTCAAGTGAGTATTGAGTTCTGCTAGCACTTTTGCCGCGATAGTTGTCTGGCAACAATTCTTTTTAATGTTCGTTAGTCCCTGTCTGTTAACTCTGAGTTTCACTCACTATTCCTCTTCGCCAATGATATTTTGTCATGTTTTGTGTATAGTGTCATTATCGTGGATACTTTCGCTCCTGAAACGTTAAACAATTCAGCTCTTTTTGCCACAGATTCTCCCGCTAACCGAGCACCAATGATTTGTCCTCTTTCGAAGTTTGAAAGATTATACATTTCCGATCGATCGCTTGTTTTAACCATCGCAGAACAAAGTGCTGATATATAACCTTTAAGACTTGGCACGTAATCCGTGCAATACATATGCCTCGCGTTATTTTCATGAAAGCAGTGTTGCCAACATGCAACAAGATGCACTTTATTGCATGGTGTTCATATTATTTTGTTCATCCCCTATATCTATGTGATCTAAATAACTTGCAAATTTAAAGAAACATTTGAATAAAATGCGTGAGAGGTTTTTTTAAGGTACTTAAGAAAATTTTTGCTGGAAATATTCCCAAAGTGTTTGGAATTTGTTTAAGATTATTATGATGAATAAGATATCGAAAAAATGATAACTTCAGTTACGTTTAATAAAAATGTTTCGTGTTTGGGACGAATTTGAAAATAGCTTTATTTCATTGTTTTATTAAAAATTTGTGTTTGAATGATTGATGAGGTTAGATCAAAGATGAAGGTGAACATTTCCATTTGAAATTAATGTAACAGTGGCTAAGTGGGAATGCTTTAAATATTTAATGAAATTAAACACAAAACAATAATTACAAACATAATATATTTATAAATATTTTGTCTATCAAAATGCATGAAAAATATTAATTTTAATAAAATTTCAATATTATATAAAAAAGGAACCATCGAAGGTGCTTAACAAATATTATTTTGCATATTATTTTCTTTTTATCTAAGTGATTATAAGTTATTATTATAGGAAAAGAAAAGCACGATGAAGAATAAAAAAAGTGGTGCCATTTCATATCTTTTAAAACGGTGCAATAACAATAAAATGGTGGCTTGAAATTTTTCTTTCCCATTAAAACATAAATTGTTTGGTTTTGTTTGATTTGGCTTTTTGTTATAAATAATTAGGAAAAATTTCTGCTTCGTTTAGGTGAGTATGTTTGTGTTATTTTATCTTCTTTTTTTTTTTGAAAAATTTATCTTTCAGGCATATGCAGCATTAAAGAAACTTACAAATTATATTAAATATTGTATAATTGTGTGTATAATTTTCTATTTGATCATCAGGTGTTGTTTAATTAATTAGTATTGTTTTTGTTCTTGTTTTTTTTACTATTCAAATCGAATTCAGCTTTAAGTGATGATTATGTATACATATGTTATGTATATGTGTGGTCTTAGTTGATGTTTTTAGTTTTTTTGTGACTTTTTTTTCTTGACGTTTTTTTTTCAAAACTTGTGATATTTGAGAGAAAAAAAATCCTTTTTAAAGAAAAATTCTATAAAAAAAAAAATTAATATATATGTTGTTTTTATTTCTGTTTATTATGTACACTCAGACATCTTTCAAAAATAGTTTGCTTTTCTTTCGTGTATATATTGTATTTTGGTATTATACCTAAAAAACGCATTTAGTGCAAAGAGGTGGATTAGAAAAATTATTATATATATAAAAAAAATGAACGAAAAGCAAATAAAAATTTGATTTAAATCAAATCTTGGATACTCTCTACATTTATTATACCTTCCACATAATGATGGGGGTTATACTAAGTTTGTCATTCCGTTTGCAACACCAAGAAGAAGTTGCCAGAGGCTTTACAAAGTATATATATTCTGGATTAGAATCAAAAACTGAGTCGATCTAGATGTGTATGTTCCTTTGTCTGTCTGTCATTTCCCACATGCAAAAATTTTGAGATATTGAGCTAAAATTTGCTATAGACTTTTTTTCATCCTCCGCACACAAATCGCTATTTAAAATGGGCAAATTGGTTAAAGGCACACCCACAATGGAGAAAAATTTATATATCTGCTACAAAAATTGGCCTTTGAACCAATATAGAGCATGCCTATATATAATATATCCCATCCATTGATGTGACAAAAATGGGCGTGATTATTTTGCAATCATTCTCGATGTTCATGAATCGAGGGCAAGATTGCCATGTGTTTAATGAATTATAAAATTTAAGCTAAAAATTCAAAATTTTTTTTCAAAATTTTTCAATTTCCAAAATGATTAGTTGACTCGATTTAGGTAAAAAGTTTATAATACATTTCTTAGATGGTTGCAAACGGAATATTAAGCATGACATAATGTATAGAGTATACAAAACATTTAATACTTGGCTTATGAGTGATATCATAAATTATAATCATATCAACACATTATTGTAAATTGATACCTGATTGATACAATACAAGAAAATTTAAGAATCTCAGTTGTTCTGTTGGAGAACAAGTAAAAAAGTTTAATTTGTGTTGGGACACACATTTTCAATATTCAATATAGTTGAGAAGATAAAAGTAATTGTAAAAAATTATAAAATTTTTTTTTATTTTATATCTTATCATATTTGATTTAAATGGATACGCATTTAATTCGTCAAGCTCTTTTATTTGATACCCATTTTGAATGGAATGCAAAGAATGGTAATTTAGAGTCCGCCATATTGGATTTAGTATGGAGGGAGCTAGTTGTGGCCATTCAACTTCTCAAGCCTTTTTCATTTAAACCACATATTACAAAAATTTAAAATAAATAATATTTTTGGGACCTTCGATTTTCTTGTATCAACATCATGGCATCAGCCATTTTGTATAAAGAACTACGAAATATCATTTGAAACAAGTAAGAAAACTAAATTAAAAATTAAAAAATTAATATATATTCTCCACCATACCCGATTATAGTGTAGTAATAGTGTATTACGTATCCACTTGACAACTTCATGTATCACTCATACGCCAAGGTATACTTAAAAAATTATACATATAGAAAAATAATGTTTTGGAATATTATGAAATGGTGCTAGTAAAGAAATAGGTGAAAAAATTGTCTAATATATGTTTGTTGTTTCTTTTCACTTTTTTTCGTGTGTATAAGAATTTTATACAAACAAAAATCATCATGAGAAACTTTAAACGTTTTTGAACTATTAATTGATATATATATTATTTTTTGGCACATTTCAATTCATTTTAAAATTTTGTATTCGAAAAATTAGACAAAGAAAAGTGCTTTTCATTTGGATTAC